>CM046947.1:74947707-77347707 GCA_025698515.1 Gossypium sturtianum
AAACCTTTTTCCTTTTAAAGAAACATTTGATCATATAAATTTTTTTAGAAAACATCAGTGTTATTGATAACTTGGTGAATTTAGTTTTTCTACTCGAGGGTAACACTTTTGAAAACTCGTAAAAGTACTTATTTTGAAAACGTCACTTTTAACTGATTCATTTAACAATTTATAAAATCATTAGTAATAACTAGCGGCCTTATTACAACCCAAACCTAAAATTTAGTAAATAATAAACTTTAACTGTGCTAAATAAAATTTCAAATCCAAGGAACAAGCATGGCCGCCTCGAGTCCTCTCCGGCTCCATCTCCGCGATCTACTCATCTGCAAAATGATATGGGAAGGGGTGAGTCACCAAGACTCAGTGTATAAATCCACAACCCGGAAGTGCAAACTCATACACAAAATATTAGTAAGTCATGCAAAACATGCAACCCCAAAACTAGCCATCCATACTCCTTTAACTACCCCGTGTGGTCAAAACCACTGATGACCATAGGTCACAATATCATATACGTGGTCAAAACCACTGGTGGTACCAAACCACTGGGACTTAGTCACAATTTATATCAACGGTGTGGTCAAAACCACTGGTGACCGAAGTCACAATTAAACTGATGGGGCCAACCCATCTTGTGGTCAAAACCACTGGTGACAGTCCATAGAGAATACTCCCCCTCCTCTCTTTAATCCCGTTACCAACATGCTCATATCATGCTTAACATATTATCACAAATCATGCATGTAAGTCATGGCATAATATCTTACCCATCGTGTCATTCACATAACATAATTATAGTCATAAGCAACTTACCCGGGATTCATGCTCATGCCCACAAGACAAATCACTATCATAATGATTAATTGTAACATAATAAGCAATCGCCAACTAATAAAGTGTGTAAGAGTTTTTTACACACCGCTTAGAAGATCTAAGGAGAAATCCGAATCTATACGATATCACAAAATCTCGAAACGTATTCCCGTACTGCTCCTACATTCGTCCACTAAAGGTTAGTATCAAAAAGCCTTATTTGGCTAAACTAATAATCCCGAAGGACTAATCGCACCCATCACCAAAATATGGCCCTAGGCCGAATCTTTATTATCACTTACCAAAGCAAATTGAAATCCCGAAAGTCTCTGTTTTCCTTTGCCGATTAGCCCCTAAAACCATAGTGCACATTCGGTTATACTAAGATACCAAAAATGGCCTTTGGCCGAATATGCCTAACCACTTACCACTCTTACCGGAATCCCGAAGTTGTCTCTTGCCTTGTCGAGATCCCTTGAAGAATCAAATCCCGAAATGCTCCTTAGTGTCGGCTACACACAAAGGTTACATATTTTAACACTTATACATATTCGGTCACCCATACCAAGGCTTATTCTCAAACTTTCGGCACACCATAAAGGAAGAGAAGAGAACCCGATTTTTAAAAGGAACACTTACCTCTATTGTTTCCTTGAAGAGCCTAAAAGTGAAGAGATCCCGGCTATGCCTCCCAAGTGTTGATGAAGGTATTCGGCTAACACCCAAAGGGAAGATGAAGTTTTGAGTAAAAAGGGAGTGATAGGTTCGGCCAAGTAAAACAAAAGAAGAGAGGGAATTTTGAAGAATTTTGGGCAATGTGGCTAGAGAAAATTCGACGAGAAACAAATTGGAGAGAAAAATAAAAACCCATTTGATGAATTTCGACACCTCCTTGCTATATTCAAAACCGATTGTGGATGTCCCTAAGGGGTCCTACATTCGGCCATTGCTCCCTAATGTGATAATTGTTATCTTTTAATTATCACCCATTTAAAATTAAAGAAACATTATCTATCTTCTATCCTATCACCTCTTCAAAAAATAAAATAATAAAACACTACTCTTCGGCCCGAATTTAAAAGCAAACACCAATCTTATCCTAATCCATTTGAGAGTCCATATGCGGACCACTAGCTCTTCTCCTTGACGCAAAAATAAAAGTAAACCCCCAATTTTGCTCACGCTACTCGAACATGGAACCTCATGAAGCAAGCAACAATAACGCCCCTAGCCACTCTGCCAAGGCGTTTCTTTGTGACATAAATTCGTCACAATCTCTTTTAAGAGCTCCTTTGTTAGCTCCCCCTTGCCTTAACGCCAAAAGCCAAAAATAAAAACACCCTTCCCTGCTGCCCACGTTGCTCGAACCCAAGACCTGCGCCAGGCTTCACTTCTAGGCCCTTAAGTGGCGGTCCCAAGCCACTTTACCACTCCGACTTTTATGTCCGTAAACCTTGCCATTTATTTTTAAGGCCTTCCTAGCCCAATTTCACTTGTTGACGCAAAAAGGAAAAATAAAACACTCCCATGCCATCACCCAGACTCGAACCTCCCTGCTCAAGGCGTCATTTGCCCAAGCCTTAAGTGGCGTCCTTAAGCCACTTTACCAAGCCCCTTTTCATGTCCAAAAACTCCCAAATTTTTCCTTAAAGCCTCCTTCACCCAGCTCCCCCTTTTATACTTAAAATCCAACATTTTCCCAAAGCTTTCCCCTTCATCCTTGGGTTCTAAAAACTCTTAAAACATCACCAAACACACTTAAAGCCTACTAATACTTGAGTTATGCTCCAAACGCATAACCCCTAATCTAGGATGTTATATAGGCACAACATGACCACTCTCTTTGGCCATCACAACAACCTCAATCTTGACTTACGATGCCAGATTCTAGGAAATTTTTAAAAGAGCTTTTGACAAACAAGCGAAGGGTAGACGAAACATCGCATGTGGAGCTAAACGCAATGTGCTCAGCAATTCTACAAAATAAACTACCACGAAAATTAAAAGATCCAGGGAGTTTTACAATTCCATGCTTAATTGGTAGTTTATCTATTGATAATGCGTTAGCTGATTTAGGGGCAAGCATAAATGTCATGCCTTATAAAATGTTTAAACAACTAGGTCTAGGGAAACCCAAACAAACTAGGATGAGCATTCAATTAGCTGATAAAACTATTCGAATTCCTAGGGGTATAATCGAAGATGTGTTAGTAAAGATTGATAAATTCGTATTCCTAGTAGACTTTGTAGTTTTAGACATGGATGAGGACAATAGTATCCCCTTAATCTTAGGAAGACCCTTTTTAGTAACTGCCAGAACTAAAATTGATGTGGGTACAGGTGAATTAATACTCCGTGTAGGTGACGAATCAATCAGTCTTCAGGCTCTCGATGCAGCTAGGACATCGAGCAACCAAGGTGAGAAAATAAATTCTGTTAATGACCATTCGGTTAAATCTTCTTTCCAGGAAGCACCACGGAACTACACACCCGAGCCAAATCCTACATCTCATAACAATAAAGAAATAACTCATGAGGACCGAAGGCTTCAAGTTGATGACCTAGACGAGTGGAAGACGCATTTCAAGGAAAAACTGGGGATACACAAAGCAGAACCAAAGCCACTCTACGAGACAATCAAGTTCAAAATTGGAGATCAGGTATTGATAGATAAAGCAGACCCTCGAATATCTCCTCCTGACCCTAATACAAACAAAGAAATCCCTTTTAAGGTAATCAAGGTTTTCCCATACGGAACAGTCGAGGTAAGTAATCCTATATTTGGCACTTTTAAAGTAAATACTACTCGACTCAAACTTTATCATGATAATAGAACTGATAGCATGAGAGAGGATGTTCAACTCTTCAAACCACCCTAATTATGTGAATGAGAGGTAAGTCTAGCTTAAGACTATAAACGAGCGCTTCTCGGGAGGCAACCCGAGTACTAACTCCATTAATTTTTACATTTTTACTTTTATTTTTCCTTTTCAACATTTAATTTTGAACTAACCAAAGTGCAGATTTCCAGACCACACGGCCTTGCACACGGCCGTGGCCGTGGCCGTGTGGACACTACGAATTTTTGTACTGACATAGCAGAGGTAGTACGAGCCAATGACGAAAGATTCCCAGGTCACGGACAACTACAAATTGCCACGGCCGTGCGATATGGCCGTGGCCGACACTGAGGGAAGTCACACGGGCTCCAACTAACCTGCCATGGTCGTGCGATACGGCCATGGTCGACATTATTAGATCAAACACGGGCGTGGTGTCTTGAACATGGGCGTGGGAGAAACGGACATAGCACAACACGGCCGAGCGATATGGCCGTGTGACCCAACACGCCCATGGTACACGGGCGTGGGGGAGTACCAGACCTCAAAATTCTATTTAAACCACCCACCTCCTCCTTCTTCTCACCTACTCCCCATCTCCTTTCTCCCATCCTATTCTTTAGATTTCTCCCCCTTCCACACTTTTCTTCTCTAATCTTTCCCCAACTATCAAGCCACACCATGACGAAGAAGCGGAAGGAACCAAGCACAGACTCCCCGTGGGAGACCGATCTAAATAAGTTCATGCCGGCCGCTTTGTCTAGTCGACAAGCCAAGGGTCTTTGAGACCATTTAGCTTTTAGTTTTCTTTCCTCATCTCTTTTAATTTCCTTCTCTTTGACACTCTTATGCTTAATTTAGTTTTTTCTATTTTAGTTTCTTGGTTTTAAGTTCTTTAGGCTGCTTGGGAATCACCCCACCACGACCTCTGCCAACATCACCGCGGCCTTAGAAGTCACACCCACCTCGCGAACCATCCAACAATAAGGACTCCTCAGTCCATAAGTCTTTTCTTTTTCTTGTCTTTTACTTCTTATGGTCTTTCTCTTTATCTTTCTTGTTTTTAAATACATAAATAGTATAGTTTGAAATTTTCTTATTATGTCCTGGTTAATTCTTCACGAGCTTCCCAATTTCTTCATCTAGCCCAGAGATTGCGGGCAGCCCCCATACCACTACCAGAGACGCCTCCTCTAACTTATCTTTCACCTCCGAATCAAGTTTCCACACCTCCAACTCAAGGAATCCATCCAAATTCTGGAAGTTTCATCTCTCCATATCTTTTATAAATTTCTATCTATCTTTGTACATTGAGGGCAATGTACATCTTAAGTGTGGGGGGGGTAAAACTTAAAAGTGCCAAACTTTTTGCATTATTCTCAAATCTTGAATTATGTATTGTTCTTAAAGTAAGTTTCTCATATTATGATTAAAACTAAAATTTTTTTGATTTATGATTTTTATTGACATGTTTTGGATTAAGTCATAGCTAATTGTGCATTGATAATTTAAACTTTAAGATAATAGAGAATCAAGCAGGATAAGTCTATTTTTCAAAATTAAAATTTTTTAGGTTGTCGACCTGAATTTGAATATTACTTTGAAGTTTGAAATTTACGAGGTTGACATCAAATACCCATAATGTTTTGTGAGATTTTGAGCCTTATAGAGCATATATTCTTTTTCTTGCTCACTTATTGATTATGAGTGTGTCAACATTGAGTTGTTATTCTATAACTTGCATCGATTATACATGTCGAGACCACACCTTTGATTTGATATATAGAGATGATAAAGGCACCTAGGTTTTAACCCACTTACTCCACTAAAAGCCTACCTTCATAATTAACCCCTAGTGAACCCCTTTGATCCTAACAACCCTTTTTTATTGACTCACCCACTAATATTAACCCAAGACCCTCTGTTTTTGTTATAACCATTCCTTTTGACTACCCTTATATCGAGATTTGATTTGATCAGTTGCTTAACTATGATCTTTATTTCAGTAGTTAAATTCATCCTTTATTATGTATTTGATTTGTTCTTAAAAAAACGAAGTACATTCATTATTAGTTCTATTTCTATGAGCTCTAAACAGTTAAATTCACATCTTTAGAAAAAGCTCGTATTAGAGTATTATTAGTACAAATTTTCAATTGATGTAATTATTTATATTCAGTTCATTGTTTTTAGTTAGGTAATTTGTCAGATCAGTCTCGATTCTAACCCTCCAATTCAGCCTTTATCCATACCTTAACCCAAGCCCTGTTACAACCCTGTTAAAGACCTTTTGATTTTTGTATCATCTCATATTTCAGTGGTGGAGATTTGATTTTCATGCAAGCCTATGGGATTAACTTCTCATGTTCGACTGATGAGTGCTTTTTCCTGAACCTTAAACACTTCGAGTGATTTGAGTGAATCTTTAGTGAGGATGTCAATCGTTGTCGATTCTGAATCAAAGGTAATTATTTAGATGAGGGGAAACACCTATGTTTTGTGCTACAAAAATGTATGACTTAGATTGTTTGAATCTTTAGGACTCTTTGAGTTGAATTATCCATGTATGAATTATCTTTGAATTATGATGAAACATTATTGATGAATATCATGAATCAAGGAAGTTTGTTTTAATTATGAGTTGAGAATTTTGCTTGAGGACAAGAAAAAGCTTAAGTGTGGGGGTATTTGATAAACCAAAATAGTAACATATTTTAAGCTCACATTTAGCATGCTTTTGGATGAATTATCCTTTATTTTATGTAATTTGGTGCTCTTAATCCTTTGTTTTCATGTTTTATACTCAGGAAAGTACCGGAGGATGAAAAGAACAAGAAACGGGCTTAAAACGGACCAAATGGGCCATATCACGAAATCAACACGACTTGGGCCCAAGACCACACGGCCGTGCTCCTTTAGCAGCCTCGAACACGGCCTGGCCACGATTCACACGGGCGTGTGCCATGGCCGTGTCCCTGCCGTGACAAAGAGAAATTTCACTCGGATTAGGATACTTAGAGGCGAAGTAACACATTCCGAAGCCTTTATAAACACCCTAGGGGGCAACCTAAGGGGGAGTCGACAGAAGCCTTCTGTCGGGGCATCCAGCTAGGCCGAAGGAGGCAGATTTGTAGAATTTACTCGAAGAAAGGCAGTTGATTCATCTCAAGAAGCCGGAATCATACTCAAGATGGAGGAACTCTCCTTCAATTCCTTCAGGGGGTTTTAGGGATTTCTTATGTTTTGTTTTATCTTTTCTTTTGAGATTTTTTCTTTTATTATTATGAACTAAACCCTCAGATACCTGAGGGGGATGAAACCTAAGATGAATCTTGTTATCATTTGCTGAACTATATGATAACTATTTGATTTGTTCTTAATTATGTGTTCTTAATTCTTGTGTTGATATTTTCGGGATATTAATTCAAGTTTGATGTGCTTAGGTGGTGGAGCAAAAGTCCCTGCCTAAGAGTAGATCTAGCATAGTTAAGCAGAGTTGATCGCACGCCTAGAGATAGGGTGACGAGATTTTTCTAGATTAGGGTGAAACCTAATATGGGATTCCATAGATCGAGTTAATGCAATTCTAGGGGTTTTAATTAGAAAGAGATTTCAATTAATCAACCTAGGGTTAGACGTTATTCGCCTCGAGAGAGGGTCTAATATACATTAGGGAATCCTACGGATCAAGTCAAGTGAATAAATCGTGCAGTTTGGGGTTAGATAACAAGTGAAGTCTAGGTAGATTCTTCCTTGGGTATCGTCTTAATCAATTGGTTTTTCCCACAAGTATTTTCCCCAAATTCATTCTTCTTTGTCTTAGAGTCTTTAGTTTAATAATTAGTTAAATTAGATTAAACAACAAATTCCCTTTATTTTAGGTCAGATAATAAAAAGAAAATTAGTATTAGTACTTTTAGTTCCTTTGGGTTCGACATTCCGGTCTTGCCTTAACTATACTACTGTTCGATAGGTGCGCTTGCCTCAAATCGTTGTCATAGTTAGTTTCCAGGTTCGATCATTCTCATTATAAATTTTAAGACTTTGACATCGCATAAACACAACGATCAATTATACTAACATATAATGTACAACTATGCTTACTCTTTCTATCCCTTACCACATTCCCAACACATCATGAGTCACTTACTCATAACCATTGATATGCACCCCTGCATTCAATATCACATTTACACAATATACAACACATCATTATTTCTCGATAATACATCCACACAGCTAATCCACACAGCCAATCCACACAGCTAATGTCTCGGTGGTTTCGCACTTAGCCCACCACAATCAATTAATAAGGTAGTATCGCACTTAGCCTACCATAAATGTAATCGTAGTGGTTTCGCACATAGACCACTAGACAATATACCTAATGATAGCATCGCACATAGCCAGCTCATCGTCATTATGTATTAGGATGGTATCGTACTTAGCCCATCTTTTAGCATTATCACTACACATTCACATATCTATTTACTCAATCATTCATCCATTCACAAAATCTATCACATTCATTCTTAACCATGCTATGCACTAGCTAGCAATAACAAATTGTAAGTATGAATGCATTGTTTAAGCATAGACTTACCTCGATACTCAAAAGTATAGAAACGTGCAATTTAGTCCACCACTTTACTCTTGCATCGGTTTTGATTCGGGCTTTGTCTTTCTTGATATATAATGATAATTCAACTCATCAATATACACATTGACTAAATTGACCCACATCTCATACTTTGGCAAAATTACCCTTTTGCCCCTAAACTTTCTCCTATTTACGCTATTGCCCCAAGGCTCGTAAAATGATTTTTATTCAATTTTCTAGCCTTTCATGCTTAGCCGAATCACTTACTCAACTAAAGAAATCATCAATTCTCACCACATCACACATGTATGACCAAACTCAAGATTTTTACAAACTAGTCCCTACATGCATTTTCTATGGAAACTCATTTAGCAAAAGATGTTTCTACTACATCAAGCTTTCATAATCTTCCATAAAACATCAAAATACATGCATGTCATACATGGACACATTTTTGAACATCCATCATAGCTCATCAAATAGCTAAAAATAGCTTACTCATGCTACAAGGACTTCAAAAATACAAAGAATATCAAAAACGGGGCTTAGATGCACTTACAAGCAAGCTTGAAAATTTTGAAGAACCCTAACAATGGCTCTCTCAATTTTTGGCAGCCTTGGAGAAGAAGATGAATGAATTTTGTCATCTTTTCTCCTATTTTAATCACTTAATTGTTAAATGACCAAAATGCCTTTTTTGATAAACTTTCTATTTTAACTCATCCATGCCCAATTTAGTCCAAAAATTAGAAATTGAGAAAATTGCTATTTAAGGACCTCTAATTAATATTCTAAAGCTATTTTACACAAATAGCTTCTAGAATCTCACATTTTGCAACTTTTGCAATTTAGTCCTTTTGGACAATTCAACCGCAATTTCACAAATTTGCTTCATGAAACTTTCACACTAGCATGCATACATAGCATAAACCTTAAAAACTCATTCATAAACCACAGATTTGTGGTCTCGCACCACTATTCTGACTAGGCCCTAAATCGGGATGCTACATTTACTTTCCATCAACCATGTAATTCTAATGAGAGGATATCATTTACCTGTGGCCACGTTTACTTTCCATCAACCATGTAATTCTAATGAGAGGATATCATTTACCTGTGGCCACGTTTACTTTCCATCAACCATGTAATTCCAATAAGAGGATATCACAAAGATGAATTCCACTGTTGTGAATGACGCTACATACTGCATAAGTTGTACACCTAACACACCAACTTTTAGTTCCTTATTTGTTCAAACTTAGGCTTTCACTTTCATTAATATATATGAGTCAAATTTACATAGTCCATCATCCACTCAGGATTTAGGTATGCCACACCATGAACATCACAAGTGAATAAATCCCGAGTGATTATGTGTTAGGATACAAGTGACATGTCACTAGGGTCATTATGTGTTATGTGATTATGTGATCTGCGTGCTAGTCTCGTACGTCCTACCTGTGGCTGAGTATACCGACATATGTTGTGGATACTTGACAGCTTGTATGAAAGCAAAGACAGTGTAGCTACATCTTGAGTGACAGCTTGTGTGAGTAGGCCCATCGATAGCTCGAGAGCGAGCGATTATGTGATACGAGATTTTTTAGGTAGCTTTGGCTACATATGTGGCACTTAGTGTGCAAAGTTTCCCGAGTATCCGACATTGTTATTCCGAGTGGTTCACGGGTATGTCAAAGATGAGAATATGTGTAAGTTCATTTCGAGATGGCTCAGGTATGTACATAAAGCTCATGCTTAATAAATGTGTGAAATGATGAATATGAGGTAAGTTTTTATGATGGAATAGATTATGATCATGAGACCATGGTAAATCTACATTAATTTATGTTATAATGATTGAATGTTATATGCATGGTAAGGTTGCTTATTTCTTACATACGAGCTTACTAAGCTATATAGCTTACTCCATTTATTTTCCATGTTTTTATAGTGTCACCAAGCTAACTCAGAATCAGAGATCGTCGAAGATTCGGATCACACTGTCAAACTCTCATTTTGGGCATTGATGATCTTGCCATTTTGAATGTATGGCATGTATAGGGACTTGGTCATTTTGTTGTATGTTTCATTTGCAATGTGGCCAAATTTATTGGCTTATAATGGTTATTGATTTCATTTTGTATATGGCCATGAATGCTGGCTAATATTGGTATAAGTATATTCATATGATGATGCCTTTTGTAACAACTAGTTTTAGCTAAATCAAAACAGTGGTTTTTGAACCACAAATCTGAGGTTGGAAAATTATTTTAATATTATTTTCAGCATTTACAGCATGTTATGTGATATATGTGAAAATTTCGTGAGCTAATTTTATCGATTGGTTGGTTAATTTGATAAAAAGGACTAAATCGCGTAAAATGCAAAAGTTGCATTCTACTTGTTAAAGGTGTCAAATAGATTTGGCTTTTAAATATGATGGCCTTAAATGGTAATTAGACCATTTTAAATGTTAATGGACATTAATGGACATGCATTATAAATTTCTATGTTTATTCATTAAGGGTAAATAAGTAAATTGATTAATTAAGTTAACAAAACATGATTTTGTTCATCCATCTTTGCCATTGCCGAATTTCCAAGGTGAAAAACACCATTTTTATGCACATTAGGGTTTGACACACTCCTAGCTTGATTAAGGTACGGTTTTAGCTCGATTTTTGATGATTTCTATGTTTTTGTAATCGTTGCAGCTCAATCTAGCTAGCCCGTACCTTTAATTTTGAAACTGTTAAAGATTTTGAGAGTTGCCATTGTTGAATCTATGTGTTCTTTGATGTTTAATGTTGAAATATGAAAGCTTGATGATAGTTTTACATGTTTTGTGAAGTGATTTTTGATGAAAATGCATAATAGGGATTAAATTGTAAAATGTGCAAATTGAGTGGTTGAAATGTGAAATAAATGAAAGTTTTGGGCTGCTAGGGACCTATATATAATTCGACCAAGCATGGGTTTTGTTGAATTGTGTGAATTTTGTGTTTTGTGAAATACTTGGGGCAAAAGTGTAAAAGTTCTTTAAAGTGTGATATGGACTAAATTGAAAGAATATGTGATTGAATAAGTTAATTTTGAATTCATATAGATCAAGAAAGAAAGAATTAAGATTTAGATCGGGGAAAAACAAGGTTATTGAGTAGTCGACACTACCCGTCAATTACGAATACGAGGTAAGTTCGTATGTGGTAATTTCATTATAAATGTATGTTTATTGCTTTGATATTGAATAAACTGTGATTGCGAGATTACAGATAATGTTTGAATTGTGAATACGATTCTATGGATACGTTCAACGATGATTCGACAAGCGTGAAATCCCGGTTGAACCTTAGGAATAGTTAGGATGCTAGTGACATGTCATTAGGTTATTGTGTTGGCTTCAGGCCACGATATCGGCACTACGGGTGCAAGTTATACCTTGATTTGGCTTCGGGCCATGGTATATGTATTTCAGAGATGAGTTACCTTGATTTGGATACGGGCCATGGTATAGGTACTTATCGATTGAGATCATTGAATATCCGATTTCTATTCTGAATGGTTCAAAGGGTTAATGAATGATGTGATTGAGAAAGAGGTCAGTACGAGGCTATACAGGTATGTACATAACCTATTCGAGTATTAAATAGTGAAAGTTCGATGAGATTGCAATTGATCATGTTTTGAGACATGAGAAAGGTTTGTAGTTAATGTGTATATGGTTTTGTCATGTGTATTTGGTTAATTTGCATTTATTCGATGAATTAAGTTATTCACATACGAGCTTACTAAGCTACGAAGCTTACTTTGTGTTATTTTTCTATGTTTTACAGTGAATCAAGGCTAGCTCGGATCCTGGAGTCGTTGGGAACATCATCGCACTATCAAACATCTAAGTTGGTACTTTTGAATTATACAATTATGGTATATGGCATGTATAGGTTAGATGGGATATTTTGGTTGTGATTATAGCCATGAGAGTTGGCATGTAAATGATGTTAATTTTGATGTGTGTTTGGCTATTAGAAATGGCTTGTAAATATATATATGTTTTGGTTTGTATATATAGCCATGAGTGATGGCTTATTTTGGCATGTTTGGTATGAATCTGGTTATGGTTTTATAGTTGCTCAATTGGTTAATTGATTTGTAGAGTATAAATGTTTGAGAAATGCTTGGATGAAGTATGATTTTAGAAGTTAAGTTGATAAGTATTTGATTAGGTAAATGGCATTGAATTGAATATTGAATTTGGTTGGAATGGATATAGTATGAATTGTGCATTTCGTTGATGATTTTGGTACATTTAATTGTATGAAGAAATGGTACCATTTTGGTTGTTTAAATGAGCATGAGTTGGGGTGGCAAATTGGCCTTGCAAATGGCCTATTTTTGTCTTCACGCGCGAGCGAGACACAGGCGTGTGTCTCGGCGTGTCATTTATCTGGTCATGTTACATCGCCGTGTGTCCCTTGGTGTTGAAATTGAATTGAAGTTAGTATGCTCCACACAGTCTCACACACGGGCGTGTGACCGGCCATGTGATACAAGTCAAGTATACCCCTAATTGGCACACGGCCTAGCTTTGCGGGCGTGTGACTTGGCGATGTTGCATAAGTCGGTATACCCTACGAGTTTCGTGACGGCCTAGCACATGGCACGGCTGCGGGCGTGTGTGGCCCCGCCGAAGGGCACACGGGCAGACACACAGGCGTGTGGTTGGCCGTGTGACCCAAGTCGTATGTATGCCTGTTTTCACACGGCTTGAGACACGAGCATGTCCGGAGCCGTGTGAGGCACATAACTTTATTCACCTGCAGGCGTGTGACCCCTATATGGTTGAAATATTTCTAAGTTTTCCAAAACTTTCGTATGTTATCGGTTTTGTCTCGAACCACTTCTAAAGCATGTTTAAGGCCTCGTGAGGCCCTTATAAGGGACAAAGTGATTGTGTTGAATGATTTATAAGAATGTATGTTTTATATTGTGTATTGATCGGTAATACTTGTAACCCTACTCGTGACGGATACGAGTTAGGGTGTTACACCTTTCATGAATGTGGAAACTTGCATGATTTGAGTTGATAAATATGCGGTGTTTAGGTATGATAGATGTAGCATGTGAATGATGTGTGGATGTCTTGGTTTTGGATGTTTAGTTGCCTAAGTATGTTACGTTTGTGCCTTTAAATGGGTGTAAGTGCATGTGTGAATATGGGTGGAAAATGGCTTGGTAAATAGCCTTATTTTTGTCCACACGAGTAGACACACGGGCTTGTATGAGTTTAATATTGTGTTTAATTATTATATAGATCAAGATTTGAATCAAAAGACAATAACTGAGGTAAATGAAAAATAGTGAAATAGTCCATGTGTGTTGATTGGAATGAAATCGTAGGTAAGTTCATAGTATTTCAATACATAAATGAATTTCTACTTGTGTTATTATATTATTATTCTTCAATTAATATGTTTATTGAAAATTATTGTATGATTGCACATATGTGCCCTGTTTGTACTTGGTACCCCTGATTGCACATACGCGTGCCCCTGTTTGTACTTTGGTACCTTAATTGCACATTCGTGCCCTTCTCTTATACTTGGCATTACCACGATTGCACATATGCGCCTGTTTATACTCCAGTAACTCTGAATTAAATAGTATAGGAACTGTATTTAATTGCACATATATGCCATGTGACACGACCGTGTGTCCCCTGTAGCTTACAAAGGGTTGCAAGTCGAGCAATTACATGGCCTAGCACACGGGTGTTTGAGGCCATTTCGAAGGTACAGGTGGCGCACGGGCATGTGGCTTGGCCGTGTGACCCAAGTTGAGAGAGTTACACGAGCACGGGCACGGGCGGTGGGACACGATCGTGTGTCCCTACTGCCGAATGCCCACACGGTCGTGTGACCCCCGCATCATGAAATTTTTCAACTTTTTCCAAAAATTATATATGTTTCGATTTAGTCCCGATTCACTTCTAATGTGTTTTTAGGGCCTTGAGGGCTCGTTTGAGGAAAATATGTATGATTTTGAATAATATTTCTATGATTTATGATATGTTTTGAATCTTACGAATATTTGTTCGTGTGAGATGTTAACTTCCGATAATGCTTCGTAGCTCTATTCTAACGACGGATACGGGCTAGGGGTGTTACAATTATTGGTATCAAAGCTATGGTTTTGTCGATTCTCGATTTGAACATAGCATGTGTGAGTCTAGAAAAACATGCCATTATATAACTTTGTGATAGTGTGATAACTCGACTCGTTTGAAAATGTTTTCATATAGTAATGACATCCAACCGAGTGACTCCATTGAAGTCAAAAGTAACGCGCAAGCCTCCGTTCTGAGCAAGCTTTGAAGTGGTACAAGGCTCGTATCTAAGGGCCGGGAGGAGAAGCTAAGAAAGCTTTCTTCAAATGATGAGTGAGTGGTTTACTGAGTTCATACGAGACGAACCCGACCACTCAATGACCTCCCACCCCACTGTTCCCCAACCGATCCCTCTCATTCCTCAAGGTTTGGAACCAATGTAAGTTAATAAACCTTGATCCACCGCAATTTCACAAATTTGCTTCATGAAACTTTCACACTAGCATGCATACATAGCATAAACCTCAAAACTCATTCATAAACCTCAGATTTGTGGTCTCGCACCACTATTACGACTAGGCCCTAAATCGGGATGTTACATTTACTTTCCATCAACCATGTAATTCTAATGAGAGGATATCATTTACCTGTGGCCACGTTTACTTTCCATCAACCATGTAATTCTAATGAGAGGATATCATTTACTGTGGCCACTTTTACTTTCCATCAACCATGTAATTCCAATAAGAGGATATCACAAAGATGAATTCCATTGTTGTGAATGACGCTACATACTGCATAAGTTGTACACCTAACACACCAACTTTTAGTTCCTTATTTGTTCAAACTTAGGCTTTCACTTTCATTAATATATATGAGTCAAATTTACATAGTCCATCATCCACTCGGGATTTAGGTATGCCACACCATGAACATCACAAGTGAATAAATCCCAGTGATTATGTGTTAGGATACAAGTGACATGTCACTAAGGTCATTATGTGTTATGTGATTATGTGATCTGCGTGCTAGTCTCTCAGACGTCCCACTGTGGTGAGTATACCGACATATGTTGTGGATACTTGATAGCTTGTATGAAGCAAAGACCGTGTAGCTACATCTTGGTGACGACTTGTGTGAGTAGGCCCATCGATAGCTCGAGAGCGAGCGATTATGTGATACGAGATTTTTTAGGTAGCTTTGGCTACATATGTGGCACTTAGTGTGCAAAGTTTCCCGAGTATCCGACATTGTTATTCCGAGTGGTTCACGGGTATGTCAAAGATGAGAATATGTATAAGTTCATTTCGAGATGGCTCAGTATGTACATAAAGCTCATGCTTAATAAATGTGTGAAATGATGAATATGAGGTAAGTTTTTATGATGGAATAGATTATGATCATGAGACCATGGTAAATCTACATTAATTTATGTTATAATGATTGAATGTTATATGCATGGTAAGGTTGCTTATTTCTTACATACGAGCTTACTAAGCTATATAGCTTACTCCATTTATTTTCCATGTTTTTATAGTGTCGCCAAGCTAACTTTCGAGAATCGAGAGATCGTCGAAGATTCGGATCCTGTATCAAACTCTCATTTTGGGCATTGATGATCTTGCCATTTTGAATGTATGGCATGTATAGGGACTTGGTCATTTTGTTGTATGTTTCATTTGCAATGTGGCCAAATTTATTGGCTTATAATGGTTATTGATTTCATTTTGTATATGGCCATGAATCTTTGGCTAATATTGGTATAAGTATATTCATATGATGATGCCTTTTGTAACAACTAGTTTTAGCTAAATCAAAACAGTGGTTTTTGAACCACAAATCTGAGGTTGGAAAATTATTTTAATATTCTTTTCAGCATTTACAGCATGTTATGTGATATATGTGAAAATTTGGTGAGCTAATTTTATCGATTGGTTGGTTAATTTGATAAAAGGACTAAATCGCGTAAAATGCAAAAGTTGCATTCTACTTGTTAAAGGTGTCAAATAGCTTTGGCTTTTAAATATGATGGCCTTAAATGGTAATTAGACCATTTTAAATGTTAATGGACATTAATGGACATGCATTATAAATTTCTATGTTTATTCATTAAGGGTAAATAAGTAAATTTATTAATTAAGTTAACAAAACATGATTTTGTTCATCCATCTTTGCCATTGCCGAATTTCCAAGGTGAAAAACACCATTTTTATGCACATTATGGTTTGACACACTCCTAGCTTGATTAAGGTACGGTTTTAGCTTGATTTTTGATGATTTCTATGTTTTTATAATCGTTGCAGCTCAATCTAGCTAGCCCGTACCTTTAATTTTGAAATCATTAAAGATTTTGAGAGTTGCCATTGTTGAATCTATGTGTTCTTTGATGTTTAATGTTGAAATATGAAAGCTTGATGATAGTTTTACATGTTTTGTGAAGTGATTTTTGATGAAAATGCATAATAGGGATTAAATTGTAAAATGTGCAAATTGAGTGGTTGAAATGTGAAATAAATGAAAGTTTTGGGCTGCTAGGGACCTATATATAATTCGACCAAGCATGGGTTTTGTTGAATTGTGTGAATTTTGTGTTTTGTGAAATACTTGGGGCAAAAGTGTAAAAGTTCTTTAAAGTGTGATATGGACTAAATTGAAAGAATATGTGATTGAATAAGTTAATTTTGAATTCATATAGATCAAGAAAGAAAGAATTAAGATTTAGATCGGGAAAAACAAGGTTATTGAGTAGTCGACCCTACCAGTCAATTACGAATACGAGAGGTAAGTTCGTATGTGGTAATTTCATTATAAATGTATGTTTATTGCTTTGATATTGAATAAACTGTGATTGCGAGATTACAGATAATGTTTGAATTGTGAATACGATTCTATGGATACGTTCAACGATGATTCGACAAGCGTGAAATCCCGGTTGAACCTTAGGAATAGTTAGGATGCTAGTGACATGTCATTAGGTTATTGTGTTGGCTTCAGGCCACGATATCGGCACTACGGGTGCAAGTTATACCTTGATTTGGCTTGGGCCATGGTATATGTATTTGAGAGATGAGTTACCTTGATTTGGATACGGGCCATGGTATAGGTACTTATCGATTGAGATCATTGAATATCCGATTTCTATTCGAATGGTTCAAAGGGTTAATGAATGATGTGATTGAGAAAGAGGTCGAGATTGAGGCTATCTGGTATGTACATAACCTATTCGAGTATTAAATAGTGAAAGTTCGATGAGATTGCAATTGATCATGTTTTGAGACATGAGAAAGGTTTGTAGTTAATGTGTATATGGTTTTGTCATGTGTATTTGGTTAATTTGCATTTATTCAATGAATTAAGTTATTCACATACGAGCTTACTAAGCTACGAAGCTTACTTTGTGTTATTTTTCTATGTTTCTGATGAATCAAGGCTAGCTCGGATCCACGAGTCGTTGGGAACATCATCGCACTATCAAACATCTAAGTTGGTACTTTTGAATTATACAATTATGGTATATGGCATGTATAGGTTAGATGGGATATTTTGGTTGTGATTATAGCCATGAGAGTTGGCATGTAAATGATGTTAATTTTGATGTGTGTTTGGCTATTAGAAATGGCTTGTAAATATATATATGTTTTGGTTTGTATATATAGCCATGAGTGATGGCTTATTTTGGCATGTTTGGTATGAATCTGGTTATGGTTTTATAGTTGCTCAATTGGTTAATTGATTTGTAGAGTATAAATGTTTGAGAAATGCTTGGATGAAGTATGATTTTAGAAGTTAAGTTGATAAGTATTTGATTAGGTAAATGGCATTGAATTGAATATTGAATTTGGTTGGAATGGATATAGTATGAATTGTGCATTTCGTTGATGATTTTGGCTGTTTAA
Source organism: Gossypium sturtianum (assembly GCA_025698515.1). Classification (NCBI taxonomy): domain Eukaryota; kingdom Viridiplantae; phylum Streptophyta; class Magnoliopsida; order Malvales; family Malvaceae; genus Gossypium; species Gossypium sturtianum. The sequence goes on from CM046947.1 coordinate 74,965,963, forward strand.
TTGTATGAAGAAATGGTACCATTTTGGTTGTTTAAATGAGCATGAGTTGGGGTGGAAAATTGGCCTTGCAAATGGCCTATTTTTGTCTTCACGGGCAGAGACACGGGCGTGTGTCTCGGCCGTGTGCGACACACGGTCATGTTACATCGCCGTGTGTCCCTTGGTGTTGAAATTGAATTGAAGTCAGTATGCTCCACACAGTCTCACACACGGGCGTGTGACCGGCCATGTGATACAAGTCAGTATACCCCCTAATTGGCACACGGCCTAGCACACGGGCGTGTGACTTGGCAGTGTTGCATAAGTCAGTATACCCTACAGGTTTCGCACGGCCTAGCACATGGCCTGGCACACGGGCGTGTGTGGCCACTTCGAAGGGCACACGGGCTAGACACACAGACGTGTGGTTGGCCGTGTGACCCAAGTCAGTATGTATGCCCTGTTTTCACACGGCTTGAGACACGAGCATGTCTGGAGCCGTGTGAGGCACATGGCCTGTTCACACGGGCGTGTGACCCCTATATGGTTGAAATATTTCTAAGTTTTCCAAAACTTTCGTATGTTATCGGTTTTGTCTCGAACCACTTCTAAAGCATGTTTAAGGCCTCGTAGGCCCTTATAAGGGACAAAGTGATTGTGTTGAATGATTTATAAGAATGTATGTTTTATATTGTGTATTGATCGGTAATACTTCGTAACCCTACTCCGGCGACGGATACGAGTTAGGGGTGTTACACCTTTCATGAATGTGGAAACTTGCATGATTTGAGTTGATAAATATGCGGTGTTTAGGTATGATAGATGTAGCATGTGAATGATGTGTGGATGTCTTGGTTTTGGATGTTTAGTTGCCTAAGTATGTTACGTTTTGTGCCTTTAAATGGGTGTAAGTGCATGTGTGAATATGGGTGGAAAATGGCTTGGTAAATAGCCTTATTTTTGTCCACACGAGTAGACACACGGGCTTGTATGAGTTTAATATTGTGTTTAATTATTATATAGATCAAGATTTGAATCAAAAGACAATAACTGAGGTAAATGAAAAATAGTGAAATAGTCCATGTGTGTTGATTGGAATGAAATCGTAGGTAAGTTCATAGTATTTCAATACATAAATGAATTTCTACTTGTGTTATTATATTATTATTCTTCAATTAATATGTTTATTGAAAATTATTGTATGATTGCACATATGTGCCCCTGTTTGTACTTCGGTACCCCTGATTGCACATACGTGCCCCTGTTTGTACTTTGGTACCCTTAATTGCACATTCGTGCCCTTCTTTATACTTCAGTACCCCTGATTGCACATATGCGCCCCTGTTTATACTCCAGTAACTCTGAATTAAATAGTATAGGAACTGTATTTAATTGCACATATATGCCATGTGACACGACCGTGTGTCCCCTGTAGCTTACAAAGGGTTGCAAGTCAGGCAATTACATGGCCTAGCACACGGGTGTTTGAGGCCATTTCGAAGGGTACGGTACACGGGCCGCACGGGCATGTGGCTTGGCCGTGTGACCCAAGTTAGAGAGTTACACGAGCACGGGCACGGGCTGGGACACGATCGTGTGTCCCTACTTCGAATGCCCACACGGTCGTGTGACCCCTGCATCATGAAATTTTTCAACTTTTTCCAAAAAATTATATATGTTTCTGATTTAGTCCCGATTCACTTCTAATGTGTTTTTAGGGCCTTGAGGGCTCGTTTGAGGGAAAATATGTATGATTTTGAATAATATTTCTATGATTTATGATATGTTTTGAATCTTCTGAATATTTGTTCGTGTGAGATGTTAACTTCCGATAATGCTTCGTAGCTCTATTCTAACGACGGATACGGGCTAGGGGTGTTACAATTATTGGTATCAAAGCTATGGTTTTGTCGATTCTCAGACTGAACATAGCATGTGTGAGTCTAGAAAAACATGCCATTATATAACCTGTGATAGTGTGATAACTCCTGACTCGTTTGAAAATGTTTTCATATAGTAATGACATCCAACCGAGCTGACTCCATTGAAGTCAAAAGTAACGCGCAAGCCTCCGTTTACGGAGCAGCACTGAGTGGTACAAGGCTCGTATCTAAGGGCCGGGGAGGAGAAGCTAAGAAAGCTTTCTTCAAATGATGAGTGAGTGGTTTACAGAGTTCATACGGACGAACCCGACCACTCAATGACCTCCACCCCCACCTGTTCCCCAACCGATCCCTCTCATTCCTCAAGGTTTGGAACCAATGTAAGTTAATAAACCGCCAGTCACCGCAATTTCACAAATTTGCTTCATGAAACTTTCACACTAGCATGCATACATAGCATAAACCTCAAAAACTCATTCATAAACCTCAGATTTGTGGTCTCGCACCACTATTCTGACTAGGCCCTAAATCGGGATGTTACATTTACTTTCCATCAACCATGTAATTCTAATGAGAGGATATCATTTACCTGTGGCCACGTTTACTTTCCATCAACCATGTAATTCTAATGAGAGGATATCATTTACCTGTGGCCACTTTTACTTTCCATCAACCATGTAATTCCAATAAGAGGATATCACAAAGATGAATTCCACTGTTGTGAATGACGCTACATACTGCATAAGTTGTACACCTAACACACCAACTTTTAGTTCCTTATTTGTTCAAACTTAGGCTTTCACTTTCATTAATATATATGAGTCAAATTTACATAGTCCATCATCCACTCAGGATTTAGGTATGCCACACCATGAACATCACAAGTGAATAAATCCCGAGTGATTATGTGTTAGGATACAAGTGACATGTCACTAAGGTCATTATGTGTTATGTGATTATGTGATCTGCGTGCTAGTCTCGTACGTCCCACCTGTGGCTGAGTATACCGACATATGTTGTGGATACTTGATAGCTTGTATGAGCAGCACCGTGTAGCTACATCTTGACTGACAGCTTGTGTGAGTAGGCCCATCGATAGCTCGAGAGCGAGCGATTATGTGATACGAGATTTTTTAGGTAGCTTTGGCTACATATGTGGCACTTAGTGTGCAAAGTTTCCCGAGTATCCGACATTGTTATTCCGAGTGGTTCACGGGTATGTCAAAGATGAGAATATGTATAAGTTCATTTCGAGATGGCTCAGGTATGTACATAAAGCTCATGCTTAATAAATGTGTGAAATGATGAATATGAGGTAAGTTTTTATGATGGAATAGATTATGATCATGAGACCATGGTAAATCTACATTAATTTATGTTATAATGATTGAATGTTATATGCATGGTAAGGTTGCTTATTTCTTACATACGAGCTTACTAAGCTATATAGCTTACTCCATTTATTTTCCATGTTTTTATAGTGTCGCCAAGCTAACTCGTAATCGAGAGATCGTCGAAGATTCGGATCTGTATGTCAAACTCTCATTTTGGGCATTGATGATCTTGCCATTTTGAATGTATGGCATGTATAGGGACTTGGTCATTTTGTTGTATGTTTCATTTGCAATGTGGCCAAATTTATTGGCTTATAATGGTTATTGATTTCATTTTGTATATGGCCATGAATGCTGGCTAATATTGGTATAAGTATATTCATATGATGATGCCTTTTGTAACAACTAGTTTTAGCTAAATCAAAACAGTGGTTTTTGAACCACAAATCTGAGGTTGGAAAATTATTTTAATATTCTTTTCAGCATTTACAGCATGTTATGTGATATATGTGAAAATTTGGTGAGCTAATTTTATCGATTGGTTGGTTAATTTGATAAAAAGGACTAAATCGCGTAAAATGCAAAAGTTGCATTCTACTTGTTAAAGGTGTCAAATAGCTTTGGCTTTTAAATATGATGGCCTTAAATGGTAATTAGACCATTTTAAATGTTAATGGACATTAATGGACATGCATTATAAATTTCTATGTTTATTCATTAAGGGTAAATAAGTAAATTTATTAATTAAGTTAACAAAACATGATTTTGTTCATCCATCTTTGCCATTGCCGAATTTCCAAGGTGAAAAACACCATTTTTATGCACATTATGGTTTGACACACTCCTAGCTTGATTAAGGTACGGTTTTAGCTTGATTTTTGATGATTTCTATGTTTTTATAATCGTTGCAGCTCAATCTAGCTAGCCCGTACCTTTAATTTTGAAACTGTTAAAGATTTTGAGAGTTGCCATTGTTGAATCTATGTGTTCTTTGATGTTTAATGTTGAAATATGAAAGCTTGATGATAGTTTTACATGTTTTGTGAAGTGATTTTTGATGAAAATGCATAATAGGGATTAAATTGTAAAATGTGCAAATTGAGTGGTTGAAATGTGAAATAAATGAAAGTTTTGGGCTGCTAGGGACCTATATATAATTCGACCAAGCATGGGTTTTGTTGAATTGTGTGAATTTTGTGTTTTGTGAAATACTTGGGGCAAAAGTGTAAAAGTTCTTTAAAGTGTGATATGGACTAAATTGAAAGAATATGTGATTGAATAAGTTAATTTTGAATTCATATAGATCAAGAAAGAAAGAATTAAGATTTAGATCGGGGAAAAACAAGGTTATTGAGTAGTCGACCCTACCCGTCAATTACGAATACGAGGTAAGTTCGTATGTGGTAATTTCATTATAAATGTATGTTTATTGCTTTGATATTGAATAAACTGTGATTGCGAGATTACAGATAATGTTTGAATTGTGAATACGATTCTATGGATACGTTCAACGATGATTCGACAAGCGTGAAATCCCGGTTGAACCTTAGGAATAGTTAGGATGCTAGTGACATGTCATTAGGTTATTGTGTTGGCTTGAGCCACGATATCGGCACTACGGGTGCAAGTTATACCTTGATTTGGCTTCGGGCCATGGTATATGTATTTCAGAGATGAGTTACCTTGATTTGGATACGGGCCATGGTATAGGTACTTATCGATTGAGATCATTGAATATCCGATTTCTATTCTGAATGGTTCAAAGGGTTAATGAATGATGTGATTGAGAAAGAGGTCAAGATTTAGGCTATACAGGTATGTACATAACCTATTCGAGTATTAAATAGTGAAAGTTCGATGAGATTGCAATTGATCATGTTTTGAGACATGAGAAAGGTTTGTAGTTAATGTGTATATGGTTTTGTCATGTGTATTTGGTTAATTTGCATTTATTCAATGAATTAAGTTATTCACATACGAGCTTACTAAGCTACGAAGCTTACTTTGTGTTATTTTTCTATGTTTCTGTTGAATCAAGGCTAGCTCGGATCCTGGAGTCGTTGGGAACATCATCGCACTATCAAACATCTAAGTTGGTACTTTTGAATTATACAATTATGGTATATGGCATGTATAGGTTAGATGGGATATTTTGGTTGTGATTATAGCCATGAGAGTTGGCATGTAAATGATGTTAATTTTGATGTGTGTTTGGCTATTAGAAATGGCTTGTAAATATATATATGTTTTGGTTTGTATATATAGCCATGAGTGATGGCTTATTTTGGCATGTTTGGTATGAATCAAGTTATGGTTTTATAGTTGCTCAATTGGTTAATTGATTTGTAGAGTATAAATGTTTGAGAAATGCTTGGATGAAGTATGATTTTAGAAGTTAAGTTGATAAGTATTTGATTAGGTAAATGGCATTGAATTGAATATTGAATTTGGTTGGAATGGATATAGTATGAATTGTGCATTTCGTTGATGATTTTGGTGTTTAATTGTATGAAGAAATGGTACCATTTTGGTTGTTTAAATGAGCATGAGTTGGGGTGGAAAATTGGCCTTGCAAATGGCCTATTTTTGTCTTCACGCAGCGAGACAGGCGTGTGTCTCGGCCGTGTGTGCGACACTGGTCATGTTACATCGCCGTGTGTCCCTTGGTGTTGAAATTGAATTGAAGTCGGTATGCTCCCACGCCTCACACACAGGCGTGTGACCGGCCATGTGATACAAGTCAAGATACCCCTAATTGGCACACGGCCAGCACGGGCGTGTGACTTGGCAGTGTTGCATAAGTCAGTATACCCTACAGGTTTCGCACGGCCTAGCACATGGCCTGGCACACGGGCGTGTGTGGCCACTTCGAAGGGCACACGGGCTAGACACACAGACGTGTGGTTGGCCGTGTGACCCAAGTCAGTATGTATGCCCTGTTTTCACACGGCTTGAGACACGAGCATGTCTGGAGCCGTGTGAGGCACATGGCCTGTTCACACGGGCGTGTGACCCCTATATGGTTGAAATATTTCTAAGTTTTCCAAAACTTTCGTATGTTATCGGTTTTGTCTCGAACCACTTCTAAAGCATGTTTAAGGCCTCGTAGGCCCTTATAAGGGACAAAGTGATTGTGTTGAATGATTTATAAGAATGTATGTTTTATATTGTGTATTGATCGGTAATACTTCGTAACCCTACTCCGCGACGGATACGAGTTAGGGTGTTACACCTTTCATGAATGTGGAAACTTGCATGATTTGAGTTGATAAATATGCGGTGTTTAGGTATGATAGATGTAGCATGTGAATGATGTGTGGATGTCTTGGTTTTGGATGTTTAGTTGCCTAAGTATGTTACGTTTTGTGCCTTTAAATGGGTGTAAGTGCATGTGTGAATATGGGTGGAAAATGGCTTGGTAAATAGCCTTATTTTTGTCCACACGAGTAGACACACGGGCTTGTATGAGTTTAATATTGTGTTTAATTATTATATAGATCAAGATTTGAATCAAAAGACAATAACTGAGGTAAATGAAAAATAGTGAAATAGTCCATGTGTGTTGATTAGAATGAAATCGTAGGTAAGTTCATAGTATTTCAATACATAAATGAATTTCTACTTGTGTTATTATATTATTATTCTTCAATTAATATGTTTATTGAAAATTATTGTATGATTGCACATATGTGCCCCTGTTTGTACTTTGGTATTTGATTGCACATACGTGCCCTGTTTGTACTTTGGTACCCTTAATTGCACATTCGTGCCCTTCTTTATACTTCAGTACCCCTGATTGCACATATGCGCCCCTGTTTATACTCCAGTAACTCTGAATTAAATAGTATAGGAACTGTATTTAATTGCACATATATGCCATGTGACACGACCGTGTGTCCCCTGTAGCTTACAAAGGGTTGCAAGTCAGGCAATTACATGGCCTAGCACACGGGTGTTTGAGGCCATTTCGAAGGGTACACGGGCTGGCACACGGGCATGTGGCTTGGCCGTGTGACCCAAGTTAGAGAGTTACACGAGCACGGACACGGGCTAGGACACGATCGTGTGTCCCTACTTCGAATGCCCACACGGTCGTGTGACCCCTGCATCATGAAATTTTTCAACTTTTTCCAAAAAATTATATATGTTTCTGATTTAGTCCCGATTCACTTCTAATGTGTTTTTAGGGCCTTGAGGGCTCGTTTGAGGGAAAATATGTATGAGTTTGAATAATATTTCAATGATTTATGATATGTTTTGAATCTTTTGAATATTTGTTCGTGTGAGATGTTAACTTCCGATAATGCTTCGTAGCTCTATTCTAACGAAGGATACGGGCTAGGGGTGTTACAATTATTGGTATCAAAGCTATGGTTTTGTCGATTCTCAGACTGAACATAGCATGTGTGAGTCTAGAAAAACATGCCATTATATAACCTGTGATAGTGTGATAACTCCTGACTCGTTTGAAAATGTTTTCATATAGTAATGACATCCAACCGAGCTGACTCCATTGAAGTCAAAAGTAACGCGCAAGCCTCCGTTTACGGAGCAGCACTGAGTGGTACAAGGCTCGTATCTAAGGGCCGGGGAGGAGAAGCTAAGAAAGCTTTCTTCAAATGATGAGTGAGTGGTTTACAGAGTTCATACGGACGAACCCGACCACTCAATGACCTCCACCCCCACCTGTTCCCCAACCGATCCCTCTCATTCCTCAAGGTTTGGAACCAATGTAAGTTAATAAACCACCAGTCAACAAAATTTGCAAATATGGGGCTGAAGAATTTAAAGCTGCAGTTGATGATGATCCGGAGAAAGTTGAATTCTAGTTAGAAAATACTATCAGAGTTTTCGACGAGTTATCTTGTACACCTGCAGAGTGTGTAAAATGTGCCATATCTCTACTAAAAGACTCATCATATCAGTGGTGGAATACTTTGGTTTCGGTTGTGCCAAGAGATCGTATCGACTGGGAATTCTTTCAAACTGAGTTTAGAAAGAAATATATAAGTCAGAGATTTCTTGATCAGAAACGCAAGGAATTTCTTGAGCTTAAACAAGGACGTATGTCAATGTCTGAATACGAAAGAGAGTTTGTCAGATTGAGCAAATATGCCCAGAAATGTGTTCCAACCGAGATTTCTATGTGTAAACGGTTCAAAAAAGGGTTAAATGATTATATAAAGCTTCTATTAGGGATACTTGAACAGAAAGAATTTGTTGTGTTAGTTGATTGAGCTCATAAAGCCAATGAGCTTAGTAAAGAAAATAGAAAAGTTGATTATGAAGTTAGAGATTCAAGAAAGAGATCATCGGGGAAGTCAAATCAGTCATCATCGAAGAAGTGAAGAGAACATTATAACCGTTCAACTACTTCAGTGGGATATTTTGGTAGAGACCAAAGTAAACAACATGCGGGTTCAAAGGTGCAAGCTACGTCTGTAGCGAGCATAGGTAGTGTTTTTAATAATAAGCCTGATTGTCAACGGTGTGGACGTTTACATTTTGGTGAATGTAGGGTGAAAGACGGTGCGTGGTTCAAATGTGGTTCATATAAGCATTTTATTCGAGAATGCCTAGAGGTACTCAAGAAAGAAAAAGTTTAGAATGTTCGACCTATTAATATCGCCACGAGTGGTAGACCACCTCGTAATCCTAGAAATGCGAGTAATATTCGTACTGGAACAAAAGACTTTGCTGTGAGATCAGAGGCACGAGCACCAGCCAGAGCTTACGCAATTCGAGCACGAGAGGAAGATTTAGCTCCAGATGTTATTACTAGTATATTTTCTATCTTTGACATTAATGTTATTACTTTGATTGATCTGGGATCAACCCATTCATATGTATGCACGAATTTAGTATCAAGTAAGAATTTAGCTTTTGAGTCCACTGAATTCGTGGTTCAAGTGTCGAACCCCCTAGGCTACTATGTGTTAGTTGATAAGGTTTCCAAGAATTGTCCTTTGATGATTCGGGGTTATAGCTTTCCGGCTTATTTGATGTTATTGTCATTTGTTGAGTTTGACGTGATTTTGGGCATGGATTGGCTAACTCTACACTATGCTATTGTGAACTGTAGACGAAAGCTTATTGTATTAAAGTGTCAGAATGGTGAAAAGCTTTAGATTGAATCGGATAGTTTGAGTGGGTTGCCTATTGTTATTTTGGCTATATCAGCACAGAGATATGTGAGGAAAAGCTACGATGCATACTTTGAATATATATTTGATTCTAGAGTTTCTAAGTTGAAAATAGTATTGATTCTAGTGGTATGCGAGTATCCAGTTGTGTTTCCAGAGGAGTTACTCGGGTTACCATCGATCAAAGAGGTTGAGTTTGCCATTGAGTTAGTACCGGGAACATCACCGATATCGATAACTCTTTAAAGAATGGCTCCTATCGAGTTGAAAGGGTTCTGTGATAACTATGGAACCAAACCTGACAGTCTTTCGAGCCATTAGGAATAATGGGAATTTTGCATATTTGGTCCCCCATGTTATCACCATAAATGTCGATCACCCTTTTTATATTCCAGCACTTACGATCAACACCCCATAATTCATTCACCTTCTTCTCAGTCATGTGCGATCTATGGCAAATAAAGGAGTCCCCATTAAGCCCTTCAAAACCCAGTTGTCGCTATGGATATCCACTTAATTGCCATCACCCACCAACCAGCCAAAGCCTTTCTCCAATCTCATAGCAGTAGTAGCAATACTATTCCAAGTAAACAACGACTTATCCACTTTTTTGGGATAGAAAAGATTACCCTCCGGGAAGTATTTAGAGCTAAGGACTTGGAAGCATAACTTGGCTACCAAGGATCACCATCTTCAAAAGATGAAAGTCTCTGAAAGCTACGGTAAAGCTTCTACGGCAAGGGATAAGGGATATACGATGTTGATATGGAAGGTCGAGATTACTAAGAATCTACCATTAGTGTCAGAAGTGCCTTGGCAAAATCGTAATCAATTTACTGCTCAGAAGAGTTCCAAAGTGGTCTACTTCTTTCGAGAGAAAAAACCTCAAGTTATCTTACCCGTGTCTAAAGGCCTTTAATATGGTACCCTGGATTGTTTCCTTCTGTATGATCGCTGCTGTATGTCTAGAGTCCACTACAAGTATCTATCAAGTACTTGTTCATATCTTTCAACCACGGTCTAACTAATCCAAACTTTTTAGAATTAGGTTAATTTAAAGGTATGTTGCACAGTCATCTATGTCTAGGGATTGCACACATACAATTTAGAAATAAGAACAATTGAGTAAAACATATACTAATGTAGAATTATGCTTCAATCATTAAAGAAAAAATAAGTGTTTCATCAAAGTAATCCCAACCCTATGAGATTTAGCTAATGGGTTGGCAAATAAAATTCAATACCAAAATCTTATCCAACATCATTTTCATCAATTTAATTCACAAAAGAACAAAGTAAGAAATATAGAGGACTTTGGGAAGACAACTTTCGCGTGTCCAGTTCACACTACAGTGGCACAGTGTCCTGTGGTGGCTGAGCAAGATTGCCTTCGTCTTCCTTTTTGCTTCTCTACTCAGCCGCCACCCTCTATTTTTGCCTAAGGATCTCTCCCTCTTTGTTCTTGTTCCCCTCTTGTTCACTATTTAGGGTTTCCTCCTTTGGCTATTTATAAGTTTTTTCCCTAAGGTAAACCCAACAACCCAAGATTATCCTCTTCTCTTTTTTGGATTTTATTTTTGGTTTAAAATCCCTTCCTTTAATATAGGTGTTTATCAGCTCATTATCTCACGATCTTTTTCCTCTTTTTAAACTCTTTTTCTAGGATAAAAACCAGCAGCTCGTGATTTATCGTCTCCTTTTTTCTAGGCAGATTTTTTTTACAAATATAGTTGGGCTGAAACTGGTATGCATTGAGTGTTGGCTCTATCTTTCTCATGGAATTGTGAATTGTCATGACATACAAGTCGGCAAACTGTCCACCCTTTTGCCCTAGAAAACCTTCACTCCTTTATTTCTTGTTCGCCATCCTGCACTTGTAAATCCACCAAACACAGCTCTTCCACAAGCAATAAAAAGTATCGACAGAGTTAGTGAGCTGTATGGTCAGGATTTGGGTGATAAAATTTGTAACTTACCGATTAGGGGTGAGAGCCAATGCAATAGAGCGGTGTGATTTCACAACCCTCATGGCTCCTTCTCGTCGAAGTCAGCTTATTCTTGATTATTATTGAAGCCTATGGGATTTGGTCCTCATAGGTTATTTTGGAAAGCTATATGGAAGCTCGATACCATCCCTAGGATTCGAGTGTTCACATGGCCTCTGGGACACGAGATCCTCCCTATTAACGTTAAAATTGCATCTATTCGACGTGGTTTTGGGCCGAAATGTCCTAGGTGCGGGGCTGAGTACGAGACCCTTATTCATGCCCTTAAAGATTGCCCTACATCTCGGGCGATCCTCTCAATTGTGGTCTGGATGATAACACCATTTTGAAGGATTACAAGTGTTGTATCGATTGGTTGGAAGATATGATGAGAGTTATTGATAATAAGAAAAAAGCTATGGTTGACCTTATGACTACACTGTGGAATAGCTGGAATAATAGAAAAAAATTCATTTTCAAGGGAAAGGAAGAAGAGGCGCAGGTTATTTGGGACAGGGCTAGAACCCTTAGTCAAGAGTTTTGCATTTGCAATTTGATTAATGAGCCACTACTTTCTTCTAACCTAGCTGTTAAGAAATGGGAAAAGCCTCCTAAGGGTTTTGTAAAAATTAATTTTGATGCTTAGGTCTGTAATAATAAAATCAATTATGGTGTTATAGCTAGGAAAGAAAATGGTTTTGTGTTGGGAGGTGGTGGGGGCCTCAATGAAATACCATTATCAGTGGAAGAAGCCAAGTGTTACGCATTTGAGGAAAGCATCAAGCTTGCGTGTAGGCTTAACATTAAAAGTGATGTGATCTTTGAGATGGACAATGCATGCCTTGTCAACAAATTGAAGAACCATCGTACAGACATCATGACCAATGGTATGCGGATCAAGGAGTGTAAAAAAGCTTTTGTTAATTTTAAGTCAGCTGATTTAGTTTGGACTAACCGTGCTTGTAATATGGTCGCTGATTTAATTTGTAAGATAACGTATGCAGAGGTTGGACCTTGGTTTTTTGACATGGACTATCCCTCAGATATCCATGATGCTGTAATTTTTTATACGGTTTAATAAATGTTTGGCCCTTACGGTCATTTTATGTTAAAAAAAGTAACAAATAACATTTAAACATAGTCCAAGCTCCTAATGCAATGATTAAGGAAAACTGCTAATGAAATGTCCTAAAGTGCAACTAAATGTACTTAAGTACAGGCAATTAGCTAGGTCTAAAGGCATGAAATATAACACTTTTCAAGAGTTATCACACCTCCAAACCTGAGTTATTGCTTGTCCTCAAGCAAAATATACATGCATGCATGAATGCAAAGATTTTTCCAGCGCACATAACCAACTCATACCGCCAAGCTATTCAAAGAACAACATATACATCAGTTCTCAGCAATTTTCTTTTTCCTAAAACTTGTTCGAGTGTCAAAGGTTTGCTCAACAAAGGCATTGCAAAAAATTTCTCCCTAAACACAAAATTTCCTAAATACGCATGCATTCTCTATTTTGGCCTATAACAACCATCTTCTAATTTAATTACTTCATTTATTACCTAAACAAAATGTAACACCCCTAACCCGTATCTGTCGCCGAAATAGGGTTACGGAGCATTCCCAGAGTTTACAATACAAACGGAAGAAATTTCAAACATTTCATAACATATCAATAAACACATTAAAACCAAGTCAAATCATACATATTGTCCCTTATACGAGCCCTCGAGGGCCTAAATATGCGTTAGAAACAAGTCGGGACTAAATCAGAAACTTAGAGAATTTTTCAAAAAATAGTAAAAATTTTCAATACTACAGGGGTCACACGGCCGTGTGGCCAGGCTGTGTCGGCATTCGAAGTAGGGACACACGACCGTGTCCCAGCCTGTGTAACTCATTGACTTGGGTCACACGGCCAAGTCACATTCCGAAGTAACCCCACACGCCCGTGTGCCAGGCGGTGTGCTAGGCCATGTAACAGCCTAACTTGAAACCCTTTGAAAGCTACAAAGGACACACGGCTGAGACACACGCCTGTGTCTCTACCCGTGTGGACGAAAATAGGCTATTTTTAAAGCCATTTTTCTCACCCAAATTGGTATATTCTTAGAATCACAAATGCACATATATACAAGCTATACTATGGCACCAAAACCATGCATATTCTAGCTTTATACAAATGGTATGGTCACATACAGCCAATATGCCCTTAGGCACTTCAAGTGACAATATATAAACATGTATAACTATGAACACAATTTGATCATTTCATCAACAAAGGCTTGACCAAAACTATACCAAAATGTACCATATATGACATACAAAAATTAGCTCTAAATAGTCATATAATTCACATATAGCTTGGGCACTAAAACACCATATTCACCTACACCATAATGACAGTTAACATTTGTATATTTGAACTATCATACCATCATCCAGCATTGAAACAAACCAATCAAGTGACAACCACAAAATAGGCTATTAACATACATACCAAACTATGCCATTATATCATCAAAGTACCAAAATTCAACCAAGTCAATTGGCCATTTCAACATTCAAGCTCATAGGCTATCATTAACCAAAATACCTATACATGCCATTATAACCAAAATTAACAACCGAATGTACCAAAGGAGCCGATGGATAGTGTGATATAGTTCCAACAAGCTTCCAACCCGAACGAGCTTCCGATTCACTATAAAACACGTAAAATAACACAGAGTAAGCATTTAAGCTTAGTAAGTTCGTATAGCTTAGAATTTAACTTACCATTTGATCAAGTAATTGGAAAGTAACAAAACATATCCCAACACATTTTGGCCAAATGCCTAAGCACACATACACCAACCATATTAGCCATATAAATACATATATAAGCCAATAAACATGGTTCATTACAACAATTGATCAAGTTATATACACATGTATCATCCAATTCAAGTTTCCATACACCATATAATAACATGTCCATATAATTCATGTATATACCTGTAATAGTTCGTATCAAACTTTTATCATTACGTATCGGAACATTACCCATTGAATCGTTTAGAATACCATTGGATACCTAGGATAGCTTACACATAGTGTGCTAGCTCATTAACTGTAATACGTCAATTCATGTACATGTATGCTCATACAAGTGGTGAATCGGTATGCTCACTTGAGCTGTAGATCGGTATGCTCTCACGAGCTATAAATAGATATGCTCTCACGAGCTATAAATCAGTATGCTCTCACGAGTTGTGGAGTATGCGCAACATATGCAGAACCTCAACCAAATCATGTAACCCTAATGATATGTCATTTGTATCCTATGGATTCCTATGGTTCAAATGAGGCTCAAAAATAGTCGTACATCATAAGATATGCATTCGGTAATTATGTATGACAATTCATAATATATATTTCAATTTAAAATATACAGACACAATTTAATTACACGAACTTACCTCGACGAGTATACGTAGATACGGAGGCGATTAATCTGAGACTTTCTCTTTGCCTCGATCTAACTCCATACGAGGTCTAACTGGATCTATACAGATAAATTTAACTCAATTCAACATATAATTCATTCGATTTAATCTAAAACATATTTTTGGAAAAAAATTACCATTTCACCCCTATACTTTTAATTCTTTACAATATAGTCCTTAGCTCATAAAAATGGATATTTACACAATTTCACCACAACCAACTATGGCCAAATATCACTTAGGTCCCTATATTTCATTTATTTCACAATTTCACCATGTAATATTTTATATTTTTCAATTTAGTCCCTAATTGACAATTTCATCAAAAATCTCTTTACAAAAGTTGTTTATCTAACAACAACCATTCATTTTCTATCATCAAACTTTAAAACTCATGTATAATCAACAATGGTAAAACCCTAATAGTTTAACAATTTTACAAATTAGTCCCTGGGATAGCTAGATTAATCTACAACGATCCCAGAAACATAGAAATCATTAAAAATGGATTAAAAATACATACCTAATCAAAGAAATAAAGATGGTCGAATGAAGCTTCAACAATGGCTTCTATTCTCTCTAATTTTTGATTGAAAATGATAATGGAAGATGATGATTAATTTGGTTTTATTTTAATTTATCATTTATAACTTATTTACTTAATTAACCTTTAAAATTAAACCAAATTTCAAAATTGCCAAGCCATCATATTCCACTATCTCATTTATGGTCTAATAACCATATAAGGACTTCCAGTTTAAAGTTCTATAGCTATTTAATACCTTTAGCTATTAGAATTCAACTTTTGCACTTTACGTGATTTAGTCATTTTTATCAAATTGAGCATGTAAACGATAAAATTTCTTAACGAAATTTTTATACGATATTACTATCATGATGTAGGAAATAAAATAATAATAAAATAAATTTTCCAATTTTGGATTTCTGGTCCCGAAACCACTGTTCTGATTTCACTAAATACGGGCTGTTACAACTCTCCCCCTTAAAGAGATTTTCGTCCCCGAAAATCTTACCAGAAAAGAGGTTCGGATATTGCTTTCTCATAGCTTCCCTGGGCTCGCAGATGGCTTCTTCTATACCGTGTCATTGCCAGAGAACTTTTACTAAAGTCTTATTTCTCAATTCTTTCACCTCTCGTGTCAGAATTCTAATCAGTTCCTCACTATACGACATATCAAACTAAATCTCAACATTCATCAGGGAGAAAACGTGTGAATGGTCAAATTGGTACCGTCGTAACATAGACACGTAGAAGACATTATGAATCTTTTCTAGTTCTGATGGTAAAGCTAATCGATACGCAAGAGGTCTGATTCTTTCAATAATCTCATTCAGCCCGATAAATCGCGGACTCAGCTTTCCTTTGTGACCGAACCGAAGGACTTTCTTCCAGGGTGATACTTTCAGAAACAATCTATCATCGACTTGAAATTCTATGTCTTTACATTTAAGATTCGCATATGATTTCTGAAGATCCGAAGCTGCTTTCAAACTGTCTCATACCACTTTTACTTTTTCTTCAATCTTACGAATCAAATCAACCCCGTGTATCTTTCTCTCACTGAGCTCAGTCCAGTATAACGGAGTTCGGCATTTATGGCCATATAAAGCCTCATATGGTGCCATCTTTATACTCGATTGAAAAATGTTGTTGTACGCTAGTTGCCTTTGAACTCTAAAACACAACAACGAAACATATCTTTGAGAATTTGAATTCCTCGTTCAGACTGACCATCTGTCTGAGGATGAAATGCAGTGCTAAAATGCAACTGCCTACCAAGAGCTTCCTATAACTTTGTCCAAAATCGTGATGTAAACCGCGGATCTCTATCCGAAATAATGAAGACTGACACTCCGTGTAGTCTGACAATCTCAGAAATATATAACACAGCTAATCTGTCAAGGGAGAAATTTGTACATACCGGAATAAAATGTGCAGACTTCGTCAAACGATCAATGATAACCC
This sequence comes from Gossypium sturtianum, assembly GCA_025698515.1. Taxonomy (NCBI): domain Eukaryota; kingdom Viridiplantae; phylum Streptophyta; class Magnoliopsida; order Malvales; family Malvaceae; genus Gossypium; species Gossypium sturtianum. The sequence continues at coordinate 74,982,765 of CM046947.1, forward strand.
AAATGGCATCTTTCTTTCTCGGAGATAGGGGTTAACCCGATACGAAGTCTATAGTAACTTGATCGCATTTCCACTTCGGTATCGTTATTGGCTGTAATAATCCAGAAGGTACCTGATGTTCAGATTTAACTTGCTGACATACTAAACATTTAGATACAAAGTCAGATATCTCACATTTCATTCCCGGCCACTAGTACATCTATTTCATATCACCATACATCTTATTACTTCCCGGGTGAACAGATAAGCTACCACTATGAGCTTCATGTAAGATTTTCTGAATGACGTTTGAATTATTCGGTACACAAATTCTACCTCTAAATAATAAGCAACCATCAGATCCTATCTAAAATTCTGAATCAATAGTCAACTCACACTGTGCCCGTTTAGCTAACAAATCGTCATCACAATTCTAAGCTTCATAGATCTACTGTAAAAACATCGGTCTAACTTTCAACTAAGCTAAGATCGATCCATCATCGGATAATGTCAGTCACGTATTCATCGCTCGTAGATCAAATAAAGACTTTCTACTCAGAACATTAGTAACTACATTCACTTTTTCCAGATGACAATCAATGATCAACTCATAATCTTTTAATAGTTCAAGCCATCTGTGCTATCTCAGATTCAAATCTTTCTGCGACATTAGATACTTCAAAATTTTATGATCGGTAATTATATGACATTTTTCGCCGAACAAATGGTGTCGCCAAACTTTCAACGCAAACACAATAGCTACCAACTCTAAGTCATGTGTCAGATAGTTCTTTTCATGCGGCTTTAACTGTCTGGAAGCATAAAATATTACTTTGCCTTTCTACATCAAAACACAACCTAAACCATTTAAAGATGCATCACTGTAAATTATGAATTCTTTACCCAATTCAGGCTGAACTAAAACTAGTGCTTCGGTCAACAGTGCTTTACATTGATTGAAACTTTGCTGACATTTTTTGAACCATTCAAATTTCACATCCTTCTATAAGAGTCGCGTCATCGATGTAGCTATCATCGAGAACCTTTTAATGAACATTCAGTAATAACCAGCTAATCCTAGAAAACTTCTAAATTTGGATACATTTTTTAGTGGTTTCCAGTCAACAACTACCGAAATTTTACTCGGATCAACTTTGATGCCTTCAGACGATACTATATGTCCCAGAAAACCGACTTCTCAGAGCCAAAACTCACATTTGCTAAATTTAGCAAAGAGTTGTTTATCTCGTAGAGTTTGCAACACAATTCTCAAGTGCTCAGCATGCTCAGACTCATCCCGTGAATATATCAAAATGTCATCAATAAATACCACAACAGATCTGTCTAAATACGGTGTGAAGATTATGTTCATCAAATCCATAAATACTGCAGGTGTATTAGTTAAACCAAACGGCATCACAAGAAATTCATAGTGTCCGTAACTGGTTCTGAATGTAGTTTTTGGTACATCCGAATCTTTCACTTGTAGCTGATAATAGCCAGAACGAAGATCAATCTTCGAGAATACTGTGGCACCTTTTAGCTGATCAAATGATCGTCAATACGAGGCAGTGGATATTTGTTCTTGATTGTAACCTTGTTGAGCTGACGGTAGTCTATACACAATCTCATCGATCCATCCTTTTTCTTAACGAATAGAACCGGTGCACTGCAAGGTGAAAAACTGGGTTGAGCAAAACCCCTATCTGTCAATTCTTGCAGCTGTGCTTTCAACTCTTTTAACTCGGTAGGAGCCATTCTGTAAGGTGCTATTGATATCGGTGACGTCCTCGGTACCAGTTTAATAGCAAACTCAACCTCTCTAATCGGTGATAATCCAGGTAACTCCTCCAGAAATACATCAGGATACTCACAAACCATTGGTACTGACTCAAGCTTCGATTCTGACACTTTAGAATCCAATACATAAGCAAGGTAAGCATTGCAACCTTTTCTCACATATTTATGCATTGACATAGCTGATATAAAAATAGGCAACCAACTCAAACTATTTGATTTAATACGAAGTGTCTCACCGTTCTGACATTTCAATACAATAAGCTTTTGTCTACAATTTAAAAAAGTGTCGTGTAGAGTTAACCAATCCATGCCAAAAATCACATCAAATTCATCAAACAATAACAGCATCAAATCAACCGAAAAACTGTAACCCCAGGTCATCAAAGGACAATTCTTGCAGACTTTATAAACTAGCACATACCGACCTAGGGAGTTCGATACCTTAACCACGAATTCAGTGGACTCAATAGATAAATTCTTACTAGACACTAAATTCATGCACACATATGAATGAGTGGATCCCGGATCAATCCAAGCAGTAATATCAGTATAAAAAATAGAGAAAGTACCAGTAATAACATCTGGCGTAGAAGTATCCTCTCGTGCGTGAATAGCATAAGCCTTAGCTGGTGCTCATGCCTCAAATCTCATAACAGAATCTTTTGTTACACCACGGCTACCACTCACATTTCTAGGATTACGAGGTGGTCTACCTCTCGCAGCAGTATTGCTCGGCCTCGTGGTCTAAGATAGTGGTCTAAGGAACCACACCTAAAACACGCCTCTTTCTTTAATCGACACTCGCCATAATGTGGTTTCTTACAGTGCTTGCACTAAGGCCAAATATCTCTGACACTACCCACACTTGCTACAGATGTAGCTTGAGGTTTTGGACTCGAACGTCGGGTACCTCTATCTCTATTAGAATAACCCACAGAAGCTGCAGAACAGTTGTGATGTTCTTTTGATTTCTTTGACGCTGACTGATATGACTTCCCAGTCAATCTCTTTCTTAAGTCTCTAGCTTAAAAATCAGCATGTCTTTTCTCTTTACTCAGTTCATCGGCCTTATGTGCTCTATCAACCAGCACAACGAATTCTTTCAGCTCAAGAATTCCAACTAGAAGCTTTATGTCTTCATTTAACCCTTCGTTGAATCTTTTACACATAGCGGCCTTGGTTGGAATACAATCCCAGACATATTTGCTCAATCTAACAAATTCCCGCTCGTACTCTGATACAGTCAAGCAACCCTATTTGAGCTCCAGAAATTCTTTACGTTTCTGATCAAGAAACCTCTGACTAATATATTTCTTTCAAAACTCGGTTTGAAAAAATTCCCAAGTGATCCGCTTTTTTGGCACAACTGAAATCAACGTATTCCACCACTGATAAGCCGAATCTTTCAACAAAGATACTACAAATTTAACACATTCAACCAGTGAACAAGATAGCTCATCAAAAACCTTGATTGTATTCTCTAACCAGAATTAAGCTCTCTCAGGATCATCTTCAGCAGTAGCTCAAAATTCTTTAGCCCCATACTTACGAATCTTACCGATAGGTGGCTTACTAAATCGTATTGGTTCCATACCTTGAGGAATAATAGGAACCGATTGGGGAGCAGGAGGGGGTGGAGGTTTTTGAGTAGCCGGGTCTGTCCATACAGACTCGGTGAACCATTCATTCATCATCTGGAATAAGGCTTCTTTAGCCTCTCCTCCCCGGCCCTTAGATACGGGCCTTGTACCGCTCGATGCTACTCTATGAACGGTGGCTTGAGTGTTACTCCCTACTTCATAGGAGCCAGCTCGGTTGGATGTCACTACTATATGAAAACATGTTTTAAAACGACCAGGAGATATCACACTATCAAAGGTTATATAATGGCATGTATAGCTACACTCGTAACGCTACGTTCAGTCCAAGAATCGACTAAATTGTAGCTCTAATACCAATAAATGTACCACCCCTAACCCATATCTGTCGCCTGAATAGGTTTATGAAGCATTACCGGAGTTTACAATACAAACGGACAGAATTTCAAACATTTCACACCATATCAATAATCACATTAAAACCAAGTCAAATCATACATATTGTCCCTTATACGAGCCCTCAAGGCCCTAAATATGCATTAGAAACAAGTCGGGACTAAATTAGAAACTCAAAGAAGATTTCAAAAAATAGTAAAATTTTTCAAAACTGCAGGGGTCACACAGCCAAAAGACATGCCCGTGTGGCAAGGTCGTATGACTCACACGGCCAAAAGACACGCCCGTGTCTCAGGCCGTGTGGGCATTTGAAGTAGGGACACACGGCCGTGTCCCAGCCCATGTTCATGCCCGTGTAACTCACTGACTTGGGTCACACGGCCAAGCCACACACCCGTGCGTCAGGCCTTGTGCTAGGCCGTGTAACAGCCTGACTTGCAACCTTTTGAAAGCTATAAGGGACACACGGTTGTGTCACCTAGCTGTGTGTGACACACGGCTGATACACACACCTGTGTCTTTACCCATGTGGACAAAAATAAGCTATTTTTTAAGCTATTTTTCTCACCCAAATTGGTATATTCCTACAATCACAAATGCATATATATACAATATATAATAAGGCACCAAAACCATGCATATTCTAACTTTATACAAATGGTATGATCACATACAACCAATATGCCCTTAGGCACCTCAAATGACAATATATAAACATGTATAACTATGAACACAATTTGATCATTTGATCAACAAAGGCTTGACCAAAACTATACCAAAATGTACCATATATGACATACAAAAAATAGCTCCAAATAGCCATATAATTCACATATAACTTGTGCACTAAAACACCATATTCACCTATACCATAATGACATTTAACATTTGTATATTTGTACTCTCATACCATCATCCAACATTCAAACAAACCAACCAAGTAACAACCACAAAATAGGCTATTAACATACATACCAAACTATGCCATTATATCATCAAAGTACCAAAATTCAACCAAGTCAATTGGCCATTTCAACATTCAAGCTCATAGGCTATCATTAACCAAAATAACTATACATGCCATTATAACCAAAATTAACAACCGAATGTACCAAAAAAGCCAATGGGTAGTGTGATATAGCTTTGACAAGCTTCCAACCCGGACGAGCTTCCGATTCACTATAAAACACGGAATATAACACAAAGTAAGCATTTAAGCTTAGTAAGTTTGTATAACTTAGAATTTAACTTACAATTTGATCAAGCAATAGGAAAGTAACAAAACATATCCCAACATATTTTGATAAAATGCCTAAGCACACATACACCAACCATATTAGCCATGTAAATCCATATATAAGCCAATAAACATGGATAATTACAACAATTGGTCAAGTTATATACACATGTATCATCCAATTCAAGTTTCCATATACCATATAATAACATGTCCATGTAATTCATGTATATACCTATAATAGTTCGTATCGAACTTTTATCATTATGTATCGAAACATTGCCCGTTGAACCGTTTAGAATACCGTTGGATACCTGGGATAGCTTACACATAGTGTGCTAGCTCATTAACTGTAATCCATCAATTCATGTACATGTATGCTCATACAAGTGGTGAATCAGTATGCTCACTCGAGCTGTAGATCGATATGCTCTCACTAGCTATAAATTGGTATTCTCTCACGAGCTATAAATCAGTATGCTCTCACGAGTGGTGGAGTATGCGCAACACATGCAGGACCTCAACCAAATCATGTAACCCTAATGACATGTCATTTGTATCCTACGGATTCCTATGGTTCAAACGGGGCTCAGTAATCGCCGTACATCATAAGATATTCATTCGGTAAATATGTATGACAATTCAAAATATATATATTTCAATTTAAAACATACAAACACAATTTAATTACACGAACTTACCTCGACGAGTACACGTAAATACAGAGGCGATTAATCCGAGACTTTCTCTTTGCCTCGATCTAACTATGTATGAGGTCTAATTGGATCTAAACGGATAAATTTAACTCAATTCAACATATAATTCATTCAATTTTGTCAAACATATTTTTTGCAAAATTACCATGTTGCCCCTATATTTTTAATTCTTTGCAATTTAGTCCCTAGCTCCTAAAAATGGAAATTACACAATTTCACCACGACCCACTATAGTCGAATATCAATTAGGTCCCTAGCATGGCCTATATTTCATTTATTTCACAATTTCACCATGTAATTTTTTATTTTTCAATTTAGTCCCTAATTGACAATTTCATCAAAAATCTCTTTACAACAGTTGTTTATCTAACAACAACCATTCATTTTTTATCATCAAACTTTAAAACTCATGTATAATCAATAATGATAAAGCCCTAATAGTTTAGTAGTTTCCCAAATTAGTCCCCGGGCTAGCTAGATTAAGCTACAACGATCCCAGAAACATAGAAATCATTACAAACGGATTAAAAATACATACCTAATCAAAGAAATAAAGATGGCCATATGAAGCTTCAACAATGGCTTTTATTCTCTCTAATTTTTGGTTGAAAATGATAATTGAAGTTGATGATTAATTTGGTTTTATTTTAATTTATCATTTATTACTGATTTACTTAATTAACATTTAAAATTAATCCAAATTTCAAAATTGCCAAGCTATCATATTCCACTATCTCATCTATGGTCTAATTACCATATAAGGACTTCCACTTTAAATTTCTATAGTTATTTAATATCTTTAGCTATTAGAACTCAACTTTTGCACTTTACGCAATTTAGTCTTTTTTTATCAAATTGAGCATGTAAATGGTAAAATTTCGTTAAGAAATTTTTATACGGTATTACTATCATGCTGTAGGAAATAAAATAATAATAAAATAAATTTTTTAACTTTAGATTTGTGGTCTCGAAACCACTATTTTGATTTCACTGAAAACAGGTTGTTACACATAAGTTACTTGCTTTAAACCTACTCAGAATATATTAATCATATTTATGTTTTTTTCTTTTATTTCTTTTTTTAAAATGTTATTATTAATTTTAGGGGATTTAGCATGTCATGAAACTCTTTCACTTGACAATCACAGTGAAGCATACACTGAATTGCTGAGTACTCAATCACGTCACAATTTAAACCAAAAGTCACCTATGAAACTCAAACTTTTGACTAAAACAATGGATGGAGCGTATAACTACCTCCTTAGCTACTCAGTCCTTTTTGCTATAGCGTAGCTCCCCTAATTTTATTTCATTTATTACACACTCTTACTTAAACTCACCTTTCTAATCAACAGTACAATGGAGCAAATAAAGTGGTGTTGACCTACTTGGTAATTCTGAGCATTAGAGTGCCTACTGTCCCTTTATTTAAATAATGTTGTGGCAATATAACTAATTCTTGGCTTTAAAAATCCCTAACTTCATTAAAAGATACCTACTATATTCCAAAAAAACTGAATATTAGGCCATCTCATTTTTAGGAATCAATTTTCAAGCAACCTCAGCTAAATTCACCAAATCCACTATCACATGTTCTAGGTCTATCAAAAAATTTAAGCTCATCATCGAATATCATAAGTAAAGACTGTACTTTTCGTAGATAAACAGTACATTGATAGTTACATGGCAGTGGCAAAACAAATTAACTATACTAAAATGAGCATACTTACTAAATATAAAGTGCAGCCTAGATGCACAATACACCCCCAAACCTAAGGGATGCATTATCTTCAATGCATTGAAAATGTCATGGAAAAAGAAATAAAATGCATGAAATAGGGAAAGTAAACTTCCCTGACTTGGACTAGAATGTAGTTGCTTCATTCGGCCTTGCGAGTGGATTTACGGGCACTGTGTTTATCAGTCTCCATGAATATAGAAAAAGTTGCTCATTTATTCAAAAACAAAAGTAGAAATGAAAACAACATGAAATAAAGACGAAACTAAAGTAAAGACATTAAATAAAAATAAAAAAATAAAAAAATTACAAACTCAAACATCGCAAAGGTCAATGGATCACTTGTCTCGTTCCACATGAGCACCCAGTAGTGCTTCACGCATTGTCCATTAACTTTAAATGTGTCCCATGTTTTCATGTCCTTGACATCAACAACTCTGTGAGGATATATATGAGCTACCAAGCATTGTTCAATAAAATTGAAAGGTCTATTTTGCTCCAACAAAGTGCACAAGGGTCTCTGCTCAAATGAATCTTCATCACTATCAGAATTGCTGTGGCAAAATCTTATGAACTCTTCCTCCACTGTTGTTTCTATCAAGTCAATGACACGTCACTCTTCATTTTTGTCTGCTCATTTCAAAGCATCAAAAACATTAAAAGTAACATTTTTTGTCAATTCACCCTCATGGTCAATTCACCTTTCTGCACATCGATTAAACTTCTACCTATAGAAAGAAAAGGTCTTCCAAGAATAATTGGCAGATTTTGGTCAGCTTCAAATTCAAAAATAAGGAAATCTACAGGAAAGATAAATTTATCTACTCTTACCAGCACGTATTAAATTTTGCCTTCCAGATGGGCATTAGATAGATCAGCCAGTTGCAACGTAACCGTAGTAGGTCTTGCTTTCCCAATTCCAAGCTTCCTAAAAATAAACATAGGCATTAGATTTATACTCACTCCTAAATCACATAACGCCTTACCAACATAACGATTTCAAATTGAACAAGGGATAGTGAAACTCACTAGGTATTTTAACTTTGGAGGCAACTTATTCATCAACATTGTTGTGCACCCTTCAGTGAGAGCAACGGTTTTAACTTCTCCCAATCTGCACTTTTTTGACAATATGTCTTTCATGAATTTTACATAGTTGGGCATTTTCTCGAATGCTTTGACTAGGGATATGTTAATGTGAAGTTGTTTTAAAACATCCAAAAATCTTTTGAATTGGGCATCTTGTTTATAATTGTGGAATCGTTGAGGAAATGGTAGAGGTGGTCGTCCTTCAGGTTACTGATATCATTTTGTTGTATCATTTCTACCAGCAAAATGATCTGATTTTTCTACGACTGGGTGTTGTTTAACCTTTTAAGTTGCAATGTGAATTTCTAGTGATTCCTTTCAGTTTGACAAACGCTCTTATGGCATTCATGGATCTCATGAATCGTACCTTTCAGCCCTCTCTGGATCAATTTGTGATAGTTTTCATTGACAACATTTTGATTTATTCGAAATCTTAAACTGAGCATGAACAACATCTCCGGTTTGTTTTGCAAGTGTTACGACAAAATCATTTATATTGGAAGCTTAGTGTCACGTGTGAATATGATGTTCGATTTGTGCAATTATACACATCGATTCAAGTAATGAAGTGATGAGTGAGTGTAACGACCTGAAAGCCAATGAAGTTAGAATGTAACACCCCAAACCCGGCCCATGCGTTATGACCGGATCTGACATGTCACATGGGAAAAACATGTTAAATCCTTTTTATTCGTACTAAGATAAGTATTATTTTTTTATAATCGAGAAAGCAAATTTGATTTGAAATATTTGATAAAATACTACTAACCTCGATGGTTGATTGATAAATCGATAATTTGAACTAGATATCTTATAAAACCGTGACTTCTAAAAATATCGTTGATAATTTGAGAGAAAATTTCCAAGTTAAAATATTTGTAAAAGTTTGTTATGAAATCCATTTGTAAATCAGAAAAGAGAAAAAAAAAACGCTGGTTATGCTTTTAGAAAATCCCCATTTAAAATAATTCAAGCAACATAATAAATACGTCAAACATAATGCAAAATAAAATAATCCAGAGGCCTTATTACATCATAAAAACCCAAAAATAGTAAAAGTAATAAGGTGAACGGAAATAGAAATCTAAAGTTCAATAAAAACCATTTCTGAAGTATGGCCTCCACCGAGTCATCCATGGCCCAAGTCCACATCACTGAGCATTACCTGCAAGGATTAAGGAAACAGGGTGAGTTACTAGAACTCAGTGTATAATCCCCTTACCGTTATCCACTGGGCCTGAACCCGTATAGCAACATCTTGTGCCTAAGCCCATTACAAAGTAATAAATAAATGACATGAATGCAACCCATCCCATCCAACCAATCTCTCCCCCGACCAGCCAATCTCTCCTGTGGGGATCAAGTCAACCCACCCCACCATTCTCTCCAATTTGCAGTCAAACTGCCATTTATAATATTTTTGTGGTTGAACCACCAGAGTCATAATCAAGCATATTAATAAACAAATTGTGGCAATGCCACTAGGCTACACTTTTCTTCATTCAATTTTCCCATCCCATGCAATATGTAGAGATGCAACATACATAATAACAATCATTAATCTATTGTATACTTTTAATGAATCGCCCCTTTAAAGAAATATAATAATTCAGCCCACTAAGGCATTTTAACAAATCGGCCCATTGGGGCATTTCGGTAATTTGGCCCATAGGGGCATTTCGGTATTTTATACAAATTAACACCGATTTTGATAAATCCTTAGAAATAATGAAATTTAAGCAATTTCTCGATTTATGCCATATTACGATTTTTAGCCGTATAATAATAACAATCAGCTATCAAACTTGTTACCGAATCATAATCTACGGAATTGCAGTGTGAGATTACACACCTGATTACGGTAAGTATTAAACTCTCTTGATCATCGGCACCTATGACATCATAACACTCGATTAATCTAATGAACGAGATTTTTTATTAATCTAAATCTAAACCAAGCGATCTATTGAAACGCTTACCCTCGATATCGTGAACGACCACGATTTGTCTATTCTCACCGGATGATGGTCCACAACCCGGTAGGAAATCTCGAATCGCTAAAACCGCTCTACGCTTTAACTTAGGAGTAGGAATCGTAAATCCACTCCTTTTGTGTTCTCCAATAGCTTTTCCTTTCAACTCGGTTCCACTTGCCTTCATTGAAAAAGTCTTAATCAAAACGATATTACAGTATATATTGATTGTCTAAGGAAAAAGGGTTCGGCTTACCATTATTTTCGTAGAATCCACAAGTAGAGAATAACGAGTGATTTCGTCCCTAACAACTTAATCGATTAGCCAAACTTTCAATCTGATTAACACAATAACCGAGTAGCAATATTGAATGGATCATTAAGGGACACCTTACCTTAATCGATGATGATCCCGATTCCCACCGATTGGTTTATGACTAGGGATGAATAGGCAATGATGTGGTATTCGGCCAAACCACTAGAATACTACAAATAGAAGATTATCAAAATATGAGGGAGTATGGAAGAATACCATTTGGGTTTTAGAAACAAGATGAGATAACCAAATCATGAGGAATACTCATTCGGCTAAAAAGAGAAGAAAATGAAAAGATTTGAATGAAACACTTACCCGGTTTAATCAAGAAAGAAAAGTCCAACTTGTAAGATGGAGAAGATGATCAATTTTCGGCTTTTGAATAGAAAAAGGGTTGATGAAATGATCAAAAGAAAAGAAAAGATGAAGGAGGAGTGCTTTGTTAGTTTCGACTAACAAAAGAAAAAATGAACAATAGTGGGTTGAGTGTTGCGGCAAAACAATAAAGTAAGATGAACAATTAGGCTAGGTGTTTTGGCTATCAAAGAAAGAATGACCAAAATGCATTGAGGTTTCGGTCAAAACAAAGAAAAGAAAATGCTCACTTTTGGTGTAACACCCCAAACCCGGCCCATTCGTTACGACCGAATTTGAAATGCCACTGCGGAAAAACGTTTGAAGACTGATTTCACTTTTGGGAAAAACATTAAAAATTTTGTCATTTGAAAACCATGTCCAATTAAAAATTCTAAATAATATAAGCTTGATAAAAAATCCAAATTAAAACTTTATTATAAGCTTTTAAAATATAAGTTGCCAAAATTAAAAGCACTTCCCAATAATAATTTAATGGTCGTCTAGCTTAAACATAATAAAAGCTCCTAAATCACTTTAATGGGCCTTATTACAATAAACACTTAATCAAAATACTGAAAATATAACTACTTAATTAATTAAAATATCTTTCTGCATGGAAATCTACTTCTGCATGGCCACTTTTGTATCCACTCCAACCCGGTCCAAAAATCACGATCACCTGCGATGTTTAATAAAAATTGGGTGAGTCATACAGACTCAGTGTGTAATTAATCCACTGAATTCCACCCACATGTTAACCACATATTAACCCATTTATCATATTACAAATATCATATTCACATGTTAACACATTCTAGGCTTGGCCCATATTCATATCACATTCATCTAATAGGGTAGTTAACCACATAATTTCCACATACTGGGCTTGGCCCATTTCATCATCAACCCATATGACAGATAATGAGTTTATGGAAAGTGCACCCAACCCAACCTAGGGTCCATCCGTTACACCTACCTTGGCAGACCTGCTGCCCAAGGCCGTGGCTAATCCACCGATAAACTAAGTGATCCCACATATCTTACCTTGGCAGACTTGCTGCTCAAGGCCGTGGCTGAGCCACCGATCACCTAAGTGATCCCACATATCATTCAGTCCATGGTGATGCACACAGCTATCAACCGCCGAGATGTGGCACCTAGCCAACACCTCCCTTGATGAAGCACATAGCTAACATCAAGTGCTAACGTAGCACAAGGCTAACATTAGACCACGTACATAAAGTACACCCGTACCTTCTTTCATATCCCAACCCATGCACATGCCACATAAAATAATGATACAATGTAATGATGCATGAGCATGTTCATCAAGCATATTATCACATATTCATATTAATAATCACATATCATCAGTTTGGCACTTACCGGATTATCGACATACCCTTGAGGGTATCCTTATCACAATTTCCATCGCTATGCAGTTAGCACATTCATAACACATACACATTTCACATACATATCATATACCCGGAAAATGGTGGGTTAATCACACACTGATCACTTGAGAACTATGCTTTCGATCATCGATGCTATCACTAGGCGATACTACGGCTATTTGCCTACTTTCTTGTTCGACATTTGGTCACACCCGGTGGCCAATCCCTAATCGCGAGACAGATCTCTTCTTAAACTTCGGGATAGGACCTTCCCTTTCCCTTCTTGAATGGTATTCGCCTCCATCAACACACTTAATCGAATAATCGATTTAATCATCAATATACGAATTCTTAACCAAATATCCACAACTTATCATACTTACCGAAAGGGTCTTGAAATCCCGAAAAGCTTGATCTAATGCTTAGATCCTTAATCCCTACATTTGATTAATCACCTACTACTTTAATAAAAAGCCATTCGGCCATAAATCCAAATCCTAGTAGGATTAGTATACTTAAACTTACCTTGTTGCCGTTTGACTTAAGAATCAAGTCTTGAAATCTCTCGCTATACTCTTCTTGCATTCGCCAAGCATTGAATCAATTAACTTGGTTAGTTTTCGGCTTTTGAATAATTAATGAACACATATATTTACCAAACATGGCCTTGGCCGAATGCTATAGACACTTACCTTGTGGATTTTATATCCTGAAACTCACCGAATAACTAGGGAACACGTGGCCTATGGTGTACCTTCGGGAAAAGAACTTCTCCTTCCTTGTAGTCGACACTTAGTAAATCCCGAAAGATCTCTTCAAAGTTTCGGCAACAAGATATAAATGGGGTTAGTCCTAGATTTTGGCAAATCTTAAGAAAAAAGGATGAAACCGAATGAGATCTTACCCTTACTTGAAGAAATCGATTGCACCTTCACTTCAACCTTCAAGAGATTCGGCTATGGCTTCGGCTTTTGAGGGATTAGAAAGAAAAGAAAAGGAAGAATAAAGATGGAGGATTCGGCTAGAACACAAGGTATTTCGGCTTGGCAAAAATAAAAGAAGAAGAAGATTTGGTTGAAGAGAATTCGGCAGAGGCTTTCAAAGAACAGAAAATAATGCAGAATGGCCTCTCTTTTCCTTTTATAGCCGATATTACTAACTTAGAATCCCTTACTTGGCCATCACTCTTCTATTTTAATAGCTTTATCTCTTTAATTATCACTTAAAATAAAAGATAATTCAGCAACTATCCTTACTTAGCCGAAATTATTAAACTCAAAGTCCCTTACTTGGCCATCACTTCTCCCTTATTTTCCTCTTTATCTCTTTATTCAAATTAAAAGAATTTAATCCAACAATTATCTCTTGAAAATAATGATAAATAAATCCCTTATTTATCCACTATTTATAAAATAATAAAAGCTCCTAATTTATAGCCATGTGCCGTCCACCTCTCTGCTCATTGTAGCAAAATAAAATTTCTTTTATTTACTTCCCATGTGACTCGAACTTAGGTCCATTCCTCTTGCATATGGCGCCATTTCCATAGGCCCTAAGTGGCATCTTCGGACCACTTTTCCAAGCCTGTTTGTGTGTCAAATTTCACAAACTTTTTCTTTTAAGGCCACCTTGCCTTAATTTCCCCTTTTAAACCTTAAAACTCGTCATTTCTAGGTCATTTCTAAGTTTCCAAAAATTTTTGATCGGCTCTGTAAACTTGAAATTTCCTTACAAGACATTTCCTTACATTTCCAAGGTTCTAAAAATGTTCACTTTCCTCTTTTAAACTTAACATTTCCATACATTTCCAGGTTTCCAAAAGTGTTCAAAATATATTCATAACACATAAGATATGTCATTTCGTACAATTAAACCAAAAATTCATAGGCCCTTTTCAGGATGTTACAGTTCTACCCTCCTTAAAAATAATTTCGTCCTCGAAATTACTTATTAACGAATAATCGTACATCTTAACTCACCGTACTACGCTTATGCTGCACACTCTGATCTTAATAGAACCATCATACTTTCTAGGCACAGTCTCTAAGTTCACGTCCCCTAGAACTCATTTCTAACGTCACGATTTAATCTGATTAAAAAGTTTTATGCATCAGAAATTTCGTTCCACTGATTATTCGCGAACAGTTTTATGAAAAGAGATGTTCAGAAGTAGTTCTTTCGATCAACCAAAGTTTCTAGTTCAAGTTCACTACTCTAACTCAGGGAGTCACATTCACATTCATAAGCAGAGACACATTCATTTTTCCATGAAGTCACATTCATTCACAACATCATTCACTACACTTTTATGGCCATTCCATCCATTTCCCTACCCAGGGGTAATTTCGTCTTTTTCCCTACAGGGGTATTTTTGTAATAAATCGGGGTCAATTTGAAAATATTTTTCAAATTAAAGGTATTTCAGAATTTACAAAATCTCTGGGTTATTTTGTTTTCCAAATCAGAGGTGTTGCAAAAATTTCAGAAATCGAGGTTATTTCGATAATTTTGGAAGTCGAAGCGATTAAGTAAATTTTCCAAATCAGGGTATCTTGTTATTTGTAAAATGAAGTTTTGATATCTTTGTAAAGTAGAAATATTTTAACAAAAGTCGAGGGTATTTTTGAAAATCTTAAAAACTAAGGGTATTTTAGTAATTTACAATACAAGGGCATTTTTGTAATTTTGTAAATAGGAGATATTTTGGAAAATTTTTTTACAATAATCTTTTACTACAATTAAAAGGGTAATTTAGGGATTTTAAAACTAGGAATTTTATAAAAGCGCATGGCTAGTCCCTTTCGGGTTTTAATTAGCGGGTTTAGCCAGTGAATAAGTCCTCTTGGTTAAGGTGAACCGTAGCTACGCACTGTAGGATTCGAGTAAAGAGGAGGTGAGTCGCTAGGACTACTTAAATACCAAGCTCTTACTGAATACCAATCCTAGACATGCGTACAATGGTTGCCACACCTTAACTTCGGCGACTTACTTCATAGGTTTGTTTAATAATCCTTAAGTCTTATGCATGTGTTTGAGTAGACTAGTCCTAGGGTTCAATGACCCTAATATTCTAATCTACGAGCCCAAATAAGCCCATAACAGTTCACATAAACAAGTCACTTCAACAATTAGAAGTACTTACTGGTGGACTTTGGTAGGAGATACAGTGCCATGCGAATAACTGAAAAGTTTATGAAAGCCCATACTTTTGAAAAGCCCATCTTTGGAAAAAATTATTTTGGACCCAAAACCCTCAAAGCCGAGTTTTGAACTGGGCTCGATACCAATTTGTAATACCCCAAACCCGGCCCATTCACATTTAAGAATTTGAAATGCCATCTGCGGAAAACGTTTGAAGACCGATTTCACTTTTGGGAAAAACATTAAAAATTTTGTCATTTGAAAAACATGTCCAATTAAAAATTCTAAATAATATAAGCTTGATAAAAATATCCAAATTAAAACTTTATTATAAGCTTTTAAAATATAAGTTGCCAAAATTAAAAGCACTTCCCAATAATAATTTAATGGTCGTCTAGCTTAAACATAATAAAAGCTCCTAAATCACTTTAATGGGCCTTATTACAATAAACACTTAATCAAAATACTGAAAATATAACTACTTAATTAATTAAAATATCTTTTCTGCATGGAAATCGCATCGCATGGCCACCTTTGTCTCCACTCCAACCCGGTCCAAAAATCACGATCACCTGCGATGTTTAATAAAAATTGGGTGAGTCATACAGACTCAGTGTGTAATTAGTCCACTGAATTCCACCCACATGTTAACCACATATTAACCCATTTATCATATTACAAATATCATATTCACATGTTAACACATTTCAGGCTTGGCCCATATTCATATCACATTCATCTAATAGGGTAGTTAACCACATAATTTCCACATACTTGGGCTTGGCCCATTTCATCATCAACCCATATGATGGATAATGAGTTTATGCAAAGTGCACCCAACCCAACCTAGGGTCCATCCGTTACACCTACCTTGGCAGACCTGCTGCCCAAGGCCGTGGCTAATCCACCGATCAACTAAGTGATCCCACATATCTTACCTTGGCAGACTTACTGCTCAAGGCCGTGGCTGAGCCACCGATCACCTAAGTGATCCCACATATCATTCAGTCCACGGTGATGCACACAGCTATCAACCACCGAGATGTGGCACCTAGCCAATACCTCCCTTCATGAAGCACATAGCTAACATCAAGCGCTAACGTAGCACAAGGCTAACATTAGACCACGTACATAAAGTACACCCGTACCTTCTTTCATATCCCAACCCGTGCACATGCCACATAAAATAATGATACAATGTAATGATGCATGAGCATCTTCATCAAGCATATTATCACATATTCATATTAATAATCACATATCATCAGGTTTGGTTGCTTACCGGATTATCGACATACCCTTTGAGGGTATCCTTATCACAATTTCCACTGCACTAGTTAGCACATTCATAACACATACACATTTCACATACATATCATATACGGAAAGCGGTGGGTTAATCACACACACGATCACTTGGAGAACTATGCTTTCGATCATCGATGCTATCACTAGGCGATACTACGGCTATTTGCCTACTTTCTTGTTTCGACACTTTGGTCCACACCCCGGTGGCCAATCCCTAATCGCCGAGACAGATCTCTTCTTAAACCGGGATAGGGACCTTCCTTTCCCTTCTTGAATGGTATTCGCCTCCATCAACACACTTAATCGTAACAATCGATTTAATCATCAATATACGAATTCTTAACCAAATATCCACAACTTATCATACTTACGAAATGGTCTTGAAATCCCGAAAAGCTTGATCTAATGCTTAGATCCTTAATCCCTACATTTGATTAATCACCTACTACTTTAATAAAAAGCCATTCGGCCATAAATCCAAATCCTAGTAGGATTAGTATACTTAAACTTACCTTGTTGCCGTTTGACTTAAGAATCAAGTCTTGAAATCTCTGCTATACTCTTCTTGCATTCGGCCGAGCATTGAATCAATTAACTTGGTTAGTTTTCGGCTTTTGAATAATTAATGAACACATATATTTACCAAACATGGCCTTGTCCGAATGCTATAGACACTTACCTTGTGGATTTTAAATCCCGAAACTCACCGAATAACTAGGGAACACGTGGCCTATGGTGTACCTTCGGGAAAAGAACTTCTCCTTCCTTGTAGTCGACACTTAGTAAATCCCGAAAGATCTCTTCAAAGTTTCGGCAACAAGATATTAATGGGGTTAGTCCTAGATTTCGGCAAATCTTAAGAAAAAAGGATGAAACCGAATGAGATCTTACCCTTACTTGAAGAAATCGATTGCACCTTCACTTCAACCTTCAGAGATTCGGCTATGGCTAGATGATGATCTCACAACTTTTGGCTTTTGGAGGGATTAGAAAGAAAAGAAAAGGAAGAATAAAGATGGAGGATTCGGCTAGAACACAAGGTATTTCGACTTGGCAAAAATAAAAGAAGAAGAAGATTTGGTTGAAGAGAATTTGGCAGAGGCTTTCAAAGAACAGAAAATAATGCAGAATGGCCTCTCTTTTCCTTTTATAGCCGATATTACTAACTTAGAATCCCTTACTTGGCCATCATTCTTCTATTTTAATAGCTTTATCTCTTTAATTATCACTTAAAATAAAAGATAATTCAGCAACTATCCTTACTTAGCCGAAATTATTAAACTCAAAGTCCCTTACTTGGCCATCACTTCTCCCTTATTTTCCTCTTTATCTCTTTATTCAAATTAAAAGAATTTAATCCAACAATTATCTCTTGAAAATAATGATAAATAAATCCCTTATTTATCCACTATTTATAAAATAATAAAAGCTCCTAATTTATAGCCATGTGCCGTCCACTCTCTCTGCTCATTGTAGCAAAATAAAATTTCTTTTATTTGCTTCCCATGTGACTCGAACTTAGGCCCATTCCTTTTGCATATGGCGCCATTTCCATAGGCCCTAAGTGGCATCTTCAGACCACTTTTCCAAGCCTGTTTGTGTGTCAAATTTCACAAACTTTTTCTTTTAAGGCCACCTTGCCTTAATTTCCCCTTTTAAACCTTAAAACTCGTCATTTCTAGGTCATTTCTAAGTTTCCAAAAATTTTCGATCGGCTCTGTAAACTTGACATTTCCTTACATTTCCATGACATTTCCTTACAAGACATTTCCTTACATTTCCAAGACATTTCCTTACAAGACATTTCCTTACATTTCCAAGGTTCTAAAAATGTTCACTTTCCTCTTTTAAACTTAACATTTCCATACATTTCCAGGTTTCCAAAAGTGTTCAAAATATATTCATAACACATAAGATATGTCATTTCGTACAATTAAACCAAAAATGCATAGGCCCTTTTCAGGATGTTACATTTGGCATTGGAGTTTTCGGCAAAGAGGGAAGAAATTGGAAAAAGGAAAAGGTCACCAAAATGCTAAGGAGAAAAATAACCTCTCATGCACCAAAATTTTGTCAAAATGACCAAAGAGAAAAGAGAAATTCGGCTCTCACTACTCCTTAACCAAAACCGTGCATCATTTTGCCTAAAGGAAGAATGTTGACCATAATTCTTTCCAAAACATCTTCCACACTTTAAGCCAACATGTTCCCTATTCTTTCCTTTTCTTTTTTTCTTCTTTCCTTCCACTCATCCTTTCCTTATTTCCTTAGCCATCTTTCCTAAAAGAAAAAGTCTTCCTTTCCATAATTGAAGCCTTGGCCGACACTATGGATGAATAGCACAAAAAAATAATCAAAATTTTCACCAAGTGGGATTCGAACCTCTTCCCCTGTAACATCCGGGATTTAGGGGATTTGCATCTTTTATGTTTTCTGTGTATCGATGTGGTATGCTTGTCGTTTGGTTATGTTTGGAGGCCTCGGGGAGGCTCGGGGTTAAGCCGAAGCCTTGGTGAAATTTTAGTTTTGGTACTTTTTAGAGGATAGCCAAATAGGAGCAGGACATTAGGGGTTTTAGTTGGCATTTGGTGACACAAGGAAATGCAGTGGAGGAGTGGCAAGGTGACTCCACTTAGCATGTAGGGAGTTGGCGTCACAAGGAGCTGAGAGGGAAGGGGTTCGAAACACTTAAGCAGCAATGGAGTATTATTTTTTTGCTCAGGCAAGGGAGGTGGTTGGATGGCAATCAAACTCTGGAGGAGAAAGGTAAGACTTGGTCAAGCATTTCAAATGAAAGGTGGAGAGAAATTTAAGGAGGTTGAATAATTCAAACTGGTTTGAATGTGTGGAGGAGAGGTGAGCAGGGAGAGATTGAAGGGACGGCATAGTGGGGGAGTGTTAGCCGAATTCTTGAGGAGTTTGAGAGAGGGGAACATTCGGTTTTGGCTTTAGGGGAGAGTGTCGAAATTTGGTGATCAGGTTGCTAGTATGTAGTGGGTTATTTTTCGTCATTAGAGTGTGTGCTTCACATTTCGTTTTAGTTTTTTTTCCTCTCATCCTCTCTATTGCCGAAAAGCATCTAAACATTTTCCACTCTTCTCTACTTTTGACCTATAGCCGAAACTAGAAGACCAAGGTTGCACATCGTTTTCTTTTTTTCTTTTATTTTGAAACTCCTCTCTAGCCGAATCTACTTGATCTTCATTGTCTTCTTTTTGTTCTTTCTCTATTCACTAAGAGCCGAAACTACACCTTCATTTTCCTCTTAGACGAAATCTCTAAGTCTCAGCATCATTCCTTTTGTTCTCTCTTTCCGAAGTATTCACCATAGCCGAGTTCTCATTCCATATTCTGGTAAGTTCTCTATTGTTTCCTATTTCTTTTTCTTTTCCCCTCTTGGCCGAATCATCTCTTAAAACCCTGTTAAGTTACTTTATTTTTCTCCTTTTAGAAGTCGAACCCCTGAACATATTGGCTGTCTATTCTATTAGAGTGCTATGTTCAAGCCAAATCTTCACTGCTGTGGCTGCTTGTCCTGAACCCTGAAGAAAGTCGAAGGTGCGATCAGTGTGTTAACCAAAGTCTGCTAACTCCGGGATTCAATCGATTTAGGTAAGAAGATCCCTTCTAGTGGTTCTATTAATCGATTCGTTGTATATCTGTTGTCTTAACTTGGTTGGGGTGGATATTCGAAATCACATCTTTCGTAGTGAGTTTTGACGAGGCTTTTAATGGATACAAGAAACATACAAGTTAGAGAGGGAAGCAAACCTTCGGGTTTGATCCCTAAGTTCAAGAAGAGGGTGTGATCATTGTTCGTGATCGCCACACAGGTGTGGGCCAGCTTTTGAGCAGATTAGTAGGCAAATAGCCGTGATTCCAACTAGTGATAGCGGCGTCGTAGATAGTTTAGTGTTGCACGTAATCGGTGTGTAACTCCTCACATCATTTACATTGCCCTGTTTTATGGTGTTACGTAAATATATATATTTATGTTTATCTGTTAAATGCCGTAAACTCAAAGATGGCTATTGAAATCCCCATGGAGGAAAGGCGATTTATCAAAGTTAGTGACTTCGTAACATCAAAATAAATGGTTTGATGGTATGATATGTTATATGTTATGAGTATATTATATATGCATGTCGAAACTCGTGATATCCGAGTATGAAGAGTATTATGGTTGCATGGGGCATATGTTATTAAGTGAAAAGGAAGTGTTGCGGTGGCTCGCCACGACTGTTGTTGTAGTGGCTCGCCACGACTGCTGTAGTGGCTCGCCACGATCCATTGTAATGGCTCGCCACGATGCGCTCGGTGACTATGTCACGATTTTTCCGATGATGAAAGCGCATGACCGCCATCGATGGTGTGTGCTTGGCGAGGGTTGATTGTAGAAATCCCCATTGGTGTGAATGGCGAGTACGGGAGGTGTGTAGCGGATGGAAATTAGGTTGGGATGGGTTTTGCATCATTCTCTGTGTATGCGATATTCTGTTATTCTGTTCTGTGGGGCTAAGGGCCGATTTGATGGTGCTTGAGCGTTTCACACTGAGTCCTATGACTCACCCCGTTGTTTAACATCATTTCAGGTAGCACATAGTGCAACGGACCGGGCTGGAGAGGAGCACGAGGTGGCCATGCTTGGGTTCTATTTTGTCTCAGTAAATGACTTAACTTATTTTCATTAATAACTGATTTGGTTTTTACGTTGTAATAAGGCAACTATTAACCGGTTTTAAACTTTGGGTTTTAAGTTTTAGATACTCAATTTAATGTTCAGTTGGAAACATGATATGTTTTAAAAAAAAATGCAAAGGCAACAAAGTTTTCAAACGACCAAATTATTAAGTGAGTTACTATTTTCTTAACAAAACTCGCATAGCCTAAACGGATTACATGAATTGCTAATAGTCACTCGTTCTTTTGAAACTTGACAAAATAAACTCGGATAACATAAAACCTCTAAGATTTCTAAACAACCACTAAACTCGAAATTCCAACATTTCCTTTAAGTATGCACGGTGTTTTATAAACTTTTCCTTAGTGACATGCCGGATCCGGTCGTGGTGTTTGGGCCGAGTTTGGGGTGTTACAAATTGGTATCAGAGCCAAGTTCAAAAGCTCGGCTTCGGGTTTTGGGTCCAAAACATTTGCCAAGGATGGTTTTAAATTTTTTTTTTACATGTTTTTCTTAGCATAGCTCCTGCATCTCCGGCCCAAGTCTGCCAGGTAAGTTTCTAATTGATATGAATAGTATGTGCCATGTGAATATATTGCCATGGATGTTAGAACTGAGGAACTATACTTTAGAAATGGAAACTGTTAGGTTGTATGTAAATCGTGGAAACTACTCGTAATTATACTCCATAAAATTTTTTCCTTAATAAACAGTGAAAAGAAATACTAATTCATAAAATTTCTAAATCAGATTAAGACCATACGACAGAGATGAGTAGTAGGGGACGTGGACGTAATGCACGTGGACGTGGTAGAGGCAGAATGGCGGTGTCGGAACCAGTAGGGTCTGGTCATGGGTCAGGGAACGAGATGCCGCTGCCGCCAGCCGCGGAAGCGGAGTATCAGGACCAAACAGGTGGGGACGATGTGGTGTCTCAGGCAATGTTGCGGGTTTTAGAGAGAGTTACTGGGGCAGGCATGGGTACTAAGGCTCGGAAATTTGTGTCTGAACAACTTCGGGCCAACGGAGCGGAAATGTTTAGGGGCGTTTCTGGCGTAGCCCCTACACAACTGAGTATTGGTTAGAGGCAAGTGAGCGCATAATGGATGATCTTGATTTCACGGTAGAGGTGAAGTTAAAAGGGGTGGTGTCTCTCCTTTGAGACGAGGCCTACCAGTGGTGGCTTACGGTAAAAGAGGGTACTCCAGCAGACCAGATTGACTGGGATTTCTTTAAGGTGTCATTTCAGGGAAAGTACGTTGGGGCCAGCTATGTGGATGCCCAGAGAAAGGCATTTTTGAATTTGGTTCAGGGAAACAAATCTGTGTCTGAGTATGAGGCGAAATTTTTGCATTTGAGCCGTTACGCTCGAGGTATTGTTGCCACTGACTATGAGCACTACGTACGGTTCGAAGATGGACTGCGGGATGAGTTAAGAGTATTGATAGCACCGCAGCGAGAAAGAGACTTTGCCATTCTGGTTGAGAAAGTTAAAATAGCTGAAGAGGTAAAGCGGACCGAGAAGCAGAATAAAGATAAGGATCGGAGTAAGAATAAGAGAAGTTTTGGGTCGTCGGGGTCATCTGGGGGTTTTCAAAAAAGACCTAGGTTTGATGGGCCAACTTGTGTTCAGACATCTGCTACAGGGGATCAATATCGACCATGTGTTTTCTGTGGGAAGGTGCATTTTGGGGAGTGCAGGAGGAGAACCGGAGGGTGTTTCAAGTGTGGATCTATGGATCATATGATTAAAGACTGTCCGCAGGTGGATCGAGTACAGCCAGCTGGACGAGGTTTTGATCAGATTAGGAGAGGTCGTCAGCCATTACCGAAGGGTCGTGGGCAAATTAAAGGAGGAGCATGACGCGCATCTTCGAGTGGTCTTGCAAACTTTGAGGGAAAGACAACTGTATGCCAAATTCAGCAAGTGTGAGTTTTGGTTAAGGGAGGTAACTTTCTTAGGGCATGTGGTCTCTGCAGAAGGAATTAGGGTTGACGCCCGGAAGATAGAAGCTGTGTTGGACTGGAAACCGCCGAAGTCTGTGGCGGAAGTTCGAAGTTTCTTGGGTTTAGCCGGGTATTAGAGAAGGTTTGTGGAAGGATTCTCTTTGATTGCAGCACCATTAACCAAGTTATTGCGGAAAGGGGTACCTTTCATTTGGGCAGTTGAGCAGTAGGGAAGTTTTGAGAAGTTGAAGAGGATTTTAACGGAAGCGCCGGTGTTAATTCAGCCAGAGGCGGGGAAAGAGTTTACCGTCTACTGTGATGCGTCACACACGGGTTTAGGATGTGTGTTGATGCAAGACAGAAAGGTTGTTGCGTACGCGTCCCGACAGTTAAGACCGCATGAGTTGAACTATCCCACGCATGACCTGGAATTGGCTGCGGTAGTGTTCGCTCTGAAGATCTGGAGACACTACCTGTACGGGGAGAAGTCTGTTATTTACACCGATCATAAGAGTCTGAAGTACCTCCTTACCCAAAAAAGAGTTGAATCTAAGACAACGTAGGTAGATTGAGCTATTAAAGGACTATGACTGTTCGATCGAATATCATCCCGGTAAGGCTAACGTGGTGGCGGATGCGCTGAGTCGGAAGGTGATAACGGATTTAAGGGCAATGTTCGCTCATCTCAGCCTGTATGAGGATGGCACTCTGTTAGCTGAACTCCAAGTAAAGCCGTCATGGGTAGATCAAGTTAAGGAGAAACAGTTACTGGATGATGTCTTGAGTGCACGACTTCTACAAGTACAGGATGGTGGAACAGAGGATTACAGTTTAAGTAACGACGGGGTTTTGTGTTTTCGTGGAAAGGTCTGTATGCCGAAGGATGTAGAGTTAAAAAAGATGATTCTTCAGGAAGTGCATAGTAGCCCTTACGCTATACATCCTGGAGGAAGTAAGATGTATCGGGATCTACGAGAACAATTTTGGTGGCCGAGATTGAAGCGAGAAATTACAGAATTTGTGGGGAAGTGTTTAACGTGTCAGCAGGTCAAAGCTAAACACCAGTTGCCTTCGGGGTTGTTACAACCGGTGAAGATTCCACAGTGGAAGTGGGAAAGAATCACTATGGACTTTGTTAGTGGGCTGCCCCTTACGCCTACTAAGAAAGACTCGGTATGGGTGGTTGTGGATCGACTGACAAAATCCGCTCATTTCCTACCTGTTCGTGTCGATTATTCTCTGTAAAAGTTGGCTAAACTGTATGTAGCAGAAATTGTGAGACTGCATGGGGTACCAGTGTCAATCATATCGGATAGGGACCCTAAATTTACGTCGCGATTCTGGAGGGCGTTGTAGCAGGCTTTAGGCACAAGGCTAGATTTCAGCACGACATTTCATCCGCAGACGGATGGACAGTCTGAGAGGGTAATCCAGATCTTGGAAGATATGTTAAGAGGTTGTATCATCGATTTCAGGGGTAGTTGGGAGGAGTATTTACCTTTGGCTGAATTTGCTTACAATAACAGCTACCAATCTAGTATTCAGATGGCGCCCTATGAAGCGCTATATGGACGAAGATGTCGTACTCCTACCTGCTGGACAGAGTTGGGTGAGCGTCAGATGTTGGGTCCGGAATTGGTTTCAGAGACAGAAGAGAAAGTTAAGTTAATTCAGGCTCGGTTAAAGGAAGCGTCCAACCGGCAGAAATCTTATGCAGATCTGAGGCGGAAAGACATAGAGTTTGCAGTGGGTGACCGAGTTTTCTTGAAGGCCGCGCCGTGGAAAAAGGTGATGAGGTTTGGTCGTAAGGGCAAGCTAAGTCCCAGGTTTATTGGGCCTTACCAGGTATTGGAACGTGTGGGACCAGTGGCATATCGGCTAAAGTTGCCTTCAGAGCTAAAATAGATTCATGACGTGTTCCATGTGTCGATGCTAAAACGTTATCATTCTGATCCATCGCACATCGTGCCAGTGGAAGAGATTGAGGTAAGATCAGACTTGTCCTTCAAGGAAGAGCCAGTGCAAATCTTGGAGCGAGACGTAAAGGTGTTGAGAAGGAAGTCAGTTCCCTTAGTCAAAGTTTTGTGGCGGAACCACGGTGCAGAGGAAGCGACTTGGGAGCCAGAGGATGTTATACGATAGCAGTACCCGCATCTCTTTTGATCAGGTAATTTCGAGGTCAAAATTTTCTTAAGGGGGGTAGAACTGTAACATCCGAGATTTAGGGGCTTTGCATCTTTTATGTTTTCTGTGTATCGATGTGTTATGCTTGTCATTTGGTTGTGTTTGGGGGCCTCAGGAAGGCTCGGGGTTAAGCCGAAGCCTTGGTGAAATTTTTGTTTTGGTACTTTTTAGAGGATAGCCAAATAGGAGCAGGACATTAGGGGTTTTAGTTGGCGTTTGGTGACACAAGGAAATGCAGTGGAGGAGTGGCAAGGTGACGGTACTTAGCATGCAGGGAGGTGGCGTCACAAGGAGCTGAGAGGGAAGAGGTTCGAAACACTTAAACAGCAAGGGAGTATTATTTTTTGGCTCAGGCAAGGGAGGCGGTTGGATGGCAATCAAACTCTGGAGGAGAGAGGTAAGACTTGGTCAAGCATTTCAAATGAAAGGTGGAGAGAAATTTTAGGAGGTTGAATAATTCAAACTGGTTTGAATGTGTGGAGGAGAGGTGAGCAGGGAGAGATTGAAGGGACGGCATAGTGGGGGAGTGTTAGCCGAATTCTTGAGGAGTGTGAGAGAGGGGAACATTCGGTTTTGGCTTTAGGGGAGAGTGCCGAAATTTGGTGATCAGGTTGCTAGTATGTAGTGGGTTATTTTTCGGCATTAGGGTGTGTGCTTCACATTTCATTTTAGTTTTTTTTCCTCTCATCCTCTCTATTGCCAAAAATCATCTAAACATTTTCCACTCTTCTCTACTTTTGACCTATAGCTGAAACTAGAAGACCAAGGTTGCACATCTTTTTCTTTTTTTTTCTTTCTTTTTCTTTTATTTTGAAACTCCTCTCTACTCGAATCTACTTGGTCTTCATTGTCTTGTTTTTGTTCTTTCTCTATTCACTAAGAGCCGAAACTACACCTTCATTTTCCTCTTAGCCGAAATCTCTAAGTCTCAGCATCATTCCATTTGTTCTCTCTTTCCGAAGTATTCACCATAGCCGAGTTCTCATTCCATATTCAGTAAGTTCTCTATTGTTTCCTATTTCTTTTCTTTCCCCTCTTGGCCGAATCTTCT
The DNA here is from genome assembly GCA_025698515.1 of Gossypium sturtianum. NCBI lineage: Eukaryota > Viridiplantae > Streptophyta > Magnoliopsida > Malvales > Malvaceae > Gossypium > Gossypium sturtianum. The sequence continues at coordinate 75,009,673 of CM046947.1, forward strand.
CTTGAAACCCTATTAAGTTGCTTCATTTTTCTCCTTTTAGAAGCCGAACCCCTGAACATATTGGTTGTCTATTCTATTAGAGTGCTATCTTCAAGTTGAATCTTCATTGCTGTGGCTGCTTGTACCGAACCCTGAAGAAAGTCAAAGGTGCGATCAGCGTGTTAACCAAAGTCTGCTAACTCTGAGATTCAATCGATTTAGGTAAGAAGATCCCTTCTAGTGGTTCTATTAATCGATTCATTGTATATCTGTTGTCTTAACCTGGTTGGGGTGGATATTCGAAATCACATCTTTCGTAGTGAGTTTTGACGAGGCTTTTAATGGATGCAAGAAACATACAAGTTGGAGAGGGAAGCAAACCTTCAGGTTCGATCCCTAAGTTCAAGAAGAGGGCTGTGTTCATTTGTTCGTGGATCGGCCACGTGGTGTGGGCGGCTTACGAAAGCGATTAGTAGGCAAATAGCCGTGATTCCAGCTAGTGATAGCAGTGTCGTAGATAGTTTAGTGTTGCACGTAATCAGGTGTGTAACTCCTCACATAATTTATATTGCCCTATTTTATGGTGTTCTGTAAATATATATATTTATGTATAATCTATTAAATTCCAGAAACTCGGTATGGCTATTGAAATCCCCATGGAGGGGAAAGGCGATTTATCAGGTTAGTGACTTCTGTAACATCAAAATAAATGGTTTGATGGTATGATATGTTATATGTTATGAGTATATTGTATATGCATGTCGAAACCTGTGATATCTGAGTATGAAGAGTATTATGGTTGCATGGGGCATATGTTATTAAGTGAAAGGGGAAGTGTTGTAGTGGCTCTGCCACAATCTGTTGTAGTGGATCTGCCACGATCTGTTCTGGTGACTATGTCACGATTTTGCCGATGAGCAGCATGACTGCCATCGATGGTGTGTAGCGGTAAGGGTTGATTGTAGAAATCCCCATTGGTGTGAATGGCAGGTACGGGAGGTGTGTAGCGGATGGAAATTAGGTTGGGATGGGTTTTGCATCATTCTCTGTGTATACGATATTCTGTTATTCTATTCTGTGGGGCTAAGGCCCGATTTGATGGTGCTTGAGCGTTGCACACTGAGTCCTATGACTCACCCCGTTGTTTAACATCATTTCAGGTAGCACATAGTGCAACGGACCGGGCTGGAGAGGAGCACGAGGTGGCCATGCTTGGGTTCTATTTTGTCTCAGTAAAGGACTTAACTTATTTTCATTAATAACTGATTTGGTTTTTACGTTGTAATAAGGCCACTATTAACTGGTTTTAAACTTTGGGTTTTAAGTTTTAGATACTCAATTTAATGTTCAGTTGGAAACATGATATGTTTTAAAAAAGAAATGCAAAGGCAACAAAGTTTTCAAACGACCAAATTATTAAGTGAGTTACTATTTTCTTAACAAAACTCGCATAGCCTAAACGGATAACATGAATTGCTAATAGTCACTCATTCTTTTGAAACTTGACAAAATAAACTCGGATAACATAAAACCACTAAGATTTCTAGACAACCACTAAACTCGAAATTCCAACATTTCCTTTAAGTATGCACGGTGTTTTATAAACTTTTCCTTAGTGACATGCCGGATCCGGTCGTGGTGTTTGGGCCGGGTTTGGGGTGTTACATCCCCTAAAGCCCTTCATGTGATGCCACATCCTCTTTACCATATGCTCATTTCATGCTAGCAATTTACTCACTTATTTCCATAAGCATTGATGCCACCTACCTTCTCCCCCCTTAAGGGCTTAAACACAAAATTTTTACTAAGGCCCAACTCAACCCCGAGCCTTCTTAGAACCTTAAAAACCTACACAATTAATATTTTAACTAATCTATCTCAAGATATAATGCACAAACATAAATTCTGAATTTCAGGATGTTACAATTCTACCCCGCTTAAAGAAAATTTCAGCCTCAAAATTTTACCTGATTAAAAGAGATGAGGATATTGATGCTGAATCGTGTCCTCAGGTTCCCATGTAGCTTCCTTAGATCCATGATTACGCCATAATACTTTGACTAACGGTACTGACTTCCTTCTCAGCACCTTAATGTCCCGCTCTAAAATCTATACTGGCTCCTTTTCAAAAGACAAGTCAGGTCTAAATTCAACTTCCTCCACCGGTACAACATGAGATGGATCCGAACGATAATGCCTTAACATAGAGACATGGAATACACCATGTATCTGACTTAACTCCGGAGGTAACTCAAGGCGATAAGCTACCGCCCAACACGCTTGAAGAAATGCAGTGATGGTCCGATGAACCTAGGGCTCAACTTGCCTTTTCACCCAAATCTAAAAATCTTCTTCCAAGGTGAGACCTTCAAAAAGACCTGATCACCGACCGCAAATTCTATATCCTTACGCTTCAGATCCGCGTACGACTTTCGTTTGTCCGAAGCTTCTTTTAACCGAGCCCAAATTACCTTAACTTTCTCCTCCGTCTCCGACATCAACTCAGGACCCAATAGTTGACGCTCACCCAACTCAGTCCAGCAAGTAGGAGTGCGACACCTACGACCATACAACGCCTCGTAGGGTGCCATCCGATCTTTGGATTGATAGTGTTGTTGTATGCAAACTCCGCCAAAGGTAGAAAATCTTCCCAACTACCCACAGTTGTTGATCACACAGCCCCTTAACATGTCTTCTAGAATCTGGATTACTCTCTCCGACTGACCATTTGTCTGCGGATGAAATGCCGTGCTGAAATTTAACCTTGTACCCAAAGCTTCATGTAAAGCCTTCCAAAACGGTGATGTAAACCTAGGGTCCCTGTCCGATATAATAGACACTGGTACCCCATGTAACCTCACGATCTCTGCTACATACAACTTGGCCAACTTTTGCAATAAATAATCCAAATCGAGCAGTAGGAAATGAGCGATCTTCGTTAACCGATCCACTATCACCCATCTTTGAATCTTTCTTAGTAGGCGTTAAAGGTAACCCACTAACAAAGTCCATCGTTATCCTTTCCCATTTCCATAATGGAAATTTCACCGGTTGAAGCAACCCTGACGGCAATTGATGTTCCGCCTTCACCTGCTGACATGTCAAGCACTTACTCACGAAATCAGTAACCTCCCGTTTTAACCCTGGCCACCAGTATTGTTCATGGAGATCTCGATACATCTTATTTCCCCCGGGGTGCATAGCATATGGACTACTATACGCCTCACGCAGAATCGTTTGTCTCAATTCCGAATCTTTGGGCATGGAAATTCTTCCGCGAAAACACAATACTCCGTCATTATTCAATCCAAAATCCCCTATCTCACCACTTTTCACTTGCTGAAGTAAAGAACCCAACCTTTCATCTAATAACTGCTTTTCCTTGTCGACTTACCCATGCAGGCTTCACTGAAGTTCACTAGCGTGAGCTACCATCTTCATAAAGGCTGAGATGAGCGAACATTGCTCTCAAGTCTGATATCACCTTACGACTCAACGCATCTGCCACTACGTTAGCCTTTCCGGGATGATATTCGATTGAGAAGTCATAATCTTTCAATAGTTCTATCCACCTCCGCTGTGTTAAGTTCAACTCCTTCTGGGTAAGGAGGTACTTCACACTCTTATGATCTGTATAGATAATCGACTTCTCACCGTATAGATAGTGTCTCCAAATCTTCAGAGCAAACACCACTGTAGCTAACTCCAAATCATGAGTGGGATAGTTCACCTCATGTGGCCTTAATTGACGAGATGCATAAGCCACCACTTTTCCCCCTTGCATCAACACACATCCCAAGCCCGTGTGTGACGCATCACAATAAACAATAAACTCCTTACCAGCCTTAGGTTGAATCAATACCGGTGCTTCCGTCAAAATCTTCTTCAATTTCTCAAAGCTCTCTTGCTACTTATCAGACCACACAAACAGCACTCCTTTTCGCAACAACTTAGTTAGGGGTGCAGCAATCAACGAAAACCCCTCAACGAAACGCCTGTAATACCTAGCCAAACCTAGAAAACTCCAAATTTTAGCCATTGACTTCGGTGGCTTCCAGTCCAACACAGCCTCGACCTTTCGGGGATCAACTCTAATTCCTTCGGCAGATACAACATGCCCTAAAAAGGTCACTTCCTTCAGCCAAAATTCACACTTACTGAATTTGGCATAAAATTGCTTTTCTCTTAATATCTGCAATACAACTCGTAGATGGGAATCATGTTCTGCTTCATTCTTCGAGTACACCAAGATATCATCTATGAACACCACCATAAACCGGTCTAAATAGGGTTGGAAAACCTGATTCATCATGTCTATAAATGCAGCTGGTGCATTAGTCAACCCAAACAGCATCACCAAGAACTCGTAATGCCCATAACGAGATCGAAACGCAGTTTTATGAATATCCGCCTCCTTGACCTTAAGCTGGTGATAACCCGATCTCACGTCTATCTTTGAGAAAACCGAAGCTCCTCGCAACTGATCGAACAGATCATCGATCCTCGGTAACGAATACTTGTTCTTGATCGTCAACTTATTCAGCTGTCTGTAATCGATGCACATACGCATTGATCCGTCCTTTTTCTTAACAAACAAGACCGGCACTCCCCACGGTGACACACTCAATCGAATAAATCCACGATCCAACAACTCCTGAATTAGAGCTTTAAGCTCCACTAGCTCCTTCGACGCCATTCTATAAGGAGCAATGGACACCGGAGCCGTTCCTGGCAATAGCTCAATGCCAAACTCTACCTCTCGATCCGAAGGCAATCCTGAAAGTTCCTCGGGAAAGACGTCCGAAAACTCTTTCACCGTTCTAACTCTTTCAACCGACAACTCTTTGGCATCCAAGGCACTGATAAAGGCTAAGAACGCTCCACACCCTTTTCACACCCACTTTTCTACTTTTAAAGCAGACACCACATTAGACAGATAGTTCCTCCTTTCACCTATCATCATCACTTCCTTATCCTTCAAGGTTTTTAGTACCATCTGTTTTACAACACAATCCAAGTTCGCACGGTGTTTCACCAACTAGTCCATGCCCAAAATAAGGTCGAACTCGCCGAATGGCAGTTCCATCAAGTCCGCCAGAAAAACTTTTCCTTGAATTTCTAAGGGTACATCCCTAAATAATTTATTTACTACCACCGACTGTCCTAAAGGGTAATCACAGTTGTTTCTCTAGCAGAAATTTCAGATCTAATATTCAGAGTTCCAGACACAGCTTATGCAACATACGAATGGGTGGATCCAATATCTATTAAAGTAGTAACAGGTACATTAGCTATGAAAAATGTACCGGTTATGACATCAGGTGCATCGCCGTCCTCTCGACGTCTGACCGCGTAGACCAGACCTGGCTGTCTCGCCTCTGCATTACCCCTATTACCGGTACCTCTATCCGGTGCACCCTGACCTCGTCCTACACCATTACCACCTCGACCTAACCCACAGCCTCTCGGAGGCTGCTGAGTGCCTCCAGCTGGCGATGCAAATCTGTTATGAACTCTCTGAGTTTGAGTAGGCTCTCGAGGGCAATCCCTAAACCGATGGTCCTTAGATCCACATCTAAAACAGCCACCAGTTCTCTTCCAGCATTCACCTGAGTGAAGTCTCCCACAATCCGCACAAGGTCAGAATCGATTGGTAGCGGTGGAGCACCCACTGTCTTGGTCCTCATTCTGGGCCTTTTCTGAAAACCTCTAGCATGACCTGAGCGCCCAGAGTCTCTCTTGTTTCTGCCCCTATCCTTATCTCGGTTTCACCATTCCAAGTGCTTAACCTCCTCAGCTATCTTAGCATTTTCCACAAGTGTGGCAAAATTTCTCTCCTTCTGTGGGGCTATCAGTACCCGCAAATCATCACGCAACCCGTCCTCAAAATGCACACATCGTTCATAATCAGTCGGAACTATTCCCCGAGCGTACCAACTAAGATGCAGAAATTCTGCCTCGTATGCTGCCACGGATTTACCTCCTTGGACCAGATTCAAGAATTCCTTCCTTCGGGCATCGACATAGCTAGCCCCGACATATTTTCCTTGAAACGCGGTCTTAAAGAATTCCCAGGTAATGCGATCGGCCTGAGTGCCTTCCCGAACAGTGAGCCACCACTGGTACGCCTCGCCTCTCAGCAAAGACACTACTCCTTTCAGTTTCTGCTCGGCGGTGCAATCCAGATCGTCCATGATCCACTCCACAGCCTCAAGCCAGTACTCCACTACATTAGGGGCTACACTCGAAATACCTCTAAAAACTTCAGCCCCATTCGATCTGAGTCGCTCCGATATTGACCCACGAGCTGCTGATCCAGTTCTTACCCCAGCAACCCTTTCTAAAACTCACAACATCGCTTGGAAAAGAGCGTCGTCCTCTCTCATTCGATCATGTGACCCAGCTTCAGTCACTGGTGACGTAGGGGCGTCCATTTCCGGCATATGTCCCGATGCCTCAGATACAACTCTAGCACCTCGGCCTCTACCACGGCCGCGTCTACCGTATCCACATCCTCTAGCGCTCATATTTGCTAGTTTGATTTAATCTGATTACAAGTCTTATGAATCAGTATACTATTCCATTTTTATTAAGCAATGTTTTATGGAGTATAAGAGTAGAAGTTGATTTCGCAAACGTATCCTAAAGTCTCAATCTCTATAGTTTCAGCTCCTAAAGCTAAAAGTTCTAGAGTATTTCTATTTTGTGGAGTTTTCTTACCACAGTCATAACACAATAATCATAATCATAAAATGATAACATATACTTACTTGACTTGGTGCCAGATACTCGGGGTGCCATACTTCCTTTAAAATAATCATTTCTAATTTAAAATTCAAACACACGCTTTTGAACCCAAACCACAGCCGAGTTTTGTAACTGGGCTCTGATACCATAAAATGTAACACCCCAAACCCGACCCATGCGTTATGACTGGATCTGACATGTCACATGGGAAAAACATGTTAAATCCTTTTTATTCGTACTAAGATAAGTATTATTTTGTTATAATCGAGAAAGCAAATTCGATTTGAAATATTTGATAAAATACTACTAACCTCGATGGTTGATTGATAAATCGATAATTTGAACTAGATATCTTATAAAACCGTGACTTCTGAAAATATCGTTGATAATTTGAGAGAAAATTTCCAAGTTAAAATATTTGTAAAAGTTTGTTATGAAATCCATTTGTAAATAAAAAAAAAAAGAAAAAAATGTTGGTTATGCTTTTAGAAAATCCCTATGTAAAATAATTCAAGCAACATAATAAATACGTCAAACATAATGCAAAATAAAATAATCCAGAGGCCTTATTACATCATAAAAACCAAAAATAGTAAAAGTAATAAGGTGAATGAAATAGAAATCTAAAGTTCAATAAAACCATTTCAAGTATGGCCTCCACCGAAGTCATCCATGGCCCAAGTCCACATCATCGAGCATTACCCGCAAGGATTAAGGAAATGGGGTGAGTTACTAGAACTCGGTGTATAATCCCTTACCGTTATCCACTGGGCTGAACCCGTATAGCAACATCTTGGGCCTAAGCCCATTACAAAGTAATAAATAAATGACATGAATGCAACCCATCCCATCCCACCAATCTCTCCCCGACCGGCCAATCTCTCCTGTGGGGATCAAGTCAACCCACCTCGCCATTCTCTCAATTTGCAGTCAAAGCGCCATTTATAATATTTTTGTGGTTGAACCACCAGAGTCATAATCAAGCACATTAATAAACAAATTGTGGCAATGCCACCAAGCTACACTTCTGTTCATTCAATTTTCCCATCCCATGCAATATGTAGAGATGCAACATACATAATAACAATCATTAATCTATTGTATACTTTTAATGAATCGCCCTTTTAAAGCAATATAATAATTTGGCCCACTAAGGCATTTTAACAAATCGGCCCATTGGGGCATTTCGGTAATTTGGCCCATAGGGGCATTTCGGTAATTCGGCCCATAGGGGCATTTCGATAATTTATACAAATTAACACCGATTTTGATAAATCCTTAGAAATAATGAAATTTAAACAATTTCTCGATTTATGCCATATTATGATTTTTAGCCTTATAATAATAACAATCAACTATTAAACTTGTTATCGAATCATAATCTACGAAATTGCGGTGTGAGATTACATACCTGATTACGGTAAGTATTAAACTCTCTTGATCGTCGGCACCTATGACATCATAACACTCGATTAATCTAATGAACGAGATTTTTTATTAATCTAAATCTAAACCAAGCGATCTATTGAAACGCTTACCCTCGATATCGTGAACGACCACATTTGTCTATTCTCACCAGATTATGGTCCACAACCCGGTGGGAAATCTCGAATCATTAAAGCGCTCACGCTTGAACTTAGGAGTAGGAATCGTAAATCCACTCCTTTTGTGTTCTCCAATAGCTTTTCCTTTCAACTCGGTTCCACTTGCCTCCATTGAAAAAGTCTTAATCAAAACGATACTACAATATATATTGATTGTCTAAGGAAAAAGGGTTCGGCTTACCACTATTTCCGTAGAATCCACAAGTAGAGAATATCAAGTGATTTCGTCCCTAACAACATGATCGATTAGCCAAACTTTCAATCCGATTAACACGATAACCGAGTAGCAATATCGAATGGATTATGAAGGGACTCCTTACCTTAATCGATGATGATCCCGATTCCCACCGATTGGTTTATGACTAGGGATGAATAGGCAATGATGTGGTATTCGGCCAAACCACTAGAATACTACAAATAGAAGATTATCAAAATATGAGGGAGTATGGAAGAACACCATTTGGGTTTTAGAAACAAGATGAGATAACCAAATGATGAGGAATACTCATTCGGCTAAAGAGAGAAGAAAATGAAAAGATTTGAATGAAACACTTTCCCGGTTTAATCAAGAAAGAAAAGTCCAACTTGTAAGATGGATAGGATGATCAATTTTTAGATTTTGAATAGAAAAAGGGTTGATGAAATGATCAAAAGAAAAGAAAAGATGAAGGAAGAGTGCTTTGTTAGTTTCGACTAACAAAAGAAAAATGAACAATAGTGGGTTGAGTGTTGCGGTAAAACAAAGAAGTAAGATGAACAATTAGGCTAGGTGTTTCGGCTATCAAAGAAAGAATGACCAAAATGCATTGAGGTTTCGGTCAAAACAAAGAAAAGAAAATGCTCACTTTTGGCTTTTGAGTTTTCGGCAAAGAGGGAAGAAATTGGAAAAAGGAAAAGGTCACCAAAATGCTAAGGAGAAAAATAACCTCTCATGCACCAAAATTTTGTCAAAATGACTAAAGAGAAAAGAGAAATTCGGCTCTCACTACTCCCTTACCAAAACTGTGCATCATTTTGCCTAAAGGAAGAATATTGACCATAATTCTTTCCAAAACATCTTCCACACTTTAAGCCAACATGTTCCCTATTCTTTCCTTTTCTTTTTTTCTTCTTTCCTTCCACTCATCCTTTCCTTATTTCCTTAGCCATCTTTCCTAAAAGAAAAAGTCTTCCTTTCCATAATTGAAGCCTTGGCCGACACTATGGATGAATAGCACAAAAAAATAATCAAAATTTTCACCAAGTGGGATTCGAACCTCTTCCCCTAAATCCCTTCATGTGATGCCACATCCTCTTTATCATATGCTCATTTTATGCTAGCAATTTACTCACTTATTTCCATAAGCATTGATGCCACCTACCTTCTCCCCCCTTAAGGGCTTAAACACAAAAATTTTACTAAGGCCCAACTCAACCCCGAGCCTTCTTAGAAAAGAATTGACGGATAGAGGTTTTGCACGACTGAGTTTTTCTCCCTGGGGAGCATCGATTTTTCTTGTGAAAAAGAAAGACAGAACTATGAGAATGTGCATCGATTACCGACAGCTCAATAAAGTGACTATAAAGAATAAATATCCTTTGCCATGGATTGACGACTTGTTCGATCAGTTGAAAGGGGCTACTGTGTTTTCTAAGGTAGATCTGAGATCGGGTTACTATCAGCTACGAGTTAAAGATTCTGATGTGCCAAAAACTGCTTTCCGAACAAGGTGTGGACATTATAAGCTTCTGGTTATGCCTTTCGAACTTACTAATGCCCCTGATGTTTTTATGGATCTAATAAATCGGGTCTTCAAACAGTATTTGGATCTATTTGTGGTTGTGTTTATAGATGACTTTTTAATCTATTCTCGTGATGAAACCGAGCATACCGAGCATTTGAAAATAGTGTTACAGACTTTGCGCGACAAGCAGTTGTATGCAAAGTTTAGTAAATGTGAGTTCTGGTTACGAGAAGTTAGTTTTCTGGGACATGTTGTATAAGCATCGGGTATTCGGGTTGATCCGAACAAGATTTTGACTATACTAGATTGGAAGTCTCCTAGAAATGTATCCAAAGTCTAAAGTTTTCTAGGACTAGCTGGTTACTATAGCCGAGTCGTAAAAGGTTTCTCTATGATTGCAACCCCGATGACGCGACTACTTCAGAAAGATATTAAGTTTGAGTGGACAAAAAAGTGCCAGAAAAGTTTTGAACAGTTGAAAGCTTTGTTGACCGAAGCTCCAGTGTTAGTTTAGCCAGAATCAGGTAAAGAATTCGTTGCCTATAGTGACGCAGCTTTGAACGGTTTAGGCTGTGTTTTGATGCAGGAAGGCAAAGTTATAGCTTATTCCTCAAGACAGTTAAAGCCACACGAAAAGAACTGTAACAACCCAATTTAGGGGCTAGTCAGAACAGTGATCTCAGAATCACTAATTCGAGGTTAGAGAAAATTATTTTCATGATATGTTATGTATTATAACATGTTTATAAGGATGCATGAAAATTTTGGTGCCTTAATTTTAGCGATTTCTAGCTAAATTGTGAAAAAAAGACTAAATCGCATAAAGTGCGAAAGTTCTATTTTAATTGCTAGAGGTACCAAAAAGCTATGGTTTATAAATTAGAGGTCCCAAATATGCAAATAGGCCATTTTGGAGCGTGATGGCCGGCCATGTGGTATGGGAGACAAGAGCATTTAATGCTTAGTCAAATTTGGTGAGAAAAGATGAATAAAATAAGACAAAAAGAAAAGCTATCATCTTTTTTTTATTTCTTCTCTTCCTCCATCAAAAATAGCAGCCTGGGAGGGGTTTTTGAAGCTTAAAATTTCAGCAAGCAATTTTTCACTCAATTAAGTGATTTTGATGGTATTTCTTGAAGAAAATTGTACTTTTGGAGTCCCCAAAGCTTAAGCTTTCTAAAGAAGGGACTAGTTTGCAATATGGTTGAAAGTCTTGGGACTTGCCATGATAGAATTCAAGTTGTTTGATGAGTTTTATGGAAGAAAATGAATGATAGGATGATGAGAAACAACTTTTGTGAAAGGTGTTGTCATGAAAACACCTATTTGGGACTAAAATGCAAAAGTTGTAATTTGTTCATTAAGGCATGAAATAGTTGGAATTGTGGATAGTTGTAAGAGGATTAAATGTTCAGCTAGGCTTGTTTGACAAGAAAATATGATGAAAATTTATTTACGAGCCTAGGGGAAAAATCGTAATTTTGCCAAAGTGTAGGGGTAAAATAGTCATTTTTGCCTAAAGTGTATATTATGGTGTAATATGATTTATAAGTGATTAAATTAGTAAATTTCATTGTTCTAGATCAAAGAAAATGAGTTTCGGACCTAGAACGGATGAAAAGAGAAATGTGGGCAAAAAGTCCTTTTCGGCTCTTTTGACATCGAGGTAAGTTCATGTGCGAATGTTGCAATTACGTATGAGCTTATTTAGCATTCCAATGTTGTATGGAATGTATATTATTATATGAATGTATGAAATGTCTCTTGATGAGATGTGAATGGAATTGAATTTAGAGTAATGGGAAAGGTGTATAGCATGATAGGACGATGGTTAAAGTCTCGAGTAAGACCATATTGGAATATGGCATAGGGGTAAGAATTAGTAAAAGACCATGTCAGGGACATGGCATCGTTATGTTAATGTATGTAAGACCCAATTGGGGTATGATGACGATGAGAACTATGTGCATGAGACTCAAGAGTGTTATTTAACAATTCGCATGATTCAATGCATGTGGTTGTACCATAAGTAACACAAGTATGTGTAGAATTGATTGGAGATGAATTCAATATATGATGAACCCCTAGTGGGATATGTGTTATTATTGCACCTTAGTTGCATGAGATAGATTTATTGATGCACTGTGTGAATGAGAACGAGTATCGTAAAAAGTTAAGTAAGAATAGAAGTATGTGAGGATGTTCTCGGATGAACATTTGAAATAGAGATATACTTGTGGATTACTATCCATGAATGTAAAATAACGGTGAGATATGTGCGATATCACCTTATTGATGGTAGTGATGGGCTGGGTGCGATACCATCAATTATATTAATATCGGTGGGATATGTACGTTACCACCTGAGTAATTAGTAATCGATGGGCTGTGTGCGATACCATCGCTTATAAACAATTGGTGTGCTAAGTGAGAAACCACTGTAAGTATAAACGATTGGTGTGCTAAGTGCGAAATCACCATAAGTATAAATGATTGGTGGGCTGTGTGCGATACCACCCTATTAGAGATTCAATGGTGGGCTAAGTGCGAAACCACCGAGATATTAGTAGTATGAGCGGCTTATTGAAAATGCTTGATGTATTGTTTTATATGATCATGTGGAGATCAGTGCAGGAATGTATGCTAATTGAACGAGCAATTGGCTTGTGGCATGGTAAGAATGTGGTAAGAGATTGAATGAGTAAGTTTCAAGAATATTTGAGCAAGTAACCATGAGTTTATGAGAGACACTCTCCATGATACTTTGTAATTATGTACATTCAATGAATATCAATATTTGACAGATTATGTAGATGAGCTTACTAAGCATTTTTGCTTACTCCTTTACTTTTCTCATCTCTTATAGGTTTCATTACTTAGCTCGGGTTGGAGGCCGCCGGAGATGTTTTCACAGTATCGAACAGACACTTGGTATGAGGTATCAAGTCCTTATGAGTCATGGCATGTATAGGTATTATTTTAAGGTTGATTAAGTCCTAATTGATGTAGCCAAATTGTATTGGCCTAAGAGAATCTAGAGTTGGTTGTGTATGACCATAGATGATGGCTTAAATTGGTTGTAATTGTATTGGGAGTAGTTCTCCCTAGTGTATGGGATAAAGACTTTATCTCTTTAATGATTATATGTGTTAATTCATGTGTTTTAAATGATGATTTGAGAATGTTTTGAAGTAGTATATGGATGTATGCAAACGGGAGTGGTAAAAGGCTTGGTAAGATAGCCTCTAAGTGCCCACACGGATAGACACACGGGCGTGTGTCTAGGCCGTGTGTCTCCTGCACCTTAGTATATTAAGTCAGATTAGACCGCGAGCTGGTCACATGGCCGTTTGTTCAGGCCGTGTGATACACACGGTTGGCACATGGGCATGTGCCAAGGCCGTGTGAAGTCTGCACTTGACACTTAGAAATTCAATTGTCACACGGCTGATGCACACGGGCGTGTGTACAGATTGTGTGAATAAGTCAGAATGCCAAGGTTTGGTACACGAGCCAGGGCCACGGGCGTGTCCAGGCCGTGTGTAATTTGCCAGTATCCTCCACGGGTGAAAGACACGGGCATGTTTTAGGGGTGCACGGGCGTGTCCCAAGTCACACGGACGTGTGACCCTTGTTTCGAGAGAAAGTTTCTAGATGAGTTTTGAAAGTTTTGGGACGTAATTCTGAGGCCTCGTAGGCCCATAAAACGTCTGATTTGACTAAGAAAGAGAAGTTTTTAATTTAGAACGAAATTTTATAGCCCGTAAGTACATGTTTAAGAAAGTTCAAGCATAGTAATGTCTCGTATCCAGTCTTAGCCTCAGACTCGGGTATGGGGTGTTACAAGAACTATCCGACACACGAGCTAGAATTGACAGCTGTAATATCCAGGATTTAGGGGTTGTGCATTTTTGCTTAAATATATGTGGAAGCATGTCTATGTGTATGTTGAGTGTGTTTTATAAATTTTGGGAACTTTAGAATGTAGGAGAATGCCTTAGAAAATATTGTATTTTTAAGTCTTAAAGGGGGAACTAAGCATGATAGGCCTTAAGAAAATTTATAGGGGAAATTGGACATAAAAATGGGCTTGTTAAAGTGGCAAGGAGGCGCCACTTAAAGCCTTAGTAAGTGACGCAACAAGCAGTGTAAAAAGGGCCTAGGTTCGAGCAGTAAGGGATGCTAATAGGAGTTTTATTTTGCTGCAAGGATGAGCAGTGGTGGACGGCAATGGGACACTTGATAGATGAGCATTTGATCAAGTCAAGTACATTCAAAATACGGCTAAGGTAGGGAGATAATTATTGGCTTATTCAAATTATTTTTGAATGGGTAAAGAAGAGAGATAATAGGAGAAAAAGAAGGGATTAGATAGGGGGAAAGAGAGTTGGCCGAATGGAGGGGTCTAGGTGTGGTATTTTCGGCCAAAGGGAGGGGAATGAGGCCATTTGTTTTCTCTTTTTTTCAATAGTTCCTCCGTCAAAATTCTTTCTCTGTTGAATCTTCTCTTCTCCTTTTATTTTGTCAAAGCCAAAATATTCCTTGTGCTAGCCGAATCTTCATTTATCACCATTGCCGAGTTTCTCAACCTTTCTCTTCTTCTTTTCACAATTTTCCAAAAGCCGAAATTGAGTTCTTCCTAGACCCTAGCCGATTGGTCCATTAAACCCCAAAAGCCGAAACCAATTGATCTACACCTAGCCTACATAGCCGAATATCTCTGTGGGTTCAAGCAAGGGTGCAGTCGGTTTTTGTAGTAAGGGTAAGGATCAACTGTCGTTCTTTTCTTTCTTTTCTTTTAGCCGAAATCAAGACTCTAATCCCTTTTATCCTTTTTGGCCGAAATCTTGAAGAGGGATTTCGGGATTCCTATTGTAACCGACTTCAAGAGAGGAGATCTTCGGGATTTCTAGGTCTAAGGTAAGCGAGTATGATCATAGGCCGGAGGCCATTTATTGTGTTTAAATGTTAGAATTGGATCTAACATATGCTTATAGGAATTTCGACAGATACCTCAAACAAGTGACAATTTTGGGATTTAGATCTGTAAGGTAAGTGAATATGAATATTCGGCCAAGGTCATATTAAGTGTTAGTGTCTAGCCGATTCTAACTATGATCTTTAGGGAGGAGTATAAGCTGTTTCGGCAAACTTTCGGGATTCAGTGAACATGTTGGTAACCAGGTGTGTAGCCCTACACTATTTCCTAATAGATCTATGGTATTAATATTAATATATGTGTTAATGAAAATATGAAAGTATGGCTAAAGGTACCATTCAATGGTACGGAGGATTCAGGTACGTTATCCATTAACGCTCTGTTAATAATATTATGAATATTGAACATGACACATATGAGAATTTGTTACGAATGTGAAATAAGGTAAATTGCATTATTTCTGCATGTTTGTATGACGCATGGGGCATACGGGTGATATTGAAAAGGGGAAGTGATCTGGTGGTTTTACCACAATATCTGGTGACTCATGTCACGTAATCTGAATGTGGTGACTTATGTCACATATTGTTATCTGGTGACTACGGTCACATATTAATATCTGGTGACTTTGTCACATTATTTGGTGGCTATGCCACAATTTATAAGGGCGATGTGTATGTCGTCTGCAGCGACTGCCTTCGATGATGTGTAGCGGATGGAGGGTCGATTTAGTAATCCCCACGGTGTGATTGGCTGGTACGGGTGATGTGTAGAGGATGGTTTGTAACACCCCAAACCCGGCCCATTCACTACGACCGAATTTGAAATGCCACTGCGGAACACGTTCGAAAATATTCTTACTTAAGAGTAAAAATCGTTAAAAATTTGTTTCCTTTAATAAAACCTTTTCGTGACTTAAAATATTCTAGGTAAAAATTAAATTATTATGAAAACACCGGATTCAAAACTTTATTATACACACTTAAGAAAATAAAATCATTTGCAATCAATATTTAAATTGTCAATCCATAATAAATATAATAATTAAACTTAATGAAAAATACTTAAACAACCTTAAATACTTTAATGGGCCTTATTACAATAAAGACTTATTCAAATACTTAGAGTACTGAAAATGATAAATACTATTAAATAAAGAAAAACAACTTCTGTATAAAAATCTGCTTCTGCATGGCCACCTTTGTATCCACTCCAACCCGGTCCATTAATCACGAATCACCTGCGATGGTTAAAAAGTTGGGTGAGTCACACAGACTCAGTGTGTAATTAACCACTGAAATCCACCCACATGCTAACCACATAATAACCCATGCATCAGATATCAATATGTCATATTCGGATCATATCACATTCTGGGCTTGGCCCATACACATAACATTTATCAAGTAACCGGGTAATTAGCCGTATACCCTCCACATACTGGGCTTAGCCCATTTCTCATTTAAGTCCACATTCACATGTGTTCACATACCACAATTATGCAATAATGAATCCCGACCCAAGCCTAAGGTCCATCCTCTACACACCCTGTTATCCAGCCTACCACACACCAGGGGATTATTAAATCACCCTCTCCTTTTAACTCCACAAGGCATTCAGTGCCAACCACGTGCAATTAAGCACAAAATCCACAACGCGACCTCAGTCACCACCAATCCACGATGTAGCCGTAGCTAACACCAAAATCACGATGGGACACATAGTCACTCATCAATCCACGATATGGCACATAGCTGATATCAATCACGATGAGGCACACAGCCACTCATCAACCACGTACTTGAAGTACACCCGTACCTTCTTTCATAGCCCACCCATGCACATGCAACATAAAATACAGTCATGATAACGCATGCACATGATACTCATAACCATAAGCATACTCACACATACAAATCAATGATCATATTCCAACAAATGACTTTGATACTAACTCGATCATCGTCATACCCTTGAAGGGTATCAATATCACAATTATCACCGCACTTGTTAGTAAACACATTACACATGCAAATATAAATCCCTAAAACAGTGAGGCTAGCTACACACCTTATTACTTGGAGTTCTAGACTCTCGATCCTCGACGCTATCGCTAAGCGAGACTACGGCTATCCGCCTATAGCTTTCTATTTTGGCCCACACCACCGTGGCCAATCCCGAACAATGAGACAGACTCTTTTCTTAAACTTCGGGATAGGGACTTTCCCTTGTCCTCCTTGGTCGGTATTGGCCTCCATCAAAACGCTTAATCGGATAAACTGGTTAAACCCCGAGTTATAAGTCTAAACACCGAACTAATTTAAATATTTCTTACCAAAATATCTTGAATCCCGGTTACTCCTCCAACCCTGTCGAAATCCTAAAATAGTACCACATTAGATTCGGCTTTGACTTAAAGACATAACCTAAAGACATAATATTTTGAACCCTTGGCCGAATACCTACCACTTCCTTACCTTGAAAAAGTCGATAGAACACAAGGAGGGGATAGCAATAGGCATTCGGCTACCATTACTTACCTTTTCCAATGATTGAAAGAGACACCCCCAAGGAGATCAGCACCACTCTACTATTCAGCCAAGATGAAGACAAATAGAAAAGGGAGATTTCGGCAATAAAAGGGAGAGATTCGGCTTGCAAAGCGATGAAAGAAAACAAAAGAAATGAGAGGGAGAATGTTTGTATTCGGTCAACAATTAAAATAGAGAACAAAGTGAATAGGGAATGTTTAGGAGGGTAAGGTTTCGGATTAAAACAATAAAAAAGAAAAGAGATATGGAAG
The DNA here is from genome assembly GCA_025698515.1 of Gossypium sturtianum. Classification (NCBI taxonomy): domain Eukaryota; kingdom Viridiplantae; phylum Streptophyta; class Magnoliopsida; order Malvales; family Malvaceae; genus Gossypium; species Gossypium sturtianum. Next base: position 75,027,469 of record CM046947.1, read on the forward strand.
GGTGAATAATTCGGCTAAGAACAAAAGAAATAGAAGTAGACAAAATAAGGTTTAAGGGGGTTCAAGTGAACATTCGGCTACTAGCAGAATTTAGGAGACACAAATACTAATTTTTGGCAAGAGACTAAAAGAATAATTTCGGCACTCTACCCCCCTCTATTTATAGAATTCGGCCACTCCTCCCACATGAAGAAACCAAGATTCGGCCATCACTTATGGCCACTAATTCAAACCAATTTGAATTAGCCAACTCCCTTACTTTACTCCTCCCAATCCATTCAAATAAATAAATAAATAAGCCTTATTTATCCCTTATCCTACATTCAAAATAAATAAAACAAACCCCCCCTTTTATCCATTATCACCTCCTAAAAACAAATAAAATAAAGGCCATCCTTATCACCTAATAAATAAATAAAAAATAAAGTCCAACCTTAATCCAATACCTCAGCCGAAAATTAAAAAAACTAACTTATTTCTTATCTCAATTTGAAGGTCCCATGTGCCGTCCAACACCTTACCAACCTGCTGCAAAAAGAATAAAAAAAAACTTCAATTGCAACTCCCTTGGTTCGAACCTAGAACCTCACAGCTGCAGCCTTCTTTTCCAACACCAGTGCCACTTTTCCCAATTGACTTTCATGTCATAGAACCCCTTCATTTAATCTTTAAGGCCTTCTAACTTAAGCCCATCACCGCCAATAATAAAAAATAAAACCGCAACATCTTTGCTCCAGCCATTCGAACCTGCGCCCATCCTCACCTCCAACTCCTAAGTGGCGCATGGGAACCACCTTGCCAAAGCGTTGTTTTTGTGTCATAGATTCGCCTTGACTTCTTTTAAGCCCTCTCTATTTTTTTAACGCCTTGACTTGCAAAATAAAACATCCAAAATTCTCGCTTCCCTTGCATCCACCACGACTCGAACCTTGTCCCCTTTGCTCCTTAGGCGTTCCATGTCAAGGCCCTAAGTGGCGCCCTTAAGCCACTCTACCAAGCCTCTTTCTTGTGTCTTAACCACCCAAATATTTCTTTTAAGACCTCTAAAGCCAAGATCCCCTTTTTACACTAAAAATCCAAAAATTTCCTAAGTCATCCCTTACCTTTTTGGGTTCTCCAAACCCCTTAAAATCCATCCAACTTTACCCTAAGCCTGCTAAACACTCGAGTTATGCTCCAAACGCATAACCCCTAAACCGGGATGTTACATGGTTATTTAGGTTTGGGTTCGGGATTGCATCATTACTTATATCTGTTATATGTGATTGATATGCCTAAATCGTTTGGGAGTTCGTAGTAGTTGTTACACATTGAGTCTGTTGACTCACCCTTCGTGGGATATCTTTTTCAGGTGATACTCAGTGATTTGGACCGGGTCAGCGAGGACTAGGTGGTGGCCATGCTCAGCTCAGTGTTTTCTTCCAATTTGGATTTTCCTATTAAGTTTTGGATTTATTTCGGGTTTTGCTATTGATGTAATAAGGCCACTATTATTACACTGTTTTATGCTTGCTCTCTAAATTTTTATGACGATACGATTCTTATTAACTTGAAGGTTAAATAACTCATCTTTAAATTAAATGTTCAATGTTTTGACACCTAAATACCAACGATTTTCAACTTAATGTTAAACCCTAAAATTCGGCAGTTTCTTCTAACTTATAGTTTTCAAATACGAAAATATTGTTTTAATATGGACTTCAAAAAAAAAGACACCATTTTCAACTTGAACCCAACACCTAACGAATCCTCTTCAAAATGACCACATTTTAGAAATTGACAAACAAGATTTGAAATGTTTTACTCGAGGAACATGCCAGATCCGGTCGGGGCTCGTGGGACGGGTTTGGGGTGTTTCAATTTGGTATCAGAGCCCAGTTTTAAACTCTCAGCCTTGGGTTTAAAGCCCACAACGTTTTCAAAAAATTGAGCCCAAATAAGTTTTTGTGAAAATTTTTGAAATAAGCAGGTTTCTCTGGCATGGCACCTAAGTCTCAGGCAGAAGTCCACGTGTAAGTACCCTAATCTGTTGTATGATTTGTACGTGGGTATAACGGGAACGTAGATTAGTATATTAAGTTATTGAACCCTAGGATTAGCTTACTCCAACACAGAATTACATAAAATTTAAGGCCTAATTAAACATACCTGTGAGTAAGTCGCCGAGTTAGGGTGTGGCAACCATTGTGCGCATGTCTAGGATTGGATTCAGGAAGAGCTTGGTATTTAAGCAGTCCTAGTGACTCACCTCCTCTTCGCTCGAATCCTACCTGGTGCGTAGTAACGGTTCACCCTAACCAATAGGACTTATTCACGGGCTAAATTCAATAATTAAAACCCGAAAGGGACCAGCTACACCGTTTTATAAAAACCTTAGTTTTAAAATCACCAAATTACCCCTTTGATTTGTAAAAACTATTCCAGATTTTAAAAAGAAAATCCGGTTTACAAGATTACCCAAATGCCCTGGTTTGTAAAAAAAAAATTACTAAAATACCCTTGGTTTAAAAATTACCATACTACCCTCAACCTCTACTAAAATGTTCTTACTTTACAAAAATACCGAAAACCCCTATTTTGCGAAATATTGAGATACCCAGATTTTGAAAATTACCAAAATACCCCTATAGGACAAAATACCAAAATACCCCTGGGATTGGATCGGACGAAAATGTTTGAGTGATGAATGTGTGTGGTAGATACTATTGAATGGATGTGCTTCTCTGAATTAGGGTAGAAGACTTGAAATGAAAACCCTGTAATGATCGAAAGAACTACTACTCTACTTCTTTACATAAAACTTGTTCGTGGATAATCAGTGGAACAAAGACTAATGCATAAAACATTTTAAAATAGATTGAATTGCGATCGTAGACATGAGTTCTAGAGGACGTGGTCGTAATGTGCGAGGGCGTGGTAGAGGCGAAATGGCCGTATCGAAACCCGTTAGGTCTGGTCCAGGGTCCGAGAATGAGGTACCACCACCACCACCATTTCTTTGGCGTTGAGTATCGATGGATCGACGGGGATGATGCAAAGATCGCAGCGCGTCTGTGTAGGTTCTTGAGATGGTGGCTGGAGCATGTGGAGGTGGGGGAGCTCAGAAATCTGTACCCGAGCGGCTCCGAGCCAATGGAGCTGAGGTGTTTCGTGGTGTAACCGGTGTGGCACCCAATACGGCTGAGTATTGGTTGGAGGCGACGGAGCGGATTATGGACGAGTTGGATCTGACTGCTGAGGAGAAGCTGAAAGAAGTGGTGTCGCTACTTCGCGATGAGTCATATCAATGGTGGCTCACAGTTCGGGATGGTGCTATAGCTGAGGATCTCACTTGGGAGAATTTTAAGGTGGCGTATCAGAAGAAGTATGTGGGGACTAGCTATATTGATGCGCAGAGGAAGGCATTTCTGAGGTTGGTTCAAGGGAATAAGTCCGTAGCGGAGTACGAGGCAGAATTCTTAAGGTTGAGCCGGTACACTCGAGGGATCGTGGCTACAGAGCATGAACGATGTGTCCGGTTTGAGGACGGACTGAGGGATGACCTGAGGTTGTTGATAGCCCCACAGCAGGAGTGGGAGTTTGCAGTGTTGGTAGAAAAGGCTAAGGTAGCCGAAGGGGTTAAGGAATCTGTGAGAGGCGAATACGGATAGGAGCATGCACAAAGGAGAGGTTTTGGAGCCTCGTGGTCATCGGGAATGTTCAAAAGAGACAGAGAGTTGATGGGCCGCGAGGTCAAGCAGGTTGCTACAGGAGGACAGTACCGTACTTGTACTCAGTGTGGGAAGATGCACCTAGGAGAGTGTTGGAAGAAGACAGGGGGATGCGTGGGTCCAAGGAACACATGATTAGGGACTGTCCCATGAAAATAGACGGGGGCCGACCAATAGGTCAGGGTGCTAATCTGGCGGGGAGAGGTGGACCGCAGCCACCGCGGGGTCGTGGTCCGATTGCGCGAGGTAATGGTTCGAGAAGAGGACGGGAACACCGGCGCAGAGTGTTGGTATACGGAGGCAAGACAGCCGAGTGCGGTGTATGCGCAGTTCACCGGAGGGAGGATGGAGACGCACTGGACGTCATAACCGGTATGTTCCTTATAGCTGATAAGCCTTACTTTGCTTTAATTGATGTTGGCTCGACCCACTCGTATGTTGCATGTAGAGTAGTCGAAACGCTAGGCATAGCATCCGAACTATCTAGTAGGGAGATGATCAGTAGTAAGCCAGTTAGGTCAAGCGTAGTGGTGAATAGGATATTTCGCAATGTACCTCTAGAGATTCGGGGAGTGGTATTCCTCGCCGACTTGATGGAACTACCCTTCAAGAATTTGATCTCATTCTTGGCATGGATTGGCTAGTGGAACATCGGGCTAAGTTGGATTGCGCGCTAAGCGAATGGAGTTAAGGACCCCAGAGGATGAGGAGATAATTATGATAGGAGAAAGAAGAAACTATTTCTCTAACGTAGTTTCGGCATTAAAGGCTGATAAGATGGTGCGAAAAGGGTGCAAGGCATTTTTGACCTTCGTTAGTGTGTTGGATGCAAAAGAAGAGGGAGTTAGTGGAGTTAGAACAGTAAGGGAATTTGTGGATGTTTTCCCAGAGGAGTTACCTGGAATACCCCCTGACAGGGAGGTGGAGTTTGGAATTGACTTGTTGCCTGGAACGGCGCCAGTATCTATCGCTCCGTATAGAATGGCACCGAAGGAGTTGGTTGAGCTCAAGGCTCAAATTCAGGAATTACTTGATCATGGGTTTATTCGACCCAGTGTGTCTCCGTGGGGAGCACCGGTTCTGTTTGTGAAGAAGAAGGATGGAACTATGCGTATGTGCATAGACTATCGTCAGTTGAATAAGCTGACCATCAAGAACAAGTACCCGTTGCCAAGGATAGACAACTTGTTCGATCAGCTTAAGGGGGCCGCGGTATTTTGAAAGATAGATTTACGGTCGGGATATCATCAGCTTAAGGTGAAGGAGGTGGATATCCATAAGACAGCTTTTCGGACAAGATACGGGCATTATGAGTTCGTGGTAATGCCATTCGGATTGACGAACGCCTCAGCCGCGTTCATGGATATGATGAACCGGGTTTTTCAACCTTACTTGGATCGGTTCGTCGTTGTGTTCATAAACGACATCCTAGTGTATTCCAAGTCGGAGGAGGAACATGACGAGCATCTCCGGATAGTGTTGCAAGTGTTAAGGGAAAAGAAGCTATATGCCAAATTCAGCAAGTGTGAATTTTGGCTTAAGGAAGTTGCGTTCTTAGGGCATGTAGTGTCTGCAGAAGGGATAAGGGTGGATCCTAGGAAGATTGAGGCAGTGCTAGACTGGAAACCACCTAAGTCTGTGGCTGAGGTACGTAGTTTCTTGGGATTGACAGGCTACTACAGAAGGTTCGTGGATGGGTTCTCATCAATAGCTGCTCCTTTGACGAAGTTGTTGAGAAAGGAGGTACCTTTCGTATGGGCAGATAGGCAACATGAGAGCTTTGAGAAGCTTAAGAGGGTTTTGACTGAAGCTCCGGTTTTGATTCAGCTTGAGGCAGGGAAGGAATTCTTGGTGTATTGTGACGCTTCTCATACAGGATTAGGATGTGTTTTGATGCAAGACGGGAAGGTAGTCACTTATGCGTCTCGACAATTAAGGCCACATGAGGTTAACTATCCGACGTATGACTTGGAATTTGCGGCAGTGGTCTTTGCTCTTAAGGTATGGAGGCACTATCTATATGGAGAAAAGTCAGTGAATTACACAGACCACAAGAGCCTTAAGTATCTGCTGACTCAGAAAGAGCTAAACCTGAGACAGCGAAGGTGGGTGGAGTTATTAAAGGACTACGATTGTTCTATAGAGTATCACCCGGGCAAGGCGAATGTAGTGGCGGATGCCCTAAGTCAGAAAGTAGTGTCGGATCTGAGGGTGATGTTTGCACAGCTTAGCTTGTATGACGATGGAAGTTTGCTGGAAGAGTTGCAGGTCAAGCCGTCATGGCTGAATGAGGTGAAAGAAGGACAGTTGGCAGATGATGATTTAAGTGCTAAGTTGCGGCAAGTGCATAATGGACGGCTAGAGGATTATGGTGTTAACAGCGATGGAGTATTGTGTTTCAAGGGTAAGGTCGGTATGCCGAAGAACGAGGAGTTAAGACGGAGAATTCTTCAGGAATCGCATAGTAGCCCTTATGCTATGCATCCTGGAGGTAGTAAGTTGTATAGAGATCTAAGGGAACAGTTTTGGTGGCCTGGTCTTAAGCGGGAAGTTACAAAATTTGTAGGGAAGTGCTTAACGTGTCGACAAGTCAAATTTGAACATCAAGTTCCGTCGAGGATTGCTTCACCGATAAAGATTCCGCAGTTGGAAGTGGGAGAGAATCACCATGGACTTCGTTAGTGGGCTTCCCCTTACGCCTACTAAGAAGGACTCGGTATGGGTGATAGTGGATCGATTGACAAAGTCCGCGCATTTCATTCCATTACGGGTTGACTATTCTTTGCAGAGGTTAGCAAAGTTGTATGTGGCAGAAATTGTGAGATTGCATAGAGTACCGGTTTCGATTATTTCAGACAGCGATCAAAGATTTACGTCTCGGTTTTGGAAAGCACTGCATCAAGCTTTAGGCGCCAGATTGGATTTCACTACGGCATTTCATCCACAGTCAGACGGTCAATCTGAGTGAGTGATCCAAGTGTTGGAAGATATGTTGAGGGGCTGTGTGATAGACTTCAAAGGAAGTTGGGAAGAATATTTGCCTTTAGCGGAGTTTGCATATAATAACAGCTATCAAGCCAGTATTCGGATGGCACCGTATGAAGCGCTGTATGGATGGAAGTGTCGCACTCCTACATGTTGGACAGAATTGGGGGAACGACTAGTTTTGGGTCCAGAAATTGTGGCAGAATCTGAAGAGAAGGTTAGGGTAATTCGGACACGATTGAAGGAAGCATCTGATAGGCAAAAGTCGTACGCAGATCTTAAGCGGAAGGAAATAGAGTTTGCTGTGGGAGATCAGTTGTTTCTTAAAGTTTTGCCATGGAAGAAGGTGATGAGATTTGGTCGCAAAGGGAAGTTAAGTCCCAGATTTATATGACCTTATCGCGTATTGAAGCGAGTTGGACCAGTGGCATACCAGTTAGAATTGCCTCCGGAGTTGAGACAGATGCACGATGTATTCCACGTTTCTATGCTACGTCATTATTGATCGGATCTGTCTCATGTAGTACCGGTTGAGGAGGTGGAACTGAGACCAAATTTGTCCTATGAAGAAGAGCCGATTCAGATCTTGGAGCGATATGTGAAGGTGTTGCAGAGGAAATCAGTTCCTCTAGTCAAAGTATTATGGCTTAATCATGGATCGGAAGAAGCTTCTTGGGAGCCGAAAGAAGCAATGCGACAGCAATACCCTCACCTATTTTAGCCAGGTAATTTTGAGGTCGAAATTATTTTAAGGGGGTAGAACTGTAATATCCAGGATTTAGGGGTTGTGCATTTTTGCTTAAATATATGTGGAAGCATGTCTATGTGTATGTTGAGTGTGTTTTATAAATTTTGGGAACTTTAAAATGTAGGAGAATGCCTTAGAAAATATTGTATTTTTAAGTCTTAAAGGGGGAACTAAGCATGATAGGCCTTAAGAAAATTTATAGGGGAAATTGGACATAAAAATGGGCTTGTTAAAGTGGCAATGAGGCGCCACTTAAAGCCTTAGTAAGTGACGCCACAAGTAGTGTAAAAGGGCCTAGGTTCGAGCAGCAAGGGATGCTAATAGGAGTTTTATTTTGCTGCAAGGATGAGCAGTGGTGGGCGGCAATGGGACACTTGATAGATGAGCATTTGATCAAGTCAAGTACATTCAAAATACGGCTAAGGTAGGGAGATAATTATTGGCTTATTCAAATTATTTTTGAATGGGTAAAGAAGAGAGATAATAGGAGAAAAAGAAGGGATTAGATAGGGGAAAGAGAGTTGGCCGAATGGAGGGGTCTAGGTGTGGTATTTTCGGCCAAAGGGAGGGGAATGAGGCCATTTGTATTCTCTTTTTTTCAATAGTTCCTCCGCCGAAATTCTTTCTCTGTTGAATCTTCTCTTCTCCTTTTATTTTGTCAAAGCCGAAATATTCCTTGTGCTAGCCGAATCTTCATTTATCACCATTGCCGAGTTTCTCAACCTTTCTCTTCTTCTTTTCACAATTTTCCAAAAGCCGAAACTGAGTTCTTCCTAGACCCTAGCCGATTGGTCCATTAAACCCCAAAAGCCGAAACCAATTGATCTACACCTAGCCTACATAGCCGAATATCTCTGTGGGTTCAAGCAAGGGTGCAGTCGATTTCTGTAGTAAGGGTAAGGATCAACTGTCGTTCTTTTCTTTCTTTTCTTTTAGCCGAAATCAAGACTCTAATCCCTTTTATCCTTTTTGGCCGAAATCTTGAAGAGGGATTTCGAGATTCCTATTGTAACCGACTTCAAGAGAGGAGATCTTCGGGATTTCTAGGTCTAAGGTAAGCGAGTATGATCATAGGCTGAAGGCCATTTATTGTGTTTAAATGTTAGAATTGGATCTAACATATGCTTATAGGAATTTCGACAGATACCTCAAACAAGTGACAATTTCGGGATTTAGATCCGCAGGGTAAGTGAATATGAATATTCGACCAAGGTCATATTAAGTGTTAGTGTCTAGCCGATTCTAACTATGATCTTTAGGGAGGAGTATAAGCTGTTTCGGCAAACTTTCGGGATTCAGTGAACACGTTGGTAACCAGGTGTGTAGCCCTACACTAATTCCTAATAGATCTACGGTATTAATATTAATATATGTGTTAATGAAAATATGAAAGTATGGCTAAAGGTACCATTCAATGGTACGGAGGATTCAGGTACGTTATCCATTAACGCTCTGTTAATAATATTATGAATATTGAACATGACACATATGAGAATTTGTTACGAATGTGAAATAAGGTAAATTGCATTATTTCTGCATGTTTGTATGACGCATGGGGCATACGGGTGATATTGAAAAGGGAAGTGATCCGGTGGTTTTACCACAATATCCGTGACTCATGTCACGTAATCTGAATGTGGTGACTTATGTCACATATTGTTATCTGGTGACTACGGTCACATATTAATATCTTGTGACTTTGTCACATTATCTGGTGGCTATGCCACAATTTATAAGGGCGATGTGCATGTCGTCTGCAGCGACTGCCTTCGATGATGTGTAGCGGATGGAGGGTCGATTTAGTAATCCCCACGGTGTGATTGGCTGGTACGGGTGATGTGTAGAGGATGGTTATTTAGGTTTGGGTTCGGGATTGCATCATTACTTATATTTGTTATGATTGATATGCCTAAATTGTTTGGGAGTTTGTGGTAGTTGTTACACATTGAGTCTGTTGACCCACCCTTCGTGGGATATCTTTTTCAGGTGATACTCAGTGATTTGGACCGGGTCAGCGAGGACTAGGTGGTGGCCATGCTCAGCTCAGTGTTTTCTTCCAATTTGGATTTTCCTATTAAGTTTTGGATTTATTTCGGGTTTTGCTATTGATGTAATAAGGCCACTATTATTACACTGTTTTATGCTTGCTCTCTAAATTTTTATTACGATACGATTCTTATTAACTCGAAGGTTAAATAACTCATCTTTAAAATAAATGTTCAATGTTTTGACACCTAAATACCAACGATTTTCAACTTAATGTTAAACCCTAAAATTCGGCAGTTTCTTCTAACTTATAGTTTTCAAATACGAAAATATTGTTTTAATATGGACTTCAAAAAAAAAGACACCATTTTCAACTTGAACCCAACACCTAACGATTCCTCTTCAAAATGACCACATTTTCCAAATTGACAAACAAGATTGGAAATGTTTTACTCGAGGAACATGCCAGATCCGGTCGGGGCTCATAGGCCGGGTTTGGGGTGTTTCAACAGCTATTGTGTCTGCGTTGAAAATTTGGCGCCACTATCTGTTCGGTGAGAAATGTCACGTCTATTCCGATCACAAAAGCTTAAAATATTTGATGACTCAGAAAGATTTGAATTTACGACAGCGAAGATGGTTAGAGTTGTTAAAAGATTACGAGCTTGTAATTGACTACCATCCAAGGAAAGCCAATGTTATTGCTGATGCTTTGAGTCGAAAATCATTGTTTGCCCTTCGTGCGATGAATACTCAGTTGGCCCTATCTGATGATGGTTCGATAGTAGCTGAGTTGAAAGCGAAACCGTTATTTATTCAGCAGATTTGTGAGGCTCAGAAAGTTGATAACAAATTGATAGCAAAACGGGCTCAATATGATGCGAATACTGATTCAAAGTTCTGAGTTGATACTGAAGGTTGTTTGAGGTTCAAAGACCGAATGTGTGTTCCGAGGAATTCAGAGTTGATTCAGATGATTTTGAATGAAGCTCATAGTAGTCGGTTATCTATTCACCCGGTTCGTACGAAAATGTATAATGATTTAAAACAGTTTTACTGGTGGCCTGGTATGAAACGAGACATCTCTAAATTTGTTTCAAAATGTCTAATTTGTCAACAAGTCAAATCCGAGCATCAGGTACCTTCTGGGTTACTTCAGTCGATTATGATACCCGAATGGAAATGGGATAGAGTCACGATGGATTTTGTATCGGGTTTACCTTTGACATCGAGCAAGAAAGATGCAATCTGGGTTATAGTTGATAGGTTGAATAAATTAGCTCATTTTATTCTGGTGAGAACGGATTATTCACTTGATAAACTTGCTGAGTTATACATTTCTCAGATTGTGAAATTACACGGAGTACCTATTTCTATTGTTTCGGATAGAGATCGGAGATTCACATCGCGGTTTTGGAAGAAACTACAAGATGCATTAGGTACAAAATTACATTTCAGTACTGCTTTCCATCCGCAGACAGATGGTTACTCCGAACGAATCATATAGATACTCGAGGATCTGTTGAGATGTTGCATTCTCGAGTTTGAAGGTATGTGGGAACGATACCTACCATTGATTGAATTTGCGTATAATAATAGTTTTCAATTGAGTATCAAAATGGCACCTTACGAGGCTTTATACGATCACAAATGTCGAACACCATTGTATTGGACTAAGCTCAGTGAGAATAAGATACACGGGGTCGAATTGATCAAATAGACTGAATAGAAAGTAAAAGTGATTCGCGATAGTCTGAAAGCAGCATTAGATCATCAGAAATCGTATGCAGACCTGAAACGAAAAGATATTGAGTTTCAGACCGGGGACAAAGTGTTTTTGAAAGTCTCACCGTGGAAGAAAATACTTCGATTCGATCGTAAAGGCAAATTGAGTCCGAGATTTATTGGGCCATATGAGATTATTGAGCGTATCGGGCCGGTTGCTTACAGACTGTTGTTGCCACCTGAGTTAGAAAAGATCCATCATGTATTTCATGTTTCGATGCTTCGACGATATCGATCCGACCCATCGCATGTAATTTTTCCATCTGAGATTGAGATTCGATTCGATATGACATACGAGGAAGAACCGATCCGGATTTTAGATCGAGAAGTGAAACAATTGAGAAAAAAGAAAATTTCTTTAGTAAAAGTCTTATGGCATCGACACGGGGTTGAAGAAGTGGGAGCCCAAAGATGCTATGAAAGAACGTTACCCAAACCTATTCGTCGGTAAGATTTTCGGGGACAAAAATCCCTAAGGGGGGAGAGTTGTAACAGCCCGGTTTAGACCCTAGTCGAAAAAGTGGTTTCGAGACCACAAATCTGAGTTAGAAAAATAATTTAATATTATTTTTCCGCGCTATGAGTATGTGAATTGGTATGTGTAAAATTTCCGTGATTTAATTTTTCTGATTGTGTGATTAATTTGCGAAAAGAATTAAATCACATAAAAGGTAAAAGTGATATTCTATATGTTAATGTGTTTAATTGACTTGGCTTTTGAATATGATGGCTTTAAATGGTAATTAGACCATTTTGAATGATAATGGACATTAATGGCCTTAATATATATATGTTTTACATGTTAATTAAAAAGATTAATATGGTAAATGATTAAATAATGTTCATTAATTAAAACAAATCATAAAATATGGCCATTATGTTCATCCATTTTTCTGAATTTGAAAGAAAAAGAAAGAAAAGAAAGTAAGTTAGGGTTCGGCCTTGATGTTCTTTGATTAAGATCAAGAAAAGAGGAAATCGGAATTGGATCGAGGGAAATCTAAAGTGGTTGAATAATTGTCCCGTTTCGTCCGTTGTTATCCGAGGTAAGTTCATATGTAAATAATCGTTGTTAAACTTATATGAAAATGTGTTTATTATGCTGAATTGAATTTTAGTAGAAAATATATGTATATGCTGAATTGGTAAAAGTATGGGAGAATTGTTTATGAGCCTGAATCGAACGAGTTACGACGTCTGAAAGCCCCGTACGAACCTTAGGAATAGTTAGGATACATATGTCATGACATAGGATTCTGATATGGGATTTCGTGTAAGACAACGTCTGGGACGTTGGCACCGACTTGTGATTTATGTGTAAGACCATGTCTAGGACATTAGCATCGTATTTGATTTCGTGTAAGACCCTGTCTAGGACAGTGGCATCGATATGTGATTACATGTAAGACCATGTCTGGGACGTTGGCATTGTACGAGATTTCTGACTATCCGAGTATCCTTATTGATTCCGAATGGTTCAACGGGCATTAACGAGTTATGATTGAATGTGAAATCGAGCTAAAAGGTTCAGGTATGTGCCAAGATTAATGTTAATGAAAATAAGGTAAGCTTGTTATTTGAAATAGTGATATATATTATACATGATACAAAGTGATTTATATGTATATATGAATGTTCATATTCGGCCAAATGATGTATATGTGATATTAAAAGTGAGAATTATATATGCTCATGAGTATTTGTGTATTCGGCCATATGATGTTAAAATGCTAATGTATATTTGATGAGATACGAATTTGTGAGTGTGATATATGTACATTTAGTTAAGATTTGGATTGATTCGTTAATTGAATATAATGTTAATGTTCATTTGGAAAATTATTTGCTTATGACTTACTAAGCTTTTTGAAAGCTTACTTTGTGTATGTTCGCATTGTTTTATAGATTAACGAAGCTACTGGAAGCTCAGGGGTTGTCGAGGATCATCACCACACTATTAAATTATATTTTGGTACCTTTTGAAAATGTACATATTGAAGTATGGCATGTATAGGCTAGATATGTTAAGATATGTTTTGGGACAAGTATATATAGCCATGTGATATGGCTTGATAATGAATGTGATTATGGGTGAGTTTAGTCCATGTTATGTGATTCAAAAGTTGGTATGTTTTGATGTGCTCATGAATGGTTAATTTGGTGGGTTGCATGATTAATTTTGGGAAATTGAAATGGTGAGAAATAATATGAATTGAAATAGATTTATATGAAGTATGAATAACATGATTTTGATGTGAGGTTGGTATTTGAAATTGGTATGAATGAGTTGGATTTTGCATTTAGAAATGAATGATGAGGTTATGGGTCTAATTGTGCATAATTTAGTATGTTTTGGTTGCCTTTGGAGCATGAATTGATGCATGTTTGATGCCTGTAGGTATGACTCAAAATGGGTGGCAATTTGGCCTTGTAAATGGCCAATAATTGCCCACACAGTTGAGTACACAGGCGTGTGTCTCGACAGTGTTCATCACCGCTCCAATTCGAAGCAAGTCAGACTTGCACACTGGCCAGACACACGATCGTGTCTTCGGCCGTGTGGTGCAAGTTAGAATGTATGCCCTGTTTCACACGGTCTTAGACATGGGCATGTCTTGTGGCCGTGTGAGGCACACGTCCTGACCACACGGGCGTGTGACCTCTGTAACTTTGAAAAATGTTTAAATTTCAAAAAAAATTGTATGTGCTCGGTTTAGTCCCGACCCCTTTCCAATGTACGTTTAAGGTCTTGTAGACTTCTAAAGGGACTCTATATGTATATTTCACTATGGAATGTTGTGAATGATTGATGTTAATGAAATGTTTGCGATATGTTCGGTAATGCCTCTTAACTATTGTCCGGCGACGGATACGGGTTAGGGTGTTACAACAACAATCCTGATCTCAAGTTTGGTGATGTTTAAATTTGTAATGGCATGTACCTTGGATGTCTTTGGTCGTTAGTTGTTTTGTGAATGTAATGTAAATTGAGTTATAAGTATATGTTTATGTTTGAAGCTAAATGTTAGTATGCATTTTGACCAAAGGCTTGATGTGTGTATGAAATTTAAAGCTTGGTGTATTAAGTAGATTTATGTTAGGCTAATATGAGTGATTTTGACACATTTTAGATCCACACGGCCAGACACACAGGCGTGTGACTTGGCTGTATGAGAAACACGGCTAACACACAGGCGTGCGAGGCCATTTTGAAGGGTACACGACCTTGCACACGGGTGTGTGGCTTGGCCGTGTGACCCAAATTAGTGAGTTACACGGGCACATATACAGGTTGGGACACGGCCGTGTGTTCCTAATTCGAATGCCCACACGGCCTTAGACACGGGCGTGTGTCTTGGCCATGTGAACCCTGTAGTAAAAAAAAAAGCTTTTGCAAAATTCTTCTTAAACTTTTCAAATGATTTTTATTAGTCCCAAAATGTTTTAAGAGAACTTTAAAACTCGATTTAGGGACATTTCACATTTTAATGATTGAATTAGAATATTCTTATGATTACTTATGAATTAGTGGTTAAATGCTTTGATTTGTTAGTATTACTCCGTAACCCTACTGCAGCGACGGATACGGGTTTGGGGTGTTACAGTGAGTATCGTTCCCACGAGGATCGGATTGAGGCACAAAAGTGGTCAAGTTATTATAATAAAATGTGATTAATTCTATGGCAAAGTCAATGATAAATATGCAGTGGCAATTAATGGAGTAATGATATAAGCAATACGTGGAATTAATGAATAACTGGATATGCTATGCAAAACGAGAGTAAAAATGCAATGGTAATCATGAGAATAGATATGCGTATAACAAATAAGTGAATAAATAAATAAGTGAACAAATAAGTGAAGAACCGATCAGAATTTTAGCTCGAGAAGTTAAAGAATTGAGAAATAAAAGCATAGAAGAGGCTACCTGGGAACCGAAAGTGTGATAGCCCGAAATAGGGCCTAATCGGAACAGTGGTTTCGTAACCACAAATTCGAAGTGAAATAGTTTAATTTTATAAATTTTTATTAATTACTGATTGATTGAAATATTGTGTGAAAATATGGATAGGAAATTTTAATGATTTAGTGCCTAATTGAATTTTTAGGACTAAATGAGAAAAATGCAAAGTGTGTCTAATTAGTGATTAAAGGATTTAATTGAATTATTGCATGAAATTGGAAGTGTTTATGTGGAAAATAGACCAAAAATTAATGTTATGGACACATAAGGTTAATTCTAGAAAAATATTTAAGTAAGTGGGTCAAGGGCATTTTTGTCAAAATTGAATAAAAGACAAAATAAGATGAAAACAAGTGTTCATCTTCTTCAAATTAGACCCCCTTGTCGCTAGAAAATTTCACGTCACCATAGCTAGGGTTTTTGATTTTTCTAAGCTCAATTGTAAGTGATTTCTTGCCCCGTTTTTAATTGTTTTCGCATTTTTATGCTTATTGAAGCTTGAATTTCATGTTTCTACCATTTATTTTAAATGAAATTAAAGTTAAAAAATTGACCTATTCATGATATAGTTGTAATTTGATGAGTGATGATAGATAATGAATGTTTGAAGTGCTAATTACGAGTTTTACTAGATGAATTTCGATAAAAATGTTGAAAAAGGACTAAATGGTGAAAGATAGTAAAGTGTGCATAAAGTTGTGATTTTGTGAAATTGTGGGCCATTATGAGCATGAAGTATGATTTAGTGAGGTTTGAAATTTAAGAAATTTAGTGAATTTTATTTTTACGAGTTTTAGGACAAAAGTGTTTTTGAAAAGTTATGGAAAAAAATGTAAGTTTGCCAAAATATTGTGTATGAATTATATTTGAATGGAATGTTGATAAAATGTATTAAATTGTGCTAATATAGATCAAGAAAGAAGGAATAGTGAAAGTGATCGGGGAAAAGAGAAGGTTATCGACTAATTTACGAAAATAGTCGTTTTGCATCCGAGGTAAGTTATGTGTAAATAATAGCAATATATTTTTATAAATTGTGAATTATATTTGATATGTGAATTAATATATAATGTGGAAGGAAAATTGTTCATGAATTATTCAAGTGATAAAGTGTTTAAAATAAGTGTTAAGAGTAAATTCCCGGTTGAACTTAGGAATAGAAGTGGATACAAGTGATATATCACTAGAGACCAGTGTTACAGTGTTATAGTGAGTCCCGGGTGCTGGGTGATTGATAAACCATAATTTACACATATTTTAACCCCATGCTTGGCTAATTTTTGGATGAATTCTCATTAGATTTGATGAATTCGATGCTCCTAATCTCTTAATTTCATGTTTTATACTCGGGAGGGCTTAGGAGTCGAAAAGATCGAGAAACGAGCCAAAAAGGGACAAAATGGGCCTACCTAGGAAATCAACACGGCCTGGACCATTGGCCACGGCCATGTGTCACGAGCAGGATCAACCACGGCCTGGACTATCGACCACGGCTGAAGGAGTCCACCACGGGCGTGTCACACGGGTGTGTCCCTGCCGAAATTAGGATGAACTCTATTCGGAATAGGATACTTGTGGGCCAAGTAAGGCATCTCAAAGCCTATATAAACACCCTAGGGGGCAACCTAAAAGAGGAGGTCGAGAGGACGTCGAATAGACGCCGAGTAGAAGGAGGAAATACTCCAAGACAGCCGTCGGAAACAGCTTAGGAGAAGGATCTCCATCAAGACTGAGGATCTCCCATCAAGTTCTTTAGAAGTTTTTGGGTTTTCTTATGTTTTGTTGTTTTCCCTATTCTTATATGTTTCCCTCTTTTAGTATGAACTAAATCCCTTAAATATCTAAGGGGATGAAACCTAAGACAGATCTTGTTATTATTTGATTTATGAGATAAATACTTGTGCTTATTCTTAATTGTGAGTTCTTATTCTTGTTTTGATAATTCAAGTTATTGATTCAAGTTCGAATGTGCTTATTCAGTGGAGCAAAAGTCCCTGTTTAAGAGTAGATCAACACAATTAAGTGGAGTTGATTGCAACCCTAGACATAGGGTGACGAAAATCTGCCGGATTAGGGTCAAACCTAATAAGGGAATCCATAGATCGAGTTAATGCGACAATAGGGGTTTTAATTAGAAAGAGATTTCAATTAATCAACCTAGGGTCAGTTGTTAGTAGCCTCGAAAGAGGTATTAATATAATTTAGGGATTTCTACGGATTAAGCCAAGTGAATAAATCGCATGAATCAAAAGTAATAAGTGAAGTCTAGGTGGATTCTTCCTTAGGTATTGCCTATCTCATATAAAAGTTGTTTAAAAGTATTTTTCCAATTTACTCTCTGTCGCGTTCATAGTTAGTTAAATTATTTAGTAAATTTTAGATTTAAAATAAATCCCCTTTATTATTAGGCTAGATAATAAAAAGATAGTTAATATTAGTACTCTTGGTCCTTGAGGATACGATATTCCAGACTCACCACAGCTATACTACTGTTCGATAGGTGCGCTTGCCTTTGTCGAAATAATAGTTAGTTTCTAGCTCCATCAAGTTTTTGGCGCCGTTGCCGGGGACTAAGATATTAGGAACACTAAATTTTTATTACTTTAGCCATTTTATTTCTTTGCAATTTAATTTAATTTTTATAATTTTCTAATTTTTCTTTCTTTGCTTCTGGCAGGAACTTTTAGTTTATGACCAGAAGGACCCCATCAGGACCATTACTTTTTGACAGTGATATAGAAGGTACCGTTCGCAGAAACCGAAGAGAAATAAGGCAAAGCCTAGAATACATAGAAGAATAGAAAGAAGACGAAACCAATACTACCGAAGAGATGGCTGATAATAATCCGCTACCTCCTGTGGTTGCCGTAAACCCAGTGAATCAAAATCCTGCTCCTCGTACTATGTATGATTATGCTAAACCTACTTTAACAGGAACTGAATCAAGTATTGTTAGACCTGCTATTGTTGTAAATAATTTTGAACTGAAACCTAACACTATAAAGATGATTCAACAGTTTGTCCAGTTTGATGGTTTGCAGGATGAGGATCCAAACAATCACTTGGCAAATTTTCTAGAGTTTTGTGACACTTTCAAAATTAATGGCATTTCTGATGATGCAATTCACCTTCGGTTGTTTCCCTTTTCGTTGAGGAACAAAGCTAAACAGTGGTTGAACTTGTTACCACGAGGATCAATCACTACATGGGACCAAATGACCGAAAATTTTTTACTTAAATATTTTCCGGCGGCTAAAACGGCTAAGTTGAGGAATGATATCTCTTCTTTTGTGCAGATGGATTTAGAGACACTTTACGATGCATGGGAGAGATATAAGGATTTACTGAGAAGGTGCCCTCACCATGGGTTACCCTTGTGGCTACAGGTTCAAACCTGTTACAATGGTGTGAACCCCTCAACTAGGACGTTGATTGATTCAGCCGCCGGTGGAACCCTAAATAACATGACCCCTGAAGCGGCTTATGAGTTTATAGAGGAAATGGCACTGAACAACTATCAGTGGCAAGTTATGAGGACAAAGCCAACAAAAGCCGCCAGTGTTTTCAACCTCGACGCAGTGACCATGCTATCAAACCAGGTAGAACTGTTAAATAAAAAGATTGATGGTTTGTGCGGTTCTTTGCAGGTACATTCAGTGATGCATTGAAATACAAATGGAGGAGGGTCGAATAATACAAAATACCCACCCTACAACCCTGACATAGAAAACGAACAGATGAACTATTTGGGTAACTATTCTAGACCTCAAAATAACCCTTATAGTAACACTTACAATCCAGGTTGGAGGAACCACCCAAATTTTTCATGGGGTGGTCAAGGAATTCAGAGACAGCAACGCCCTCCAGGCTTCCAACAACAACCCTACCCACAAGAGAAGAAGTCGAACCTTGAAGATATGCTAGCAAAGTTTATTTCGGTGTCAGAGACTCATTTTTAGAATACTGAAACGGAGTTGAAAAATCAGCAAGCATCAATTCAAGGGCTTAAGAATCAAATTGGACAGCTGGTTAAGTTAGTTTCCGAAAGGCAACCAGGTAGTTTACCTAGTAACATCGAACCTAAACCAAAAGAGCATGTGAAGGCAGTTACACTAAGGAGTGAAAGGAGTTGGTTGAAGCCGAAAAGAAGATGCCACAAGAAACTGATAAGGCAAAGGGTGAGGAAGTAAACGAGAATGTAACTCCGGTACTTAAAGAGTATAAACAACCGATCCCATATCCAGCAAAGTTGAAGAAAGACTGCATGGACGCACAATTCGGTAAATTTCTTGAACTTTTTAAACAATTACATATTAACTTACCTATTGTTGAAGCTATTTCGCAGATGCCGACATACGCAAAATTCCTAAAAGAGCTTTTAACGAATAAAACGAAGTTTGAAGAGCTATCAACCGTGGAGCTTAACGAGGAATGTTCAGCTATTCTCCAAAATAAGCTACCAACCAAACTGAAAGATCTAGGAAGTTTCACTATTCCCTGTTTAATTGGTAGTTTAAATATTGAGAAAGCATTAGCTGATTTAGTTGCCAGTATTAATTTAATGCCTTATAAAATTTTCAAGCAGCTTGGTCTTGGGGAACCAAAACCCACTAGGATGAGTATTTAATTAGCTGACAGATCTATTAAATATCCTAGGGGAATTATTGAAGCTATTTTGGTAAAGGTTGATAAATTCATATTCCCTGTTGATTTTGTTGTGCTTGACATGGATGAGGACGTTGAGGTGCCCTTAATTTTAGGACGCCCATTTTTAGCCACTGCTAGGGCTGTTATTGATGTAGGTGATGGTAAACTTATGCTCAGGATATGTGACAAGGAAATTATTTTTAAAATTTATGATGCTATGCGATACTCTAGAGAGCAAGATGATTCCTATTATTTTATCGATGCTATTGATCATTCTATTCAAGGTTCTTTTTAGGAAATCATACATAAAGACATGTTGGAACTGTGTCTTGCCCAAGGAGAGGAGGCCGATGACGATACCAATGAGATGGGGGAAGTAAAAACTTCTTCCCCAAGACAAAAGAAGTATGAGGGCATGGAAATAAACGACAAACTAAAACAAAAACCCTCTATTGAAGAGCCCCCCCAAATTGGAATTAAAACAGTTACCAAATCACTTAGAGTATGCATTCCTCGGAGATAATTCTACACTACCGGTAATTATTTCTTCAGAATTGGAACCCAATGAGAAAGACGAGTTAATACAGGTACTAAAGGAGCATAAAAGAGCCATAGCTTGGAAGATTTCTAACATTAAAGGGATAAGCCCATCGTTTTGCACCCACAAAATTCTAATGGAAGATGAATATAAACCATGTGTGCAGCCTCAAAGACGATTAAATCCCAACATGAAGGAAGTTGTTAAAGCTGAGGTAATTAAACTTCTAGATGCTAGAATTATTTATCCTATTTCTGAACGTACTTGGGTAAGTCATGTGCAGGTTGTTCCAAAGAAGGGAGGCATGACTGTTGTAGCCAACGAGAAGAATGAATTGATTCCAACAAGGCGATCCACAAAGTTGGAGAGTTTGCATTGACTATAGGAAGTTAAACGATGCCACGAGAAAAGACCACTTCCCCTTGCCCTTCATTGATCAGATGTTAGAATGATTATTTGGGCATATGTACTATTGCTTCTTAGACGGACTCTCTGGCTACTTCCAAATTCCAATAGCTCCTGAGGATCAAGAAAAGACAACATTTACATGTCCATATGGTACGTTTGCTTATCGTAGAATGCCTTTTGGATTATGTAATGCTCCTGCTACTTTTCAGTGATGCATGCTAGCCATCTTTGATGAACTCGTGGAAGATATTATGGAGGTATTTATGGATGACTTTCCGGTATTTGGTAATTCTTTCCATCTATGCCTTAAAAATTTAAAACGAGTTCTAATGAGATGTGAGGAAACGAACCTTGTGCTTAATTGGGAAAAGTGTCACTTTATGGTTCGAGAAGGGATTCTGTTAGGTCACAAAATTTCTAGTAAAGGGATTGAGGTTGATAAAGCAAAAATTGAAACCATAGAAAAATTACCTCCTCCTAGTTCAGTTAAGGCTATTAGAAGCTTTTTAGGACATGCTAGATTTTATAGAAGATTTATTAAGGATTTTTCTAAAATAGCTAAGCCTTTAACAAAACTACTAGAGAAAGATGTGCCTTCCGATTTTGATCAGGAATGTTTAGATGCATTTAATATCCTCAAAAATAAATTAATAAATGCTCCAATTATAATTGCACTTGATTGGAATTTACCCTTTGAACTAATATGTTATGCGAGTGATTTTGCAGTAGGTACGGTTTTGGGACAGCGAAGAGACAAACATTTTCAGCCGATCTATTACGCTAGCAAAACATTGATAGCCGTACAAGAAAATTACACCACCACAGAAAAAGAATTGCTAGCTGTGGTTTTTGCTTTTGATAAATTTAGACAGTATTTGATATTATCTAAAGTTGTCGTATACACTGACCATTCATCTCTTCGTTATCTTTTAACTAAATCTGATGCAAAACCTCATCTCATAAGATGGATTTTACTCTTACAGGAATTTGATTTGGAAACTCAAGATAAGAAAAGAGCCGAGAACCTTGCGGTAGATCATCTTTCTAGGCTTAAAAATCCACATATCAAAGAACTCGATGAGAGTGAGATAAATGACTCGTTTCCAGAAGAACAACTATTTGCTATA
Source organism: Gossypium sturtianum (assembly GCA_025698515.1). Lineage (NCBI taxonomy): Eukaryota > Viridiplantae > Streptophyta > Magnoliopsida > Malvales > Malvaceae > Gossypium > Gossypium sturtianum. The sequence continues at coordinate 75,049,367 of CM046947.1, forward strand.
TTCGACTCTGAGGTACCCTGGTTTGCAGATATTGCGAATTATTTAGCCGTTAACATCCTACCAAAAGGGTTAACACATCATCAAAAGAAGTGATTCTTTGCTGATGTGAAAAATTATTTTTTGGAGGACCCCTTTCTTTTTTGAATATGTGCAGATCAAGTAATTCAGAGATGTGTTACAAAGGAAGAAGCAAGCAAAACCCTAGAACATTGCCACTCAGGACCAACAGGAGGACATTATAGTGGGACTAGGACAGCACATAAAATGCTCGAATCAGGTTTTTATTGGCCCACTCTGTTCAAGAACGCTAACAGGTATGTTACTTCGTGTGATAGATGTCAGAGAACAGGTAATATCTCTAAACGCGATGAAATGCCTCAAACATATATGCAGTTGATTATATGTCAAAATGGGTGGAAGCTCAAGCTTTACCTACTAATGATGCTAGAGTGGTAGTAAGATTTCTTAAGAAACTCTTCTCTCGAGTTGGAACACCTAGAGCAATTATTAGTGATAGGAGTACTCATTTTTGTAATACTCAATTTGATAAAGTCTTAAAGAAATATGGAGTACACCACAGAACAGCTACCCCTTATCACCCTCAAACCAGTGGACAAGTGGAAGTAGCAAATCGAGAGCTTAAGCGTATTCTAGAGAAAACCGTAGAATCGAACAAGAAAGATTGGGCATTAAAAGTAGACGATACTTTATGGGCCTATAGAACCGCTTTTAAAACTCCCATAGGAATATCCCCATAAAGACTGGTCTATAGAAAGAGTTGTCATATACCATTTGAATTAGAGCACAAAGCATTTTGGGCTACAAAATTCTTAAATAACGATCTTAAACTTGCAGGTGAGAAAAGATTGATGCAGTTGAACGAGCTAGATGAGTGGCGAGCGAATGCCTACGAGAACTCACGTTTATACAAAGAAGCAACAAAGCGACGTCATGATGCTCGTTTGAAGCAACCTAAGCAGTTTGAAATTGGAGATCTTGTTCTACTATACAATTCGAAGCTCAAGTTGTTCCCTAGAAAGCTGAAATCAAGATGGTCAGGTCCATTCGTAATCAAAACCATTTTTCCCTATGGCATGATCGAGGTAACTCATCCGAATCATGGCACATTCAAGGTAAACGGTCAACACCTTAAACTATATAACGGTGAGGATTTTAGAGATATTAGAGAGGATCTTCAGCTCTATGAACCTCCATAAAGAGCGGATACAAGGTAAGTCTAGCTTAGGACTCTAAACAAGCGCTTCTCGGGAGGCAACCCGAACACTAACCCCATTAATATTCATATTTTCGATTTTTAGCACCTAACTAAAAACTAACCAGATTGATAAGCGCAGGTTTCCATACCACACGGCCTTACGTACAGGCGTGGCCGTGGCCATGTGGACACCACGGATAGGCACATCGGGATGCCATGTGACACAGCTATGGTCGAAACTGACTCAAAAAACACGGGCTGTGATAAAAGGCCACGGTCGTGCGATACGACCGTGGTCGACACTGAGTAAGTGACACGGGCAAGTAACACGCCCGTGCCAAAAAGCTATGGGTAAAACTGAGTAAGTCACACGGGAATGCAACACGCCCATGCCTATAGGCCATGGTCGACACTGATTAATGAACACGGGCGTGTGACCATCTACATGGGCGTGGGAGAAGTGAACGAAATAGAACACGGTCGTGCGATTCGGTGGTGTTACCCAACACGCCCAGGGAACATGGGCGTGGGACTCAACTCAGACGCGCCCAAATTTAAAATTCACGAAACACACGGGCCAATAAAAGGGCACATGGGCGTGGCCCATGACCGTGTTCCCTATCCCTTATTTAAACCGCCCATTATTCATCTTCTCCCAAAAAAATATTCCCTCCAAACCCTAGCCACTCTCACCCCCTCCTCTTCCATTCCGGCCACCGACTCTTTCTCCCTTCCTTTTCTTTTCCCCTCCCTCCTATTTTCCATCACTTTTCTTCCTTCCTTCTCCTTCTCCACACAGCCCACGCCCGTGCAACTCTAGCCCCGAAGACTACGCCCGTGCACCACTGGTCGCTATGAAGTCAGAGTTTTAAAATTTATAAAGATAATGATCGAACCTGGAAACTAACTATGACAACGATTGAGGCAAGTGAACCTATCGAACAATAGTATAGCTTAGGCAAGACCGGATTATCGAACCCAAAGAAACTAAAAGTACTAATACTAACTTTCTTTCTATTATTTAGCCTAAAATAAGTGAAGTTTTTTATTAATCTAAATTAACTAATTACTAAGCTAAAGACGCAAAGACAAAAAGAATGAATTGGGGAAATACTTGAGAAAAACTCAGTTGATTAAGATGATACCCTTAGGAAGAATCCACCTAGACTTCACTTGTTATCTAACACTGAACCAGACGATTTATTCACTTGACTTGATCTGTAGGATTCCCTAATGTACATTAGACCCTCTCTCGAAGCGAATAACGACTAACCCTAGGTTGATTAATTAAAATCTCTTTCTAATTAAAACCCCTAGAATCACATTAACTCGATCTATGGATTCCCATATTAGGTTTCACCCTAATCTGGCAACGCTTCGTCACCCTATCTCTAGGCGCGCGAATAACTCTGTTGTAATTATGCTAGATCTATGAATAGGCAGGGACTTTTGCTCCACCACCTAAGCACATCATACTTGAATCAATATCCGCGAAATATTAAAACAAGAATTAAGCACACATAATTAAGAACAAATCAAGTATTTATCATATAGTTCAGAAAACAATAACAAGATTCATCTAGGTTTCATCCCCCTTCAGGTATCTGAAGGGTTTAGTTCATAATAATAAAGAAAAACATCTCGGAAGAAAAGATAAAACAAAACATAAGAAATCCCTAAAACCCCCTGAAGGAATTGAAGAGGAGATCCTCCGTCTTGAGTAGAATTCCGGCTTCTTGAGATGGATCAACTGGCTCTCCCTGAGCGAATCTTCACAAATATGACCTCTTCGGTTCGTCTCCTTGGCCTAGCTAATCGCCCGTTAACTCCCCCTTTTAGGTTATACTTAGGGTGTATTTATAGGCTTTTGGAATGTGTTTCTTTGCCCCTAAGTATCCTTTTCCGAGTGAAATTACTGTCCTCCACGGCAGGGGCACGGCCATGGCACACGCCTGTGTGAATCGTGGCCAGGCCGTGTTGGACTCCGTTAGTGAGGCACGACCGTGTAGATCGACATCAGGCCGTGTTCTAGTATATTTAAGGAGGCACGGCCGTGTGGGCTTTAGTCCAGGCCGTGTCGACTTCTTCTTTGGCCCATTTTGGTCCATTTTGAGCCCGTTTCTCGTTCTTTTTATTCTTGGGTGCTTTCCTGAGTATAAGACATGAAAAAAAAGGATTAAGAGCACCTTTTTACATAAATCAAGGGGTAAATCATCCAAAAGTATGCTAAATGTGGGATTAAAATATGTTACTATTTCAGTTTATCAAATACCCCCACACTTAAGCTTTTGCTTGTCCTCAAGCAAAATTATCAACTTACAGTTAAAACGAACTTTCAATAATTCATAATTCCTATCAACAATGTCTTATCATAATTCATAGATAATTTATACATGGATAATTCAATTGAAAGAGTCCTAAGGATTCAAACAATCTAAGTCATAGATTTGTAGCTCGAAAATATAGGCGTCTCCCCTTATCTAAATAATTACCTTTAATTCAAAACCGACAAGGATTGACATCCTCAGTAGAGATTCACTCAAATCACTCAAAGTGTTTAAGGTTAAGGAAAAATCGCTCAAAAGTCGAACATGAAAAGTTAATCCCATAGGCTTGCCTGCAAAATCAAATCTCCACCACTATAATATGAGATGATGTACAAATCAAAAGGTCTTTAATTAGGGTTGTAACGGGGCTAGGGTTAAGGTGTGGATATAGGCTGAATTAGAAGGTTAGAATCGAGATGGAATTGATAAAATACCTAACTAGAAACAATAAACTGAATAATTACATAATGGATTGAAACTTTAAACTAATAATACGAGCTTCTTCTTCAATATTTGAAATTCAAACGTATAAGCTCACTTAATCACAAAAATAATAATGAATAATGAATATACTTTGATTAATTTTTTTTGAGAGCGAATCATAAATACATAACAAAGGATAAATTACTGAAATAAACATAGTTAGGCTATTAATCAAATCAAATCTCGATATAAGGGTAGTCAAAAGGAATGGGGATAACAAAAACAAAGGGGTTCTGGGTTAATATTAGTGGTTATGTCAATAAAAAGGGTTGTTAGGTTTAAACGGGGTTCACTAGGGGTTAAGTGTGAAGGTAGGCTTTTAATGGAGTTAGTGGGTTAAAACCTAGGTGCCTTAATCATCTCTGTATATCAAATCATGGGTGTGGTCTCGATATGTATAAACGAGGCAAGTTCTAGAATAACAAATCAATGTTGACATACTCATAATCAATAAAGTGAGCATGAAAAAGAATATATGCTCTATAAGGCTCAAAATCTCACAAAAATTATGGGTATTTTGATGTCAACCTCGTAAATTTCAAACTTCAAAGTAATATTCAAATTCAGGTGGACAACCTAGAAAATTTTTAATTTCTGAAAAATAGACTTATCATGCTTGATTCTCTAGTATTCTTAGAATTTAATTATCAATGCACAATTATCAATGACTTAATTTAAAACACATCAATAAAAATCATAAATCATAGAAATTTCATCCTAATTAGTAATATGAGAAAATTACTTAAAAACAAGACTAAATTCAGGGATTTGAGAAAAATGCAGAAAGTTTGGCACCCAATTTCAGAAATTTGAGAATAATGAAAAAAATTAGGCACCTTTTTAGGTTGTTCACCCCCCACACTTAAGATGTACATTGCCCTCAATGTACAAAGATAGATAATAGCAAAATAAAATCATAAAATCATAAGATGTGGAGAGAAGTGAAACTTCATGAATTTTGGATGAAGTTAATGAAAAGAAACCGGATAAGATTGGAGGTGAACGTGGGGAAACGCCTCGAACCGTTTGAACTTGAATCCTCAAGGTAGCCGGTCTGATTTTATTGTATCCTAAGCTAAATCTAAATGGTATGAAGAATAAGAAGAAAATAATAAAGAAAATAAAAATAAAAATAAAAATAAAAATAGAAGTAAATAAAAATAAGAATAAAAGTAAATAATGGAAAATGAAAGAAGAAAGACAACTGAACAAGACAAAGGAAGAACGGGGGTCTAAATAGAGATTATGGATCTTGTGGTTACCCCCGCCCTTGTACCTTCCTGTGATGGCCATACGGCCACGGCCACGGCCGTGTGCAAGGCCGTGTGGTATGGAAATCTGTACTTTGGTTAGTTTATGGTTAGGTGCTAAAAGGAAAAATAAAAGTAAAAATAAAAAAAATGTAAAAATTAATGGGGTTAGTGCTTGGGTTGCCTCCCGAGAAGCGCTCATTTATAGTCTTAAGCTAGACTTTACCTCTCATTCATATGGTCATGGTGGTTTGAGGAGGTGAAAATCCTTTCTCATGCGATCAATTCAGTTGTGGATTTAAAGTTTAAGTCGAGTAGTATTTACCTTAGAAGTGCTAAATTTAGGATTAGTTACCTCGACTGTTCCATCTGGGAAGATTTTGAGTACCGAATCTCCTATCTTAAGCTAGGTTGTCCCATCATTAAGTTCGTCGTGGATTTGCCTCATTTTTGCTTTGTGTGTTTTTAGTCTCTCCTTGAAGTGTGTCTTCCATTCGTCTAGTTTATCGATCCAAAGCCTTCGTTCCTCATGAATTTCTTCTTTATTGATACGAGGTCTAGGATCTAGCATCTGCGAAAGAGCTTCAAGAAACGAAAAGTTAATAAGAAACTTCTTTTGAGGTATAAGAAATTTACCGAATTGTTCCTCTGTGTGGTCTTTCTTTATCGCATTGGGGTATGGCATATGAGCTTGGTACTCTGTAATTACCGGGTTTGGTAAATCATGGCTTACCTCAACCTTACCTTCACTTACCACAGGCTCTTGCCCTGGGTCAGATTCCACTAACCTTTCACTGTCATGAGCTGTTACGGCTTGAATTTGCTCTTTTGGGTTAGTTTCAGTGTTGCTTGGCAAGCTTTCTTGTAGTTGTTCTGAGATTATCTTTGCAAGTTGTCCAACTGACTTAGTAATTTCCCCAATTGACTTAGTAAGTTCCCCAACTTGGTTCTTGATCCCTTCAATCGATGTTTGTTGGTTTTTAAGTGTTGTCTCAGTGTCTTGGAGACGGGTATCTGTGGCTGTCATGAATTTTGTCAGCATCTCTTCAATGTTTGACTCCTCTTCCTGTTGGTGAGGTGGTTGTTAAAAATTTTGATCATCCCACGAGAAATTGGGATGGTACCTCCAACCTGCATTATAAGTGTTATCATAAAAATTATTTTGAGGTCTAGCATAGTTACCCATATAGTTGACTTGTTCGCTTTCCATGCCATGTCCGTAGGGTGGGTACTCGGGATTCGCCACGCCTCGCTTGTTTCACATCGCATAGCTGGATGTGCTCATGAGGAACTGTATAAACCATCAAATTTTTATGTATCATCTCTAAGCGGGTTGATAGCTTTGGTTAGTGGGTCGAGGTTGTAGATATCACGCTTTTGTTGGCTTTGTCTCATAACTTGCCACCGATAGTTATTCGGTGCCATCTCCTCTATAAACTAAAATTTTCCGACAAAAGCAAATAAAAGAAAATTTAGCAAAGTAAAAAAAAATAATAAAAATAAAAATAAAAATAAATTGCAAAAAATAAAAAAATTGCTAAAGTAATAAAAATAGAGCTTTCTTAATATTTTAGTTCCCCGGCAACGGCGCCAAAAACTTGACCGCTGTGAAGTCAGAGTTTTAAAATTTATAAAGATAATGATCGAACCTGGAAACTAACTATGACAACGATTGAGGCAAGTGCAGCTATCGAACAGTAGTATAGATTAGGCAAGACCGGATTGTCAAACCCAAAGGAACTAAAAGTACTAATACTAACTTTCTTTCTATTATTTAGCCTAAAATAAGTGAAGTTGTTTATTAATCTAAATTAACTAATTACTAAGCTAAAGACGCAAAGACAAAAAGAATGAATTGGGGAAATACTTGAGAAAAACTTAGTTGATTAAGATGATACCCTTAGGAAGAATCCACCTAGACTTCACTTGTTATCTAACACTGAACCAAATGATTTATTCAATTGACTTGATCCGTAGGATTCCCTAATGTACATTAGACCCTCTCTCGAAGCGAATAACGACTAACCCTAGGTTTATTAATTGAAATCTCTTTCTAATTAAAACCCCTAGAATCGCATTAACTCGATCTATGGATTCCCATATTAGGTTTCACCTTAATCCGGCAACGCTTCGTCACCCTCTCTCTAGGCGCGCGAACAACTCCGCTGTAATTATGCTAGATCTATAAATAGGCAGGGACTTTTGGTCGACCACCTAAGCACATCATACTTGAATCAATATCCGCGAAATATTAAAACAAGAATTAAGCACACATAATTAAGAACAAATCAAGTATTTATCATATAGTTCAAAAAACAATAATAAGATTCATCTAGGTTTCATCCCCCTTCAGGTATCTGAAGGGTTTAGTTCAAAATAATAAAGAAAAACATCTCAAAAGAAAAGATAAAACAAAACATAAGAAATCCCTAAAACCCCCTGAAGGAATTGAAGAGGAGATCCTCCGTCTTGAGTAGAATTCCGGCTTCTTAAGATGGATCAACTGGCTCTCCCTAAGCGAATCCTCACAAATCTGACCTCTTCGGCTCGGCTCCTTGGCCTAGCTAACCGCCCGTCGACTCCCCCTTTTAGGTTATACTTAGGGTGTATTTATAGGCTTTTGGAATGTGTTTCTTTGCCCCTAAGTATCCTTTTCCGAGTGAAATTACTGTCCTCCACGGCAGGGGCATGGCCATGGCACACGCCCGTGTGAATCGTGGCCAGGCCGTGTTGGACTCCGTTAGTGAGGCACGGCCATGTAGATCGACATCAGGTCGTGCTCTAGTATATTTGAGGAGGCACGACCGTGTGGGCTTTAGTCCAGGCCGTGTTGACTTCTTCTTTGGCCCATTTTGGTCCGTTTTGAGCCCGTTTCTCGTTCTTTTTATTCTTGGGTGCTTTCCTAAGTATAAGACATGAAAAGAAAGGATTAAGAGCACCTTTTTACATAAATCAAGGGGTAAATCATCCAAAAGTATGCTAAATGTGGGATTAAAATATGTTACTATTTCGGTTTATCAACCACTGCCACGACCGTGTGCCACTGCCTCGACCGTGCCATTTCCTTCAACACCTCCATCGGTTCCCCTTCTTCACCATTGAATACTTATTTCTTTAAATTTTATTTATTTATATTATCCATTGTTCATATTTTCATGATTTAAATTCCTATTTATTACTCCTTTTCATGTTTTATTTAGTTTGGTTTAGTTTGATAGTTCATTATTTTAGTTTTACTATTGCTATTAAACCCGCTTCGAATTAGGACTAGTATTTACATTCTACACTATTTGATGAAATATAATAGGATTATACTAGGATAGAACAATTGTTTGGCTGGCAATGATATTGGATTTATGGAAACTCTTTGGCATTTTCAGGTACATAATGACTCCCCCACGTGGGAAGAAAATCGCTGTACCCGCTTTCAAAAAATGAAAAGGTGCCGGTGCAACTTCCTCAAGCGCTTCTGTCGAAGTACGCCACCCATTCCTACAGTTTCCTTCGGAACCCTAGGAGGAGCTCTTTCGGTTACTTCGAGCACGACCCCTCGGTGTGGGGGGTGTATTGATTGGACTGCCCTAGAGCAGGTCTAGCTAGCCGATGCGGTTCGAGTCCTATTATCCACCGACCCGTGGGGGCACTTCTTTGATATCATCGAGCCTACGTACCTAGAGCTCACTTTGGAGTTCTGTTCCACTTTCACCCTCCAGACGGTCATGACGAACTATGACGACTCCTGCACAATCCAATTCCGTCTCGGAGGCCTCGTACGTGAGCTGAGTGTCCCATAGTTCGGAGATGCTTTGGGCCTTTACACCGAAGAATTCATGGAAGAGGACAAATTCGAGAACCTCCATCACTACATCCATTACTCCCCTTCTAAATGTTGGAATGACTTAGCCCCTGGCTCGGCTACCTATGACCCCAGCCGCTCCAAAGCGTCAGTTCTCGCCCCCTCATTGAGGTACTTGCACGCTATCCTCGCTCATACACTGACAGGGAGGCGAGAGAGCACCGACGTCGTCAACACTCACGACGCCTACTTTTTATGGTGCATGGCGAATGGGCGCATCTTCGATTTAGCATACTTCATCGCCCGCGCCATTCAGCATCAGACAGAGCGGCATAGGAGAGGGGTCATCTCCATGGGTCCATACATCACGCGCCTAGCTCGATATTTTGGGCTCCTTAACACCGTCGCTCAGACCTCCTCACTCACATTGATAGGACAGATGTCCCCACAGGGCATCCAGACGATGATTCACATGAGGATGATCGAGCGCCACCGTGGGTTTGATCCTCCCCAGTACCAGCTAGTGCAAGCCACCGAGTAGGATGATCCAGAGGACATTACTGATGATGTCCCACCACAGCATGAGGAGCCATCTTCGGCACCACACCCCCTCCCCGACCAGTTCATGCGGTCGCTTCAATATTTGACATCTCTGAGCGCCTCACTCGGTTCGAACAGTACTGTACTCAGCAATTCACCGACACCGCTCGACAATTTGACGGCATCGAGGCGACTCTTCAGTAGATTTGTCATCACTTTCATATATCGCCGCCTCCACCACCTCGCAATCCAGCCGATGATGAGGACCTTTGAGTCCCTATACCAAAATATGCACCATATATCAAAGCCACACATGTATTTTACCAACATTTATCTAGCCACATCACATGGCTATTTACACATCTCAAACAGGTCTTACGAAACTAGCCTATACATGCCATATTTCAACTATGTACATCTTTCCCAAAAGTACCAAAATAGATTGCCGATAGTGTGATAGAGAATGCTGACGATCCCCGGATCCGAGCTAGCTCTACTGACACTGTAAAACAGAGAAACAAATCCCACAGTAAGCTTTCAAAGCTTAGTAAGTTCGAGATAAAATACAATTAATTCGTTGAATCAAATCAATGTATAAATTGAACCATCACATAGATAATATACCAATGATACACAAATTCAACTATATCCAATACTCACATAACATTCCATTCATTTACTTCCAAATTCACTAACCACATAGGTATCATACCTACCATCATTCATAGCCAATAATCCTACTCAACCATTCACAAAAACATACACAATCTCATCAACCACAAAGGTTAAATACATACCTTTTTGTCAACACATAGTTACTCACCAATTTTGCTTCTCAACCACTCGGTTCTACATTCCGATCAATCATTGCTACTCTTTTGTTTTATTATCACACTTAGTGCTAATTTCGTAATCAAAGCATAATTGTCAACGCACACTTAGTGCCAATTCAATAAACCGAACTTATAACGATATCGCACACATAGTGCCAATTCGATAAGCTAAACTTATATCGGTGTCGCACACACAATGCCAATTTGGTAAGCTGAACTTATACCAGTGTCGCACACACAGTGCCAATTCGGTAAGCCGAACTTATATCGGTATCGCACACACAGTGCTATTCATTTCTGTATCTTTTCTAATTTCACACACTTAGTGCCTCAATACTCGATCTCATATGTAATACAGTATTAATACAACTCTATACATTTATTCATTTCTCATCACATAGATATAATTTTAATGACTAGTATTATATTCGAACTTACCTTGAAAGTCAAAATACCGAAATGGTCGATTAATCGAGCACTTTATCTTTGCCTCGATCTCGATCGAAACCTCTCCTCTCTTGGTCTATACACATTCAAATTTAGTCCATTCAATCACCAAATCATTCATTTTAGTCCAAACACACATATTTAGGGCATTTTACAAAATAGCCCTCACATTTTCACATTTCGACACTTTAGTCCTTAATTCACAAAATCACAAAATACACATAATTTGCTTGTACCCATGCCTAGCTGAATTCTCACTCTACTCATACAAGCTCAAATATTTCATTTATTTCACATTTTAATCCTTCAATTTACACTTTTCTCAATTTACCCCAAATTACACAAATTCCTCAAAACTTCAAAGTCAAACTATATTAATCAAACACATATATTTCATTTTCCACCATTAAACATTCAAGAACTCACGTGTTCATCAATGGCACATTTCAAAAACATCATCAATTCACAAAATTTAAGCATGGGTTAGCTAGATCACGAAGCAACGATTACAAAAACGTAGAAATTAACAAAAACCGAGCTCAAACATACCTCAAATCAAGATGAACAATAGCTGGAATTTTCAATGCCTAAAACCCTTCTTTCACTCTCAATTTTCGGTGAAGCAAAGATGATAACAATGACCATTTTTCATGTTTTATTATTATTACCTTATTAAACATTTTACCATTTTATCCTTTCATTAAACATATAAGACAAATTATCATCATGGTTATCTTGTCATTTAACACCCCACTATCTTAAAAATGGACTAATAACAACATAAGGCCTTCACTTTAAAAAGCCAACAACAAATAGGCACTTAAAAATCAACACACAGCTTCTACACCTTATGCAATTTAATCCTTTTTCATAATTTGACACACAGTCGATAAAATTATCACACAGAATTTTCACACATACTATATCACATATAATCAACACCAAAAAAAATATTAAAATATTTTTACGACCTCAGATTCGTGGTCCCAAAACCACTGTTCTGACTAGGGTCTAAACCGGGCTGTTACAACTCTCCCCCCTTAGGGATTTTTGTCCCCAAAAATCTTACCAGTGAATAGGTGTGGATAATGCTCTCTCATAATATTCTCAGACTCCCACGTAGCCTCTTCTACTCAGTGTTTGTGTCACAACACTTTCACTTTCTGTTCAGTCTCTTTTATAAAATTAATCCCGTAAATTTCATTTTCATGCAGCTCAGTTCAATACACTGGAGTTCAGCATTTTCGACCTTAAAGAGCCTCATATCGCATCTTTCTTTCTCAGAGATAAAGGTAATCCCGACACAAAGTCCATTGTAATCCTTTTCCATTTCCACTCAGGAGTCATAATCGGTTGTAACAATCTGGACGGAACCTGATGTTCAGCTTTAACTTACGGACAAATTAAACATTTCGACACAAAGTCATAGATGTCCCGTTTTATACCATGCCACCAACTATGACTTTTTCGGAATACAAATCCGATCTCTAAATCTCAGACAATCATTACTATCAACTCGAAATTCTGAATCAATATTCAATTCACATAGAGTTCATTTAGTCATCATTTCAACATCACTTTTCTGAGGATCACAATTCTGACGTACAAAAATCGGCTTTACTTTCAACTCAGCCAAACCCATACTATCATCACATAGATTTATCTGAATACTCATAGTTCGCAAAACACATAATGATTTCCAACTCAAGACATCAGCTACAACATTAGCTTTACCCAGGTGGTAATCTATCACAAACTCGTAGTCTTCCAATAATTCCAACCATCTTCTTTATCGCAAATTCAATTCTTTTTGAGTCATCAAGTACTTTAAACTCTTATGACCGGTATAATATGGCATTTCTCACCAAAAAGATAGTGACGCCAAACCTTTAACACCAACACAATTGCGGCTAATTCAAGGTCATGCGTCGGGTAGTTCTTTTCATGCGGCTTTAACTGCCTCGTAGCATAAGCAATGACTTTGCCTTCTTGCATCAGCACACAGCCCAAACCATTTAACGATGCATCACTATAAATTATAAACTCTTTACCTGATTCAAATTGAACTAACACTGGTGCTTCTGTCAACAACACTTTTTAACTGTTCAAAACTCCATTGGCACATTTTTGACCACTCAAATTTAACATTTTTCTATAGCAGTTTTGTCAACGGAGTCGCAATCATCAAGAAGCCTTTCACAAACCGTCTATAATATCCCGTTAGTCCCAGAGAATTACGGACTTCAAACAAATTTCTCGGAGGCTTCTATTCTAAAATAGCAGAGTGTTTACTTAGATCAACTCGTATTCCCGCAGCTGGCACAATATGCCCCAGAAAACCAACCTCACGCAACCAAAATTCACATTTGTTAAACTTAGCATGCAACTGTTTCTCACGCAGAGTGTGTAGCACAATTCTCAAATGTTTGGCATGATGTGTCTCATCACATAAATGAATCAGAATGTCATCAATAACACTACAACAAAACAATCTCAATACGGTCTGAATATACAGTTCATCAAATCCATAAACACTGCAGGAGCATTCGCTAATCCGAAAGGCATATCTAAGAATTCATAAATCACAGGCACAGATTCAACTTTCTTATCAGTCACTTTTATATCAATCACATATGTCAAATAAGCTTCGCAACCCCTTCTCACATAGTTTAAAGCTTTCACCGCATATACAACATCTGGTACCCCTTTCATATCATTTGATTCAATTCAAACTATCTCACCGTTCTGACTTCTCAAATCTATACTCTTTCGTTTACAATTCACAATGGCATTAGGTAAAGTGAGCCAATCCATACTAAAAATTATATCAAATTTATCGAATGGTAGCATTATCACATTAGCCGGAAAGCATATATCCTGAAACATCAAGGGCAATTCTTGCACACTTTATCCATCAAAACACACATATTTAAGGGTTCGATATTCTAATTACCAATTTAGTAGACTCAACAGGTAGAGTCTTACTTGATACTAAATTCACACGCATAGAAATGAGTTGAACCCGGATCTATTAATGAAATCACATCAGTATCAAATAGAGTAAAAGTACCAGTAATGACGTCTGGAGATGATGCTTCCTCTCGTGCACGTATAGCATAAGCTCGGGCAAGTGCTCTCGCCTCTAACCTCACAGCTAAATCAGTAGTCCCTTTTTGACTTCCACTCACATTCCTGACATTTCTGGATGGTCTACCCCTATCCATCACATTACTCGATCTCACATTCTGAATATTTTCTTCCTCAACTAACTTTGGGCAATCTTGAATGAAATGTTCCCGTGATCCACATTTATAGCAAACTCTATTGTTGTATTTGCCCCAGCATTCTCCCACATGTTGTCTTCTACACTGTCTACACTCAGGTTTGTTACTTTTAGCATTTTCAACATTTGATTCATTTTGAGCTTGAGTTCTCAGACCAACACTTAGTCTTGCATGGTCTTTATACGGATGTTCAAATGAAGTATTTGATCGGTTGCTTGCATCTCTAAATTTCTTTGTCGAAGGCTGAGACAACTTACTCATCGATCTTTTTCTTTCATCTCGAGCTTTAGAATCGGCTTTCTTCTTTTCTTTACTGAGCTCCTCAGCTTTGCATGCTCTTTCAACTAACATAACAAATTCATTTATATCAAGTATTCCAACCAACAATTTAATATTTTCATTCAATCCCTCTATGAAGAGTTTGCACATAGTAGCTTCAGTCGAAACACATTCTCTCGCGTATTGACTCAATCTTACGAATTCTCGCTCATATTCAGTAACGGACAAATGATCTTGTTTTAGTTCAAGGAACTCTTTACATTTCTGATCAATGAAGCGTTGACTGATATACTTCTTTCTAAACTCAACTTGAAAGAAATCCCAAGTGACTCTCTCTCGGAACCACTCTCTCGGAACCACGGATGTCAATGTTTTCCACCAATTATAAGCCGTATCTCTCAACAAAGAAACTGCACACTTGATACATTCATCAGGGGTCAACGACATCTCATCAAATACCCGAATTGTGTTCTCGAGCCAAAACTCAACTCGTTCAGCATCGTCGTCAGTTGTGGCCCTAAACTCTTCGGCCCCACACTTCCGGATCTTATCCACCGGAGGTTTATTCAATCGAATTGGATCTATCACTTGTGGCACAACAGGTACTTGTGGGGGTGAAGGTTGTGGAGCATCCAGATTCATTCGAACGAACTCTAAAAACCACTCACTCATCATACGGAAGAAGGCTTGCTTAGCCTCTCCTCCCTCACTACTTTCATTTGGCCTAGATGTGGCTGGCGCTGTCCCTTAAGCGGGACTAGACGCGTTACTCTCTATATCGTCAGCAACTGCTAGATCGGGATCCATTACTATACGAAAACACATTTATAACTTTCAGAATTCATCACACTATCACAATTTCATATATTGCATGTATAGCTAGACTCACACACGCTACGTTAGTCTGAGAATCGACTAAACCGTAGCTCTGATACCAATAAAATATAACACTCCTAACCCGAAACCGTTGCCAAAATAGGGTTAAGAGGCATTACTGATCAATCGGAACATTACACATCCATTTCACAACACTAAGTCTTTCATCCATCAAACATACTCATTTTCAATCATATGGTCCCTTATTGAGGTCTATGAGACCTTAAACTCAAGCTAGAAAGAGGTCGGGACTAAACCGAACATTTATAAAAATTCTCAGAAATTTAAAACTTTTCTAAGTTTCAGGGGTTACACGCCCGTGTGGGTAGGCCGTGTGCCTCCCACAGCTACTGGACACCCCCGTGTGTCCTCCCCGTGGTCGAAACTGACCTCACATCCATGGCCACCAAGCACGCCCGTGTGCCTTGGCCATGGCCAAATCTGACTTCACATCCACGGCCACCAAGCACGCCCGTGTGCTAAGGCCGTGTACTCTTAGGCCATATACTGACTTTCTCACACGGCTACTAGACACTCCCGTGTGTCTTAACCGTGTAGGCAAAACAGGCCATTTGCAAGGCCAATTTTCCACCCACCTAAGGGTCAAACCTACAAGCACATTTAAGCATACTTCCACACACAAATTAGCAACCAAATTTCATGTCAAATGATCAACATGTCATCTTATATCATCTCATTTCTAACATGTCAACTTAGGAACTAAATTACACAACTTGAACACATTCAATATCAAACATGATTCATCCCCAAATTTACTAAATCACACTAGCATCATACCATCACTAAGATTACCATTCATAAGACATTTTCTTTACTCACAAGCTATACCAAAATATACACCATATATCAAAGCCACACATGTATTTTACCAACATTTATCTAGCCACATCACATGGCTATTTACACATCTCAAACATGTCTTACGAAACTAGCCTATACATGCCATATTTCAACTATGTACATCTTTCCCAAAATGACCAAAATAGATTACCGATAGTGTGATAGAGAATGCTGACGATCCCCGGATCCGAGCTAGCTCTACTGACACTGTAAAACAGAGAAACAAATCACACAGTAAGCTTTCAAAGCTTAGTAAGTTCGAGATAAATACAATTAATTCGTTGAATCAAATCAATGTATAAATTGAACCATCACATAGATAATTTACCAATGATACACAAATTCATCTATATCCAATACTCACATAACATTCCATTCATTTACTTCAAAATTCACTAACCACATAGGTATCATACCTACCATCATTCATAGCCAATAATCCTACTCAACCATTCACAAAAACATACACAATCTCATCATCCACAAAGGTTAAATACATACCTTTTTGTCAACACATAGTTACTCACCAATTATGCTTCTCAACCACTCGGTTCTACATTCCGATCAATCATTGCTACGCTTTTGTTTTATTCGCACACTTAGTGCTAATTTCGTAATCAAAGCATAATTTTCAACGCCAACTTAGTGCCAATTCAATAAACTGAACTTATAACGATATCGCACACACAGTGCCAATTCGGTAAGCCAAACTTATATCAGTGTCGCACACACAGTGCCAATTCGGTAAGCTGAACTTATATCAGTGTTGCACACACAGTGCCAATTCGGTAAGCCAAACTTATATCGGTATCGCACACACAGTGCTATTCATTTCTGTATCTTTTCTAATTTCGCACACTTAGGGCCTCAATACTCGATCTCATATGTAATATAGTATTAATGCAACTCTATACATTTATTCATTTCTCATCACATAGATATAATTTTAATGACTAGTATTATATTCGAACTTACCTCGGAAGTCGAAATACCGAAATGGTCGATTAGTCAAGCACTTTATCTTTGCCTCGATCTCGATCGAAACCTCACATTCAAATTCAGTCCATTCAATCACCAAATCATTCATTTTAGTCCAAACACACATATTTAGGGCATTTTACAAAATAGCCCTCACATTTTCACATTTTGACGCTTTAGTCCTTAATTCACAAAATCACAAAATACACATAATTTGATTGTACCCATGCCTAGCCGAATTCTCACTCTACTCATACAAGCTCAAATATTTCATTTATTTCACATCTTAATCCTTCAATTTACTCTTTTCTCAATTTAACCCATATTACACAAATTCCTCAAAACTTCAAAGTCAAACTATATTAATCAAACACATATATTTCATTTTCCACCATTAAACATTCAAGAACTCACGTTTTCATCAATGGCACATTTCAAAAACATCATCAATTCACAAAATTTAAGCATGGGTTAGCTAGAGCATGAAGCAACAATTACAAAAATGTAGAAATTAACAAAAACCGAGCTCAAACATACCTCAAATCAAGATGAACAATAGCCGAAATTTTCAATGCCTAAAACCCTTCTTTCACTCTCAATTTTCGGTGAAGCAAAGATGATAACAATGACCATTTTTCATGTTTTATTATTATTACCTTATTAAACATTTTACCATTTTATCCTTTCATTAAACATATAAGACAAATTATCATTATGGTTATCTTGTCATTTAACACCCGACTATCTTAAAAATGGACTAATAACAACATAAGGCCTTCACTTTAAAAAGCCAACAACAAATAGGCACTTAAAAATCAAACACGACTTCTACACCTTATGCAATTTAATTCTTTTCATAATTTGACACACGATCGATAAAATTATCACACATGAATTTTCACCTGGACTATATCACATATAATCAACACCAAAAATAATATTAAAATATTTTTACGACCTTAGATTCGTGGTCCCGAAACCACTGTTCTGACTAGGGTCTAAACCGGGCTATTACATTAACTCTCGAGTAACTATAACAAACGTCCATTAAATAATAACTCCCTAAAAACTTTACTGATGACTTCGTAGTTTTAAAATGTTCAAGGTGCCACTCAAGGAACGAACACACCACCGGAGTATTCTCCACCACCTTCACCTATGCCTAGTCATCATGTTCATCATTGATCATCCTCCAAGGATTTCATCCATAATTCAGGAAGTTTCACTTCTCCCTCTCTTTTGAGTTTCTTAAAATATTGTCCATATATATCTTTGTACATTGAGGATAATGTACATCTGAAGTGTTGGGGGTGAATTTTATCGTGAAAAAGTGCCTAACTTTTTGCATTATTCTCAAATTCCTGAATTATGTCTTGTTCTTAGGTAATTTCCTCATATTATGATTAAAATGAAATTTCCTTAGATTTATGATTTTTATTGATATTTTTTGGATTAAGTCATTGATAATTGTGCAGTGATGATTTAAACTGTAGGAAACTAGAGAATCAAATAGGATAAGTCTATTTTTCAGAAGTAAAAATTTTGTTAGGTTGTCTACCCGAATCTAATTATTACTTTGAAGTTTGAAATTTACAAGGTTGATATCAAAAAGCCCATAATTTTTGTGAGATTTTGAGCCTTTTAGAGCATACATTCCTTTTCGTGCTCACTTTGTTGATTATGAGTATGTCAACATTGATCTGTTATTCTAGAACTTGCATCGATTATACATGTCGAGACCACACCTTTGATTTGATATACTAAGATGATAAAGGCACCTAGGATTTAACCCACTTACTCCATAAAAAGCCTACCCTCACAATTAAACCTTAGTGAAACCCTTTGATCCTCACAACCCTCTTATTGACTCACCCATTAATATTAACCCAAAACCAACTTTGTATTTGTTATCACTATTTCTCTTAACTACCCCTATATCGAGATTTGATTTGATCGGTTAGTTAACTATTTTCTTTATTTCAATTATTAAATTCTATCTTATTATTATTGTACTTGATTTGTTCTTAAAAAATAAAAAAAATAAAAAATAAAATAAAAATAAAACGAAGTATATTCATTATTAGTTCTATGTTATTTGAGCTCAAACTGTTAATTTCATTATCTTTAGAAGAAGCTCATGTTATTAGTATTAAGTTTCCGTGATGTAATTATTTAGTATTAGTACAACTTTTTAGTTAAATAATTTGTCAATTCAATCTCGATACTAACCCTCTAATTCAGCCTTTATCCACACCTTTAAACCCAAGCCCCGTTACAACCCTTTTTATAGACCTTTTGATTTGTGTATCGTCTCATATTATAGTGGTGGAGATTTGATTTTCATGCAAGCCTATGGGATTAACTTTTCATGTTCGACTTCTGAGTGCTTATTTTTGAACCCTAAACACTTCGAGTGATTTGAGTGAATCTTTAGTGAGGATGTGAATTTTTGTCGATTTTGAATCAGAGGTAACTATTTAGGTAAGGGGAAACACCTATTTTTCGTACTATAAAAACTATGACTTTGATTGTTTGAATATTTAGGAACCTTCCGGTTAAATTATTAATGTATGAATTACCTATGAATTAAGATGAAACATTATTGATGAAGGTTATGAATTGAGGAAATTTTGTTTTAATTGTGAGTTGAGAATTTTGCTTGAGGACAAACAAAAGCTTAAGTGTGGGGGTATTTGACAAACCATAATAGTAACATATTTTAATCCCACATTTAGCATGCTTTTGGGTGGTTTATCCCTTGAATTATGGAATTTGGTGGTCTTAATCCTTTAATTTCATGTTTTATACTCAGGATAGCATAGGAGGATGAAAAGAATGAGAAACGAGCTAAAAATAGGCCAAATGGGCCAAAGTGAGAAATCGACACGGCCTGGGTTTCACCACACGACCGTGCCCCTTTAGCAGGCTCGAACATGGCCTACAACTTGACTTACACGAGCGTGTGCCATGGGCGTGTCCTTGCCGTGGAAAAGAAGAATTTTATTCGGATTAGGGTACTTGGAGGCAAAGAAACACATTCCAAAAGCCTATATAAACACCCTAAAGGCCAACCTTTAAGGGCGCGTCCAGCTAGGCCAAGGAGCCAAGCTGGAGAGGTCAGAATTGTGAGATTTACTCGAAGGAAGCCAGTTGATTCATCTCAAGAAGCCGGAGTCATACTCAAGACGGAAGATCTTCTCTTCAATTCCTTCAGGGGGTTTTAGAGTTTTTCTTATGTTTTGTTTTATCTTTTCTTCTGAGATGTATATTTTTATTATTATGAACTAAACCCTCATATACCTGAGGGGGATGAAACCTAAGATGGATCTTGTTATTTTTTTCTAAACTATATGATAAATACTTGATTTGTTCTTAATTATGTGTTCTTAATTCTTGTTTTGATATTTCAGGATATTGTTTCAAGTATTGATGTGCTTAGGTAGAGGAGGAATAGACACTGCCTAAGAGTAGATCTAGCATAGTTAAGCGGAGTTGCTCACGCGCCTAAAGATAGGGTGACGAAAATCTACCGGATTAGGGTCAAACCTAATATGGAAGTCCATAGATCGAGTTAATGCAATTCTATGGGTTTTAATTAGAAAGAGATTTCAATTAATCAACCTAGGGTTAGACGTTAGTAGCCTCGAGAGAGGTATTAATATAAATTAGGGAATCCTACGGATCAAGTAAAGTGAATAAATCGTCTGGTTCAGAGTTAGATAACAAGTGAAGTATATGTGGATTCTTCCTAGGGTATTGTCTTAATCAATTGTTTTTTTTCCACAAGTATTTCCCCAATTCATTCTCGTTGTCTTAGTGTCTTTAGCTTAGTAGTTAGTTAATTTTAGATTAAACAATAATTCACTTCAGTTCTTAGGCTAAATAATAGAAAGAAAGTTAGTATTAGTACTTTTGGTTCCTTTGGGTTCGATATTCCGGTCTTGCCACTAAACTATACTACTGTTCGATAGGTGTGCTTGCCTCAATCGTTGTCACAGTTAGTTTCTAGGCTAGATCATTCATTATATAAATTTTAAGACTCTGACATAATGATCATAACCCAAAACCAAATTTTTACTTCCCCTAATCTCTTGACGTCCTTTTTGTCGAGAATTGATTTGATCAGTTGCCTAACTACATTCATTATTTTAGTTGTTAAATTCTATCTTATTATTATAAATACTTGTTCTTATTCTTAAAAAGGGGGGGGGGAATTTATTCATTATTAGTGTTATGAGCTTAAATTGTTAATTTCATTATCTTTAGAAGAAGCTCGTGTTATTAGTATTAAGTTTTCAATTGATATAATTATTCAGTATTAGCCCAATTTTTTTAGTTAGGTAATTTATCAATTCAATCTCGATTCTAACCCTTTAATTCAGCCTTTATCCACACCTTTAACCCAATCCCCATTACAACCCTTTTAAAGACCTTTTGATTTTTGTATCATCTCATTTTACAGTGGTGGAGATTTGATTTTTAGGCAAGCCTATGGGATTAACTTTTCATGTTTGACTTTTGAGTGCTTAATTTTTGAACCTTAAACACTTTGAGTGATTTGAGTGAATCTTTAGTGAGGATGTCATACTTGTCAGTTTTGAATCTAGGGTAATTATTTAGGTAAGGGGAAACACCTATGTTTTCATGCTATAAAAATTTATGACTTAGATTGCTTGAACCTCTAGGACTCTTTTAGTTAAATTATCAATGTATGAATTATCTGTGAATTATGATGAAACATTATTGATGAGAATTATGAATTGAGGAAGTTAGTTTTAATTGTGAGTTGAGGATTTTGCTTGAGGACAAGAAAAGACTTAAGTGTGGGGATATTTGATAAACCATAATTTACACATATTTTAACCCCATGCATGGCTTATTTTTGGATAAATTCTCATTAGATTTGATGAATTTGATGCTCCTAATCTCGTAATTTCATGTTTTATACTCAGGAGGGCTTAGGAGTCTAAAAGATTGAGAAACGGGCCAAAAAGGGACAAAATGGGCCTACCTAAGAAATCAACACGGCCTAGACCATTGGCCACGGCCGTGTGTCACGAGCAGGATCAACCACGGCCTGGACTATCGACCACGGCCGAAGGAGTCCACCACGGGCGTGTCCCAGCCGAAATTAGGATGAACTCTATTCGGAATAGGATACTTGTGGGCCAAGTAAGGCATCTCAAAGCCTATATAAACATCCTAGGGGGCAACCTAAAAGAGGAGGTCGAGAGGACGTCGAATAGACACCAAGTAGAAGGAGGAAATACTCCAAGACAGCCATCGGAAACAACTTAGGAGAAGGATCTCCATCAAGACTGAGGATCTCCCATCAAGTTCTTTAGAAGTTTTTGGGTTTTCTATGTTTTGTTGTTTTCCCTATTCTAATATGTTTCCCTCTTTTAGTATGAACTAAATCCCTTAAATATCTTAGGGGATGAAACCTAAGACAGATCTTGTTATTATTTGATTTATGAGATAAATACTTGTGCTTATTCTTAATTGTGAGTTCTTATTCTTGTTTTGATAATTCAGGTTATTGATTCAAGTTTGAATGTGCTTATTCAGTGGAGCAAAAGTCCCTGTTTAAGAGTAGATCAACACAATTAAGCGGAGTTGATTGCAACCCTAGACATAAGGCGACGAAAATCTACCGGATTAGGGTCAAACCTAATAAGGGAATCCATAGATCGAGTTAATGCGACAATAGGGGTTTTAATTAGAAAGAGATTTCAATTAATCAACTTAGTAGCCTCGAAAGAGGTATTAATATAATTTATGGATTTCGACGGATTAAGCGAAGTGAATAAATCGCATGAATCAAAGGTAATAAGTGAATTCTAGGTGGATTCTTCCTTAAGTGTTGCCTATCTCATATAAAAGTTGTTTAAAAGTATTTTCCCAATTTACTCTCTGTCGTGTTCATAGTTAGTTAAATTAGTTAGTAAATTTTAGATTTAAAATAAATCCCCTTTATTATTAGGCTAGACAATAAAAAGATAGTTAATACTAGTACTCTTGGTCCTTGAGGATACGATATTCCGGACTCACCACAGCTATACTACTATTCGATAGGTGCGCTTGCCTTTGTCGAAATAATAGTTAGTTTCGAGATCCATCGGTGATCTAGCATGTGTTGCAGACACCTGACAACTTGAGTCAGCGAGCGTGGGAATTTCGGTGTTATTGATCGGTGGTAGCCGGCTACATTACGATGGTAACCGGCTACAATTCGATGGTAGTTACATAACTACATTACGATGGTAGCTTTGGCTACATATCGCTGGTAGCCGGCTACATATCGATTGTGGCACTTATGTGCTAATTCTCACGTATCCGTGTATATTCCGAGTGTTCAACGGGATTATTAATGAATTAAAGTGAATATGAGATGAAGTGTGTATGCGGGTATAATTGAAAGAATGAGCATACGTGATAAAGGTTAAGTATAAAAATGTATGTGCAAGTGAATTGGTAAGATTGTACATGTGCAAGTGATTGAATTTGCTAAGAAGGATATTGATTAGTTATATGTAAAAATGTTAATTATTAATTGAGTGCTTATTGTTTACATGTAACTTACTAAGCTATTAGTAGCTTACTCGTTCTTTTCCTTTCCTTTGTTTTATAGTGTGTTGAACTTACTTGGATTGGAGATCGTCGGAGCCTCGTATCACACTATCAAGCCTTTACTTTGGTATATAAATGCTTTTGAAATGTTTTAAGTTATGGAATGTATAGGGATCGAATTATTTTGTATGGATACCTAAGTGATATTTACTACAAAGAAAGTATGAAAAAGTAAAAATTTTCAATGAAACAGTTTTTGGATAGCAGCGGTGGCATGATTTTTGAAAAATCCCCAAAAAATAGGAGAAATGGAATTAGAAAGTGAATAAGATATAGAATTAAATATTATTGTGTCTACTTTCATATGAAAGAAACAGTGTAAGCAAAGGAATTTTATATTCTGTGATATTTGAATTTTAGTGAGACAGGGTCAGAATGGTATTTGAAGTCCTCTATTTAGACTTTCGAAAATCATTTAAAATTTTACAAAAATAATTATGAATTATAATTTATATGTCTAGATTCCTTAGTGAGCCTCCTTTCAATAGAAGCAAGTGGGAACAACATATAAAAATTTTACAATGAGATAATTGATTTTTAGTGAAGAGTGGTCAGAATCGTTGGACAGAGGCACAGGGGAGACTTTAATGAATAAAATGTACTAATTGGCTGAACCAAAAATTTTGAAAATTTTATGGTGAGAAGATATATGAGTCTAGTTTTAAGGAAAATTTACGGATCTAAATTTCTAGTTTTGTAACTCGAGTTATAATTAAATTAATGACTATTGTGCAGATGGACAGATTTATTACGAATGATGAAATAAATTATTTTTATACCCGAAGTAGTAAGTTAAGTTAAATAACGCCTCGTGCTCGACTCTAGAAATGGTCTCGAGTGAGTGGTGTTACATTTATTGGTATCAGAGCTACGATTTAGTCAATTCTCGGACAAACGTAGCGAGTGTAATAGACTACCTATACATGCCATAATTGAATAATGATAGTGTGACGACTCTTGACATCTTAAAATATGTTCTTTTATATAGTAATGGATCCTAATAGAGCTAAGCCTGATGATGCTCAAAGTGATATGCCTACTCCCGCGTAAGGGACGGCGCTAGATGAAAATCGACCCGAGACTCAAGGTCAAGGAGTCCACCACGGGCGTGTCCCAGCCGAAATTAGGATGAACTCTATTCGAAATAGGATACTTGTGGGCCAAGTAAGGCATCTCAAAGCCTATATAAACACCCTAGGGGGCAACCTAAAAGAGGAGGTCGAGAGGACGTCGAATAGACACCAAGTAGAAGGAGGAAATACTCCAAGACAGCCATCGGAAACAACTTAGGAGAAGGATCTCCATCAAGACTGAGGATCTCCCATCAAGTTCTTTAGAAGTTTTTGGGTTTTCTATGTTTTGTTGGTTTCCCTATTCTAATATGTTTCCCTCTTTTAGTATGAACTAAATCCCTTAAATATCTTAGGGGATGAAACCTAAGACAGATCTTGTTATTATTTGATTTATGAGATAAATACTTGTGCTTATTCTTAATTGTGAGTTCTTATTCTTGTTTTGATAATTCAGGTTATTGATTCAAGTTTGAATGTGCTTATTCAGTGGAGCAAAAGTCCCTGTTTAAGAGTAGATCAACACAATTAAGCGGATTTGATTGCAACCCTAGACATAAGGCGACGAAAATCTACCGGATTAGGGTCAAACCTAATAAGGGAATCCATAGATCGAGTTAATGCGACAATAGGGGTTTTAATTAGAAAGAGATTTTAATTAATCAACCTAGAGTCAGTTGTTAGTAGCCTCGAAAGAGGTATTAATATAATTTATGGATTTCTACGGATTAAGCGAAGTGAATAAATCGCATGAATCAAAGGTAATAAGTGAATTCTAGGTGGATTCTTCCTTAGGTGTTGCCTATCTCATATAAAAGTTGTTTAAAAGTATTTTCCCAATTTACTCTCTGTCGTGTTCATAGTTAGTTAAATTAGTTAGTAAATTTTAGATTTAAAATAAATCCCCTATATTATTAGGCTAGACAATAAAAAGATAGTTAATACTAGTACTCTTGGTCCTTGAGGATACGATATTCCGGACTCACCACAGCTATACTACTATTCGATAGGTGCGCTTGCCTTTGTCGAAATAATAGTTAGTTTCGAGCTCCATCGGTGATCTAGCATGTGTTGCAGACACCTGACAGCTTGAGTCAGCAGGCCCGTGGGAATTTCCAGTGTTATTGATCAGTGGTAGCTTCGGCTACATTACAGTGGTAGCTTCGGCTACAATTCAGTGGTAGTTACATAACTACATTACAGTGGTAGCTTTGGCTACATATCAGTGGTAGCTTCGGCTACATATCAGTGTGGCACTTATGTGCTAATTCTCTACGTATCCGTGTATATTCCGAGTGTTCAACGGGATTATTAATGAATTAAAGTGAATATGAGATGAAGTGTGTATGCAGGTATAATTGAAAGAATGAGCATACGTGATAAAGGTTAAGTATAAAAATGTATGTGCAAGTGAATTGGTAAGATTGTACATGTGCAAGTGATTGAATTTGCTAAGAAGGATATTGATTAGTTATATGTAAAAATGTTAATTATTAATTGAGTGCTTATTGTTTACATGTAACTTACTAAGCTATTAGTAGCTTACTCGTTCTTTTCCTTTCCTTTGTTTTATAGTGTGTTGAACTTACTTGGATTGGAGATCGTCGGAGCCTCGTATCACACTATCAAGCCTTTACTTTGGTATATAAATGCTTTTGAAATGTTTTAAGTTATGGAATGTATAGGGATCGAATTATTTTGTATGGATACCTAAGTGATATTTACTACAAAGAAAGTATGAAAAAGTAAAAATTTTCAATGAAACTTGATTTTTGGATAGCGGTGGCATGATTTTTGAAAAATCCCCAAAAATAGGAGAAATGGAATTAGAAAGTGAATAAGATATAGAATTAAATATTATTGTGTCTACTTTCATATGAAAGAAACAGTGTAAGCAAAGGAATTTTATATTCTGTGATATTTGAATTTTAGTGAGACAGGGTCAGAATGGTATTTGAAGTCCTCTATTTATAATTTCGAAAATCATTTAAAATTTTAAAAAAAATAATTATGAATTATAATTTATATGTCTAGATTCCTTAGTGAGCCTCCTTTCAATAGAAGCAAGTGGGAACAACATATAAAAATTTTACAATGAGATAATTGATTTTTAGTGAAGAGTAGTCGAATCGTTGGACAGAGGCACAGGGGAGACTTTAATGAATAAAATGTACTAATTGGCTGAACCAAAAATTTTGAAAATTTTATGGTGAGAAGATATATGAGTCTAGTTTTAAGGAAAATTTACGGATCTAAATTTCTAGTTTCGTAACTCGAGTTATAATTAAATTAATGACTATTGTGCAGATGGACAGATTTATTACGAATGATGAAATAAATTATTTTTATACCCGAAGTAGTAAGTTAAGTTAAATAACGCCTCGTGCTCGACTCTAGAAACGGTCTCGAGTGAGTGGTGTTACATTTATTGGTATCAGAGCTACGATTTAGTCAATTCTCGGACAAACGTAGCGAGTGTAATAGACTACCTATACATGCCATAATTGAATAATGATAGTGTGACGACTCTTGACATCTTAAAATATGTTCTTTTATATAGTAATGGATCCTAATGGAGCTACAGCTGATGATGCTCAAAGTGATACGCCTACTCCCGCGCAAGGGACGGCGCTAGATGAAAATCGACCCGAGACTCAAGGTCAAGGAGATGAGGCTCGGGAAGCCTTTCTCCATATGATGAGCAATTGGTATACCGAGTTTGTTAGAACTAATCCTAACGCTCAACCTCCTTCGCCCCCTCCTATTCCTCAAGCTGTTCCCATAGCTCCTCAACAAACTGAAGTGTTAAGATTGTCAAAGCCTCCAGTGGACAAAATTCGAAAGTATGGAGCCGAAGAGTTCTGAGCTAATGTAAATGATGATCCTGAGAGAGCAGAGTTCTGGCTTGAAAATACCATCAGAGTGTTGGATAAATTATCTTGTACTCCAGAAGAAAGTCTCAAATGTGCTATCTCATTGTTGAGGGATTCAGCTTATAATTGATGGAAAACTTTAGTGTCAGTGGTGCCTAAAGAGAAAGTTACATGGGATTTCTTTCAAGAGGAATTCCGGAAGAAGTACATAAGTCAGCGTTTCATTGATCAAAAGAGAAAAGAATTTCTTGAATTGAAACAAGGGCGCATGACGGTAGCCAAATATGAACGAGAATTTGTCAAATTAAGCAAGTATTCCCAAGAGTGTGTATCTAATGAAGCTATATTGTGCAAGAGGTTTGAAGATGGATTGAACGAGGATATTCGATTGTTAATGTGAATTCTTGAAATTAAAGAGTTAGTGGTACTAGTTGAAAGAGCTATCAAAGCTGAAGAATTGAGCAAAGAGAAAAGAAAGATGGAAAGCGAAGTAAGAGATGCAAGAAAAGGATCAATGGGCAAGTCATTTCAGTCTCAAGCAAAGAAGTCTAGAGAAATGAATACTCGATCGAATGTTTCTAGTGTGAATTTTCAAAGAGATCGAGGAAGACAAAATTCAAATTCTAAAGCTCAAGCGACCTCTATGGCAAGTGTAGATAGTGTTAAACCTATTAGACCGGAATGTCAACATTGTGGAAAATGACATTTGGGAGAATGTTATTTAATCAGCCGAGCATGTTTTGAGTGTGGATCTCAAGATCATTTTGTGAAAGATTGTCCAGAAAGAGAAGAGATAGAAAAGTTTCAGAATGTGAAATCGAGCAGTGTGACTACTAGAGGAAGACCACCAAGAAATGTGGGGACTGGAACTAGTGGTAAAGGTGTAACAAAAGACACCACTGTAAGATCTGAAGCGAGAGCTCCAGCGAGAGCTTATGCCATCTGAGCTAAAGAAGAAGCATTTTCCCCTGATGTGATCACTGGTATATTTTCTCTTTACGACACTAATGTTCTTGCATTGATTGATCCTGGTTCTACTCATTCGTATGTATGCATGAATTTAGTGTCTGATAAGAATTTGTGTGTTGAATCGACTGAGTATGTGGTTAAAGTGTCGAATCCTTTAGACAAGCATGTGATAGTTGATAAAATATGTAAAAATTGTCCTTTGATGATACAAAGTCATTGTTTCCCTGCCAACTTGATGTTGTTGCCATTTGATGAGTTTGATGTTATTTTGGGAATGGATTGGTTGACATTACATAAGGCCAAGATAGATTGTAGTCAGAAAATTCTTGAGTTGAAGTGTAGTAGCGGTGAAGTTCTTCGGGTTAAAACAGATAAGTCAAATGTGATGCCAATTGTGATTTCTACAATGTCTGCTCAGAAATGTTTAAAAAATGGTTTTGAAGCATATCTTGCTTATGTGTTGAATATAAAAGTGTCTGAAATAAAGATCAAATCAGTGCCGGTGGTATGTGAATATATAGATGTGTTTCCGGAAGAGTTGCCAGGTTTGCCTCTGGTTAGAGAAGTGGAATTTGGTATTGAAGTAATGCCCGGTACCGCTCCAATATCGATTGCTCCCTACAGAATGGCACCAACCGAACTGAAAGAATTAAAAGTTCAATTACAAGAGTTGACTGATAAAGGATTTGTGAGACCAAGTTACTCCCCATGGGGTGCTCCCGTGCTATTTGTGAAGAAAAAGGATGGGACATTGAGATTATGTATTGATTATCGTCAACTTAACAAAGTGGCAGTGAAAAATAAGTATCCATTGCCTCGAATAGATGATTTGTTTGATCAGTTAAAGGATGCCACCGTGTTTTCCAAAATTGATTTGAGATCCAGATATTACCAATTGAGGGTTAAAGAGTCAGATGTGCCAAAGACTGCTTTCAGAACCAGGTACGGGCATTATGAGTTTCTGGTTATGCCATTTGGGTTAACTAATGCCCCCGCCGTATTCATGGATTTGATGAACCGGATATTCATACCGTACTTAGACAAATTTGTGGTAGTATTCCTTGATGATATTTTGGTTTATTCTCGAGATGAAGAAGAACACACAGAACATTTGAGAATTGTGTTGCAAATTCTGCGTGAGAAGCAGTCTAAATTCAGTAAATGTGAATTTTGGCTTCGAGAAGTGGGTTTTCTTGGACATATTGTATCCGCCGAAGGCATCAGGGTAGATCCAAGTAAAATCTCAGCAATTGTCAATTGGAGTCAACCGAAGAATGTATCTGAAGTTAGAAGTTTCTTGGGTTTAGCTAGTTATTATCGAAGATTTGTACAGGGATTCTCTATGATAGCTTCTCCGATGACTCGATTATTGCAGAAAGATGTAAAGTTCGAGTGGACTGATGAATGTCAGCAGAGTTTCAACCGATTGAAAGATCTACTAACGAAAGCACCTGTATTAGTGCAGCCTGAACCGGGAAAGGAATTTGTTATTTACAGTGATGCCTCATTAAATGGTTTAGGTTGTGTCTTGATGCAAGAAGGTAAAGTAATAGCTTATGCTTCAAGACAACTTAAACCACATGAAAGAAATTACCCAGTACATGATCTTGAATTAGCTGCTATTGTATTTGCGCTGAAGATATGGCGGCATTACTTGTACGGTGAGAAATGTCATATTTATACTGATCATAAAAGCTTGAAATATTTGATGACACAGAAAGATTTGAATTTGAGACAGTGCATGTGGCTTGAACTGATAAAGGACTATGATTTGATTATTGATTACCATCCGGGTGAGGCTAATGTTGTAGCTGATGCTTTGAGTCAGAAATCTCTGTTTGCTTTGCGAGCTATGAATACCCGGTTGTCACTGACTGATGATGGTTCAATCATAGCTGAATTGAGAGCTAAACCGACATTTCTACAGCAAATATGTAAAGCTCAGAAGAATGATGAGAAGTTACAGGATAAACGAGTACAATGTGAGTCAGGTAATGATTCAGAATTTCAGATTGGGACTGATGGTTGTTTATTATTCAGAGGCAAAGTTTGTGTACTGAAGAATTCAGAGCTTGTACAGAAGATTTTACATGAGGCGCACAGTAGCATTATGTCCGTACATCCGGGAAGTAATAAAATGTATAATGATTTGTAGAACATGTACTGATGGCCAGGTATGAAACATGATATTTCTGAGTTTGTATCAAGATGTCTGATATGTCAACAGTTCAAAGCAGAACATCAGGTACCTTCGGGATTACTCCAGCCAATTACTATACCGGAATGGAAATGGGAAAGAATTACTATGGATTTTGTGTCGAGATTACCATTGTCACCGAAAAAGAAAGACTCAATTTAGGTGATAGTTGATCGATTGACTAAGTCAGCTCATTTCATTCCTGTGCGAATAAATTTTTCACTTGACAAGTTAGCCGAATTGTATATTGCTGAAATAGTCCGATTACATGGTGTGCCTATGTCTATTATATCTGATCGAGATCCACAGCTTACTTCAAGGTTTTGGAAGAAGTTACAAGAGGCATTGGGTACTAAATTGAATTTTAGTACAGCATTCCATCCTCAAACCGATGGACAGTCTGAAAGATTAATTCAAGTACTCGAAGACATGTTGAGATGTTGTGTATTGGAATTTGAAGGTAATTGGGAAAGATATCTACCTTTGGTGGAATTTGCATATAATAATAGTTATCAATCGAGCATAAAAATGGCACCTTATGAAGCGTTGTATGGACGAAAGTGTCGGACTCCATTATATTGGACTGAACTTAATGAAAATCGGTTGCATGGAGTTTATTTGGTAAAAGAAACCGAAGAAAAAGTGAAGATAATCCGTGATTGTTTGAAAGCTGCATCGGATCGACAGAAGTCGTATGCGGACTTGAAAAGAAAAGAGATTGAATTTCAAGTGGGTGATAAAGTATTTTTGAAAGTGTCTCCATAGAAGAAAATTGAGGTTTGGCCGTAAAGGTAAATTAAGTCCAAGATTTATTGGTCCGTATGAAGTGATAGAAAGAATCGGTCCAGTGGCTTATCGATTGTCTTCACCATCAGAATTAGAAAGAATTCATAATGTGTTTCATGTTTCTATGTTGAGGCGATATCAATCGGACCCATCGCATGTGATTTCACCGAATGAAGTAGAAATTTGATCGGATATGACATACGAAGAAGAGCCGATTCGAATCTTAGCACGAGAAGTGAAACACTTGAGAAACAAAGAAATTGCTTTAGTGAAAGTGTTATGGCAACGACATGGAGTGGAAGAGGCAACATGGGAAACTGAGGAGGCTATGAGGAAACATTATCCCAACTTATTCACTGGTAAGAATTTTCGGGGACGAAAATCCTTAAAGGGGGAGAATTGTGATAGCCCGAAATAGGGCCTAATCGGAACAGTGGTTTCGTAACCACAAATCCAAAGTGAAATAGTTTAATTTTATAATTTTTTTATTAATTACTGATTGATTGAAATATTGTGTGAAAATATGGATAGGAAATTTTAATGATTTAGTGCCTAATTGAATTTTTAGGACTAAATTGAGAAAAATGCAAAGTGTGTCTAATTAGTGATTAAAGGATTTATGTAATGCCCCGAATTTGGGCATAGTAGATTTGGGCCTATTGGGTTGTAACGCCCCAAAAATCTCGAAACTTTAAATTTCTATGCACTAAGGTTGGTATGTATGAGTAGCACTTAGAATATTAATTTTAAGGTATTATCAGGATTATTTGAAGTCTTAGAGATAGGGAAGACCATAGGGAAAAATTTATTTTTTCTTCCTTAGTGGACCCTAGTCTCAGGCATGAGGTATCTTAAGCAGATTAAGAAGAGAGAGGACACAAATGGACTTGTGGTCCAGTGGAAAGTGGCATCATATAGGAGCTGTGAGGTGGCGTGTGTGGCAGTTAAGGAGGTCCAAGGTTCGAAGCCTGAGAGGGGAGAATTAAGGAGTTTTATTTTTTTGTGCTTGGACAAAAGGATTTGGCGCTGGAGGGGACTCTGAAAGGGAGTGTTCAGGAGAGAAATTTAAGGTGAAGATAAGGGAGAAAAGATAGGGATTGAGAGGTGGATGTAGTGGTGCCGTTTTGGACTCTGAGGGCAGGGAAGTTTCGGCTAGGGGCTATATATATATGAGTGCCGAATTAAGTTCCTTGGTTAATGACGAATATTTGCTTTCTTTCTGGCCGAATTTCTTCACTTGTGAGAGGCTCAGACATTTTTCTCCTCTAAGTGTGCCAAAGCCGAATCCTTCATACTATTCCTTCTCAAATTTCCTTTTTGGTTCACCACTTGGTTCTAGCCGAATCATCTCTTTTCTTATTCCCCTTAGTGTTGCCGAATTGCCTCTGACACCTTTCTAGTCTCAAAATCCGGACTAAGGCCGTAGGATCAAAGGAGGATTTCGGTAAGAGCTTAGTTGAATTTTTAGTGTGTTTTATTAAAAGCCGAAGGGCTATCTAACCCCTATTTGCCGTTACCATGTATTAACAAGAGTGAGGCTCAGCAATCGCAAGCGCGGTAGGTAAGGATTGCTATCAAGGTAGTAAGTGTTCTCCACTCAGTTATGGTTTAGTAAAATGGTCAAATCTATTGGGGCTCATAGGGGTGACTTATGATCAATATGGGTCACTTGGTTTTGACGATATAAGTGTTTGAGTGTAGATCTAGAGGATAATCGCCAATAGTAGCAAAGGAAGGGCTACTAGAACGTGAGGCACACGGCAAGGGTACGGTGAGGTTTCAGTTTTTGATAAGTATGTGTTAAAGATTTGGTTAATCGCTAGTAATGTCGATTGTAGGTTCGTGACTAAGGGGTTTGTAGCATGCGAGGTTACCAGGTGTGTACAAACACTACACACACGATATCGGCAATGTCGAAAAGCCGAAAGTGGCTAAATGGGCCCGATGGGCCCTGAGGCTAAGTTTGATGAAATGGTTTGGTTGGTTATACGAATTGAGTTAGTCATGCATGACACATGATCTGGATATGTTTTGGGCCTAATAGGCCATATGATGAGATTTGGGCCTAATGGGTCGTAAGGATGTGATTTGGGTTTGATAGGCTTATGGGGACGTAGACAAGTATGTTAGCATTAATGGACTTAAGGCCTAGTTTGAACAACTCTTAAATTTCATAAGACTTAATCTAATAATCAAACATGTCTGTGGACAAGTCGATTAGTTAGAGTGTGGTAACCGACATATGCATGTCTAGGATTGGATCTAGTGAGAGCTTGGTACTTAAGCGGTCCTAGTGACCCACCTCTTTTCTGAGATCCTACCTGGTGCATAGTGTTTGTTCACTTTAACCGCGAGGACTTGTTTATGGGCCAAAGTTTATAACTAAAACCCGAGAGGGACCAAATACCCTTATATTTGTAAAATTACTAAAATACACTTATATTTGTAAAATTACTAATATACCCTAGATTTGTAAAAGTACCAAAATACCCCTGCTTTGCAAAAATACCAAAATACCCCTATTTTGCTAAATTACCAAGATACCCCTATTTTTCCAAATTACCAAAATACCCTTGTAGGGTAGAATTATGAAAATACCCCTTGGTAGTGAAATGACGAAAATACCCCTATGTGACGAATATGAGTTTATGGATGTTACTTGTGTGTTTGAGGCATTCATATGATATTCTGCTTAGGATGCATATGGGTGGGAATTATGGTACGGAGGAAGATTTGAGGATCGCATAGCCGTATGGCATGGATCCACCGGAGGCTTTAAGCCCAATATATGATTAGCAGCTTTGCTGCAACGTTCGGTAGTACCGCAACCGGGCTACCCTTGGTGTGTAGCTGAGGGGTGGGTCGAGCTAGAATTCCCCACAGGTGTATAAGGCTGGAAGGGAAATGGTGTGTGTAGCGGATGGATTTTTGGGGTGGGTTTTGCATTATCTTGTTTGTATATGATACGATATGATATGATGTGATATGAGGTCATTGTGGGCTAAGGCCCAAGACCACCGATTTTGATAGGGCTTAGGCCCAATGTGAATATTTGTATGTGATTTGATTGCCAAGGGTTGTACACACTGAGTTTCGAAACTCACACCCTTTTTACTTAATGTTTCAGGTGATCCTGAATAGACGGCTCGACGTGGGAGAGGACTCGGAGATGGCCACACTACAAGCTGATCAAATGTTTTATTTTGTTCAAATGAATTTATTTTAAATACTTTGTTTTTTTTTTCATTGGATTGTAATAAGGCCATGTAACTCCTAAATGACTTTAGATTTTGGGTTTTATTATTATTGTTTCAACTATCCGCTTATTAAATTTCATAAAATTTCTAAAGTTAACATGGTTTTCGAAATAACTTAACCTATGAATGTTTTCTAAAATATGGGCTTTTGAACGTAACTTAACAAGATACAAGTGTTTAGGCCTTAAATTGTTAAATGGTAAAATTGTTTTGAAGTGTGCCTTTAATGTGACATTCCGGACTCGGGCCTAACTTCTAGGCCGGGTTTGGGGTGTTACAATTTAATTGAATTATTGCATGAAATTGGAAGTGTTTATGTGGCAAATAGACCAAAAATTAATGTTATGGACACATAAGGGTAATTCTAGAAAAATATTTAAGTAAGTGGGTCAAGGGCATTTTTGTCAAAATTGAATAAAAGACAAAATAAGATGAAAACAAGTGTTCATCTTCTTCAAATTAGACCCCTTGCTGCCGAAAATTTCATGTCACCATAGCTAGGGTTTTTTTATTTTTCTAAGCTCAATTGTAAGTGATTTCTTGCCCCGTTTTTAATTGTTTTCGTATTTTTATGCTTATTGAAGCTTGAATTTCATGTTTCTACCATTTATCTTAAATGAAATTAAAGTTTAAAAATTGACCCATTCATGATATAGTTGTAATTTGATGAGTGATGATAGATAATGAATGTTTGAAGTGCTAATTACGAGTTTTACTAGATGAATTTCAATAAAAATGTTGAAAAGGACTAAATGGTGAAAGATAGTAAAGTGTGCATAAAGTTGTGATTTTGTGAAATTGAGGGCTGTTATGAGCATGAAATATGATTTAGTGAGGTTTGAAATTTAAGAAATTTAGTGAATTTTATTTTTACGAGTTTTAGGACAAAAGTGTAATTTTTGAAAAGTTATGGAAAAAAATGTAAGTTTACAAAAATATTGTGTATGAACTGTATTTGAATGGAATGTTGATAAAATGTATTAAATTGTGCTAATATAGATCAAGAAAGAACGAATAGTGAAAGTGATCGGGGAAAAGAGAAGGTTATCGACTGATTTACGAAACTAGTCGTTTTGCATCCGAGGTAAGTTATGTGTAAATAATAGCAATATATTTTTATAAATTGTGATTTATATTTGATATGTGAATTAATATTGAATGTGGAAGGAAAATTGTTCATGAATTATTCAAGTGATAAAGTGTTTAAAATAAGCGTTAAGAGTAAATTCCCGGTTGAGCTTAGGAATAGAAGTGGGTACAAGTGATATATCACTAGAGACCAGTGTTATAGTTTTATAGTGAGTCCCGGGTGCTGGGTGATCTAGCATGTGTTGCAGACACCTGACAGCTTGAGTGAGCAGGCCCGAAGGCATTTCCAGTGTTATTGATCAGTGGTAGCTTCGGCTACATTACAGTGGTAGCTTCGGCTACAATTCAGTGGTAGTTACATAACTACATTACAGTGGTAGCTTCGGCTACATATCAGTGGTAGCTTCGGCTACATATCAGTGTGGCACATATGTGCTAATTCTCTACGTATCCGTGTATATTCCGAGTGTTCAACGGGATTAATAATGAATTAAAGTGAATATGAGATGAAGTGTGTATGCATGTATAATTGAAAGAATGAGCATACGTGATAAAGGTTAAGTATATAAATGTATGTGCAAGTGAATTGGTAAGATTGTACATGTGCAAGTGATTGAATTTGCTAAGAAGGATATTGATTAGTTATATGTAAAAATGTTAATTATTAATTGGGTGCTTATTGTTTACATGTAACTTACTAAGCTATTAGTAGCTTACTCGTTCTTTTCCTTTCCTTTGTTTTATAGTGTGTTGAACTTACTTGGATTGGAGATCGTCGGAGCCTCGTATCACACTATCAAGCCTTTACATTGGTATATAAATGCTTTTGAAATGTTTTAAGTTATGGCATGTATAGGGATCAAATTATTTTGTATGGATACCTAAGTGATATTTACTACAAAGAAAGTATGAAAAAGTAAAAATTTTCAATGAAACAGTTTTTGGATAGCAGCGGTGGCATGATTTTTTAAAAATCACCAAAAATAGGAGAAATGGAATTAGAAAGTGAATAAGATATAGAATTAAAGAAACAGTATAAGAAAAGAAATTTTATATTCTGTGATATTTGAATTTTAGTGAGACAGAATCAGAATGGTATTTGAAGTCCCCTTTTTAGACTTTAGAAAATCATTTAAAATTTAAAAAAAAAATAATTATGAATTATAATTTATATTTCTAGATTCCTTAGTGAGTATACTTTCAATAGAAACAAGTGGAAACAATATATAAAAATTGTACAATGAGATAATTGATTTTTAGTGAAGAGTGGTCAGAACCGTTGGACAGAGAAATAGGGGAGACTTTAATGAATAAACTGTACTAATTGAATGAACCAAAAATTCTGAAAATTTTATAGTGAGAATATATATGAGTCTAGTTTTAGGGAAAATTTACGTATCTAAATTTCGAGTTTCGTAACTCGAGTTATAATTAAATTAATGACTGTTGCGCAGATGGACAGATTTATTGTGAATGATGAAATAAATTATTTTTATACCCGAAGTAGTAAGTTAAGTTAAATAACGCCTCGTGCTCGACTCTGGCAACGGTTTCGAGTGAGTGGTGTTACAGGAAGAAGCTATGAAAATGCAATACCTATACTTATTTTCTGGTAAGATTTTCGGGGACGAAAACTCCTTTATACGGGGAGAGTTGTAACAGCCCGTTTTCAGTGGAATTTGAACAGTAGTTTCGGGACCACAAATCCGACAAGTAAATTATTATTTTATTATTTTATCTTTTTGATAAAAAGACCCAAAGGTCAGACATCAATTTATTAAATCTTTCATCACCAAATCATGATTATTCTCCAGGTAATCCCACTTAAAAGTTGAATTACATTTATTAATAATAGCCTACTTACAAATAAAATAAGCTATCTTATTACAACATCTATTGGCCCACAACACCTTGGAAGAATTAAACTGCTCCAGCTGCTCGCACATTACCTCAGTATATTAGCCCAACAATGTAATATCATGACATCTTTTGTTTATGCGGTTAACCAAACTGACACGTCAGTTTCAAAATGTACTTTATGGAAATTGAAAGCTTCTGCAGATTTAATACTTTCTTCAAGCGCTTTAAGCTCCGCCAATCAGCTTTCATCTCCGTAACAATAACGCCCCCTCCCCAAGCACAACCCATTCGAGTTGCGTGCAATCATCCCAAAACCTATCTTCTCTGACGAAACAGCAGCATCAAAGATGATTTTAACGATATCGCAAGGAGGTTTAATCCAACACTTTCAATCAGAGACACCAGCAGCAGGGGATTGTAAACCAGATGATGAATCCAAAAATATTGACTCAAGGTAGCATCTCTCTCCCACACCACCCTTGCTTCTTCGTTTTTACCTCTAAAGATAAAATTGTTTCTATTATTCCAGCTATTCCAGAGCGTGTTTATGAAGTCAAAAATAGCTTTAAGGTCCAAAACCCTCATCATGTCCTCTATCCAATCAATACACTTAGAGTAAACGCCATCGAGAATATTATTATTGAGTCTGCCCAAAACCAGAATTTCACGAGCAGTGAGGTATTCCTTCAATGCATGAATGAGGGTCTCATTGCACGCTCCATACCTAGGGCAGTCTTTCTTGAACTCCTGGCAGATATACGAGATTTTTTGAAAGGTTGGAAGGATGTCATGCCCAACTCTCCAGCAAAAAAATACGAATTTTGGGCAACATCTTCAATTTCCATATAGTTCTCCAGAAAAAACGGTGCGAACCATAGCCAACTTATTTAAGAATAAGCCAAGAGTATTCTAACTTTGACGTATAATAGCCGTGGGGGCTACGAAACCACCCTCTTCTATCACTCAGTCCATTATGAATAATGGGGATTTTAAAAATTTTCTCCCCCAAGTTTTGCCCATAAATTGCATGCACCCTATCCACTTTCCAGCCTACGTCATTACTACACCAAAGGTCACGAACCTTTTGTTCAAGGATGGCCAACTCGTTAGAACAAAAAAAACCCCCACAAAAACCTTTGAACCCCTAATTGTCATTCCAGATATCAATGCTTCTCCCATCTCTCACATACTAACCGAAACCATCTTTAAGGGACCTATCAGTCGTAGCGATGCTCTACTTAAAATATTATTATTTTATTATTATTTTAATATCTATGGGATGTTAGTAAGGTCGTATTAAAATTTTCTTAAGAAATTTTGACGTTTGCATGCTTAATTATGTAAAAAGGACTAAATCGTAAAAAGTAAAAAAGTAGAGTTCTATTAGTTAAAAAGGTCTATTGGCTATGGAATTTTAAAGTGACTGGACTTAATGGATAATTAGACCATTAGTGTGGTTAGTGGATATCCATGATGAGGTTTTATTGAAATTATTAATGTTTTTAAAGGGCAAAATGGTAAAATAGTAAATAAAAACATAAAAAGAAAAGAAAGAAAAAGAAAGTATCATCTTCATATCATCTTCTTCAACCAAATTCATCATGGGAGCATGCTAGGTTCGGCCAAACTTAGTCTCACTTGCATGGTGTGAAATTTTGTTCCATTTTTAATGATTTTTATGTTTCCGAGATTGTTGTAGCTTAATCTAGCTAATCGAGGAATCAATTTTTAAAACTGTTAAAGATTTAGGGTTGTGCCATGAATGTTATTTCTTTATTCTTGATGTTTAATGAAAGATTATAAGTCATTGTTGATAAATAAACAAGTTATGTAAAGTGATTTTTGATGAAAATGGCATTTAGGGACTTGTTTGTAAAATTAGTAAAAGTTTAAGTTAAATCTATGAAATGATGGTTTGTATGGGTTGATATAGGTCCCTAGAGAAATCGGCTAGCTTGAGAAAAGGATGAAAATGCTTAGACTTCAATTTATGAGCTTAAGGACTAAATTGTAAATAAGTTAAAATATTAGGGGCAAAATAGTAATTTTTCATAAATACGAAATATGGAGTGAATTGAATAATAGAGATATTAAATGGATTGAATTTTTCTATTTAGATCAAGATAGACTGCGTATAGAATTAGATCGGGAAAAAGCAAAAGCCTCAGATTAGTTCGACTTCGTTTTACGCCCTAGTTGTCGAGGTAAGTTCGTAATGTTTTAATATGTAAACGAATTTATATTTGTGTACTTATATTATGTTGCTTTCATTATTATGTACTTGGAAGAATATTGTTGAATTGCACATGCGTGCCCATGTTTATACTTTGGTACCCCTGAATTGCACATACGTGCCTCTATTTGTACTTCAGTACCCCTAAATTGCACATATGTGCCCCTGTTTGTACTTCGGTACCCCTTAATTGCACATGCATGCCCCTGTTTATACTTCAATACCCTGAACTGCACATATGTGCCCTTTTTTAGAATTCGGTAATTCTGAATCAAATAATATATGAATCATATTTAATTTGTTGTGCGATTAAGTGATATACTATGTTCTCACAAAGCTTTATAAGCTTATTTGTTCTTGTGGATTGTTTTGTAGATTGTTTTTGCTAACACTTTTGACGGATCAAACCTTCAGCTCACACTATCCATCGATATTGGTAGTTTTTGTATCTCCTAAGGTAGTGGCATGTATAAACTTATGTAGTTGAATTTTGTGGTTGAAATGTATTTAGGATGCTTTAAAATGGTGTTTGATGAATATGTATATAATAACTAAATGTGTTTTGGTGTCATGTATGCATAATAGATTATAATGCTTGCTTTAGAATGTACCTTTGGTCATATTTGATAATGGATGAGAATGGTATATTAGTATCATTTGATGGTTTGTGTTATTGAGCTACCTATTGTTGTATGTTTGGTAAGTTCTTGGAACTAGTAGTTGAGGAATAGTAAGTGGTAAAATTTGTATGTTTAGGTAGGTTTTGATTATTTAAATTGAGGTGCCTCTAATGGCATATTGGTTAGTTGATTTAAGACTCTTGAATTGGTATATATATGTATGTTTTGATAAGGTCTTGTTGCCTTGAATTTGTGCACAATTGGCCTAAAGGGTCATGCATGAGTTGGTGTTGGAATTGGCTCAATTTTGGGCAAATTCATGTCCATACGGCCTGAGACACGGGCATATGACTCAATCGTGTGTGACACATAGCCTGGCGACACGGCCGTGTGTCCCTTATAGGTTCTATTGCATGCAAGTCAAGCAGTTACACGGCCTGGCACACGTGTGGGGCTACTTCGAGAGTTACACGGCCTGGCACACAAACATATGACTTGGTCGTGTGACCCTACTCAGAGAGTTACAAGGGCTCGAACACAGCCGTGTGACCCCTACAATCAAATTTTCCTAACTTTTTCTTAAACCTTCCAAATGTTTTCAATTTGGTCCCGCATTGTTTCCAAGGTGTTTCTAAGGTCTCGAAAGCTCGATTTAGGGTCGATATGTATGTGAATAAATGAATTATGTTATGATTATATTAATGTATGAAATGTATGTTCTAATGTTTCGTTTGTACGGTAATGCTCCGTAATCCCTATCCCGACGACGGTTACGGGTTAGTGGTGTTACAAAAGTTTTACAAAAGAATATTTAGTTCATTTGGAGTGACCAATGCCAAGAAAGTTTCAAGAAATTGAAACTGATGTTGACTGAGGCGTCAGTTCTAAATTTGCCCGAATTGGGGAAAGACTTTGTGGTTTATAGTGATAATTTTTTTAGAGGTCTAGGTTGTGTTCTAATGCAAGACGGAAAAGTGATTGCGTATGTGTCTTCCTAGTTAAAATCACACGAACGCAACTAAAGATTTGGAGGTATTATCTTTATGGTGAAAAATGTCATATTTTTATCGATCACTAAAGCCTTAAATATCTCCTAACCTAAAAGGAGTTGAATTTGAGACAACTCAGCTGGGTTGAACTTTTGAAAAATTATGATTCTGTTATTTATTACCACCATAGTCAAGCTAATGTCGTAGCTGACGCGTTGAGTAGAAAGGTAGCCGTTGAGTTGCGGGCAATGTTC
The DNA here is from genome assembly GCA_025698515.1 of Gossypium sturtianum. NCBI lineage: Eukaryota > Viridiplantae > Streptophyta > Magnoliopsida > Malvales > Malvaceae > Gossypium > Gossypium sturtianum. The sequence goes on from CM046947.1 coordinate 75,091,364, forward strand.
GCTTAACTTAATATTAACAATGGCGACAATTTGTTGGCTGAGTTGAAAGTCCCGGTGTTGTTTGACCAAATCATAGTAGCGCAGTTAGTTGATGCCAAGTTTCCAGAAAAAGAGAGATGGTTCAAGATAGCTCAACAGAAAACTTCAACATTGATGTTTGTGATTGTCTGAGGTTCCGCCATAGAATCTATGTTCCAGATGTTGCTTAATTGAAAGAATTATAACTTTGTGAAGCTCATGATAGCCCTTTTTCTTTGCACCCTAGTAGAACGAAAATGTATCGTGATTTGCGGGAATTGTATTGGTGGCTCAGTACGAAAAGAGAAATAGTAGAGTTTGTTGCCAAATGCTTAACTTGCTAGCGGGTTAAAGGGGAACATCAGGTTCCCACTAGACTACTTCCACCTATTTCGATTCATAAATATAAATGGGAGCACATAACGATGGATTTCATAACATGGTTACCATTATCTCCGTGCAAGAAGAATGTTGTTTTGGTAATATTTGATCGACTTAAAAAATCAACCCATTTTGTTTTAGTTAGAATAGATTGGTCACTTCTGAAGCTAGCTGAGGTACACATTTGAGAAATAGTCAGATTACACGGAGTACCTATATCGATTATCTCTGATCAGGACCCTCGATTTACTTCAACATTTTGGAAACAGTTGCATGAATCTCTAACTACAAGACTTAACTTTATCACAACTTTTCACCTACAGGCAGACTGGCACTATAAGCATGTTATTCAAATTTTGGAAGAAATGTTGAGAGCCTGTGTAACTGATTTTGAATTAGGTTGGGAACATTATCTACCGTTGACCAAATTTGTGTACAATAATAGTTTCCAGTCGAGCATTCAAATGGCTCCATATGAAGTATTATATGGTCACAGGTATTGAACACTTGTTTTGTAACACCCCTAACCTGTATCCGTCACCGAAATAGGGTTACGAGGCATTGCCTATCAAATCACAACATACAACATACATTTATGCATCCATTCTCAAAAACCATTCAATCATAAACACATTGTCCCTTATAAGGGCCACTAGGCCTTAAACGTGCTTTAGAAATGGTTCGGGACTGAACTGATAACATACGAAAATTCTTAAAAACTTAGAAATTTTTCAAACATACAAGGGTCACATGCCTGTGTGAACAGGCTGTGTGCCTCACACGGCTCTAAACACGCCCGTGTCCCAGGTCTTGTGAAAACAGGGCATACACAGTTGACCACACGCCTGTGTGTCTAGCCCGTGTGCCCTTTGAAATGGCCACACACGCCCGTGTGCCAAGCCGTGTGCTAGGCCGTGCCAATCCTGTAGGGTATACTAACTTATGCAACACAGCCAAGTCACATGCCCGTGTGCTAGGCCGTGTGCCATTTAGGGGGTATACTGACTTGTGCCACACAGCCAGTCACACGCCCGTCTGTGAGACTGTGTGGAGCATAGTGACTTCAATTTCATTCTAACACCAGGGGACACACACGGCCGTGTCATCATGGTCAGTGTCGACACGCAGGCCGAGACACACGCTCTGTGTCTCGCTCTGTGTGGACAAGAATAGGCCATTTGCAAGGCCAATTTGCCACCCATTTTCATGCTCACCTAAACAACCAAAATAATACCATTTCAACACATTTATAGGCAACCAAAACATACCAATTCATATACAAATCATGCCATTTCATCTTCAACCATTTCACTACTCAAATCATAACCATAAACATACCAAAACAATATGTCATTACCAACAATTTCACCTATCTTCCCTATGCATTTTTTTCTCATCATTTTATCAACTAATTCATGCCAGAAAATATACCAATTCATCATCCCTATATCATACCAAATCAACCATGATATATCATTGGTAATTAATCAAAATAATTAACCACTTAGCCATCACAACAACCATACCAAACATGCCAAAACACAAGGCCGTATATACATCACATATCACTTACCAAATTCATAAATTAAGCCAACTTAGATGGCCAAAAACACACCAACATGTACATCATTTACAAGACAACTCTCATGGCTAAAATCACAACTCAAAACATATCATCTTAACACTAGCCTATACATGCCATATACCATATATACATAACATCAAAAGTAGCAACAAGTTGATCACTAGTGTGACGATGTTCCTAATGATCCCCGAGTCTGAGCTAGCTTCGATTATCTATAAAACGAGAAAAGAACACACAAAGTAAGCTTTAAAAGCTTAGTAAGCCATATACAAATAAATTACCACATGAATCAACATTATTTCCATCAATACGTAAACTATGAATAAACACATATAAGCTCACAAACCTTTCCCAATGTATACATATTCAATATCATAAGTGAATTCATCAAATACTTCATTTTTCAATACTTATATGAATCTTGTATGTACCTGAGCCACTTAACTCATTCGCACATTCTTTCTTGACTTGACTTTTCCCGTTGAACCATTCTAAATCGTTAAGGATACAAGGAAATCACATATAGCTCGTACAATGCCATATCCCGAATATGGTCTTACATGTTATCACATATCGATGCCACTATCCCAGACAAGGTCTTATACGAAATCAAATAACGATGCCAATGTCCCAGACATGGTCTTACACGTAGTCACATAATGATGCCAATGTCCCAAACATGGTCTTACACATAATCACATCTCGATAATCCTAATGTCATGACATTCGTTTCCTATACTATTCCTAAGGTTCGTATGGGACTTTTAGATATTGTAACCCTATCGATTCTTGCTCGTATTTGATCATTAAACATTCATAGTAGTTCAATGACAATTAAACATATATAATTCAATTTAAAGACATTTTTTTGCATATGAACTTACCTCGTATTAGGGATAAACAGACTGGATCGACTATTCGATAAACTTTGATTTTCCCCGATCTAAATCCAATTTCTTTTGTTCTTGATATATATACATTAAAAGATAACTCATTTATTCATCAAATCATTCAATTCAATCCACAAACACATATTTGGGCATTTTTACACTTTAGCCCCTAAAGTTCCACATTTTTACAATTTAGTCCCTATTTCATAAAAACACAAATTACACAAAATTTAACAAAACACATGCTTAGCCGAATTACCATAGTACCCCTAGCAGCCCATATTTCACATTTATTTCATATTTCAACCACCCAATTTACAAAATTCACAATTTAATCCCTAACTTGTATTTTATTCAAAAATCACTTAATAAAACATGAAAATCTATCATCAAGTTTTCACATTTCACCATCAAACATCCAAAAGCTCAAATAATCATCAATGGCACTTCAAAAAATCATAAACAAATTCAAAAATTAAGGCATGGGCTAGCTAGAATAAAAAGCAACGATCTCAAAAACATAAAAATATCAAAAACCGAGCAAAGAACATACCTTAAACAAAAACAATAAGAGCCGAACCTAGATGGACATGGAAGCTTACTTTTTCCCTTAATATTCGGCTATAGATGAAGAAATTAAGATGATATGGCTTTTGTTTTAGTTATTAACTTAAATAATTAAATTGCACATTTAACCTTAATGAAACCATTATAAAATCACCTAATATATACCCGTTTATGTCCATTCCCACTATCAATGGTATAATATCATCATAAGGACCTTTGATTTAATAAACCATAGCAATTAAACACATCTAACAAGTAGCACACAAGTTTTACACTTTACGCAATTAAGTCCTTTTTTCTCAAATTAAGCATTCAAACGCTAAAATTATTTCACGAAACTTTTACACATATATAATCACATGCTATAAACACCAAAAATAATATTAAAATAATTTTTTGACATCGAATTTGTGGTTTCAAAACCACTATTCTGATTTAGCTAAAATCAGGCTGTTACAACTCTCCCCCCTTAGGGATTTTTATCCCCGAAAATCTTACCAGTGAATAGGTTCGGGTATTGATTTCTCATAGCATCCTCGGATTCCCACGTAGCTTCTCAAAACCCCGTGTCGATGCCATAATACTTTCACTAATGCGATTTTCTTATTTCTCAATTCTTTCATCTCGCGAGCTAAAATTCGAATTGGTTCTTCAGTATATGACATATCAGACTGAATTTCAACCTCGATCGGGGAAATGACGTGTGAAGGGTCGAATCGGTATCGTTGAAGCATCGACACATGAAATACATTATGTATTTTCTCTAATTCAGACGATAAAGATAGTCGATATGCCACTGGTCCAACTCGTTCAATAATCTCATACGATCTGATGAATCGCGGACTCAATTTCCCTTTCCGACCAAACCGGAATTTCTTTTTCCACGACGACACTTCCAGAAACACTTTATCCCCAATCTAAAAGTCAATATCTTTTCGTTTCAAGTCTGCGTAAGATTTCTGTCGATCTGAAGCTACTTTCAAACTATCGCAAATTACTTTCACTTTTTCTACTGTTTCTCTGATCAGATCAACCCCGTGAATCTTATTCTCGCTTAGCTCAGTCTAGTACAACGGTGTTCTACATTTACGACCGTATAGAGCTTCGTATGGTGCCATCTCTATACTTGATTGAAAGCTATTATTGTAAGCAAATTCAATCAGCAGTAAATATTTCTCCAGCTACCTTCAAACTCAAGAATGCAAGATCGTAACGTATCCTCGAGTATCTATATAATTCGCTCGGATTGACCATCCGTCTGTGGGTGAAGAGCGGTACTAAAATGTAGCTTTGTACCCAATGCCTCTTGCAGTTTCTTCCAAAATCATGAAGTGAATCTCGGATCTCTATCCAAAACTATAGATAACGACACTCCATGCAAACAAACAATATCTGATATATACAACTCAGCTAATTTATCCAGTGAGTAATCCGTACGTACTGGAATGAAATGAGCTGATTTTGTTAATCTGTCAACAACAACCCAGATTGCATCTTTCTTTCTCGGAGTTAAGGGTAAACCCGAAACAAAATCCATGGTTACTCTGTCCCATTTCCACTCAAGAATCATGATAGGCTGTAATAAACCTGACGGCACTTGATGCTCAGCTTTGACTTGCTGGCAAATCAAACATTTCGAAACAAGTTCTGAGATATCACGTTTCATGCCATGCCACCAATAAAACTGTTTCAAATCATTATACATTTTCATGCTTCCCGGGTGTACTGATAAACAATTACTATGTGCTTCATTTAAAATCATCTGAATCAACTCTGAATTTCTCGGAACACATCGAAATCAATTTGAACTCTGAATCATAATTTGACTCACACTGAACCCGTTTTGCTTGTAGTTTATTATCAAGCTTTTGAGCCTCATAAATCTGCTGTATAAACAACTATCTCGCTTTCAACTCGGCTACTAACGAACCATCGTCGGACAAAGCTAAATGTGTATTTAAAGCACGTAAGGCAAACAAGGACTTTCGGCTTAAAGCATCAGCAACTACGTTCGCTTTCCCTGGATGATAGTCTATCACTAATTCATAGTCTTTTAACAATTCTAACCATCTCCGCTGTCGTAAATTCAATTCTTTCTGAGTCATCAGATATTTCAAAATTTTGTGATCAGTATAAATATGACACTTCTCACCAAATAAATAATGACGCCAGATTTTCAATGCGAACACTATCGTAGCTAACTTAAGATCGTGCGTCGGATAATTCTTTTCGTGTGGTTTCAACTGTCTCGAGGCATTAGCTACAACTTTGCCTTCCTGCATCAAAACACAACCCATGCCATTTAACGATGCATCGTTGAAAATTAGAAATTATTTACCCGACTTAGGTTGAACTAACACTGGAGCTTCAGTCAATAAAGCTTTTAACTGCTCAAAAATTTTCTGGCATTTATCTGACCACTCGAACTTAACATCTTTTTGAAGCAATCTTGTCATCGGAGTTACAATCATCGAAAAGCCTTTTACAAACCGCCTATAATATCCCACTAGTCGCAAAAAACTATGGACCTCAGAAACATTTCTCGGAGGCTTCTAATCTATAATCTCATATATCTTACTCGGATCAACCTGGATACCATCAGTTGAAACAATATGTCCCAGAAATCCAACTTCTCGTAGCTAAAACTCACATTTTCTAAACTTTGCAAACAACTGTTTATCTCTCAAAGTTTGTAGTACGATTCTCAAATGCTCAGCATGCTCAGATTCATCGCGAGAGTAAATCAATATGTCATCAATGAACACAACTACAAATCGATCTAAATACAGCCTGAAAATTCAATTCATCAGGTCCATGAAAATAGCAGGTGCATTCGTTAGTCCGAAAGGCATAACAAGAAATTCGTAGTGTCCGTACCTTGTTCTAAATGCAGTCTTTGGCACATCTGAGTCTTTTACTCGCAACTGGTAATAACTTGATCTCAAATCAATTTTCGAAAACACTGTTGCCCCTTTCAACTGATCAAACAAATCATCTATTCGTGGAAAAGGGTATTTATTCTTGATCGTCACTTTGTTGAGCTGTCGATAATCTATACAGATTCTCATCGTGCCATCTCTCTTTTTCACAAATAAAACTGGTACACCCCAGGGAGAGAAACTCGGTCTAGCAAAACCTTTATCTATCAACTCTTGCAACTGAGCTTTCAATTCTTTTAACTCTGTCGGGGCCATTCTGTACGGAGTTATCGATATCGGTGTAGTTCCCGGTACTAACTCAATGCCAAACTCAACCTCTCAGATTGGTGGTAAACTCAGTAACTCTTCAAGAAGCACATCCGGATACTCACACACAACTGGCACTGATTCGATCTTCTTTTCAGTCACTTTTGTATCAAGCACATAGGCAAAATAAGCTTCGCAACCCTTTCTCACATATTTCTGAGCTAACATCGATGAAATCACTACTGGTAAACCATTCAAATCATCTGACTCAATCCAGATAATCTAATAATTCTGACATCTCAGATCAATCATCTTTCGTTTATAGTTTACTATAGCACCATGTAGCGTTAGCCAATCCATACCCAGAATTATATCAAATTGATCAAATGGCAACAACCTCAGATCAGCCGGAAAGCAGAAATCCCGAATAATCAATAGACAGTTCTTGAACACTTTATCAACCAAAACACACTTGCCTAAGGGGTTCGATACTTTAATCACAAATTCAGTAGACTCTAAAGGTAAAGTCTTACTGGATACTAAATTCATGCATATATAAGAATTAGTTGATCCTGGATCTAATCATGAATATATAAGAATGAGTTGATCCTGGATCTATCAATGCAATCACATTAGTATCATAGAGAGTGAAAGTACAGGTGATAAGCGAGCGCGAATAACGTAGGCTCGTGCAGGTGCTCTGGCCTCAGACCTCACAGTAGAGTCTTTTGTCACTCTCTGTGTAACACCCCTTACCCGTATTCGATGCCAAAACAGGGTACGAGGCATTACCAGACCTATAAGCAAGCAATCACACAGACTGATGCATAATTTTCCATGGAAACTTAAAACTTTCCTTAAAAATCCATATCACCCTTTAAACGAGCCTACGATGCCCAAAACATACATAAGGAGTAGTTTAGAACTAATCCAGATTCCGACGAGCACTAAGAAAATTTTTACTCAAAACAAGGCCACACGCCAGTGTGGAAAGGAACACGCCCGTGTAGGCAGGCCGTATTATCACACACGCCCATGTTCCTAGCCCGTGTGGATTTATTTCTCAAATTCGAACCTACAGTGGTTTTCACACGGCTTGGCACACACCCGTGTCTACGGCCCGTGTCCCTCACACGGCCATGACACGCCCGTGTCTTAACCCGTGTGTGAAAACCTTGACATTCTATTTATGACGTCATCATCTCCTTAAGGTCACACGGCCAAGGCACACACCCGTGTCCTCAGGCCGTGTGGTGAATTAAATTCCTAAAATCAGGTGCAGACTTCACACGGCCTGGGCACATGCCCATGTCTTATGGCCGTGTCTTCCACACCTGTTGAGACACACTGCGGCGTGCCTCGGCCCATGTGGACAAAATAAGGCTATCTACCAAGCCTTTTGCCACTCAAACTTGCACCAACTTTCACAATATCAAAATCACACTAAACATCCATAAACACATGCAACATATCATCATTCAACCAACCATAACCATAAGCCATAACATTATGGCATTGACATATACATGCATATATAAATAAGTTTACATTCAAATAAATATTATGTGCCACATCTCATGGACTTATACCAAATGAATCAAATATCATCACAAGCCAATACATTTGGCTAAACCAATATGACATATAACCCAAAAGACCAAAACCCTATACATGCCATACTCAAAAAGAAGGCTCTACCGATACCAAATGTATAGATAGTGTGGGTGATCCTCCGACAGTCTCCGTTCCTAGAGCTGGCTTGTCGATACTATAAAACAAAGGGGAAAGAAAAGGAAGTAAGCTTTAAGCTTAGTAAGTCTATATGTAAACAGTAAACATCATACCACATACTTATCAATCAAGAACATTACATTCTAATCAAGAATAATTCAGATCATTGCAATTGTACTTACTCATTTTCCAAATCTTACCACATTCCAAATACACAACATACACATTGCTAACATTTACATGCACTTATACCCTGCACTCATCATCACACAGTCCCACGTAATCTCATTTAATCCAAAGTTTCTCGAAAAACACATTCGGGATAATACCAAATATAAGGTGGTTTCTCACACAGCCCACCACTAATAAATAACAAGGTGGTATCGCACACAGCCCACCAATAATAGTAAATACGGTGGTATCGCACACAACCCACCAATAACAATAATTATGGTGGTATCGTACATAGCCCTCCATTAACAATAATTACGGTGGTATCGCACATAGTCCACCATTAACAATAATTACGGTGTTCATTCATAATTTCCTCACTTTATATCAATTAATAATTATCATCAATATTCATCCACATTTCACATAATACATTTATATGTAAAATCATAAGTAAAAAGAATGTACCATTTACATATAAACTTACCTTGATACAAAATATGTCAATTTGCGGTTTAGTCTGAAACCTTGCCTTTTCCTCGGTCAAGGTTGATTCCACGCTCTTCTTGATCTATAATGACATATTTAGCTTATTAAATAACCACATTATTCAAATCACTCCAAAATTCCTATTTTGGCAAAATTACCATTTTGCCCCTAAACTTGTGCAAAATTACTATTTTGCCTCTAGGGTCGTAAAATGAAATGTGTTCATTTTTCACATACCCAAGCCTAGCCGATTCATATTCCCTCTTATAGCACCTCATAATTTCAATTATTTCACACATTTACCACCTATTTTACAACCTTTACAAAAAGGTCCTTTTAGGTGTTTTCATGGAAACTCCATTCACAAAAGTTGTTTATTTAAAAATTAAGATTCATTCTCTTCCATAAAATTTTAGAAATCAACATGAACATTCACATGGAAAAACCCTAAACTCTCAACCATTTTTTAAAATAGTCCCCTCATTAGTTAGATTATGCTACAAGGGTCCCAAAAGTACAAAAATTATTAAGAATGACCACCAAAATCACTTACTTGCAAGGATTAAAGGTTGCTGAAATTTTCAAGCTTCCGTGGCCCTTCCTTGAGTGAAAAATTAGTGGAGAGAAAAAGAAGATGGAAAAGATGATATCTTTTCTTCTCTTTATTTTATTTTATTCAATTAAGTCACCTAATCCACCAAACCTTGACCACTTTAGTCTTTTTGTCCCCTATGGCCGGCCATCACTATCTTAATGGCCTAATTGCACATTAAGGACCTCTAATTTAAGGTTCTTTAGCTATTTAACACTTCTAGATTGTAAAGTAGAACTTTCACACTTTATGCGATTTAGTCCTTTTTCGCAGTCAAACATGCAATCACTAAAATTAATTCACCAAAATTTTCATGCACTCATATAATCATGCTATGACACGTAAAATAATATTAAAAATAATTTCTCTAGCCTCGGGTTAGTTGTTTCAAAACCACTATTTCGACTAGCCCCAAAATCAGGCTGTTACAACTCTCCCCCCTTTAGAGATTTTCATCCTCGAAAATCTTACCGGTAAAAAGGTTTGGGTACTATTTTCTCATCGTTTCTTCCGGTTCCCACGTAGTCTCTTCTACACCATGTTTTTGCCACAACACCTTCACCAAATTAATACTTTTGTTCCTCAACTGTTTAACCTCTCAAGCCAAAATCTTAATTGGTTCCTCATCATAGGTCATATCCGGTCGTATCTCAATTTCTGTAGGAGGGATTACATGCGAAGGATCAAAACGATATCGTCACAACATTGACACATGGAACACATTGTGTATTCTCTCCAACTCCGCCGGCAAAGCTAACCGGTAAGCTACTGGTCCAATCCTTTTAATAATCTCATATGGTCCAATGAAACACGGACTCAATTTGCCCTTTCGACCAAATCTCAATATTTTCTTCCATGGGGATACTTTCAGAAATACTTTATCACCCACCTGAAACTCAATTTCTTTTCTTTTCAAATCCGCATATGACTTTTGTCGGTTCGAAGCAGCTTTTAGACTATCACGGATCACTTTCACCTTCTCTTCGATTTCTCTAACTGAATCAACCCCGTGAATTTGCTTCTCACTAAGCTCAGTCCAATACAAAGGAGTTCTACATTTGCGTCCATATAATGCTTCGTACAGAGCCATCTGTATACTCGATTGATAACTGTTGTTGTAGGCGAATTCGACAAAAGGTAGATATCTTTCCCAACTACCTTCAAACTCTAAAACACAGCACCGGAGCATGTCTTCAAGAAATTTGAATCACTCTTTCGGATTGACCATCAGTTTGCAGATGGAAAGTGGTACTAAAATTCAATTTCATACCCAAGGCTTCTTGCAACATTTTCCAAAACCTCGAAGTGAACCTCGGATCTCTATCCAAAATAATGGACATAGGCACCCCATGTAATCTCACAATTTCAGCAACATACAGCTCAGCCAACTTGTCAAGTGAGTAATCAATATGTACCGGTATAAAGTGAGCCAATTTTGTTAATCTATCAACGATAACCCACACAACATCTTTCTTTTTCGGAGTCATGGGTAGTCCTGTTACAAAATCCATCGTGATTCAGTCTCATTTCCACTCGGGAACCATCACTGGCTGAAGTAAACCCGAAGGTTCCTGATGCTCGGCTTTCACTTGTTGGCAGATCAAACACTTTGTAACAAACTCAGAGATGTCTCTTTTCATACCCGACCACCAATACAACTTCTTCAAGTCATTATATATTTTTGTACTACCCGGATGTACTGACAAACAACCATTGTGTGCCTCATGCAAAATCTTCTGAATAAGCTCTTCATCCTTAGGTACACAAATTCTCTCTCGGAACATCAAATAGCCGTCGGCACCAATCCAAAAATCCGATTCAATACCCGTCTCACATTGAGTTATCTTGGCTTGTAATTCTTTATCACCTTTTTGAGCTTCACAGATCTCTTGCAAAAACATTGGTCTCGCTCTCAACTAAGCTAAAATCGAACCGTCGTCAGACAAAACCAAACTCGTGTTCATAGCCCTCAAAGCAAACAAGGATTTCCTACTCAACGCATCGGCGACCATATTCGCCTTCCCAGGGTGATAGTCAATTATTAACTCATAGTCTTTTATCAACTCTAACCATCTCCGTTGTCATAGTTTTAACTCCTTTTGAGTCATCAAGTACTTCAAACTTTTGTGATCGGTAAAGATTCAGCATTTCTCACCATGCAAATAATGGCACCAAATCTTCAAAGCAAAGACGATGGCGGCTAATTCCAAATCGTGCGTCGGATAATTCTTTTTATGTGGTTTTAGCTATCTCGAGGCATAAGCTACCACTTTTCCCTCTTGTATCAACACACAACCAAGACAATTCAATGACGCATCACTATAAATCACAAACTCCTTTCTCGACTCAGGTTGTACCAAAATCAGTGCTTTAGTTAATCGTGCCTTCAACTTCTCGAAACTCTATTGACATTTTTCAGTCCATTCAAACTTAACATTCTTTTGCAACAACTTAGTCATCGGAGAAGAAATCATCGAAAATCCCTCGACAAAACATCGATAGTAGCCGGCTAAGCCTAAAAAGCTTCTAACTTCTGATATATTCTTTGGCGGTTTCCAATCTACAATTGTCAAAATTTTGCTCGGATCAACCCGAATACCATCGCCTGAAACTATGTGTCCCAGAAATCTGACTTCACGAAGCCAAAACTCACTTTTACTAAACTTAGCAAATAATTTCTCCTCTCGTAGAATCTACAATACCATTCTTAAGTGTTCGGCATGCTCGACCTCATCTCGGGAATAAATCAATATATAGTCTATGAACACTACTACAAATTTATCCAAGTATAGCCAAAAAATTCAGTTCATTAAATCCATGAACATAGCTAGAGCATTAGTTAAACCGAAAGGCATCACCAGGAATTCATAGTGTCCATATCTCGTTCTAAAAGTAGTTTTCGACACATCGGATTCCTTGACTCTCAACCGATAGTAGCCGGATCTTAAATCTATCTTTGAGAACACGGTTGCTCCCTTCAGTTGATCAAACAAATCATCAATTCTCGGCAATGGGTACTTATTCTTTATAGTTACTTTGTTAAGTTGACGGTAGTCAATACAAAGCCTCATTGTTCCGTCTTTGTTCTTTACAAATAATACGGGAGCACCCCAGGGAGAAAAACTCGGTCTAACAAATCCCTTATCGATCAACTCTTGCAGCTGAGCCTTTAACTCTTTCAATTCGGTCAGAGCCATTCTATACAGAGCAATGGAGATCGGTGCTGCAACACCCCTAAACCCGACCCAGACGTTATGACCGAATCTAGTGATGTCACATCAAAGGGATAATTCCAAGATGACTTTCCTTAAGTTTAAGATTTTAAAAAAAAATATTTAAGTTGAATGATTAAACAGTTGAACAACAATTAAAACCCAAATGTAAAATCAAATTGGAGGTACACGGCCTTATTACATCCCTAATGAAAATAAAGTAATTAAAAAAGAGTTATTCGAAATAAATAAAGAAAAACTTATAAGTAGCTTGTAGTGTGGCCACCTCCGAGTCCTCTTCATCATCGAGCCGTTTATTGAGAGTCACTTGAAACATTAAATAAAAAGGGTGTGAGTTTCGAAACTCAATGTGTACGACCCTTGGTAATCAAATCAACATGTAATTACCACGTTGGGCCTAAGCCCTATCAAAGTCGGTGGTCTTGGGCCTTAGCCCAGAATGACCTCATATCATACCAATATCACATGAATGCAATGCACCCATCCCAAATCTAACCCTGCACTCCACTCGTACCAACCCTACACTCCTGTGGGGATATAAATATCAACCCACCCAGCCCTACACTCCAAAGGTAGCACCAACAGCGGCACTACTCAAACGTTGCAGCAAGGCTGCTAAGCATATAATGGGCTTAAAGCCACCGGTGGATCCACGGTCGTCAAGCAACTATGCGATCCTCACATATCTTCCTCCGTATCATCAAACCCACCCAAGTGTAACATATATTTCATGAATGCAACATACACATTAAGCACATTAAGCACCTAGGGGTATTTTAGTCATTTCACTACCCAGGGGTATTTTCGTAATTCTACCCTAAAGAGGTATTTCCGTAATTTCTACCCTACAAGGGTATTTCCGTAATTCTACCCTACAGGGGTATTTCCATAATTCTACCCTACAGAGGTATTTCCGTAATTCTACCCTAAAGGGGTATTTCAGTAATTTCTACCCTATAGGGGTGTTTTCGTAATTTCTTTCACCTCGGGTTTTAGTTATGAACTTTGGCCCATCAACAAGTCCTCGCGGTTAAAGTGAACAAACACTATGCACCAGGTAGGATCTCAGAGAAGAGGAGGTGGGTCACTAGGACCGCTTAAGTACCAAGCCTCCCTAGATCCAATCCTAGACATGCATATGTCGGTTACCAAACTCTAACTAATCGACTTGTCCACAAACATGTTTGATTAATAAATTAAGTCTTATGTAATTTTAAGAATTTATCAGAACTAGGCCTAGAGTCCATTAAACCCTAGCATACATTTCTAAAATCCCATAAGGCTCACTAAGCCCATTCATGTTTATATAGCCCATTAGGCCCGCTCATGTTTATGTAGCCCATTAGGCCCGACCATAATCAAACCATACACCCCTTTCATGTCAATTCAATATTCAAATACACATATCAATCTTTGCTGATTTGGGCCCGTGAACTCGGCAGGCCCATTTAGCCACTTTCGGCTTTTCGGCATTGCCGCCATCGTGTGTGTGTAGTGTTTGTACACACCTGGTAATAACGCGTGTGGCAATCCCCTTAATCGCGAACCTACAATCGACATCACTTAACGATTAACCAAGGGCTTAATACATACTTTATCAAAAACTGAAACCTCACCGTAACCTTACCATGTGCCACCAGTTCTAGTAGCCCTTCCTTAGCTACTAATCACGAATATCCCCTAGATCTGCACCCACACACATATATGCTATAAAAAATCAAGTGACTCATGCTCCACACAAGTCACCTCTATAATCCATACTCACATTTGGCCAACCACTAATCCATAACTGAGACGAGAACACTTACCATTTTGCTAACGATCCTTACCACGCTTGCGATCTTTGAACCCTACCCTTGTTAATACAAGGTTAACGACAAGGAGTAGTTAGATAGCCCTTCGGCTTTTAACAAAACGCACTAAAGAAGTTGACTGAGTACTTACCGAAACCCGCTTTTGATCCTGCGGCCTAGATAGCTACTGAACATGATCCGACTTTTAATCTTGACTAAGAGTAGATAACAACCGACTTGTGATGGAGGAAAATAACTAGGAATCGACACAAATAGATAGGGCTATTCGATTATAAGGGAGTAATCAGCTTTCAGAGAAAGAAGAAGAATACAACACCAATAGGGATTTCAGCAAAAAGGAATGATGGTTATTCGGCAATGGAAGAATTCGGCAATAGAAGAATAGAATGAGGGGGAGAAAAGAAAAGATCAAATGTGCTTGCGTGTGGGTAACTACAGGATATTCGGTCAAGAAAAGAAAGACTGACCTACTTGCAAAACTCTCCAAATGCCGAAAGCCACAATGAAAATTCGTAATACCCCCTAAAAGACCCAAAAATGACACTCATTTACCATTCTAAGCCAAATTTATACACTTCCCACTTCCCAAAACGGCACCAACTCTTCACACTTCTCAGCTCCTAACTTTTCTCCCTGATAACTCCTCAATCTCATCCTAAATTTTCTCTAAGATAAGCTCCTTTATCCCTTCCTTAATTTTCTCTTATGAACACTTCCTTCAGAGTTCACATCCAACGCCACTACTAACCATCTAGAAGGAAAAAATTAAATCCCCAACAAAATACCATGCCACTACTCAAACCTTGGACTCCCTTGCCTGCTAATGACGCCACCACCCTGCTCCCTATGTGGTGCCACTTTGCCACTACACCACAAGCTCTTTTGTGTCATTTTTCTTCTTCATTTATGTAAAAGGCCTAATACCTGAAGTCACAGTTCCCTTGGGGCTAAAAGCAAAATTTTTCCTATACCCTTACTTGATCCCGGGACATCTCCAACACCCCTAGACACTCCAAATTCATTAACCCTCAAAGCCCACATGCCAATTGTCATTTTCTCGCTCACTTAAAAATTTTCTGAGACCCAAAGCCCAAAGCCCAATTCTTCTAGGCCCAAATTCGGGGCGTTACAGGTGCAGTCCCAGGTATCAGATCGATAGCAAACTCAATTTCTATAACTGGAGGCAACCCAGGTAATTCTTCCAGAAATACATCTGGAAACTCACAAACTATTGGCACAGATTCAAGCTTCGACTCAGTCATCTCAATATTCAACACATATGCAAGGTATGCTTCACACTTTTTTCTCATACACTTCTGAGCAGACATGTACGAAATCACCACAGGCATCTTATGTGAGTCATCTGTTTCAACCCAAAGAATCTCACCATTTTCACATTTCAAATCAAGAGTTTTCCGTCTACAATTTACCTTGGCATCATGTGATGTCAACCAATCCATGCCCAAAATAACATCAAACTCGTCAAACGGCAACAACATCAAATTAGCCAGAAAACAGTGACCTTGAATCGTCAAAGGACAATTCCTACAAACCATATCTACTAGCACATACTTGCCTAAGGGATTTGACACCTTAATCACAAATTCAGTCAATTCAACAGATAATTTCTTACTATTTACCAAATTCACACAAACATAAGAATGAGTGGATCCGGGGTCAATTAAAGCAACAACATTAGTATCGTAAAGAGAAAATATACCCGTAATCACGTCAGGGGATGATGCATCCTCACGAGCTCGTATGACATAAGCTCTAGCAGGTGCTCTCATTTCTGTCCTCGCAGCTGAATCCTTTATCATACTTTTACTACTAGCCCCGTTTCTGGCATTTTACGGTGGTCTACCCCTGCTAGTAGTGTTACTCGGTCTAACACTCTGAAGTTTCTCTCCCTCAACATTCTCAGGACAGCCTTTGATGAAATGTTCTCGAGAACCACACTTGTAACAAGCTCAGTTGTTTCCCCAACACTCTTCAAAATGTTGTCTACCATACTTCTGACATTCGGGTTTATTATACTTCACATTACCCACACATGGCATTAAGGTGGCTTGAACTCTAGAGTTCGAATATGTTTTACCATGATCTCGGTGTGAATCCCCATTTGAAACGGTCGTCCGAGGATTCGTTTCCTTGGACCTCTTTGATTGGGATTGGAACGACTTACTCATCGGCCTCTTCCTTGCATCTCGGGCATCAATCATAGCTTTTCTATTTTTTTCATTCAGCTTTTCAGCCTTGCTAGCTCTTTCGACCAATACCATTAATTCTTTCAATTTTAAAATCCCAACTAACATTTTAATATCCTCGTTCAGCCCATCTTCGAATCTCTTGCACATAATAGCTTCGGTAGACACACACTATTGAGCATACTTACTGAGTCTATCGAATTCACGTTCATACTCTGCCACAATCATTTTGCCTTGCTTCAGTTCAAGAAACTCTTTCCATTTTTGGTCGATAAATCGCTGACTTATGTATTTCTTTCAGAGCTCCTCTAAGAAGAAATCCCATGTCACTCTCTCTTTCGAAACTACAGACGTCAGGGCTTTTGACCAACAGCATGTCGAGTCTTTTAATAACGATACGGTACATTTTAAGAACTCTTCGGGCGTGCAAGAGAGTTCATCAAATACCCGCATAGAATTTTCAAGCCAGAACTCTGCTTTCTCGGGATCATCATCTATGTTGGCTCTAAATTCCTTGGCCCCTTGTTTTCAAATTTTATCAACCGGGGGTTTAGTCAATCTTACCAAGTCAATACCTTGAGGAGCTACGGGGACCGGCTGAGGTATAGGAGGGGGTGGAGGAGGTTGAGCATTAGGATTTGCTCGAACAAATTGAGTATACCAATTGCTATCATATGGAGAAAGGCTTCCCGAGCCTCTTCTCCCTGACCCAAGGTCTCGGGTCTACTTTCCACTGGCGCGATCCCTTGTGCGGGAGCCGGCGTATTACTTGCAGCATCATCAGTCGCAGCTCGATCGGGATCCAATACTATATGAAAACACAGTTGGAAATTGTCAGGAGTGACCACACTATAATAATATATTTACAGCATGTACAGCTAGACTCTCACACACGCTACGGTAGTCTGAGAACTGACTAACCCATAGCTCTGATACTACTAAATGTAACACCCCTCACCCATATTCGACGCCGGAATAGGGTACGAGGCATTACCAGACTTATAAGCAAGCAATCATACAGACCGATGCATAATTTTCAACTCAAATTTAAAACTTTCCTTAAAAGTCCATATCACCCTTTAAACGAGCTTACGAGGCCCAAAACATACATAAGGAGTAGTTCAAAACTAATCAGGATTCCTACGAGCACTAAGAAAATTTTTACTCAAAACAAGGCCACACGCCCGTGTGGAAAGGAACACGCCTGTGTGGGCAGGCCGTGTTATCACACACGCCCATATTCCTAGCCCATGTGGATTTATTTCTCAAATTCGAACCTACAGGGGTTTTCACACGGCTTGGCACATGCCTATGTCTATGGC
This sequence comes from Gossypium sturtianum, assembly GCA_025698515.1. Lineage (NCBI taxonomy): Eukaryota > Viridiplantae > Streptophyta > Magnoliopsida > Malvales > Malvaceae > Gossypium > Gossypium sturtianum. The sequence continues at coordinate 75,109,549 of CM046947.1, forward strand.
CCGTGTCCCTCACACGGCCATGACACGCCCGTGTCTTAACCGTGTTTGAAAACCTTGACATTCTATTTATGACGTCATCATCTCTTTAAGGTCACACGGCCAATGTAACATCCCGATCTAGGGCCTAGTCAGAATAGTGGTTGCGAGACCACAAATCAGAAGTAGAAATATGTGTTTTATGATTTTCATGAGGCTTGTGATATGTTTGCATGTTTGTGTGAAAATTTCATGAGGAAATTTTATTCATTAGTGATCAATTTGTCCATTAGGACTAAATTGCAATGATTAGAAAATATGAGATTCTAGAAGATTTAAGTATGAAAAAGAATTATGAAAATTACTAGAGGTCCTTATTTAGAAATTAGACCATTAAATGTCAAGATGGACAAAAATGGACATGGGAAGGAAAAATCTCAAGAAAGGGGCCTTAGGAGTAAAATGGTCATTTGGTTAATAAAAGAATTAAAAGGGAAAAAGAAGTCAAAAATTGTGTCCATCTTCTCTAAGCTTGGCCGGAAATCACAAGGACTCCATAGCTAGGGTTTCTTCAACTTTCAAGCTTGATTGTAAGTGTCTCCTAGCCCCGTTTTTAATGTTCTTCATATTTTTGAGATCCTCGTAGCTCGATTTAGCTATTTCTAGCTATATTTTGAGCTAGGGTTTATGTTCAAAAATTTACCCATGTATGACATGCATGTATTTTGATGATTTATGGAAGAATTTGAAAGTTTGATGTATGATAAACATCTTTTTCTAAGTGATTTTCATGAAAATGCACAAAAATGACCAAATTGTAAAAGTCATGATAGTCATACATGAGTGAAATAGTGGAAATCGGGGGCTGTTGTAGTTAAGAAAATAATTTGGCTAGGCTTAAAATACAAGAAAGTTGAATAAAAATTATTTTACGAGCCTAGGGGCAAAATTGTAATTATGTGAAAGTTTAGGGGCAAAATTGTAATTTTTCCAAAATATGATTCATGGGTTAAATTAGTCAATGTGAGTATTAAACAGGTGAAATTTCTATTATAAATCAAGAAAAACGAAGCTCGGACCGAAACTGAGGCAAGAACAAGGTTGTGGACTAAACCGAATATCTACAGTCATTTTGGGTACCGAGGTAAGTTTGTGTGAAATTAAAGTTTCATAGTGTTTTTATATTTTAAATTGCTTGATCTTATGATAATGAATATTGTAACAATCCAGTTTTGACCCCAGTCGGAATAGTAGTTCCGGGACCACAAATTCAAGTTAGAAAAATATTTTAATATTATTTTCTGTGTCTACAGTACGTGATTAAGCATGTGTGAAATTTCTGTGAATTAATTTGTTCGTTTGTGTGCTTAATTTAATAAAAGGACTAAATTGCATAAAATGTAAAAGTGGCCTTCTAATTGATTAAGGGCCGAATTGTAGTTTTCTTTTAAGCATGAGGCATTTATGATGCAATTAGACCATTTAATTCATGCATGGACACTTTTGGACATGAGTTAGTGGAAATGGATTAAAATTATAAAGGTTAAAAATGGAAATGAATAATTAAGCTTAATTAAATAAAATAAAAGCATGAAAAAAAGCCATTCTATCATCTTGTTTACCGAAATTGAGAAAACAATTAGGGATTGAGAGCTTTGAACATTTTGGCACTCATTTAGCTTGGTTCAAGGTACGTTTTGCTTCGATTTTTGATAATTTCTACGTTTTTGTAATCGTTGCTTGTGTTCTTCAAAACCCATGCTTCAATTTTGTGAATTGATGATGATTTTGAAATGTGCCATTGATGAATTCATGAGTTTTGTGATGTTTGATGATAAAATATGAAATATATGTGTTAGATTAACATGTTTTGTCTTTGGATTTTTAGTGAATTTGAGTAATTTGGACTTAATTGTGAAAATAATATTTTGAGGGACTAAATTGTGAAATAAATGAAATGTATGGACTTGTAGGAACAACATGAACATTTGACTAAGCATGGGTATATAGAGATTTTGTGTATTTTGTGATTTTGTGAAATAGGGACTAAAATGTTAAAATGTGAAAATATGAGGGCTAATTTGTAAATTGCCCTAAATATGTTTTTTGGATTGAATTGAATGATTTGGTGAATAAATGAATTAAATTTGAATATGTATAGATCAAGAACCGAAGAAAACAGATTTAGATCGAGGAAAGTCGAAAACAGTTGAGTAGCCGTTCATTTTCGTTTATCCGAATCCGAGGTAAGTCTATATACAAATAAATGTATTCATGTTGATTTATGTATGTACATATGAAATCTAATTGTGATGAATGTGTACGAGTTGATAAATACATGAAATTCGAGATAGTATCGACATGGTGTCAACATCCGAAAAAGTCTCGTACGAACCTAGGAATAGATAGGACTACGTATGTCATGACATAGGTTTCCGATATGTGATATTGTGTAAGACCACATCTGGGATGTTGGCATCGATTTGAGATTTACGTGTAAGACCATGTCTGGGACATTGGCATCGTATTGATTCATGTAAGACCCTGTCAAGGACAGTGGCATCGATATCTGGTTACATGTAAGACCACGTCTGGGATGTTGGCATTGTACGACTTTTCTGAGTATTCTGAACATCCTATTTTATTCCGAACAGTTCAACAGGTAAGTCCGAGAAATGAATGATTATGTGAATTGTATATCCGTTTCAGGTGCGTTTGATGTATATGCTTGAATAGACATGAAAGGTGAGTAATATGTACATAGATGTAATGAAATAAATGTGATATATGTATGTTTGAAATATGAGCAAAAGAGATGCTTGAGATGTGATATGTTGGTAAGCAATGGCAAACCAAATGAGCCAAAGAGAAATCTAAGTGTTTGAAATGAAGATATGTTAATAAATTTGAATTGCTACGCTTATAAATGATTATATGATAAGTTTAATTGTATATGGCTTACTAAGCTTTTGAAAGCTTACTATGTGTGTGTTTGTTCTGTTTTATAGATCGTTAAAGCTACGAAGGGCTCGGAGATCGTCGAGGATCATCATCACACTACTCAATCCTATTTTTGGTACCTTTTGAAAGTGTATATACTAAGTATGGCATGTATAGGCTAGTCATTTTGAATTATGTTTGGGAATATATGAATAGCCATGTGATATGGCTAGTTAATGATATGTTGTGAATAAGGAGATGAGCTATGTGATGTGTTTTGATAATGGTAGAGCATATGATAATATTGAGCTATGTTTTGGTGATATAAAGTTGGTCTATTATTGATGAAGTGATGCCATAATGAATTGGTAAGTTTATGGATGAATATTACTTAGATATACTTGTGATTTAGTTGAGCTAAATGGTATATAAGATGTTGTGATGAAATGTACTTGAATGAGTTGAAAAGGATGACCATTTGGTATGTTTTTGGTTGCCATAAATGTTTGGAATGATGCTTGTATGTGCTTGTAGGGATGACCCAAAGTGTGGGTGGCATTTTGGCCTTGTAAATGGCCTATAATTGCCCACACGGTTGAGCATACGGGCATGTGGCTCGACCGTGTCTTTCGTGGTTGCATTTCAAAAGCAAGTCAGACTCGACCACGGGCTGGACACACGGGCGTGTGACTGGCCGTGTGGTGCAAGTCAGGCTCGACCACGGGTGAGGCACACGGGCGTGTCCACGACTGTGTAGACAAGTCAGTATGTATGCCCTGTTTTGATACGGGTTAGACACACAGGCGTGTCTGAGGCCGTGCGAGTCACACGGCCTGCCCACACGGGCATGTGACCTCTGTAACTTAGAAAAAAATTTAAAATTTTTGATAAATTCCATATGTGTTCGGTTTAGTCTCGGCCCTATTCTAAAGCATGTTTAAGGTCTTGTAGACCTATTCCAAGGACACTTGGATTGGATTTTTTGAATTATATTATGAAATGTCTGTAAAAGGTTCTGATTTGTCCAGTAATGCTTTTAGCCCTAGACCAGCGATGGTTACGGGTTAGGAGTGTTACATTTTATTGGTATCAGAGCTACGGTTTAGTCGATTCTCGGACTAACGTAGCGTGTGAGAGTTTAACTATACATGCCATATATATGAAATGTGATAGTGTGATGAATCCTGATGAGTAAAATGTGTTTTTCGTATAGTAATGGATCCCGAAAGAGCCGTAGCTAATGACGTTGAAAGCAATGCGCCTGGTCCCGCTCAAGGGACAGTGCCATCTGATTCAAGACCGGCTACTAGCGGTCAAGAGGGAGAGGCTAAACAAGCCTTCTTCCAAATGATGAATGAGTGGTTCAGTCAGTATGTAAGAACTAATTCGGCTATTTCACAACCTCTGCCCTCGCCTAATCCTCCTCAGACTTCTGTTGTACCTCCGATTATGAGTTTGAATCTGTTAAATAAACCTCCGGTCGACAAAATCCATAAATATGGGGCTGGAGAGTTCAGGACCACTAGTGATGACGACGCTGAGAAAGCTAAATTTTGGCTTGAGAATACAATTTGAGTATTTGATGAAATGTCACTTAGTTCTAAAGAATGCATAAAATGTGTTGTTTCTTTGCTACGAGACACAGCTTATCAGTAGTGGAAGACGTTGATCTCTGTTGTTCCAAAAGAACGAGTCACATGGGATTTCTTTCAGTCTGAGTTCAGAAAGAAATACATCAATTAGAGGTTTATTGATCAGAAACGAAAAGAATTTTTGGAATTGAAATAGGGTTGCATGTCTGTTACCGAGTATGAATGAGAGTTCGTGAGACTAAGTCAATATGCTCGAGAATGTGCTTCAATTGAAGCGATAATGTGTAATAGATTTTAAGATGGCTTGAATGAAGATATTCGCTTGCTAGCTGGAATCCTAGAAATAAAAGAGTTTGTAGTGCTTGTTGATCGAGCATGTAAAGTAGAGGCACTCGAGAAAGATAAAAGAAAAGCTGAATCTGAAGCTAGAGATGTGAGAAAAAGGTTTTCGAGTAAACCATTTCAGTCTGCTTCCAAGAAATTCAGAGATGTGCATAGTCGTTCAAAGACTAATGTGGGACATTCGAACATAAATCGAGCTAGATCGTAGTCAAACGCTAAAGCTCCAGCTTCATCAATGGCTAGTGTGGGAAATGTCCGATCCGAATGACTTGAATGTAAACATTGTGGTAAAAGACATCCGGGGAGTTGTAGATTAAATGATCGAGCCTGTTTCAGATGCGGGTCGTTAGACCATTTCTTCCAAGACTGCCCAGAGTCTGTTGAGCAAGAGATTGTACAGAATCCAAGATCTGATAATGTTTCAGCTAGAGGTAGACCTTCTCGAAATACATTGAATGTCAGTGGTGGTCAGAGAGCTACGAAAGACACTGTTGCGAGATCTAAAGTTAGAGCACCTGCTAGAGCGTATGCTATCCGAGCCCGTGAGGAAGCTTCATCTCCAGATGTTATAACGGGTACATTTACTCTTTATGATACTTCTGTGATTGCATTGATAGACCCAGGTTCTACTCATTCATATTTATGCATGAACTTAGTATCCGGTAAGACTTTTCCTGTAGAGTCTACTGAATTTGTTATTAGAGTATCGAACCCCTTAGGTAAAAGTGTCCTGGTTGACAAAGTATGCAAGAATTGTTCGTTGATGTTTAGAGATGTTTATTTTTTGGCTGATCTGATGCTATTACCATTTGATGAGTTTGATATAATTTTGGGTATGGACTGGTTGACATTGCATGATGCTGTTGTGAATTGCAAAAGAAAGACTATTGATTTGATATTCCTTAATTATGAAATAGTTCGGATTGAGTCTAATGATTTGAATGGATTCCCGGCTGTGATATCAGTGATGAAAGCTCAGAACTATTTGAAAAAGGGTTATAAAGCTTATTTTGCCTATGTAATTGATTTGAAAGTATCTGAAAAGAAAGTTGAATAATTGCCAGTTGTTTGTGAATTCCCTGATGTATTTCCTGAAGAATTGTCGGGATTACCTCCGATACGTGAAGTTGAATTTGGTATTGATCTATTGTCGGGGACAACACCTATTTCGATAGCTCCGTACAGAATGGCACCAACAGAGTTGAAAGAGTTGAAGTCATAGTTACAATAGTTGACGGATAGAGGATTCGCAAGATTGAGTTTCTCACCTTGGGGGTGCTCCTGTTCTATTTGTGAAAAAGAAAGATGGCACAATGAAAACGTGCATTGACTATCATCAATTGAACAAGGTTACTATCAAGAATAAATATCCTCTGCCCAGAATTGATGATTTGTTTGATCAGCTAAAAGGAGCCACCGTGTTTTCAAAGATAGATCTGAGATCGGGATATTATCAGTTGCGAGTAAAGGATTCAGACATTCCGAAAACTACTTTCAAAACGAGGTACGTGCATTATGAGTTTTTAGTAATGCCTTTTGGACTAACAAATGCTCCTGCTGTTTTCATGATTTTAATGAACATAATTTTCAGACAGTATTTAGATTGATTTGTTGTTGTGTTTATTGACGACATTTTAATTTATTCGTGTGATGAAACTGAGCATGCTGAACATCTAAGAATCGTGTTACAGACCCTGCGTGAAAAGCAATTATATGCAAAGTTCAGTAAATGTGAATTCTGGTTGCGTGAAGTAGGTTTTCTAGGACATATAGTGTCAGCATTTGGTATACGAGTTGATCCGAGCAAGATATTAGCTATTTTGGAGTGGAAGCCTCCGAAGAATGTGTCTGAAGTTCGCAGTTTTTTGGGACATGCTGGATACTATCGAAGGTTCATAAAAGATTTTTCGATGATTGCCACTCCGTTAACTAAATTGCTTCAGAAGGATGTGAGATTTGAATGGTCTGATAAATGTCAGAAAAGTTTTGATCAGTTAAAAACTTTGTTGACTGAAGCTCCAGTTTTAGTACAGCCAGAATCGGGTAAAGAATTCGTGATTCATAGTGATGCTTCGTTGAATGGTCTGGGATGCATTTTGATGCAAGAAGGCAAATTTAAAGCTTATGCCTCAAGAAAACTAAAGCCTCATGAAAAGAACTATCCGACACACGATCTAGAACTAGCTGCAATTGTATTTGCATTAAAGATCTGGCGCCATTATCTTTTCGGTGAAAAATGTCATGTATATCCGGATCATAAAAGTCTGAAATATTTAATGACTCAGAAAGATTTGAATCTGCGACAGAGAAGATGGTTAGAGCTATTGAAAGATTACGAGCTTCTGATAGATTATCATCCGGGTAAGGCAAATGTTGTTACTGATGCTTTGAGTCAGAAATCACAGTTTGCACTGCGAGCGATGAATACTCATTTAGATCTGTCTGATGATGGTACAATTTTAGCAGAGTCGAAAGCGAAACCGTTGTTTTTACAGCAAATATGTGATGCCCATAAAGTTGATAATGAAATGCTAGCAAAACGAGCTCAGTGTAATATGAACTCCGATACTGAATTTTGAGTTGATGAGGATGATTGCTTGAGATTTCGAGATTGAATTTGTGTTCCGAGAAATCCAGAGTTATTACAGTTAATTTTGAATGAAGCTCATAATAACCGCCTATCTGTTCATCCGGGAAGTACAAAGATGTATCACAATCTGAAGCAACGTTATTGGTGGTTTGGTATGAAACAGGATATATCAGAATTTGTCTCGAAATGTTTAGTCTGTCAGTAAGTTAAAGCTGAACATCAGGTGCCATCAGGCTTGTTACAACCGATAATGATTCCCGAGTGGAAATCAGACAGAGTGACAATGGATTTTGTTTCAGGTTTGCCTTTGACTCTAAGGAAGAAAGATGCAATTTGGGTCGTAGTTGACAGATTGGTGAAATCAGCTCACTTTATTCCAGTACGATCTGATTACTCTCTTGATAAATTAGCTGAACTTTACATTTCTGAAATTGTGAGATTGCACGGGGTGCCACTATCTATTGTGTCTGACAGAGATCCGAGGTTTACATCACGATTCTGGAAGAGATTACAAGAAGCTTTGGGTACTAAAATGCATTTCAGTACAGCTTTTCATCCGCAGACTGATGGTCAGTTCGAGCAGATCATTCAAATACTCGAGGATATGTTGCGATGTTGCTTTCTTAAATTTAATGGTTCGTGGGAACAATATTTGTCATTGATTGAATTTGCATATAATAATAGTTTTTAGTCAAGTATCAAAATGGCACCTTATGAAGCTTTGTACGGACGCAAATGTCGGACACCTCTGTATTGGATAGAACTCAGTGAAAATAAGATACACGGGGTTGATTTTATAAAAGACACTGAACAGAAAGTAAAAGTGATCCGTGATAGTTTGAAAGCCACATCAGATCGTTAGAAGTCCTATGCAGACTTGAAAAGAAAAGCCATTGAATTTGAAATCGGTGATAAAGTTTTCTTAAAAGTATCTCCGTGGAAGAAAGTACTTCGATTCGGACGTAAAGACAAATTGAGTCCGAGGCTCATCGGACCGTATGAAACTATCGAGCGTATTGGACCTGTTGCATATCGATTGTTGTTGCCACCAGAGTTAGAAAAGATTCACAATGTATTTCACGTGTCAATGCTTCGTCGATACAAATCTGATCCATCACATGTGATTACTCCGTCTGAGATTGAAATCCGATCTGATATGACTTACGAAGAAGAACCGATTCGTATCTTGGCTCGTGAGATTAAAGAATTGAGAAATAAGAAAATTCTGTTAATGAAAGTACTGTGGCATCGACACAGAGTGGAAGAGGCTACGTGGAAGCCTGAAGATTCAATGAGACAACAATATCCGAATCTGTTTAACGGTAAGATTTTTGGGGACGAAAATCCCTAAGAGGGGAGAATCGTAACAGTCTGGTTTTGACGCCAGTTGGAATAGTGGTTTTGGGACCACAAATCCAAGTTAGAAAAATATTTTAATATTATTTTCTGTGTCTACAGTACGTGATTAAGCATGTGTTAAATTTTTATGAATTAATTTGTCCGTTTGTGTGCTTAATTTAATAAAAGGACTAAATCGCATAAAATGTAAAAGTGGCCTTCTAATTGATTAAGGGCCAAATTGTAGTTTTCTTTTAAGCATGAGGCATTTATGATGCAATTAGACCATTTAATTCATGCATGGACACTTTTAGACATGAGTTAGTGGAAATGGAATAAAATTATAAAGGTTAAAAATGGAAATGAATAATTAAGCTTAATTAAATAAAATAAAAGCATGAAAATAAGCCATTTTATCATTTTGTTTGCCGAAATTGAGAAAACAATTAGGGATTGAGAGCTTTGAACATTTCGGCACTCATTTAGCTTGGTTCAGGGTACGTTTTACTTCGGTTTTTGATAATTTCTATGTTTTTTGTAATCGTTGTTTCGTGTTCTTAAAAACCCATGCTTCAATTTTGTGAATTGATGATGATTTTGAAATGTTCCATTGATGAATTCATGAGTTTTGTGATGTTTGATGATGAAATATGAAATATATGCGTTAGATTAACATGTTTTGTCTTTGGATTTTTAGTGAATTTGAGTAATTTGGACTTATTTGTGAAAATAATATTTGAGGGACTAAATTGTGAAATAAATGAAATGTATGGACTTGTAGGAACTACATGAACATTCGGCTAAGCATGGGCATATAGAGATTTTGTGTATTTTGTGATTTTGTGAAATAGGGACTAAAATGTCAAAATGTGAAAATATGAGGGCTAATTTGTAAATTTCCCTAAATATGTGTTTTTGGATTGAATTGAATGATGAATTAAATTTGAATATGTATAGATCAAGAACCGAAGAAAACAGATTTAGATCGAGGAAAGTCGAAAATAGTTGAGTAGCCGTTCATTTTCGTTTATCCGAATCCGAGGTAAGTCTATATACAAATAAATGTATTCATGTTGATTTATGTATGTACATATGAAATCTAATTGTGATGAATGTGTACGAGTTGATAAATACATGAAATTCGAGATAGTATCGACATGGTGTCAACATCCGAAAAAGTCCCGTACGAACCTAGGAATAGATAGGACTACATATGTCATGACATAGGTTTCTGATATGTGATATTGTGTAATACCACATCTGGGATGTTGGCATCGATTTGAGATTTACGTGTAAGACCATGTCTGGGAAATTGGCATCATATTGATTCATGTAAGACCCTGTCAGGGACAGTGGCATCGATATCTGGTTACATGTAAGACCACGTCTGGGACGTTGGCATTGTACGACTTTTCTGAGTATTCTGAACAACCTATTTGATTCCGAACGGTTCAACGGGAAAGTCTGAGAATTTAGTGATTATGTGAATTGTATATCCGTTTCAGGTACGTTTGATGTATATGCTTGAATAGACATGAAAGGTGAGTAATATGTACATAGATGTAATGAAATAAATGTGATATATGTATGTTTGAAATATGAGAAAAAGAGATGCTTGAGATGTGATATGTTGGTAAGCAATGGCAAACCAAATGAGCCAAAGAGAAATATATGTGTTTGAAATGAAGATATGTTAATAAATTTGAATTGCTATGCTTATAAATAATTATATGATAAGTTTAATTGTATATGGCTTACTAAGCTTTTGAAAGCTTACTTTGTGTGTGTTTGTTCTATTTTATAGATCGTTAAAGCTACGAAGGGCTCGGAGATCGTCGAGGATCATCATCACACTACTCAATCCTATTTTTGGTACCTTTTGAAAGTGTATATACTAAGTATGGCATGTATAGGCTAGTCACTTTGAATTATGTTTGGGAATATATGAATAGCCATGTGATATGGCTAGTTAATGATATGTTGTGAATAAGTAGATGAGCTATGTGATGTGTTTTGATAATGGTAGAGCATATGATAATACTGAGCTATGTTTTGGTGATATAAAGTTGGTCTATTATTGATGGAGTGATGCCATAATGAATTGGTAAGTTTATGGATGAATATTACTTAGATATACTTGTGATTTAGTTGAGCTAAATGGTATATAAGATGTTGTGATGAAATGTACTTGAATGAGTTGAAAAGGATGACCATTTGGTATGTTTTTGGTTGCCATAAATGTTTGAAATGATGCTTGTATGTGCTTGTAGGGATGACCCAAAGTGTGGGTGGCATTTTGGCCTTGTAAATGGCCTATAATTGCCCACACGATTGAGCACACGGCCGTGCGGCTTTACCGTGTCTTTCGTGGTTGCATTTCAAAAGCAAGTCAGACTCAACCACGGGCTGGACACACGGGCGTGTGACTGGCCGTGTGGTGCAAGTCAGGCTCAACCATGGGTGGGGCACACGGGGGTGTCCACGACTGTGTAGACAAGTCAGTATGTATGCCCTGTTTTGACACGGCTTAGACACACGGGCGTGTCTGAGGTCGTGCGAGGCATACGGCCTGCCCACACGGGCATGTAACCTCTGTAACTTAGAAAAAATTTTAAAATTTCTGATAAATTCCATATGTGTTCGGTTTAGTCCCGGCCCTATTCTAAAGCATGTTTAAGGTCTCGTAGACCTAATCCAGGGACACTTGGATTGGATTTTTTGAATTATATTATGAAATGTCCACAAAAGGTTCTGATTTGTCCAGTATTGCTTTTAACCCTAGACCGGCGATGGTTACGGGTTAGGAGTGTTACAAATATCATTTCATGAAAGTCGACTAATGAAGCCTCGATGAGAAAATGATGAGAAGATATTATTTTGAAGTCCCGGTTGAAGATTCGGAATAACGAGGATACCTATGCCACGTCATGAGATAAGGAAGGTCCCGTATAAGACCATGTCTGGGACACGGCATCGGCACCGAATGTAGGTCCCATATAAGACCATGTCTGGGACATGGCATCGGCACCGAATAAGAAAGGTCCCGTGTAAGACCATGTCTGGGATATGGCCTCGGCACCAAAGGAAGATCTCGTATAAGACCATGTCTGGAACATGGCATCGACATCGAGTTAAGAGATCCCGTGTAAGACCATATCTAGGATATGGCATCTGCATCAAGAGGTGATCCCATGTAAGACCATATCTGGGATATGGCAATGGTATCGTGATACATGTATGAGGAGATTGAGTATCCTTCGATATTTCGAGTAGTTCAACTGGCAAAAGAGCTAAGTATACATAGATGACAAAGAGCTAAGCTATACAAAGATGACATAGAGTTATATTTAAGTTAAGGATGACAATGATTTAAGTTTATGTTCAAGATAGCATATGTGCTAAATTATGTGATGAAGTGACACAGGTACCATGAGTAAAATACGAATTATGAAACAGTAATGAGATATGTGATGGGTAAGCGTAAGTATGAGTAAGTATGTCAAAGAACTTGAGAACTTATGTTGTTATTGTTCTATGAGATGAATGGATTTTACCATGAGTACTTATGTTGCTATTTTAATTCATGCAAACTTACTAAGCTATATGCTTACCCCTTTATTTTCCCTTTTCCTTGTAGTATCGCCAAGCTAGCTCGAGGATCGTAGAACGTCGGAGCTCGGATCACACTATCAATAATTCTTTTGGTATAGTAAGTTGATTTATTTTTGGTATGGCATGTATAGGAACTTGGTCATCTTGTGTTATGTCATATTTGAAAGCCAAAGTGTTGACTATTAATGTTATACACTCATTTTGTAAATGGCCATTAGGAATTGGCCGATATTTGTCAAGTTTTATATCTTAATGAAGATGAGTTTTATGAAGTGAAAGTTCATGCAATTGATAGAGTAAAATGTGAAGTGTATGAATGATGATTAGTGATTCTTCATAGGGTATTATTGCCATGTTATGTGTTGCTTGTGTTGGCATATGTGTGATTATGTTTCAGGGTGGCAATTGGCTTGGAAAATAGTCTTTTAATTGTCCACACGGGTAGACACACGGGCGTGTGTCTAGGCTGTGTGTGACACACGGTCAGCTCTATAGGTGTGCTGATAGACCGCGTGTCCCCTGCATCAAATTTTCTAGAATTTGATTCGCCACACGGGCCAGCACACGGGCGTGTGCCTAGGCCGTGTGCCATTAAGAGCTTGCTGACGTCATAAACAGAATACCCAGGTTTTTCACACATGGGTGAGGACACAGGCGTGTCTAGGCCGTGTGAGGGACACGGGCCACAGACACGGGCATGTGTCCGGCCGTGTGAAAACCCCTGTAGGTTTGAAATGAAAAATTAATTCCACACGGGCTAGGAACATGGGCGTGTGCGACCACACAGCCTGCCCACACGGGCGTGTTCCATTTCACACAGGCGTGTGGCCCTGTTTAGGCAAAAAATTTCTAAGTGCGCAAGAGTTTTCGGTTTAATTCTGAAACCTTCCGTATGTATGTTTAGGTCCTTGTAGGCCCATAATAAGGATGTTATGAATATAAATGAGAAGCTTTAAGTTTAAATGAAATTTTATAGCCTGATGTTGTATGTTTAAGCAAGTTAAGTCCAGTAATGCCTCGTACCCTGTCCCGGCGTCGGACACGAGTAAGGAGTGTTACATTTAGTGGTATTAGAGCTACGGTTTAGTCGGTTCTCGGACTAACATAGCATAAGCATGAGTCTAGATATACATGCCATACACATGAGTATTTACATTATGATAGTGTAACGACTCCAGACGATTTAAATTGTGTTTTCATATAGTAAATGGATCCTGTTAGAGCTGTGGCGGATGATGTAGAAAGTAACGCGCCGCGTCCCACTGAAGGGATGGTGCCGAATGAAATTGAGAATAGACCAACTACTGTAAGTCAGAGAGGAGAAGAAGAGGCTATGGAAGCCTTTCTCCACATGATGAATGCATGGTATACGGAGTTCGTTCGTACAAACTCGAATGCGCAAACCCCTCCACCCCCACCTATTCCTCAGCCTACCCCTGTAGCTCCCCAAGTGGTGGAAGTGGTAAGAAGAGAAAAGCCTCCGGTCGATTGTATCCAGAAACACAGAGCCGAGGAATTTTGAGCTAGTAAGGATGATGATCCGGAAAGAGCAGAACTTTGGCTTAAAAATACCATCAGGGTATTTGATGAGTTATCTTGAACACCGGAAGAGTGCATGAAATGTGTGGTGTCTCTCTTAAGAGATTCTGGTTATCAGTGGTGGAACACCCTTGTGTCGGTTGTACCAAGGGAAAGGATCACATAGGAGTTTTTCCAAGAAGAATTCCAGAAGAAGTACATTAGCCAAAGATTTATTGATCAGAAAAGAAAGGAATTCCTTGAAATGAAATAAGGTAGAATGACAGTAATTGAATATGAGCGTGAATTTGTAAGGCTCAGCAAGTACGCTCGAGAGTGTGTGTCCTCTGAAGCCATTATGTGTAAGAGGTTTGAGGATGGATTAAATGAAGATATCCAATTATTTGTTGGTGTCCTAGAATTGAAGCAATTAGTTGTGCTAGTGGACAGGGCTTGTAAAGCCGAGGATTTGGTTAAAGAGAAAAGAAAAGCTGAGATGGAGTCTCGTGACTCAAGAAAGAGACAAATGAACAAGTCGTTTCAATCTTCATCCAAGAAGTCAAGAGACTTCCCTACCCGATCAGCTACTTCAGTCGGGTTTTCAAACAGAAGTAAGCGTAAACAGTACTCGTGAATTAAAGCTCAGACTACCTTAGTTTCTAGTGTTGGGAACACTCGACCTAATAGACTGGAATGTCCACAGTGTGGCAGACGTCATCCCGGTGAGTACCGAGCCCATGAGAGAGCCTTTTTTAACTGTGGTTCCCAAGATCATTTTATTAGAGAATACCCTGAGATGGTTGAAAAAGAGAAAATTTAGAGTGCCAGATCGGGAAGCACTACTAGAGGGAGACAACAGAGAAACCAGAGAAGTGGAACGAGTAGTAAGAGTACACCCAGAGAGCAGGCTGTAAGATCTGAGGGTAGAGCGCCTGCGAGGACTTATGCCATTTGTGCTCGCGAAGAGGCGCCATCCCCTGATGTAATTACGGGTACATTTTCTCTCCATGATACTAATGTTGTTGCTTTAATTGATCCGGGATCTACCCACTCATATATTTGCATGAAATTAGTATCTAGTATGAGCATGCCTGTAGAATCTACAGGGTTTGCGATAAAAGTGTCCAATCCTTTAGGCAAAAGTTTATTAGTTGATAAGGTATGCAAGGATTGTCCATTGATGATTAGAGGTCATTATTTTAAGGCAAATCTCATGCTATTTCCATTTGATGAATTCAATATAATTCTTGGTATGGATTGGTTAACCACTCATGATGTGACAGTAATTTGTGGAAAGAAATACATTGAATTGAGATGTGAAAACGGGGACACTCTTCGTGTTGAATCAAATGAACAGGACAAATCGCCTGTAGTGATTTCTCATATGTCTGCCCAGAAATATGTAAAAAAGGGTATGAAGCCTATCTTGCCTTTGTGATGAATGCCAAAGAAACTGGATTAAGAATTGAATCAGTGCCGACAGTATGTGAATATCCAGATGTATTCCCAGAGGAATTGCCAGGGTTGCCTCCGGTTAGAGAGGTTGAATTTGGCATTGAGTTAGCTCCTGGTACTGCACCTATATCGATTGCTCCATAAAGAGTGGCCCCAACTGAGTTGAAGGAATTGAAGGCACAGTTCCAAGAGTTGACGGACAAAGGTTTTGCTAGACCGAGTTATTCTCCGTGGGGTGCTCCAGTGTTATTTGTGAAAAAGAAAGATGGTTCCATGAGATTATGTATAGATTACCGGCAGCTTAATAAGGTTCTCGTGAAGAATAAGTACCCATTGCCAAGGATTGATGATTTATTTGATCAATTGAAGGGAGCCACTGTGTGTTCTCCAAGATAGACTTGAGGTCAGGTAAGTTATTACTGGGTTGAGGGTCAAAGACTCGGATGTGCCAAAAATTGCATTTCGAACAAGGTATGGGCACTATGAATTTTTAGTCATGCCTTTTGGCTTAAAAATGCCCTCATTGTGTTTATGGATTTAATGAACCGTATATTTCGGCCATACTTGGATAAGTTTGTTGTGGTTTTTATTGATGACATATTGATATATTCACGTGATGAGCATGAGCATGCTGGGCACTTGAGGATGGTTTTGCAAATTTTATGAGATAATCAGTTGTATGCCAAGTTTAGCAAAAGTGAATTTTGGCTCAAAGAGGTTGGATTTTTGGGGCACATTATCTCGGGAGATGGAATCCGAGTAGACCCAAGCAAGATTTCAGCTATTATTGATTGGAAGCCGCCGAGAAACGTATCAGAGATTAGAAGTTTTCTAGGCCTAGCTGGCTATTATAGACGATTTTTCAAGGGGTTTTCTATGATAGCTACACCGATGACGAGGTTGTTACAAAAAGAGGTGAAGTTTGAATGGACAGAAAAGTGCCAACAGAGTTTTGGGAAACTAAAGGCATTGTTGACTGAGGCTCCAGTTCTAGTGCAACCTGAACCGGGAAAAGAATTTGTGATCTACAGCGATGCATCCTTGAATGGATTGGGCTGTGTGCTTATGCAGGAAGGCAAGGTGATAGCATATGCCTCTAGACAGTTAAAGCCGCATGAGAAGAATTACCCGACACATGATTTAGAGTTGGCTGTCATTGTGTTTGCTTTGAAGATATGGAGACACCATTTGTATGGTGAAAGATGTCGGATATTCACCGATCATAAGAGCCTAAAGTACTTGATGACTCAGAAGGAATTGAATTTAAGGCAGCGAAGATGGTTAGAGCTGATAAAGGATTATGAGCTAGTCATTGACTACCACCCGGGAAAGGTGAATGTAGTCATCGATGCTTTAAGTAGAAAATCCCTATTTTCATTGAAGGCTATGGATACATGGGTGACTTTGTCAGACGACGGTTCCATTCTAGCTGAGTTGAGGGCTAGACAGATGTTCCTTCAAGAGATTTATGAGGCTAAAAAGATGACAGTGACTTACAAACCACAAGAGTTCAGTGTGAGTCGGGTGTTGAGTCCGACTTTCGGATTAATTCTGATGGATGTTTGATGTTTAGAGACAGAGTCTGTGTACTGAGAAATGATGAGCTTATTCGGAAGATTTTACACAAGGCACATAGCGGATGTCTATCTGTATATCCGGGCAGTTCAAAAATGTTTAATGATTTGAAGAAATGGTATTGGTGGCCGAGTATGAAGAAAGATATTTCTGAGTTTGTATCAAGATGCTTGATTTGTCAACAAGTGAAAGCTGAACACCAAGTACCTTCGGGTTTGCTTCAACCTATTATGGTTCCCGAGTGGAAATGGGACCGTATTACTATTGATTTTGTGACGGGTTTGCTGTTGACACCGAGTAAGAAAGATGTTGTATGGGTTGTAGTCGATAGACTTACGAAGTCAACCCACTTCATACCGGTACGTGTTGATTATTCGTTTGATAAGTTGGCAAACTTGTATGTTTCAGATATTGTAAGGCTTTATGGAGTACCTTTGTCGATTATATCGGATAGAGATCCGAGATTCACATCCCGATTTTGGAAAAAGTTGCAAGAAGCTTTGGGCACAAAGCTGAGTTTTAGTACGATTTTTCACCCACAAACTAACAGACAGCCGGAGAGATTAATACAGATACTTGAGGATATGCTCCGGTGTTGTGTTCTTGAGTTTCAGGGCAGCTGGGAAAAGTATTTACCGTTGGTAGAGTTTGCATACAATAATAGTTTTCAGTCGAGCTTAAAAATGGCGCCTTATGAGGCTTTGTATGGGCGTAAGTGCCGAACGCCTTTGTATTGGACTGAACTCAAGGAAAATCAGATTCACGGGGTCGATATGGTTATAGAAATTGAAGAGAAGGTAAAAATAATTCGTGATTGTTTAAAAGCTGCTTCAGATAGACAAAAATCCTACTCAGACTTGAAACGAAAAGAGATTGAGTTTCAAGTTGGTGATAAGGTATTTTTGAAAGTATCACCATGGAAGAAAGTTCTCAGATTTGGCCAGAAAGGCAAATTGAGTCCGCGTTTTATCGGACCATATGAGATTACCGAGAGGATAGGGCTGGTAGCTTATAGATTGGCTTTGCCATCTGAGTTGGAAAAGATACATGATGTGTTCCACATGTCTATGTTGCGACGTTACCGATCAGATCCTTTGCATGTGATTACACCGACAGAGGTTGAAATCCAACCTGACATGACATATGGCGAAGAACTGGTTAGAATCCTAGCACGAGAAGTTAAACAGCTAAGGAATAAAAGTATAGCTCTCGTGAAAGTATTATGACAAAGACATGGGGTAGAAGAGGCTACATGGGAGCCCGAGGAGGCTATGAGAAACTAGTACCCAAACCATTTTACCGGTAAGATTTTCGGGGACGAAAATCCCTTAGGGGAGAATTGTAACAGCCCGATTTAGGGCCTAGTAAGAATAGTGGTTGCGAGACCACAAATCCGAAGTAGAAATATGTTTTTTACGATTTTCATGAGGCTTGTGATATGTTTGCATGATTGTGTGAAAATTTCATGAGGAAATTTTATTTATTAGTGATCAATTTGTCCATTAAGACTAAATTGTAATGATTAGAAAATATGAGATTCTAGAAGATTTAAGTATGAAAAAGAATTATAAAAATTACTACAGGTCCTTATTTAGCAATTAGACCATTAAATGTCAAAATGGACAAAAATGGACATGGGAAGGAAAAATATCAAGAAAGGGGCCTTAAGGGCAAAATAATCATTTGGTTAATAAAAGAATTAAAAGGGAAAAAGAAGTCAAAAATGGTGTCCATCTTCTCTAAGCTTGGCCGAAAATCACAAGGACTCCATAGCTAGGGTTTCTTCAACTTTCAAGCTTGATTGTAAGTGTCTCCTAGCCCCGTTTTTAATGTTCTTCGTATTTTTAAGATCCTCATAGCTCGATTTAGCTATTTGTAGCTATATTTTGAGCTACGGTTTATGTTCAAAAATTTTCCCATGTATGACACGCATGTATTTAGATTATTTATGGAAGAATATGAAAGTTTGATGTATGATAAACATCTTTTTCTAAGTGATTTTCATAAAAAATGCACAAAAAGGACCAAATTGTAAAAGTCATGAAAATGGTCATACATGAGTGAAATAGTGGAAATTGGGGGCTGTTGTAGTTAAGAAAATAATTTGACTAGGCTTAAAATACAAGAAAGTTGAATAAAAATTATTTTACGAGCCTAGGGGCAAAAGTGTAATTATGTGAAAGTTTAGGGGCAAAATCGTAATTTTTCCAAAATATGATTCATGGGTTAAATTAGTCAATGTGAGTATTAAACAAGTGAAATTTCTACTATAGATCAAGAAACGCGAAGCCCGGACCGAAATCGAGGCAAAAACAAGGTTGTGGACTAAACCAAATATCTACACACATTTTGGGTACCGAGGTAAGTTTGTGTGAAATTAAAGTTTCATAGTGTTTTTATATTTTAAATTGCTTGATATTATGATAATGAATATCATTTCATGAAAGTCGACTAATGAAGCCTCGATGAGAAAATGATGAGAAGATATTAAGTTGAAGTCTCGGTTGAAGATTCGAAATAACGAGGATACATATGCCACGACATGAGATAAGGAAGGTCCCGTATAAGACCATGTCTGGGACATGGCATCGGCACCGAATGTAGGTCCCCAGATAAGAACATGTCCGGGACATGGCATCTAAGATCGAATGTAGGTCTCAGATAAGACCATGTCTGGGACATGGCCTCGGCACCAAAGGAAGATCTCGTATAAGACCATGTCTGGGACATGGCATCGACATCGAGTTAAGAGATCCCGTGCAAGACCATATCTAGGATATGGCATCGGCATAAAGAGGTGATCTCAAGTAAGACCATATCTGGGATATGGCAATGGCATCGTGATACATGTATGAGGAGATTGAGTATCCTCCGATATTCCGAGTAGTTCAACGGGCAAAAGAGCTAAGTATGCAAAGATGACAAAGAGCTAAGCTATACAAAGATGACAAAGAGTTATATTTAAGTTAAGGATGACAATGATTTAAGTTTATGTTCAAGATAGCATATGTGCTAAATTATGTGATGAAGTGACACAAGTACCATGAGTAAAATACGAGTTATGAAACCGTAATGAGATATGTGATGGGTAAGCGTAAGTATGAGTAAGTATGTCAAAGAACTTGAGAACTTGTGTTGTTATTGTTCTATGAGATGAATGGATTTTACCATGAGTACTTATGTTGCTATTTTAATTCATGCAAACTTACTAAGCTATATGCTTACCCCTTTATTTTCCCTTTTCCTTGTAGTATCACCAAGCTAGCTCGGGGATCGTAGAATGTCAGAGCTCGGATCACACTATCAATCATTCTTTTGGTATAGTAAAGTTGATTTATTTTGGGTATGACATGTATAAGAACTTGGTCATCTTGTGTTATATCATATTTGCAAGCCAAAGTGTTGGCTATTAATGTTATACACTCATTTTGTAAATGGCCATTAGGAATTGGCCGATATTTGTCAAGTTTTATATCTTAATGATGATGAGTTTTATGAAGTGAAAGTTCATGCAATTAATGGAGTAAAATGTGAAGTGTATGAATGATGATTAGTGATTCTTCATAGGGTATTATTGCCATGTTATGTGTTGCTTGTGTTGGCATATGTGTGATTATGTTTCAGGGTGGCAATTGGCTTGGAAAATAGTCTTTTAATTGTCCACCCGGGTAGACACACGGGCGTGTGTCTAGGCCGTGTGTGACACACGGTCAGCTCCATGGGTGTGCTGATAGGTCGTGTGTCCCCTGCATCAAATTTTCTAGAATTCGATTCGCCACATGGGCCAGCACACTGGCGCGTGCCTAGGCCGTGTGTTCTTAAGAGCTTGCTGACGTTATAAACAGAATACCCAGGTTTTTAACACACGGGTGAGGACACGGGCGTGTCTAGGCCGTGTGAGGGACACGGGCCACAGACACGGGCATGTGTTCGGCCGTGTGAAAACCCCTGTAGGTTCAAAATGAAAAATAAATTCCACACGGGCTAGGAACATGGGCGTGTGTGACCACATGGCCTGCCCACACGGGCGTGTGGCCCTGTTTAGGCAAAAAATTTCTAAGTGAGCAAGAGTTTCCGGTTTAATTCCGAAACCTTTCGTATGTATGTTTAGGGCCTTGTAGGCCCATAATAAGGATGTTATGAATTTAAATGAGAAGCTTTAAGTTGAAATGAAATTTTATAGCATGATGTTGTATGTTTAAGCAAGTAAAGTCTGGTAATACCTCGTACCATGTCCCGGCGTCGGACACGGGTAAGGAGTGTTACAGTCAAGGCACACACCCGTGTCCTCAGGCCGTGTGGCGAATTAAATACCTAAAATCAGGTGCAGACTTCACATGGCCTTGGCACATGCCCATGTCTTATGGCCATGTCTTCCACGCGGTTGAGACACACGGCCGTGCGTCAGCCCATGTGGACAAAATAAGGCTATCTACCAAGCCTTTTTGCCACTCAAACTTGCACCAACTTTCACAATATCAAAATCACACTAAACATCCATAAACACATGCAACATATCATCATTCAACCAACCATAACCATAAGCCATAACATAATGGCATTGACATATACATGCATATATAAATAGGTTTACATTCAAATAAATATTATGTGCCACATCTCATGGACTTATACCAAATGAATCAAATATCATCACAAGCCAATACATTTGGCTAAACCAATATGACATATAACCCAAAAGACCAAAACCCTATACATACCATACTCAAAAAGAATGATCTAACTATACCAAATGTATAGATAGTGTGGGTGATCCTCCGACGGTCTCCGTTCCCCGAGCTGGCTTGTCGATACTATAAAACAAAGGGGAAAGAAAAGGGAGTAAGCTTTAAGCTTAGTAAGTCTATATGTAAACAATGAACATCATACCACATACTTATCAATCAAGAACATTACATTCTAATCAAGAATAATTCAGATCATTGCAATTGTACTTACTCATTTTCCAAATCTTACCACATTCCAAATACACAACATACACATTGCTCACATTTACATGCACTTATACCCTACACTCATCATCACACAGTCCCACGTAATCTCATTTAATCCAAAGTTTCTCGATAAACACATTCGGGATAATACCAAATATAAGGTGGTTTCTCACACAGCCCACCACTAATAAATAACAAGGTGGTATCGCACACAGCCCACCAATAATAGTAAATACGGTGGTATCACACAAAGCCCACCAATAACAATAATTACTGTGGTATCGCACATAGCCCACCATTAACAATAATTACAGTGGTATCGCACATAGCACACCATTAACAATAATTACGGTGTTCATTCATAATTTCCTCACTTTATATCAATTAATAATTATCAAAAATATTCATCCACATTTCACATAATACATTTATATGTAAAATCATAAGTAAAAAGAATGTACCATTTACATATAAACTTACCTTGATACAAAATATGTCAATTTGCGATTTAGTCCGAAACCTTGCCTTTTCCTCGGTCAAGGTTGATTCCACGCTCTTCTTGATCTATAATGACATATTTAGCTTATTAAATAACCACATTATTCAAATCACTCCAAAATTCCTATTTCGGCAAAATTACCATTCTGCCCCTAGACTTTTGCAAAATTACTATTTTGCCCTTAGGCTCGTAAAATGAAATGTGTTTTCATGGCCTAGCCGATTCATATTCCCTCTTATAGCAAATCATAATTTTAACTATTTCACACATTTACCACCTATTTTACAACCTTTACAAAAAGGTCCTTTTAGGTGTTTTCATGGAAACTCCATTCACAAAAGTTGTTTATTTAAGAACTAAGATTCATTCTCTTCCATAAAATTTTAGAAATCAACATGAATATTCACATGGAAAAACCCTAGACTCTCAACCATTTTGTAAAATAGTCCCCTCATTAGTTAGATTATGCTACAAGGGTCCCAAAAGTACAAAAATTATTAAGAATGACCACCAAAATCACTTACTTGCAAGGATTAAAGGTTACTGAAATTTTCAAGCTTCCATGGCCCTTCCTTGAGTGAAAAATAAATGGAGAGAAGAAGAAGATGGAAAAGATGATATCTTTTCTTCTCTTTATTTTATTTTATTCAATTAAGTCACCTAATCGACCAAACCTTGACCAATTTAATCTTTTTGTCCCCTATGGCCGGCCATCACTATCTTAATGGCATAATTGCACATTAAGGACCTCCAATTTAAGGTTCTTTAGCTATTTAACACTTCTAGCTTGTAAAGTAGAACTTTCGCACTTTATGCGATTTAGTTCATTTTCGCAATTAAGCATGTAATCACTAAAATTAATTCACCAAAATTTTCATGCACTCATATAACCATGCTATGACACGTAAAATAATATTAAAAATAATTTCTCTGGCCTCGGGCTAGTGGTTCCGAAACCACTGTTCTGACTAGCCCCAAAATCGGGCTGTTACACTCTAACTAGCACTCACATTATCAGAATTTATGGGTGGTCTCCCTCTAACTACAGTATTACTCGGCCTTGTACTCTGAGCGTTATCTTTTTCAGCTAACTCTGGGCAATCTCTGATAAAATGATCTAACGATCCACATTTAAAACAAGCCCGATCATTCAATCTACAATCACTAAAATGCCATTTTCCACACTGTTTACATTCGGGTCAATTTGGTTTTGCACTCCCGACACTAGCTATCGAGATAGCCAGAGTTTTAAAGCTCGAATGTTGCCTTTCACGATCTCTGTTTCAATGTCCCACTGATGCATTAGAACGATTAAACGAGTCTCAAAATTTCTTCAATGAAGATTGATACGGCTTACTCATTGATATTTTTCTCGAGTCATTAGCTTCTGAATCTGCCTTTCTCTTTTCTTTACTAAGATCCTCGGCTTTACAAGCCCTCTCAACTAGAGCGACAAATTCTTTCAACTCTAGAATTCCGACTAGTAATTTTATATCTTCATTCAACCCATCTACAAATCATCTACACATGATTTCTTCAGTGGAAACATATTCCCGGGCATACTTGCTTAATCGTACAAACTCTCTTTCATATTCTGTCACAGTCATTCGGCCCTATTTTAACTCCAAAAACTCTTTATGTTTTTGATCAAGGAATCGCTGACTTATGTACTTCTTTCAAAATTCAGATTGGAAAAACTCCCAAGTAATCCGTTCTCTAGGAACCACAAATATCAATGTTTTCCACCAATGATACGCATTATCTCTCAGCAAAGATACAACACATTTGATATATTCCTCAGGAGTACAAGACAATTCGTCAAATACTCGAATCGTGTTTTTGAGCCAGAACTCAGCTCTCTCCGTATCATCATCAACAGTAGCCCAAAAATCTTCAGCCCCATGTTTACGAATCTTATCTACTGGCGGCTTATTCAATCATATCGAATCTACAAATTGAGGATAAATAGGGATTTGTTGAGGAACAGGTGGGGGTGGAGTTTGTTGAGCAGCCGAATTCGTTCGAACGACCTCCGTAAACCACTCACTCATCATCTGGAAAAAGGCTTGTTTAGCCTCTCCCTCATGGCTACTAGATACAGGCCTAGAGTTAGATTGTGCTACCCTTTGAGTAGGAGCACGCGTGTTACTCTCTACATCGTCAGCTACAGCTCTTTTGGGATCCATTGCTATACGAAAACACAACTTAAGCTGTCAGGAATCATCACACTATCGCAGAGTATATATGGCATGTATAGCTAGACTCTCACACATGCTACGTTAGTCCTAGAATCGACTAAATTGTAGCTCTGATACCAATAAATGTAAACCCCTAACCCGTATCCGTCACCGAAATAGGGTTACGAGGCATTACCTATCAAATCACAACATACAACATTCATTTATGCATCCATTCTCAAACACCATTCAATCATAAACACATTGTCCCTTATAAGAACCTAGTAGGCCTTAAACATGCTTTAGAAATGGTTCGGGACTAAACCGATAACATACAAAAATTCTTGAAAACTTAGAAATTTTTCAAACATACAAGGGTCACACGCTCGTTGAACAAGCCGTGTGCCTCACACGGCTCTAAACACGCCCGTGTCCCAGGCCGTGTGAAAATAGGGCATACATACTGAATTGGGTCACACGACTGACCACACGCCCGTGTGCCCTTCGAAATGGCCACACACGCCCGTGTGCTAGGCCGTTGCTAGGTCATGCCAATCTTGTAGGGTATACTGACTTATGCAACACGGCCAAGTCATACGTCCGTGTGCTAGGCCGTGTGCCATTTAGGGGGTACACTGACTTGTGCCACACGGCCGGTCACACGCCCGTATGTGAGGCTGTGTGGAGCATACTGACTTCAATTTAATTCCAACACAGGGGACACACGGCCATGTATCATGACCGTGTGTCGCACACGGCTGAGACACACGCTTGTGTCTTTGCCCGTGTGGACAAGAATAGGCCATTTGCAAGGCCAATTTGCCACCCTTTCTCATGCTCACCTAAACAACCAAAATAATACCATTACAACACATTTATAGGCAACCAAAACATACCAATTCATATACAAATCATGCCATTTCATCTTCAACCATTTCACTACTCAAATCATAACCATAAACATACCAAAACAATATGTCATTACCAACAATTTAACCTATCTTCCCTATGCATTTTTTTCTCATCATTTTATCAACTAATTCATGCCACAAAATATACCAATTCATCATCCCTATATCATACCAAATCAACCATGATATATCATTGGTAATTAATCAAAATAATTAACCACTTAGCCATCACAACAACCATACCAAACATGCTAAAACACAAGATACATCCTATATCACTTACCAAATTCATAAATTAAGCCAACTTAGATGGCCAAAAACACACCAACATGTACATCATTTACAAGCCAACTCTCATGGCTAAAATCACAACTCAAAACATATCATCTTAACACTAGCCTATACATGCCATATATCATATATACATAACATCAAAAGTACCAACAAGTTGATCGATAGTGTGACGATGTTCCTGATGATCCCCGAGTCTGAGCTAGCTTCGATTATCTATAAAACAGGAAAAGAACACACAAAGTAAGCTTTAAAATCTTAGTAAGCCATATAAAAATAAAATTACCACATGAATCGACATTATTTCCATCAATAGGTAAACTATGAATAAACACATATAAGCTCACAAGCCTTTCCCAATGTATACATATTCAATATCAAAAGTGAATTCATCAAATACTTCATTTTTCAATACTTATATGAATCTCGTACGTACTTGAGCCACTTAACTCATTCACACATTCTTTCTTGACTTGACTTTGCCTGTTGAACCATTCGGAATCATTAAGGATACTAGGAAATCACATATAGCTCGTACAATGCCATATCCCGGATATGGTCTTACATGTTATCACATATCGATGCCACTGTCCTAGACAGGGTCTTATACGAAATCAAATAACGATGCCAATATCCCAGACATGGTCTTAAACGTAATCACATAATGATGCCAATGTCCCAAACATGGTCTTACACATAATCACGTCTTGATAATCCTAATGTCATGACATTCGTATCCTATACTATTGATAAGGTTTGTATGGGACTTTCGGATATTGTAACCCTATCAATTCTTGCTCGTATTTGATCATTCAACATTCATAGCAGTTCAATGACAATTAAACATATATAATTCAATTTAAAGACATTTATTTGCATATGAACTTACCTCGTATTAGGGATAAACGGACTAGATCGACTATTTGTAACACCCCAAACCCGGCCTAGATGTTACGACCGGATCTGGCGTGTCACATGGAAAGGTTGTTAAAGAATTTCGTGATCGTTTAAAAATTTTGAGCTTTGGTTCAATTAAAAAAACAGGCTTGATTTGATGTTTCTTGCAAAATATTACAAACCCCAGAAGGTTGTTTCATAATACAGAAATCAGATTCGGTTGTTTTCAAAAAAACGTGTTATTTGAAACAATTTTTGAAGTTTCAAGAAAATCTCGAGTTTAATTATTTATTGCTTGTGCTCCGTTTGTTAATGTTTTGGAAAAAAGATTGTTTATAAAGTATTTTAGAAAACTCCGTATTTAATATTTCATAGCATAAAATAACTGTATTAAATCAAAAACCAAATTAAATCCCGGAGGCCTTATTGCAAAAAATTTTTCCAAATTTAAAATAAGTTTAAAATAAAGAAAAACGAAGTTTACGAAAGAAGTAACGCATGGCCACCATAGAGTTCTCCTCGACTCCAAATCCTCAAACTAGGGATTACCTACAAAATTAAGCAGATGGGTGAGTTACGAGAACTCAGTGTGTAATTCCCCTTACGAACGAAATCGGATCTAAGCCCACGGAAACAAATTGGGCCTTAGCCCTCACAGTCATAAATTTGGCCGAAGCCCATACGTATCGGATTGGGTCGTAGCCCTAACAACATGGCATATCAGATAGTGAATGCAATGCAACCCATCCCAACCTAGTATTCCATCCGCTACACACTGATAAACCGAAATAGTAACATATTTTAATCCCACATTTAGCATAATTTTGAATGATTTATCCCTTGATTTATGTAAAAAGGTGCTCTTAATCCTTTCTTTTCATGTCTTATACTCAGGAAAGAACCCAAGAATAAAAAGAACGAGAAACAGGCTCAAAACAGACCAAAATCTGCCAAAGAAGAAGTCGACACGGCCTAGACTAAAGCCCACACGGCCGTGCCTCGTCAAATATACTAGAACACGGCCTGATGTCGATCTACACGACCGTGCCTCACTAACGGAGTCCAACACGGCCTGGCCACGATTCACACGAGCGTGTGCCATGGCCGTGCCCCTGCCGTGGAGGATAGTAATTTCACTCGGAAAAGGATACTTAGGGGCAAAGAAACACATTCCAAAAGCCTATAAATACACCCTAAGTATAACCTAAAAGGGGGAGTCGACGGGCGGTTAGCTAGGCCAAGGAGCCGAGCCGAAAAGGTCAGATTTGTGGGAAACTCTCAAGGGATAGCCAGTTGATCCATCTCAAGAAGCCGGAATTCTACTCAAGACGGAGGATCTCCTCTTCAATTCCTTCAGGGGGTTTTAGGGATTTCTTATGTTTTGTTTTATGTTTTCTTCTGAGATGTTTTCTTTTATTATTATGAACTAAACCCTTCAGATACTTGAAGGGGGATGAAACCTAGATGAATCTTGTTATTGTTTTCCGAACTATATGATAAATACTTGATTTGTTCTTAATTATGTGTGCTTAATTCTTGTGTTGATATTTCGCGGATATTAATTCAAGTTGAATGTGCTTAGGTGGTGGAGCAAAAGTCCCTACTTAAGAGTAGATCTAGCATAATTAAGCGGAGTTTATCGCGCGCCTAGAGATAGGGTGACGAAATTTTGCCGGATTAGGGTGAAACCTAATATGGGAGTCCATAGATCGATTTACTGCTATTCTAGGGGGTTATTAATGGGAAAGAGATTTCAATTAATTAACCTAGGGTTAGACGTTATTCGCCTCGAGAGAGGGTTTAATATACGTTAGGGAGTCCTACGGATCAAGTCAAGTGAATAAATCGTCTAGTTCAGTGTTAGATAACAAGTGGAGTCTAGGTGGATTCTTCTTAAGGGTATCGTCTTAATCAACTGTGTTTTTCCCAAGAATTTCCCCAATTCATTCTTTTTGTCTTTGCGTCTATAGCTTAGTAATTAGTTAATTTAGATTAATAAACATCTTCACTTATTTTAGGCTAAATAATAGAAAGAAAGTTAGTATTAGTACTTTTAGTTCCTTTGGGTTCGACAATCCGGTCTTGCCTAAGCTATACTATTGTTCAATAGGTGCACTTGCCTTAATCGTTGTCATAGTTAGTTTCCAGGTTCGATCATTATCTTTATAAATTTTAAAACTCTGACTTCACAGCGATCAAGTTTTTGGCGCCGTTGCCGGGGAACTAAAATATTAAGAAAGCTCTATTTTTATTACTTTAGCAATTATTTTTTATTTTTCTGCAATTTACTTTTATTTTTAAGTTTAAATTTTAACTTTGCTAAATTTTTCTTTCTTTCTTTTCCTAGCAGGTACCTCTAGTTTATGACTAGAAGGAACCCGAGAGGACCACTAGTATACAACAATGATGATATTGAAGCTACCGCTCGTAGAAATCATGAGAGAAATTAGGCGAGCCCTAAATTACCAAGAAGAAGAGCGAGAAGACAAATCCAATCCTACTGAAGGGATGGACAAAAATAATCCACCACCACAAGATGTGGCAGAAAATAATGCTCCGCGTACTATGTATGACTATGCTAATCCTCATTTAACAGAGCGAGAATCAAGTATTGTTAGGCTGCTATAGTGCTAATAATTTTGAATTAAAGCCTAACACTATACAAATGATTCAACAATTTGTTCAATTTGATGGTTTGCAGGACGAAGACCCAAACACTCATATAGCTAATTTTTAGAGTTCGTGATACCTTCAAAATAAATGGCGTTTACGATGTTTGCCATAAGGCTTCTGTTATTTCCCTTTTCATTAAGGAATAAAGCCAAACAGTGGTTAAAGTCGTTACCATGAGGGTCAATCACCACATGGGATCAAATGACCGAAAAAATTTTATTAAA
Source organism: Gossypium sturtianum (assembly GCA_025698515.1). Taxonomy (NCBI): domain Eukaryota; kingdom Viridiplantae; phylum Streptophyta; class Magnoliopsida; order Malvales; family Malvaceae; genus Gossypium; species Gossypium sturtianum. Next base: position 75,139,114 of record CM046947.1, read on the forward strand.
ATATTTCCCACCGGCCAAAACGGCCAAATTACGGAATGATATCTCTTCTTTTGTGCAGATGGATTTAGAGACATTATATGACGCATGGGAGAGATATAAGGATCTCTTGAGAAGGTGTCCCCACCATGGTTTACCCTTGTGGCTCCAAGTCCAAACTTTCTATAACGGTGTAAACCCCTCAACGAGGCAACTAATTGATTCAGCCGCCGGTGGAACCCTGAACGACAGAACTCTTGAAGTAGCCTACGAGTTTATTGAAGAGATGTCACTGAATAACTATCAGTGGCAGGTTACAAGGACCAAACCAACAAAATCAGCCAGAGTTTTCAACATAGATGCAGTAACCATGCTATCAACACAGGTAGAGATGATGAAATAAAAGCTCGATAGTTTGTTTTCTTCATAGGTACATCCAGTAATGCAGTGCGACGCAAGTGGAACCGTGGCGAATCCTGAGTACCCACCCTACCAACCGGGCATAGAGAGCGAACAAATGAACTATATAGGTAACAATTTCAGATCTAATAATAACCCATATAGTAAAAATTATAACCCAGGTTGGAGGAACCACCCAAATTTTTCATGGGGAGGTTAAGGAAATGAAGGAAATCAAAGATAATAACCTCCTCAAAATTTCCAAAATCAGCCCTATCAACAGGAGAAGAAGCTGAACCTTGAAGATATGCTAACAAGATTCATGGCATCCACAGAAAACCGTCTCCAAGACACTGAAACCACCCTTAAGACCCGACAAGCATTGATCAAAGGGATCGAGAGCCAAGTTGGAGAACTTACTAAGTCAGTTGGGTAGCTTACTAAGATAGTTTCTAACATTCGATCAGAGATTTTTTCTAAAGAAACAGAATAGGTAAAGGCAGTTACACTGAGAAGTGGAAAGGAATTAGTCGAACCAAAGAAAAAAAATACTACATGAAGATGACAAAGCAAAGGATGAGGGAGTTGAGGATGTAACTCCAGTGCGCAAAGAAAGTAAACCATCAATCCCATACCCAGCAAAGTTGAAGAAAGACCGATTAGATGCTCAATACGGTAAATTTCTTGAACTTTTTAAACAAATACATATTAACTTACCCTTTGTGAAGCCATTTCACGAGATGCTTGACATACGCAAAATTCTTAAAAGAACTCTGATTTAATAAAAGGAAGCTTGAAGAAGTATCAACTGTGGAGCTTAATGAAGAATGTTCAGCCATCCTCCAAAATAAGTTACCAACCAAATTAAAAGACCCAGGAAGTTTTACTATTCCTTGTTTAATTGGTAGTTTAAATATTAAGAAAGCATTAGCTGATCTAGGTTCCAGTATTAATTTAATGCCTTATAAAATGTTTAAACAACTAGATCTAGGGGAACCAAAACCCACTAGGATAAGTATTCAATTAGCTGATAGGTCGATTAAATATCCTAGAGGAGTTATCGAGGACGTTTTGGTAAAAATTGATAAATTTATTTTCCCTGTTGATTTTGTTGTGCTTGACATGGATGAGGATATTGAGGTTCCCTTAATTTTAGGGCGCCCTTTTTTAACTACTGCTAGGGCTGTTATCAATTTAGGTGACGGTAAACTTGCATTAAGAACAGGCGATGAGGAAATTATTTTTCAGATTTATGATGCCATGCGATATTCTAAAGAACAAGATGATTCTGTTATTTTGTTGATACTACTGATCATATCTTTCAAAACTCATTACAGGAAATTATACATGACGACACGATGGAACTGTGGCCCACGACACAAGAAGAGGGGAAGAAGATGAAGTTGACAAGTGAATCGAATACATCTTCATCTAGACAAACGGAAAAGAGAGCATTGAAGTCAATGACGAACTAAAACAAAAACCCTCTATTGATGAGCGCCCAAATTAGAATTAAAACGATTTGCGAAACACTTAGAATATGCATTCCTCGGGGATAATTCTACGCTACGAGAATTATCTCTTGTAATTGGAACCCAAGGAAAAAGAGGAGTTGGTACAGTACTAAGAGAACATAAAAGAGCCATAGCTTGGAAAATCTCTAACATTAAGGGAATAAGCCCATCGTTTTGCACCCACAAAAGTTTAATGGAAGAGGAATACAAGCCATGTGGGCAACCTCAAAGACGATTGAATCCCAACGTAAAAGAAGTTGTGAAAGCCGAGGTAATTAAACTTCTAGATTTGGAATAATTTATCCTATTTTCGACAAGCAATTGGGTAAGTCCTGTGCGAGTTGTTCCAAAGAAAGGAGGCATGTGGTGGTAGCCAATGAGAAGAATGAACTAATTCCCACTAGAACAGTTACAGGTTGGAGAGTCTGCATTGATTATAGGAAGCTGAACAACGCCACTAGAAAAGATCACTTTCCTTTGCCCTTCATTGATCAAATGTTAGAAAGGTTATCTGGGCATATGTACTATTGCTTCCTAGATGGACTCTCCGGCTATTTCCAAATCCCAATAGCACGTGAAGATCAAGAGAAGACAATATTCACATGTCCATATGGTACGTTTGCTTATCGTAGAATGCCTTTTGGATTATGTAATGCTCCTGCTACTTTTCAGCGTTGCATGTTGGCAATCTTTGACGAACTTGTGGAAGACATTATGGAGGTATTTATGGATGATTTCTCGGTATTCGGTAATTCTTTCCATCTTTGCCTTAAAAACTTAAAACGAGTTCTAATGAGATGTGAGGAGACAAATCTTGTCTTAAATTGGGAAAAATGCCACTTTATGGTACAAGAGGGAATTGTATTAGGACATAAAATTTCTAGTAAAGGAATCGAGGTAGATAAAGTAAAGGTCAAAACCATAGAAAAATTACCTCCTCCTAGTTCAGTTAAGGCTATTAGAAGCTTTTTAGGACATGCAGGATTTTATAGAAGATTTATTAAAGATTTTTCTAAAATAGATAAGCCTCTAACGAAATTACTAGAAAAAGATGTACCTTTTAATTTTAATCAGGAATGTTTAGATGCATTTAATATTCTTAAAGAGAAATTAATAAACGCCCCAATTATAATTGCCTCTGATTGGAATCTCTCTTTTGAACTAATGTCCGATGCAAGTGATTTTGCAGTAGGTGCAGTTTTAGGACAGCGAAAAGACAAGCATTTCGGTAGATTTATTACGCAAACAAGACATTACTTGATCATGACAAGAAAATTATACTACTATTGAAAAGAATTACTAGTTTGTGGTCTTTGCGTTTGATAAATTCGGACAATATTTAGTATTATCTAAAGTTGTCGTTTACATCGACCACTCTACTCTTCGTTATCTTTTAACTAAAACTCGATGCAAAACCACGACTCATAAGATGGATTTTACTTTTTACAGAATTTGACACGGAAATAAAGGATAAGAAGGAGTGAAAACCTTGCGCAGATCACCTCTCCGTGCTTGAGAACCCACATCTCGAAGAGCTCGACTTAAAGTGAGATAAATGAATCATTCCCTAAGGAACAACTCTTTTCTATAACCTGCTCCGAGGTACCATGGTTTGCAGATATTGCGAATTATTTAGCCGCTAACGCCCTACAGAAAAAGCTAACACGTCATCAAAAAGCGATTCTTTTCGATGTGAAGAACTATTTCTCGGGAGGACCCCTTTCTTTTCCGCATTTGTGCATCGGGTAATTTGAAGATGCGTTACAAAGGCGAAGTATAAGCAAAATCCTACAACATTTCCATTCGGGACCTTCGAGGAGGACACTACTGGTGGCATTAAGACAAACACATAAAATACTCGAATCAGTTTTTATTGGCCCACTCTATTCAAAGATGCCAATGGTATGTCACTTCATGTGATAAATGCCAGAGAAACAGGTAATGTTTCTAAACGTGATGAAATGCCTCAAACATATATGCTATCTTGTGAAATATTTGATGTATGGGGTATTGATTTTATGGGTCCATTCCCTAGTTCATTCGAAAATAAGTACATCCTAGTAGCAGTTGATTACATGTCAAAATGGGTGAAAGCTGAAGCTTTACCTACCAATGATTCCAGGGTAGTAGTTAAGTTTCTTAAGAAACTGTTTTCTCGATTCGGAACACCTAGAGCCATCATTAGTGATAGGGGTACTCATTTTTGTAATACTCAATTTGATAAGGTCTTAAAAAAATATGGAGTACACCATAGGATAGCTACCCCATATCACCCTCAAACCCAGCAAGGTAGTAGAAGTAGCAAACCGAGAACTTAAGCGGATCTTAGAGAAAACAGTTGAATCCAACAAGAAAGATTGGGCAATAAAAGTAGACGACGCTTTATGGGCCTATAGAACAGCCTTTAAAACCCCTTTAGGAACATCCCCATACAAACTTGTCTGCGGGAAAAGTTGTCATCTACCGTTTGAGTTAGAACCTAAAGCTTACTGGGCTATAAAATTTTTGAATTACGATATTAAAACTGCAGGTGGGAAGAGAATGATGCAGATGAATGAGCTAGACGAATGGAGAGCTGATGCCTACGAGAACTCGAAATTATACAAGGAGGCAACAAAGCGACGCCATGATGCTCGTCTAAAGAAATCGAGACAATTCAAAGTAGGGGACTTGGTCCTGCTATACAACTCGAGGCTTAAACTGTTCCCTGGGAAACTGAAATCAAGATGGTCAGGTCCATTCATGATCAAAATAATTTTTCCCTATGGCACAATCGAGGTAACTCATCCCACTCAAGGCACATTCAAGGTAAATGGTCACCAACTCAAAATATATAATGGTGAAGATTTTAGGGATATGAGAGAGGAGCTTCAGCTCTGTGAACCTTCTTTTTAAAATGAAAACAGGGTAAGTCTAGCTTAAGACTTTAAACGAGCGCTTCTCGGGAGGCAACCCGAGCATTAACCACACTAACATTAGATTCTTAATTTTTAGCATTTAATCCCAAACTAATTAATTCAATAAAGCGCAGGTTTTAGACCACACGGCCTTGCACAAGGGAGTGCCCGTGGCCGTGTGAAAGCCATGGAACGAAACACGGGCGTACTTATAGCCATGCTCGACAAAGGTGACTTTTATCCCCAAACACGGGCTACGATTATAGCCCCACGCCCATTCTGAGCAACCGTGGACTATACTGACTTGCCAAACACGGGTTCAACACGCCCGTGCGTCACAACCGTGGACTATACTGACTTGAAGAACACGGGCGCCTCACTGTAACCACGGCCGTGGCCAAGCACCCTGATCGTGCCCAAAATTTGAAAATTGCGAAAAGCACGGGCTGAAAAGAATCGAGCACGAGCGTGTCCTTTGCCTGTGGCCGATCCCCTATATATAGAACATGACACTCATCTTCCTCAAATTTCATAACCCTAAACCGATTTCCCCCAAAATCCCCACCCCCACTCCGGCCATCACTCACAAAACTCATCCCCATTGCCTCCCACCACCTCCTCAACCCTCTCCCTTTCACATAAACACCAAAAACCGAAGCCACGCCCGTGTTATCAGAAGCCACGACCTCGCCACCACCGTGCTACCCAGATTTTTGCAGCACACGACCGTGCGCCACCAGTATACACCCGTGCTCCGCCTACCACTTCAATCGCGCCACTTATCTCCAAAAACACCACTGGTTACCTCTAATTTTTACATTTTCCTACATTAAACTTCCTTTATTACTAGAATTTTATTAAGTTCTTATTTAGTTTTATTTAGTTTTTATTTAGTTTTTATTTTTCACTTTCTATTTCATATTGATTTCTTTTTCACAATTAGATTGATTTAATTATTCAATCCTTGTTTAAAAGCAATTGATGGTTATGCTGAGGAACGTTATACAAAATGTCATGGCTGGAATTCTCTGTTATTATGAAATATCTGCTATTCTTAGGTAAAATGTCATCGTCTCGAGGAAAGAAAGCAACAGCCCCGAGCTCGAAAAAGTGAAAAGAACCCGGATCATCATCTGCAAGCGCATCTGCCGAAGTCCGCCATCTATTCCTCCAATTTCCTCCAGGGATTCAAGAGGACCGATATAAAGTACTTCGCGCGCGACCCCTCGGAACAGGCAGATGTATCGACTGGGCCGCTTTGGAGCAAGTCCAGTTAGCAGCAGAGATTCACGCCCTATTATTCACAGATCCGTGGGACCAATTCTTCAACATTGTAGAGCCCACATACCTAAAGCTCACCTTGGAGCACTGCTCAACATTCCAACTTCAGACGGTGATGAACCGTCACGATGATCCAGGGACAATACAATTCTGCCTCGGAGGAACCATACGACAGTTAAACGTACCACAATTTGGGGCCGCATTAGGACTTTATACACACAACTTCGTAGCGGAGAATGATCTTTCAGAATTGCATCGACATATCCATTCCAGCCCCACCGAATGTTGGCACAAATTAGCTACCCACTCCTTCAACTATGTTGATCGCCAAAAGCGGCATACCATGACACCATCTTTGAGGTACATTCACGTAATTTTGGCTCATACTTTGACAGGTCGACGGGAGAGCACCGGTGTCGTCAATACTCATGACGCCTACTACCTATGGTGCATGTCAAACGAACATGTTATCGACTTAGCATACTTTATAGCCCGAGCCATACAACATCAGACGGAGCAGCATCGGTGAGGGATCATATCTATGGGTCCCTACATTACACGCCTAGCTCGGTACTTCGGGCTCCTCAACACCGAAGCACAAACCTCCTCACTTACATTGATAGGGCAGATGGCCCCACAGGGCATCCAGACAATGCTACATATGAGGATGATCCAACGTCGACATGGGACCAACCCTCCTCAATATCGGCTTGCGCCCACTACTGACGAGGAGGACCCTGAGGACATTACTGATGATGTCCCACCTCCACAGGAGGCACCAGTCCCGAGCCAGCGGCCCTCCCATGCAGCAGCTTCATTTTCATACATTTCTACACGCCTCGATCGGTTCGAGCAGTACTGTACTCAGCAATTTCAACGCTTTGACAGAATCGAGGCCACCCTCCACCAGATTTGTCATCACTTCCATATTTCTACACCACCACCACCACAGGCCCTAGCTGACGATGAGGACCTCTAAGTCCTTCTATTTTCCTTATGTTTATTTTCTTTATTTCTAATGCATTCGTTTTAAATTTTTATTTGTCCTAATTTAAACTCTTTTGCCTTTATGTTTAATACCTTTATTGGCTATCTAACCTTAGAGTATTACTAACAAACATTTATTTAATTCCGCCCCGAGACATCTAACTAACAACTTCGCAGTTTCAATTGTACACTCCAAAATAATGAATAAATCACTAGGAGTAATTCACTACTACATAAGTCATCTGTCACCTCCGACTTAAGGAATCCATCCAAAATTCAGGAAGTTTCACTTCTCTCCTTATCTTATGATTTTATTATTATATTTATATTATCTATATTTGTACATTGAGGGCAATGTACATCTTAAGTGTGGGGGGTGAATCTTAGACGTGCCAAACTTTTCGCATTATTCTCAAAATCCTAAATTTAGTCTTGTTTTTTAAGTATATTTCTCATATTATAATTAGGATGAAATTTCTAATGATTTATGATTTTTATTGATATGTTTTAGATTAAGTCATTGATAATTGTGCATTGATAATTAAATTCTAAGAATACTAGAGAATCAAGCATGATAAGTCTATTTTTCATAAATTAAAAATTTTCTAGGTTGACGAACTGAGTTTAAATATTACTTTGAAGTTTGAAATTTACGAGGTTGATATCAAAATACCCATAATTTTTTGTGATTTTTTGAGCCTTATAGAGCATATATTCTTTTTCATGCTTACTTTATTGATTATGAGTATGTCAACATTGATTTGTTATTCTAGAACATTCCTCGTTTATACATATCGAGACCACACCTATGATTTGATATACAGAGATGATTAAGGCACCTAGGTTTTAACCCACTAACTCCATTAAAAACCTACCTTCACAATTAACCCCTAGTGAACCCCTTTTAATCCTAACAACCTTTTTTATTGACATAACCGCTAATATTAACCCAGAAACCCTTTGTTTTTGTTATCACCATTCTTTTTCGACTTCCCTTATATCGAGATTTGATTTGATTAATAGCCTAACTATGTTTTTATTTCAGTAATTTATCCTTTATTTTGTATATTTGATTATGTGTTCTTAAAAAAAAAATCAAAGTATATTCATTATTCATTACTAGTTTTGTGATTAAGCGAGCTTATACGTTTGAATTCCAAATATTGAAGAAGAAGCTCGTATTATTAGTTTAAAGTTTCAATCCATTATGTAATTATTCAGTTTATTGTTTCTAGTTAGGTAATTTATCAATTCAATCTCGATTCTAACCTTCTAATTCAGCCTATATCCACACCTTAACCCTAGCCCCGTTACAACCCTGACAAAGACCTTTTGATTTGTGCATCATCTCATATTATAGTGGCGGAGATTTGATTTTCAGGCAAGCCTATGGGATTAACTTTTCATGTTCTAATTCAGCCTATATCCACACCTTAACCCTAGCCCCGTTACAACCCTGACAAAGACCTTTTGATTTGTGCATCATCTCATATTATAGTGGTGGAGATTTGATTTTCAGGCAAGCCTATGTGTAACACCCCAAACCCGGCCCAAACATTACGACCAGATCTGGTATGTTACAGGGTGAAGTAAAAACAAACTTTTGTTTAATTTAGGAAAAATCATGGATTTGAAAATGTTTCGATTAAGGCGATGTTAGAAAACAGTGGTTTAGTAGTGTAGGAAAATTTTCAACTTTTAGTTGTTTTAAACATTCGTTAAAATTGGTGATATTTGAAAGAAAACATGTGTATTGAATTACTCGTATTTTGAAAGCGTCATTTCCAATTTGGTGATTGAGTTTGCGTAGTGTCACCTTTTTAATGAAATAATAGGAAAATGCAATAAACCCGAATATTAATTTAGAAAGGCCTTATTACATAACAAAAAATCCCAAATTAAAATAAAATAAAGCAGGTAATAGTTTTACGACAGATAAAAATCCTTATGGCCTCCACGAGTCCACCTCGGCTCCCAATCCACAGTCTACTGATTACCTGAAAAAGTTAGAAAAAAGGGTGAGTCACAGAGACTTAGTGTGTAAAACCACCAAAACTCACGACATGGCCCACGGCCCAAAACCCCATACTCTGCTCATACACAATATTATTTAACAAACATGGATGCATCAGCCCAGCCCATCCTAGCATTTTCCATCCTCTACACGCCAGCCCGTACCAACCATCACACCGTGGGGATTTCTACAATCAACCCTCCATCCGCTACACGCCGTCTCGACAGTCACGCTGCCGGTTATAATAACGATCACTGTGTGACCTTAAAATCCACTGTGGCCTAGCCATCGATCACCATGTGACCTCGTAAACATATGTGGCAGAGCCACCGATCACCATGTGACCTTATATCATATCATCAACGTGGCAGAGCCACCGATCACTGTGTGACCTTATCACTTCCCCTTTATCATCATTCCCACACCCCATGCACAACATATATGTCATAATTAATGTAGCATGCTAATAACATGGCAAAGATTTATTACATACATCAAAACTCACATCAAATCATTAGAACCCATACCTGGCACTCTCTGCCTTACCCACAAGGGCATTTCGACTGTACACACAGCCTTCTCCGGCTTTTCAGTCCATATAATTAATAATAATAAAATAGGTAACATGAAGTGTGTTAGGGTCTACACACCTGGTAACACACAAGATAATACTTTCTATATCGACATTATCGACAGTAGAAATGACCGCTATCTGCCTACGACTCTGATCTGAAGCCGGCCCATAACCCAGTGGCCAATCCCGTACTGCTGACACGGCACGTCTCTTAAACTTAGGGGTTGGGTTCACGGGTCCAACCCCCTCCTTAGGATCACTGGCATTTGAGTCCATAGAACAGATCTTGGTCAGAAGACCGAGTTAAAATAGAGAATAAGATATGAGTTGGATTATACGTTTAGCCGAATAGATCTCCTTACCTAGATCGATAAAAGTCGAAGGTTTTAGGCTTGGCTCACTAATTGAGTGAATCCCGAAAGTCTCCCAAAAAGAATGTGAACACAACCCTCACCTATATTCGGCCAAAGCATACATATCAACAAACCAATTAGCCATTCGACTTTGGTTTCAAAAACCCGAAGGGAATAAAGGAATAGGAGAAATCGCCACTTACCTTAACTCAGCAGATCCGGTTACACCTAGGAGAATTTGGCAAAGACTATGGCAGAGATCAAAGATCGAAGTAAAAGAACCGAAAGTGGAGATAAGAGGGCCTCGAATAGGGACTCAGAGGTTTTTGGCTTTTAGAGAGAAATGAAAAGAGATGCAGGAGAATGGATGGGGAGATTCGGCCAATGAAAGAAAAGGAGAAGAGAATAACGAACACAGTGTATTCGACTTGTAGATGAAATCAAAAAAGAGAACTATGGACTAGGGGCATTCAGCTATAGCATAGACAAAAAAAAAATAGAGATGAAAAGGGGTTAGGGGTTTCGGCTTGTATGAATGTGGGGGCAAGAGGATGGTATTGGTTTGAAATTGAACAAGTAAAGAAGAGGAAGAGAGGATAAGTGATCAAGGAATGGTATTTCGCTTGTAGTTTAAGGCTTAAGAGTTTGAGTGGAGTGGATGAGAGATTCGGCCAAAGAGAAGAAGTGAAGAATGGTGAAATTTTGACTTTTGATGCAACGAATGAAAAGTGAAACAAATAACAAAAGATAGAAGGAGGGTTCGGCTAACCTAGAGGGATGGTTCTCAAGTCGACAGAAGAAAGCTCCAAATGCCAAAAAAAAAGAAGAGAGCTTCCTAGCTTGGCTATTAAATACTTCCACAATTTCGGCACCCTCCCTAAGCATACTAGAATCGATTCCTACACTCCCCCCAAGCATCCTAAATCCAGCCACTACCTTCACCCCTTGCTAAATCCCTTGTTTCTCTCCTCAATTTACTCCTGATCACCCATTCGAGAAAGTTTGAATGAGTCAAACTCCTTTATTTTCTCTCAGCCACACATTCAAATATTTTGACCCAATCAACACTCCATCCTGAAGTGTCCCAGTCGGTTTCTGCCTCTGCTCTCCTTGACGCCAAAAAGAAATCCAAGTTGAGCTCCACGCAACTCGAACCTGCTCCCCCTCAGCTCCCTTGAGGCGTCACCTTCCTGGGCTTTAAGTGGCGCCTCCTTGCCACTTTACTAAAGCGCTTCTTGTGTCAGCAATTACTAGCAACAAGCCATAAGTCCTACCCTAGCCAGCTCTCTCTTGAAAATGCCCCAAAATAAAAAATTTTGGCCAAGGTTCCAGCTTATCCCTGGTCCTTCACGAAGGCCCCAAACGCACATAAACAACATACAAAGCATACCAAACACATCGAAACAAGACAAATGCAGAGCCCCTAAATCCTGGATGTTACAGTTCTACCCCCTTAAAGAAATTTCGACCTCAAAATTACCTGGTCAAAAGAGATGAGGGTATTGCCGCTATATAACATCCTCTGGCTCCCACGTAGCTTCTTCCGACCCATGGTTCTGCCACAATACCTTAACCAAAGGGACTGATTTTCTACGCAATACTTTGACTTCATGATCCAAGATCTGTATTGATTCTTCCTCAAAAGATAGATCAGGCCTTACTTCAATCTCTTCCACTGGCACAACATGGGATGGATCCAAACGGTAGCGTCTTAGCATCGAAACGTGGAACACATCATGGATCTGACTCAACTCTAAAGGTAACTTGAGCTGATAGGCTACTGGTCCCACACGCCTCAATACCCGATACAGTCCAATGAACCTAGGGCTTAGCTTACCCTTCCGCCCAAACCTTAACACCTTCTTCCACGGTGACACCTTTAAGAAAACTTTGTCACCCACTGCAAACTGTATGTCCTTACGCTTCAGGTCTGCATAAGACTTCTGCCTGTTTGATGCTTCTTTCAACCGAGCCCTAATTAGCTTAACCTTCTCCTCTATCTCAGCAACCAATTCTGGCCCCAACATCTGACGCTCACCCAATCCAGTCCAACAAGTAGGAGTGCGACACTTCCGACCATACAACGCTTCATACGGTGCCATCTGAATACTAGATTGGTAACTGTTGTTGTACGCAAACTCTGCTAACGGCAGAAACTCCTCCCAGCTTCCTCTGAAGTCCATAACGCAACTTCTCAACATATCCTCCAATATCTGAATTACCCTCTCCGATTGCCCATCAGACTGTGGATGAAACGCTGTGCTGAAGTCTAACTTTGTACCCAGCGCTTGATGCAACCCCTTCCAAAATCTCGACGTAAACCTAGGGTCCCTGTCTGAGATGATAGATGCCGGTACCCCATGCAATCTCACGATCTCTGCTATATATAACTTAGCCAATTTTTGCAGAGAGTAATCAACCCGAAACGGTATGAAATGAGCAGACTTCGTCAGACGATCCACTATCACCCATATCGAGTCTTTCTTGGTAGGCGTAAGGGGTAGCCCACTAACAAAATCCATCATGATCCTTTCCCACTTCCACTGCGGAATCTTAATAGGCTGCAACAACCCCAAAGGCAACTGGTGTTCTACTTTTACCTGCTGACAGGTCAAGCACTTACTCACAAATTCGGTTACCTCACGCTTCAACCCCGGCCACCAGAATTGTTCTCGCAGGTCTTGATACATCTTACTTCCCCCAGGATGCATAGCGTATGGGCTGCTATGCGATTCCAGTAAAATCTTACCCCTTAACTCAGGATCTCTTGGCATGCAAACCTTCCCTCGAAAGTACACTACCCCATCATTATTCACACTGAATTCCGTGGTCCCCTCGCCTGATTCCAACTGAAATTTTGACTTCAACAACTCATCGGCCCACTGCTTCTCTTTAATCTGACCGACCCAAGAAGGTTTCACTTGCAGTTCAGCTAGTATACTTCCATCATCGTATAAGCTGAGGTGAGCAAACATTTCTCTCAAGTCAGAGATCACCTTACGACTTAATGCATCCGCCACCACGTTAGCTTTACCCGGATGGTACTCAATCGAGCAATCGTAGTCCTTCAGCAGCTCAATCCACTGCCGCTGCCTCAAGTTCAATTCCTTCTGGGTGAGAAGGTATTTTAAACTCTTGTGGTCTGTATAAATAATAGACTTCTCCCCATATAGATAATGCCTCCAACTCTTCAGAGCAAACACCACCGCCGCTAATTCCAAATCATGCGTGGGGTAATTTAACTCATGCGGTCTCAACTGCCGAGATGCATACGCTACCACTTTCCCATCCTGCATCAAAACACATCCTAACCCCGTGTGTGACGCATCACAGTAAACCGCAAACTCTTTCCCAACCTCAGGCTGTATTAACACTAGAGCCTCTGCCAAAATCTTTTTCAGCCTTTCAAAACTCTCCTGCTGCTTATTGGACCAAACAAAAGATACCCCTTTCCTCAACAGCTTGGTTAGAGGTGCAGCAATTAGTGAGAACCCTTCCACAAACCTCCTATAGTAACCAGCCAGCCCAAGAAAACTCTGGATTTCTGCCACAGACTTAGGGGGCTTTCACTCCAACACGGCCTTGATTTTCCGAGGATCAACCCTAATCCCCTCAGCGGACACTACATGGCCCAAAAAGGTAACTTCTCTAAGCCAGAATTCGCACTTGCTAAATTTGGCGAACAACTGCTTCTCCCTCAGGACTTGTAGAACCACTCGAAGATGCGAATCATGCTCCTCCTTCGACCTCGAATAAACCAGTATATCGTCTATAAATACCACGACGAACCGATCCAGATAGGGTTGGAAGACCCGATTCATCATGTCCATAAATGCTGCTGGTGCATTGGTCAACCTGAACGGCATTACCAGGAATTCGTAATGGCCATAGCGAGTCCTGAAAGCCGTCTTATGGATATCCGCCTCTTTAACCTTAAGCTGATGATACCCTAACCTCAAATCTATCTTTGAGAAAACCGACGCCCCCTTCAGTTGATCAAACAAGTCATCAATCCTCGGTAACAGGTATTTATTTTTGATTGTCAACTTGTTCAACTGACGGTAATCGATGCACATAGACATCGATCCGTCCTTCTTCTTGACGAATAACACCGGTGCTCCCCAAGGCAATACACTTGGTCGAATAAAACCCCGATCTAACAGTTCCTGAATCTGTGCTTTCAACTCCTTCAACTCCTTTGGTGCCATCCTATATGGTGCAATGGACACAGGCGCTGTTCCCGGTAAAAGATCAATACCAAACTCCACCTCGCGTCCGGGAGGCAACCCCGGAATTTCCTCCGAAAATACATCAGGAAATTCTCTCACTATTCGAACATCCACCACCGCTGCTTCCTTAGCCTCTAAAGCACAAATATAGGCTATAAACACCTCACATCCTTTCTTCATCATTCTCTCAGCTTTTAGGACAGATACCACATTAGATAAATAATTCCTCCTCTCACCTACCACCACAACTTCTTCACCCTTGAGGGTTCTTAGCACCATGCGCTTGGCTGCACAATCCAAATTTGCTTGATACTCCACCAGCCAGTCCATACCTAAGATTAGGTCGAATTCCCCGAACGGGAGCTCCATCAAATCAGCCGAAAAAACTACCCCTTGCACTTCTAGAGGTACATTCCTATAAAGTTTATTTACTACTAAGGATTGTCCTAGAGGGCTAATTACAGTCATCTCCCTAGAGGAACTATCAGAGTCTAAGTTCAAAGTTTCCGATATAATACTAGCAACATAAGAGTGGGTCGAACCAATATCAATCAAAGCAGTATAAGGCAACCCATAAATAAGGAACGTATCGGTTATGACGTCCAATGCGTCGCCCTCTTCTCTTCTCTGCGCCTGGTTGTTTTATAATACAGAAATCGGATTCGGTGGTTTTCAAAAAACGTGTTATTTGAAATAGTTTTTGAAGTTTCAAGAAAATCCCGAGTTTAATTATTTATTGCTTGTGATCCGTTTGTTAATGTTTTGGAAAAAAGATTATTTATAAAGTATTTTAGAAAACTCCATAATTAATATTTCATAGCATAAAATAACCGTATTAAATCAAAAACCAAATTAAATCCCGGAGGCCTTATTACAAAACAAATTCCCAAATTTAAAATAAGTTTAAAATAAAGAAAAACAGAGTTTACGAAAGAAGTAACGCATGGCCACCACCGAGTTCTCCTCGACTCCAAATCCTCGAGCTAGGGATTACCTGCAAAATTAAGCAGAGGGGTGAGTTGCGAGAACTCAGTGTGTAATTCCCCTTACGAACAAAATCGGGTCTAAGCCCACGGAAACAAATTGGGCCTTAGCCCTCACAGTCATAAATTTGGCCGAAGCCCATACGTATAAAATTTGGCCGTAGCCTTAACAAAATGGCATATCAGATAGTGAATGCAATGCAACCCAACCCAACCTAGTATTCCATCCGCTACACACCGCTCCATATGTCCAACCTCAACACACCTGTGGGATTTCTACAATCAACCCTCTATCCGCTACACTCCTCATTGGCAGTCATGCTGACAGTCATGCTGCTCAAAGCCGATATAATGCGACAGAGTCACCGATATAAGTGGTCTAGCCACCGAAACAATGTGACAGAGTCACCGATATATATGTGGCTTAGCCATCGAAACAATGTGACAGAGTCACCGATATACATTGCCCCTTTTCATCAATATCATATCCCAATCCCATGCAACATATAATCATAATGTGATGAATGCAAACATATAACAATGTATGTCGGATAATATGAACACCCATATAATCATACCAAGTTATCCGAATAGCATAATCATAACGGTTACTTACCTGGTATTTCCAACCATACCCACTGGGTATCTTAATCGCTGTTACGGTTATTCCGACTTTTAGTCAATACACATATTAATGCTAAATAAACAAATGAAGGCGTGTGGATTGCACACCTGATTACGCGAAGGACTAAACACTCCTGATCACCGTCACTCTCACTACCACGAACAACTACGATCTGTCTATCCCAAACAGATGTCGGCTCTCTACCACAACCCGGCAAAAAATCCCGGATTGCTGATACTGCACATCGTTTAAACTTAGGAGTGGAGACTGCGAGTCTACTCCCTTTAGGCTCCCTTGCCGATGCCTCCTTAGAACGGCTAGCACTCCCATCCATGAAGAGAGTTCGATCAGTAAGGTATCGCAGTGAAATCAGCGATTGCCTAACAAAGGTGTTGGGTTAAGACAGTGTACAACGAAGAGATAGGCTAATCGTATAGAAACTAGAGAAATCTTCTTACCTTAATACTTAACGTAGATTGGTTCTATCCTCTTGACAAGATGCCTTAGATTCGGCCACTGCTGACAAGAGTTTCGGCTTCCTACGAAAGACGAGCACGCTTCAAAATGGAGAGGGTACCTATATTCGGCCTTACAACAAGTAAAATCGATTGGAACGGG
Source organism: Gossypium sturtianum (assembly GCA_025698515.1). Lineage (NCBI taxonomy): Eukaryota > Viridiplantae > Streptophyta > Magnoliopsida > Malvales > Malvaceae > Gossypium > Gossypium sturtianum. Next base: position 75,155,564 of record CM046947.1, read on the forward strand.
ACTTCCAGCAACCAAAGGAATCCTACCACCTTGCTTCTTGATGTTCGTCTAATAACAAAAGTTGAAAGATACAGGTTTAGCTTGACACAGGAGGGGTTTCGGCTCAGGAGTAGAAAAAGAGAAAAACAAAAAGAAAAGAAAAGATAGTGGACAACTAAGATTCGGCTAGTGAAGCAAGAAATAGAGATACAAAAAGAAAAAAAGAAGAAATAGAAGAAGTGTAGAAGAAGAGTGATTCGGCTAAGGTATAAGGAAGTCAAGAAAATGAAAGGGTGTCGAAAGTGATTCGGTCAAGAGAAGAAAGAAATAGAGGAGACGAAATATTGAGAAAGTTCGGCTAAAAGAAGAGAAAAGACTCGAAGAGGATTCGGCTATGCTCAAGAAAACAAAAATGCTCAAATTTGAAAGAAAAGGAAGAGAATAGCTAAAAGCACTTAATGGAAATTTTGGCACTCTCCCTACACACTATGACCGAATATGCTAAGATGGACATGCCTAAGAGCTAAAAGAAATTTCAGCACACACCCCTACTAGCTAAAATCGAAATGTTCTCCCTTAGCACCACTCCACTTTCGGCCAAACTCCTCCTCTCTCCCCATCTCCCACGATTTTCTCCTCCATTCACTCTCCAACCACCAATTCAAATTTGTTGACCAATTCAAACTCCCCAAGTTCCTCTCCTCCATCCATTTGAATTTATTTGAATCATTCCACAACCACCATGGTAGAGTCCCAACCGAATGCCACTTCTTCCCCTCCTTAAGCACAAAAAGAACTCCCAAAAACAACATGTGGGATTCAAACCCACTCCCCCTTCCATGCTCCCTTGTGATGCCAACCACTAAGCCACCTTGCTCCTTGCGACATCAATTTACAACCAAACATACTTAAGGCTGCATCCACCAACTCTCCCCCTAAAGTGCCCTAAAAAGTAAAATTTACCAAAGTTCTGGCTCGAACCCGAGCCTCCCCAAGACCCCCCAAACACACTAAAATAACAAGCTAAATGAGCCAAACACATAGAATAGCACATGTAACATTCGGGATTTAGGGGTTATGCATTTAATGCATAACTCATAAGCTAGTAGGCTTTGAGTGTGTTTGGAGGTGTTTTAGGGGTTTTGAGAACCCTAGGATGTAGGAAAGTGGCTTAAAAAAATATTGGATTTCAAGCTTGGGAAGGGGAGCCAAAGGAGTGAGGTCTTAAAGGAATAAGTGGTGGAGTTTATGTCACAAAAAGGGAAGTAGAAAAGTGGCAATGGAGCGCCTAGGTGCAAGGGGAGAGGGTGGCGTCACATGGAGTGTCAAGGGAGAGGAGGTTCGAGCAGCGTGGGAAGCAGTGGGAGCTTTTATTTTTGCGTCAAAGAGGAAAGAAGTTGGGCGGCTATTGGACTTTCAAATGGATGAGGATGAAGCTTGTTTTTTTATTTTGAATTTCGGCTAGAAGGGAAGGATAGATGTGGACTCATTCAAAATTGTTTGAATGAGTGTTGAAGAGAAAATATAGGAGAAAATTATGGGATTTGAGAGGGGGATGAGAAGTGGCCGACCAAGGGAATCTCTTGGTGATTATTTTTGGTTTTGAAGGGGTGGTAGTGTGTGCCGAAATTTAGTCTTTTTGTGTGCTAAATTCTTTCTTTTTCATCTTTGTGTTTTGCCGAATTTTTACACCCTATTTCCCTTTGACAAAAGCCGAAAGTTAGAACCTTTTGTGCATCTATTTTCTTTCTTCTTTCACATCTTTTCTTTTCTTTCTCTTGAGCCGAAATCACTCTTAAACCTTGCCATTGCCGAATTCTATTAAGATTCACACTCCCTCCATCTTTTTGACAAAGGCCGAAACCTCTCCACCATTAGTCACCATTGTCGAATATTCCAACTCCATTTAGGAGTCCTTGCCGAATCTTTCAGCCTCTCATTCTCCCTCCTATTTCGCAGATCTTTGAAGCCATAGTCGAATCCCTATTGAAGGTGCTGTCGACTACTTGCTTGTGATCTCTCTCTCTCTTTAAATATGTAGTGGTGAGTGTTCTTTCATTATCAATCGGATTGGGTACTCCTTCTATTAGTGTGCCAAAATCATGTAGTTAGGCCTTAGGGATGGCCGAGTGTTTATAGGGCTTTTATCTAGTGTTTCTTTTGTATGTAGCCAAAGGAAGGAAGCACTAAGGATTCTCTCGGGATTTGATCCATCAAGGTAAGTGATATGAGGTATTCGGCCAAGGGCTATTTTCTATGGATTTATGCTTAAAGTCGATTCTAACATGTGGCATATAGGGATTTCGACAGTTTCAGGAGCAAGTGCTGTTTCGGGTTTTGGTAAGTAATGTAGTTTCGGCCAAGGGATGTATCCATAGGTATTCATGTGTTGAAGCCGAGCCTAACATCTAGCATGCAGGGATTTCGTCAACTTCATAGACAAGTGGTGATTCGGGTTTTAGATTAGTAAGGTGAGGAGGATTGTGATATTCGGCCATAGGCCATATTGGTTATTAAGTAAGGCCGATTCTAACTATGATGTGTAGGTAGGATTTCGACAGTATGAGTGAGCAGGAGCCTTCGAGATTCAAGATCGATTTGGGTAAGGATGTTTAGTAGTAGTTTTTTTTTGTTTAAAATCTTGTATTAATCGGGATTTTTCGATTAAGCGTATTCGATGGATGTGGGAACCCGGTCAAGAAGGAAAAGGGGTAGTTCCTATCCCTAAGTTTAAGAGGAGATCCGTCTCGCTGATGCGAGATTGGCCACTGGGTGTGGGCCAAGAATGAGCAAGAGAGTAGGCGGATAGCGGTAGTTTCGCTTAGTGATAGCATCGGATTTAGAGCGTAGTGCTTCAAGTTATCGGTGTGTAGTTAGCCTACCGTTTTCCGAGATTTATGTGATACTTGCATGTGTTGTATATGTGTTATATATGTGCTAATAAGTGCAGTGGCAATTATGAAATGGATGCCCTTAAAGGGGTACGTCAATAATCAGGTTAGTACCAAATCTGATGAAATGTGGATTATGAATGTGAATACGATTGAATGCTTGGATAACATGTACATGCATTATTTATCATGACATTATTCTATGTTGCATGTGCATGGGATGGGTTATGAATATGAAAGAAGGTACGGGTGTACTTCGAGTACGTGGTTTGATTTTAGCCATGAGCTACATCGTGGATTGGTGTTGACTGAGGTCGCGTTGTGGATTACTTGTGATTAAGTTCACGTGGATTGATGAGTGGCTCTGTGCCTCATCGTGGTTGATATTGGCTGTGTTCCATATCGTGGTTGATGAGTGGCTATGTGCCTCATCGTGGTTTGATGTTAGCTACGAGCTACATCGTGGACGGCATTAATTGCCAAAATGGTGTGTAGCGGTTGGAGGGTGATTTAGAAATCCCCTGGTGTGTGGTGGCTGGATACGGGGGTGTGTAGAGGATGGACCCTAGGTTGGGTTGGGTGCACTTTGCATGATTATGTGTGGCATTGTGGTTATTGATGTGGTTATGGGCCAAGCCCAATATGTGAATGTGGAACAGTGTGGAAATGGGCCAAGCCCAATATGTGGAATCATGTGGTTAATTCCATTATGATCCGATATGTGGTATGGATATGGGCCAAGCCCAAATTGTGATATTATGTGAATAAATTGCCTTGTTATCTGTTATGTGAGTTGATATGTGGTTTGATATGTGGGTGGAATTCAGTGGACTAATTACACACTGAGTCTGTTAGACTCACCCAAATTTTTATCAAACATCGCAGGTGATACGTGATGCTTGGACCGGGTTGGAGAGGATACGAGGTGGCCATGCGAGTAAGATGTTTTATTTATTTTATGCGATTTAATATTAAGTATTTTTGAATAATTATTTGATGTAATAAGGGCCACTTAAAGTATTTGAAGTTTATTGTTATGTTTTAGTTGGATGGATGATTAATTTACTATTTGGAAATGATTTCATTTTTAGCAACTTATATCTTAAAAATATTTATATTAAAGTTTTAATTCAGGATAATTGGTGACATCAAAGTTTTACTCAGAATTTTAAACATACAATATTCTACAAACGACAATAAATTTTAAAGCTTTTATCTTTAAGTCAAAATCTTTTCAAACGTTTTCCGCAGTGGCATTCTAAATTCGGTCGTGGTGTATGGGCCGGGTTTGGGGTGTTACAGCACAAAATGTAGAACCCCTGTTTCTAGGATGTTACACTATTCGATAAACTTTGATTTTCCCCGATCTAAATTTGATTTCTTTTGTTCTTGATCTATATACATTAAAAGTTAACTCATTTATTCATCAAATCATTCAATTCTGTCCACAAACACATATTTGGGCATTTTTACACTTTAGCCCCTAAAGTTCCTCATTTTTACAATTTAGTCCCTATTTCATAAAAACACAAATTACACAAAATTTAACAAAACACATGCTTAGCCGAATTACCATAGTACCCCTAACAGCCCATATTTCACATTTATTTCACATTTCAACCACCCTATTTACAAAATTCACAATTTAATCCCTAACTTGTATTTTCTTCAAAAATCACTTAATAAAACACGAAAATCTATCATCAAGTTTTCACATTTCAACATCAAACATACAAAATCCCAAATAACCATCAATGGAACTTCACAAAATCATAAACAAATTCAAAAATTAAGGCATGGGCTAGCAAGAATACAAAGCAACAATCTCAAAAACGTAAAAATCATCAAAAACCGAGCAAAGAACATACCTTAATCAAAAACAATAAGAGTCGAACCCTAGATGGACATGGAAGCTTTCTTTTTCCCTTAATATTCGGCTATAGATGAAGAAATAAAGATGATATGGCTTTTGTTTTAGTTATTAACTTAAATAATTAAATTACACATTTAACCTTAATGAAACCATTATAAAATCACCTAATATATGCCCATTTATGTCCATTCCCACTATCAATGGTCTAATATCATAATAAGGACCTTTTATTTAATAAACCATAGCAATTAAACACATCTAACGAGTAGCACACAAGTTTTACACTTTACGCGATTAAGTTATTTTTCTCAAATTAAGCATTCAAACGCTAAAATTATTTACACATATATAATCACATGCTATAAACACCAAAAATAATATTAAAATAATTTTCTGATATCGAATTTGTGGTTCTGAAACCACTATTCTGATTTAGCCAAAATCGGGTTATTACATGTTTTCTGGTTAGAATTGTGTGAAAGAAAAGTGGTTGACCCCGAATTGATCTGAGAAATGGAGGATAAAGTTAAGTTAATTCGAGATAGATTGAAAATATTTTTTAATAGATAGAAATCGTATGCAGACTTGAAACATCGAGACATCGAGTGTAACATCCCCAAACCCGGCCCACGAGCCTTGACCGGATCTGGTTATGTCACTGCGGAAAGACGGTTGAAAATCATAAAATAAAACATCGTAGTTTGCTGAATTTTGGAAAACATATCTTTGGAATAAAACTTTGCTATTAAACTCATTCATTTTTAAAACTTTAGTTTATAATATCCAATTTGAATAAATAGGTTGCAAACCATAAATCATTTTTACGTAGCAATTTAATTTAAATAAACCATAGTTAAAGCAATACCAAAAACATAAAATGGCCTTTATTACAACCCAACAATTCAAATAAAGTACTTATATCACAATCAAGCATGGAATAATCGAACATCATCCTCGGCATGGGCCACCTTGTCCTCTCCGATCCCGGTCGACTTTATGCACTACCCGAAATGGTTAATGAAAAGAGTGAGTCCACCGACTCAAGTGCATAACCACAACACATATTTCCATCCGTATGGGCTTGGCCCATACCCACACAAACCATCGAAACAAATCATGCAAGAATGCATCTCACCTAACCTACTATCCAACCGTGACACCAACCTTAGCGGACTCACTCGCCTAAGGCCGTGGCTAATCCACCGATCACAACCGAGTGATCCCACATATGTTACCTCGCGGACACTGCTGCACAAGGCCGTGGTGAGCCACCGATCACATCGTGATCCATAAATCTTACCTCGGCATTCTCATTGCTCGAGGCCGTGGTCGAGCCACCGATCAACCAAAGTGATCCAAATATCGTAATCGTCTACGGTGATGCACATAGCAATCAATCGCCGAGATGGGCACCTAGCTAACACCTCCCTTGAGGTAGCACAAAGCTAACCCTCAAGCGCTAATGTAGCCCGAGCTATCATTAGACCACGTACATCCTGTGTACACTTCTTCCTTCTTCAATCCAATCCCATGCCCATGTGTCAATAAATCATGCAAGAATATCATATAGAATGAGTATTTATCACTTATCACTACCACATTGTACATATATAAATGTATATCAAGATTAACTTACCATCACGATTATTCATCACTTATGCCATTATAAACGGCTATTACACATAATACACACATAAACATGTTAGCAAACCAAACCACGTAAATAGTGCGATGATTACGCACCTAAATGATACCAAAACCCAAACGCTATACCTTTCGCACATGCAGACTAACGGACTTACAAAAGGTTCCAAATGATGTGCTCTTCTTCCCTACAATCGGCCTTGGCATAAAAACAATGAACACTTAGGCCATTCGCCAAAACTAAACAACATAATCATGCTAATCAACCTTTAAGGGTAAAATCGTAATTTTACCTACTAAGGGCATTTTCGTAAATTCACACCGCAATGGCCTTTCGAAGGCCTAATGTCGCCACTAGCGACTCGGCTACCACTCCGGTTGAAATGGACTATTGGGCCTAAAGCCCAATTTCGGCCCATTCGGGCCCACATGCTCGTGTGGCCCACCTAGCACAAATCTAGCCATGTATATAAGTTCCACCTAGTCTAGTTCAACATATACTAACCAATCATGCAATTTACTCATATGGGCCCACGGGCCCATTGGGCCCACTTCGCCCATCGAGGCCCAAGCAAAACCCCAACCCACGAGAATACTACTGATGGCCTCAACTATCGCGTCGAAGCCCCACACGTGCGCTCGCACGCTCGTGTGGCTACTATTGCCGTGACCAGCACTTCGGCATTTGCCGCTCTACAACTAAAGTAGAGAGAGTTACACACCTGATAGGACTCTGGGGCTAATCCGCGCTCCGATCACTCTTGTGCCCAAACGCCCTCCAAGATGTGTTTACTCTCCTCCTAGGATGCTCCTTATATAGCTAGCTCTTCACCTTCATTCTTTGTGTCTTTCCGATGTGGGATCCCTTCGTCAGTAGAGTTTAAATTCAACTGAAACTCTTCCCGTCCAGACCGCAAAATAAATACTCCTTTGCTTCTCATGAGATTCGAACCTAGGCTCCCTTGCAACATAATCCACGCTGCTAGCCACTTGGCCACAAGCTCCTCTTGTGTCTTAAACCATGCGCAACTAAATATAAATCTATAGCCAAATTCTGAGGTCCAAGTAAAAAGAAAACCAAAATGCAAAAGCCAAGACTTGAACCTTGGACCTCCTTCCTTCCTTGTGGCGTCACTCCCTTGTCCCCTAAGTGGCGTCACTTTGCCACTACACCACACACTCCTTTGTGTCATTTTCCCCACATTTTATTCTTAAGGCCTACCCGCCAACTTCCGTGGTTTTTTCCACCTAAAATCAAAATTTCCCCAAAGCTAATATTTGATCCCGGGACTTCATAGAAGCCTTCGACCTTCCAAAATCACTTATCCAATAGGTCCAACTTGCATTTAAGCCGGTCTCTTGTTCTCCAAAAATTTAAACGCTACTACGCCTAAGGCCCATTGGGCTCAATTCTCCTAGGCCCAATTCCTTTTTACCCTAAAAATCTAAATTTTCCAAAGCCTTCCCTTCTCATCCCAACATTCTTAGAGCCTCTAAAACTCAACCAAGCACTCCCAAAAACCTACTAACACTTGATTTATACCCCATATGCACAGCCCCTAAACCCAGGTGTTACAATTCTACCCTCCTTAAAATAATTTTCGTCCTCGAAATTACTTGTCTAAACTAATATCCAATTCTCTCCACTACGCTATCATCGCGCACTCACTGATCCCCAAGAGCTAACATACTTTACGAGCAACAAAATAAACAGTCACCAAAAGCGCTCTACCACGTCCACGAGAAGTACGACCACGCCCCTAGAACTCATATCTAGCGTCGCGATTTAATCGATTAAAAGTTTTATGCATTAGAAATTTTGTTCCTTCGTTTAATCCACGAGCAAATTTTATGAAGTAAGTTTCGGAAGTCGTTCTTTCGAGCAATCAAAGTTTGATTCTAAAGTAATCCACTATTGCAATCATCCGATCACATCAATAACTCACAAGCAATAGTAAGGGTACTTACCGGTGGACTTTGGTCGGAGGTACAGGTGCCATGCCACCTAACTCGAAAACCTTTCATAAAAACCCATTTTGAACGCGTTTTGGGCCCAAAACCTCAAAGCCGAAGTTTTGAACCGGGCTCGATATTAAATCGTAACATCCCCAAACCCGCCCACGAGCCTTGACCGGATCTGGTTATGTCACTGCTGGAAAGACGGTTGAAAATCTTAAAATAAAACATCGTAGTTTGCTGAATTTTGGAAAACATATCTTTGGAATAAAACTTTGCTATTAAACTCATTCATTTTTAAAACTTTAGTTTATAATATCCAATTTGAATAAATAGGTTGCAAACCATAAATCATTTTTACGTAGCAATTTAATTTAAATAAACCATAGTTAAAGCAATACCAAAAACATAAAATGGCCTTTATTACAACCCAACAATTCAAATAAAGTACTTATATCACAATCAAGCATGGAATAATCGAACATCATCCTCGGCATGGGCCACCTTGTCCTCTCCGATCCGGTCGACTTTATGCACTACCCGAAATGGTTAATGAAAAGAGTGAGTCCAGCGACTCGGTGCATAACCACAACACATATTTCCATCCGTATGGGCTTGGCCCATACCCACACAGCCATCGAAACAAATCATGCAAGAATGCATCTCAGCCCAACCTACTATCCAACCGTGACACCAACCTTAGCGGACTTCGCCTAAGGCCGTGGCTAATCCACCGATCACAACCGAGTGATCCCACATATGTTACCTCGGCGGCACTGCTGCACAAGGCCGCGTGGTGAGCCACCGATCACATCGTGATCCATAAATCTTACCTCGGCATTCTCGCTGCCGAGGCCGTGGTCGAGCCACCGATCAACCAAAGTGATCCAAATATCGTAATCGTCTCACGGTGATGCACATAGCAATCAATCGCCGAGATGGGCACCTAGCCAACACCTCCTTGAGGTAGCACAAAGCTAACCCTCAAGCGCTAATGTAGCCTCGAGCTATCATTAGACCACGTACATCCTGTGTACACTTCTTCCTTCTTCAATCCAATCCCATGCCCATGTGTCAATAAATCATGCAAGAATATCATATAGAATGAGTATTTATCACTTATCACTACCACATTGTACATATATAAATGTATATCAAGATTAACTTACCATCACCAGTTATTCATCACTTATGCCATTATAAACGGCTATTACACATAATACACACATAAACATGTTAGCAAACCAAACCACAGAAATAGTGCGATGATTACGCACCTAAATGATACCAAAACCCGAAACGCTACTTCTGCTTCTGCACCCGCAGACTAACGGACTTACAAAAGGTTCCCAGCGACAGGCTCTTCTTCCCTACAATCGGCCTTGGCATAAAAACAATGAACACTTAGGCCATTCGGCCAAAACTAAACAACATAATCATGCTAATCAACCTTTAAGGGTAAAATCGTAATTTTACCTACTAAGGGCATTTTCGTAAATTCACACCTGCAATGGCCTTTCTGAAGGCCTAATGTCGCCACTAGCGACTCAGCTACCACTTCCGGTTGAAATGGACTATTGGGCCTAAAGCCCAATTTCGGCCCATTCGGGCCCACATGCTCGTGTGGCCCACCTAGCACAAATCTAGCCATGTATATAAGTTCCACCTAGTCTAGTTCAACATATACTAACCAATCATGCAATTTACTCATATGGGCCCACGGGCCCATTGGGCCCACCGGCCCATCGAGGCCCAATGCCCCAACCCACGAGAATACTACCGATGGCCTCAACTATCGCGTCGAAGCCCCCACACACGTGCGCCGCACGCTCGTGTGGCTACTATTGCCGTGACCAAAGACTTCGGCATTTGCCGCTCTACAACTAAAGTAGAGAGAGTTACACACCGATAGGACTCTGGGCTAATCCGCGCCCGATCACTCTTGTGCCCAAACGCCTCCAAGATGTGTTTACTCTCCTCCTAGGATGCTCCTTATATAGCTAGCTCTTCACCTTCATTCTTTGTGTCTTTCCGATGTGGGATCCTTCCGTCAAGAGAGTTTAAATTCACTGAAACTCTTCCCGTCTGCATCGCAAAATAAATACTCCTTTGCTTCTCATGAGATTCGAACCAGTGCTCCCTTGCAACATAATCCACGCCGCTAGCCACTTGGCCACAAGCTCCTCTTGTGTCTTAAACCATGCGCAACTAAATATAAATCTATAGCCAAATTCTGAGGTCCAAGTAAAAAGAAAACCAAAATGCAAAAGCCAAGACTTGAACCTTGGACCTCCTTCCTTCCTTGTGGCGTCACTCCCTTGTCCCCTAAGTGGCGTCACTTTGCCACTACACCACACACTCCTTTGTGTCATTTTTCCCCACATTTTATTCTTAAGGCCTACCTGCCAACTTCCAGGGTTTTTTCCACCTAAAATCAAAATTTCCCCAAAGCTAATATTTGATCCCGGGACTTCATAGAAGCCTTCTAACCTTCCAAAATCACTTATCCAATAGGTCCAACTTGCATTTAAGCCGGTCTCTTGTTCTCCAAAAATTTAAACGCTACTACGCCTAAGGCCCATTGGGCTCAATTCTCCTAGGCCCAATTCCTTTTTACCCTAAAAATCTAAATTTTCCAAAGCCTTCCCTTCTCATCCCAACATTCTTAGATCCTCTAAAACTCAACCAAGCACTCCCAAAAACCTACTAACACTTGATTTATACCCCATATGCACAGCCCCTAAACCAGGGTGTTACATCGAGTTTGTTGTGGGTAACAAAGTGTTTTAAAGGTTTCGCTGTGGAAGAAAGTACTTTGATTTGGCTTAAAAAGAAAGTTGAGCCCTCATTTTATTAGACCGTATGAAATCACTGAAAGGGTGTAACCAGTTGCATATCGGTTGACATTATCAGTAGAGTTACAGAAAATGCATGATGTTTTTCATGTATCAATGCTCAGGAGATACCGATCAAATTCATCTTATGTTATTTCATAGGGAGAAATTAAAATTCAACCTGATTTGTCATACGAGGAAGAACCAATCGAAATTCTAGCTCATGAGGTGAAAGAATTGTGAAACAAATGCATACCACTCGTGAAAGTCTTGTGACGTAGCCACAGTTTCGAGGAAGGGACTTGAGACTCAGAAGAGACGATGAGATTGCAATATCCCCATCTCTTTTCAAGTAAATTTCGGGGATGATATTTCTTTAAGGGGAGAGTTGTAACAACCCGAAAATCAATGGTACCGAGAAGTGTGGTTTCGGGACCCCGTTTACATAAATCAGATTCGTAAATATTTTTATTAAATATTTACGGAGCTATGGTAAGAGTGAATTCAATTTCGGATAAGTAATTTTATTAAATTAGTGATTAATTTAAGTAAAAGAACTAAATTGTGTAAGTAGTAAAAATGCAATTTGCTAAGGAATTATAATTAGAACTTAAAATAAAAGGTTTACATAGCAATTATACATTAAATTACAAACATATGGCCGGTTGAAGAATCAAATAAGTTTTTATATTATAAAACATTAATTAAATTTAAAATAAAAGTTTAATTAAATTAAAACAAAGCATTAAACAAAATATTTATAAAACAAAAAGAAAGTGGATTGAAAGAGAAAACCAAATTCTTTCATCCAAAATCTAAAGGGAGAAGAAGAAACTCACAGCCTAGGGTTCTTGATTTTTCAAGCTTCAATTGGTTTGTCAATTTAGCCCCTTTTTTCTTGTAATTTTTATGTTTTTGAAATCCCAATAGTTCGAGCTAGCCAACACATGTCATAATTTTTATTATTTTAAAGGTTGTGAGTTTTACCATTGATGGATAGTTGAATTTTTTGGTGTTATTTAGATAGGTTTTAAGTTTAGTTTAGAAAAAGGACTAAATTAGAAAAAGGACTAAATTGTAAAGTTAATTAATGATTTTGTGCAATAGGGACTAAAATGTATAATTCATGAAATTTATGGTATAATTAAAAAAATAGGAAGTCATATAGGGACTCTTGTGAATTCGGCATTAAATTTGAGAGATAAATTTGAAAGTTATGTTAGTCCCGATTTTGGGAACTAAATTGAATAAAATGCAGAAGTGGCATAAATTAGAAATTGATTGTGGAAATGGCTATACATTGATAAATTTATTTGTTGTTTTTAATCCGTAGCTAACGTCGACCCAGATTCCTTGAAAAAGAAAGGAAAAGACAAAGTTGTTGACAGATAGCTCGGAGTTTACGGTTTGTGTTTCTATAATCTGAACTATTTCAATTGTGGCATTTACACATTGCATTAATTGGTAAGTTTATAAGGTGAGTTAGTTCTTTGGAATAATGTTGTGAACTGCTAAATTTGCATTGAAATGATGTGATTGAATGATTAATGGTGACATGGTATTAAATTGCATAATTGTAAAAATAATGTATATTGTATGTGAAATTGAATTTGATATGGAAATGGAACGTGTTGTTATGTATATGAATGGATGATTTAATTGGTGGATTCGTCATATAAAATTGAAGAATTAGTTTATAAATTAAATTGAGAAAAATTGTTACCCTATTAACTATTAGGGTAGGTTGGGTATAATTGGCATGTCATAGGATAGGAAGAGTTCAGAGTTATATGACTACGTGTCGGGGAGTGCTAAGCACCCAATTCGTCGGTTATACCAACCAGTGCTGGGTACAGTTATTTGTTGGTCTTTACTGGCCAGCGCAGGGTGCAATTCATTATTACGGATTTATGTCAGGCACCGGGTGCCAATTTGGTGTGTTAGTTGGATCTGCGTATCCATCCTATTCTAAGTCATGTTAATAGGGAATTAAAAATGAAAATTGGAACCATGATGATGAGACATTTGAGTTTAAGTCGATCGTGAACTTTGGATGTATTCAATGATATATGAAATGGAATTATCATATTCTAGCATTGGTAAAATGTGATGGTTTTGATAGATGAGTAAGTGAATTGATATATAGAAATTGCTATGTTTCACCTCATTATTTATGTTATCTTGTGCATTATTATGTTTTAGATTAAATGTTAATATTCGAATTATAGAAATACCACTTAGTTATACTCAACATACAATTTTGTTTTCCATGCGCAGGTTAGGTACTTAAAGAATCGATTGTTGATCCAGCATCCAATGGCAATCCCGAACTCATGTGTTGGTGAATTGTTCTTTCTGTTCTTGGCATGTACCTAGGAATGTTTTTTATACTTATAATGGTAATTATGTGTTTTTGTTGGCATTTTGAAGGCTGTGTATATATGTATATGTATGAATGTGATGTTAATGGTCTTGTTGTTGATAACTTGTTAGGTTGCTTTGTTTTTATTCCTAATGTTCAAATGGATGAGATAATATCATGGTATTTATTATGTTTTGATTAATGCTTGGATATGGAATGATGGATGATATACATTTAGGTTATGTTTAGGTATGTTTTGGTAAGTTAATGCTTAATATTGGGGATTGATTGAATGGCTAATTGGTGCTTGAGAAGTTGAAGATGAATATATTATTTAGTGATTATTGAATTGGTATTTGTATGTTCTTTTGGTTGTGCTTTGTGTAATGGAAATGGTTGAGGTGCCTTAAAGGCATATTGGTATTATTGTGTGTATATTCATTTGGTTAGCTTAAAATTATGAATTGATGTGTCAATTTTGACAAATTAGTTAGGCGCATAGGATGATGATTTTAAAGGATGTTTTGGGCTTCTTTTGATTTGCTTTTGAAGTGGTTGAATATGCTTTAAAATGGGTGACTTTTAGCCTAAGTGATTTATGTTAGAAATCTTGTTTTGAAAGGTAACTATAGGTTCACACGGTCTAAGACACAGCCTGGCACACGACCGTGTGCCATACACGGGCTAATGGTATGGTCGTGTGGTATGTAAAAATTTAAGTGATTTTGGTGCACACGGGCACATTGAGTTACACGGTTTGCTCAGACGGTCGTGTCACCGATCCACACGGCCATATGACCCGCTCACACAGCCATGTGGCCTATCTCACATGGGCGCGGCTCTTGTACATGATTTAGTGACATGGCCGTGTGGTTTATTACACATGGGCTAAGCTTTCACACACGGCCAGTGGACACGGCTGTGTGACCCCTGTATGCAGATTTTTCTCAACCTTTTGTTTTTTATTCAATTTGATCCTTGTTCATTACCGAATTGTTTTTAAGTTTTTGTATACTCAATATTTACCTTAAATAGATTGAATAATTTATTATACATGCTCATATGTGATTATTTAATATTTATTTGATATTTTTAATAATAAATTATACGAAATTGTTTGGTAATTGTACGTAACATCTCATTACTAGGGTCCAGTGACCAGACCGGGTAAGGGGTGTTACACACATGGTGAAGTATGAACCCTTGTAAGATGTCGTCCACTTCTTCTTCAGCTACACATCTTCGTACTAACTAATCTGCGCATTGTCAAAATACGTACGGATCTCCCCAAATATTTTTTTTTATTCATGCATGATTCTCTTCTTTTGTTGCCATGATGCATCTATTGAAAATACTCCTCTAACAATATTATTCACATAGTCTACATACCATGGTACCTTACTATCCCTACACCCTACTTGACGTATATCTACTCGAAATAGCTGTTCATCGATAAAAGTTCCTTTTATTTCTTCAGAGTTTTTCTCCCCCATCTCATTTTCTATTCTTGATAAATGATCTGCGATTTGATTTTCTGTTCCTTTTCTATCCATGATCCACAATTTAAACTCTTGAAATAATAAAAAATCACCTCATTAATCTAGCTTTCGTTTCTTTCTTTTTCATGACATATTTCAATGAAAAGTGATCAATGTAGACATAAACTCTATTGGCCATTAAATAAGGACGAAACTTTTCACATGCAAATACAATACCAAGCATTTCTTTTTCAATAGTAGTATAATTACACTGTGCGAAATTTAATGTCTTACTTGTATAATGAATAGCGCAAAAGATATTATTCTTCTTTTGTCTTAGCATTGCCCCTATAACAGTCACTAGCATCGCACATTATAATAAAGAGCTCCGACCAATTAGGAGTAATAATGATAGATGCAGAAATAAGTTTTTATTTTATTACCTCAAAAGCTTGAATGTTGTCCTAATCAAGTACGAAGGGTGTTTCCTTCTAAAGAAGTTGATTCAACGATTTAGATATATGAGAAAAATCTTTTATAAATCTTATGTAGAACCCAGCACGTCCTAAGAAATTTCTTACTCCCTAAACTATTGTAGGATTGGGAAGATTCTTGATATCTTCAATTTTTGCATTGTCCACTTCCAATCCTTTTCTTGATATTTGATGTCCTAAAACCAACCCTTTTTTTTTCTTTCCATAAAGTGGCATTTTTCCCAATTGAGCACCAAGTTCGTTTCTTCGCATTGTCTTAGTACTTTTTCAAGGTTCTGCAAACATTCCCAAAAGGGTTCTTCATATATTACGAAATCATCCATAAATACATCGAGGCGTTCTTTCGGGATATCGACAAAAATGGTAGTCATGCATCTCAAATATGTTGCTGGAGTATTACATAATTTGAATGGCATTCATTTGAAAGCGTATGTACCGAAAGGGCATGTGAATGTAGTTTTTTCTTGATCATTTGGATGTATTGGAATCTAATGTACCGAAAAGCCGAGTTTTGGCTTGAAAATACTATCTGAGTGTTTGATGAACTTTCGTGTACACCAGCTGCATGCTTAAAGTGTGTTATTTCTCTTCTGAGGAACTCTGCATATCAATGGTGGAATACCTTGGTGTCTGTAGTGCCGAGAGAGTGAGTGACCTGGGAATTCTTTCAGACGGAGTTTTGAAAAAAATATATAAGTCAGTGGTTCCTTGATCAAAAGCATAAAGAGTTTCTAGAGTTGAAACAGGGTCGAATGACCGTGACAGAATATGAAAGAGAATTTGTACGGTTAAACAAGTATGCTCGAGAATATGTTTCTACTAAAGAGATAATGTGCAAGCAGTTTGTTGATGGGCTGAACGAAGACATTAAACTTCTGGTTGGGATTTTAGATTTAAAAGAATTTGTTGTGTTATTTAATCGGGCTTGCAAAGTTGAAGACTTTAGCCGAGAAAAGAAGAAAGCTGATTCGGAGGCTAGAGATTCGAGGAAAACACCGATGAATAAACCTTCTCATTCTTCATCAAAGAAATTCTGAGATTTGTACAGTAGATCTAATGCATCAGTGGGATATCAGAATAGAGATCGTGGAAATCAAACTGCGAATTCTAAAGCTCATGTTACATCTGACCCGAGTGTTGGCAGTGTGAGAAATAACAAACCCGAGTGTCAACAGTGCGTGAGAAGACATTTTGGTGAATGCTGGAATAAGAGTACTAAAGCTTGATTCTTCACCAGATCACTTTATCCAAGATTGCCTAGAGTTATCTAAGAAAGAAAAAGTTCAGAATGTAAGATCGAGCAATACGACTGCGAAAGGGAGACCACCGAGAAATACAGGAAATGTATCCAGTGGTAGAGGTATTACTCGGGACTCAGCTGTGAGATCCGAGGCCAGAGCACCTGCTAGAGCCTATGTAATTCGCGCTCGCGAAGAAGCATCGTCCCTAGATGTTATTACCGGTACATTCTCTCTTTATGATACTAATGTGATTGCTTTAATTGACCCTGTATCGACACACTCATATATATGTATAAATTTGGTGTTTAATAAGATTTTGCTTGTCGAGTCTACTGAGTTTGTGATTAAAGTATCGAACCCCTTAGGCAAGTATGTTCTAGTTGATAAAGTTTGCAAGAACTGTCCTTTAATGACTCGGGGTTACTGTTTTCCGGCTGACTTGATGCTTTTACCATTTGATGAGTTCGATGTGATTCTGGGAATGGATTGGTTAACTCTACATGATGCTATTGTGAACTGTAGATGAAAGATTATAGAATTCAAGTGTCAGAATAATGAAATTCTTCAGATTGAATCAAATGAATTGAATGAATTGCCTGTTGTGATTTCATCTATGTCAGCTTAGAGATGTGTGAGAAAAGGTTGCGAAGCCTATCTTGCTTATGTTTTAGATACAAAAGTGTCTGAATCAAAGATTGGATCAGTGCCAGTTGTCTGTGAATATCCGGATGTGTTTCCTGAAGAATTACTGGGGTTGCCACCTATCAGAGAGGTTGAATTTGCTATTGAATTAGTACAGGGAACTTCACCGATATCTACAGCTCCGTACAGAATGGCTCCGACCGAATTGAAAGAGTTGAAAGCTCAGTTGCAAGAGTTAACAGATAGAGGCTTTACATGACCTAGTTTTTCGCCTTGGGGTGCGCCTGTATTGTTCGTAAAGAAGAAAGATGGATCAATGAGAATGTGTATTGACTATCGTCAGCTCAACAAAGTTACGATAAAGAATAAGTATCTGTTGCCGAGAATAGACAATTTATTTGATCAGTTGAAAGGTGCAACAGTGTTTTCAAAGATTGATTTGAGATCTTGTTATTATCATTTGCGGGTTAAAGACTCAGATGTGCCAAAAACTGCGTCCAGAACGAGGTACGGACATTATGAATACATTGTTATGCCTTTTGGATTGACTAATGCTCCTGCCATTTTTATGGATTTAATGAATCGGATCTTTAGACTGTATTTAGACAGATTTGTTGTTGTGTTCATTTATGACATTTTGATCTATTCACGAGATGAGTCTGAGCATGCCGAGCATTTAAGGATTGTGTTGCAGACCTTGAGAGATAAGCAATTGTATGCTAAATTTAGCAAATGTGAGTTCTAGCTTCGGGAAGTTGGATTTTTGGGACATATAGTTTCAGCGGATGGCATTCGAGTTGATCCGAGCAAGATATCTACAGTTATTGATTGGAAACCACCTAGAAATGTATCTGAGGTCAGAAGTTTTCTCGGATTGGCTGGTTATTATCGACGCTTCGTTAAAGGGTTCTCGATGATTGCTACCCCAATGACTAGGTTGCTACAAAAAGATGTCAAGTTTGAATGGTCCAAGAAATGTCAACAAAGCTTCGATCAATTGAAAGCATTGTTAACTGAGGCACCAGTGTTGGTTCAACCTAAATCGGGTAAAGAATTTATGATTTAAACCGACGCATCATTGAATGGTTTGGGTTGCGTTTTGATGCAAGAGGGAAAAGTGATAGCATATGCTTCTAAACAATTGAAACCGCATGAAAAGAATTATCCGACACATGATTTAGAGTTGGCCGCTATAGTTTTTGCATTGAAAATTTGGCGTCATCATTTGTACGGTGAAAAATGCCACATCTTTACTGATCATAAAAGCCTAAAATATATTATGACTCAGAAAGATTTGAATTTGCGACAACGGAGATGGCTCGAGCTACTAAAAGATTATGAATTGGTGATTGATTATCACCCGGGAAAAGCGAATGTAGTCGCAGATGCTTTGAGTAGAAAGTCGTTATTTGCTTTGAGAGCAATGAATACACAGTTGACATTATCTGATGATGGTTCGATTTTGGCCGAATTAAAAGCTAAACTAGTTTTCCTTCAGCAAATTTGCGAAGCTCAGAAATGTGATAGTGAACTGCAAGCTAAAAGAGTGCAATGCGAGTCGACTAATGATTCAGAGTACCAAATCGGATCCTATGATTTTTTGATGTTCCGAAATAGAATCTATGTACCGAAGAATCCAGAGTTGATTCAGAAAATTTTATACGAGGCACATAGTGGTTGTTTATCGTTCATCCTGGGAGTACTAAAATGTATAATGATTTGAAGAAATCGTATTGGTGGTCTGGTATGAAACGAGATATTTCTGAGTTTGTATCGAAGTGTTTGATTTATCAGCAAGTGAAAGTCGAGCATCAAGTACCTTCAGGTTTCCTTCTGTAACAGCCCGATTTTGACCCTAATCAGAAAAGTGGTTTCGGGACCACAAATCTGAGTTCAAAAAATATTTAAAATTATTTTTCGTGTTTATTATATGTGAATTTGTTGGTGTTAAATTTTCGTGACTTAATTTTGTCGTTTAGGTACCCGATTAAATAAAAGGACTTAATCGCGTAAAATATAAAAGTTATAAATTAAAGTGTAAAGTGCTTATTTGATAGTGGCTTTTTAATATGAGGTCCTTAAAGGGAAAATAGCCCATTTTAAGGATAGTGGACGGCATAATGACTAATAAAACCAAAATTTATGTTTTATGATAATAGTTAATAAAGGTTAAAAATGTAATTTAGTAATAATTAAATATATGTTAAGAATAAAACAAAAACAAAAGCCATTATCATCTTTCCTTTAAGTGACCGAATGCTAGAAGGAAGAAACTCAAAAATTCTTCAACATTTCGGCAACTTTGAAGCTTGATTAAAGGTTCGTTTTTGTTTGGTTTTTGATAATTTTTACGTTTTTTAGATCGTTGCTTAGAGACGAACAAAAACCATGTCTTAATTTTTTATTGTGATGATGATTTTGTGTTTTTCCATTGATGGTACCTTGTGGTTTTTGATGTTTGATGATGAAATGTGAAATATATGTGTTAGATTAACAAGTTTTGTCTTTGAATTTTTGATGAATTTGAGTAATTTGGACTAAATTGCAAAATTAAATTTTTGAGGGACTAAAATGTGAAATAAATGAAATGTATGGACTTGTATGAGGATTAGGAAGATTCGGCCCTTGTATGGTGTAGTCAAATTTTGTGTATTTTTGTGTTTTGTGGAAAAAGGACTAAATTGTAAAAAGTGTGAAATATTAGGGGAAAATTTGTAATTTGCCCATTTATGTGTTTTTAGGCTAAATTGAATAGAATGGTGTTTAAATAAACTTAATTTGAATATGTTTAGATCAAGAATTAAAGAAATTGAATTTGGATCGGGGAAAGACAAAAGTGGTTGAATAGCCGATTTCATAGTCGTCGACTTCCGAGGTAAGTCAATAAGCATTTAAATGTTGTTATATTTATGAATATAAATTTGTTATGTAATTACTTGAATTGTTTGAACTATTATTTGCTATGGCCGAATGTGTACTTGAATAATTGGCTATCTTCTGAGCTTGATTCGAACGAGTTTCAACATCTGTAAGCCCCGTACGAACCTTAGGAATAGATAGGATACATATGTCATGACATAGGATATTCGATATGTGTTATCGTGTAAGACCACGTCTGGGACGTTGGCATCGACTTGTGTTTACATGTAAGACCTTGTTTGGGACAGTGGCATCGATATGTGATTACATGTAAGACCATATCTGGGACGTTGGCATTGTACGAGCTTCCGACTATCCGCGTATCATTTTGAATTCCGAATGGTTCAACGGGCATGTGTAAGTGAAGGCCAATGTGATATGTGAATTAAAAGAACTCAGGTACGTATATACACTATGTTAACAAATCAAAGGTAAGTTATATGTTTATTACATTGTACAAAAGTTAATATGTAAACATGTGAATTGTGTATAAGCTTTAACTATGTGTATTCGGCCAAAAGGGAATATTATGTGACTTTGATATTGAGATTTGATTAGTTACTTGTGATTGTGTATAAATCAATACTTGATATAATTTTGTATATATGATTTTGCTAAGTTAATTGACTTTACCTTGCTATTGACTTACTAAGCTTAAATAGCTTACCTTGTGTTTCTCTGTCTATTTCTGTTTTATAGATTTTGGATATGTTACGAGCTTGGGGATCGTCAGCAGGACTATCACACTATCTACAGCTTTCTTTGGTATTTTGGCTATGTTAATTATGAATATATGGCATGTATAGCATAGAAAAGGGTTGAATATGAATTAAGTACCTATGCATGTAATTATTAGCCATGCAAAGATGGCTTAACTTCTCTGCTTGAACTTGGTTATGTTTGATTATGGTTTAAGTTCATTTTGGTTATAATGTTATGTGCTATGATAAATGGTAATTGTGATATGTGTTTTCTTTTGTGCATTGAAGTTAGTTAGATATTTTGGATGTGGTATAAGTGTAACAGCCCGGTTTAGACCCTAGTCAGAATAGTGGTTTCGAGACCACAAATTCAAGGTCAGAATAATATTTTAATATTATTTTCTATGTTTACAGTATGTGATTTAGTCTGTGTGAAATTTCTGTGCGAAAATTTTATCGATTGTGTGTTTAATTTGTGAAATGGACTTAATTGTATAAGGTGTAAAAGCTGTGTGCTAATTTTTAAGTGCCAAATTGTGGATGGCTTTTTAAGGTGGAGGCCTTATGAGGCAATTAGCCCATTATTAAGTAAGTGGGGTGGTTGATGGACAATTATGTCCTTAGTTTAAATGATTTTATAAATATTTCATTAAGGGCAAATTTGTAAACATGAAATAAGTTAACATTAAAATAAAACAAAAGCTAAAAAGTGTTCATCTTTGTTTCTATCAACCGAAAATAAGAGAAGAAAATAAGGGTTTGAAGCTTCTTCAATTTTGGCAAGCTTGGGCTCAATTTGGTATGTGTTTTCAATTCGATTTTTGATAACTTCTACGTTTTTGTAATCGTTGCTTTGTGCTCTACAAAACCCATGCTTAAATTTTGTGAATTGATGATTTTTATAAAATGTGCCATTGATGAAATGGTAAGCTTTGTGATGAGTGTTGGTGTTAAATGAAAGATATGTGTTTATTGAACATGTTTTATTCTTGAACTTTTGATGAATTTAGCTAATTAGGGCTAAATTGAGAAAATAGCATTTTGAAGGATTAAAATGTGAAATAAATGAAATGTGTGGGCTTGTATGAATATATTGAGAATTCGGCTAGGCATGGGTGCAAGCTAATTATGTGAATTTGATGATTTTATGAATTAAGGATTAAAGTGTCGAAATGTGAAAATGTGAGGGCTATTTTGTAAAATGCCCTAAATATGTGTGTTTGGACTAAAATGAATGATTTGGTGATTGAATGGATTGAATTTGAATGTGTATAGACCAAGAAAGGAGAGGTTCGGATCGAGATCGAGGCAAAGATAAAGTGCTCGATTGACCGACCGTTTCGATAGTTCAACGTCCGAGGTAAGTTCGGACATAATACGAACATTTAGTTATGTTAAATGTTATGAAATGAATGTTATAATGATATTGAAATGTGGATGCTATGTGAGAGTTGAGTATGAGTTATGTGGCACTAAGTGTGCGTATTCGAAAGCGTAATCGAGATGATCAGCACTGTGTGTGCAAAATAAAATAAGCTTCGACTTTGTGGTTGGCACTGTGTGTGCGATACCGATTGAAGAGCGGTTTGATATAAATGCACTATGTGTGCAATGATAATTAAGCTTCGGCTAAATATCGGGGCACTAATTGTGCGATTGATCAAAGAAGAGACGGAAGTTGATCGAAAAGGAAAAGTGAGTATTGAGTAGCAAATGTAATTGACTACTAGGTGTTGACTAAGGTACGCTAGGAACCTATGTGGTTGATGAATCTATGAATGAGATTATGAAATGTTAAATGAGCATTTTAGTTTTGGATGGCATGATATATATATGTATATGTGAAATAATCTATGTGATGATTTGTTTTATTATAATGTATCATGTTACGAACTTACTAAGCTTTGGAAGCTTACTGTGTGATTTGTTTCTTTGCTTTGCAGTGTCAGTAAAGCTTGCTCGGATCCGGGAATCGTCAGCATCTCAATCACACTATCGGCATTCTATTTTGGTACTTTTGGAAAGATGTACATAGTTGAAATATGGCATGTATAGGCTAGTTGTTTTGAATCATATTTGAGATGTGTAAATAGCCATGTGATGTGGCTAGCTAAGTGTTGGTAATGTGCATGAGTGAATATGGTATTTGGTGCATATTTTGATATGGCATGATAGTAATGAATTAGCATATGAATGGTGAGTTCAATGATGAATTAATGCCTTAGTGAATTAGTGAGGTTATGGATGATTTATACCTAGATTTACATGTAATTTGGTTGTATAAAATGACATGCTTAGAAATGAGATTCTATATGATGATATGATGATTGTTGGACATGAAATTGGTTGCCAAATTGTGTGTATAAAGATGCCTAAAAGTGCTTGTAGGATTGACCCATGTGGATGGCATTTTGGCTTTGCAAATGGCCTATTTTTGCCACACGGTTGTGGCCCACGGGCGTGCCTAGGGACCATGGGGCTAAGTCAGTAGCTAGCCTAATAGCACACGGCCAAGACACACGGGCGTGTCTAGTAGCCGTGTGAGAAAGTCAGTATATGGTCTAAGAGTACACGACCACGGTACACGGACGTGCCTGGTAACCGTGTTGTTTCAACAGGATCGACCACGGCCACAGTACACGGGCGTGCTTGGGGGCCGTGAAACCAAGTCAGTTTCATCCACGGAGAGGTCACACGGGTGTGTTTAGCAGCCGTGGGAGGCACACGGCCTACCCCCACGGGCGTGTATCCCCTAAAACCTAGAAAAGTTTTTGAAATTTGAAAAGTTTCTGTATGTGTTTCGGTTTAGTCCCGACCCCTCCCTAACATGTGTTTAAGGTCTCATACGCCTTAAAAAAGGACTAATTGTTTATGTTTGATTATTATGATGATGATTGACTTTGTGTCGTAAATGGGTTGTGAAATGATTCTATTGTCCAGTAATGCCTCTTAACCCTATTCCGACGACGGTTTTGGGTTAGGGGTGTTACATTTTATTGGTATCAGAGCCACGGTTTAGTCGATTCTCGGACTAACGTAGCGAGTGTGAGTCTAGCTATACATGCCATATATGAAATTGCGATAGTGTGATGAATTACGAGCGATTGAAAATGTGTTTTCATATAGTAATGGATCCCGATCAAGCGATTCTTGGCGATGTAGAAAGCAATGCTGCTCGCTCGCCAACAGCGCCGGCCATGTAACATCCTAAATTAGGGGCTATTGGTGATTGAATAATTATTTGGTATGTTGGAACCGCTGTGATATTATTTATGGAATATTTGGTTTAATCTAAGGCACAGAGTAGGCTCGGTTTGGTAAAAATTTCAGTTTTTAATTTTAAAGGAAGGAGCCTTAGCAAGAGGGGGTTATAAGAATAAATGTGGATAATTTGACAGAAAAATCAGCTTGGTAAAGTGGCAAAAGAAGGCCACTTAAGAGCAAGCTTGTGACGCCATTGGGGATAGGGGAGAGCCTTGGTTCGAGTCACGAAGATCCTTTTGCACTATGTTTGGACGGCACAAGTGGGAGAGTCTTCCTCCTTTAAACTCTTTTATTATTATTATTAAAAGATAATATGAGCATTTAAAATTAGATTTTTATTTGTTCAATTTTAAGGATAATAAGGAGGCTATTTTATTTATGGATTATCATGGGATTAATTAGAGTTGGCGAGAGGAAAAATAGGCATTTGGGTATTCAAATTATTTTGAATACTTTCAAAGGAGTTTAGCCGAAATTTGAACTCCTTTGGAAGGAGTGGACTGGCAAGTAAAAGAGGGGGAATGTGTGCCGAATTTGCTAGTCTCTTCCTCCTAATTTTCGGCTAAGCAATCACCTCTCTTGTTTTCTTTCATTCCTTCTCAAAACCGATTTCTACATCACCATCTTCCTCTTCTTCTACTTTTGATTTCTGACCAAAACACCTACCCTCTCCTTTCTCTCCTTTCCTTCTCCATTATTGCCAAGCCGATATACCCATTGGAAGTGTCGAATTCCTTTCTCATGTTTTTAACCTCTTTGGTCGAATACTAGGAAGGGTATAGATCTCTTTGGATTTTCGTGGTCAATCGTTTTGGTGAAGGTAAGTTGTGCCGAAACTTCATGGGTTCCCTTCACTATTCTTTGTCGATTCTTATTTAGGGGTAAGTGCCGATTTGTGATGGCTAGCAAGACTTCTAAATGTTTTAGTAATCGATCTCTTCTAGGTACCCCAAGATCGTGAAGCAAGCGACCCAAGCCCTAATCTCTAACATTCGATTTTGGTAAGTTTGGGTAAGGTCTATGTTGGTTTTCAAAAGCCAAAAGCGTTGGTTATGAGTAATGTTCATTAATCGATTATTTGGTAAAGCGGATCCGTGAATCGAGTCTTTGTGGATAGTAGCAAAGAGTTAGAGGTAAGGTTTGGGATCAAAAGATAAACCCCTAAGATTGTCTGGGTTGGCCGAATAGGCCATGGTACTAACTCATGTATTTGGCCGAATATAGGGACCAGTAGATCTAGGTGGCCGACATCTCTTTTCGGGATTTAGGACTATCATCAATACCAGTGTGTACATACACACTTATAGCAATTAATAAGCTGTATGCTAGATATATGTTGTATGTAAATCATTCGATGTAGATACGGATTTAGTACCTTAATGGTACAAGCGAGGATTCCGGTAAGTCTCTGTTACTACGAGATTATTATGCTCTTGGGAAGCATGGTTCATGTGTTACATGTGATAAATGTATGAGATCTATTCATGATTATTTGACTATTGTGGGTTAAATGAGTGGAGGCGATGATATTTTGTCCGACGAGCACCGGTGTTTTGGTAACACTGCTGTGACTACGGTCACCAGAGGTTTGGTACCTCCAGAGGTTTGGTACCTCATAGCGACTCGTCCACGTGGTTAACACCACCGTGGGTTGGCCCCACTTGAGATATGGGATCGTCCGCGGTGATTTGGTATCACACGATGGGTTGGCCCCATCAATCGATTGTGTCACGGGCACGAGAGGTTTGGCACCTCGGTGATTTGGCATCACATCGTGACTATATGTCACCGGTGGTTTGGCACCACCAGTGTTTTGGTAACACATTGTGACTACGGTCACGAGTGGTTTGGTACCACATGGGGTAGACAAAGGCGTTTGGTTGGCTAGGTTGGGGCACATAATATTCTCGCATATTAAGCTGTTATATGTTGTGTATGGAAATGTTTTTTTTTAAAAGCGGGGAAGGGTTACATCTTGAGTCTTGGTGACTCACCTTCTCCTTTAACATTTTTCAGTGACTCGTAGATGGCGGTTGAGGAGTAGGTTGGACTCGAGGTGGCCATGCAGTGGACTTGAATAAATTGAACTTTAAACTTCGCTATTTTATTTTATTATTGGTTTATTTTTATTTTGGATGTAATAAGGCCTCCATATACTTCACTTTTGTTATTTCTCATATGTTGGATACTTTGTTTAAACTATATTATTAAAATTAAATTAAAATCACATGTTTTTCTTAAATTAACACGAAAATGTTTTATCGTGCCATCGGGCACATTTGAAATTTGTATAATAACCTGACTCAATTAAATTTCCAAATTAAATCTAAGTACGGTTTCGGCAAGATAACCAAAAACGAGAAGTTTTCAACAAAACTTAAATTGGTTTTAAAATGGTTTTCAAAAAGTTTCCTCCGTAACAAACCAAATTCGGTCATAATGTTTGGGCCGAGTTCGGGTTGTTACAGGCCACATCTAGGCCGAATGATAGTAGTGAAGGAGGAGAGCCTAAGCAGGCCTTCTTCCGAATGATGAGCGAGTGGTTTACGAAGTTCGTTCGAACGAATCCGGCTGCTCCACAACCTCCACCCCCACAAGTACCTGTTATGCCACAAGTTGTATTTTAGTAGTGAATTGAATGATGATTAATTAGAGACAAATATATTTTGGTTGTGGCTTTATATTGATATATTGTAATGATATAATTTACATTATAAATAGTTTAAGTTAATAAGCTAAATATAATGAATATATGTAATTGTTAAGTTTTATTCATAAATTGATAAGGTTAATATATATATGTATTCGGCAAGGTTGTGATATTATAAGGGATGAATGCATGTAATACATATGAATTTGGTTTTATGATTTGTTTATGAATTTGTGAAAATTCTATGTATTTGTGGTTTGTGAAATGATGGACATATTAATGATTAAATTGGTTTTATATGGGTCAGCTATTTGAATAGAAGAACCATGCAAGTATATGTTTATGCATTTGGTTTAGAAATTTAACTAAAAGATTATAAATATATTTGCATATATATATTCGGATGTGTTTTAATAATATATTGGTATGTTTATTTATAGATTTGTTTATGATATGTTATGGACTTAAATTTGTAAATTAAAGTGATGATGAATATATTCGAATTAGTTGTATGGGAAATATTAAGTATGGCCGAATGATATACATGATATGGTTGATGCCATTTAGTTTTAATGTTACAATGTTCGAATACCATATATATATATATGTGTGTGTGTGTGTTTTAAAGTGATGTTTATTTATTAAGACTTTAATAAATGGTTAGATTAATGATGTTAATTATGAATGATTGATTATGTTATAAATTTAAAAAAATATTATATGCCAGTTTTGAGTTGTGTCTTCTTCGATAATGCCTCGTAACCCTAGCCCGGTGATGGATACGGGTTAGGGGTGTTATATTTGATAGGTATCAGAGCTACGGTTTAGTCGATTCTAGGACTAACGTAGCTCGTAAGAGTCTAGCTATACATGCCATATGTTATACTGCGATAGTGTGGTGACTTCTGACATTTGAAAATGTGTTTTCATATAGTAATGGATCCCGATCGAGCCGTAGCTGATGATGTCGAGAGTGTAGCACCTGCTCCCGTGCAAGGGACAGCGCCGATTGATTCTCGACCTACTTTGAGTAATCCGGAGGGGGAGGCTAGACAAGCCTTCTACCAAATGATGATTGATTGGTTTACTCAGTATATCCGAATTAATCTGGCTGCACAACAACCTCCACCCCCGATTAATCCATCTGCAGTGCCTATTATACCTTCGGTGAGTGATCCGATGAGATTGTCAAAGCCACCTATTGATAAAATAAGAAAACATGGAGCCGAGGAATTCAGAGCCACTGATGATGATGATGCTGAGCGAGCCGAGTTCTGGCTTTATAATACCATCCGAGTATTTGATGAATTATCCTGCACTCCTGATGAGTGTTTGAAATGCGCTATATCTCTGCTACGGGACATTTGCATATCACCGGTGGAATACACGGTATCGATGGTTCCAAAGGAGCGAGTGACACGGGAATTCTTTCGCATGAGTTCCGTAAGAAATATATCACCAGAGGTTTATTGATCGTAAACGTAAAGAATTTCTTGAGTGAAAATAGGCGGATAGCGATGTGAGAATACGAGCGGAAATTTGTTAGACTCAGTAGATATGCGAGAGTGTGTTTCATCCGAAGCTATTATGTGTAAGAGATTTGAAGATGAAATTTGAATGAAGATATTAAAGCGTTAGTTGGCATACTAGAGATAAAAGAGTTCGTGGTACTTGTTGAGCGAGCCTGCAAAGCTGAAGAGCTTGGGAAAGAGAAAAGAAAAGCTGATTCTGAAGCTAGAGATTCACGCAAAAGACCATCCAGTAAGCCATTTCAGTCGACCTCAAAGAAATTCTGAGATGATACTAGCCGTTCGAAGAATACTGTGGGTCATTTCAGACGAGATCAAGATAGACCACCTATAAGCTCGAGAGCTACCTCTGTAGCTAGTGTGGGTAATGTCAGATCAAATCAACCCGAGTGTGAACATTGTGGTAAACGACATCCCGGCAGTTGCAGATTGTATGATAGAGCATGTTTTAAATGTGGATCCAGAGATCATTTTATTCAGGAGTGTCCAGAGATAGTCGATCAAAATCTGGCTCAGAATACTAGATCGGGTAATACAGTAGTTCGAGGTAGACCACCCAGAAATACGGGTATTGTGAGTGGCAGCCAGAGAGGGACTAAAGATTCAGCTGTTAGATCTGAGGCTCGTGCACCAGCCAGAGCTTATGCCATACGTGCATGCGAGGAGGCTTCATCCTCAGATGTCATTACTGGTACTTTTACTCTTTATGATACTACCGTTATTGCTTTAATTGATCCTAGTTCAACTCATTCCTATATGTGTGAGACTTTGGTATTCAGTAAGACTTTACCTGTTGAGTCTACTAAGTTTGTAATTAAAGTATCGAACCCCTTAGGCCGGTGTGTCTTGGTTGATAAAATTTGCAAGAATTGTCTGTTGATGATTCGAGATTCATGTTTTCCAGCTGATTTGATGTTGTTGCCATTTGATGAGTTTGATATAATTCTGGGTATGGACTGGTTAACTCTACATGATGCTATCGTGAACTGTAAATGGAAGACTATTGATTTGCGATGCCATGAGATTATTCGAATTGAATCTAATGATCTGAATGGTTTACCAGCAGTGATATCTTCTATGACAGCTCAAAAATATGTGAGAAAGGGTTGTGAAGCTTTTTTTGCCTATGTGCTTGATTCTAAAGTGACAGAAAAGAAAATTGAATCAGTACCTGTTGTATGTGAGTATCCAGATGTGTTCCCTGAAGAATTACCGGGTTTGCCACCTATTCGAGAAGTTGAATTTGGGATTGAATTAGTGCCGGGGACAACTCCTATTTCTATAGCTCCGTACATGATGGCACCTACAGAATTAAAAGAATTGAAAGCACAGTTGCAAGAGTTGATAGATAGGGGATTTGCACGACCGAGTTTCTCTCCTTGAGGCGTACCAGTTCTGTTTGTGAAAAAGAAAGACGGAACCATGAGAATGTGTATTGACTACAGACAGCTTAATAAATTGACCATAAAAAACAAGTATCCGTTACCAAGAATTGACGACCTATTTGATCAGCTAAAAGGGGCTACAGTGTTTTCAAAGATAGATTTGAGATCGAGATACTATCAGTTGCGAGTTAAAGACTCTGATGTGCCAAAGACTGCTTTCTGGATGAGGTAAAGACACTACGAGTTTCTGATTATGCCTTTCGGACTTACTAATGCACCTGCTGTTTTCATGGATCTGATGAATTAAATCTTCCGACAGTATTTGGATCGGTTTGTGGTAGTGTTTATAGATGATATTCTGATCTACTCCTGAGATGAAACCGAGCATGTCGAGCATCTGAGACTTGTGCTACAGACTTTGTGAGATAAATAGTTGTATGCAAAGCTTAGTAAGTGTGAGTTCTAGTTACGTGAGGTCAGTTTTTTGGGCCATGTTGTATCAACATCAGGTATCAGGGTTGATCCGAGCAAAATTTTAGCTATACTTAACTCGAAACCACTAAAAAATGTTTCTGAAGTTCGTAGCTTTTTGGGACTTACTGGTTACTATAGACGGTTCGTGAAGGGTTTCTCTATGATTGCTACACCATTGAAAAAGCTGTTACAGAAAGATGTTAAGTTCGAGTGGTCAGAAAAGTTTTGATCAGTTGAAAGCTCTTTTGACCGAAGCTCCAGTGTTAGTTCAGCCTGAATCGGGTAAATAATTTGTCATTTATAGTGATGCATCTTTGAATGGTTTGGGTTGTGTTTTGATGCAGGAAGGCAAAGTCATAATTTTTGCCTCGAGACAATTGAAGCCACATGAAAAGAACTATCCGACACATGATTTGGAACTAGTAGCATTGTGTTTGCGTTGAAGATTTGGCATCATTATCTGTTCGATGAGAAATGTCATGTTTATTCTGATCACAAAAGCCTGAAGTATTTGATGACTCAGAAAGATTTGAATTTGAGACAACGCTGATGGCTAGAGCTGTTGAAAGATTACGAGCTAGTGATTGACTACCATTCGGGAAAAGCTAATGTTGTTGCTAATGCTTTAATTCGAAAGTCATTATTTGTTCTACATGCAATGAACACGCATATGGTTATATCTGATGATGGTTCGATAATAGCTGAATTAAAAGCAAGATCGTTGTTTATTCAACAAATTTGTGATGCCCAGAAAGTTGATAATGATTTGTTAGCAAAGCAAGCTCAGTGTGAAACTATTGTTGAATCTGAATTCTGAGTTGATGAAAATGGCTGTTTGAGGTTCAAAAATTGAATATGTATTCCAAGAAGCTCAGAGTTGATTCAGATGATTTTGAACGAAGCTCACAGCAGTCGGTTATCTGTTCATCCGGGTAGCACGAAAATGTATAACGATCTGAAATAGTTCTATTGGTGGCCTGGTATGAAACGAGACATATCTGACTTTATTTCAAAATGCTTAGTTTGTCAACAAGTAAAAGCCGAACATCAGGTACCTTCTGGATTACTTCAGCCGATTATGATACCCGAGTGGAAATGGGATAGAGTCATGATGGATTTTATAACATCTCGATTTAGGGCCTAGTTAGAATAGTGGTGCTAGACCACAAATCCGAGGCATAAGTATGAGTTTTTGAGGTCTATGCCATGTTTGCATGCTAGTGTGAAAGTTTCATGAAGCAATTTTGTTAAATTGCGGTTGAACTGTCCAAAAGGACTAAATTGCAAAAGTTGCAAAATGTGAGATTCTAGAAGCTATTTGTGTGAAATTGCTTTAGAATGTCAATTAGAAGTCCTTAATGAGTAATTTTCACAATTTCTAATTTTTGGACAAATTTGGGCATGGATGAGTTAAATTATGAAGTTTGTCAAAAAGGGTATTTTGGTCATTTGATAATTAAATGATTAAAATAGGAGAAAAGATGACAAAATTCATTCATCTTCTTTTCCAAGGCTGCCAAAAATTTGAGAGAAGCCATTTTTAGGGCTCTTCAACTTTTCAACCTAGCTAGTAAATGTATTCTAGCCCGTTTTTGATATTCTTCGTATTTTTGAAGTCCTAGTAGCATGAGTAATCTATTTTTAGCTATATGATGAGCTAAAATGGATGTTCAAAAATGTACCCATGTGTGACATGCATGTATTTTGATGTTTTATGGAAGAATATGAAAGCTTGATGTTGTAGAAACATCTTTTACTAAGTGAATTCCATGAAAAATGCATGTAGGGACTAGTTTGTGAAAGTCTTGAGTTTGGTCATACATGTAAGAATTAGTGAGAATTGATGATAGCTTTAGTTGAGTAAGTGATTCGGCTAAGCATGAAAGGCTTGAAAGTTGAATAAAAATCACTTTACGAGCCTTGGGGCAAAAGTGTAAATATGAGAAAGATTAGGGGCAAAATGGGGATTTTGTTAAAGTATGAGATAAAGGTCAATTTAGTCAATGTGTGTATTGAATGTGTTGAATTGTCATTATAGATCAAGAAAGACGAAGCCCGGATCGAAACTGAGGTAAGGGCAAGGTCGTGGACTAAATTGCACATCTCTATACTTTTTGAGTACCGAGGTAAGTTTACGTATAAACGATGCATTATGCGTATACTTTGTAAATGCTAGCTAGAGTATAGCATGGTTGAGAACCTATATGGTTCATGTGGAATGAATGAGTTAGTTATAGTGAACGAATGAATGAATGAACTACAAAGTAGATATGTGAATGTCTAGTGATAATGATTGATGATAAGTTAAGTGCGATGCTACCCCAATACTTAGCAACGATGAGCTGGGCTATGTGCGATGCTATCGCTAAGTATATTGTTTAGTGGGCTAAGTGCGAGACCACTATGATTACCTTATTGGTAGGTTAAGTGCAATACGACCTTATTGTATCGATTGTGGTAGTGCGAAACCACCAAGAGAGTAGTTGTGTGGATGTATTAGTGAGTAGTGTAGATGTGTGGATGTGTTATTGTGAAATAATGATGTGTTGTATATTGTTGAAATGCGATATTGAATGCAGGGGTGCATGTCAATGGTTATGAGTATATGACTCATGATGTGTTGGAAATGTGGTAAGGGATAGAAAGAGTAAACATAGTTGTGAATTACTTATTTTAGTATAATGCTAATTATTTTTTAACTTATATTATGATGCTTAATTGTTTATGTGTAAACTCACTAAGCTCAAAGGTTACTCCTTTTCTTTTCCCTTGTCTTATAGAGAAATAGAGTTGAATCGAGATACGTGGATCAATTGGAAGATCGCCCACACTATCAGCACACTCTGGTACATTGGATTAAACGTTTTGTGTATGGCATGTATAGGGGCTAGACAGGTTAGTGATTTTTGGTTGTAAATGGCTAAGTTATGTTGGCCTTTAGATGGATAATCTATTTTGTATAATGCCATAGTTGTTGGCTATTTTATTATATGAAAAGATGTAGTTATCCATGTAAGATTGTGTTTCAAATTGAGTTGATTATGGATGTGTTGAATTAGTACATGTTGTGTATGCTAGGGGGTGAGAAGGGGCATGACAAATAGTTTTGTTCTTGTCCATATGGGTAGACACACGGGCATGCGTCTAGACCATGTGTGACACACGGTCAGCCCATGGGCGTGTGACTTGGTCGTGTGTCCCCTGCATGTTAGTATTTTAAGTTAGAACAGACCACGGACTAGTCACACTGGCGTGTGCCTAGGACTTGTGAGTTATTCAGTGTTGGCCACGGGCTAGCCACACGGGCGTGTGTCTAGACTTTAAGGCCGTGTGAAGTAGTCAGTGTGCAGCATGGGTGGTGAACACGGGCGTGTGACCTAGCCGTGGGACTTTGGCAGAATGGTTGAGTTTTGTGTGCGGGTTGTGGACATGGTGGTGTGTGTGACACACTGCGGCGTGTATCATCTAGCACGGGCGTGTTGTCCCTGTCTAGATGGAGAAAATTTTTAAGATAGTAAGAGTTTCCGATATGGTCTCGAGAGCCCTCGTGTGTTTGAGTAAGGCCTCGTAACTCGAAAATAAGGTTGTCGTGGTGACTTAAGGAGAGTAGTCACATTAAGCCTAAGTGGCGATCAAGTAGTTTTAATCTGGTAACGCCTTGGACCCGATTCCAGCGGGGATTACGGGTGAGGGGTGTTACATTTAGTTGTATCAGAGCTATGGTTTTGTCGGTTCTATGACTACCGTAGCGGGTGTAAGAGTCTAGCTATACATGCCATAAGTGTACAATGATAGTGTGGTGGTTTCTGATGATTTTAAACCTTGTTTTATATAGTATATGGATCCCGATCAAACAACTGCTGATGAAGCAGCTAGTAATGCACCGGCTCCTGCACAAGGAACCGCGCCTGTAGAGAGTGGACCCGAGGTTTGGGGTTAAGGGGAAGAGGCTCGGGAAGCCTTTCTCCAGATGATGAGTAATTGGTACTCGGATTATGTTCGAGCGAACCCTAATGCTCAACCTCCTCCACCTCCTCCTATGCCTCAGCCAAATCCAGTGGCTCCTCAAGGTAATGATGTAGTGAGGATATCGAAACCCCCGGGGGATAAGATTAGGAAACACAGGGCTGAGGAGTTTAGAGCTAAGGTAGATGATGACCCTGAAAGGGTGGAGTTCTGGCTAGAGAACTCAATGAGAGTGTTTGATGAACTCTCATGTACACCTGAAGAGAGCTTGAAGTGTGATGTGTCTTTGATGAGGGACTCGGCATACCGTTGGTGGAAGACATTGACGTCAGTAGTCCCGAGAGAGCTAGTGACGTGGGACTTTTTTCTGGAAGAGTTCCAGAAGAAGTACATAAGACAACGATTTACTAATCGAAAAAGCAAGGAATTCCTTGAGTTAAAGCAAGGAAGAATGTCAGTAACAAAATATGAGCGTGAGTTTGTTAGGCTTAGCAAATACGCCCAAGAATGTGTGTCGACGGAGATCATTCTGTGTAAGAGGTTCGAAGATGGACTGAATGAGGATATCAAACTCCTAGTTGGTATCTTGGAGTTGAAAGAGTTTGTGGTGTTGGTCGAGAGGGAAAGTAAGGCCGAAGAGTTGGGTAAAGAAAAGAGAAGGGCTGTGAGTGAAGCCCGAGATGCGAGAAAGAGGCCAATGGGCAAGTCGTACCAAGCCCAGTCGAAAAGATCCAGGGAAGTGAATCCTCGGACGACAGCATCAGTGGGATATTCACATCGAGACTTGGACCACACTCGTCCAGGTTCGAAAGTCCAAGCTACCTCGATGGAAAGTGTGGGCAATACGAAAAGCAAACCAGAGTGTCCAAATTGTGGTAGATATCACACCGGATAGTGTTGGGGAAACAGCCGAAAATGTTATAAGTGTGGTTCCCCTGACCACTTTATCCGAAATTGCCCTGAGAGGGATCATAAGGAAGAGAAACAAGAGATGAGACCTAGAGATGTGTCTGCAAGGGGTAGACCACCAAGGAACCCGAGAGGTGGGAATAGTGGTAGAGGTGCGTCCAGAGACTCTGCTGTGAGACCGGGAGGGTCGGGCACTGCGAGGACTTATGCCATTCGCGCCCGCGAAGAGGCATCATCCCCAGATGTGATAACGGGTACTTTTTCTCTCTATGACACCTTTGTTATTGCTTTAATTGATCCAGGGTCTACTCACTCTTATATTTGCATGAGATTAGCATCTAGTTTGAGTATGACCGTTGAGTCTACGGACATTGTGGTTAAGGTGTCAAACCCGTTAGGAAAATAGGTGTTAGTGGACAAGGTGTGTAAGAATTGTCCTTTGTTGATTAAGAGTCATTGCTTTCCGACAAACCTTATGTTGTTGCCATTTGATGAGTTTGACTTAATCCTTGGCATGGATTAGTTGATTACCCATAGTGTCTTAGTGAACTATGGTAGTAAGTTTATCAAATTAAAATGTGAGAGTGGAGATGTTGTTTGGGTTGAATTAGGTGGATCGGATAGTCTATCAGTGATGATTTCTTCCCTAGTGGCTGAGAAATGTTTAAGAAAAGGGTGTGAGTCCTATCTCGCCTTTATTTTGAATACTCAAGAGGTTGGAGTAAAGTTTGATACAGTGCCGGTGGTATATGAGTATCTGGATGTATTTCCAGAAGAGTTACCCGGATTACCTCCAGAGAGAGAGGTCGAGTTTGGGATTGAGTTAGTTCTGAGAATGGCACCTATTTCAATTGCTCCGTATAGAATTGCACCTTTAGATTTGAAAGAACTAAAGGTTCAGTTGCAAGAGTTGACAGATAAGGGTTTTGCAAGACCGATCTACTCACCGTGGGGTGCTCCGGTACTATTTGTGAAAAAGAAAGATGGGTCTATGAGGTTGTGTATAGACTATAGGCAACTTAACAAAGTGACGGTGAAGAATAAGTATCCTTTACCAAGGATTGATGATCTTTTTGATCAACTGAAAGGAGCTACAGTATTCTCCAAGATCGACCTGAGGTCTGGTTATTACCAGTTGAGAGTGAAAGAGCAAGATGTGTTGAAAACTGCGTTTCGAACAAGGTATGGCCATTATGAGTTTTTGGCCATGCCGTTTGGTTTAACGAATGCACCTGCGATTTTTATAGATTTGATGAACCGTGTCTTTCGACCGTATGTGGATAAGTTTGTGGTTGTCTTCATTGACGCCATATTGATCTATTCTCGGGATGAGAATAATCATGAGGAACATTTGATAATTGTCTTGCAAACTTTAAGAGATGAGCAGTTGTATTCTAAGTTTAGCAAGAGTGTGTTTTGGCTCCGAGCG
This sequence comes from Gossypium sturtianum, assembly GCA_025698515.1. Taxonomy (NCBI): domain Eukaryota; kingdom Viridiplantae; phylum Streptophyta; class Magnoliopsida; order Malvales; family Malvaceae; genus Gossypium; species Gossypium sturtianum. The sequence continues at coordinate 75,192,184 of CM046947.1, forward strand.
GTTGGATTTTTAGGACACGTTGTGTCGGGTGATGGTATTCGAGTCGACCCGAGTAAGATTTCGGCTTTTGTGGATTGGAAATAGCCGAGGAATGTGTCGGAAGTTAGAAGCTTCTTGGGACTAGCGGGATATTACAGACGTTTCGTAAAGGGGTTCTCAGTGATTGCTACCCCGATGACGAAATTGTTGCATAAGAATGTCAAGTATGATTGGATGGAGGCATGTCAATAGAGTTTTGAGAGATTGAAAACATTGTTGACTGAGGCACCGGTTTGGTTCAACCAGAATCGGGGAAAGAGTTTGTGGTTTTCAGTGACGCGTCATTTAACGGTCTCGGTTGCGTGTTGATGCAATAGGGTAAGGTAGTCGCTTACGCCTTGAGTCAACTAAAACCGCACGAGAAGAATTATCTGACTCATGATTTGGAGGTGGCTGCGATTGTTTTCGCGATAAAGATTTGGCGACATTACTTGTATGGTGAGAAGTGCCGAATCTTTACGAATCACAAGAGTTTGAAGTATTTGATGGATCAAAAGGATTTAAATTTGCGACAGAGGTGGTGGCTCGAGTTATTGAAAGACTATGAGTTAGTCATTGATTACCATCCCGAAAAAGCAAATGTGGTTGCGGATGCCCTGAGTAGGAAATCCTTGTATGCTCTAAGAGTTATGAGCACGAGTTTAGCATTGTCTGATGATGGTGCTATATTGGCAGAGTTGAGAGCTAAGCCACTGTTTGTTCAACATGTAACATCCCGAAATTGGGCCTAGTAGAATTGGGCCCAATGGGCCTTGAGCGTAGAAGCATTTTAAAATTTTGAGAACAAGAGAACGGCATTATTTCAAGTTGGACTTATTAAGAAGGTAATTTTGGAAAGTTACGAGGTTTCTATGAAGTTCCGGGTTCAAGTTGGGCCTTAGTAAAATTTTGTGTTTAAGCCTATTAAGGAGAGATAGTAAGTGGCATCAAGGCTTATGGAAATAAAAGAGTAAATTGCTAGCATAAATGAGCAATTGGTAAAAGGGTTATGGCGCCACATGTAGTACCTTGAGGGAAGAGGTTCGAATCACTTTGTGTGCAAATTTTGACTTATATTTTTGCACCCTTTCCTTAAGTGTCGGCCAAGAGGCATTCATGGCAAGGTTGACTTCATTATTTTGGTAAGGTGGCTAAAAGAAAAAGGCAAGGTTGAAGTTGGGGAAAGGAATCAAGGGAAATAGGAAAGAAAGGGGGACATGAGGCTTATTTCGTGGGTGATGTTTTGGAAAGCTTGGGTGGCCAAACTCTTATCCTAGGGGGGATGCATGTGGACGGTTTTGAGGAGAATAGGTAGCTGAATTTTTAGTTGGCTTTTGGTAAAGACTTAGTAGTGTTTTGGCAAAAATTCCCTTTGGCAACTTTGTGTCATTTCTCCCAATTTGCAACCCTCCTTGCCGAAACATATTAGCACAATAGTGCATTGTTTCTCTCTTTTGTTTGGTCACATACTCATTTTCTTTCCACCTTCCTTGATAGCCAAATTCTCCTTTGCCTTTTGATTGAATTTTTGGTTCTTGTTAGGCCAAAACCTTTCTCTTTGCACTATTTGGTATTCTCAAAACTTCTTTCTACCTTGTGCCGAAATTACAAGCCACTAAAGAACATATTCTCTTCTTTTCTTTCTTCTTGTTGCCGAATGTACCCAAACCATTGAGACCAAAATTTGTTCATTCATCTCTTCTTTATCATTTCCTCAAGTGGGTTGACATTCTTTCTTCGATTAAATCAGTAAGTGAATTCTTTTCTATTTTCATATTCTTTTCTTTCTAGCCGAATAGGTATTTATCACTATTCGGTTGTAAATCTTGATCTTAACCGAAATTGTGTTATCTTCCATTCCTTCATATTGTAATAACCCTCTTTTTCGTAGTGTTCTAAGTGGGTGGCCGTGTATCATTCTAGCCCTAAGTCAAACGGTGGAAATTGGATCCAATATCGATAAGGTAAGGGGGTTCATTTTGGATTTTTCATTATATCTCTATTTGGCTATGTTGCAAATCGGATTGAAGTTTCGACTAATCAATTATGTTTTAGGGACGAAACCACTCGATATGTATTATCCGGGATTTATGGCTTGTGCATTATTGCGTAATTATGTGAAGTAGCATGCCTATGTGTGTTGTAAATATGTTTTATGAATTTTTAGAACCTTAAGAGTGTAGGTGAATGCCTTAGAAAATATTAAATTTTAAGTATTGAAGGGGAATTGAACAAAAGAGGCCTTAAGAGAAATAGTAGGGGAAATTAGACACAAAAAGTGCCTTGGTAAAGTGGCATGAAGGCGCCACTTAAAGCTCTGGTAAGTGACGCCATATGCAGTGGGCAAAGGGCTTAGGTTCGAGCAGCAAGGGACGCAAATGGGAGTTTTATTTTGTTGCAAGATTGAGCAGTAGTGGACGGCAATGGAGCACTAAGGGATGAGTTTAAGGTTCCTTTTAAAAATTCAGCTAAGTTAAGAGATAATTGTGGATTTAATTTTATTATTTTGAATGAAGTGATAGAGAGAAAAATAAGGGATTTGATAAGTGAAGATGTAGTGGCCGAATGTGGGGCTCTAAGGGTGCATAATCGGTTTTGGGGTTTTGATAGGGGAAGTGTGCTAAAAATTCATAGTTGATAGTTTTGTTTTCTCTTTTCTTTCTCCAAGTTCGGTCACTTAGTGCATTAAGGGTTTGCTAGAATTTTTCTAATCTCTTCCAAACCCATCTTTTCTTTCCTTCCCTTCAACCTTACCCCTTCCTCTTGTAGCCGAATATTTCATGACCATTTGGGAGCCATAGCCGAATCTTCAGAAGGCCTTATTCTTCTCTCTTTGTCGCAAGTTTTAAAAGCCGAAAGAGTTAGCCGAAATCTTTTCTCTTTTAGTCTCTTCAAGCAAACGTTGGTGGTAAGTATTCCTCTTAGCAATCGGTTTTATCTTTTCTTATTTGGTGAGCCGAAATCAAGGGTAGGCCTTGATTTCTAAGGATGGCCGAATATGCTTAAGGCCATATTAATGTGTTTCTTTTGGTTGTAACCAGCGTAAAGGTGTTCTTTCGGGATTTGAGGTACTCAAGGTAAGCAGTATGTATTCGGCCAAGGGCCATTTATTGAGATTAAGTGTCGAACCAGATCTAACATATACCTATAGGGATCTCGACATCGCCAAGAGCAAGTAGCAATTTCGTGGATTTAAGACTCGCAAGGTAAGTGAACTGAACATTCGGCCAAGTCTATATTTAGTGATTCAAATATGTTTCTTAGTTATTTAGAAGCCGAAACTAACCAAGTCCAGGTGATCTAGTATTGGCCGATTGCAAGGAAGGAGTGTCACAAAGTTTCGGATTTGATTAGTAATCAAATCGGCAGCAAGGTAAGGATTTTGATTGCAATAATCCTTGGGATTTGATTGTTTAGCCGAATGGCTTTTTACTAAAAGTATTAAGTGTTGGCGAATATAGGAACTAAGGATCTAGAGTGTTAGATCGGGATTTTGGGATTTCGGTGAAAGCATTAAGTAAACCAGGTGTGTACCCCACACTAACTCTTAATAGATTTATGGCATCAATTTAATATATGTGTTTATAATAATGTGAAAAGTGGGCAAAGGTACCATGTGATGGTACAAAGTACTTAGGTAAGTAACCTTAACATTATGTTAATAAATGATATTAATAATATTATGATATGAATATTTGGAATATGGTACATATGTGAATATCGATAAGAATGTGGAATAAGGCATAAGGCATGATATTGCATATTCGTGTGACATGGGGCATATGGGTTATATGGAAAGGGGAAGTGATCGGTGGTTTATACCACAATATCTCGAATGTGGTGACTCATGTCACGAAATCGAATGTGGTGACTTATGTCACAAAATAATGTCCAGTGGCTATGCCACAAAATTTATAAGGGCGATGAGCAAGTCATCTGCATGCAATGATCGCCTTCGATGATGTGTAGCGGATGGAGGGTCGACTTAGTAGTCCCCACGGTGTGATGGTTTGTACGGGTGATGTGTAGCGGATGGCTATCAAGGTATGGGTTCGAGTTTGCATCATTATTTCTATCTGTTATATATACGTATGATATGATATGATATGCCTGAATCGTTGGGACTTAGTGTTGGTTATACACACTGAGTCTGTTTGACTCACCCCATTGTGGGATATTTTTTTTTCAGGTGACACTCAGTAACGGACCGGGTCAGCGGGAGCTTAGTGGTGGCCATGCTCAGCTTACAGTTATTTTATTTTGAGACTTTATTTTTAAGTTTGGATTTATTTCGGGTTTGCTATTGATGTAATAAGGCCATTATTATTAAACTGTTTTATGTTTCAAATTTTTATTATGATACGATTATTATTAAATCGAGGGTTAAATAACTTATCTTGGAAACAATTTTAAATGTTTTGACACCTAACGATTCCTCTTCAAAATGACCAAATTTTCCAAATTGACAAACAAGATTTGAAATGTTTTACTCGAGGAACATGCCAGATCCGGTCGGGGCTTGTGGGCCGGGTTTGGGGTGTTTCAATTTGGTATCAGAGCCCAGTTTTAAACTCTCAGCCTTGGGTTTAAAGCCCATAACATTTTCAAAATTGAGCCCAAATAAGTTTTGTGAAAATTTTCGTGAAATGAGCAGGTTTTCTGGCATGGCACCAAAGTCTCTGACCCGAAGTCCACCAGGTAAGTACTCCTAACCGTTGTGTGAATTAATGTATGATTTGTATATGGGTATAACGGGAACGTAGATTAGTATATTAAGTTATGGAACCCTAGGATTAGTTACCCCAACACAAGAACTACATAAAATTTAAGGCCTAACTAAACAAACCTGTGACTAAGTCGCCGAGTTAGGGTGTGGCAACCATTGTGCGCATGTCTAGGATTGGATTCAGGAAGAGCATGGTATTTAAGCAGTCCTAGTGACTCACCTCCTCTTCACTCGAATCCTACCTGGTGCGTAGTAACGGTTCACCCTAACCAAGAGGACTCATTCACAGGCTAAACTCAATAATTAAAACCCGAAAGGGACCTGCTACATTGTTTTATAAATCTTAGTTTTAAAATCACCAAATTACCCCTTTGATTTGTAAAAACTATTCCAGATTTTAAAAAAAGAAAATTTTTCGAAATATTCCCGATTTACAAAAAAATTACCCAAATACCCCTGGTTTGTAAGATTACTAAAATACCCTTGGTTTATAAAGTTACCATATTATCCTCGACTTTTATTAAGACATTCTTCTACTTTACAAAAACCCCAAAACCCCTATTTTGCAAAATATCAAGATACCCTGATTTGAAAATTTACCAAAATACCCCTATAGGACAAATTACGAAAATACCCCTGGGATTAAAACGGACAAAAATGTACAAGTGATGAATGTGTGTAGTAGATACTACTGAATGAAGGTGCATCTTTCTCTGAACTAGGATAGAAGACTTGAAACAAAACTCTGAAATGATCGAAAGAACTACTACTAAACTTCTTTTACATAAAATTTCTTCGTGGGTAATCAGTGGAACAAAGACTAATGCATAAAACTTTCTAAAACAGATTAAATCGCGATCGTAGACATGAGTTCTAGGGGATGTGGTCGTAATGTGCGAGGCGTGGTGGAGAGCGAGAATGGCGTGATCGGAACTGTTGTTAGGTCCGGTCAAAGGTCCGAGAATGAGGTACCACCACCCCCACCACCATTTGTTGGTGTTGAGCGGCAAGATCGGACGGGGATGATGCGATGATCGCAGCAAATCTTTGCGAGTTCTTGAGATGGTGGCTAGAGCGGTGGAGGTATGGGAGCTCAAAAATGCACCGAGCGACTCCGAGCCAATGGAGTGAAGTATTCTCGTGGCATATCGGTGTGGCACCCAAGATGCGGCTGAGTATTGGTTGGAAGCGATAGAGCGAATTATGGATGAGCTGGAGCTGACTGCTGAAGAGAAGCTGAAGGGAATGGTGTCGCTACTTCGCGATAAGGCATATCAGTGGTGGCTCACAGTTCGGGATCGTGCTACAGCTGAGGATCTCACTTGGGAGTATGTTAAGGCGGTATATCAGAAGAAGTATGTTGGAACTAGTTATACTGATGCTCGAGAGGAAGGCATTTCAGGGGTGGTTCAGGGAACAAGTCCGTAGCGAATCTGAGACCGAATTCTTAAGGTTGAGCTGGTATGCTCGAGGTACCGTGGCTACGGAGCATGAGCGATGTGTCCGGTTTGAGGACGAACTGAGGGATGACCTGAGATTGTTGATAGCTCCACAGCAGGAGCGAGAGTTTGCCGTGTTGGTGGAAAAGGCTAAGGTAGCCGAAGGGATTAAGGACTCTGTGAAACAGAATACTGAACGGAATAGGCACAAGAGAGGTTTTGGATCATCAAGGTCATCCGGGAATGTTCAAAAGAGGCCTAGAGTTGATGGGTTGCGAGGTCAGCAAGCTGTTACAGGAGGGCAGTACCGTACTTGTGCTGAGTGTGCGAAGAGGCACCTAGGAGAGTGTTGGAAGAAGACAGGGGGATGCTTTAAGTGTGGGTCCAAGGAACACATGATTAAGGACTGTCCTATAAAAATAGACGGGGCCCGACCAACAGGTCAGAATTTTAATCAGGCTAGAAGAGGTGGACAGCAGCCTCAGCGGGGTCGTGGTCCGATTGGCAGAGGTAATGGTGCTGGAAGAGGACGTGGAACACCGGGCAGAGGTGTTGGTAATACAGAGGCAAGACAGCCAGGTCTGGTGTATGCAGTTCGTCGGAGGGAGGATGGAGACGCACCGGACGTCATAACCGGTATGTTCCTCATAGCTGATAAGCCTTACTTTGCTTTAATTGATATTGGCTCGACCCACTCGTATGTTGCAAGTAGAGTAGTTGAAACTCTAGGCATAGCCTCTGAACTGTCTAGTAGGGAGATGACTGTAGTAAGCCCGTTAGGTCAAACTGTAGTGGTGAACAAGATATTTCAGAATGTACCCCTAGAGATTCAGGGAGTGATATTCCCTGCCGACTTGATGGAACTACTTTTCAGAGAATTTGATCTCATACTTGGCATGGATTGGCTAGTGGAACATCGGGCTAAATTGGATTGTGCAGCTAAGCGAATGGAGTTAAGGATCCTAGGAAGATTGAGGCAGTGCTAGACTGGAAACTACCTAAGTCTGTGGCTGAGGTACGTAGTTTCTTGGGATTGGCAGGCTACTACAGAAGGTTCGTGGAAGGGTTCTCATCAATAGCTGCTCCTTTGACGAGGTTTTTGAGAAAGGAGGTACCTTTCGTATGGACAGATAGGCAACAGAAGAGCTTTGAGAAGCTTAAGAGGGTCTTGACTGAAGCTCCAGTCTTGATTCAGCCGGAAGCGGGAAGGATTTTGTGGTGTACTGTGAAGCTTCCCACACAGGATTAGGATGTGTTTTGATGCAAGGCGGGAAGGTAGTCGCTTATGCGTCTCGACAATTAAGGCCACATGAGGTTAACTACCCGACACATGATTTGGAATTGGCGGCAGTGGTCTTTGCCCTTAAGGTATGGAGGCACTATTTATATGGAGAAAAGTCAGTGATCTACACAGACCACAAGAGCCTTAAGTATCTCACGACTCGAGAAAGAGCTGAACCTGAGGCAGCGAAGGTGGGTGGAGTTATTGAAAGACTGCGATTGTTCTATTGAATATCATCCGGGCAAGGCGAATGTGGTAGCAGATGCCCTAAGTCGGAAAGTAGTGTCGGATCTGAGGGCGATGTTTGCACATCTTAGCTTCTATGACGATGGAAGTCTGCTGGCAGAATTGCAAGTTAAGCCGACATGGTTGGAGGAGGTGAAAGAGAGTCAGTTGGCAGATAATGATTTAAGTGCTAAGTTGCGGCAGGTGCAGAGGGGGGAGTTAGAGGATTATGGAGTTAGCAGCGATGGAGTATTGTGTTGCAAGGGTAAGGTCTGTATGCCTAAGGATAAGGAGTTAAGGCAGAGAATTCTTCAGGAATCGCATAGTAGCCCCTATGCTATGCATCCTGGAGGTAGTAAGATGTATAGAGATCTAAGGGAACAGTTTTGGTGGCCTGGTCTTAAGAGGGAAGTTACCGAATTTGTAGGGAAATGCTTGACGTGTCAGCAAGTCAAGGCTGAACACCAAGTTCCGTCAGGATTGCTTCAGTCGATAAAGATTCCATAGTGGAAGTGGGAGAGAATCACCATGGACTTCGTTAGTGGGCTTCCCCTTACGCCTACTAAGAAGGACTCGGTATGGGTGATAGTGGACCGATTGACAAAATCTACGCATTTCATACCAGTGCAGGTTGACTATTCTTTGCAGAGGTTGGCGAAGTTGTATGTGGCGGAAATTGTAAGGTTGCATGGAGTTTCGGCATCGATTATCTCAGATAGGGATCCGAGGTTTACGTCTTGGTTTTGGAAAGCACTACATCAAGCTTTGGGCACCAGATTGGATTTCACTACGGCATTTCATCCACAGTCGGACGGTCAATCTGAGCGAGTGATCCAAGTGTTGGAAGATATGTTGAGGGGCTGTGTGATAGACTTCAGAGGAAGTTGGGAAGAATATTTGCCTTTAGAGGAATTTGCATATAATAACATCTATCAAGCCAGTATTCGGATGGCACCGTATGAAGCGCTGTATGGACGAAAGTGTCGCACTCCTACGTGTTGGACAGAATTAGGAGAACGTCAAGTTTTGGGTCCAGAGATTGTGGCAGAATCTGAAGAAAAGGTTAAGTTAATTCGGGCACGGTGGAAGGAAGCATCTGATAGGCAAAAGTCGTACGCAGATCTTAAGCGGAAAGAAATAGAGTTTGATGTGGGAGATCAGGTGTTTCTTAAAGTTTCGCCATGGAAGAAGGTGATGAGATTTGGTCGCAAAGGGAAGTTAAGTCCCAGATTTATAGGACCTTATCGGGTATTGAAGCAGGTTGGACCAGTGGCATACCAGTTAGAGTTTCCTCCAGAGTTGAAGCAGATGCACGATGTGTTCCATGTTTCTATGCTACGTCGTTACCGATCGGATCCATCTCATGTAGTGCCGGTTGAAGAGGTGGAGCTAAGGACAGATTGGTCCTACGAGGAGGAGCCGATCCAGATCTTGGAACAAGATGTGAAGGTATTACGAAGGAAATCAGTTCCTTTAGTCAAAGTGTTATGGCGTAATCATGGATCGGAAGAAGCTTCTTGGGAGCCGGAAGAAGCAATGCGACAGCAATACCCTCACTTATTTTAGCCAGGTAATTTCGAGGACGAAATTATTTTAAGGGGGGTAGAACTGTAATATCCGGGATTTATGGCTTGTGCATTATTGCGTAATTATGTGAAGTAGCATGCCTGTGTGTGTTGTAAATATGTTTTATGAATTTTAGAACCTTAAGAGTGTAGGTGAATGCCTTAGAAAATATTAAATTTTAAGTATTGAAGGGGAATTGAACAAAAGAGGCCTTAAGAGAAATAGTAGGGGAAATTAGACACAAAAAGTGCCTTGGTAAAGTGGCATGAAGGCGCCACTTAAAGCTCTGGTAAGTGACGCCATATGCAGTGGGCAAAGGGCTTAGGTTCGGGCAGCAAGGGACGCAAATGGGAGTTTTATTTTGCTGCAAGATTGAGCAGTAGTGGACGGCAATGGAGCACTAAGGGATGAGTTTAAGGTTCCTTTTAAAAATTCGGCTAAGTTAAGAGATAATTGTGGATTTAATTTTATTATTTTGAATGAAGTGATAGAGAGAAAAATAAGGGATTTGATAAGTGAAGATGTAGTGGCCGAATGTGGGGCTCTAAGGGTGCATAATCGGTTTTGGGGTTTTGATAAGGGAAGTGTGCTAAAAATTCATAGTTGATAGTTTTGTTTTTTCTCTTTTTCTTTCTCCAAGTTCGGTCACTTAGTGCATTAAGGGGCTGCCGAATTTTTCTAATCTCTTCCAAACCCATCTTTTCTTTCCTTCCCTTCAACCTTACCCCTTCCTCTTGTAGCCGAATATTTCATGACCATTTGGGAGCCATAGCCGAATCTTCAGAAGGCCTTATTCTTCTCTCTTTGTCGCAAGTTTTAAAAGCCGAAAGAGTTAGCCGAAATCTTTTCTCTTTTAGTCTCTTCAAGCAAACGTTGGTGGTAAGTATTCCTCTTAGCAATCGGTTTTATCTTTTCTTATTTGGTGAGCCGAAATCAAGGGTAGGCCTTGATTTCTAAGGATGGCCGAATATGCTTAAGGCCATATTAATGTGTTTCTTTTGGTTGTAACCAGCGTAAAGGTGTTCTTTTCGGGATTTGAGGTACTCAAGGTAAGCAAGATGTATTCGCCAATGGCCATTTATTGAGATTAAGTGTCGAACCGAGATCTAACATATACCTATAGGGATCTCGACATCGCCAAGAGCAAGTAGCAATTTCGGGATTTAAGATTCGCAAGGTAAGTGAACCTGAACATTCGGCCAAGTCTATATTTAGTGATTCAAATATGTTTCTTAGTTATTTAGAAGCCGAAACTAACCAAGTCCGGTGATCTAGTATTGGCCGATTGCAAGGAAGGAGTGTCACAAAGTTTGGGATTTGATTAGTAATCAAATCGGTGACAAGGTAAGGATTCGATTGCAATAATCCTTCGGGATTTGATTGTTTAGCTGAATGGCTTTTTACTAAAAGTATTAAGTGTTGGCTGAATATAGGAACTAAGGATCTAGAGTGTTAGATCGGGATTTTTGGGATTTCAGTGAAAGCATTAAGTAAACCAGGTGTGTACCCCACACTAACTCTTAATAGATTTATGGCATCAATTTAATATATGTGTTTATAATAATGTGAAAAGTGGGCAAAGGTACCATGTGATGGTACAAAGTACTCAGGTAAGTAACCTTAACATTATGTTAATAAATGATATGAATAATATTATGATATGAATATTTGGAATATGGTACATATGTGAATATCGATAAGAATGTAGAATAAGGCATAAGGCATGATATTGCATATTCTGTGTGACATGGGGCATATGGGTTATATGGAAAGGGAAGTGATCGGTGGTTTATACCACAATATCCGAATGTGGTGACTCATGTCACGAAATCGAATGTGGTGACTTATGTCACAAAATAATGTCCGTGGCTATGCCACAAAATTTATAAGGGCGATGAGCAAGTAAATGCTGCAATGATCGCTTTGATGATGTGTAGCGGATGGAGGGTCGACTTAGTAGTCCCCACGGTGTGATGGTTGGTACGGGTGATGTGTAGCGGATGGTTATCTAGGTATGGGTTCGTGTTTGCATCATTATTTCTATCTGTTATATATACGTATGATATGATATGATATGCCTGAATCGTTGGGACTTAGTGTTGGTTATACACACTGAGTCTGTTTGACTCACCCCGTTGTGGGATTTTTTTTTTCAGGTGACACTAAGTAATGGACCGGTTCGGCGGGAGCTTAGTGGTGGCCATGCTCAGCTTACAGTTATTTTATTTTGAGACTTTATTTTTAAGTTTGGATTTATTTCGGGTTTGCTATTGATGTAATAAGGCCATTATTATTAAATTGTTTTATGTTTCAAATTTTTATTATGATACGATTATTATTAAATCGAGGGTTAAATAACTTATCTTGGAAACAATTTTAAATGTTTTGACACCTAACGGTTCCTCTTCAAAATGACCACATTTTCCAAATTGACAAACAAGATTTGAAATGTTTTACTCGAGGAACATGCCAGATCCGGTCGGGGCTTGTGGGCCGGGTTTGGGGTGTTTCACGATATATCCTATTTGCAAATCCTTCGGATATAATGGGTCAACGAAGAGTGGTTCTTTAGGGAATCCTAATCAAGGTGTGTAATCCCGTACCTTTCATATACATATCTGAAATGATGTGTAATCTCACACTTCTCTGAAAGTTTGTATGAAATATTCTGTGAATCGGTCAAAATACCGAAGAACCGCAAAAACCGGCATCCGTGATCACTCGGGCATGCGTATGATCGTAGTGGTAATCGTATTTTGTAATAAAATAGTTTCGGTTAGAAGCAGTGACGTGTTTTTGGTAAATCACGAAAAATAGGAGAAAGGGAATTAGAAAGTGAATAAGATATCGAATTAAAGCTTACTGTGTCTATTTTAATATGGAAAAAACGGAGAAGGAAAAAAAATTTATATTATGAGATATGTTAATTTGAGTGAGACTGGTTCTGAATGACTTCGTGGTTCCCTGATCTGTCTTGGAAAAATCGTATAAATTGTACAAAGTGAATTATAAGTTATAGTTTATATGTACAGATTACTTAGTAAGTATATTTTCAATAGAAACAAGTGGGAGCAACATATGAAAAGCATGCAGTGAGATATTTGAATTTTGGGTAAGAGAGGTCGAGAATCGTTGGTCAGTGAAACAAGGGAATCTTTAAGGAATAAACTGTACTAAATGGTTAAGCCAAAAATTCTGGAAAAATATTAGTAAGAAGATATATGAGTCTAGTTTCAAGTAAAATTTACGGATTTAGATTTCTAGATTCCTAACTCGAGTTATAGTCAATTTAGTCAGTACGACGCAGATGGACAGTTTCGATTTTTATGCTCCACATTAGTAGTTAAGTCTAGGTTGCGAAATTTCCAAAATACCCTTAGGTTGCGAAATTACCGAATTACCCTTAGTGGGTAAATTATCGAATTATGAAAATGCCCCTAAAGGGCTGAATTACGAAATTGTTTAATGGGCCAATCTGATATTTTGATAAATGGGTCAATCTGATATTTTGATAAATAGGCCGATCTGATATTTTGATAAATGGGCCGATCTGATATTTTGATAAATGGGCCAATCTGATATTTTGATAAATAGGCCAATCTGATATTTTGATAAATGGGCCGATCTGATATTTTGCTATATGGGCCAATCTGATATTTTGCTAAATGGGCCAAATCTGATATTTTGCTTAATGGGCCATAATTTTGTAATAAATATCTGAATAATTTGTTGTGAATGGCTATGCATTATATACATGATTTGCATGGCATGGGATAATGATGAAGAGAAATTCTGGTAGCTCTGCTACATAATTCTGGTGGCTCTGCCACAAATATGAAAAATGGCGATGCCATGTAAATTCTGTTAATCTGGTGGCTTGTCCACAAATTTGATATAATCGGCTTAATGCCTATGTTTGGTGTGTTGGCGGGGTGGGTGACTAAAGCTCCCCACAGGTGTGCTAGTTGGTACGGGTGGTGTGTAGCGGATGGAAAACTAGGTTTGGTTTGGGAATTGCATATCATATGCATATTATATTTGATACATTATTGTTGTTGTAAATGGGCTTAGGCCCAAAATATTGCTAATTGGGTTCCGGCCCAATGAATAACGGTAAGGGGATTTCACACTAAGTTCTTGTAACTCACCCCCCTTTCTCTTAACCCTTGTAGGTAATGATCAATGATGGAGACTTGGGTCATGGATGACTCGGGTGGAGGCCATACTTCAGAAACGGTTTATTTGGACTTAGATTTCTATTTTGTTCACTTTATTACTTTACTATTTTGAGTTAAATGATGTAATAAGGCCTCTGGTTTATTTTGTTTTGCTTATTGTTTGACGTACCTATATTTTTGCTCAAATTACTTTAAATGGGATTTTTCTAAAGACTTAAATAAAGATTTTTCTAAAATGGATTAACAAATGGATTTCAAAATAAACTTTTACAAATATTTTTAACATGAATATTTTCTCTCGAACTATTAACGATATTTTCAAAAGACTTGGATTCTCTTTCGAATTTTCAACGTCGTTTTCAAAAGTCACGGTTTTGTAAGATCATTAGTTAAAATTTATCGATTTATCAATCAAATCTTTGAGGTTAGTAGTATTTTATCAAATCAAACTTGTTTTCTTGATTTTTAACAAAGCAATATTTTAGTACAAAAAAAGGGTTTAACATGTTTTGCTCGTGTGACATACCAAATTCGCTCATAACGCATGGGCCGGTTTTGGGGTGATACATTTTATGGTATCGAGCCCGATTCATGAAACTCGCCGTGGTTTGGGTTCAAAAGCGTTTTTGAAAGCTGTTTAGAATTTTGATTTATAAATATATGTTCTAAAGGAAGTATGGCACCACGAGTATCCAGCACCAAGTCAAGTAAGTATTTGTTTTCATTTTATGATTATTGTGTTATTACTGTGGTACGAAAATTTTACAAAATAGAATACTCTAGAACTGTTAGCTTTAGGAGTTGAAACTATAGAGATTGAGACTTCAGGATACGTTGTGCGAAAACAACTTTTCTACTCATACTCCATAAAACATCGTTTAATAAACATCGAATAATATACTAATTCATAAAACTCGTAATCAAGATTAAATCGACCTAGCAAACATGAATGCTAGAAGATGTGGACGCGGTAGACGTGGACGTGCTAGAGGCCGAGGTGCTAGGACTAGATCTTCAGCATCGGGGCGTGTGCCCGAAAGGGAGGCGTTAGCATCGCCAGTGGCTGAGACGGGATCTCATGATCGAGCTAGGGTTAATGAGCTAACTCAGATAGTTAAGAAGGTATTGAGAGAGGTTAAGGAGATCTGCGAAGCACTTCGAGTTGGGTCTGTAGACTGTAAGAAGAAAAGAGATTGCAGTTCTTTTGGGTCGCAGTCTCGTTCCATAAAGCATGTCAAAGCACGACCAAACTTTCCGGCTTGTGATTATTGCAGAAGGCGTCATCCGGGAAAATGCTGGAGGAGGTCAGGAGCATGCTTGAGATGCGGGTCTAAGGAGCATAAGGCTCGGGATTGTTTCATCACCATCAAGTCAGGTATGTTTTGGTTGGACGTGATGATTGAATGTAGAAAATTCTAAGTATAAATGGTAGATAACTGTTTGCTTCTGTGGTTAAACGTTTGGTTGTGTGAAAGAGGATTCAGGATTATGTTAAAGGTACATTAGTGTTATTAAGATCAGAGTGCACAGCGAAAGCTTAGTGGTGTGATTTGAGCGATGCGTTTAGTAGTTGGTTGGAAATTTCGAGGACGAAATTTCTTTAAGGAGGGTAGAATTGTAACATCCCGAAATTGGGCCTAGTAGAATTTAGCCCAATAGGCCATGAGCGTAGAAGCGTTTTAAAATTTTGAGAACAAGAGAACGGCATTATTTCAAGTTGAACTTATTAAGAAGGTAATTTTGGAAAGTTACGAGGTTTCTATGAAGTTCCGGGTTCAAGTTGGGCCTTAGTAAAATTTTGTGTTTAAGCCTATTAAGGAGAGATAGTAAGTGGCTCAAGGCTTATGGAAATAAAAAAGTAAATTGCTAGCATAAATGAGCAATTGGTAAAAGGGTTATGGTGCCACATGTAGTACCTTGAAGGAAGAGGTTCGAATCACTTTGTGTGCAAATTTTGACTTATATTTTTGCACCCTTTCCTTAAGTGTCAGCCAAGAGGCATTCATGGCAAGGTTGACTTCATTATTTTGGTAAGATGGCTAAAAGAAAAAGGTAAGGTTAAAGTTGGGGAAAGGAATCAAGGGAAATAGGAAAGAAAGGGGGACATGAGGCTTATTTCGTGGGTGATGTTTTGGAAAGCTTGGGTGGCCAAACTCTTATCCTATGGGGGATGCATGTGGACGGTTTTGAGGAGAATAGGTAGCTGAATTTTTAGTTGGCTTTTGGTAGTGTTTTGGAAAAAATTCCCTTTGGCAACTTTGTGTCATTTCTCCCAATTTGCAGCCCTCCTTGCCGAAACATATTAGCACAATAGTGCATTGTTTCTCTCTTTTGTTGGGTCACATACTCATTTTCTTTCCACCTTCCTTGATAGCCGAATTCTCCTTTGCCTTTTGATTGAATTTTTGGTGCTTGTTAGGCCAAAACCTTTCTCTTTGCACTATTTGGTATTCTCCAAATTTCTTTCTACCTTGTGCCGAAATTACAAGCCACTAAAGAACATATTCTCTTCTTTTCTTTCTTCTTGTTGCCGAATGTACCCAAACCATTGAGACCAAAATTTGTTCATTCATCTCTTCTTTATCATTTCCTCAAGTGGGTTGACATTTTTTCTTCGATTAAATCGGTAAGTGAATTCTTTTCTATGTTCATATTCTTTTCTTTCTAGCCGAATAGGTATTTATCACTATTCGGTTGTAAATCTTGATCTTAACTGAACTGGTGTTATCTTCCATTCCTTCATATTGTAATCACCCTCTTTTTCGTAGTGTTCTAAGGGGGTGGTCGTGTATCATTCTAGCCCTAAGTCAAACGGTGGAAATTGGATCCAATATCGATAAGGGGGGTTCATTTTGGATTTTTCATTATATCTCTATTTGGCTATGTTGCAAATTGGATTGAAGTTTCGACTAATCAATTATGTTTTAGGGACGAAACCACTCGATATATCCTATTTGCAAATCCTTCGGATATAATGGGTCAACGAAGAGTGGTTCTTTAGGGAATCCTAATCAAGGTGTGTAATCCCGTACCTTTCGTATACATATCTGAAATGATGTGTAATCTCACACTTCTCTGAAAGTTTGTATGAAATATTCTGTGAATCGATCAAAATACCGAAGAACACCAAAAACCGGCATCCGTGATCACTCGGGCGTGCGTATGATCGCAGTAGTAATCGCATTTTGTAATAAAACAGTTTCGATTAGAAGCAGTGACGTGTTTTTGGAAAAGCACAAAAAATAGGAGAAAGGGAATTAGAAAGTGAATAAGATATCGAATTAAATCTTACTGTGTCTATTTTAATATGGAAAAAACGGAGAAGGAAAAAAAATTTATATTATGAAATATGTTAATTTGAGTGAGACTGGTTCTGAATGACTTCGTGGTTCCCTGATCTGTCTTGGAAAAATTGTATAAAATTGTACAAAGTGAATTATAAGTTATAGTTTATATGTACAGATTACTTAGTAAGTATATTTTCAATAGAAACAAGTGGGAGCAACATATATAAAACTGCATGATGAGATATTTGAATTTTGGGTAAGAGAGGTCAGAATCGTTGGTCAGTGAAACAAGAGAATCTTTAAGGAATAAACTGTACTAAATGGTTAAGCCAAAAATTCTGGAAAAATATTAGTAAGAAGATATATGAGTCTAGTTTCAAGTAAAATTTACGGATTTAGATTTCTAGACTCCTAACTTGAGTTATAGTTAATTTAGTCAGTACAACGCAGATGGACAGTTTCGATTTTTATGCTCCACATTAGTAGTTAAGTCTAGGTTGCGAAATTTCCAAAATACCCTTAGGTTGCGAAATCACCGAATTACCCTTAGTGGGTAAATTATTGAAATTACGAAAATGCCCCTAAAGGGCTAAATTACGAAATTGTTTAATGGGCCAATCTGATATTTTGATAAATGGGCCAATCTAATATTTTGATAAATGGGCCGATCTGATATTTTGATAAATGGGCCGATCTGATATTTTGATAAATGGGCCAATCTAATATTTTGATAAATAGGCCAATCTGATATTTTGATAAATGGGTTGCTATAAGGGCCAATCTGATATTTTGCTAAATGGGCCAAATCTGATATTTTGCTTAATGGGCCTTTTGATTAATTACTGTAATGGGCCATAATTTTGTAATAAATATCTGAATAAATTGTTGTGAATGGTTATGCATTATATACATGATTTGCATGGGATGAGATAATGATGAAGAGAAGTTCTGGTAGCTCTGCTACATAATTCTGGTGGCTCTGCCACAAATATGGAAAATGGCGATGCCATGTAAATTCTGTTAATCTGGTGGCTTGTCCACAAATTTGATATAATCGGCTTAATGCCTATGTTTGGTGTGTTGGCGGGGTGGGTGACTAAAGCTCCCCACGGTGTCTTTGGGTGGTACGGGTGGTGTGTAGTGGATGGAAAACTAGGTTTGGTTTGGGAATTGCATATCATATGCATATTATATTTGATACATTATTGTTGTTGTAAATGGGCTTAGGCCCAAAATATTGCTAATTGGGTTCCGCCCAATGATGAATAGCAGTAAGGATTTCACACTAAGTTCTTGTAACTCACCCCCTTTCTCTTAACCCTTGTAGGTAATGATCAATGATGGAGACTTGGGCCATGGATGACTCGGGTGGAGGCCATACTTCAAAAACGGTTTATTTGGACTTAGATTTCTATTTCGTTCACTTTATTACTTTACTATTTTGAGTTAAATGATGTAATAAGGCCTCTGGTTTATTTTGTTTTGCTTATTGTTTGACGTACCTATATTTTTGCTCAAATTACTTTAAATGGGATTTTTCTAAAAACTTAAATAAAGATTTTTCTAGAATAGATTAACAAATGGATTTCAAAATAAACTTTTAAAAATATTTTTAACACGGATATTTTCTCTCGAACTATTAACGATATTTTCAAAAGACTTAGATTCTCTTTCGAATTTTCAACTTCGTTTTCAAAAGTCACGGTTTTGTAAGATCATTAGTTCAAATTTATCGATTTATTAATCAAATCTTTGAGGTTAGTAGTATTTTATCAAATCAAACTTGTTTTCTTGATTTTTAACAAAGAAATATTTTAGTACAAACAAAAAGGGTTTAACATGTTTTGCTCGTGTGACATACCAAATCCGCTCATAACGCATGGGCCGGGTTTGGGGTGTTACACAACAGATATTTGAGGCTCAAGAAAATGATAGTGAGATGCAAGCTAAGAGAGCTAAGTGTGGATCAGAAAGTGACTCTGATTTTCGAGTGGGTTCGGATGGTTGTTTGTTATACCATGATAGAATTTGTGTACCTAGAGATGAAGAATTGATCCGAAAGGTTCTGCATGAGGCACATAGTGGTTATTTATCAGTACACCCGGGCAGTACGAAAATGTACAATGACTTGAGGAAATTTTATTGGTGGTCGGGTATGAAAAGAGATATCTCTTAGTTCGTGACAAAGTGTCCGATTTGTCAACAAGTGAAAGCTGAACATCAAGTGCCTTTGGGATTGCTTCAGCCAGTGATGGTTCCCGAGTGGAAATGGGATCGGATTACCATGGATTTTGTGACAGGGTTGCCTATGACTCCGAAAAAGAAAGATGTTGTGTGGGTTGTTGTTGATAGATTGACAAAGTCGGCTCATTTTATTCCAATACGTGTTGATTATTCACTGGACAAGTTAGCCGAATTGTATGTTGCAGAGATTGTGAGGTTACATGGTGTGCCTGTGTCTATAATATCGGATAGAGATCCGAGGTTTACTTCGAGGTTTTGGAAGAAGTTGCAAGGGGTCATGGGTACGAGGTTAAATTTTAGTACTGCGTTCCATCCACAATCTGATGGTCAGTCTGAAAGAGTGATTCAAGTTCTTGAAGATATGCTTCGATGCTGTGTGTTAGAATTCGAAGGTAGTTGGGAAAGATATCTACCTTTGGTCGAATTTGCTTACAACAATAGTTATCAGTCAAGTATACGGATGGCTCCATATGAGGCCTTGTATGGTCGTAAGTGTCGGACTCCATTGTATTGGACCGAGCTTAGTGAAAAAAAGATCCATGGGGTCGATCTAGTGAAAGAAATTGAAGAGAAAGTGAAAGTAATCCGTAATAGTCTGAAAGCTGCTTCGGATCGACAGAAGTCGTACGCGGACTTGAAAAGAAAAGAGATTGAGTTTGAAGTGGGTGACAAAGTATTTTTAAAAGTGTCCCCATGGAAGAAAATCATGAGATTTGGACGAAAAGAGAAATTGAGTCCAAGGTTTACAGGGCCATATGAGATTACAGATAGAGTTAGGCCAGTAGCATACCGGTTGGCTTTACCGGTAGAATTGGAAATTATTCACAATGTGTTCCATGTGTCGATGTTGCGATGGTATCGCTCCCATCCTTCACATGTGATTCCTTCGATGGAAATTGAGATAAGACCGGATATGTCTTATGAAGAGGAGCCGATTAAGATCTTGGCTCGAGAAGTGAAACAGTTTAGGAATAAGAGCATAGCACTAGTGAAAATGTTATGGCAGAAACACGGTGTGGAAGAAGCTACGTGGGAAACGGAAGAGGCTATGAGAGAGCAACATCCAAACCTCTTTAATGGTAAGAATTTTCGGGGGCGAAAATCTCTAAAATGGGGGAGAGTTATAACATCCCGATTTAAGGCCTAGTCGGAATAGTGGTGCGAGACCACAAATCTAAGGCATAAGTATGAGTTTTTGAGGTCTATGCCATGTTTGCATGCTAGTGTGAAAGTTTCATGAAGCAATTTTGTTAAATTACGGTTGAACTGTCCAAAAGGACTAAATTGCAAAAGTTGCAAAATGTGAGATTCTAGAAGCTATTTGTGTGAAATTGCTTTAGAATGTCAATTAGAAGTCCTTAATGAGTAATTTTCACAATTTCTAATTTTTGGACAAATTTGGGCATGGATGAGTTAAATTAGGAAGTTTGTCAAAAAGGGTATTTTGGTCATTTGACAATTAAATGATTAAAATAGGAGAAAAGATGACAAAATTCATTCATCTTCTTCTGCAAGGCTGCCGAAAATTTGAGAGAAGCCATTGTTAGGGCTCTTCCACTTTTCAAGCTAGCTAGTAAGTGTATTCTAGCCCGTTTTTTATATTCTTCGTATTTTTGAAGTCCTAATAGCATATGTAAGCTATTTTTAGCTATATGATGAGCTAAAATGGATGTTCAAAAATGTACCCATGTACGACATGCATGTATTTTGATGTTTTATGGAAGGATATGAAAGCTTGATGTTGTAGAAACATCTTTTACTAAGTGAATTCCATGAAAAATGCATGTAGGGACTAGTTTGTGAAAGTCTTGAGTTTGGTCATACATGTAAGAATTAGTGAGAATTGATGATAGCTTTAGTTGAGTAAGTGATTCGGCTAAGCATGAAAGGCTAGAAAGTTGAATAAAAATCACTTTACGGGCCTTGGGGCAAAGTGTAAATATGAGAAAGATTAGGGGCAAAATGGGGATTTTGCTAAAGTATGAGATAAAGGTCAATTTAGTCAATGTGTGTATTGAATGTGTTGAATTGTCATTATAGATCAAGAAAGACGAAGCCCGGATCGAAACGGAGGCAAGGGCAAGGTCGTGGACTAAATTGTACATCTCCATACTTTTTGAGTACTGAGGTAAGTTTACGTATAAACGATGCATTATGCGTATACTTTGTAAATGCCAGCTAGAGTATAGCATGGTTGAGAACCTATATGGTTCATGTGGAATGAATGAGTTAGTTATAGTGAACGAATGAATGAATGAACTACAAAGTAGATATGTGAATGTGTAGTGATAATGATTGATTGTAAGCTAAGTGTGATGCTACCCCAATACTTAGCAACGATGAGCTGGGCTATGTGCGATGCTATCGCTAAGTATATTGTTTAGTGGGCTAAGTGCGAGACCACTATGATTACCTTATTGGTAGGCTAAGTGCAATACGACCTTATTGTATCGATTGTGGTAGGCTAAGTGTGAAACCACCGAGAGAGTAGCTGTGTGGATGTATTAGTGAGTAGTGTAGATGTGTGGATGTGTTATTGTGAAATAATGATGTGTTGTATATTGTGTAAATGCGATATTTAATGTAGGGGTGCATGTCAATGGCTATGAGTATGTGACTCATGATGGGTTGGAAATGTGGTAAGGGATAGAAAGAGTAAACATAGTTGTGAATTACTTATTTTAGTATAATGCTAATTGTTGTTTAGCTTATATTATGATGCTTAATTCTGTATGTGTAAACTCACTAAGCTCAAAGCTTACTCCCTTTCTTTTCCCTTGTCTTATAGAGAAATAGAGTTGAATCGAGATACATGGATCAATTGGAAGATCACCCACACTATCTGCACACTCTGGTACATTGGATTAAACGTTTTGTGTATGACATGTATAGGGGCTAGACAAGTTAGTGATTTTTGGTTGTAAATGGCTAAGTTATGTTGGCCTTTAGATGGATAATGTATTTTGTATAATGCCATAGTTGTTGGCTATTTTATTATATGAAAAGATGTAGTTATCCATGTAAGATTGTGTTTCAAATTGAGTTGATTATGGATGTGTTGAATGAATACATGTTGTGTATGCTAGGGGGTGAGAAGGGGCATGACAAATAGTTTTGTTCTTGTCCATGTGGGTAGACACACGGGCGTGCGTCTAGACCATGTGTGACACACGGTCAGCCCATGGGCGTGTGACTTGGCCGTGTGTCCCCTGCATGTTAGTATTTTAAGTCAGAACAGACCACAGACTAGTCACACGGGCGTGTGCCTAGGACGTGTGAGTTATTCAGTGTTGGCCACGGGCTAGCCACACGGGCATGTGTCTAGACTTTAAGGTCGTGTGAAGTAGTCTGTGGGCACCACGGGTGGTGAACACGGGTGTGTGACCTAGCCGTGGGACTTTGGCAGAATGGTTGAGTTTTGTGCACGGGTTGTGGACATGGTCGTGTGTGACTACACACGGGCGTGTATCATCTAGCACAGGCGTGTTGTCCCTGTCTAGATGGAGAAAATTTTTAAGATAGTAAGAGTTTCCGATATGGTCTCGAGAGCCCTCGTGTGTTTGAGTAAGGCCTCGTAACTCAAAAATGAGGTTGTCGTGGTGACTTAAGGAGAGTAGTCACATTGAGCCTAAGTGGCGATCAAGTAGTTTTAATCCGGTAATGCCTCGGACCCGGTTCCAGCGGGGATTACAGGTGAGGGGTGTTACAGATTTTGTATCTGGTTTACCGTTAACACTGAGCAAGAAAGATGCAATTTGGGTTATTGTGGATAGATTGACTAAATCTGCTCATTTTGTTCCGGTTCGCACTGATTATTCCCTTGATAAACTGGCTGAATTATAAGTATCACAGATTGTGAGATTACATGGTATGCCTATTTCTATTGTTTCGGACAGAGACCCGAGATTCACATCGCGGTTTTGGAAGAAATTACAAGATGCTTTAGGTACGAAACTACACTTTAGCACAGCCTTTCATCCGCAGACAGATGGTCAGTCCGAACGAATCATTCAGATACTTGAAGATATGTTGAGATGTTGCATCCTTGAGTTCGAAGGTACGTGGGAACGATACTTACCTCTGATTGAATTTGCTTACAATAATAGCTTTCAATCTAGTATCAAGATGGCACCCTACGAGGCTTTGTACGGTCGTAAATGTCGTACACCATTGTATTGGACAGAGCTCAGTGAAAATAAGATACACGGGGTTGACTTGATCAAAGAAACTGAACAGAAAGTGGCAGTGATCCGTGATAGCTTGAAAGCTGCATCAGATCGTCAAAAGTCATATGCAGATTTGAAACGTAAAGATATTGAGTTTCAAATTGGAGATCAAGTGTTTTTGAAAGTTTCACCATGGAAGAAAGTACTCAGATTCGGTCGTAAAGGCAAGTTAAGTCCGAGATTCATTGGGCCGTATGAGATCACAGAATGTATAGGGTCGGTTGCTTATAGATTGTAGTTGCCATCTGAGCTAGAAAAGATCCATGATGTATTCCATGTTTTGATTCTTCGTAGATACCGATCTGATCCTTCACATGTGATTAATCCGACAGAGGTTGAGATTCAGCCTGATATGACATATGAAGAGGAACCGATTTGTATTCTGACCCGTGAGATAAAAGAATTGAGAAATAAGAAAATTTTGTTGGTCAAAGTATTGTGGCAAAAGCACGGGGTTGAGGAAGCAACTTGGGAGTCAGAGAATACGATGAAAGAACGTTATCCAAACCTATTCACCGGTAAGATTTTCGGGGACGAAAATCCCTAAGGGGGAGAGTTGTAACAGCTCGATTTTGACCCTAATCAGAAAAGTGATTTCGGGACCACAAATCCGAGTCTGAAAAATATTTTAAAATTATTTTTCGTGTTTATTATGTGTGAATTTGTTGGTGTTAAATTTTTGTGACTTAATTTTGTCGTTTAGGTACCTGATTAAATAAAAGGACTTAATCGCGTAAAATATAAAAGTTATAATTAAAGTGTTAAGTGCTTATTTGATAGTGGCTTTTTAATATGAGGTCCTTAAAGGGCAAATACCCCATTTTAAGGATAGTGGACAGCATAATGACTAATAAAACCAAAATTTATGTTTTATGATAATAGTTAATAAAGGTTAAAAATGTAATTTAGTAATAATTAAATATATGTTAAGAATAAAACAAAAACAAAAGCCATTATCATCTTTTCTTTAAGTAACTGAATCCTAGAAGGAAGAAACTCAAAAATTCTTCAACATTTCGGCAACTTTGAAGCTTGATTAAAGGTTCGTTTTTGTTCGGTTTTTGATAATTTTTATGTTTTTGATATCGTTGCTTAGAGATGAACAAAACCCATGTCTTAATTTTTTGTTGTGATGATGATTTTGTGTTTTGCCATTGATGGTACCTTGTGGTTTTTTATGTTTGATGATGAAATGTGAAATTTATGTGTTAGATTAACAAGTTTTGTCTTTGAATTTTTGATAAATTTGAGTAATTTGGACTAAATTGCAAAAATAAATTTTTGAGGGACTAAAATGTGAAATAAATGAAATGTATGGACTTGTATGAGGACTAGGAAGATTCGGCCCTTGTATGGTGTAGTCAAATTTTGTGTATTTTGTGTTTTGTGCAAAAGGACTAAATTGTAAAAAGTGTGAAATATTAGGGGCAAAATTGTAATTTGCCCATTTATGTGTTTTAAAGCTAAATTGAATAGAATGGTGTTTAAATAAGCTTAATTTGAATATGTTTAGATCAAGAATTAAAGAAATCGAATTTGGATCGGGGAAAGACAAAAGTGGTTGAATAGCCGATTTCATAGTCGTCGACGTCCGAGGTAAGTCAATAAGCATTTAAATGTTGTTATATTTATGAATATAAATTTGTTATGTAATTACTTGAATTATTTGAACTATTATTTGCTATGGCCGAATGTGTACTTGAATAATTGGCTATCTTCCGAGCTTGATTCGAACGAGTTTCAACGTCTGTAAGCCCCGTACGAACCTTCGGAATAGATAGGATACATATGTCATGACATAGGATATCCGATATGTGTTATCGTGTAAGACCACATCTGGGACGTTGGCACCAACTTGTGTTTACGTGTAAGACCCTGTCTGGTATAGTGGCATCGATATGTGATTACATGTAAGACCACGTCTGGGACGTTGGCATTGTACGAGCTTCTGACTATCCGCGTATCCTTTTGAATTCCGAATGGTTCAACGGGCATGTGTAAGTGAAGGCCAATGTGATATGTGAATTAAAAGAACTCAGAATGCGTATATACTTTGTGTTAACAAATGAAAGGTAAGTTATATGTTTATTACATTGTATGTGAAGTTAATATGTAAACATGTGAATTGTGTATAAGCTTTAACTATGTGTATTCGGCCAAAAGGGAATATTATGTGACTTTGATATTGAGATTTGATTAGTTAGTTGTGATTGTGTATAAATCAATACCTGATATAATTTTGTATATATGATTTTGCTAAGTTAATTGACTTTACCTTGCTATTGACTTACTAAGCTTAAATAGCTTACCTTGTGTTTCTCTGTCTATTTCTGTTTTATAGATTTTGGATACGTTACGAGCTCGGGGATCGTCAGCAGGACTATCACGCTATCTAAAGCTTTCTTTGGTATTTTGGCTATGTTAATTATGAATATATGGCATGTATAGCATAGAAAAGGGTTGAATATGAATTAAGTACCTATGCATGTAATTATTAGCCATGCGAAGATGGCTTAACTTTGCTGCTTGAACTTGGTTATGTTTGATTATGGTTTAAGTTCATTTTGTTTATAATGTTATGTGCTATGATAAATGGTAATTGTGATATGTGTTTTCTTTTGTGCATTGAAGTTAGTTAGTGATTTTGGATGTGGTATAAGTGAATTTAACTATGATATATATATAATAGTACGAATTATGTTTTTTATGCTACCATTGCTAAAATGATTTGATTATGTTTTATCTATGTTAGTAATAGTTTATAATTAGTTGATGAGTACATTTGAATAAGAGTTGAAAGGTAATATTGTACATGTATTTGAATGATAGTTCGGTATTCAAGGATGTATTGAGGTGATTAGTTATGTATTTTAGTAGTGAATTGAATGATGATTAATTAGAGACAAATATATTTCGGTTGTGGCTTTATATTGATATATTGTAATGATTTAATTTACATTGTAAATAGTTTAAGTTAATAAGCTAAATATAATGAATATATGTAATTGTTATGTTTTATTCATAAATTGATAAGGTTAATATATATATATATATGTGTGTATTCGGCAAGGTTGTGATAGTATAAGGGATGAATGCATGTAATACATATGAATTTGGTTTTATGATTTGTTTATGAATTTGTGAAAATTCTATGTATTTGTGGTTTGTGAAATGATGGACATATTAATGATTAAATTGGTTTTATATGGGTCAACTATTCGAATAGAAGAACCATGCAAGTATATGTTTATGCATTTGGTTTAGAAATTTAACTAAAAGATTATAAATATATTTGCATATATATATTCGGATGTGTTTTAATAATATATTGGTATGTTTATTTATAGATTTGTTTATGATATGTTATGGACTTAAATTTGTAAATTAAAGTGATGATGAATATATTCGAATTAGTTGTATGGGAAATATTAAGTATGGCCGAATGATATATATGATATGGTTGATGCCATTTAGTTTTAATGTTACAATGTTCGAATACCATATATATATGTGTTTTAAAGTGATGTTTATTTATTAAGACTTTAATAAATTGTTAGATTAATGATGTTAATTATGAATGATTGATTATGTTATAAATTTTAAAAAAAATTATTATATGCCTGTTTTGAGTTGTGTCTTCTTCGGTAATGCCTCGTAACCCTAGCCCGGCGACAGATACGGGTTAGGGGTGTTACAGCTTTAGCCTGTGATGATACAGGAATGGAAATGGGATAGAGTGACTATGGGTTTTGTATCGGGATTACCCGCAGTCTCCGAAAAAAGAAGATGCAATTTGGGTTGTCGTTGATTGACTGACAAAATCAGCACATTTTATTCCGGTACGTACTGACTACTCACTCGATAGATTAGTTGAATTGTACATTGTTGAGATTGTTAGATTACACAGGGTGCAAGTTTCGATTATTTCGGATAGAGATCCGAGTTTTACGTCGCAATTTTAGAAGAAATTACAAGAAGCTCTGGGTACAAAGTTGAATTTCAGTACAGCTTTTCATCCGCAAACCGACAGACAATCTGAGCGAGTAATTCAGATTCTCGAAGATATGCTCCGATGTTGTGTTTTGGAATTCAAAGGCAATTGGGAGAAGTATTTGCCGTTAGTTGAATTTGCATATAATAACAGTTTTCAGTCGAGTATAAAGATGGCACCGTATGAAGCCTTGTATGGTCATAAATGCCGAACTCCATTGTACTTGACAGAGCTTAGCGAGAAACAGATTCACGAGGTCGATATGATTAGAGAAACCGAAGAAAAA
Organism: Gossypium sturtianum; assembly: GCA_025698515.1. Lineage (NCBI taxonomy): Eukaryota > Viridiplantae > Streptophyta > Magnoliopsida > Malvales > Malvaceae > Gossypium > Gossypium sturtianum. Next base: position 75,219,652 of record CM046947.1, read on the forward strand.
GTGAAAATAATTCGCGACTGTTTGAAAGCAGCTTCAGATCATCAGAAATCATACGCGGATTTGAAAGGAAAAGATATTGAATTTCAAATCGGTGACAAAGTGTTTTTAAAAGTATCTCCGTGGAAGAAAATCTTTAGATTTGGTCGGAAAGGCAAATTGAGTCCGCGTTTCATCGGGCCGTACGAGATTATCAAAAGAATAGGGCCAGTAGCATATCGACTAGCTCTACCATCAGAGTTAGAAAAGATTCATAATGTGTTTCACGTGTCGATATTGTGTCGATATCGATCGGATCCCTCACATGTGATTTCTCCGTCAGAGATTGAGATTCAACCTGATATGACGTACAACGAAGAACCGATCAGAATTTTGGCTCGAGAAATCAAAGAATTAAGAAATAAACGCATAGCTTTATTAAAAGTCTTGTGGCAACGTCACGGCGTTGAAGAGGCTATGTGGGAGCCCGAAGAAGCTATGAGAAAACAGTACCCTAACCTTTTCACTGGTAAGATTTTCGGGGACGAAAATCCCTAAGGGGGAGAGTTGTAACAACCCATTTTTAGTCAAATCAGAACAGTGATTTTGAAACCACAAATCTGAGGTCAAAATGTTTATTTTATTATTATTTTAATGTTTACAGCATGATTGAATGATTGTGTGAAAATTTCGTTAAGAAATTTTATCGTTTAAATAGTCAATTTGATAAAAAGGACTAAATCGCGTAAAGCGTAAAACTTGAGTTCTAATAGCTAAAGGTGTCAAATAGCTATAGAACCTTAAAGTTAAGGTGTTTATGTTTTAAATAGACCACTGTAATGGTGAGTGGACAATTATGGGCATTAGTTATGAAAATTTTAAGGTTAATTAAGTAATTTATAATTTAAAGTTAAAATAAAAGAAATAAAACAAAACATCATCTTTTCTTCTTCATGTCTCAACCGAAACTAGGGCAAGGAAACACCATTTTCATCTTTTTCATTTGGCACTTCTATTTTCATCAATTAGGTATGTGTTTTTGATCCGTTTTTAATCATTTTTATGTTTTTGTGATCGTTGCATCCAATACTAGCTAGCCCAAGCACTATTTTGCAAAATGATCGTTGATTTCAGAGTTTTAAATTTATAATGATCGAACCTGGAACTAACTATAACAATGATTGAGGCAAGTGCACCTATCGAACAATAGTATAGCTTAGGCAAGACCGGATTGTCGAACCCAAAGGAACCAAATGTACTAATACTAACTTTCTTTTTATTATCAAGCCTAAAATAAGTGAAGTTGTTATTTAATCTAAATTTAACTAACTACTAAGCTAAAGACGCAAAGACAAAAAGAATGAATTGGGGAAATACTGTTGGAAAAACTTAGTTGATTAAGATGATACCCTTAGGAAGAATCCACCTAGACTTCACTTGTTATCTAACTACGAAACGCACGATTTATTCACTTGACTTGATCCGTAAGACTCCCTAATGTATATTAAATCCTCTCTCGAAGCGAATAACGTCTAACCCTAGGTTGATTAATTGAAATCTCTTTCTAATTAAAACCCTTAGAATTGCATTAACTCGATCTATGGACTCCCATATTAAGTTTCACCCTAATCCGGCAAAATCTCGTCACCCTATCTCTAGGTGCGCGATCAACTCTGCTTAATTATGCTAGATCTACTCTTAAGCAGGGACTTTTGCTCCTCCACCTAAGCATATCAAACTTGAATCAATATCCCGGAAATATTAAGACAAGAATTAATAACACATAATTAAGAACAAATCAAGTATTTATCATATAGTTCAGAAAACGATAACAAGATTCATCTAAGTTTCATCCCCTTCAGGTATCTGAAGGGTTTAGTTCATAATAATAAAAGAAAACATCTCAGAAGAAAAGATAAAACAAAACATAAGAAATCCCTAAAACCTCCTAAAGGAATTGAAGGAGTGATCCGCCGTCTTGAGTAGAATTTCGGCTTCTTGAGATGGATCAACTGGCTATCTTTAAGTGTTTCCCACAAATCTGACCTTTTCGGCTCGGCTCCTTGGCCTAGCTCACCGCCCTCTTCTAGGTTATACTTAGGGTGTTTATATAGGCTTTTGAAATAGGTTTCTTTGCCCCTAAGTATCCTTTTCCGAGTGAAATTGCTCTTCTCCATGACAGGGACACGGCCATGGCACACGTCCGTGTGAATCGTCTTTAGGTCGTGTTCGAACTTTTAATAAGGTGACACACCCGTGTAAATTGTGATCAGGCCGTGTTCTAGTCTTTCAAAGAGACACGACTGTGTTGGCTCAAGTCCAGGCCGTGTCGATTTTCACTTTGGCCCAATTTGGTCCGTTTTGAGCCCGTTTCTCGTTCTTTCCATCCTCCGATGCTTTCTTGAGTATAAAACATGAAAAGAAAGGATTAAGAGCACCTTTTTACATAAATCAAGGGATAAATCATCCAAAAGTATGCTAAATGTGGGATTAAAATATGTTACTTTTATGGTTTATCACATACCCCCACACTTAAGCTTTTGCTTGTCCTCAAGCAAAATTCTCAACTTATAATTAAAACGAACTTTCCATGATTCAATATTCCTATCAACAATGTCTCATCATAATTCATAGATAATTTATACATGGATAATTTAACTCAAAGAGTCCTAAAGATTCAAACAATATAAGTCATACATTTGTAGCACAAAACATAGGTGTTTCCCCTCATCTAAATAATTACCTCTAATCCAAAACCTACAAGGATTGACATCCTCACAAAAGATTCACTCAAATCACTTGAAGTGTTTAAGGTTCAGCATTAAGCACTCAAATGTCAAACCTGAAAAGTTAATCCCATAGGCTTGCATGAAAATCAAATCTCCACCACTGTAATATGAGATGATGCACAAATCAAAAGGTCTTTGAAAGGGTTGTAACGAGGCTTGGGTTAAGGTGTGGATAAAGGCTAAATTAGAGGGTTAGAATCGATATCGACCTAAAAAATTACCTAACTAGAAACAATGAACTGAAAAATAAATAATTACATGAATTAAAACTTTGAAACTAATAATACGAGCTTCTTCTTCAATAAATAGACTTTAACTGTACAAGCTCGCTTTTCATCATACTAATACTGAATATACTTCAATGTTTTTTTTTTTTTAAGATCAAGTAATAATAAAGAACTTTAACAACTGAAATAAAGAACATAGTTAGGCAACTGATCAAATCAAATCTCGACAAAAAGGGTAGTCAAGAAGAATGGTGATAACAAATACAAAGGGTTTTGGGTTAATATTAGTGGGTGAGTCAATAAAAAGGGTTGTTAGGATCAAAGGGGTTCACTAGGGGTTAATTATGAAGGTAGGCTTTTTATGGAGTAAGTGGGTTAAATCCTAGGTGCCTTTATCATTTCTGTATATCAAATCAAAGATGTGGTCTCAACATGTATAATCGAGGCAAGTTCTAGAATAACAGTTCAATGTTGACACACTCATAATCAAAAAGTGAGCATGAAAAAGGATATATGCTCTTATAAGGCTCAAAATCTCACAAAAATTATGGCTATTTTGATATCAACCTCGTAAATTTCAAATTTCAAAGTAATATTCAAATTCAGGTTAACAACCTAAAAAAAAATTTAATTCTGAAAAATAGACTTATCATGCTTAATTCTCTAGTATCTTAGAATTTAATTATCAATGCACAACTATCAATGACTTAATCTAAAACATATCAACAAAGATCATAAGTCATGGGAATTTCATTCTAATCATAATATGAGAAACTTACTTTAGAACAAGGCATAATTCAGGGATTTGAGAATAATACAAAAAGTTTGGAATCCTTAAGATTCACCCCCACGCTTAAGATGTACATTGCCCTCAATGTACAAAGATAGATAATAGAATGATAATAATAAAATCATAAGATATGGGGAAAAGTAAAACTTCCTGAATTATGGATGACATCCTTGGATTGGAGGTGAAAGATACGTTGGAGGTGTCGTCTTTTGTTTGTATGTTACTAACGAGCTCTGTGCTAGATGAAGAAATTGGGTAGCTCATGGAGGATTAGCCAGGATAAAAAAAATAATGATTAAAACTATACTAATTAAATACTTAAAGAAAAGCAAGCTAAAGTGAAGAAAAATAAAAAGTGAACTAAAATTAAAAGAAAAGATAAATGGACCGTAGAGTCCTTATTGTTGGGTGTGATTTCTAAGGCTGAAGTTATAGTGGTGGTCGTGGTGTGATTCCCTAGCAGCCTGTAGAATCTAAAATCAAGAAACTAAGATAATATAAACTAAGTTAAGCAGAAGAGAAGTAAAGATAAGGAAATTGAAGCAAAAGAGAAAAACGAAGTAAAAACTAAATGGCCTCAAATATCCTTGGCTCGTCGAATGATTGAAGCGGCCGGCATGAACTTATATAGATTGGTCTCCCTCTGGGAGACTATGCTTGATTCCTTCCGCTTCTTCGGCATTTGGTGTAGCTCAAGGGTTTTGGAAATGTATTGGAGAAGAAAAGTAGGGGGAGGTCTGAATAATGGGATAGAATAAAGGGGATGGGGAGTAGGAAAGTGAGTAAGGGAAGAGATGGGAGGGGGTTTAAATAGATTTTCAGGCCTGGTGCAACCCCACGCCCATGTGTCATGTGTGTGTTGATTCACACGGCCGCCTCGCACGGCCGTGTGTCTAGGCGTGTTGGTTCACCCACACCCATTTTACAGATTGCCACGCCCGTTGGTGATAAGTCAGTGTCATCCACGACCGCGTCGCACGACCGTGGCATTTTGTCGATGCCTGTAGGGTGGTGGTTGGAGTCCGTGACTTGAAGATTTGATTCTTTCTGACTTGTACCTCTTCTGCCATTGTCAGTATAGAGATTTTGTACCTCCACACGGCCACGGCCACGGCCACGGCTGTGTGCAAGGCCGTGTGGGCTGGAAATCTGCACTTTTGGTTAGTTTAAAACTAGGTGTTTAAGACTAAGAGAAGAGAAGAAAAATAAAATGAAAACAAACACGAAAGTAATTAGGGTTAGTGCTCGAGTTGCCTCCCGAGAAGCGCTCGTTTAAAGTCTTAAGCTAGACTTTCCTCGTATTCGCAAAAATCAGGGTGGTTTAAAAATTTGAATATCTTCCCTCATGCTATCAGTTCTATTTCCTTGATAAAGTTTAAGTCGAGAAGCGTTTATATTGAAATTACCAAAAATAGGATTACTTACCTCGACTGTTCCGTATGGGAAAATATTGTGTACCTCAAGAGGAATTTCTTCGTTTGTGTTCAGGTCTGATGTGATGAGGCGAGGATCTGCTTTATCTAACAGTACATGGTCTCCTATTTTAAAGTGGTTTGTTGTTCCTATGAGCTCTTATGGGGGCTCCTTCAGTTTTACTTCGTGTGGTTCCGGTTCTTCTTTGAATTGTGTTTTCCACTCTTCTAATTTGTCGACCCTAAGGCTTTGATCCTTATGTAATTCTTCTTTGTTGTTATGGGGTCCATGATTCGGCTCAAGTTTGTAACCTTGTGGTGTTTCCTGTGGTGAAAGTTGAACAACTTGGTTATCAACTAAATTTACTTTCTCACCTTCATCAATTGTTGTCCTGGCTGAGTCAAGAGCTTGTAAACTGATCGATTCGTCACCTACATGAAGTATGAGTTCTCCTGTACCAACATCAATTTTTTTTCTAGCAGTTGCTAAAAAGGGTCTTCCTAAAATTAAGGGAATCGAATTATCCTCATCCATGTCTAAGACAACAAAATCTACTGGGAAAACGAATTTATCAATTTTTACAAGAACATCTTCGATAATACCCTAGGAATTCTAACAGATTTTATCACCTAGTTGGATGCTCATCCTAGTTTGTTTGGGTTTCCCTAGACCTAGTTGTTTAAACAATTTATAAGGCATGACATTTATGCTTGCCCCTAAATCAGCTAACGCATTATCAATAGGTAAACTACCAATTAAACATGGACTGGTTCTTTTAATTTATGTGGTAGTTTATTTTGCAAGATTACCGAGCACATTGCGTTTAGTTCCACGTGTGATGCCTCGTCTATCCTTCGCTTGTTCGTCAAAAGCTCTTTTAAAAATTTTCTAGAATCTGGCATCTGCGAAAGGGCTTCAAGTAGCGGTAAGTTAATATGTAATTTCTTTAAAAGTTTAAGAAACTTACCGAACTATTCCTCTGTATCGTCTCTCTTCATCGCTTCAGGATAAGGAATGCGAGGTTGGTACTTTTTGATTACCGGTTTTGGCTTTTCTTGTGTTTCCTCAACTTTACCTTTCTCTACCTCGTTTTCTTGTATTGGATTGGGTTTATCTAACCCTATACTATCATGAGCTGTGATAGCTTGGATTTGCTCCTTTGGGTTAATCTAAGTGTTGCTTGGTAGACGCCCTTGCGGTCGTTAGGAAATTATCTTTGCAAGTTGTCCAACTGTCTTAGTAAGTTCCCCAACTTGACTTTCAATCCCCTTAATTTATGCCTGTTGATTCTTAAGGGTGGTTTCAGTGTCTTGGAGACGGTTATCTGTGGCTGCCATGAATTTTGTCAGCATCTCTTTAAGGTTCGGCCTCTTTTCCTGTGGATAGGGTGATTTTGGAAATTTTGAGGAGGTTGTTGTCTTTGAATTCCTTGATTTCCTTGACCTCCCCATGAAAAATTTGGGTGGTTCCTCCAACCTGGATTATAAGTATTACTATAAGAGTTATTATTAGATCTGAAATTATTACCTATATAGTTCATTTGTTCGCTCGTGCCCGGTTGGTAGGGTGGGTACTCAGGATTCGCCACAGTTCCACTTGCGTCGTGTTGCAGACATGGATGTACTGCGAATAACACAAACTATCAAGCTTTTTATTCATCATCTCTACCGTGTTGATAGCATGGTTCTTTGCGTCAAGGTTGAAAACTCCGGCTGATTTTGTTGGTTTTGTCCTTGTAACCTGCCACTGATAGTTATTCAGTGACATCTCTTCAATAAACTCGTAGGATGCTTCAGGAGATCTGTTGTTTAGGGTTCCACCGGCGGCTGAATCAATTAGTTACCTCGTTGAGGGGTTTACACCGTTATAGAAAGTTTGGACTTGGAGCCACAAGGGTAAACCATGGTGCGGACATCTTCTCAAGAGATCCTTGTATCTCTCCCATGTGTCGTATAATGTCTCTAAATCCATCTGCACAAAAGAAGAGATATCATTCCGTAATTTGGCCGTTTTGGCCGGTGGGAAATATTTTAATAACAAATTTTTGGTCATTTGATCCCATGTAGTGATTGACCCTCGTGGTAACGAGTTTAACCACTGTTTGGCTTTGTTCGTTAATGAAAAGGGAAATAACCGAAGATGGATGACATCATCAGCAACGCCATTTATTTTGAAGGTATCACAGAACTCTAAAAAATTAGCTATATGAGTATTTGGGTCTTCGTCCTGTAAACCATCAAATTGAACAAATTGTTGAATCATTTGTATAGTGTTAGGCTTTAATTCAAAATTATTAGCGACTATAGCGAGCCTAACAATACTTGATTCTCGCTCTGTTAAATGAGGTTTAGCATAATCATACATAGTACGCGGAGCATTATTTTTTCGCCACATCTTGTGGTGGTGGATTATTCTCGTCCATCCCTTCAAAGAGGATTGGATCGCCTTCTCACTCTTTCTGTGTAATTTAGGGCTCGCCTAATTTCTCTACGATTCTCGCGAGCGGTAGCTTCAATATCACTGTCAGATACTAGTGGTCCTCTCGGGTTCCTTCTAGTCATAAACTAGAGGTACTGCTAGGAAAAGAAAGAAAGAAAATTTAGCAAAGTTAAAAACAAAACAAAAATAAAAATAAAAGTAAATTGTGGAAAATAATGGCTAAAGTAATAAAAATAGAGCTTTCTTAATATTTTAGTTCCTCTGCAAGAATTCGCGCCAAAAACTTGATCGTTGATTTTGAGTTTTAAATTTATAATGATCGAACTCGAACTAACTATAACAACGATTGAGGCAAGTGCACCTATCGAACAGTAGTATAGCTTAGGCAAGACCGGATTGTCGAACCCAAAGGAACCAAAAGTACTAATACTGTAACATCCCCAAACCCGGCCCATTCACTACGACCGAATCTGGTTATGTCACTGGGAAAAGACGGTTGAAAATATTCTTAATTTAAAATAAAACATCGTAGTTTGCTGAATTTTGGAAAACATATCTTTGGAATAAAACTTTGCTATTAAACTCATTCGTTTTTAAAACTTTAGTTTATAATATCCAATTTGAATAAATAGGTTGCAAACCATAAATCATTTTCACGTAGCAATTTAATTTAAATAAACCATAGTTAAAGTAATACCAAAAACATAAAATGGCCTTTATTACAACCCAACAATTCAAATAAAGTACTTATATCAAAATCAAGCATGAAATAATTGAACATCATCTTCGACATGGGCCACCTTGTCCTCTCCGATCCCCGGTCCCCGACTTTATGCACTACCCGAAATGGTTAAGGAAAAAGGTGAGTCACCCAGACTCAGTGTGCTACCCTTTTTCCCGGATTAGCAAAATATCACATACAAACATAATCATGATCATCATGCATCCCAATCATATGCACCCAATCCTAACCGTCCATACACCTTTTCTACCCGTGTGGTACCAAACCACCGGTGGTGCCAAACCACCGGTGACGTATAGTCACAATGTGTTACCAAAAAACACTGGTGACCGAAGTCACAAATCCAATGATGGGGCCAACCCATCGTGTGATACCAAATCACTCGCAGACGATCCCATATCTCAAAGTGGGGCCAACCCACGGTGGAATTAACCACAGGGACAAGTCGCTATGAGGTGCCAAACCTCTGGTGTCCAAGACACGAATGTGATACCAAATCACCGGTGGTTCCAAAACCACCGGTGCCGAAGACACAAATCGAATGATGGGGCCAACCCATCGTGTGATACCAAATCACCGCGATTGATCCCATATCTCAAGTGGGGCCAACCCACGGTGGTGTTAACCACGGGGACGAGTCGCTATGAGGTACCAAACCTCCGGAGGTACCAAACCTCTGGTGACCGTAGTCACAGTGTGTTACCAAAACACTGGTGCTCGTCAGCACAAAATATCACTGCCCCCTCCACTCATATCACCCATCATCATACCAACTCATGTATAGTATTCAAATCATGCAAACATGTTTAACGTTGCATCTCATAGCACATACATCATAAATCATGACATCATGTATCAATAACGGTACTCATAATGAAACGGACTTACTCGAATCCGTGCACATACCCCATAGGGTATCATATCACTCAACCATACTATTTTCGGTTTTACCAATCAATCGGTTTATCAAACATATACAAAGCAAGAAGTGTGTTAGCTTACACACACGATTATTAATGCGACTATCAAATCCCGTAGATCAAGATCTAACGCACTAGATCCCCATTCCTTAACACTTTTCGAGCACTAGCCACAACCCGAGATATGCGAGATCAAGCCTCCCCTACAATCGCCAAAACTAAACAACATAATCATGCTAATCAACCTTTAAGGGTAAAATCGTAATTTTACCTACTAAGGGTATTTTAAGTAAATTCACACCGCAATGGCCTTTCGAAGGCCTAATGTCGCCACTAGCGACTCGGCTACCACTCCGGTTGAAATGGACTATTGGGCCTAAAGCCCAATTTCGGCCCATCCGGCCCACACGCTTCGTGTGGCCCACCTAACACGAATCTAGCCACGTATATAACTTCCACCTAGTCTAGTTCAACATATACTAACCAATCATGCAATTTACTCATATGGCCCCACGGCCCATTGGGCCCACTTCGGCCCATCGAGGCCCAAGCAGCCCCAACCCACGAGAATACTCACCGATGGCCTCAACTATCGCGTGAAGCCCCCCCACACGCACGCCGCACGCCGCGTGTGGCTACTATTGCCGTGATCGGCACTTCGGCATTGCCGCTCTCTGACTAGAGTAGAGAGAGTTACACACCGATAGGACTCGGGGCTAATCCGCGCTCCGATCACTCTTGTGCCCAAACGCCTCCAAGATGTGTTTACTCTCCTCCTAGGATGCTCCTTATATAGCTAGCTCTTCACCTTCATTCTTTGTGTCTTTCCGATGTGGGATCCCTTCGCCGAAGAGAGTTTAAATTCAATGAAACTCTTGCCGCCCAATCCGCAAAAATAAATACTCCATTGCTTGTCATGAGATTCGAACCAGGCTCCTTGCTGCCGCACGCCTTACTTCCAACGCCTGTGCCACTCGGCCACTTTGATTTTTATGCCATAAAGCCACACCATTTAATCTTTAAAGGCTTCCTACTCAAGCCCCAATCGCATAAGAAAAATAAAACACGCAAAGCTACTTCCGTCGCCGAACCAGCGCCACGCGCGCACCTCCACTCCTAAGTGCCGTGACAGAACCACTTGGACAAGTTGTCGCTTGCGTCAAAACACGCCCCTTCTCCTTTTAAGGCCTCCCCTCCTTGTAACGCCGTAACCCAAAAATATTAAAACCCCTTGTAGCCGCCTGGACTCGAACCCAGGCCCTCACCGGCGGCCCTCCCAAGCTCTTAAAGCGCGCACGGAGACCACTCTACCACCGCCTTCCCTTGTGCCAAAAATTACAGAAAATTATTCTTAAGACCTCCCTTGGCCCGATTCCCTTTTCCACTAAAAATCCAAAATTTTCCAAAGTCTCCCCTTTCATCCAAGCATTCTTAAAACCCCAAAACACATCCAAGCACACCCAAGAACCTTCCAACACCTACATTATACTCAAACCGCATAGCCCCTAAACCAGGGTGTTACAAATACTAACTTTCTTTTTATTATCTAGCCTAAAATAAGTGAAGTTGTTATTTAATCTAAATTTAACTAACTACTAAGCTAAAGACGCAAAGACAAAAAGAATGAATTGGGGAAATACTGTTGGAAAAACTCAGTTGATTAAGACGAGACCCTTAGAAATAATCCACCTAGACTTCACTTGTTATCTAACTCTGAACCAGACGATTTATTCACTTGCCTTGATCCGTAAGACTCCCTAATGTATATTAAACCCTCTCTCGAAGCGAATAACATCTAACCCTAGGTTGATTAATTGAAATCTCTTTCTAATTAAAACCCCTAGAATTGTATTAACTCGATCTATGGACTCCCATATTAAGTTTCACCCTAATCCGGCAAAATCTCGTCACCCTATCTCTAGGCGCGCGATCAACTACGCTTAATTATGCTAGATCTACTCTTAAGCAGAGACTTTTGCTCCTCCACCTAAGCACATCAAACTTGAATCAATATCCCGGAAATATTAACACAAGAATTAAGAACACATAATTAAGAACAAATCAAGTATTTATAATATAGTTCAAAGAAACGATAACAAGATTCATCTAAGTTTCATCCCCTTCTGTATCTCAAGGGTTTAGTTCATAATAATAAAAGAAAACATCTCAGAAGAAAAGATAAAACAAAACAGAAGAAATCCCTAAAACCCCCTGAAGGAATTGAAGGAGAGATCCGCCGTCTTGAGTAGAATTCCGGCTTCTTGAGATGGATCAACTGGCTATCTTCAAGTGTTTCCCACAAATCTGACCTTTTCGGCTCGGCTCATTGGCCTAGCTCACCGCCCTCTTCTAGGTTATACTTAGGGTGTTTATATAGGCTTTTGAAATAGGTTTCTTTGCCCCTAAGTATTCTTTTTCGAGTGAAATTGCTCTTCTCCACGACAGGGACACGGCCATGGCACACGCCGTGTGAATCATCTTTAGGCCGTGTTTGGACTTTTAATGAGGTGACACGCCTGTGTAAATCTTGATCAGGTCGTGTTCTAGTCTATCAAGGAGACACGGCCGTGTTGGCTCAAGTCCAGGCCGTATCAATTTTCACTTTCGCCCAATTTGGTCCGTTTTGAGCCCGTTTCTCATTCTTTCCATCCTCCGGTGCTTTCTTGAGTATAAAACATGAAAAGAAAGGATTAAGGGCACCTTTTTACATAAATCAAGGGATAAATCAACCAAAAGTATGCTAAATGTGGGATTAAAATATGTTACTTTTACGGTTTATCACAAAAATGTTAAAGATTTTGAATGATGCCATTGATGAATAAGCATGTGTTTTGAGGTTTCTTGATAGATTATGAATGATTGTTAATAGATATACAAGTTTTGTTAAGTGATTTTTAGTGAAGATGCAAAATAGGGATTTAATTGAAAAATGTGTAAAGTTAGTGGTTAAAATGTGAAATAAATGAAAAGTTTGGGCTGCTAGGGGCATTATTGTAATTCGGCTAGCATGGGTATATTTGGAATTTCATTAATTTGTGATTTTATGCAATAAGGACTAAATTGTGAAAAATGTGAAAGTTTAGGTGTAAATGTGTAAATGTGTCTTAAAGAGTGTTTTGGACTAAATTGAATGAATAGATGATTAAATAAGTTAATTTTGAATAAATTTAGATCAAGAAAAGTGAAATACGGACTTGGATCGGGGAAAAGATAAAGTTATCGACTAATCGACTCGATTCACCGTTTTAACATCCGAGGTAAGTTTGTATGTTATAATTTCATTATAAATGTATTTTATATGCTTTGATATGGCATGAATTGTGATTATCCGATTAGGGACAAGTTCGGATATGATTTGATGACGATTCGACAGTTGAAATCCCGGTTGAACCTTAGGAATAGTTTAGGATGCTAGTTGAAACACCCCAAACCCGGCCCACGAGCTTTGACCAGATTTGGTATGTTCCTCAAGTCTACCGGTTCAAAATTCTTTTGTTCTTAGGAAAACTTGTGTGATTTTAAGAAAAATATTATTTTGGGTTGGGCTTGTGTTGAAAACAGGTTCGTTTTATATTGAAATCCCTTTTATCTTAAGTAACAAAATATTTAGGGTTTAGTTTAAAAGAAATTTTAATTAAATTTTAAGTAAACCGGTTCAAAATTCTTTTGTTCTTAGGAAAACTTGTGTGATTTTAAGAAAAATATTGTTTTGGGTTGGGCTTGTGTTGAAAACAGGTTCGTTTTATATTGAAATCCCTTTTATCTTAAGTGACAAAATATTTAGGGTTTAGTTTAAAAGAAATTTTAATTAAATTTTAATAGATAAAATTCATAATCATAATAAATAAAAATAAGTGTAAAGTAATTCAACTATGGCCTTATGGCCTTATTACATCAAATAATTCCCAAAATAATTCAAAGTACTAAAATAAATTCAAGAGTCCTCAAAAATATAAACTTCATGTTGAGCATGGCCACCACAAGTTCTCGCCAGTCCCGGTCCATCAACATTCATCACACGAAAAATGTTCCCCAGCGGGTGAGTCAAACAGACTCAATGTGTACACGACACTAAATCATAATAGAATCAGGCATATCACATATTACACATTCAAAACATAGAATACAAAGTTATGATGCATTTCCAAACCCAAACCTAGTTGTCCATCCGCTACACACCCCCGTACCTGCCAGTCACACCGTGGGGACTACTAAGTCAACCCTCCATCCGCTACACACCATCGAAGGCAGTCGCTGCAGTCGACGTGCTCATCGCCCATATAAAATTTGTGGCATAGCCACCAGATAATTGTGTCATGAGACACCACATTCAGATAATGTAACCGAAGTTACCACATTCGAGATAATGTGACCAAGTCACCACATTCGAGATAGTGAGACTGTAGTCATCACCTTCACTTCCCCTTTTCATATATCCCGAATGACCCATATTATTCATATCATGCATATCATACTTAAATTCACATTCTTATAAATTTTCACATGTTATAAATAACATATTTCATAATCCTAGTGGAAGTAGGAAACGTACCTGAGTACTTTGTACCATATTATGGTACCTTAGCCACATTCTTATAAACATGCATATTTTACATATTACCATCAATCTTATTAAAAGTTAGTGTGGGGTACACACCTGATTTGTTTAACGAAGTCTTTGAAATCCCGAAGAACCGATCTACTGATTTAGATCCTTAACTCCTATATTCGGCCAATCATTTAAACACATTAATAAACCTTTTTGGCTTTAAAACCAAATCCTAGTAGGATTTGTATACTGAAAACCTACCTTGTTGCCGATTGACTTAAGAATCAAGTCCCAAAACTTTGTTGTATTCCTTCTTTGTGATCTCAAATCCCGAAAAGTATCCTTGCTTTCCTAGGGATGTCGAAATTCCTATAATCACATGTTAGGTTTAATCTAACATTAAAACATAAAACAAGACCTTTGGATCTTATAGTTTCTTACCTTAGATCCCGAAATATTCCTCCTTGTAGTCGACAGTTGTAGAAACCCGAGAGATCCCCTTAATACTTCAGTCGACTACTTCCTTGCTTAGATTCACAGGGAGATTCAGCTATGGCTTCTAATGGAGAGGAAAATATTCGGCTAGGTTCCAACAATTACTTAATTTCGGCTTGACAAAAGAAAAGAAAGAAAAGAAGAGAAGAGAGCACTAAGAATTCGGCAGAGAAAGGAGGAAGCACAAATTGATGAGTAGCCCTCCTTCCTTCCTTTTATAGCCGAAATTATCATCTAAGGAGTCCCTTACTTGGCCACCACTCCTCTATCTGATAACTTTATCCTTTAATTATCACTTAAAATAAAAGATAATTCAGCAACTATCCTTACTTAGCCGAAATTATTAAACTCAAAGTCCCTTACTTGGCCATCACTTCTCCCTTATTTTCCTCTTTATCTCTTTATTCAAATTAAAAGAATTTAATCCAACAATTATCTCTTGAAAATAATGATAAATAAATCCCTTATTTATCCACTATTTATAAAATAATAAAAGCTCCTAATTTATAGCCATGTGCCGTCCACCTCAGTCTTCTGGAAGCAAAAAAAATTTCTTTTATTTGCTTCCCATGTGACTCGAACTTAGGCCCATTCCTCTTGCATATGGCGCCATTTCCATAGGCCCTAAGTGGCATCTTCAGACCACTTTTCCAAGCCTGTTTGTGTGTCAAATTTCACAAACTTTTTATTTTAAGGCCACCTTGCCTTAATTTCCCCTTTTAAACCTTAAAACTCGTCATTTCTAGGTCATTTCTAAGTTTCCAAAAATTTTCGACCGGCTCTGTAAACTTGACATTTCCTTACATTTCCATGACATTTCCTTACAATACATTTCCTTACATTTCCAAGGTTCTAAAAATGTTCACTTTCCTCTTTTAAACTTAACATTTCCATACATTTCCAGGTTTCCAAAAGTGTTCAAAATATATTCATAACACATAAGATATGTCATTTCGTACAATTAAACCAAAAATGCATAGGCCCTTTTCAAGATGTTACACTAGTGACATGTCATTAGGTATACTTGAGTTGGCTTTGGGCCATGATTTAGCACTGTGTGTGCGAGATAAACCGATTTGGCTTCGGGCCATGCATATCAGCTGATTTGGCTTCGGGCTATGATATCAGAATTTTGGATAAGTTACCTTGATTTGGCTACGGGCCATGGTATAGGTACTTATCGCGTGAGACCTTGAGTATCCGACTTCTATTCCGAATCGTTCAACGGGTAAAAGAAAGATGTGGTTTGTAACAGGCTGATTTTAGGCCTAATCGGAACAGTGATTTCGGGACCACAAATTTGACGTAAGAAAATTTATTTTTATTATATTTTTATGGTCTACGATTTCACGAAATGATTTCGTGAAAATTTCGTTCGAAAATTTTGATGTTTGGGCACTCAATTTAGTCAAAAGGACTAAATTGTAAAAAGTGCAAAAGTTGAGTTCTACATGCTAGAGGTGTCCAATTGTTATGAAATTTTAAATTGGAGGTCCTTATATGGTAATTAGACCATTTTTTAAGTTGGTAGACAAAAATGGACATGGTTAGGCATGTTTCCAAAGTTTTTCATTAAGGGCATTTTGGTTATTTAGTTATTAAAATGAATTAAAAACAAAATTAGAAGCCATTTTTTGTCCATCTTCAACCCCTTGGCCAAAACTTGCATGGAGAAACCATGTCTAGGGTTTTTCAAGCTTTCAAGCTCGATTGTAAGTCCGTTCTAGCCCCGTTTTTAATGATTTTTACGTTTTTGAAATCCTCGTAACAAGATCTATCTATTTCTACCACTAATTTGAGATATGGTTAAAGTCTAGGGTTTTGACCCATGATGAATATGTGTGTATTTTGATGTTTAATGGTAGAAAATGCATGTTTATGGCTAGAGAAATGACTTTTACTAAGTGATTTTCGGTGAAAATGCCTAAAAGGACTAATTTGTAAAAGTTATAAAATATGTCATAAAAGTGTGTTTTAATGGAAATTGCGGGCTGTTATAGTTATGAAAATGGTTCGACTAGGCTTAAAGTACAAAGAAATTGAATGAAAATCATTTTACGAGCCTAGGGGTAAAAGTGTAAATATGATAAAGTTTAGGGACAAAAATGTAATTTTTCCAAATATGATGATTAAATAAGTTAAATGTGATGTTTTAGATCAAGAAAAACAAGGTTCAGATCTAGATCAGGGAAAAACAAGTAATTGACGAATAAGTCCTTTTCACCGATTTTGCTTTCGAGGTAAGTTTGTATGTAAAGAATGCATCGTTTTTACTTATGTTTTTATGTTTTGATATATTTTATGAGATGTGGCTGAATATTGAACGAAATTGACAAAGTATCAAAATGTGAGAAATTTCCCGGTTGAACCTTAGAAATAGAATAGGATACAAGTGACATGTCACTAGGGACCTATGTGAAATCTATGTGAAATTGTGACTAAGTGAATCCGGGTCTTTGGTCTTAAGTTCTACTAGTGGTCGGGTATACTGGCATGTGTTGCGGATACTTGACGACTTGTGTGAGCAAAGACCGAGTAGTAACGAATGGTCGATGACTTGTGTGAGCGGACCAGTAAAAGTGAATAGCTCGAGAACGAGCCTCTATGTGAAAAGTGATGTGAAGTAGCTTTGGCTACAAGTGTGGCACTTATGTGCAAACCTTCGATGTATCCAATAATATTCCGATGTGTTAAACGGGAAAATGACTAAGTGTAATTGAATGTGATTATGTGATGAACAAGTGCATGTACATGTTTATATATATTCATGAGCAATGTGCTCGATATGTGATCGAACTTTGGTAAGGTTGATATGGAGTAAGTGTTACAATGAAGACTTGTAAATATTTGATGATGACTAGCTATTGGCATGGCTAACTATGTATATACTTTAGTGTTATATGTGTGTAAATGAGAATTAATACAAAGAAAACATGATAGAGTAAAATTAGCAATAAAACAGTTTGGACAGCAGCAGTTGTATCATTTTGAAAAATCATCAAAAATTGTGGAAATCGAATTATAGGTTGAATAAGATATGAAGTTAAATCTTATTGAGTCTATTTTCACATAAAAGAAACGGTGCAAGCGAAACAATTTCATATTCTGAGATATTTGAATTTTTGTGAGATAGAGTTAGAATAATTTCGGAATTCCCTGTTCTGACTTGGGAAAATTATTAAAAATTGTAAAAAAATAATTATGGGTTATAACTTACATACTTAAAATCCTTAATTAATCTATTTTCAAAATAAATAAATGAGAACATCATCCAAATCCTGTACGAGGAGATAATTAATTTTTAGTGAAGAGGGGTCGGAACTGTCAGACAACAAAACAGGGGTGACTTTAATGAATAAACTGTACTTATTGGCTAAACTAAAAATTATGAAAATTTTATGGTAATAAGATATGTGAGTCTAGTTTCATTTAAAATTAAAGGATCTTAATTTGGAATTCCGTATCTCAAGATATAAATAATTTAGTGACTATGACTCGAGTAGACAGCTTTAGATGAACATAAGTAAATAGTGAAATTTTGTGCAATTATGATTGTATTACCTTGGGAACATATTGTGAGAATTGGTAAAACATGTTAATAAATTGCTTATTATTTTTATACGGGCTTACTAAGCTATATAGCTTACCCCCTTCCTTTCATTTTTCATATAGTGTCACAGAGGCTAGCTCGGGTTGGAGATCGTCGGAGATTCTATCACACTATCAAGCTTTTGACTGGTATCAATGCCTTCAAGTAATTTAAGTCTATGGTATGTATAGGGACTTAGTCATTTTGTGTATGTGTTATTATGTTTTGGCCAAATGTATTGGCTTGTAATGGTTAAAGGTTATTGTAGTATGTAGCCATGCTAATTGGCTTATAATGGCTAATTGATTGTAAGCCTATATATATTATTTATATGCCAATGTCTTGTGATGTGAGTTGTGTTTGCATGATACATGATGAGTTGTGGGTTATGGCCTAAATACCTAATGGTTGAATGTGCTAGTAGTCTTGATGTCGAATGGCTAAGTTTGGCTCAATGGTATGGTATGATAATTAGATACAATTATGCATGTATAAGAGTTGTTGAGGATGCATATTGAGTGTGACCCTGTTTTGAAGAAAATTTTTCTAAGTGTTGTGAAATTTTCCAAAGTTCTCGGTTTAGTCCCGAACCACTTCCAAAGCATGTTTTGGCCTCGTAGGTCCATATTAGGGACTCTATGATTGAATATGAAAAGTTTTAAATTTGGATGGAAATTTGTGACTCGGAAATGATCGGTTATAGGTGATTAGGTCCGGTAATGCCTCGTACCCTATTCCGGCGACGGATACGGGTAAGGGGTGTTACATGGTTGATTATGAGATTGGAACGAGATGGTACAGGTACGTACGGAAATGAATTGAGTATTGAAAACTATGAATTTGATGAGTTCCTTGGTAAGTTATATGAATGATCATATGATAGCTTGAAATTTAATAGAATTGATGTACATTGTTTTTCATTATATGAATGATTAATGAATGATGATAGTTGCTCATTGTTAACATACGAGCTTACTAAGCTATATAGCTTACTTTGTTGCTTTTCCATGTTTTATAGTGATTTCAAAGCTAGCTCGGATTCGGGGATCGTCGGAGACTTCACCACACTATCCACTGATTCTTTGGTACTTTTGAAACTATGTTTTAAGTATATGGCATGTATAAGTATTTGAGTCTTGTTGATTATTTTTTGGTAATGATGTTGGCCAAATGAATTGGCATTGTAAATGTATATGTTTTGGCTTGTAATTATAGCCATGAAATTTGGCTTAATTTGAAGAATTTGGTTATGTGCTTATATATGCATATATGTTGATATTTGAGTTCTTGGATGGATATGTCATAGTCCAGACCGGTTTGGGGATAAGGTGTCCACGGATAGGCCATAATAATTTTGGGTTAATTCCCACCTAAAGGACTTCCTAGGGTCATCAAGCCTAGGGTTTAAGTTTTGCCTCTCCCAAGCAGCTGATCCGGTAAGAAAACCCTACATAATAATTAGTTAATCACACCTCCACTCACTAATCCCCCATAATAGGATTAGTTCCTCATGGAACCCATAAACATAATAAACTTGATAAATAAGATAAGCATAATTAGTAAATCAAGATGAAGGTTTAAGAGAATCCTGATTATATTCGATTGATGAAAGTGCAAAAATCCACAAGAGTTGGATCGCGTCTACAAATCAAGTTCTCCGAAGAATACGAACGAAAATAGCAGAAAATAAATCTAAAGCCTAAAGAAAAGAAAACTGAAACTATAATTACAAAGAAAATTCTAAACTATGAAAGTTGTCTGTAAATAAGTGTAGAGCCTATTTATAGAGTTAGGGTTGGTCGTCATCCTTAACCCTAGGTTTGCTGATGTTTTTGTGTTAATTTTCATTGTGTAAACCAAAACGCCCTTCGCTCGTAATTCTTCTCATACAGGGTCGGTGTTGCAACACCTAGTGCTTGTATCGCAACATTGAAGGCAGTATAGTCTGGTTTAGGTTTGGCTTCAGGGGTGTGCCGCGACACCCTATGGTCGTGTCATGACACCATAGGCAGTCTTGACATTCTTGTATTTTTCTCCCTATGTTGTGACATTAGGCTTCATGTGTTGCAACACAACAACCAGCCTTGAGCTATTTTTCCTTTGAATGATGTTCTGCACACTCACTTAGTACGTTAGTGTAACACCCCTAACCCGTATCCGTCGCCGGAATAGGGTTACGGAGCATTACCATACAAACAGAACATTAAAACATAAATTTCATACATTAATACAAACATAACATAAACTATTCATTCACATACATATCATCCCTAAATCGAGCTCTTGAAGCCCTAGAAATACATTAGAAACAATTCGGGACTAAATTGGAAACATTAGGAAAGTTTAAGAAAAATTTAGAAAAATTTGACTGTATGGGTCACATGGCTGTGTAACAATCGAAATAGGGACACACGATCGTGTCCCAGCCCGTGTCCTCAACCTTGTAACTCTCTGACTTAGGTCACACGCCCGTGTGCTAGGCCGTATAACTCTCAAAATAGCCCCACACGCCCGTGTGCTAGGCCATGTAACTACCTGACTTGCATGCAGTAGAACCTACAGGGGACACACAGCCGTGTCGCCAGGCCGTGTGTCACACATGGCTGAGTCGCACGCCCGTGTCTCAAGCCGTGTGGACATGAATTTGCCCAAAATCAAGCCATTTTCAACACCAACTCAGGCAACCACCTAAAGGCCTTTAGTACACATAATCAAGGCATTAAAACATGACCAAAACCTACATGAAATGACCAATTCAATAGTCCAAGATCATTCAACCAATATTCCATACAAGGCACCTCAAATGCATTCATCCACAACTTACCTAAACATGCAATTATTTGATCACATTTTCCTCAACACACATAATTCAAATTCTAACAAATCATAACACAGTTATGACCATTAGCACATCAACATAAGCATACCATTTGAGTCATACCATTCATGCATCACAAGTACCAAAATGACACAATGCAACCAACATCAAATGGTACCAAAACAACTTATACATTCCAAAATCATCAACTAACATTTAACTAGATACCAATACAAGTCCACCTATACATGTCATTATAACTTTGGCCAAAACATCAAAAACTACCGATATTTATGCTAGATAGTGTGATAGATCTCCGACGAGCTTCCAAACTGATCGAGCTTCCAATTATCTAAAAAAAACTTAGGAAAGAAAACTATGCAAGCACTTAATGCTTAGTAAGTCCATAAAACATGAAACATAACTTACCATTTCACCTAAATAACATTAAGTATAAGTATAATTTAATCCAACCACAAGCTTGGCACAAGCCTAAGCACCATCATCAATACACAAGTTAGTGCATTCATACATAATTCACTTGAATTAAACATATGATAACTCATTTCCTTAAAACATACATCATTTGATTCATTCTTCATTTTCATGAACATAAGCATACTTTCATTTGGAAACTTACCATTTCAATCCTTTTCATTGCCCGTTGAACCATTTGGAATATCATCGGATACTCGAGAAAGCTCACACGAAGTATGCTTAAACATATAACCGTAATCTTTCCTTTACATTGTTGCTCACAATTGCCGTGAAATGGGCCTCCTCACACGAGCTGTGGTTTGAACTATAGGCTACATGATGCTGCTCACACAAGTTGTGGAGTATCCGCAACAAATGTAGGACCTTTGCCATTGGTAGGACATTCAAGACCACTACCTGAAACATAAAATCCCTAATGACATGTCATTTGTATCCTATGACCTCCTAAGGTTCAACCAGGACTCATTAACCGTCATGGCATTTCTTTAGATAAATACTGATTAATAACATTATAAATACATAATAATATACAATTGAATAACATAAACATAATAATCCATACATACGAACTTACCTCGACGATTAGAGCGTAAAAACGAAGTCGATTAATCTGAGGCTTTAGCTTTTCCCCGATCTAAATCTGTACAAGGTCTATCTTAATCTAAATAGATAGATTCAATCCATTTAATACTTTTATTATTCAATTCAGTCCATATTTCTTTTTTTGAAAAATTACTATTTTGCCCCTAACATTGTAATTTTTTATAATTTAGTCCTTAAGCTCACAAATTGAAATTTAAACATTTTAATCCTCTTCTTATACTAGCTGAATTCTCTAGGGACCTAAATCAATCCATAAAAATCATCATTTCATAAATTTACCATGAACTTTTACCATTTTTACAAATAACTCCCTAAATATCATTTTCATCAAAAATCACTTTACAAAACTTGTTTACGTATCAACAAGGACTCATAATATTTCATTAAACATCAAGAATAACACAAGAATATTCATAACAAACCCTAAATCTTTAACAGTTTTGCAAATTAATCCCCAGACTAGCTAGATTAAGCTACGACTTTAAAAACATAAAAACCATTAAAAACGGAATTGGAAAACATACCATGCAAGCAAGAAGAAGTGGCTAAATACCCTAGCTAGCTTTAATGGTGAAATTTTGATTGGTTTAACAAATGAAGAAGATGATACCATTTTCCTTTCTTTTTGTCTTAACATTAATTTACCTAATTACCATTTTAACCATTAAAAAATTTAAATATTTCAATAAAACCATGTCCATAAATATCCATTATCACTTTAATTGGTCTAGTTACCATCCAAATCCTTCAGTTTAAAGTTTCATAGCCATTTGACCCCTTTAACCAATAGAACTCTACTTTTACACTTTTTTTATGATTTAGTCCTTTTCACTTATTTAAGCATGAAAACATCGATATTTCTTAACAAAATTTAAATACGAGCCTTCTAAAATCCCGTAAACATTAAAATAATAATAAAATAATAATTTACTCGTTGGATTTGTTGTCCTGAAACCACTGTTCCGATTTCACTGAAAATTGGTTATTATAGTTAGCTCACCTTTAGGCCTCATTCGGACCCTTAGGTCATAAAAGAACACAATTTACACTTATTATTGAATTAAAACTAAAATAGAAAACTAATTAAAACATAATGAAATTGCTTGTATTCGAGCTCCTTAAGTATGAAAACTAGTTTAATTTGCTACACCGGATTATGATAGATCACGTACTCCTTAAGATAATAGTAGTTGGATTGTTATGCATGATTATATTATATGCAGAGTACGGAGGGAATTACCTTGATGGGGTAGATGAAGATAGGGAAAGATGGCATAATGGAGGAATGGGAAAATTATTTTGGGATTCAAGGGAGTTTGGCAAAATCATGGAAAGGTTATCTACCGGCTTGCTAGAGTGACACCGTGACGATGGTTATCGACTTGTCCTTCGGAGTGACACGGCGAAATTCCCTCACGGCGAACCCTGAAGGAATGTCTTTGTGACGTAATATGAAAGGAACGCCTTTGTAGCGCGATATGAAAGGAATGCCTTTGTGGTACAATATGTAAGAGTATCCTTTGTTGCGAAATATGAAAGAGTAGCCTTTGTGGCAAAATATGAAGGGATAACCTCTGTGGCAAACCCTGTAAGGATAGCCTTTGTGGCATACTTCGGATGGACTACCCTGTGGCGTGTCTTAATAAGACTCTCAATGAAGAGTTTGAAGAATGTTCTTTGTGGCGTGTCACGGTAAGGCCTTCATAGCATATTTTAATGAATTTTCCTAGTGGCACATTTTATATGGCTTTTAAGCGTAATCAGTGGAGTCGTTAAGGACAAGGTGTATCTATGGACTACATGGTAAGGTATTATATAAGACTAGGATTCAGTCGAAATAATGAATTGAAAAGACATAAAGAAGTAATGTGTTAGCATTGAAAATGTATCCTGATTAAAGGCATGAATTTGTATGATCAAATGAAGTATTTGTGATCTGCGTATGAGTTTCTTCTAGAAACGTAATGAGGTGATAACTTAGAGAATGAAGTATGTAAGTGACGCATTGAAGACATATGTTAAGAAAAAGGAAATAATTTCAGAATGAGGTATAGTATTGGACAAGTACAAAAGGATAGAACTTGAGGAAGTATTCGTCAGAAACAAAGTTGAAGGTCAAGAATGATGAGATTGTCTATACAAATTACCGGTTGCAATGTGCAAACATGACTCAGGTAGATGATGTTAACCTCACTAAGTTCTTTTGAAATTATTTGTGTGTGTTATGTTACAAGTGAGTTGATGTGAGTCTGCGCCAGGAGGGACAATGTCAGGCCTACGCCAAGAAGTGGCGTATCGGGTTGTTATGCATACATAGCATGTTTTGGCAGTGCATTCAAAGTATAATTTGTCAATGAGATTTGTAACACCCCTCACCTGTATTCGACTCCGGAATCGGGTACGAGGTATTACCGGACTTGACTTGCTTGATCATTCCACTTTGGGCTATAAAAAAATTCTTTGCAATTAAAAACTTTTCATTTACTATCGTAACATCCCTATCAAGGGTCTACGAGACCCTATACACCCGCTCGGGATGTCGAGGAACCAAACCGGAACTTTTCAAACACTTAGAAAATTTTCACCTAAACAGGGGCCACACGCCCGTGTGAAATGGGACACGCCCGTGTGGAAAGGCCGTGTGGTCTCACACGCCCATGTCCCTACCCCGTGTGGGATTTATTTTCATTTCGAACCTACAGGGGTTTTCACACGACCAGACACACGCCCGTGTGCTCCATACGGCCTAGACATGTAACACCCCTAACCCGAAACTGTCACCGGAATAGGGTTAAGAGGCATTACCGATCAATCGAAACATTTCACATCCATTTCACGACACAAAGTCAATCATCAATCAAACATATTCAAATATAAACATATAGTCCCTTATTACGATCTACGAAACCTTAAGCACGTGTTAAAAAGAGGTCGGGACTAAACCGAACACATACAAAAATTTCCAGAAATTTAAACATTTTTCAAAACTGCAGAGGTCACACGCCCGTGCAGTCAGGCCGTGTGCCTCATACGGTTACTAGACACGCCCATGTGTCCAGGCCGTGCCAAAATAGGGCATACATACTGACTTGTCCACACGGCCACCAGACATGCCCGTGTGCCATGGCCATGTGAAATTAAGCTAGCTACTGACTTGGTCACACGGCCACCAGGCACGCCCGTGTGCCACGGCTGTGTAACCTGCCCAGGCACACTTCGAAGTGGCCCTTGAGCTACACGGCAGAGACACAAGCCCGTGTCCCTTGGCCGTGTATGCAAAATAGGCCATTTGCAAGGCCAAAATGCCACCACACTTGGGTCATACCTACAAGCACATACAAGCCTATTTTCACACACACAATTTGGCAACCAATACATGTCAAATGATCAACTTATCATCCCATCCAATCTCATTTCTAATCATGTCAACTTATATACCAAATTGCACAACTAAAACACATGCATAACCAAGCATGATTCGTCCACAATATCACTAGATCACAATGGCATCAATCCATTACTAAGCTTACCATTCATAAGACATTTTCATTTCCATCAAACCATACCAAAACATACTTCATATACCATAATCATTCATGCATATTACCAACATTTATCTAGCCACATCACATGGCTATTTACAGATCTCAAACATGTTTCAACACAACTAGCCTATACATGCCATATTCAAATATACACATCTTTGAAGTACCAAAATAGATTGCCGATAGTGTGATAGAGATCTTGACGATCCCCGGATCCGAGCTAGCTTTTATCGACATCAGAAAGCAGAGAAACAAGTCACACAGTAAGCTTTCAAAAGCTTAGTAAGTTCGTAATATAATACATATTACTCAATAATACCACATCAATAAATAATTAAATCAACACATAGATAAATACACAATTAGGCTCATTATCAATCTCAACCATATGCTCAAGTATCTATTCATTCAAATTTTAAGGCTATCATCAACCACATAGGTTCAAACGTACCTTGATCAACACATAGTTACTCACCATTCATGCTACTCAATTTCTCGATATTACCTCTAGTTCAACCTTTGCTATTCCTTTGATTTATTTGCACACTTAGTGCCAATTTCATAACCAAACATAATCGTCACCACACACTTAATGCCAATATGTTAAACCGAACTTATATCGGTATCGCACACATAGTGCCAATTCGATAAGCCGAAGCTTCTATCTTTTCGCACACACTGTGCTAATCATCTCTGTCTCGTTTCTAATTTCGCACATAGCATTCCTAATATCATAGTTTTATATATATATATATATAATAATTCAATTCACATCACATAGATATAGTTTACAACTAGTATTATATCTGAACTTACCTCGGACGTCGAAATATCGAAACGGTCTATTAATCGAGCACTTTGTCTTTGCCTCGATCTCGATCCGAACCTCTCCTTTCTTGGTCTATATACATTCAAATTCAGCCCATTCATTCACCAATTCATTCAATTTAATCCAAACACACATATTTAGGGCATTTTGCAAAATAGCCCTCACATTTTCACATTTCGACACTTTAGTCCCTAATTAACAAAATCACAAAATACACAAAATTTCTACTCACACAAGCTTAGCTGAATTCTTCCCATGCTAATATAAGCCCACACATTTCATTTATTTCACATTTTAGTCCTTCAATTTACACTTTTCTCAATTTAGCCCAAATTACTCAATTTCACTAAAAATCCCAAGATAAAATATGATAATCTTTCACATATCTTTCATATTCCATTATCAACTAACACAAAGCTCATGAATTCATTCATGGAAAATTCATCATCAATTCACAAAATTTAAGCATGGGTTTTGTAGAGCACAAAGCAACGATTACAAAAACGTAGAAATTATCAAAAACCGATCAAAAACACATACCTGATTGAGCTATGATTGTGCCGAAATTGAAGAAGCTTCAAACCCTATTTTTCTTTCTCAAATTCGGTGGAAGATGAACATTATAGCCACCAATTTCATGTTTGTTTAATTAATATTAACTTATTTGGCATTTTACCATTTTACCCTTAATGAAAATTAATAATAACACCTTATGCCATGCTATCATCTTCCACTAACTATAAAATGGGCTAATTGCAACATAATTCCTCCAAATTATAAAGACAACAACAATTAAGCACTTAACAGTCAGCACACAGCATTTTACTCTTTATGCGATTAAGTCCTTTCTCACAATTCGACACACAATCAATAAAATCTTCACACAGAAATTTCACACAGGCTAAATCACATACTGTAGGCACGTAATAATATTAAAATATTTTTACGACCTCGAATTTGTGGTCCCGAAACCACTGTTCCGACTAGGGTCTAAACCGGGCTGTTACAACTCTCCCCCCTTAGGGATTTTCGTCCCTGAAAATCTTACCAGTGAATAGGTGTGGATATTGCTCTCTCATAACGTTCTCAGGCTCCCACGTAGCCTCTTCAATTCCGTGTTTGTGCCACAACACTTTCACTAAAGAAATTCTTTTGTTTCTCAACTCTTTGGTCTCTCATGCTAAAATTCGAATCGGTTCTTCACTATACGACAAATCTGACTGAATTTCAACCTCAGTAGGAGCAATCACATGTGACGGATCAGATCTATACCGTCGAAGCATCGACACATGAAACACATTATGAATCTTTTCTAACTCGGGTGGCAACATCAATCTATAAGCAATCGGCCCAACTCGTTCAATGATCTCATACGGCCCAATGAACCTCGGACTCAGCTTGCCTTTTCGGCCAAATCAAAGTATTTTCTTCCACGGAGACACTTTCAAAAACACTTTGTCACCAACTTCAAATGCAATATCTTTTCGTTTCAAGTCTGCATAAGACTTCTGACGATCTGAGGCCGCTTTCAAACTGTCACGAATCACTTTTACTTTCTGCTCAGTCTCTTTAATTAAATCAACCCCGTGAATCTTATTCTCACTCAGCTCAGTCCAATACAATGGAGTTCGGCATTTTCGACCGTAAAGAGCCTCATACGGTGCCATTTTAATGCCAGATTGAAAACTGTTGTTGTACGCAAACTCAATCAACGGTAAATGCTTTTCCCACGTACTTTCAAATTCAAGAATACAACACCTCAACATATCTTCGAGAACTTCAATGATCCGCTCAGATTGTCCATCCGTTTGCGGATGAAAAGCATTACTGAAATGCAACTTTGTACCTAAAGCTTCTTGCAATTTCCTTCAAAATTGCGAGGTAAATCACAGATCTCTGTCAGATACAATATATAACGGCACCCCGTGCACTCTCACAATCTCAGCAATATACAATTCAGCCAATCTATCGAGTGAATAATCTGTTCTCACCGGAACGAAATGAGCTGATTTCGTCAATCTGTCAACTATCACCCAGATTACGTCTTTCTTTCCCAGAGATAAAGGCAATCCCGGCACAAAGTCCATCGTGATTCTCTCCCATTTCCACTCAGGAATCATAATCGGTTGTAACAATCCGGACGGAACCTGATGTTCAACTTTAACTTGCTGACAAATTAAACATTTCGACACAAAGTCAGAGATATCTCTTTTCATACCATGCCACCAGTAAAGCTGTTTCAGATCGTTATAAATTTTTGTACTCCCCGGATGAATAGTCAAACGACTATTATGAGCTTCATTCAAAATCATCTGAATCAACTCTGAATTCTTCGGAACACAAATTCAATTTCTGAATCTTAAACAATCATTACTATCAACTCAAAATTCTGAATCTGAATTCAATTCACATTGAGCTCGTTTTGCTATCATCTCATCGTCACTTTTCTGGGCATCACAAATCTGACGTACAAACATCGATCTCACTTTCAACTCAACCAAAACTAAATCATCATCACATAGATTTATCTGAGTACTCATAGCTCGCAAAACACATAATGACTTTCGACTCAAAGCATCAGCAACTACGTTAGCTTTGCCTGGATGATAATCAATCACAAGTTCGTAATCTTTCAACAGTTCCAACCATCTTCTCTATCGCAAATTCAATTCTTTCTGAGTCATCAAGTACTTCAAGCTCTTGTGATCGATATAAATATGACATTTCTCACCAAATAGGTAGTGACGCCAAATCTTTAACGCAAACACAATCGCGGCTAATTCAAGATCATGCGTCAGATAGTTCTTTTCATGCAGCTTTAACTGCCTCGAAGCATAAGCAATGACCTTGCCTTCTTGAATCAGCATACAACCCAAGCCATTCAATGATGCATCACTGTAAACTATGAATTCTTTGCCCAATTCAGGTTGAACTAACACTGGTGCTTCCGTCAACAACGCTTTCAACTGCTCAAAACTCTGATGGCACTTTTCTGACCACTCGAATTTAACATCTTTCTGTAGCAACTTCGTCAAAGGAGTCGCAATTATCGAGAAGCCTTTCACGAACCGTCTATAATATCCCGCTAGTCCCAAAAAACTACAGACTTCAGACACATTTCTTGGAGGCTTCCACTCCAAATTAGCTGAAATTTTACTCGGATTAACTCGTATTCCCGCAGTTGATACAATATGCCCTAGAAATTCAACCTCACGCAACCAAAACTCATATTTGCTAGACTTAGCATACAATTATTTCTCACGCAGAGTCTGCAACACAACTCTAAAATACTTGGCATGTTGTGTATCATCACATGAATAAATCAGCATGTCATCAATGAACACCACAACAAAACGATCCAGATACGGTCTGAATATCCTATTCATCAAATCCATAAACACTGTAGGAGCATTCGTTAGTCCAAATGGCATAACTAAGAATTCATAATGTCCATACCTCGTTCTGAAAGCAGTCTTTGGCACATCTGATTCTTTAACCCTCAACTGATAATAACCTGATCTCAAATCTATATTAGAAAACACTGTAGCTCCTTTCAGTTGATCAAACAAATCATCAGTACGAGGCAACGGATATTTGTTCTTTAATGTTACTTTGTTCAACTGTCGATAGTCGATACACATTCTCATAGTGACGTCTTTCTTTTTCACAAACAACACAGGAGCACCCCAGGGCGAGAAACTTGGTCGTACAAATCCTCTATCAGTCAACTCTTGCAACTGAGATTTCAACTCTTTCAATTCCATTGATGCCATTCTATACGGAGCTATTGAGATAGGGGTTGTCCCCGGCACTAATTCAATGCCAAATTTAACTTCTCGTATTGGAGGTAATCCCGGTAACTCTTCAGGAAACACATCTGGAAACTCACAAACCACAGGTACCGATTCAACTTTCTTTTCAGTCACTTTTGTATCAATCACATATGCCACATAAGCTTCGCAACCCTTTCTCACATAGTTTAAAGCTTTCATCACAGATACAACAGCTGGTAACCCTTTCAAATCACTAGATTCACTTCCAACCATCTCACCATTCTGACTTCTCAAATCAATACTCTTTCGTTTACAATTCACAATGGCATTATGCAAAGTGAGCCAGTCCATACCCAGGATTATGTCGAATTCATCGAATGGTAGCAACATCAAATTAGCCGGAAAATAAACATCCCGAAACATCAACGGACAGTTCTTGCACACTTTATCCACCAAAACACACTTGCCTAAAGGGTTCGATACTCTAATTACAAGTTCAGTAGACTCAACAGGTAGAGTCTTACTTGATACTAGATTCACACACACATAAGAATGAGTAGATCCTGGATCTATCAATTCAATCACATCAGTATCAAATAGTGTAAAAGTACCAGTAATGAAGTCTGGAGATGACACTTCTTCTCCTGCATGTATAGCATAGGCTCGAGCAGGTGCTCTCGCCTCCGATCTCATAGCTGTATCGGTATTCCCTCTTTGGCTCCCACTAACATTCCCAATGTTTCTAGGTGGTCTACTCCTAGCCGTCACATTACTCGGTCTCACACTCTGAACATTTTCTTCCTCAAATAAATTTGGGCAGTCTCGAATGAAGTGATCTCGTGATCCACATTTATAACAATCTCTATTGTTATACTTGCCCCAGCATTCTCCCACATGTCGTCTTCCACACTGTCTACACTCAGGTTTGTTGCTTTTAGCACTTCCAATACTTGATTCAATTGGAGCTTGAGTTCTCAGACCAACACTTAGT
This sequence comes from Gossypium sturtianum, assembly GCA_025698515.1. Classification (NCBI taxonomy): domain Eukaryota; kingdom Viridiplantae; phylum Streptophyta; class Magnoliopsida; order Malvales; family Malvaceae; genus Gossypium; species Gossypium sturtianum. The sequence goes on from CM046947.1 coordinate 75,250,638, forward strand.
CTTGCGCGGTCTCTATTCGGATGTCCAAATGAAGCATTTGATCGGTTGCTTGCATCTCTAAATCTCTTCGTCGAAGGTTGAGACGTCTTACTCATTAATCTTTTTCTTTCATCTCGAGCTTCAGAATCGGCTTTCTTCTTTTCTTTACTGAGCTCCTCGGCTTTGCAGGCTCTTTCAACTAACACAACAAATTCATTTATGTCAAGTATCCCAACCAACAACTTAATATCCTCGTTCAGCCCTTCAATGAAGCGTTTACACATAGTAGCTTTGGTCGAAACACATTCCTATGCATACTGACTCAATCTCACAAACTCCCGTTCATACTCAGTAACGGACATGCGGCCTTGTTTCAGCTCTAGAAACTCTTTACGTTTCTGATCTATGAATCGCTGACTAATATACTTCTTTCAAAATTCAGCTTGAAAGAAATCCCAGGTAATTCTCTCTCTCGAAACCACTGAAATCAATGTTTTCCACCAGTTATAAGCCGTATCTCTCAACAAGGAAACTGCACACTTAATACATTCATCAGAGTTTAACGACATCTCATCGAACACTCTAATTGTATTCTCGAGCCAAAACTCAGCTCGCTTGGCATCATCATCAGCTGTGGCCCTAAACTCTTTAGCCCCATACCTACGAATTTTATCCACAGGAGGCTTATTCAATCAGATCGGATCTATCACTTGTGGTACAATAGGTACTTGTGGGGGTGGAGGTTGTGGAGCAGCCGGATTCGTTCGAACGAACTCCAAAAACCACTCACTCATCATTTGGAAGAAGGATTGCTTAGCCTCTCCTCCGTCACTACTATCATTCGGCCTAGATGTGGCCAACGCTGTCCCTTAAGCGGGAGCAGGCGCGTTACTCTCTACATCATCAGCAACTGCTCGATTGGGATCCATTACTCTATGAAAACACATTTTCAACTGTCAGGATTCATCACACTATCGCAATTATATATATATGGCATGTATAGCTAGACTCACACGCGCTACGTTAGTCTGAGAATCGACTAAACCGTAGCTCTGATACCAATAAAATATAACACCCCTAACCCGAAACTGTTGCCGAAATAGGGTTAAGAGGCATTACCGATCAATCGGAACATTTCACATCCATTTCACGACACAAAGTCAATCATCAATCAAACTTACTCAAATATAAACATATAGTCCCTTATTACGATCTACGAGACCTTAAGCACGAGTTAAAAAGAGGTCGGGACTAAACCAAACACATACGAAAATTTCCAAAAATTTAAACATTTTTCAAAACTGCAGAGGTCACACGCTCGTGCAGTCAGGCCGTGTGCCTCACACGATTACCAGATACGCCCATGTGTCCAGGCTGTGCCAAAACAAGGCATACATACTGACTTGTCCACACGGCCACCAGACACGCCTGTGTGCCATGGCTGTGTGAAATTAAGCTAGCTACTGACTTGGTCACACGGCCACCAGGCACGCCCGTGTGCCACGACCGTGTATCCTGCCAAGGCACACTTCGAAGTGGCCCTTGAGCTACATGGTAGAGACACACGCCCGTGTCCCTTGGCCGTGCATGCAAAATAGGCCATTTGCAAGGCCAAAATGCCACCCACACTTGGGTCATACCTACAAGCACATACAAGCCTATTTTCACACATACAATTTGGCAACCAATACATGTCAAATGATCAACTTATCATCCCATCCAATCTCATTTCTAATCATATCAACTTATATACCAAATTGCACAACTAAAACACATGCATAACCAAGCATGATTCATCCACAATATCACTAGATCACTATGGCATCAATCCATTACTAAGCTTACCATTCATAAGACATTTTCATTTCCATCAAACCATACCAAAACATACTTCATATACCATAACCATTCATGCATATTACCAACATTTATCTAGCCACATCACATGGCTATTTACAGATCTCAAACATGTTTCAACACAACTAGCCTATACATGCCATATTCAAATATACACATCTTCAGCAGTACCAAAATAGATTGCCAATAGTGTGACAGAGATGCTGACGATCCCCGGATCCGAGCTAGCTTTACTGACACTGTAAAATAGAGAAACAAGTTACACAGTAAGCTTTCAAAAGCTTAGTAAGTTCGTAATATAATACATATTACTCAATAATACCACATCAATACATAATTAAATCATCACATAGATAAATACACAATTAGGCTCATCATTAATCTCAACCATATGTTCAAGTATCTATTCATTCAACTTTTAAGGCTATCATCAACCAAATAGGTTCAAACGTACCTTGATCAACACATAGTTACTCACCATTCATGCTACTCAATTTCTTGATATTACCTCTCGTTCAACCTTTGCTATTCCTTTGATTTATTCGCACACTTAGTGCCAATTTCATAACCAAACATAATCGTCACCGCACACTTAGTGCCAATATGTTAAACCAAACTTATATCGGTATCACACACACAGTGCCAATTCGATAAGCTGAAGCTTCTATCTTTTCGCACACACAGTGCTAATCATCTCTGTCTCATTTCTAATTTCGCACACTTAGTGCCCTCTAATTCAATTTCGCACATAGCATTGCTAATCTCATAGTTATATATATATATATATATATATATTCATTCAATTCACATCACATAGATATAGTCTACAACTAGTATTATATCCGAACTTACCTCGGACGTCGAAAAATCGAAAAATTGAGCACTTTGTCTTTGCCTCGATCTCGATCCAAACCTCTCCTTTCTTGGTCTATACACATTCAAATTTAACTCATTCAATCATCAATTCATTCAATTTAGTCCCAACACACATATTTAGGGCATTTTGCAAAATAGCCCTCACATTTTTACATTTCGATAATTTAGTCCCTAATTCACAAAATCACAAAATACACCAAATTTCTACTCACACAAGCTTAGCCGAATTCTTCCCATGCTAATACAAGCCCACACATTTCATTTATTACACATTTTAGTCCTTCAATTTACACTTTTCTCAATTTAGCCCAAATTACTCAATTTCACTAAAAATTCAAAGACAAAACATGTTCATCCTTCACATGTCTTCCATATTTCACTATCAACTAACACATAGCTCAAGCATTCATCAATGGCATATCTCAAAATCACCATTAATTTTTAAAATTAAAGCATGGGCTAGCTAGAGCACAAAGCAATGATTACGAAAACGTAGAAATTATCAAAAACCGATCAAAAACACATACTCGATTGAGCTATGATTGCACCGAAATTGAAGAAGCTTCAAACCCTATTTTTATTTCTCAAATTCAGTGGAAGATGAACATTATAGCCACAAATTTCATGTTTGTTTAATTAATATTAACTTATTTTTCATTTTACCATTTTACCCTTAATGAAAATTAATAATAACACCTTATGCCATGCTATCATCTTCCACTAACTATAAAATGGGCTAATTTCAACATAATTCCTCCAAATTATAAAGACAACAACAATTAAGCACTTAACAATCAGCACACAGCATTTTACTCTTTATGCGATTAAGTCCTTTCTCACAATTCAACACACAATCAAAAAAAATCTTCACACAGAAATTTTACACAGGCTAATTCACAGACTGTAAGCACGTAAAAATAACATTAAAATATTTATACGACCTCAAATTTATGGTCCCAAAACCACTATTCTGACTAGGTTCTAAATCGAGTTGTTACAAGACACGCCCTTGTCCTCGCCCGTGTGTAAAAACTTGGGTATTCTATTTGTGACATCAGCAGCCTCATAAGGGTCACACGGCCTAGGCACACGCCCGTGTGTCTAGCCCGTGGTCGACACTGACTTACAACACTAACATACAGGGGACACACGGTCAAGTCACACACCCATGGGGCTGACCGTGTGTCATACACGGCCTAGACACACGCCCGTGTGTCTACCCGTGTGGACCAATTCAAGGCTATTTTCCAAGCCATTTAGCCACCCTCACTTGCATACATTCATACACCATCACATAAACATCACATATCATCAATTATAACTCTTGAATTATCACATTTAATCTATAAAAATGAGGTCTTCATCCCATACACGAGGGAGAACTATTTCTGGTATAATTACAATCGACTTAAGCCATCATTTATGGCTATACACAATCGAACCATAAACTCTCTTAGGCCAACACATTTGGCTATATCAACTTTAAATACTATCCCTATACATGCCATAACTCATAAGGACTTGAAACATCATACCAAGTATCTGCTCGATAGTGTAAAAACATCTCCGGCGGTCTCTAACCCGAGCTAGTTAAGTTAACCTATAAGAGATAGGAAAGGAAGAGGAGTAAGCAATAATGCTTAGTAAGTTCATATGCATATACTAATCAACTATTGACATTCACTGATTATACTCAACCACAAGGTATTATAATGAGTTTTACTCTTAAACTCATGGTTACGTACTCAATCATTCTTAAGGCTTACTCATTCCGTCTCATACCACATTCTAACCATACCACAAGCCAAATGCTCATGATAAAATCCATCCATGGCATTAATTAATCATACACAAAGTATTAGGCTTCTTTCCATCTTACCCATACTTGCCCTTGTAGAACACATACCGTGTCACATATCATAAGTGTTCCATCGTGAATGACTCATGAGTACCTGTATTCACTCCTTCACATGGCTTTAATACTAATCTCATTTCTACTTATCCCATTTATCACTAGGGATACTCAAGGATGCATAATATCGTCATTAATATAAGTACGAGGCCAATGCCACATCCCAGGGGTGGTCTTACATTGATTCACCTCTAAGTGCCGATGCCATATCCCGTATATGGTCTTATACGGAGTTTCTCATCAAGTATTGTTGCCACATCCCGGATATGGTCTTATACGATTCTCATATTCAATGCCGAAGCCATATCCCAATATGGTCTTATACGGAAATCTCAATTTGGTGCCGATGCCATGCCCCGGACATGGTCTTATACGGGACCCTATCCATATACATTTCCCTATTTCAAATGTACATCCGGGAACATCCTCACACATTATCATTCTTACTTAGATTTCTATAATAATCAACTGCTTTCATGCAATACATTTATAATTACAGCATAGGCAATTAGGATGCATCATTTACACATAACTCACCATGGTTTCATCATATATCGAACTCACCCCAAATGAGTTCTGTCACATACTTGTATCTCTTATGGTATAATCACATACCTCCTCATTTCAACATGCCTATTGAACTATTCAATACTAAAGAACATTTTTGAGTTTCATATATATAGAATCTTATCAACATCACACCCTTAATAGGGTCTCACATGAAACACCATATCGATGCCATGTCCCAGACATGGTCTTATAAGAATTCTCACACCGAGGCCATATTCTAAATATGGTCTTACACGGAACCTTAATTACCATCGTATCATGCTATTTGCATTTCCACTATTCATGGATTAAATCAAGACTTTCATTTCTTGACATCCCATCAAAACGTATTTAACGTATACATGGAGGCAATAAAAAAATTTATACAACACCGAAATATTAAAATACTTCACTTAGAGTTGCATAATTTAGCACATGAACTTACCTCGATATCGAAAGGGTAGAAAGGGACCTATTTGTCCATATGTCTCTTTTCTCCCGTTCTAGGTCCAAATCTCGTTTTATTTGATCTAGAACAACAGAATTTACTCATTTAATCACTTATTAATCATAATACATCATAATCTACACTTAGGTAAAAATGACTATTTTGCCCTTATACTTTGGCAAAATTATGATTTTGCCCCTAGGCTCGTAAATCACTTTTCATCACATTTTCTTATTAAACAAGCCTAGCTGAACATTTAATCCTCTTATAACTATTCACAATTCCAACTATTTCATGCATTAATGAACAAATTATAACATTTGCATCTTAGTCCTAATTAGGTGTTTTCATAACAACACCTTTCACAAAAGTTGTTTCTCATCTTCCCAACATTCATTTTCTTCCATAAAAAATCAGCAAGCAACATAAACTCTCTCATGGAAAGTCCTTAGACTTTCAACCATATTGCAAATTAGTCCTCTCATTAGCTAGCTTAAGCTTTGGGGACTCCAAAAGTACAAAAATTATTAACTAAAACCATCAAAATCACTTACTTGTAGAGAAAATGAGTTGCTGAAATTTTCAATTTTTCAAAGCCCTCCCTTTGTTGGTATTTTCGGTTGGAGAAGAAAACTAAATGAAAAGATGAGAACTTTTGCTTATATCATCTTATTTTATTCATTTTGTCAACTAATATCACCAACTATTGACCAAAAATAAATGCTCTTGTCTCCCTTGTCCACATGGTCGGCCAACCCTTTATTATTGGCCTAATTGCACTTTAAATACCTCCACTTTAACATTCTATGGCTATTAGGCACCTCTAGCAAATAAAATAGAACTTTCACACTTTATGCGATTTAGTCCTTTTTAGCAATTAAGCCTGAAATCGCTAAAATTAAAGCACCAAAATTTCCATGCATCCTTATTGACATGTTATAACTCATAAAATAACATGAAAATAATTTTCTCTAACCTCAGATTAGTGATCCTGAGATCACTGTTTCGACTAGCCCCTAAATCGGGCTGTTACAATTCTCCCCCTTAGGAATTTTCGTCCCCGAAAATCTTACCAGTAGAAGTTCCTTTCAACATTCATGAAATGATTCCACCGACTTTTCAAAATCGCAAATCGATTTATCCTCAAGTTTCTCTCGTCAAAAACCTTTAAGCTGTAATACACAAGGTTGAAGCACGACTTTAAAACCTAGCTTACTCTTTCTCCGGGGGTACACATACTAAGAAATCTGAAAAACGTGAACTCTGCACAAGCTAAAATGATCCTTCAGATCTTTATTGAATAATCCACTACAATTCAGATGACATCCCCCTCCCTGGGAAATCATGTCAATCCGAATTCGAAACCTATACTATTTTATCACACTTTCTCACTAGGATCATCACTGACTATAATAGTCCTGACTTTGAATACTCTAAAAATTTGGCTTTCAGCGATCGATTACTTCTGATCATAAACTCAATCATATCGTGAAATGTACTCAATCGTCAAAACATTTATGCATATAACTGTACTTTTTATTAATCTTTCATGAGTAGGCATGCTACTACTAAGTCTCATACAAATTCTATCTCAAGGTAACATCAACAACGGAAATCTCATCCGACCTGAATTTTAACATCTTAAACAAACTCATTCAGAGCTTATTTAAAATATCATTCACTATCTCACTTCTGAACTCCTTTGTTTCAAAACAAAAACTCGCTCTAGTTATCAACATCGCGGAAACTAGGATATTACCAACTAAGGTCAATCGAGTAACTAACTCGCATTGCTTAAACAAGGATCTTCCATCCAGACATCTGTACTATGTCCACTATCTGAGAAGTATTTCAATAACTACACACACCATTGTAATAGTTCAAGTTGTTTTCTCTATCTCACATTCAAATTTTTCTACAGCACTAGATACTCTAGCTTATCAGGATTCAGAAAACACATGACGTTTTTCCACAAATCATATTATAACATTAGTTTCACAACACAGACACAAAAGTGATCGTCTCAGGATCACCAATCCAACAATTCCTTTTGACGTAACTCTAATCACCCAAAAATGTGAACTATTCCTTTACACACTGGTATTAAAACACTTTTCAATTTATTCATTAACACGTCACTAAAATTCATAAACTCTTTTTCCCCGATTCAACTGAGCTTGATACTAGAATTTTCAGTTAATAGTACCTTTAATAGCTTTCAACTTAACCATCACGATTAGAAAATTTCAATGAGCATACCTCTGTATCATGCTCCCTACTCATGTACACATAGAATTTTATTCTCCTTGTTGATTCATGCGTAAATATACACATAACTCAAATCATATCTCAATACATAATCTACTATTTTCTCCACACTGAGAATATATTTTGAACACACTCTTGTTTGAGTTTCTCTTGATATGCTAATCTAAAACCTTTACTATCGTCTTATCTCAAGATAACAGAGACATCTCAATCAAATGCATTAACTCTATTTTAAACACCAGAAAACCCATCGCACAACGTGAAACTTGTGATTTCACTTCTTATACTAGAATCATCACCAACTTCCTCCTCAAAGTACCCGAATAAGGTTACGAAAAGATAAAGGAATGTTGATTTCAATTAATTAAATCGACAACCGTTTAGTCTGATTTTACAGTCAACTAACATTCTCCCACAATCACAATTTCATGAAAAGAACAACCACATTACCCCTGAAGGGAAACAGATATTAATACATAATACTCAAAGAGATCATTATAATCCATACAACTATGGTTGTCATGATCAAACACCTTTGCAGTTCGAATATTGTTTCTCTAACCATTTTCGTCATCATAAATCCCTTGACTATTCCTTTCCTTAGTGAACATCAATTCGGGAAGATCTCGATAAGTACACACCTCAGGCTTCCTACTCAATTGAGTCAAATATCCTAGGCTAACTTTCTCTTTGCTCGTAACATTGTATAATCAGTACAATCTTCAAAGCATTCAGATATTCTTCTCAAAACTGTTTTCACCTTCTAACTACCTTTATCTCTACATACATTACTAATTGTTTCGCCACTGAACTCTTTCATTCCATACTCATGAACTTACTCAACTTGACTCTCATAAAAAAAATCTCATCATGATTAAACAGTGGTAAAAGGGTGAGGTCGTAGAGCCCCTAACTTGCCTCTCGTGACTACATACATATGATTTAACATTCATCATTAATGGAATATCATCGTAGTCACACAACTTGCTCCAAGCGAGTTTCAAGTTTACTCATGCTACAATTGTTTGTATCACCTATATTTTTGAACAGTGACTTCACTTACTCAAGTTCCACATTAATGTCTACTCGAGTATTCAACATTTAACTCTAATTTCTCTTACCATCACTTATCAAATTAGGGAATGTCTTACGGTTTTGAGTACGTCGTTTACTTGATTGCCATGGTCCAACTATGGTCTTACTCGTATCACAACATTATATCCCAGCTATAATCTTACACGTCGTCACGGTGCCATAGCCTCGCTATAGTCTTACACGAAATCTCATATCAATACCAATGCCATATCCCCGATACGGTCTTACATGAAAACTCATGTCGATGCCGATGCCATATCCTAGATATGGTCTTGCACGGGATCTTATGTTAATATCGATGCTATATCCCAGATATGGTCTTACACGATTTCATGCCGAAGCTAGGTCCAAGACGTGGTCTTACACAGAATCACTATTCGATGCCGACGCCATATCCTAGATATGGTCTTACACGGGATCATATCTCGTTGCCAATGCCATGTCCCAGACATGGTCTTACATGGGATCACATGTACTGCCATGGTCTAACCATGGTCTTATTTATCAATTTATCATTGAACGACCGTACTCATCTCCTGCATCCCACTCCATTTTAACTTCCCAATTTAACTCCCACACTATAAAATGTGTGGCTTCATAACAGAGTCATAAAACAAAACATTATACATCCTCTACTTTAACAGTCGCACATGAGATCCAGCTATGTGGACATATTGATCATACATCATTCAATCAGTTACACATACACACATATCCCATTCACTGGGTAAGTTTACTCACTATATGCACTTAACAAAATAGGTTGAGTATATAACACCGTATGCATATCGAACCAATATAGATAAGCCCATCACTTTATAACTCTCATTTCATACCTTATCACACACATGTCATAGACTTCTATTCATACCTCTCTAAATTTCATCAATACAAAAGCACATTTCGATTACCTCATTATCACTTACAACATTATTGAAATTAGCTCGGTTGGGGATCATCTCTGTCTTAACAAAACAATTTCGTTAGAGCCGGGAGATATCACACTATCACGGTCCACATATGGCATGTATAGCTAGACTCTTACTCGTGCTAGGTTAGTCCTAGAACTGACTAAACCATAGCTCTGATACCACTAAATGTAACACCCGTCACCCGTATTCGACTCTGGAACCGAGTACAAGGTATTACCAAACTTGACTTGCTTGATCATTCCACTTTGGGCTATAAAAAAATTCTTTTCAATTTAAAACTTTTCATTTACTATGGTAACGTCTCTTTCAAGGGTCTATGAGACCCTATACACCCGCTTGGGATGTCGAGGAACCAAACCGGAACTTTTCAAACACTTAGAAAATTTTCACCTTAACAGGGGCCACACGCCCGTGTGAAATGGGACACGCCCGTGTGGGAAGGCCGTGTGGTCTCACACGCCCATGTCCCTACCCGTGTGGGATTTATTTTCATTTTGAACCTATAGGGGTTTTCACACGGCCAGACACACGCCCGTGTGCTTGGCCCGTGTGCTCCACACGGCCTAGACAAGCCCGCGTCCTCACCCGTGTATAAAAACTTGGGTATTCTGTTTGTGACGTCAGCAGCCTCATAAGGGTCACATGGCCTAGGCACACGCCTGTGTGTCTAGCCCGTGGTCGACACTGACTTACAACACTAACATGCAGGGGACACACGGTCAAGTCACACACCCATGGGGCTGACCGTGTGTCACACACGGCCTAGACACACGCCCGTGTGTCTACCCATGTAGACCAATTCAAGGCTATTTTCCAAGCCATTTAGCCACCCTCACTTGCATACATTCATACACCATCACATAAACTTCACATATCATCAATTATAACTCTTTAATTATCACATTTAATCTATAAAAATGAGGTCTTCATCCCATACACGAGGGAGAACTATTTCTGGTATAATTACAATCGACTTAAGCCATCATCTATGGCTATACACAACTGAACCATAAACTCTCTTAGGCCAACACATTTGGCTATATCAACTTTAAATACTATCCCTATACATGCCATAACTCATAAGGACTTGAAACCTCATACCAAGTGTCTGCTCGACAGTGTAAAAACATCTCCGGCGGTCTCCAACCCGAGCTAGTTAAGTTAACCTATAAGAGATAGGAAAGGAAGAGGAGTAAGCAATAATGCTTAGTAAGTTCATATGCATATACTAATCAACTATTGACATTCACTGATTATACTCAACCACAAGGTATTATAATGAGTTTTACTCTTAAACTCATGGTTACGTACTCAATCATTCTTAAGGCTTACTCATTCCGTCTCATACCACATTCTAACCATACCACAAGCCAAATGCTCATGATAAAATCCATCCATGGCATTAATTAATCATACACAAAGTATTAGGCTTCTTGCCATCTTACTCATACTTGCCCTTGTAGAACACATACCATGTCACATATCGTAAGTGTTCCGTCGTGAATGACTCACGAGTACCTGTATTCACTCATTCACATGGCTTTAGTACTAATCTCATTTCTACTTATCCCATTTATCACTAGGGATACTCAAGGACGCATAATATCGTCATTAACATAATTACGAGGCCAATGCCACATCCCAGGGGTGGTCTTACATTGATTCACCTCTAAGTGCCGATGCCATATCTCGGATATGGTCTTATACGGAGTTTCTCATCAAGTATCGTTGCCACATCCCGGATATGGCCTTATACAATTCTCATATTCAATGCCAAAGCCATATCCCAATATGGTCTTATACGGAAATCTCAATTCGATGCCGATGCCATGCCCCGGACATAGTCTTATACGAGACCCTATCCACATACATTTCCCTATTTCAAATGTACATCCGGGAACATCCTCACACATTATCATTCTTACTTAGATTTCTACAATAATCAACTGCTTTCATGCAATACATTTATAATTACAGCATAGGCAATTATGATGCATCATTTACACATAACTCACCATGGTTTCATCATATATCGAACTCACCCCAAATGAGTTCTGTCACATACATGTATCTCTTATGGTATAATCACATACCTCCTCATTTCAACATGCCTGTTGAATTATTCAATACTAAAGAACATTTTTGAGTTTCATATATATAGAATCTTATCAACATCACACCCTCAATAGGGTCTCACATGAAACACCATATCGATGCCATGTCCCGGACATGGTCTTATACGAATTCTCACACCGAGGCCATATTCTAAATATGGTCTTACATGGAACCTTAATTACCATCGTATCATGCTATTTGTATTTCCACTATTCATGGATTAAATCAAGACTTTCATTTCTTGACATCCCATCAAAACATATTTAACGTATACATGGAGGCAATAAATAATTTATACAACATCAAAATATTAATATACTTCACTTAGACTTGCATAATTTAGCACATGAACTTACCTCGATATCGAAAGGGTAGAAAGGGACCTATTTGTCCATATGTCTCTTTTCTCCCGTTCTAGGTCCAAATCTCATTTTCTTTGATCTAGAACAATAGAATTTACTCATTTAATCACTTATTAATCATAATACATTATAATCTACACTTAGCCAAAAATGACTATTTTGTCCTTATACTTTGGCAAAATTACGATTTTGCCCCTAGGCTCGTAAATCACTTTTCATCAAATTTTCTTATTAAACAAGCCTAGCTGAACATTTAATCCTCTTATAACTATTCACAATTCCAACTATTTCATGCATTAATGAACAAATTACAATATTTGCATCTTAGTCCTAATTAGGTGTTTTCATAACAACACCTTTCACAAAAGTTGTTTCTCATCTTCCCAACATTCATTTTGTTCCATAAAAACTCAGCAACCAACATGAACTCTCTCATGGCAAGTCCCTATACTTTCAACCATATTGTAAATTAGTCCCCTCATTAGCTAGCTTAAGCTTTGGGGACTCCAAAAGTATAAAAATTATCAACTAAAACCTTCAAAATCACTTACTTGTAGAGAAAATGAGTTGCTAAAATTTTCAAGCTTTCAAAGCCCTCCCTTTGTTGGTATTTTCGGTTGGAGAAGAAAACTAAATGAAAAGATGAGAACTTTTGCTTATATCATCTTATTTTATTCATTTTGTCAACTAATATCACCAACTATTGACCAAAAATAAATGCTCTTGTCTTCCTTGTCCACATGGCCGGCCACCCTTTATTATTGGCCTAATTGCACTTTAAATACCTCCACTTTAACATTCTATGGCTATTAGGCACATCTAGCAAATAAAATAGAACTTTCACACTTTATGCGATTTAGTCCTTTTTAGCGATTAAGCCTGAAATCGCTAAAATTAAAGCACCAAAATTTCCATGCATCCTTATTGACATGTTATAACTCATAAAATAACATGAAAATAATTTTCTCTAACCTCGGATTAGTGATCCCGAGATCACTGTTCCGACTAGCCCCTAAATCGGGCTGTTACAAGGTTTCCATACTTGGGGTGTCTATAATAGATTAGGATTTCAAATCAAATATTGTTGTATTTTAATTACCACGTGTTGTAGTTGTATTTACTTTTTGTACATGCTAATGTATTCAAGTTAGAAATTTTGTAATTAAGTAAGCCATAATTGATTGTAATTCGTATAAGTAGACTAAGTTTGTGTCTATATTTGTTAGTAATGATCAAGATCTGGATCCGAAAAATCGGATCGGGTTGAGGGTGTTACAATCATCCTTACAAATTTACATATACAATGTTATATATTTGAGATAAATTTCAATAAAAAAATAAATATATACTAATATGAATATTACATAAAATATGTTGAATTATAAATTTTCATTTGATTCCAAAAATACTTTTTTTAAACACAAAATTAAAAAAAAAAATTTGTGGCTTTTGAGTTCAAAAACATTTTCTAAAAGCGCTTTCAATTTAAAATTTTCATATTGAATATTATTTATAACTATAGAAATATTTTTCAACTAAAAAGCTGGATGGAAAAACAAAAGAGAAAAAAAAAAAAGATATTTCTTATAGAAAAAAAAAGTCTTAAATTGTGTTTAAAGTTGGATACAAAACCTTAAGCAATAGGATTTGCAACTGTTACAGGTCGCGAATCGAAACCCATGACAAATTAACACATTAAATCTCATAGAGTTTAATTGATTAAATAGGGTTCATTTGATTCATTTGAATTGGCCCGGTTCGCAGAATACATGAAAAAACACATCTACTTGAAGTTTTGGTGGTCTAGTGAAACACTCTAGTAAAATTAGAGTTACCGTTGTAAATCCCTTAGGACTCTCATCTTGTAAATAGGCTTTGATCCTCAATTATAAATAGTCTTATTTGTAATCACTCGATTGTTCTTCAAAGTAATAGAAACACTTTTAGACCATTTACTCAAGCACTTGGTGTGCTTAGTTTTCTTGTGACTTTATTGTTTGTTTTTTGCTTCTTCGCTTGAGAGTTTGTTTCCGCTTTATTCCGGTGCCTTAGAGAATTTCCTTTGAGAACTATCACTTTCAAGAGTTATGCTGACTTGGTGGATTTGAAGCTAAGTTTCTACCTAAGGTTGTGCGATTTGTGAGACTAAAGTTCTAGCCCCACAACATAAACATCAACATACATATATTTAGGGGTGAGCGTTCGATCAAATTGAGTGAAAAATTTTCGAGCTGACGAGTTCTGTTTTTTTTCCTAACTTGATTTTAATTTTTTTTATTCGAGCCAAGTGAAATGAATTTTGAGTCAAATCAAATCGAGTGAAATTGCTTGAGTTAAAATTAAAAAAAAAAACAAACATGTCAAATTAAAATCTTGTTACAATACTAATTTCATGTTAGAGTACATAAACTTGAAACCATATATATTTGAAAACTTTTTAAAAGCAAAATAAGAAGAAAAAAATGATAAACTTGAATTGTTAATTTATTTATTTATTTATGTCCCCAAAATTATTATTTAAAAAATTAATTTCTAACATTTTTATATATTCTTTATGATTTTTTAAAAAATATAAATTTTGAATTTTTGAATTTTAAAATTTATTTTTTAATTTTTGTTGAGAGATACCAATTTGCTCACTTTCAAAATTGATAGGGACCAAAGGGGCATTTACACCATTTTCTTATTTGAGTTATTTGAATATTCGAATTGTAAAATTTAACTTGACTTGGACTTGAAACTCAGATTTATTTATTCAAGTTAATTCGAAAAAATCGAATAACTCAATTTGATTTAACTTAGAATTTTTTTAAAATTTTTGGAATCGAATTTTATTCACACCTACATATATTTTACAATTAGTGTGAGAGAGGGTGAAAACGTAATATTCCTCACCCACATGAGAATCAGTGTGTTTTTGTTTTTGTTGTTTGAAACGAGATGTGCTTACAAAATTACTTGGCATCAATTTGCGAAGGAATCAGTTGATAGATAAAGAAGTCTAGGTTTGGAATATAAATTTTAAATGTTTTAATTTGGAGTCCAATTGTGTATGTTTTTGTACCCTGAATTCAATAATTGCTGCCGTTGAAACCATGGAGAATGTACCCCACTCCCATTTTTATATATGCATTGAATTTAGCCTCAATTTTACATCTTATACTATCTTTTCTTTTCTACAATAATTTTCTCAAAATTATTTTTTAAAAATAATGCATTAATAGCTTATATTATATAATGACCTTGACTTTTTTATGAGATAATTTATCAAACGTTCGTAAACTATGTCCTTCATTCTAAATTGGTCTTTAAACTTTAAAATATTTTAATTACATCCTCAAACCATCAACGATATATCAAAAAAGTCATTCCGTTATTAAAATCGTTAATTTAATTATTAAATGAGACATCAAATCTTATGTGACATGATTTAAAAAAAAAAAGAAATGTTATAAAAATCTTGATCTTGAGGTTTTTGATGCTCATTTAGAAACAATAGTTCACTCTCCTTTTTTTTTTTTGTTTTACTTTATTTTTAGTTTTAAATTTTAAAAGTTATGCGGTAACATTTTACTTCTCTTTAAAATTTTCATTTTTAATTATGTTGCATAAGATTTTGCGTGTTTTTAATGGTTAAATTAATGATTTCAATAGTAGAAGAACTTAATTGATATAACATCGATAGTTTGGGATGTAATTAGAATGTTTTGAAGTTTGTGGACCAATTTAGAATGAGTATCATAATTTGAGGATGTCTGGTGCAACTTTATATAAATATAGATATAAAGCCTACTTTTACCCATAATTCCTCCCAAATCTTAAATGAGAAAGGAAAAAATACACTTAAATGCGCTGAAATTCATGTCTTTATAGTTGTAATAACAACGATGCCAACTAAACTAATGTTCAATCGACAATGACCTTAACTTATTAGTAAAGAGCAGAGGCGAATATTACTATGCAGGTCCCTTAATAAATGTTTAATTTATAAATTAATACATGATCAAATTGTACTTTGGTCCCTCCAAAAATGAAAAAAAAAATCAAGTCCCTTCAAAAAATAATAAAATCATAAATTAATACATGATAAAATTATATTTTAATCTCTCATAAATTTATAATTCAATTCCGAACCCTAAAAAAATTTCTATATTCACCTTGATAAAGAGAAGTTCGAAAAATTGAAGTTACTTTATATAAAAAAAAAAAAATTGAAAGTTAGAAATTTAAGTCTATTTTTGTATGAGTTGGATTCAATTTTATCTTGTAGTTTAGCTTATTCGAGTATTCAATATCATATAATTTCATATAAAAAGTGTTTTCATATAATTTGTACACATTGGTGTATTGGTGTTTTCAATAAACGTAACATATGATTACGATGGCATCAGTTATTTAAAATTTGTACTCATTGGTGTATTCATATTATTTCGTGTATATATATTCTATTATTTTTCTAATAACAACGCATCCAAATTTTGAAGTGGAGTTTATTAAACAGTCTTAGATACATAGATGGCAGTGCTCAACTTGAAAGACAGAACCAACAACGATGTCCATAATATTTTTTTTCCTTTTGGCAAAAAAAAAAAAGTGCAAGTAGTGAAAATAACGTAAAATAATTGAAGAGTAAAGTGGGGGCCGGAGGCCAGAAGCAGAGAGAAAATCATTAGAATCAATAGAAAATTTATGGAATTAAAGATTACGAATATTTATCAAAATATATTATATTAGAAATTATGGAAAGAGAATACAGGAGAGAAACATGAAAAAGAATAATTCAGGATGCAGAGCCCTCCACTCTTGCAGTTTGGAAGTTTCTCGGTCAGCAATTACAGCATGAACCTTAGTTGCCCCAGCTTTTCATTTTTTTCAAACACTCTTGTTTGAACACAGATATAAAAAATATAATCTAGATATATGATTAAATTTAAAAAAAAAGTCGGAATCAGGTAACATAGACTTGGCCTACTAGCTCATGTTTGACTACTGAAAAAATTTCAGCATGAACCATAGGCATCCCAACTATTTCATTTGTTTTTAAAAATATCTTTAACATTCGGCTATGACAGGTGTATACATGGCCCCAGAACAAATTCACCACCGTTGACTGGCTATTACTATCGATTCCAACTTTATGCAGGCGAGGTGCAGCCTGCAATTCGAACTGACGACGGGTTTGACTTATATTTGAACATGAGTATTAAAATATGATCCTTTAAACGTATAGAAATTCTTGAAAGAAAAAAAACGAGTCCGAATTTGGATAACATAGGCAGAAGGCCTACTAGGGGAAGTTTGACGCCCTAAAAGAATTTCCACCACAGAAAGCAAAGGCTGTCAGTCAGCATACATGGAAGTTAACCCACAATTCCTGTACAGCAAAATCTGTAATCGAGTAAGCAAACACAGCAACAGGGTGACTCTAAGAGTGTAAATGGAAGGAATAACAAATAAGCTTGTTATCAAGTACACAACAATCAAGAATAAAGGGCATCTACGAGATTGAGAACCAATACTAAACAAGAATTTATTTATCTAAACCTATAAAGTCAATCGGTATGAATAAAAATTTGGTATCAACTGAAAAACAAAATTCGCTAGAAATTTGCAGCAATAGAGATAGGTTTAATCGATGGGAAACCCATTTAAGGACATAATCTTTGTCCCAAGGGTCAATAAGAGCAGCCAGATAAAGTCTTATTTCAGGCACTTCGATGTAGATCACATACCAGCTTCAAGCAAGAATTTGCTTTTTGCAAATATATGTCTCTGCATACCCAATACCATAGAAACCCTGGATCAACAACAATGTAACAACCCATTACTAAGTAAAAGATATATGAATTGCACAAAGCACACAATATCCGAGTTCGAGCTTTTACAGTATAAATCTTCAGATGAGTTTCATTTCCTATGACAATACCAACAATATGACATCCACAAGATAGTAAAAGACCATTGAGTTCCTTATTACCTTTCACAAATACATATCACAAGCCAATACCAATGAAAAACACAAGACTTTAAAACAGAATATAAAGATATAAACCAAACCCTTCTTTCAAAATTTTTCTCGCTTCCTTCTTGACTGATCTATATTGGCTGTGAAGTTCTGATCTGTGGCTTGATGTTATCAGTCGGAAGTTGCGTGGGTGCATCTGGCAAGACTACTGCAGTCATGGTTTGGTACTGAGGAGGCATGTTGGGTGCCATAGGCTGAGTGTAATACATTTGAGCATGAGTTGGATCAGTGAATTCATATGCATATGTGGCAGCTGTGCCGGAGGTAGGTGCAACAGATTGTGATGCATGATGAATCTGAGAATAACCCGCATATTGTTGCTGATGCTGGCTGTTTTGCACTTGAACCAGTTGTGGGTTACCAGTATTTGTTGTTCTGTATACACCAGCAGAAGCAGTCATTTCAGGTTTAGCAAGAGGAGCATTTCTCATAGGGTTGTATGCTACATGAGTAGGAGCCATGGTAGGATTGGAAGGAGTCTGCGGCCGGCTCGATGGGATCCCTGTGGGGGCTTCATTAATGCTAGGTTGCTGGACAGGCATGTTGTAAGCTTGAGGCTGCCTCGCGGACAAATAATACAGGGGATATTGCTGATCAATCTGTGTTTGATGATGGTGATGCTGCTGTTGGGAAGGATATACAGGATAATAAGCTGAGATCGGCACTGCCCCAGACTGGTGATGATGAATGTAATGCGGTGCACCAGCAGCATGCAAGAACTGTTGCTGCTGCTGCTGCTGCTGTTGTGGTTGTTGCTGTTGATCGTATTGTGGTTGCTGCAATACATAACCAGAATCCTGAACTTGTTGTTGTATCTGGACTCGGCCGATTGAGTTCGGATCAGAGATATTAAGCTTTGGATCAACAGCGTTTGCAGGAATCCTGTTAACCCCAGATGGGATTTGAACAACTGGGTCTTGATAAATCACAGGCTTTTGGCGTGATAATGGATTTGTAAAACTACCGTCACTGAACAAATGATAAACAACAATCTCAGCAACTTTTTAAAGGCAAAGCCAAGCACAAATGAAGAATAGAAGCAATTACTGTCACTGAACAAATTAAAAACAACAATCTCAGCAACTTTTTAGAAGCACGACCAAGCATAATTGAAGAACAGAAACTACCGTTACTGAACAAATAAAAACGATCTCAGCAACTTTTATGGGTAAATCCAAGGATAATTAAAGAAGAGAAGTGGGTTCGATGATTATGGAAACAGTACCTTGAGATGGAATCTGGAGAAGCCAAATCTTGACCACTGCTATACTTCTGTTGATTCTGAAGAGGTAAACCCTGAGGCTGAATCACTGGAGTTTGTGTTTTCCTATATCCCACAGGAACCCCATGATCCGATCTCTCATCATCGGAAAGACCCCGATTCGAATACTCCCCAGGAACCACTCCTGAATTCAAGCACACCCCACCACCAGAAGCAGCGATGCCGGCAGGCATCGGTGGCGGCATCGACATAGCCGCAAATACTTCATCCTGTTGCTTCACTGCACCACCAGCACCACCAGTAGCAGCAGCAGAAGTAGCAGTCACAGTAAATTGAGCAAACTGTTCCTCGATTCCCACTTTATGCTCTTTCTGATCCTCAACGTGGACCCGGATCGGAGGCAAGTTAGCAAGCGAAGGAGAAGAAGAAGTAGAACCAAAAGAAGAAGTGGTTTCAAGCATAGGAGAATCAGGAACGGAGTGAACATCTTGACCTTTGGAATTCATATTCTTTTGGCTCCCACTCCCTTCATCTTTCAAACCAACTTCAACAACGTTGCCCTGACGATCATCATCCAAACCCAACAAATTGACGTTGGTCGTGGGATCCGAAAACCCTCGGTTCAACAACCCTGACCCATTCAACGCGTTAAGGAACCACTCATCGGACTTGGTGGAATTGTTAATAATGGGCCCAATTGAATGAGAAGACGTTAGGGTTCCGTCGGGATTGAGAGGGAAAAGAAAGAGGCGAATACGAGAGGACTTGCTGGACGACGTCGTTTGGGAACAAGTTCGGTCGTATTCATCGATCATGTTCTCGAGGTCTTCATCAGTTGTAACGGAGATGAGAGAATCGAGGTCTTCGGAGGGAAGTTGGTACTTGAGAGTAAAAGGGCAGCCGCGGAGAAGAGAAAGGGAGAGGCGGTGGTGGAGGGAAGCGAGGGAAGTGTGGCGATCAACAACAACCATACGAGTGTCACCGCCGACGTAACATAAGGATTTGTCATGGGGGCGAGGGACGATGGTGCCGCCATAGCTGCACATGAGGCGGAGCTTTGGGTGGAGAGTAGTGGGAAGAGCAGGGTCGTCCCATGAGTCCGTGTTGCGGGAGCGTGGGGAAGAGTCTATGGAGTCGGGATAGGTGGCGGGGGGAGCGGTGGCGGCTGCAGTAGTGGCGGTGGTGGTGGAAAGAGGAGGAGCTGCCGCGGGTGGCGGAGGCGGGGATTCCATTAGAGGATTTTCGCCGGGAGTGGAGGGTTGGAGGGTGGGAGGGATTTGGAGAGAGAGAGAGAGAGACGGAACAAAAAAAATAGAGAGAAAAGCGAGATGCTTCGGTAGCGGAAAGCTTTTGCTTAGCTGGTTTTGCTTAGCTGTTTCTTCGTTTCTCTTTTTGCCCTTTTTTTTCCTTTTTGAGTTTTGAATATCTTTAAAAAAATCCAAAATTTTTATGATTTTCCTTTAGATTTTTCAAATTAAGACAATTAGGACTAAAACCTGGGCAAATATCTCAATAATACCTAAAAAAAATAAAAAATTACCGGATAGTACAGGGTTTTAGAAAATTGACCGGAAAGTGTAATTTTCCCCAAAAACGCGCGTCCGCGTCAGTAGCGTTTTGGGGAAAGCGGTTTAAAGTGCGTCCTCGGGAGCTTTTGTACGTCGTAGCGCTTCCACGAGGACGCGTTTTGGCTGACGTACAAAAGCGCTCTCCGAACGCGCTTTTGGGGAAACACTTGAAAATTGAAATATAAAAAGATATTAAAACTATAGTAAAAAAATTAAATTACAAAAGAAAGAACATTAAACTCAATTTTATTAAATATAAAAAAATTTATATTGCAAAAACTAAATTATCAATGAAAACTTCTTATTTATTAAATATACTACAACTAAATTAGAAACAAATAAAAATAAAGAAAACTTCTTATTTATTAAAATATATTAAAACTAAATTACAATAAAATAAAAATAAAAACAATTTCTTATTCTATTACATATATTAAAATTAAATTACAATAAAAAACTTAAACAATTTTGATTTTATTAAAGATATTAAAATTAAATTACAATAAAAAAATTAAACAACTATTATTTTATTGAATATATTAAAACTAAATTAAAAAATATAAAATAAAAAATAAATTTTTATTTTGTTAAAAAAATCAAATTAAATTACATACAAAAAATACACAACTTCTATTTTAGTGAAGATATTAAAATTAAATTACAAACACAAATAAAAACAACTTTTTTATTCAAAAAATAAAAAATTTATTACAATTTAAACAAAAAAAGCCCACCCTAATCAATGTTGATGGGGTGGGAACCGGTCTCCACGAGGAGGGCGGGCGGCGGATTCTGTATTACCGGATTTCGCCCTTCGTCTAGCTTCCGGCGAAGGGTCGTGGAACCTCGGCGGGAATCGGGTTCTCCGGCGGTGGGTGCAGTTCTCGCCATTTGCGATGATGACCCACCTTGATAAAATAATGACCCGGAGGTGTTTGCATAGACCACGGCAGGGTGATCGCATCCCGCACGGTGAAGGAGCATGGTAGAAAGAATCGCTCCCCGACGGCGCCTCCTCTAATCCAGCGACGGCGCCACAATGGTGGCTAACGGGAGTTGTCGAACGGACTCGAACCCGCCATGCATTCCAACCTGGGGTGGGACTAGGAAAAGGAAACATATATGGGTTAGGAGGATACATATAAGGGGGCGTGGTACTTTGGCATAAAATGTGGACGATTTGTGATGTCGGTGTTGTCATTTGAACCGATGGCCCGGTGATTGTGTAGGCGCCGTTGATGGGCCCGGTGGATCGTGTAGGCGCTGTTCTTTGGGCAGATCTCATCACCCGTTCTCCTTGAATGTAAAGGCCCGACGTTCCCTTCGCTCGCGAATTTGCCGTTGCCTCTCTTCATCCGGACAACGATACGGCTTGCCATGGATTCTAAACCATGGCATGTACTCCGGCACGCACGCTAACTTTCGGGAACTATGATCGGTTTCGATTAGGTAAAAAGTCATACCGGTTCTCCCACGTCTCGATATGTTCGACCAAAATCTTGGCCAATCAGGTGTCTTTGCTGCCGCCGTAAGTCCACTTTGTGCTCATCATCGAGCACCTCGGGAGACACGGAATCGGTTGTCGGCATCCAAATTCTTAGCGAGAACCCGATCCGGCGGTGCATCTCCACGGTTGAGTAGGTGATTAGCGGGACCTTAACGTGCCAAGCTGTTCGGATTTTGGAGGAACTCCTCGGATTCTTGCCCGAATTTCGGGATCCTCATACGGTGTCCATTGAAACTATATTAACATTACCAAAATATTAGTTATATACATAATACTAGACACTACATACGAAATACTAAATTATAATAACGAAATTCGACACTTACTTGTGATTCCGACCGTTGTTCCAATAGGAGCCGTATATCCTCAAGCGAGTTAGGTATTCCAACATGACTTATCGGATGGTTCCACCTAATTAAATAAACTTTTAGCATGCAATTATACTATAAATCTACGACATAATTGTAAAATATAATATTAAATTTACCTCGTTATCGGTGGGAATGAATATGGTCGGGTCGAGTCGAGGGCGTAAAAATAGAAATCGAAACCATGCCCATGATTGCAGTAGTGATAGGCAACCTCCGATTTTTGCTTTACTCGGCGGCGTCGCTCGCACATCTCCGGTATAACCTCGATAGCACGGTAGACCCCAACTCAATTCACCGGCCGCTGAAATCAACAAGTTTCAGAGCCATCTCGGTGGATGAGGTTTCTAGAGAGGTCGGCATCGGATAGCCTCCAATCATCGAAGTATGTATGCGCGCATACCGTATTCTTTCTTCTTCATCGAACCTTCATTCGGCTCGGGAATGCGTCTCGTAACCAACCCATTTCGATCCGAGCTCCTTGAATTTTATCCGAATGGCACCGAAGCTCGTAGCATACGGCCATCCAATCGAGAGATGTTACGGTCCGGTGACTACCGACCGCCCACCGTAATCCCAACCGTAATTGCACATCTTCTAAGGTGATTGTACACTCTCCGCATGGCGGATGGAAAGTGTGCGTCTCGGGTCTCCACCTCTCTATCAATGCGCCGATCAAAGGCGGGTCCAACTTGAACCCCGGCCTATCGTGGCCACGTGCCAAAAACCCGCTTCCCGCAGTAATTCTCGATCAATGGCGATGGGGACCGGGCATGTTGCGAATATAACATTGCAACACCCGATCTACAGATGTTTAAAAATTATAAAATTCAAAATTAATTAAAATTACATAATTAAAAATTTTTAATAATATTGAAAAATTAACATTCAAACTTACCATTTTCATTTGCTCGTGGCAATGTGCTTGTTGTCTAGGCGACGTAATTCCCGGCCATTGTACTCAGATAAAGTTTTTTCAAAATTTCCAAAAATTGATATATAAAAAAAAAAAAATTATAAAGGGCTTTTTCAGTAAATAGTAAAGGACTATTTTGAAATTTCAGTGTAAATTTCAATGACTTTGAGAGAAATTTGAGAGAAAATTGAGAGTAAATTGAGAGAATAATGAGAAAGGATTGAAGTGTGAAAAAAATGAAGGGTTGGGGGGGTATTTATAGGTTTTTTTTTTACCGTTGGGGGGCTAACGGTCAAAAAAATTTGACCGTTGGGCCTAAAGCGCGTCCATGGGGGAGCGCTTTTGGCCACGTCAGCAAAAACGCGTCCACCCCCAAAAACGCTCTGACATGGACGCGTTTTTGGGGAAAATTGCACTTTCCGGTCAATTTCCCAAAACCCTGTACTATCCTGTAATTTTTTATTTTTTTTGACTATTATTGAGATATATTTATGCCTACACTCTTTTAAGTAAATTATAAATAATTATTTTTTATAGTTTGTTACATAATTAAAAATTAACAGGTTTTACTTTTTAAATTTTTAAATAATTCAGCTTATCTCATGATGACATCAACTTATGCTATATATCTATTTATTAATAAAGATAAATAAATAATTTAATTTATAAAAAAAATACTTTCCTTTTACTCATGCATTCTTTTTATTTTTCTTTTGTTTTACTATTCATGTAGTTCTTTTTTATTAATAATTTTTAATAAATACAAGTATCTTCTATTTAAGTCTAATCTTGTTAGGGGTGATTTCAAGATTTAAACTTAGTCTAAATATTTCGTACAAAAGTTCACCGTCATTTCTTTCAATAACTTATTTATTGGTATTTTTAATAATCATTATTTAAATAAATCCTTTAAATTAGAGAAAAAACATGTTTAAAGGTGGTCAAATCCAAATCCTCTTAATTACTACAATAACAATAATGCCAATTGAAATAATATTAGTTATACTCTTAATGCATGCAATGGATAATAGCCTCTCAAAGGTACGACTCATTCACTCTCTACTTATGAAAGACTAGCAAGTTAGATTCTAACATTTTTTAAGAGAACAAAATAAGGTTGTGGATTACTTGGTGAAGATGGCTACTAGAGATTTAAAGACGGTTTGCACTTTTAAAGAGCCTCCAGTGAATATTCGAGCTTTGTTGTTGGTTGATCTTCAACAACTCAAAATTAACTATGGAAAATTTTCATAAAACTATATTGATGTAGTTAATTTCTGCTACTTATTTTTTATAAAAAATATTTTTTTATAGAAATTTAATTCAATAAGATACAGATATATTTCTTCTAAAATGATATCAAATAATTTTGCTAAAATTAAATTACAAAAACGCTTTTAATTTATTTAATATTATGAACTTAACTTGATTTTATTAGCAAATCTATAGTATCTTGTCAACTTGTTCATACCCCATCACCATTATATTGCAATATATTATATTATACCGAAGATTAAACGTAAAGATAGTTGAAGAAAATCTTACCAAACAAAAATGGCTTAATGAAGGGAATCAGGGATGATTTAAATCGTTGTTATTTTTGTACTGGTATTTTTTTAAGTACCATAATCTTATTTAAAATAGTATATTCATATAAATTTAAAATGATAATAATTCATGTTATATATACTTCTGAAAATTTTATATATCAATATCATGTCTATATTATTATATTTTAATTATTTTTATCAAATTAATTTTATTTTTCCGTATTTAATTTTATTATATTTAAATTATGGGATAAATACAAAAGGCAACATCTTGAGGATATGAACAAGTAAGAAAGTCCTAAAAGGCAACCTCCCAATCCTTGACCGCCTAGATACCCAATCAGCTCCATATTTGCTTCACGCTGTCAGTCCAATGGTAGGTCCAGCACGTACAGGTCACGTTTTGGGCAAAAATTATATGTTTTGGGTTATATATTTTAAGGATTAATATGCAAATTTGTTATTGTATTTTAAGTGGAGATCAATTTTTATTATATTTTATTTCCATTGATATTTATCATTGTTATCATTAATTAGAGATAAAATTATCATTATACTTTAATTCTATATTGAATTTTGTGGTTTTATTTTTTTTATTAAATTTTGCTACTAAAATTAGGCTAAATTGTGCATATATGCTTATTTTTTTTAATTGGTCAAATAGCTTATTTTTTTTTTAAATTTCGGGAAATAGGTTGTTTTTGGAGAGAGTGTGTGAAAACGCGTCCAACTGGGTGCGCTTTCCTCCAACAGTATGAAAACACGTCCAGCTGGGTGCGCTTTCCTCCAACAATCATTTTCCCAACAACTTTTTAAATGTTGGCAACGGTAAAAATTTTTAGAGGCCAACGATAATTTTTTCCCCATAAATACCAGACCATTTTTCATTCTTTTCATTCAAACCCAACTCTCTATTCTCTCTAAACTCTCAATTATCTCAATTTTCTCAAGTTTTGTTCAAAATTTTCCTATACGCTTGTTTAAAAATACTATAATTTTATTTAATTATTTTGTATATTCATTTAGATTAAATTTTTACGAATGGTAAGCTCTCTAATTCGTTTCGACGATAAGCACATTTCCGTCGCTCAAGGGATAATGGTAAGGAGAAATTATAAATTTCGTTATTTTCAATTAAGTTAATTTAAAGTTTTTTAATTTTTAAAATATTTTATTTTGTCGATATAAATAGGTGGACGATCGTGTTTTGGAGGGCTTCATGCATAATTTGTTAAAGAGCCCAGACACCGGAATTCTTGGTTATTTGTAAGACGCGAGATTCTTACATGCATCTCGTATGCTCGGGGACTGCAAATTGGATCATACACTTATCAACGCATTGGTGGAAAGATTGTGACCCTAGATACATACATTTCATCTTCCATGTGGTGAGTGTACAATCACACTTGAGGACATAACTTTACAACTCGATTTACTAGTGGATGGGCCAGTTGTTACGGGGTCAGCGGTCGTTCCTGATAAAAAGGACCTTTGCGAGACATTTTTGTGGAAGGTGCCAAACAAGTTTCAAGGTAGTCGGATGGATATGAAGTGGTTGGAAAATAATTTCAAAGAACTTCCTTTGAACGCGACCGATGTCATCAAATAACAATACGCCCAAGCATTCATCCTGAGGTTAATCAAGAGCTTTCTAATGCTTGATAAATCTCAAATTTTGGTACACATAAGGTGGCTACTACACCTAGCCTACTTCAAAAAATGCAGACGACCGAGTTGGGGATCAGTCATGTTGGCCACGTTGTACTGAAAGTTGTGTCGCACGACGAAACCGGATAAGATGTTAATCAGTGGTTGTCTACCCCTGTTGCAGTCATAGGCGTGGTGGCGACTACCATTTCTACATCCCCGAGTGAACGACCCTTATACATTTTCATTGGTGACAAGGTAAAATTCATTTGATAACAATATGTAGTTAATATAGTAAATGTTGTTTATTTATTATATGTTTGAATTAACATATTGCTTGAATAGGTGGAACCATGGGCCGAGTTATGTGGGACTACCGAAGCAGCTCAAAGATATTCGATGCTGTTAGATCAACGATCGGAAGCTGATGTTAATTATTGATTTTTTTTCAAACCTAAAATAATTATGCAATGATTTGAAATTTAAAATTCTGTACATAACAAAATTTATAATTGTGCACTATAGTTTGAATGGATGCCATACGCTGATCCAGATATCATAGAAAGCGTCCCGCCTGAATTTTTTGCCATTTGGAGTATGTGGGACGCGAAAGTGTCATTGATTGTTTAAGCGACAAGGGAGATGCATGAATCAAATTGAGTGAAACAATAATTTGGGTGGAGGCAAAAAATTCCACCGCCATCGCGAGACATGGAAGCATTGCATAAGCTTGATTTATAGGGGAAGACTGACAAAAATTGGCGAGATAACACAAGGAGTACATCAACATTTGGGATCGTAAGATGGAGTTCTTACCCATCCGCGAACCATTTTTCTCATCGGACACGGCGACCTATTTGGAGTACATGCCTTGGTTCAGGCACGGCACTACACTACGCACCACCATAGCACCCTACATTTACACCTCTTGCAGGTACGTATTTGAGGCACTTCTGTCCCTAGCATGTTACACCCCAATGCCAACATCGATATCGACACAAATGCCGACACATGTACCGACACCAATGCTAGTATCAATGCCCACATCAATGCCGATGTATCTGGGTTTTGCGACATCGTACGATTATTCACTGATAGTGTCACAAACACCCACTGTGTCATTTTATCGAGGTGGGTCATCATCGCAACCACCTTCTCATGAAATGGAGGATACACGATGGGAGGCTAAGATTACACCGCACTTAAGCACGGAGGAAGACGAAGGAGACGAAGACGACGATGGAGACGAAGACAACGATGGAGACAAAGACAAAGACAAGGGTGGAGATGAAGATAAAGACAAGGGTTGAGATGAAGATGAGTACGAAGGTCGAGGTGAAGACGAAGAAAATGAGGATGATGATCACGATCAAAAGGAGGAGCCGACACCACAACTTTTATGCAGAAATCCTACCAGAATCACACCACCGCGCCAAAGCACACATTTGGCTCGACGACGTCGATGATGTATTTTTCATTTACTTTTTGTAATGTAAATATAAATGATATCAATAAAAAATGATCAATTTTTTTTATATTTCTGTTGCAACTCATATTTGTCTTTATTAAATTCTAATGTAAATTGTACGTAATTTTCCGTATATAATATTTGATATGAAATATGTAACTTTGGATAGGTACCTTTATCGAACTAGTGATTAATTAAGGTACAGTGACCATTTCATATATCCTGCCGAGATGAGACCATTACCTCGTAAACCTATCATGTGGAAGTCGGGTTTCGGGGTGATTTTTCTTTATACGATCACGGGTGGAAGTCTACGTAGAGGTTTTGGTCGACGATCGTTATGAGGTCATGTATCAGAGTATAACGGAGGAGCCAGTTGATGGTTGTTATGCGAGCACGAGCTCAAACTTTTCAAATACCTGGAGATGTTACCTAATAAATATCATACAGAAGTTTGAAGGCATAATCGTAGGGAAAAACTATGAGGCTTCCCGCTATAATCGACAAATTTTTTTTCTCTATTTCCATGAAGCTGGTATATTTAATCTTCCTTCTTATCTAAAGGCCGGCACCGCCGTGGACGCAGGAGGACTCTCAGGCGGACAACGACTATTGTGGTGTAGTAAATGTGATGCTCCTTTCGAGGTGACAACGATTTTCGTTACTAAACAACCTATTAATAACTACAACCATTGTCGCGCCGGAACATTCGCTCTCCGCCTGAGAGCCCTCTTGTGTCACCTCGATGTCAGCCTTCGAATAAAAAAGAAATGTTAAAGATACCAACTACCTGGAAATAGAGAATAAAATTATGTTGATTATACCAGAAAGCCCTTAGTTTTTCCATATGATTATGACCTTAATCTTATGTGTAACACCCCTTACCCGTATTCTACACTAGAACCGGGCCCGAGGCATTACCGAA
Source organism: Gossypium sturtianum (assembly GCA_025698515.1). NCBI lineage: Eukaryota > Viridiplantae > Streptophyta > Magnoliopsida > Malvales > Malvaceae > Gossypium > Gossypium sturtianum. Next base: position 75,280,227 of record CM046947.1, read on the forward strand.
TTAAAACCACTTGATCGCCACTTAGGCTCAATGTGACTACTCTCAATAGCTACCACAACTACCTCATTAAGGACCTACGAGGTCTTAAACATACATACGAGAGATCTCGAGGCTCTACCGAAACTTTATCGATCTTAAAATTTCTTTCACTCAGACAAGGGTCGCACGCCCATGTGGAATGGGACACGCCCGTGCACCCTCAAGACATGCCCGTGTCTTCCACCCGTGGTCGACACTGACTAAATTCACACGGCCTAGACACGCTCGTGTTCTCCACCCGTGGTGAACATTGACCACTTTACACGACCTAGGCACACGCCCGTGTGGCTAGTCCGTAGTCTAATCTGACTTGAAATGCTAACATGCAGAGGACACACGGCCAAGTCACACGCCCATGGGCTGACCGTGTGTCACACATGGCCTAGACACACGCCCGTGTGTCTACCCACATGGACAAGAACAAAGCTATTTGCCATGCCCTTCTCACCCCTCTAGCATACACAACAAGTACTCATTCAACACATCCATAACCAACTCATAATGAACATAATCTTACATGGATAAATACATCTTTTCATATAACAATGTAGCCATCAACTATGGCATTATACAAAATAGATTATCCATCTAAAGGGCAACACATCTTAGCCAAAACAACAAAATACCCTAACATGTCTAGCCTCTATACATGCCATATACAAAACATTAAGTCCAATGTACCAGAGTGTGTTGATAGTGTGGGCGATCTTCTGATTAATCCGCGTATCACGATTCAATCCTTGTTCTCTATAAGACAAGGGAAAAGAAAGGAGTAAGCTTTGAGCTTAGTAAGTTTACACATAAACAATTTAAGCATTCTAGTATAAGCTAAACAACAATTAGCATTATACTAACATATGTAATCCACATCCACTACTATGCTTACTCTTTCTATCCCTTACCACATCTCCAACACATCATGAGTCACATACTCATAATCATTGACATGCACTCCTGCACTCAATAGCACATTTACTCAAAATACAACACATCATTATTTCTCAATAATACATCCACACAGCTAAATTACTCGGTGGTTTCGCACTTAGCCCACCACAATCAGATCATAGGGTAGTATCGCACATAGCCTACCACAAAGGATAATTATAGTGATTCCGTACATAGCTCACTAAATAATATGCTTAACAATAGTATCGCACACAGCCCATCATTGTTAAGTATCAAGGTGGTATCGCACTTAGCCCACTATCAAGCATTATCACTACACATTCACATGTCTACTTTGTAATACATTCATCCATTCACAACTACTATCTCATTCATTACACTAGAATCGAATAGGTTCTCAATCATGCTACACATTAGCTAGCATTAACAATGTATACGCATAAATGCATCGTCCATACGTAAACTTACCTAGGTACTCAAAAAGTATGGAGATGTACAATTTAGTCCACGACCTTGCCCTTGCCTCGGTTATGATCCGGGCTTCGTCTTTCTTGATCTAAAATGATAAATCAACCCGTTCAATACACACATTGACTAAATTGACCCTTATCTCATACTTTAATAAAATTACCATTTTACCCCTAAACTTTCTCATATTTACACTTTTGTCCCAAGGCTCGTAAAGTGATTTTCGTTCAACTTTCTAGACTTTAATGCTTAGCCGAATCATTTACTCAACTAAAGCAATCATCAATTCTCACTAAATCACTCATGTATGACCAATCTCAAGACTTTTACAAACTAGTCCCTACATGCATTTTTCATGGAATTCACTTAGCAAAAGATGTTTCTACTACATCAAGCTTTCATATTCTTCCATAAAACATCAAAATACATGCATGTCATACATGGTTACATTTTTGAACATCAATCCTAGCTCAACATATAGCTAAAAATAGCTTACTCATGTTACTAGGACTTCAAAAATACGAAGAATATTAAAAATAGGGCTTGGATGCACTTACTAGCAAGCTTGAAAAATTAAAGAACCCTAAAAATGGCTCCCTTCAAATTTCGGCAGCTTGGAGAAGAAGATGAATGAAATTCTATCATCTTTTTCCCTTTTTAATCACTTAATTGACAAATGACCAAATTGCCCCTTAGTCAAACTTTTCCAATACCATCCACTCATGCCCATTTTGTCCAAAAATTAGAATTTGGGAAAATTACTATTTAAGGACCTCTAATTGATAATCCAAAGCTATTTCATACAATTAGCTTGTAGAATTTCACATTTTGCAACTTTTGCAATTTAGTCCTTTTGGACAATTCAACCGCAGTTTAACAAAATTGCTTCATGAAACTTTCACACTAACATGCAAACATAGCATAAACCTCAAAACTCATACATATACCTTGGATTTGTGGTCTCGCACCACTATTCCGACTAGGCCCTAAATCGGGATGTTACAACTCTCCCCCCTTTAGAGATTTTCGCCCTCGAAAATCTTACCAGTAAAAAGGTTTGGATGTTGCTCTCTCATGCTTTCTTCCAGTTCCCACGTAGCCTCTTCCACACCGTGTTTCTGCCATAACACTTTCACTAGGGTTATGCTCTTATTCCTCAACTGTTTCACTTCTCGAGCCAAGATCTTAATCGGCTCCTCTTCATAAGACATATTCGGTCTTATCTTAATTCCCATTGAAGGAATTACATGCGAAGGATCGGAGCGATACCGTCGCAACATCGACACATGGAACACATTATGGATCTCATCCAATTCTACCGGCAAGGCCAACCGGTATGCCACTGGCCCAACTCTATCTGTAATCTCATACGGCCCTATGAATCTCGGACTCAATTTCCCTTTTCGTCTAAATCTCATGATTTTCTTCCATGGAGACACTTTAAAAAACACTTTGTCACCCACCTAAAACTCAATTTCTTTTCTTTTCAGATCCGCGTACAACTTCTGTCGGTCCGAAGAAACTTTCAGACTATTACAGATTACTTTCACCTTCTCCTCAGTCTCTTTTACTAGATCGACCCCATGGATCCGCTTCTCACTAAGCTCAGTCCAATACAGAGGAGTCCGACACTTACGACCATACAAAGCTTCATATGGTGCCATCTGTATACTCGACTGATAACTGTTGTTGTAGGCAAACTCGACCAAAGGTAGATACCTCTCCCAACTAATTTCAAATTCTAACACATAGCATCGAAGCATATCTTCGAGAACTTGAATCACTCTTTCAGACTGACCATATGTTTGTGGATGGAACACAGTACTGAAATTTAACCTCGTACCCATGGCCTATTGTAACTTCTTCCAAAACCTCAAAGTAAACCTCGGATCTCTATCCGATATTATAGACATAGGCACACCATGTAACCTCACTATCTCTGCAACATACAATTCAGCTAACTTGTCTAGTGAATAATCAACACGTACTGGAATAAAATGAGTCGACTTTGTCAATCTATCCACAACAACCCACACATCATCTTTCTTTTTCGGAGTCATAGGCAACCCCGTCAAAAAATCCATGGTAACCCGATCCCATTTCCATTCGGGAACCATCACTGGCTGAAGCAATCCCGAAGGCACTTGATGCTCAGCTTTCACTTGTTGACAAATCAGACACTTTGCCACAAACTCAGAAATGTCTCTTTTTATACCCGGCCACCAATAAGACTTCTTCAAGTCATTGTACATTTTTGTACTGCCCGGGTGTACTGACAAATAACCACAATGTGCCTCATGTAAAACCTCTCGGATCAATTCTTCATCTCTAGGTACACAAATTCTATCATGGTACAACAAACAACCATCCGAACCCACTCGAAAATCAGAATCACTTTCTGATCCACACTTTGCTCTCTTAGCTTGCATCTCACTATCATTTCTCTGAGCCTCACATATCTGTTGAACAAATAGTGGCTTAGCTCTCAACTCTGCCAAAATAGCACCATCATTAGACAATGCTAAACTCGTGCTCATAACTTTTAGAGCATACAAGGATTTCCTACTCAAGGCATCCGTAACCACATTCGCTTTTCCCGGGTGGTAATCAATGACTAACTCATAGTCTTTTAATAACTCGAGCCACCACCTCTATCAGAAAATCAAATCCTTTTGATCCATCAAATACTTCAAACTCTTGTGATCCGTAAAGATTCGACACTTCTCACCGTATAAATAATTTTGCCAAATCTTTAACGCGAAAACAATCGCAGCCAACTCCAAATCATGAGTCGGATAATTCTTCTCGTGCGGTTTTAACTGCCTCGAGGCGTAAGCGACTACCTTACCCTGTTGCATCAACACGCAACTGAGACCATTAAACGACGCGTCACTAAAAACCACAAACTCTTTCCCCGATTCTGGTTGAACCAAAATCGGCGCCTCAGTCAACAATGTTTTCAATCTCTCAAAACTCTGTTGACATGTCTCAGCCCAATCAAACTTGACATCCTTATGCAACAATTTCGTCATCGGGGTAGCAATTACAGAGAACCACTTTATGAAACGTCTGTAATATCTTGCCAATCCCAAGAAGCTTTTGACTTCTGACGCGTTCCTCGGCTGTTTCCAATCCACAATAGCCGAAATCTTACTCGGGTCAACTCTAATACCATCACACGACACAATGTGTCCTAAGAATTCGACCTCTCGAAGCCAAAACTCACTCTTGCTAAACTTAGCTTATAGCTGCTTATCCCTTAAAGTTTGCAAGACAATTTTCAAATACTTCTCATGATCGTTCTCATCCCGAGAATAGATCAATATGTCATCAATGAAGACAACTACAAACTTATCCACATACGGTCGAAAGACACGGTTCATCAAATCCATAAAAATCGCAGGTGCATTGGTCAAACCAAACGGCATGACTAAAAACTCATAATGGCCATACCTTGTTCGAAATGTAGTTTTCAACACATCTTGCTCTTTCACTCTCAACTGGTAATAACCAGACCTCAGGTCGATCTTGGAGAACACTGTAGCTCCTTTCAGTTGATCAAAAAGATCATCAATCCTTGGTAAAGGATACTTATTCTTCACCGTCGATTTGTTAAGTTGCCTATAGTCTATACACAACCTCATAGACCCATCTTTCTTTTTCACAAATAGTACCGGAGCACCCCACGGTGAGTAGCTCGGTCTTGCAAAACCCTTATCTGTCAAATCTTGCAACTGAACCTTCAGTTCTTTCAACTCTAAAGGTGCCATCCTATACGGAGCAATTGAAATAGGTGCCGTTCCCGAAACTAACTCAATCCCAAACTCGACCTCTCTCTCTGGAGGTAATCCGGGTAACTCTTCCGGGAATACATCCGGATACTCACATACCATCGGCACTATATCAAACATTACTCAACCTCTTGAGTATTCAATACAAAAGCGAGATAGGACTCACACCCTTTTCTTAAACATTTCTCAGCCACTAGGGAAGAAATCATCACTGGTAGACTATCCGATCCACCTGATTCAACCCGAACAACATCTCCCCTCTCACACTTCAATTCAATAAATTTACTACCACAGTTCACTAAGACACTATGGGTAGTCAACCAATCCATGCCAAGGATTAAGTCAAACTCATCAAATGACAACAACATAAGGTTTACCAGAAAACAATGACTCATAATCAAAAAAGGACAATTCTTACACACCTTGTCCACTAACACATGCTTACCTAAAGGGTTTGACACCTTAACCACAATATCCGTAAACTACCACAATATCCGTAAACTCAACGGTCATACTCAAACTAGATGCCAATCTCATGAAAATATAAGAATGAGTAGACCCTGGATCTATTAAAGTAATAACAAAGGTGTCAAAAAGAGAAAAAGTACCCGTTATCACATCTGGGGAGGATGCCTCTTCGCGAGCGCGAATGACATACGTCCTCGTAGGTGCCCGACCCTCCAGTCTCATAGTAGAGTCTTTGGACGCACCTCTACCACTAGTCCCACCTCTCCGGTTCCTTGGTGGTCTACCCCTTGTAGACATATCGCTAGTTCTTGTCTCTTGCTTCTCTTCCTTATCATCCCTCTCGGGGCAATTTTGGATAAAATGGTCGGGGGAACCACACTTATAACAACTTCGGTTGTTTCCCCAACACTCTCCAGTATGATACGTACCCCAACTTGGACACTCCGGTTTGTTTTTCGGATTGCCCACACTTTTCATCGAGGTGGCTTGGACTCTCGAACCTGAACGAGTGTTGTCTAAGTTTCGATGTGAATATCCCACTGGTGCTGTCGTCCAAGGATTCACTTCCTTGGATCTTTTTGATTGGGCTTGATATGATTTTCCCATCGGTCATTTTCTCGCATCTCGGGCTTCACTCACAGCCCTTTTCTTTTCCTTACTCAACCTCACGGCCTTACTTGCCCTTTCAACCAACACCACAAACTCTTTCAACTCCAAAATACCCACTAGGAGCTTAATATCCTCGTTCAGTCCATCTTCGAACCTTTTACACAAGATGGTCTCCGTCGACACACATTTTTGCGCGTACTTGCTAAGCCCAACAAATTCGCGCTCATATTCTACTACTGTCTTTCTTCCTTGCTTTAACTCTAGGAATTCTTTCCGCTTTACGATCAAGAAATCGGCTGGCTTATATACTTCTTCTGAAACTCTTCCAGAAAGAAGTCCCACGTCACCCGCTCTCTCGGGACTACCGACGTCAATGTCTTCCACCAATGGTATGCCGAGTCCCTCAGCAAAGATACGACACACTTCAGGTTCTCTTTAGGTGTACAAGAGAGTTCATCGAATACTCTCATTGAGTTCTCTAGCCAGAACTCTACCCTCTCGAGGTCATCATCTACCTTAGCTCTAAACTCCTCAGCCCCGTGTTTCCTAATCTTATCCACCGGGGGTTTCGATATCCTCACTACATCAATACCTTGAGGAGCTACTGGAATTGGATGAGGTATAGGAGGAGCTGGAGGAGGTTGAGCATTAGGGTTCGCTCGAATATAATCCGAGTACCAATTACTCATCATCTGGAGAAAGGCTTTCCGAGCCTCTTCCCCTTGATAACTAACCACAGGTCCACTCTCAACATGCACGGTTCCTTGCGCAGGAGCCGACGCATTACTAGCTGCTTCATCCGCAGTCGATTAATCGGGATCCATATACTATATAAAACAAGGTTTAAAATCATCAGAAACCACCACACTATCATTGTACACTTATGGCATGTATAGCTAGACTCTTACACCCGCTACGGTAGTCCTAGAACCGACTAAACCATAGCTCTGATACCACTAAATGTAACACCCCTTACCCGTATTCTACACTGAAACCGGGCCCGAGGCATTACCGAATTAAAACCACTTGGTCGCCACTTAGGCTCAACGTGACTACTCTCAAAAGCTACCACAACTACCTCATTAAGAACCTACGAGGTCTTAAACATACATATGAGATCTCCCGAGGCTCCACCAAAACTTTATCGATCTTAAAATTTCTTTCACTCAGACAAGGGTCGCACGCCCATGTGGAATGGGACACGCCCGTGCACCCTCAAGACATGCCCGTGTCTTCCACCCGTGGTCGACACTGACTAAATTCACACGGCCTGGACACGCCCGTGTTCTCCACTCGTGGTGAACACTGACCACTTTACACGACCTAGGCACACGCCCGTGTGGCTAGTCCGTGGTCTAATCTGACTTGAAATGCTAACATACAGGGGACACACGGCCAAGTCACACGCCCATGGGCTGACCGTGTGTCACACATGGCCTAGACACACGCTCGTGTGTCTACCCACATGGACAAGAACAAAGCTATTTGTCATGCCCTTCTCACCCCTCTAGCATACACAACAAGTACTCATTCAACACATCCAAAACTAACTCATAATGAACATAATCTTACGTGGATAAATACATCTTATCATATAACAATGTAGCCATCAACTATGGCATTATACAAAATAGATTATCCATCTAAAGGGCAACACATCTTAGCCAAAACAACAAAATACCCTAACGTGTCTAGCCTCTATACATGCCATATACAAAACATTAAGTCCAATGTACCAGAGTGTGTTAATAGTGTGGGCGATCTTCCAATTAATCCGCGTATCACGATTCAATCCTTGTTCTCTATAAGACAAGGGACAAGAAAGGAGTAAGCTTTGAGCTTAGTAAGTTTATACATAAACAATTTAAGCATTCTAGTATAAGCTAAAAAACAATTAGCATTATACTAACATATGTAATTCACATCCACTACGATGCTTACTCTTTCTATCCCTTACCACATCTCCAACACATCATGAGTCACATACTCATAATCATTGACATGCACCCCTGCACTCCATATCACATTTACTCAAAATACAACACATCATTATTTCTCAATAATACATCTACACAGCTAAATTACTAGGTGGTTTCGCACTTAGCCCACCACAATCAGATCATAGGGTAGTATCGAACATAGCCTACCACAAAGGATAATTATAGTGATTCCGCACATAGCTCACTAAATAATATGCTTAACAATAGTATCGCACACAGCCCATCATTGTTAAGTATCAAGGTGGTATCGCACTTAGCCCACTATCAAGCATCATCACTACACATTCACATGTCTACTTTGTAAAACATTCATCCATTCACAACTACTATCTCATTCATTCCACTAGAATCGAATAGGTTCTCAATCATGCTACACATTAGCTAGCATTAACAATGTATACGCATAAATGCATCGTTCATACGTAAACTTACCTCGGTACTCAAAAAGTATGGAGATGTGCAATTTAGTCCACGACCTTGCCCTTGCCTCGGTTATGATCTAGGCTTCGTCTTGCTTGATCTAAAATGATAAATCAACCCGTTCAATGCACACATTGACTAAATTGACCCTTATCTCATACTTTAGCAAAATTACCATTTTGCCCCTAAACTTTCTCATATTTACACTTTTGTCCCAAGGCTCGTAAAGTGATTTTCATTCAACTTTCTAGCCTTTCATGCTTAGCCAAATCATTTACTCAACTAAAGAAATCATCAATTCTCACTAAATCACTCATGTATGACCAATCTCAAGACTTTCACAAACTAGTCCCTACATGCATTTTTCATGGAATTCACTTAGCAAAAGATGTTTCTACTACATCAAGCTTTCATATTCTTTCATAAAACATCAAAATACATGCAAGTCATACATGGTTACATCTTTTAAAATCAATCCTAGCTCAACATATAGCTAAAAATAGCTTACTCATGTTACTAGGACTTCAAAAATACGAAGAATATTAAAAACGGGGCTTGGATGCACTTACTAGCAAGCTTGAAAAATTGAAGAACCCTAACAATGGCTCCCTTCAAATTTCGGTAGCTTGTAGAAGAAGATGAATGAAATTCTATCATCTTTTTCCCTTTTTAATCAGTTAATTGACAAATAACCAAAATGCCCCTTAGTCAAACTTTTCCAATACCATCCACTCATGCCCATTTTTGTCCAAAAATTAGAATTTGGGAAAATTACTATTTAAGGACCTCTAATTGATAATCCAAAGCTATTTCATACAATTAGCTTCTAGAATTTCACATTTTGCAACTTTTGCAATTTAGTCCTTTTGGACAATTCAACCGCAATTTAACAAAATTGCTTCATGAAACTTTCACACTAACATGAAAACATAATATAAACCTCAAAACTCATACATATACCTCGGATTTGTGGTCTCGCACCACTATTTTGACTAGGCCCTAAATCGGGATGTTACAACTCTCCCCCCTTTAGAGATTTTCGCCTTCAAAAATCTTACCAGTAAAAATGTTTGGATGTTGCTCTCTCATGCTTTCTTCCAGTTCCCACGTAGCCTCTTCCAAACCGTGTTTCTGCCAAAACACTTTTACTAGGGCTATGCTCTTATTCCTCAATTGTTTCACTTCTCGAGCCAAGATCTTAATCGGCTCCTCTTCATAAGACATATCCGGTCTTATCTCAATTCCTATTGAAGGAATTACATGCGAAGATCGGAGCGATACCGCACAACATCGACACATGGAACACATTATGGATCTTATCCAATTCTACCGGCAAAGCCAACCGGTATGCCACTAGCCCAAGTCTATTTATAATCTCATACGACCCTATGAATCTCGGACTCAATTTCCCTTTTCGTCCAAATCTCATGATTTTCTTCCACGGGAACACTATCAAAAACACTTTGTCACCCACCTAAAACTCAATTTCTTTTCTTTTCAGATCCGCGTACGACTTCTGTCGGTCCAAATCAACTTTCAGACTATTACAGATTACTTTCACCTTCTCCTCAGTCTCTTTTACTAGATCAACCCCATGGATCCGCTTCTCACTAAGCTCAGTCCAATACAGAGGAGTCCGACACTTACGACCATATAAAGCTTCATATGGTGCCATCTGTATACTCGACTGATAACTGTTGTTGTAGGAAAACTCGACCAAAGGTAGATACCTCTCCCAACTACTATCAAATTCTAACACATAGCATCAAAGCATATCTTCGAGAACTTGAATCACTCTTTCAGACTGACCATCTATTTGTGGATGGAACGCAGTACTGAAATTTAACCTCGTACCCATGGCCTCTTGCAACTTCTTCCAAAACCTCAAAGTAAACCTCGGATCTCTATCCGATATTATAGACATAGGCACACCATGTAACCTCACTATCTCTGCAACATACAATTCGGCTAACTTGTCCAGTGAATAATCAACACGTACTGGAATAAAATGAGTCGACTTTGTCAATCTATCCACAACAACCCACACAACATCTTTCTTTTTCGGAGTCATAAGCAACCCCGTCACAAAATCCATTGTAACCCGATCCCATTTCCATTCGGGAACCATCACTGGCTGAAGCAATCCCGAAGGCACTTGATGCTCAACTTTCACTTGTTGACAAATCAGACACTTTGCCACAAACTCAGAAATGTCTCTTTTCATACCCGGCCACCAATAAGACTTCTTCAAGTTATTGTACATTTTCATACTGCCCGGGTGTACTAACAAATAACCACAATGTGCCTCATGTAAAACCTTTCGGATCAATTCTTCATCTCTAGGTACACAAATTCTGTCATGGTACAACAAACAACCATCTGAACCCACTCTAAAATCAGAATCACTTTCTGATCCACACTTAGCTCTCTTAGCTTGCATCTCACTATCATTTCTCTGAGCCTCACATATTTGTTGAACAAATAGTGGCTTAGCTCTCAACTCTGTCAATATAGCACCATCATCAGACAATGCTAAACTCGTACTGATAACTTTTAGAGCATACAAGGATTTCCTACTCAAGGCATCCGCAACAACATTCGCTTTTCCCGGGTGGTAATCAATGACTAACTCATAGTCTTTCAATAACTCAAGCCACCGCCTATGTCGCAAATTCAAATCCTTTTGATCCATCAAATACTTCAAACTCTTGTGATCCGTAAAGATTCGACACTTCTCACCGTATAAATAATGTCGCCAAATCTTTAACGCGAAAACAATCGCAGCCAACTCCAAATCATGAGTCAGATAATTCTTCTCGTGCGGTTTTAACTGCCTCGAGGCGTAAGCGACTACCTTACCCTCTTGCATCAACACGTAATTGAGACCATTAAACGACGCGTCACTGAAAACCACGAACTCTTTCCCCAATTCTAGTTGAACCAAATTCGGCGCCTCAGTCAACAATATTTTCAATCTCTCAAAACTCTGTTGACATGTCTCAGCCCAATCAAACTTGACATCCTTATGCAACAATTTCGTCATCGGGGTAGCAATTACAGAGAACCCCTTTACAAAACGTCTGTAATATCCTGCCAATCCCAATAAGCTTCTGACTTCTGACACGTTCCTCGGCTATTTCCAATCCACAATAGCTGAAATCTTACTCGGGTCAACTCTAATACCATCACCCGACACAATGTGTCCTAGGAATCCGTCCTCCCGAAGCCAAAACTCACTCTTGCTAAACTTAGCTTACAGCTGCTTATCCCTTAAAGTTTGCAAGACAATTTTCAAATGCTTCTCATGATCGTTCTCATCCCGAGAATAGATCAATATGTCATCAATGAAGACAACTACAAACTTATCCACATACGGTCGGAAGACATGGTTCATCAAATCCATAAAAATCGCAGGTGCATTGGTTAAACCAAACGGCATGACTAAAAACTCATAATGGCCATACCTTGTTCGAAATGCAGTTTTCAACACATCTTGCTCTTTCACTCTCAACTGGTAATAACCAGACCTCAGGTCGATCTTGGAGAACACTGTAGCTCCTTTTAGTTGATCAAAAAGATCATCAATCCTTGGTAAAGGATACTTATTCTTCACCGTCGCTTTGTTAAGTTGCCTATAGTCTATACACAACCTCATAGACCCATCTTTCTTTTTCACAAATAGTACCGGAGCACCCCACGGTGAGTAGCTCAGTCCTTGCAAAACCCTTATCTCACAAATCTTGCAACCGAACCTTGCTTCTTTCAACTCTAAAGGTGCCATCCTATACGGAGCAATTGAAATAGGTGCCGTTCCTGGAACTAACTCAATCCCAAACTCGACCTCTCTCTGTGGAGATAATATGGGTAACTCTTCCGGGAATACATCCGGGTACTCACATACCACCGGCAATGTATCAAACTTTACTCCAACCTCTTGAGTATTCAATACAAAAGCGAGATAGGACTCATACCCTTTTCTCAAACATTTCTCAGCCACTAGGGAAGAAATTATCACTGGTAGACTATCCGATCCACCTGATTCAACCTGAACAACATCTCCGCTCTTACACTTCAATTCAATAAATTTACTACCACAGTTCACTAAGACACTATGGGTAGTCAACCAATCCATGCCAAGGATTAAGTCAAACTCATCAAACGACAACAACATAAGGTTTGCCGAAAAATAATGACTCATAATCAACAAAGGACAATTCTTACACACCTTGTCCACTAACACATGCTTACCTAACGGGTTTGGAACCTTAACCACAATATCCGTAAACTCAATGGTCATACTCAAACTAGATGCCAATCTCATGAAAATATAAGAACGAGTAGACCCTGGATCTATTAAAGCAATAACAAAGGTGTCAAAAAGAGAAAAAGTACCCGTTATCACATCTGGGGAGGATGCCTCTTCGCGAGCGCGAATGGCATATGTCCTCGCAGGTGCCCGACCCTCCGGTCTCATAGTAGAGTCTTTGGACGCACCTCTACCACTAGTCCCACCTCTCGGGTTCCTTGGTGGTCTACCCCTTGCAGACATATCGCTAGGTCTTGTCTCTTACTTCTCTTCCTTGTCATCCCTCTCGGGGCAATTTCAGAAAAAATGGTCGGGGGAACCACACTTATAACAACTTTGGTTGTTTCCCTAACACTCTCCGGTATGATACCTACCCCAACTTGGACACTCCGGTTTGTTCTTCAGATTGCCCACACTTTCCATCGAGGTGGCTTGGACTCTCGAACCCGAACGAGTGTTGTCCAAGTTTCGATGTGAATATCCCACTGGTGCTGTCGTCCGAGGATTCACTTCCTTGGATCTTTTCGACTGGGCTTGATATGATTTGCCCATCAGTCATTTTCTCGCATCTCGGGCTTCCCTCACAGCCCTTTTCTTTTCCTTACTCAACTCCTCGGCCTTACTTACCCTTTCAACCAACACCACAAACTCTTTCAACTCCAAAATACCCACTAGGAGCTTAATATCCTCGTTCAGTCCATCTTCGAACCTTTTACACAAGATGGTCTCCATCGACACACTTTTTTGCGCGTACTTGCTAAGCCTAACAAATTCACGCTCATATTCTGCTACTGTCATTCTTCCTTGCTTTAACTCAAGGAATTCTTTCCGTTTCCGATCAGTAAATCGCTGGCTTATATACTTCTTTCAGAACTCTTCCAGAAAGAAGTCCCACGTCACCCGCTCTCTCGGGACTACCGACATCAACGTCTTCCACCAATGGTATGCCGAGTCCCTCAGCAAAGATACGACACACTTTAGGTTCTCTTCAGGTGTACAAGAGAGTTCATCGAATACTCTCATTGAGTTCTCTAGCCAGAACTCTGCCCTCTCGGGGTCATCATCTACCTTAGCTCTAAACTCGTCAGCCCCGTATTTCCTAATCTTATCCACCGGGGGTTTCAATATCCTCACTACATCAATAGCTTGAGGAGCCAGTGGAATTGGCTGAGGTATAGGAGGAGGTGGAGGAGGTTGAGCATTAGGGTTTGCTCGAACATAATTCGAGTACCAATTACTCATCATCTGGAGAAAGGCTTCCCGAGCCTCTTCCCCTTGACCCCTAACCTCGGGTCCACTCTCAACAGGCGCGGTTCCTTGCGCAGGAGTCGGTGCATTACTAGCTGCTTCATCAGTAGTTGATTAATCGGGATCCATATACTATATAAAACAAGGTTTAAAATCATCAGAAACCACCACACTATCATTGTACACTAATGGCATGTATAGCTAGACTCTTACACCCGCTACGGTAGTCCTAGAACTGACTAAACCATAGCTCTGATACCACTAAATGTAATACCCCTTACCCGTATTCTACACCGGAATCGCGCCCGAGGCATTACCGAATTAAAACCACTTGATCGCCACTTAGGCTCAATGTGACCACTCTCAAAAGCTACCACAACTACCTCATTAAGGACCTACGAGGTCTTAAACATACATACGAGGGCTCCCGAGGCTTTACCAAAACTTTATCGATCTTAAAATTTCTTTCACTCAGACAAGGGTCGCACGCCTATGTGGAATGGGACACGCCCGTGCACCCTCAAGACATGCCCGTGTCTTCCACCCGTGGTCGACGCTGACTAAATTCACACGGCCTAGACACGCCCGTGTTCTCCATCCGCGATGAACACTGACCACTTTACACGACCTAGCACACGCCCGTGTGGCTAGTCCGTGGTCTAATCTGACTTGAAATGCTAACATGCAGGGAACACACGACCAAGTCACACGCCCATGGGCTGACCGTGTGTCACACATGGCCTAGACACACGCCCGTGTGTCTACCCACATGGATAAGAACAAATCTATTTGTCATGCCCTACCCTTCTCACCCCTCTAGCATACACAACAAGTACTCATTCAACACATCCATAACCAACTCACAATGAACATAATCTTACATGGACAAATATATCTTTTCATATAACAATATAGCCATCAACTATGGCATTATACAAAATAGATTATCCATCTAAAGGCCAACACATCTTGGCCAAAACAACAAAATACCCTAACGTGTCTAGCCTCTATACATGCCATATACAAAACATTTAGTCCAATGTACCAGAGTGTGTTGATAGTGTGGGCGATCTTCCGATTAATCCGCGTATCACGATTCAATCCTTGTTCTCTATAAGACAAGGGAAAAGAAAGGAGTAAGCTTTGAGCTTAGTAAGTTTACACATAAACAATTTAAGCATTCTAGTATAAGCTAAACAACAATTAGCATTATACTAACATATGTAATTCACATCCACTACGATGCTTACTCTTTCTATCCCTTACCACATCTCTAACACATCATGAGTCACATACTCATAATCATTGACATGCACCCCTGCACTCAATAGCACATTTACTCAAAATACAACACATCATTATTTCTCAATAATACATCCCACACTGAATAAATTACTCGGTGGTTTTGCACTTAGCCCACCACAATCAGATCATAGGGTAGTATCGCACATAGCCTACCACAAAGGATAATTATAGTGATTCCGCACATAGCTCACTAAATAATATGCTTAACAATAGTATCGCACACAGCCCATCATTGTTAAGTATCAAGGTGGTATCACACTTAGCCCACTATCAAACATTATCACTACATATTCACATGTCTACTTTGTAATACATTCATCCATTCACAACTACTATCTCATTCATTCCACTAGAATCAAATAGGTTCTCAATCATGCTACACATTAGCTAGCATTAACAATGTATACGCATAAATGCATCGTTCATACGTAAACTTACCTCGGTACTCAAAAAGTATGAAGATGTGCAATTTAGTCCACGACCTTGCCCTTGCCTCGATTATGATCCGGGCTTTGTCTTTCTTGATCTAAAATGATAAATCAACCCGTTCAATACACACATGGACTAAATTGACCCTTATCTCATGCTTTAGCAAAATTACCATTTTGCCCCTAAACTTTCTCATATTTACACTTTTGTCCCAAGGCTCGTAAAGTGATTTTCATTCAACTTTCTAGCCTTTCATGCTTAGCCGAATCATTTACTCAACTAAAGCAATCATCAATTCTCACTAAATCACTCATGTATGACCAATCTCAAGACTTTTACAAACTAGTCCCTACATGCATTTTTTTATGGAATTCACTTAGCAAAAGATGTTTCTACTACATCAAGCTTTCATATTCTTCCATAAAACATCAAAATACATG
Organism: Gossypium sturtianum; assembly: GCA_025698515.1. Taxonomy (NCBI): domain Eukaryota; kingdom Viridiplantae; phylum Streptophyta; class Magnoliopsida; order Malvales; family Malvaceae; genus Gossypium; species Gossypium sturtianum. The sequence continues at coordinate 75,296,659 of CM046947.1, forward strand.
CATGTCATACATGGTTACATTTTTTAACATCAATCCTAGCTCAACATATAGCTAAAAATAGCTTACTCATGTTACTAGGACTTCAAAAATACGAAGAATATTAAAAACGGGGCTTGGATGCACTTACTAGCAAGCTTGAAAAATTGAAGAAACCTAACAATGGCTTCCTTCAAATTTCGGCAGCTTGGAGAAGAAGATGAATGAAATTCTATCATCTTTTTCCCTTTTAAATCACTTAATTGACAAATGACCAAAATGCCCCTTAGTCAAACTTTTCCAATACCATCCACTCATGCCCATTTTTGTCCAAAAATTAGAATGTGGGAAAATTACTATTTAAGGACCTCTAATTGATAATCCAAAGCTATTTCATACAATTAGCTTCTAGTATTTCACATTTTGCAACTTTTGCAATTTAGTCCTTTTGGACAATTCAACCGCAATTTAACAAAATTGCTTCATGAAACTTTCACACTAACATGCAAACATAGCATAAACCTCAAAACTCATACATATACCTCGGATTTGTGGTCTCGCACCACTATTCTGACTAGGCCCTAAATTGGGATGTTACATTATGTATGGTATATATAAGGCATCATTTGTGGGTATCCTAAAATTTTGAACTCGTGACCACATAACAACCGTCAACTGACCCCCAATTATACTCGAACCCGTGACCGCATCACAGTCAACGACTAGGACCTCTACTTAGACTTCGACCCATGACCGTATCAAACACTGTCACCCCGAAACTTGGCTTTCATAGGATGAGTTTCTAAGGTAATTGTAACAACCTATTTTCAGTGGTGTCAAAAATAGTGGTTTCGGGACCACAAATTTATCACGTAAGTCCGCAATAATTAGTATTTAAATTATATGAGTCAATAATAATTTTATATTGAATTTTAACTTGATGAATTTTAGCTAATTGAATAAATGGTTAAGTATAAATTGTTGTCCCGAAAGTCAAGTGGTTTCAGAAAATAAGGTATTGGGACCTTGTTTCTGTAAACCAAGCTCGTAAATATTTTTATTAAATATTTATGGAGTTACTATTTAGGTATGTGAAAATTTGGTTTGGAAATTTCACTATTTAATTAGTTAATTAATTAAAAAGGACTAAATTGTACAAATCATAAAACTTAATCGCTATTGATTAAAATTGGTTAAATGAGTATAGAAATGGTTTTAAAGGGTTTTATATGATAATTTAACCATAATTAAATTATAGTGGATAGTACATAGGTGGTTTTAAGTAAATTATGTATTAAATTATGTTTATTTGATAAAATATGTTAAATTAATAAATGTAATAACAATAAAAGAAAAATAAAAACAACATCATCTTTTTCACTTTTATTTTCTTCATAAAAAAGCCATGGATAAACAAGTTGGGAGGTTTGACCATTGATGTTCCTTTGCATGTATGTAACAACCCAATTACGGCCCTAATCGGAACGGTGGTTTCGGGACCACGAATATGAGTTAGAAAAATGATTTTTATATTTTATTTAATATGTTTGATATATGTTTGAGCATGTGCTAAAATATAGTGAGATAATTTGATTGTTTATATGTTTAATTTAAGAAAATGATTGAATTGCAAGAGTGGTAAAATTTGCCATTTGCTTGATTGGGAGGATTAAAACAAAGTGTCTTTTTAATTAAGGGATTTTATGTTGCAATTATCCCTATTCTTCTTGTAGTGGACGACAAAGAGGTATTAAATTATGTGTTTGTTTGTTTTATTAGTTAAATATATATATGTTATTATTATATTATATTATTTTAACATAGTGGAATAAAAACATAAAATAATTGAAAGGCCATTGTATGTTCATCACTTTCGTTTTCCTTAGCCGAAACTAGTAAAAGAAAAAGAGAAGAGAAGCTAAACAAGGTTCGGCACTCATCCACTTCAATTAAGTAATTCTTAACTTTGGAATTTTAAAATTTTTTGCATTTTTGAGATGCTTGTTCTCTCTATTATCAAGCCCATGTGTTAATTTTGTGTAATGGTCTTGTATGTTGGTTATGCCATTGTTGATAAATTGAGTTTTATGAGGATTTTTGGTAGTAAATGGGAGATATGAGCTAGATGAATATAATTTACTCTTGAGTCTTAAGTGAATATAGCTAATTAGAAAATTATTTGTGAAACTATTATCATAGAAGGGCTAAATTGAGAAAATATAAAAGTATATGGACTTAAATAGTCCTTAGGGAGATTCGGCCATAAAGGATGATAGACCAATTTTGAGTAATTCGTGATGTATTGTATTAGGGACTAAATTGTATAGATTGTAAAAGTCAGGGGTAAATTCATAAATTTGCTAAATTTTGTGTTATGGATCAAATTGAATGATTATAAATTTATTGAGTTTAAATTGGAATTATTTAGATCAAGAACAAAAGGAAACGGGTTTGGATCGGGGAAAAGCAAAATTTACCGAATAGCCGGGAAGCGTAATTCGTCAATTTACGAGGTAAGATTTAAGCAATTGAGTTTAATCAATTTTATTCTTTACTATATGTTTTCATTTAATGGAAATAAGTATGTTAAATGTCATATTGTCGAATGTATGTATGTAATTAATAAAATTTCTACGAATGTAAGGTTGCTTGAAAATTTGATTTAATTGCATGATAGGGATAATTACATGGTAATAGAGTAAATGGATATGAGGGATACTCAACGAGAATATGAATATTTTCTTTAGTGAAGGTTAGTCATAAAGGGCTTGGCCGAATATGAAATAGGCTTGGATGGGAAATAATAAAGTTATATATGTGTATGTGTTTATATGTGAAGTTGTGAATTGAATTTTATAAGTGTATGGGTAGACTCAAACGAATGACAGGTTAAGTAACGGCACTAAGTGTGCAACACGTTACAGAAACATGGCACTATGTGTGCGGAAATGTAAGTAACGGCACTATGTGTGCGATACATTACTGGAGACGACACTATGTGTGCGGGAAATGTTAAGTAACGGCACTATGTGTGCGATACGTTACTTGAGACGGCACTATGTGTGCGGGAAATGTTAAGTAACGGCACTATGTGTGCGATACGTTACTGGAAACGACACTATGTGTGCGAAATGTTAAGTAACGGCACTAAGTGTGCGGCACGTTACTAAATCATACTTCCTAGCGAGTAGGTAAGAGGATTGTTAACCAATCTTATGTACAAAAGCTATTGTGTTATAAGAATGATTGAATATAGTATCCTATACTATGAATGGATGGTTAAGATGTGATTGGTAAGTTCATTAAAGGTATATGTTATCTATAATTTCTCGAAATTTACGGTAACTCAAGGTGGAGGTATGGAATTTGGTAAGTACGAAACGAGTATACTAATTACTAATATATGATGGTGCTATATGGAAATAAGTAAAGTATATGACTGTATATTCGTATGAATAAAAGCTACCATAGATTCAAATCTTGAATGTTTGGTTGTTCGACAAGGATGGTATATATATATATGAGACTAATTATGAAATTTTATACTAACTTATTTGCATATGAAATGTTTAACTCTTACTAAGATTTGGAAGCTTATTTCGTTTATGGTTGATGGTGTTTTGTAGATTTCTTTTGGAGCGTTCGTCTTGTGCTCGGGATCATAGTTGAAGTTCATCACATTATCAACAAAGTTTTGGTATCTCTTTTGTATATAAACTTAAGATCGATGGCATGTATAGGCTAGCATATGTTCTTGATAAATTTTGAGGTTGTAATTACAAGCCATGCGAAAATGGCTAGTTAAAATACTTGAGTCTATGCAGGTTTGATTATGATCTATATATATAAGATGTGCATAGTATGCTTTATTAATATTGGTTAAGTTGGCTATGTTTTAATCATGTTTCGAAAGTGATATTTTTTTCTTATGTATTTGATATACTTGGTAGATGCTTGATGATATAGACTTGTGTTTTGGTTTGGATAGTCGGATAAAATGCAAAGTTTATCAAAGGCTAAATAATGATCATTTTGGTTAGGTAATATGAATATATTAGATGAGTATAATTTACTATATGATTTTACTAAAAGTATGGAAGAGGTTATGTATATTCGGCTTAGTTCTAAGAATACTTTGGTAATGTATTTAGGTTATATGTTCTTGTAATGGACTTGGTCATTTTTGAAATAATAAGTAGGTTATTCAATGTATGAGTATATATATATATATATCATGTATGTGGTATTTTTAGTTCTTCATTTGATGCGTAAAGTTGCCTAGTATTTTGACTGTGCGTAGGCATCTTAAATAAGGGTAAATTTTGGCATATGAATTGGTGTATTATTTTTGACCTTAATAAATGTGTATAGTAGGATTGATCATGGTCCTAAATTGATGATGCCGTATATGGCTTTGGTTTAGTGAAGTGTATGTATTATATCCTAAAATCAAATGTCTTATATATATATATGTATATCTATATGTGTTCAATTTATATTCAGTTAAATTTTGAGTTATAATCTGTAAATGCCGTGTGGTTGCATAAACAAATTTTTTTATATGACTTAAGTGGCTTTATGATGGTATAAGAGTTGAGACTTGTTAGTAATGCCTCATAACCCCTTTCTGGCAACGGATACGGGTTAGGGGTGTTATATTTGATTGGTATCAGAGCTACGGTTTAGTTAGTTCTTGGACTAACGTAGCGCGTGAGAGTCTAACTATACATGCCATATTTTGTGATATGATAATGTGATGACTTCTGACGTTGAATGTATTCATTTTTCTTATATAGTAATGGATCCTGATTCCGAGCGAGACGTAGCTGATGACATTGAGAGTGTGGCGCCCGTTCCCGCACAAGGGACCGCGCCAGAGGAATCTCGACCGGCTACGAGTAATCCTGATGAGGGGGCTAAACAAGCCTTCTATAGTATGATGAATGATTGGTTCAGTCAATACATACGAACCAATCCGGCTGTTCAACCACCCCTGAATCCGAACACTCCCCCTGTAGTACCGGTGATACCCCCAGTTGTCAATCCCAAAAGAGTAAACAAGCCTCCGGTTGATCGCATTAGAAAACACGGAGCTCAAGAATTTAGAGCCGAGGATGATGACGATGCAGAGCGAGCTGAATTTTAGCTTGATAATACTATTCGTGTTTTTGACGAGCTGTCCTGCACACCCGATGAGTGTCTAAAGTGTGCCATATCATTATTACGGGATTCTGCCTACTATTGGTGGAATACACTCGTGTCAGTTGTTCTGAAAGAGAGGGTTACTTGGGACTTCTTTCAGACGAAATTTCGTAAGAAGTATATAAGTCAACGCTTCATAGACTCTAAGCATAAAGAATTTATTGAGCTTAAACAGGGTCGTATGACCGCATCCGAATACGAGCGCAAGTTTGTACGACTTAGTCACTACGCTCGTGAGTGTGTTTCGTCGGAGGCTGCTATGTGCCGGAGATTTGAAGATAGTTTAAATGAAGATATAAAGCTTCTGGTTGGTATTCTTGAAATTAACGAGTTCATTGTGCTGGTTGAACGAGCTTGTAAAGCTGAAGAGTTGGGGAAGGAAAAGCGGAAAGCTGAGCTTAAATCTAAAGATTTTCGAAAGAGATCTGCGAGTAAATTTTTGCAGTTGGCAACGAAGAAGTTCAAGAATGATGGTAGCCAATCCAAACCTAATACCGGGATTTCTATACGAGAGCGACCACCAGTGAGTTCTCGGGCTACATCAGTGGTAAGTGTTGGCAATGCTCGATCGAGCAAACCTGAGTGTCAGTAGTGCGACAGACGACATCTCAGAGAGTGCTGGGGTAAATCTATCAATCGCACTTGTTATAGGTGTGGTTCGCAGGACCATTTCATTCAGGATTACCCGGAGACCGTTGAAAAAGGTACTGCTCAGAGTGCGAGACCGAGCGGCACTACAGCTAGAGGCAGACCATCTCGTGTTGGGAGAGGTAGGAGTGGCACACAGAGGGGGACTACAGATGCGGCTATTCGATCAGAGGCCCGTGTACCTGCTAGAGCTTACGCCATCCGTGCTAGAGAGGAGGCCTCATCTCCAGATGTCATTACCGGTATTTTCACTCTCTTTGATACTAGTGTAACTGCTTTGATTGATCCTGGCTCAACTCATTCGTATGTGTGTGAAAAATTAGTATCCAGTAAGACTCTACCTGTTGAGTCTACTGAGTTTGTGATTTGGGTTTCAAACCCCCTGGGTTGATATGTATTAGTGGATAAAGTGTGCAAGAACTGCCCTTTGATGATTCGAGACATGTGTTTTCCGGCTGATCTGATGCTATTACCTTTCAATGAGTTTGACATTATTCTCGGTATGGATTGGTTGACCGTTCACGATGCGGTAGTGAATTGCAGACGAAAGACTATTGATTTAAGATGCCAGAATAACGAGATAATCTGAATTGAGTCTGCGGATTTGAATGGACTACCTGCTGTGATATCTTCGATATTGGCTCGGCAGTATTTAAGAAAGGGTTGCGAAGCCTATCTTGCGTATGTGATTGATAACAAGGTAACCGAAAAGAAGATTGAATCTGTACTGGTTGTTAGTGAATATCTAGATGTGTTCCCGGAGGAATTACCGGGATTGCCACCCATTCGTAAGGTAGAGTTTGGGATTGAGCTAGTGCCAGGGACCACCCCGATTTCGATAGCTCCGTATAGAATGGCACCGACTGAATTAAAAGAATTAAAGGCTCAGTTGCAAGAATTGACAGATAGAGGTTTTGCCAGATCAAGTTTTTCTCCCTGGGGTGCGCCCATTCTATTTGTGAAAAAGAAAGACAGAACTTTGAGAATGTGCATCGATTATCGATAGCTTAATAAGGTGACCATAAAGAACAAATACCCGTTGCCACGTATCGACGATTTATTTGATCAGCTTAAGGAGCCTCGGTGTTTTCAAAAATTGATCTGAGGTCAGGATATTATCAGCTGCGAGTTAGAGAATCGGACATACCAAAGACTGCTTTCCGGACAAGATACGGGCATTACGAGTTCTTGGTGATGCCGTTTGGGCTTACTAATGCCCCTGCTATTTTTATGGATCTGATGAATCGAATATTTAGACCGTATTTAGATCGATTCGTGGTTGTATTCATAGATGACATACTGATCTATTCACAAGACGAAACCGAACATGCTGAGCATTTGAGGCTAGTGCTACAGATTTTACGCGATAAGCAATTATACGCAAAATTTAGCAAATGTGAGTTTTGGTTGAAAGAAGTCAGCTTTTTGGGGCATGTCATTTCAGCATCGGGTATTCGGGTTGACCCGAGTAAAATCTCGGCTATATTGGAGTGGAAACCTCAGCGAAATGTTTCTGAGGTACGTAGCTTTTTAAGGCTTGTAGGATATTATAGACGCTTTGTGAAAGGATTCTCTATGATAGCAACCCCGATGACAAAGCTACTACAGAAGGATGTGAAATTCGAGTGGTCAGAAAGGTGTCAGAAGAGTTTTGATCAATTGAAGACCTTATTAACGGAAGCTCCAGTGCTCGTTCAGCCAGAGTTGGGTAAATAGTTTGTTATTTTTAGCGATGCATGTTTAAATGGGCTGGGTTGTGTATTAATGCAGGAGGGTAAAGTCGTAGCCTACGCTTCAAGACAGTTGAAACCGCATGAGAAGAATTATCCGACGCACGACCTTGAGTTGGCCGCTATACTTTTTACTTTAAAAATATGGTGTCACTATCTATTCGGTGAAAAATGCCACGTCTATTCAGATCATAAGAGTCTAAAATATCTAATGACTCAGAAGGATCTTAATTTGAGACAGCAACGATGGTTAGAATTGTTGAAAGACTATGAGCTCGTGATTGATTATCATCCGGGAAAAGCTAACGTGGTTGCTGATGCACTTAGCCGAAAATCACTATTTACTCTACGGGCAATGAATGCGGATATAGCTTTGACCGATGATGGTGTGATCATGGCAGAGTTGAAAGCGAGACCATTGTTTGTACAACAGATTCGAGAGGCCCAAGAGGTTGATGATGATTTAAAAACTAAAAGGATTCATTGTGGCTCGGGTGCGAATTCAGATTTTCAGATAGATGCTGAAGGATGTCTACGGTTCAAGAATCGGGTATGTGTACCGAAGAACCCTGAATTGATTTGAATGATTTGTGACAAAGCTCATAGTAGTGGATTGTTAGTTCATCCAGGTAGCACAAAAATGTTTAACGACTTGAAACAGTATTACTGGTGGCATGGTATGAAACGAGACATCTCAAACTATGTGTCGAAGTGCTTAGTATGCCAACAAGTGAAAGCTGAGCATCAAGTGCCATCGGGACTACTTCAGCCGATTATGATACCTGAGTGGAAGTGGGATCGAGTCACGATGGATTTCGTATCGGGTTTGCCTTTGACACCATGTAAGAAAGATTCAATCTGGGCTATTGTTGATAGATTGACAAAATCGGCTTATTTCATTCCGGTACGCACGGATTTCTCACTTGATAAATTAGCTGAGTTGTACCTATCGCAGATCGTACGATTACACGGAGTACCTATTTCTATTGTTTCAGATAGAGATCCGAGGTTCACATCGCGGTTTTGGAAGAAACTGCAGGAGGCTTTAGGTACTAAGCTACACTTCAGTACAGCTTTTCACCCTCAGTCGGATGGTCAATCCGAACGTGTTATTCAAATACTCGAGGATATGTTGAGATGTTGCGTTCTTGAGTTCGAGGGTACGTGGGAACGATACTTGCCTTTGATTGAATTTGCGTATAATAACAGCTTTCAATCAAGTATTAAAATGGCACCTTACAAGGCATTGTACGGTTAAAAATGTCGTACACCGCTATATTGGACCGAGCTAAGTGAAGGCAAGATACACGGGGTTGATTTGATCAGAGAGACGGAACAAAAAGTTAAAGTAATTCGAGAAAGTTTGAAAGCCGCATTAGATCGTCAGAAGTCGTACGCGGATTTGAAGCGAAAAGATATAGAGTTTCAAGTGGGTGATCGAGTGTTCTTGAAAGTATCGCTGTGGAAAAAGATACTTAGATTTGGTCGTAAGGGAAAGCTGAGTCCGAGATTCATTGGGCTGTATGAGGTTATCGAGCGTATCGGGCCGGTTGCGTACAGTATGAGGTTGCCATCTGAGTTGGACAAGATTCATAATGTTTTCCACGTGTCGATGTTACGACGATACAGATTCGATCCTTCTCATGTGATCAGTCCATCAGAAATTGAAATTTAACCCGATTTGACTTATGAGGAAGAACCGATTCGCATCTTAGCTCGTGAAGTGAAAGAGTTGCGAAATAAGAAGATATCACTGGTTAAAGTAATGTGGCATAAGCACGGGGTTGAGGAAGCAACCTGGGAAACCGAAGAATCAATGAAAGAACATTACCCACATTTATTCGCTGGTAAGATTTTCGAGGACGAAAATTCCTTAATGGGGGACAGTTGTAACAGCCCAATTATGACCCTAATCGGAACGGTGGTTTCGGGACCACGAATTCGAGTTAGAAAAATGATTTTTATATTTTATTTAATATGTTTGATATATGTGTGAGCATGTGCTAAAATATAGTGAGATAATTTGATTGTTTATATGTTTAATTTAAGAAAATGATTGAATTGCAAGAGTGGTAAAATTTTCCATTTGCTTGATTGGGAGGATTAAAACAAAGTGTCTTTTTAATTAAGGGATTTTATGTTGCAATTATCCCTATTCTTCTTGTAGTGGACGGCAAAGAGGTATTAAATTAAGTTTTTGTTTGTTTTATTAGTTAAATATATATATGTTATTATTATATTATATTATTTTAACATAGTGGAATAAAAACATAAAATAATTGAAAGGCCATTGCATGTTCATCACTTTCATTTTCCTTAGCCAAAACTAGTAAAAGAAAAAGAGAAGAGAAGCTCAACAAGGTTCGACACTCATCCACTTCAATTAAGTAATTCTTAACTTTGGAATTTTAATAATTTTTGCATTTTTGAGATGCTTGTTCACTCTATTATCAAGCCCATGTGTTAATTTTGTGTAATGGTCTTGTATGTTGGTTATGCCATTGTTGATAACTTGAGTTTTATGAGGATTTTTGGTAGTAAATGGGAGATATGAGCTAGATGAATATATTTTACTCTTGAGTCTTAAGTGAATATAGCTAATTAGAAAATTATTTGTGAAAATATTATCATAGAAAGGCTAAATTGAGAAAATATAAAAGTATATGGACTTAAATAGTCCTTAGGGAGATTCGGCCATAAAGGATGATAGATTAATTTTGAGTAATTCGTGATGTATCGTATTAGGGACTAATTTGTATAGATTGTAAAAGTCAGGGGTAAATTCATAAATTTGCTAAATTATGTGTTATGGATTAAATTGAATGATTATAAATTTATTGAGTTTAAATTGGAATTATTTAGATCAAGAACAAAAGGAAACGGGTTTGGATCGGGGAAAAGCAAAATTTACCGAATAGCCGAGAAGCGTAATTCGTCAATTTACGAGGTAAGATTTAAGCAATTGAGTTTAATCAATTTTATTCTTTACTATATGTTTTCATTTAATGGAAATAAGTATGTTAAATGTCATATTGTCGAATGTATGTATGTAATTAATAAAATTCGGCCGAATGTAAGGTTGCTTGAAAATTTGATTTAATTGCATGATAGGGATAATTACATGGTAATAGAGTAAATGGATATGTGGGATACTCAACGAGAATATGAATATTTTCTTTTGTGAAGGTTAGTCATAAAGGGATTGGCCGAATATGAAATAGGCTTGGATGGGAAATAATAAAGTTATATATGTGTATGTGTTTATATGTGAAGTTGTGAATTGAATTTTATAAGTGTATGGGTAGACTCGAACGAATGACAGGTTAAGTAACGGCACTAAATGTGCGACACGTTACAGAAACATGGCACTATGTGTGCGAAAATGTAAGTAACGGCACTATGTGTGCGATACGTTACTTGAGACAGCACTATGTGTGCGGGAAATGTTAAGTAACGGCACTATGTGTACGATACGTTACTGGAGACGGCACTATGTGTGCGGGAAATGTTAAGTAACGGCACTATGTGTGTGATACGTTACTGTAAACGGTACTATGTGTGCGGAAATGTTAAGTAACAGCACTAAGTGTGCGGCACGTTACTAAATCATACTTCCTAGCGAGCAGGTAAGAGGATTGTTAACCAATCTTATGTACAAAAGCTATTGTGTTATAAGAATGATTGAATATAGTATCCTATACTATGAATGGATGGTTAATGTGTGATTGGTAAGTTCATTAAAGGTATATGTTATCTATAATTTCTCAAAATTTACGGTAACTCAATGTGGAGGTATGGAATTGGTAAGTACGAAACGAGTATGCTAATTACTAATATATGATGGTGCTATATGGAAATAAGTAAAGCATATGACTGTATATTCGTATGAATAAAAGCTACCATAGATTCAAATCTTGAATGTTTGGTTGTTCGACAAGGATGGTATATATATATATGAGACTAATTATGAAATTTTATACTAGCTTATTTGCATATGAAATGTTTAAATCTTACTAAGCTTTGGAAGCTTATTTCGTTTATGGTTGATGGTGTTCTGTAGATTTCTTTTGGAGCGTTCGTCTTGTGCTCGGGATCATAGTTGAAGTTCATCACATTATCAACAAAGTTTTGGTATCTCTTTTGTATATAAACTTAAGATCGATGGCATGTATAGGCTAGCATATGTTCTTGATAAATTTTGAGGTTGTAATTACAAGCCATGCGAAAATGGCTAGTTAAAATACTTGAGTCTATGCATGTTTGATTATGATCTATATATATAAGATGTGCATAGTATGCTTTATTAATATTGGTTAAGTTGGCTATGTTTTAATCATGTTTCGAAAGTGATATATTTTTCTTATGTACGTGATATACTTGGTAGATGCTTGATGATATAGGCTTGTGTTTTGGTTTGGATAGTCGGATAAAATGCAAAGTTTATCAAAGGCTAAATAATGATCATTTTGGTTAGGTAATATGAATATATTAGATGAGTATAATTTACTATATGATTTTGCTAAAAGTATGGAAGAGTTTATGTATATTCGGCTTAGTTCTAAGAATACTTTGGTAATGTATTTAGGTTATATGTTCTTGTAATGGACTTGGTCATTTTTGAAATAATAAGTAGGTTATTCAATGTATGAGTATATATATATCATGTATGTGGTATTTTTAGTTCTTCATTTGATGCGTAAAGCTGTCTAGTATTTTGACTATGCGTAGGCATCTTAAATAAGGGTAAATTTTGGCATATGAATTGGTGTATTATTTTTTACCTTAATAAATCTATATAGTAGGATTGATAATGGTCTTAAATTGATGATGCCGTATATGGCTTTGGTTTAGTGAAGTGTATGTATTATATCCTGAAATCAAATGTCTTATATATATATGTATGTATATCTATATGTGTTCAATTTATATTCAGTTAAATTTTGAGTTATAATCTGTAAATGCCGTGTGGTTGCATAAACAAATTTTTTTATATGACTTAAGTGGCTTTATGATGGTATAAGAGTTGAGACTTGTTAGTAATGCCTCATAACCCCTTTCTGGCAACGGATACTGGTTAGGGGTGTTACAATGTAAGTCTGTTTTGAGTCTGTTTCTCGTAAATTTTATGTTCTTGAGACCGCTGTAGCTTAATCTAGGTAACCAGGGACTATTTTGTAAAAATGTTGAAGGTTTTGGAATTTACCATTGATGAATTCTAGGTATTTTTGAAGTTAAAAGATGAATTTGTAGTCTTGGTTGTTGTTTAGGACTATTTTGTAAAGTGATTTTAGTTAGTTTTTATTGAAAGGACTAATTTGATAAAATATTAAAATTGACATGGAATTCTTGTGAATTTTGAATAAATATGGGCTGTAGTAGTTTAAAAGAAAATTTGGTTAGCATTAGAATTTATGAAATTTTGATAATTTTGGAGTTTTGGATTTAGGGATTAAATTGAGAGAAATGTAAAATTTTAGGGAAAAATTTGTAAAAAGATAAAAACCTAAGGGTCATGCATATTAATGAGTTGATAATCTCCATGTAAGCTAACCATCAATATCATAATATACAGGGGTATGTCACGACAATCAAATATTATCATACTAGAATATTATTCAATCCAATAACAAATCATGTTATGCAATGCTAAACTTGGTCTTCTACTGTCTACACTCTTATCACTATTTATCCCTTCTTGAATGTCAGAAGTTGGATACATACAATACTATTCCAATTATTAGTATCAGAGTATTGGTCCATACTCCGACTACAATTATCTTTTTATTTTATCTCCGATAATGTTAGTAGAATGCACTTAATTTAGGTTTGCTAATCCACCCCAATTCAGAGTAAAAAAATTACTTTTACTACCCCTATTTCAAGTCTACAAGACCTTAAAAGTAGTTTAAAAACAGGTAGGGACTAATTTAAAACAATTCTAGAAGTTTAGGAAATAATTAAAAAAATTGATGCAGGGGTCACACTGCCGTGTTGCCAAGCCGTGTGTCTCACACGGCCAAGTCACACGCTCGTGTAGACCCAAAGTGTACCTTAAACAACAAGTTTACCATTTCTTACTTGCTTAGGCAATAAGCAACTCCAAAAACCAATCATTTAACCTATTCAAAATACAATCAAACATACTTAAAACATGCCAAAACAATCATCGTAGGTGCCTAACCAATGTACCCTCATTGGTACCACATTTTATATGTTCAAATACATCAACAACACATCAAACATTCAAGACTTCCATTCATATCACATTTACCATAATTGAACTAACCTTCAACTTCTAAAGTTACCAAATTTGAAGCTAAGCACCTACCCAACATTATGCTAAGCTACCTAACTTTAAACTATCACATACCAAAATATAAACTAGGCTAACATACCTGTCGTAACCATTTTTTTGTAAAACGGGTCGACTTTGGTTTTGGAAATGAAAACGAAAAACGGGAGTCTCCACCAATCCTTTTTGATGAGGTGTTGTAACATCCGGAAATAGGGCCTAAACGGAACTGTGGTTGCGAAACCATCAATCTGAGATAGAAAAGGTTATTTTAAGTAATTATTATGATTTATTAAGTGATTAGATGCATGTGTTAGAGTATTGATAAGAAATTTTATTGATTTCATGTCTAATTTGCCTATTAGGACTTAATTGCAAAAGTTGATAAATATGAGTTTTAGGTGTTAAAGGATTTAATTGAAGAGCATAATTGAAGTAGAGGTCCTTAAATGGTAATTATACCATTAGGCTTTCATGGACAAAAATGGACATATATAGGTAGAAAGAACCAAAGTTTTTAATGAAGGGTAATTTAGTCATTTGGTAATAAAAAGAAATTAAAAGGGAAAAAGATGGCAAAATATGCTCATCTTCTTCATTAGGCGAAATTTCAAGGGTTCTCCATAGCTAGGGTCTGTTTCAAGCTTCCAAGTTCCATAGTAAGTGATTCCAAGCCCCGCTTTTAATGTTCTTTACGTTTTTGGAGTCCGGTGACTTGATTTAGCTTAATCTAGCAATAATTTAACCTAGGGTTCATATTTGGAAAAATACCCATAGGTGAAATGTGTTTATTTTGATGTTTTATGATAGAATATGAAGTCTGAAATTATGTTAAACAACTTTTGCTAAGCGATTTTAAGTGAAAGCGGGTAAAACGGCTTAATCGGTAAGAAAAATACCTAATGTTCATAAGTACATGTTAGAGTGAGAATTTGATGTTGTCATAGAAGGGAAAAATGATCAGCATGTCATAAAACATAAGAATAAGGGATAAAGTTTAATTTCCGAGCTTTGGGGCAAATGTGTAAATATGTAAAAGTTTAGGGGCAAAATTGTAATTTTTCCAAAGTTAGAGTTAAGGACTGTTTTGATAAATGTGAGTATTAAATAAGCTAAATTTTCTATTATAGATCAAGAAGAACGAATCCGGAGTTAGATCGGGAAAGAAAAAGATAGAGGACTAAATCGATATAGTTGATCGTATTTTGTTTCGAGGTAAGTTTGCGGTAAATAAATGCAATATTCTATTATTTTACATTTAATACTATTAAATTCCAGCATTTATATATTTATTTTATAAATTTATCATTCAAAGACTCAAGTATGAATTGACGGAAAAGCTATCTCGAGAAAGTTAGGTTGAACCTTAGGAATGTGTAGGATACAAATGTCATGATTAGGGTTTAAGGAAATCATGTAAGACCATGTCAAGACATGGCATTGATATGTTACTATAAGGCAAAGGTCCCATGTAAGACCATGCCAAGGCATGGCATTGGTGAGTTCATAAGGCAAGGATACCACGTAAGACCATGTCAAGACATGGCAATGGTTAAGTTTCAAAAGGAAGGCACCCGTGTATCCTTAGTATTCCAAGTGGTTCAACGGGAAAATTCAAAGAGTATACCAAAGTAAAGGTAAGACAAGTTCAAGATAAAAAGGTAAGGTAAGACAAATTCATGTTAAAAGGTACAGGTAAGAATACAAGTTTAAGTATATTGAGTTAAAAGTCTAAGTGATCTTGATAAGAAAAGGATAAAATAATTCATTAAAAATGTTGTTATCTATTTACTTGTAAACTTACTAAGCTTTATGCTTACGCCCGTTCTTTATTTTTTTATATAGTATTACAAGCCAATTCGGGGATCGAAAGGACGTCGGAGATCATTACACACTATCAAAGGATTATATTGGTATTTTGTGACTCGACGTTTTAAGTTATGGCATGTATAGGGACTTAACTATCTTGTGTGTATAACCTTATGATATGGCTTAAGATTGGCTTGTAAATGTATGGTAATGATTAGCTATTAAAATGGCTAATGAAGAGTATGTTTTGGATATTATGTAATGCCTAGTTGATAATTATTAGAAAGAAATTATGTAAGTATATGCAGGGGAACAGTTTGTACAGCAGCAGTGACGTGATTTTGAAAAATCACTAAAAATATTATAAGTGGAATTAGGGTTTGTATGAGATATAGAATTAAAGCTTATTGAGTCTATTTTTATATGAAAGAAACGGTGTAGGCAAAAGAGTTGTATATTATGAGATAATTGATTTTTAGTGTAGAGGGGTCAGAACTATCGGTCTGTGTAACAGGGGAGACTTTAACTAATAAACTGTACTAATTGGCCACGCCAAAAATTCTGGAAAAATTATAGTAAGAAGATATATGAGTCTAGTTTCAGGAAAAATTTACGGATCTAAATTTCTAGTTTTTTAACTCGAGTTATAGTCAATTTAGTGAACATGACGCAGATAGACAGTTTCAATTTTTATGTCCCGAACTAGTAAGTTAAGTCTAGTAATGCCTCGTGCTCGACTCCGGCAACGGTCTCGGGTAAGGGTGTTACATTTATTGGTATCAGAGCGAGAGTTTAGTCGATTCTCGGAATATTCAGTATGAGAAAGAGTCTAACTATACATGCCATACTTATATTTTGATAGTGTGACGACTCTTGACGATTTAAAAATGTTTTTTTTTTCTTTTATAGTTATGGATCCCGAACGAGCTGGTGTAGATGATGTAGAGAGTAGTGCACCCACTCCCGCTGAAGGGACGGTGCCACAAGATAGTCGTGAAAGGCCCGTTACAGTTAGTCAGGGAAGAGGGGCTCGAGAAGCCTTCTTCCAAGCTATGAATGAATGGTTTCTTTGAGTTCGTTAAATGCGACCCATTTGTTAGACCTCCACCCCCTCATGATCCTCAGACTACCCATGTAACTTCTCCAGTCACAGATACAGTTAGAAGAGAGAAGCCACCCGTTGACAAGATTAGAAAACAAGGGGCCGAGGAGTTTCGGGCTACCAAAGATGATGATGCAGAGAAAGCTGAATTTTGGCTCGAGAACACTATCAGAGTTTTTGAGTTATCCTGCACACCAGAAGAGTGTACTAAATGTGTAGTGTCACTTCTTAGAGATTCGGCTTATCAGTGGTGGAAGACACTTGTGTCAGTAGTACCGAAAGAAAGAGTTACTTGGGATTTCTTTCAGGAGGAGTTCCGTAAGAAGTACATCAGTCAGAGGTTTATTGACCAGAAAAGAAAAGAGTTCCTTGAATTAAAACAGGGTAAGATGACAGTGACCGATTATGAACGTGAATTTGTTCGACTTAGCAATTATGCTCAAGAGTGTGTGTCTACAGAGGCTATCATGTGTAAAAGATTTGAGGATGGGCTCAATGATGATATCCGACTGTCAGTTGGTGTATTAGAGATAAAGGAGTTTGTTGTTTTAGTTGAACGAGCCTGTAAGGCAGAAGAGTTATTAAAAAGAAAAGGTAAAGTTGAAATTGAGATGCAAGACACAAAGAAAAGACAGATGAGCAAGTCGTTTCAGTCTACATCCAAGAGGCCTAGGGAGTTTTCTACGAGATCTAATTTTTCAGCCGGGTATTCTAGCCGAAACAGAGGTAGAAGATTTATGGATCCGAAAGCTCAAACCACTTCGATTGCGAGTGTTGGCAGTATTCAGCCTGATAGACCCGAGTGTCCTCAATGTGGTCGACGTCATCCAGGTCAATGTCGAGCAACTGAGATTGGCTGTTTCCGATGTGGTGCACCGGATCATTTCATT
Source organism: Gossypium sturtianum (assembly GCA_025698515.1). NCBI lineage: Eukaryota > Viridiplantae > Streptophyta > Magnoliopsida > Malvales > Malvaceae > Gossypium > Gossypium sturtianum. The sequence continues at coordinate 75,314,308 of CM046947.1, forward strand.
CGAGAGTGTCCCGAAATGGTTAAAAGAGAAGTAATATCGAGTGCAAGATCAGGCAATGCCCCCGTTAGAGGCAGATCTCAGAGAAATCCCAGAGTAGGGGCAGGTAGAGGTATATTTAGAGATATAACAACGAGATCAGATGTTAGAGCACCCGCAAGGACTTATGCTATACGTGCTCGTGAAGAGGCATCCTTCCCCGACGTAATTACGGGTACATTTTCTCTTCATGATGTTAATGTTATTGCTTTGATTGATCCGGGTTCAACCCATTCCTATGTTTGCATGAAATTAATGCCTAGTATGAACATGCCCATAGAGTTTACGGAATTTGTGATTAAAGTATCGAATCCATTAGGTCAGCATGTGTTAGTAAACAAAGTATGTAAAAAATGCCCTTTGATGATTAGAGGTTACTGTTTTTCGGCCGATCTCATGCTATTGCCGTTTGATGAGTTTGATGTGATTCTTGGTATGGATTGGTTAACTGCACATGATGTGATAGTGAATTGTGGAAAGAAATTCATTGAGTTGAAACGTGAAAATGGTGAGATCCTTCGGGTTAATTCAGATGAGTCAGGTAGTTCAATTTCCATGATTTCTGTTATATCTGCTCAGAAATGTTTGAGGAAAGGATGTGAAGCTTATCTTGCTTTTGTGTTGAATACTAAAGATCCAGAGTTGAAAATTGAATCAGTGCCTGTGGTAAATGAGTTTCTTGATGTGTTCCCGGAAGAACTACCAGGTTTGCCTCCTATCAGAGAAGTTGAGTTTGGTATTGAATTGATTCCATGTACCACACCTATTTCTATTGCTCCTTATAGAATGGCTTCAATAGAATTGAAAGAATTGAAAGCTCAGCTACAGGAATTAACTGATAAAGGCTTTGTAAGGCCTAGTTATTCACCATGGGGCGCGCCAGTGTTATTTGTGAAAAAGAAGGACGGTTCCATGAGATTGTGCATAGACTATCGGCAGCTTAACAAGGTAACCATCAAGAAAAAATATCCATTGCCTAGAATAGATGATTTGTTTGATCAATTGAAAGGAGCCACTGTGTTTTCTAAGATAGATTTGAGATCCGGATACTATCAGTTGCGAGTTAAAGAGTCAGATGTTCCAAAAACTGCTTTTCGAACTAGGTATGGTCACTATGAGTTTCTTGTGATGCCATTTGGCTTAACCAATGCTCCTGCTATTTTTATGGATTTAATGAACCGAATTTTTAGACCTTATTTGGACAAGTTTGTAGTTGTGTTTATTGATGACATCTTGATTTATTCCAATGATGAGACTGAGCATGCAGAGCATTTGAGAACAGTTTTACAGATTTTGAAAGATAATCAGCTTTATGCCAAGTTTAGTAAAAGTGAGTTCTGGTTACGGGAGTGAGTTCTGGTTACGGGAAGTTTGTTTTCTTGGACATATTATTTCAGGTGAAGGTATTAAAGTTGATCCAAGTAAGATTTCAGCCATTGTTGGTTGGAAGCCTCCCAAGAATGTATCGAGGTCGAAGTTTTCTTGGTCTTCTTGCGGTTATTATAGACGATTTGTAGAGGATTTTCCATGATAGCTACTCCATTGACAAGATTGCTACAGAAAGATGTCAAGTTTGAATGGTGAGAAGTGTCGCAGAGTTTCGACAAGTTAAAGGCATTGTTGACTGAAGCTCCTGTCTTAGTACAACCAGAACCGGGTAAAGAGTTTGTGATTTACAGTGATGCATCCTTAAATGGACTAGGCTATGTACTTATGCAGGAAGGAAGGGTAATTGCTTATGCCTCTAGACAGTTAAAACCACATGAGAAAAATTATCCGACACATGATTTAGAGCTAGCTGCTATTGTATTTGCATTAAAAATTTGGAGACATCACTTGTATGGTGAGAAATGCCGAATATTCACCGATCATAAAAGTTTGAAATACTTGATGACTCGTAAAGATCTCGAACTTGAGACAAAGAAGATGGCTAGAGTTGATTAAAGATTATGAGCTAGTGATCGATTATCACGGGTAAGGCAAACGTTGTTCTTGATGCTTTGAGTAGAAAATCATTATTTGCATTGAGAGCTTTGCACACTAGTTTGGCCTTATCAGATGATGGTTCTATTTTAGCTGAGTTGAGAGCTAAACCGACGTTTCTTGAAGAAATTTGTGAAGCTCAGAAGGATGACAGTGAGTTGCAAGCCAAAAGGGTTCAGTGCGAGTCAGGTGTAGAGTCTGATTTTCAGATCAGATCTGACGGTTGTTTGATGTTTAGAGACAGGGTATGTGTACCAAAGAATGATGATCTTATTCAGAAGGTTTTACAGGAAGCACATAGCAGTTCTTTGTCTATTCACCCAGGTAGTACAAAGATGTATAATGATTTGAAGAAAATGTATTGGTGGACAGGAATGAAAAGAGATATTTCAGAATTTGTTTCTAGATGCTTGATCTGTCAACAGGTAAAAGCTGAACATCAGGTACCTTCAGGTTTATTGCAGCCTGTATTAGTTCCCGAGTGGAAATGGGACCGAGTTACTATGGATTTTGTGACAGGATTGCCTTTGACCCCGAGAAAGAAAGATGCAGTATGGGTTATGATTGATAAGTTAACGAAGTCGGCTCATTTTATCCCAGTTCGTATGGATTATTCACTTGACAAGTTGGCCGAGTTGTATATTTCAGAGATTGTGAGACTACATGGAGTACCGTTATCGATCATCTCAGATAGAGATCCGAGATTTACTTCACGGTTTTGGAAGAAATTGCAGGAAGCTTTAGGTACAAAGTTGAGTTTTAGTACCGGCTTTCCATCCTCGGGATCGATGGTCAATGTAAAGAGTTATTCAGTACTTGAAGATATGCTTAGATGTTGTGTATTGGAGTTTCAAGGTAGTTGGGAGAAATATTTGCCGTTAACGAGTTTGCTTATAATAATAGTTATCAATCGAAGTCGAAGATGGCACCTTATGAAGCTTTGTATGGACGTAAATGTCGCACACCTTTGTATTGGACAGAGCTTAAGGAAAATCAGATTTACTGGGGTTGATCTAGTCAAAGAAACAGAAGAGAAAGTAAAGGTCATCGAGATTGCTTGAAAGCAACCTCGCATGCATGTAAATCCTATGCGATTTAAAAGAAAAGAAATTGAATTTCAAGTTGGTGATAGGGTATTCTTAAAAGTATCCCCTTGGAATAAAGTTCTCGATTTGGCAGAAAGGCAAATTAAGTCCCCGCTTTATTGGACCGCTTGAGGTGATCGAGAGAGTTGGGCCATTGGCATATCGGTTAGCTTTGCCGATCGAATTAGAGAAGATTCATAATGTGTTTCATGTGTCTATGCTACGTCGTTATCATTCAGATCCATCGCATGTAATTTTGCAGACAGAGGTTGAGATTCAAACCAGATATGACTTACGGTGAGGAACCAAAGAAAATTCTAGCTCGGGAGGTTAAGCAATTAAGGAACAAAAGTATTGCACTTGTGAAAGTATTATGGGATAGGCATGGGATAGAAGAAGCTACATGGGAGCCCGAAGAGGCTATGCGAAAAGAGTATCCAAATCTCTTCATTGTAAGATTTTTGGGACGAAAATCCCTAAAGGGGGAGAAATGTAACATCCTCGAAATAGGGCCTAAACGGAACTGTGGTTGCGAAACCATGAATCTGAGATAGAAAAGGTTATTTTAAGTAATTATTATGATTTATTAAGTGATTAGATGCATGTGTTAGAGTATTGATAAGAAATTTTATTGATTTCATGTCTAATTTGCCTATTAGGACTTAATTGCAAAAGTTGATAAATATGAGTTTTAGGTGTTAAAGGATTTAATTGAAGAGCATAATTGAAGTAGAGGTCCTTAAATGGTAATTATACCATTAGGCTTTCATGGGCAAAAATGGACATATATAGGTAGAAAGAACCAAAGTTTTTAATGAAGGGTAATTTAGTCATTTGGTAATAAAAAGAAATTAAAAGGGAAAAGATGGCAAAATATGCTCATCTTCTTCATTAGGACGAAATTTCAAGGGTTCTCCATAGCTAGGGTCTGTTTCAAGCTTCCAAGTTCCATAGTAAGTGATTCCAAGCCCGCTTTTAATGTTCTTTACGTTTTTGGAGTCCGGTAACTTGATTTAGCTTAATCTAGCAATAATTTAACCTAGGGTTCATATTTGGAAAAATACCCATAGGTGAAATGTGTTTATTTTGATGTTTTATGATAGAATATGAAGTCTGAAATTATGTTAAACAACTTTTGCTAAGCGATTTTAAGTGAAAACGGGTAAAACGGCTTAATCGGTAAAAATACCTAATGTTCATAAGTACATGTTAGAGTGAGAATTTGATGTTGTCATAGAAGGGAAAAAATGATCAGCATGTCATAAAACATAAGAATAAGGGATAAAGTTTAATTTCCGAGCTTTGGGGCAAATGTGTAAATATGTAAAAGTTTAGGGGCAAAATTGTAATTTTTCCAAAGTTAGAGTTAAGGACTGTTTTGATAAATGTGAGTATTAAATAAGCTAAATTTTCTATTATAGATCAAGAAGAACGAAATCGGAGTTAGATCGGGAAAGAAAAGATAGAGGACTAAATCGATATAGTTGATCGTATTTTGTTTCGAGGTAAGTTTTTATGTAAATAAATGCAATATTCTATTATTTTACATTTAATAATATTAAATTCCAGCATTTATATATTTATTTTATAAATTTATCATTCAAAGACTCAAGTATGAATTGACGGAAAAGCTATCTCGAGAAAGTTAGGTTGAACCTTAGGAATGTGTAGGATACAAATGTCATGACATTAGGGTTTAAGGAAATCATGTAAGACCATGTCAAGACATGGCATTGATATGTTACTATAAGGCAAAGGTCCCATGTAAGACCATGCCAAGGCATGGCATTGGTGAGTTCATAAGGCAAGGATACCACGTAAGACCATGTCAAGACATGGCAATGGTTAAGTTTCAAAGGAAGGCACCCGTGTATCCTTAGTATTCCAAGTGGTTCAACGGGAAAATTCAAAGAGTATACCAAAGTAAAGGTAAGACAAGTTCAAGATAAAAAGGTAAGGTAAGACAAATTCATGTTAAAAGGTACAGTGTAAGAATACAAGTTTAAGTATATTGAGTTAAAAGTCTAAGTGATCTTGATAAGAAAAGGATAAAATAATTCATTAAGAATGTTGTTATCTATTTACTTGTAAACTTACTAAGCTTTATGGTTACGCCCGTTCTTTATTTTTTTATATAGTATTACAAGCCAATTCGGGGATCGAAGGACGTCGGAGATCGTTACACACTATCAAAGGATTATATTGGTATTTTGTGACTCGACGTTTTAAGTTATGGCATGTATAGGGACTTAACTATCTTGTGTGTATAACCTTATGATATGGCTTAAGATTGGCTTGTAAATGTATGGTAATGATTAGCTATTAAAATGGCTAATGAAGAGTATGTTTTGGATATTATGTAATGCCTAGTTGATAATTATTAGAAAGAAATTATGTAAGTATATGCAGGGGAACAGTTTGTACAGCAGCAGTGACGTGATTTTGAAAAATCACTAAAAATATTATAAGTGGAATTAGGGTTTGTATGAGATATAGAATTAAAGCTTATTGAGTCTATTTTTATATGAAAGAAACGGTGTAGGCAAAAGAGTTGTATATTATGAGATAATTGATTTTTAGTGTAGAGGGGTCAGAACTATCGGTCTGTGTAACAGGGGAGACTTTAACTAGTAAAATGTACTAATTGGCCATGCCAAAAATTCTGGAAAAATTATAGTAAGAAGATATATGAGTCTAGTTTCAGGAAAAATTTACGGATCTAAATTTCAAGTTTCGTAACTTGAGTTATAGTCAATTTAGTGAACATGACGCAGATAGATAGTTTCAATTTTTATGTCCCGAACTAGTAAGTTAAGTCTAGTAATGCCTCGTGCTCGACTCCGGCAACGGTCTCGGGTAAGGGGTGTTACAGGTGTGATCGGGTCACCTCATAATTCGGTCATTTTAATAATAGATTTGATTTATTAAAACAACAGTTTTGGTCTACAAAATTTAGGAAAACGGTTCGGGAGTCGATTACGCACGAGGAAGGATTAGCACCCTCGTAACGCCCAAAATTGGTACCTAATTGATTATTTGATGTCTTTATGTCGAAACCTTGAAGAGATTTGAAAATACAATCCTCTTTATTTAAAAGAAAACTTGAATGAATTAAAATCTCTTATTTCAAAAAAGTAAGATGTCACGCCCAGTAAGTTAGGGTACGACATTTTGAGTTCCCGAAATTGAGCTTGTCTTTCAATTTTTAAAACTTGTATTTAAGCTTGAGGAGGATATTCGATTATTTGGGTCAAATGAAAAACCAGAACCCAGTAAGTTAGGGCGCGATCTCTCGAAATTCCAAATACAGAATATTGCCTTTGCCTTTTTGAAATCCTTATCCCGAGATAACAAAACGTCACACCTAGTGAGTTAGGACACGACGATTTTGAATTCTCGAGAATAAGTTTTATTTAACTTTTATGCTTTGATTTTTAAAAAGAAAATAATAGGTTCTTTAGACTCGGTGAGAAAAATCGAAACCCAGTAAGTTAGGGCACGATTTCTTTCGAACCTTAGAACACAGAGTATTTGCTTATTTTAAGGCAAAAATTTTAATTGATCGGATAAAATGGAATATGATCTTATGGTAAGATATGAAATGAATTTTAGTGCTAATATATGCAACTAAATAATGATGATGACAATAGTAAATATAAATATCGATAATGAATAGTCAAAATTTGGAAGTATGTGCAACAAAATATAAATACATAAATAAATAATGAAATGACAATAATAAGCTTAAAAATTTAAAATAAAGCAGATCGAAGTAAAAAATAATAAGGGTAAAAGTAAAAATAAAACAAACCCAAAATAAAAGGAATAGTAAGAGCAAAAATAAAAAAAGATAAATAATAATACACAAAAAAATAAAAATAAAAATAAAAATAAAAATAAAAATAAAAATAAGACGAACTAGTTATAAAAATAATGAGTAAATAAAAAATAATTTAAAATTTAATAGTGAACAAATAAATAAATAAATAAATGAATATTAGGTAAAATAGTTAAAATAATATTATTAATAATTATGGTAATAAACGAATAACAATAATAATAAAAAATAATAGTGATAATAATACTAATAAAAAGTGATAATAATAACAAACGAATAATAATGGTAAAAAAATAATAGTAATCATAATACTAATAATAATAGTGATAAAATAGTAATAATAGTATTAATGGTAAACGAATAATAATAGTGAAAATAAATGAATAATAATAATAATAACAATAATAATAATAATAATAATAATAATAATAATAATAATAATAATAATAATAATAATAATAATAATAATAATAATAATAATAAACAAATAATGAATATAAAAGAAATATAAAAGAATAGTAATAAATATAAAAGAAATAATGAAATGATAATAAAATAATAATAATAGTGAAAATAGTAATAAATATAAAAGAAATAATGAAATAATAAAAAAAAAATAATAGTGAAAATAGTAATAAATATAAAAGAAATAATGAAATAAAAATAAAATAATAATAATAATAGTATTAAAAGTGATTAATTTAATAACAAAAATAAAAAAAAAAGACTAATTCGAACTTAAAATAGAAGTTTGGGGGGCAAATCCGCAAATAAATAAAAGGAAAGGGGGAACAGGAACTAAATTAAAACAAATTGAAAAAGCGGAAGGACTGGGCGCATAAATAACCCAAAAATCGCAAAAACACGCGGATCTTGAGGCTCATGGGTCGGGTCTCGGGTCGGTCTCCCCAAAACGACGCCGTTTTGGCGCTGGGGAGGCCTTATGGAAACGGCGCTGTTTTGCCATTTTATAAAAGCCCAATTTTTTTTTAAAACTTCATTTCTTTCTTCCTACAAAAAAAAAAAAAACTAAAACTTCTCCAGCAAAACTCTCTCTCCCACCATCTCCTCCTGCCGAATTCCGGCCAAGATCCGGCGCCGGACCACCGCCGGCGACCATCGTGTGAGGTGGCCGGAAAGGTGAAAAGTCACCTTTTTGAACCCCTTTCAACGTGGGACTCCGATCCAAGGCCAAAATTACAAAAAAGGTAAGATATTTCTTTTTTAATGTATGAATATATATGTATGTATATTCAAAGTAATGAAAGAAAAAAAAAAGAAAATGAAACGAATGAAATAAAAGAATCAAGTCTTACGAATCTGATTTTTTGAATCTGTTAGTATTCAATAATGTCTGCCTTTTTTTTTATTGAAAAAAACTCTCCCTTATGCATTAGTTTTCGGATGGCTTTATTGCCAAAGAAATAATTCTTTTACATTTTTTCCTGTTTCTTTCTGTCACTGCCTCTGTTTCTCTGTTTGCAGGTCTATGGAGAAGGGTCAACGAGCACAGAGGCGGTGTGCTGCGCCGACGGCAAGACACATGGGGCGATACGGCGCTGAACCTTTAGGGTTTTCTTTTTCTTTTTTTGTTTAATATTTTTTGGGCCATTGGGCCATTTGTAACTTGGGTTTGGGTGTTTGGTTTTTTTGGGTTTGTAAACCGGGCAAATTTTGGGCTCTACAGCTGCCCCTCTTTGCTCGTTGTCGTGTAACGAGAACGGAGCAAAGACCTTTAAGAAGGACCAAATTTGCCCGGTTTTCGGACCTCGACTTCTTTAGCGCTTCTCTTCTTCCAGTAGTTTTAATCTATCCCACTGCAACTTCGGGGTATAAGATTTGCTATCTTCAATCTGCTCCACTGAAACCTCAGGGAGATAAGATTTGTAGTTTATAGCTTCAATCTGTTCCACTGCAACTTCAGGGAAATTAGATTTGCTATCTTCAGTCTGCTCCACTGCAACTTCAGGGAGATAAGGCTAATGGCTTCAATCTGTTCCACTACAACTTCAGGGAGATAAGATCCGCCAATTTGTAGCTTCAATCTGTTCCACTGCAACTTCAAGGAAATAAGATTTGCTATCTTCAGTCTGCTCCATTGCAACTTCAGGGAGATAAGACTTGTAACTTCAACCTACTCCACTGCATCTTCAGGGAGATAAGGTTGTGATGATCTGCTCTACTGCATCTTCAGAGAGATAAGATCTATGATTTATAGCTTCAATCTGTTCCACTGCAACTTCAGGGAAATGAGATTCGCTATCTTCAGTCTGCTCCACTGCAACTTCAGGAAGATAAGACTTGTAACTTCAACCTGCTCCACTGCAACTTCAGGGAGATAAGGTTTGCTATGATCTGCTCTACTGCAACTTCAGAGAGCTAAGATCTGTAATTTAGCTTCAATCTATTCCACTGCAACTTCAGGGAAATAAGATTCACTATCTTCGGTCTGCTCCACTGCAACTTCAGGGAGATAAGATTTGTGGTGACAACTTTTATTCGACCTGCTGCAACTTCAGAGGTATAGGACTTCTAATTTGTAGTTTAAATCTGTTCCCCTACAACTTTAGGGAAATAAGATTCGTTATCTTCAGTCTGCTCCACTGCAACTTCAGGGAGATAAGACTTGTATCTTCGATCCGCTTCACTCAGGAAGGCAAGATCTGCTATGTTCAATCTGCTCCACTGCAAACTCAGGGATGCCGGACTAGTATCTACGATCCGCTTCATTTCGGGAAGGCAAGATCTCGCTATCTTCAATCTGCTCCCATCGCAAACTCGGGGATGCCGATGGTATCTTCGATCCGCTTCGCCGGGAAGGCAAGATCTCGCTATCTTCAATCGCTTCACCGCAAAATCGGGGATGCCGATCGTATCTTTCGACCGCTTCGCTCGGGAGGGCAAGATCTATCTTCAATCTGCTCCACTGCAACTTCAGGGATGCCAGACTAGTATCTTCGATCCGCTTTGCTCAGGAAGGCAAGATCTGCTATCTTCAATCTGCTCCACTACAAACTCAGGTATGCCAGACCGGTATCTTCGATCCACTTCGCTCAGGAAGGCAAGATCTGTTATCTTCAATCTGCTCCACTGCAAACTCGGGGATGCCGGACCGGTATCTTCAATCCGCTTCACTCGTGAAGGCAAGATCTCGCTATCTTCAATCGCTTCCATCGCAAACTCAGGGATGCCAGACCGATATCTTCGATCCGCTTCACTCAGGAAGGCAAGATCTGCTATCTTCAATCTGCTCTATTGCAAACTCGGGGATGCGATGGTATCTTCGACCGCCGTTCGGGAAGGCAAGATCTCGCTATCATCAATCGCTCCATCGCAAACTCAAGGACGCTTGATGGTATCTTCGATCCGCTTCGCCAGAAGGCAAGATCTCGCTATCTTCAATCTGCTCCACTCCAAACTCGGGATGCGGTGGTATCTTCGATCCGCTTCGCTCAGGAAGGCAAGATCTACTATCTTCAATCTGCTCCATTGCAAACTCAGGGATGCCAGACTGGTATCTTCAATCTGCTTCGCTCAGGAAGGCAAGATCTGTGAATTCACCGATGTTGCGACACCGTCCTCTGGGGGACCTGTCTTGTAAAATCAGTTTTATGTGTTTATGCTTATGCAAAATGGTTAGGATGCAATGATCGGAATGAATCTAATGCTCCTAACTAAATGTATTATGGACGACATTCGCATGAATGCCGAATGTCATGAGAATGAGTTTTTTTTACAATGATTAAGATGCAATGATCAGAATGAATCAAATGCTCCTAACTAAATGTGTCTTGAGTGATGATGTATGAATGCAAAATGAAGTGATCCCTTTTTGATGCTTAGGGTTGTCACTGCTCATCGTCCATCAGAGTTTTATTGCTGACGTATTACGCTGCTATCTCGCTCGGCTGGTACCTTTGCCAAAAAACTCAAAGAAATAATCATATTTTGTTTAAATGACTTGCCCCAATGTAACTTCAAGGTCCATTCTATGGTACCTATGGGACTTTAAGGCTTATACCATCTTCAGACCCTCTCACTGCAATTCAGGGGGTATAGGATCTGAATCCTTTCCCATCAATTTGGTCTGTTACAATTCCCCGGATGCCATAGCCAGATATATATGTTTGCAGAATATCATTTTCCTCTCGAGAATGATCCTTTCTTCGCTTGGGTTGGCATTGCTCGTTTTCCGTCAGGATTCTATCACCGACGCAATATCTTGCTTTTTGTGTTCAATCGTTAGTTTTGACAGAAACTCTGAGGAGATAGTCTCAATTTAGACTCTTTCTTCTCAAATATCTTCACCCCTAAGCTTAGTAAGCTCTAAACTATAGACCTGTGTCAGGTTCTCGTATCATTTAGAAACTTCTAAAGTAATATGCGAAACTCCTTTTATGAAAGTGTTATTAGTCCACTAATCGTTATTTCAATGCAAAATGCTTGGAAAAGATCATAATGATGGACGAAATGGAAATTTATTGAGAGTAAAGATCGAAATGAATAAATTAATCAAGATATCAAATTTTGAAAAAGCACAAAATGAGAATGAATTAATCAAGATAACAAATGAAATTTATTGGGAGCGTATCTTGAAAAGAATAAAGTAATCAAAGATAGTAAATTCAATCTGGGTAAGATGAAAACTAGGTGCCCCAGATATCGCAGCATGAGCTTCTCTGTTCAAACTTCTTGAGGACCATTTTAAGTTCAATATTGGTTTAGGGGATCTAGAGTACTCTGTTTATGCCCCAAGACGTAACATCTCTCCTTCTTGTTAATTCGGAGAAAGCAAGACTACCACATGCCCCATTTTTATCAAAATTTAAATTGCCCTTTACGGGTTTTCAATTCAAAACCCTTTTGGTCTCAAGGCGCCCTTTTCGGGTTTTCACATTGGCCTCTCCTTTTCCTTTTCTTTTCTTTTCTCATATTTTCCCTTTCTCTTTTTTTTTTTTGAAATGAAATATTTCTTGATTTGAACTCATAGGATTAGACAAGTCCTGGTTATCCCTCTCGGTCAAAATCAACGCCTTTTTAGAGAAGCCCTTCTTTACCCCAAACGATCCTTCCCAGTTTGACATCCATTTTCCTCAGAAATCCTTTTGTATGGGAAGGATCCTTTTCAAAACTAGGTCTCCTTTATGGAATTCTTTAGGGTGAACCTTCTTATTATAGGGCCGCATCATTCGCTTTCGGTACAAATAACCATGAGGATGGCCTTTAGCCTCTCTTCTTCGATCAAGTTCAGCTAATCATATTGGGATTTGATCCATTCTGCTTCATTCGACTTCAACTCTGATAAAACTCAGAGAGAAAGAATCTTGACTTCCATGGGCAAAATTGTCTCTATTCCATAAATCAATGAGAAATGCATTGCCCCGGTGAGGGTCCTAACAGACGTTCGACAAGCACAGATGCCAATCTTCATGAGTCTCAATCTTTTTCCCGGTGACCCTTTTTTTATTTTTAGTATAATTGATGCAATCCCCTTCCATGGTGGACCAGCAGTACCTGAACTTCATGATTTGCCTGGCCATTGTAAAGCCATTAGCATGTGTTCCTCTTCTAAGATTTCTTTAGCCTATACGATCAGGTAAAAACATCTTTGAATTCTTGGAATAACTCAATGACGTCTCGCTTTGTCTCTGCAGCGATACAGGCTCCGATCTTCACCTCTTTCTCTTCTCCTAGGCTCACACTGACGCTTTGTAAGGTCGGATCTATTTTTTATCTCGTTTTACCATCCTTAACAAATCAGGAGATAGGTTACAATCTCTATCGTCTCCAAAGTACTAAGATCCCTCTAGACACATATCTTGCTCAGAAGTAGATTCTAAGTCAGTAGCAGCGTCGCTCATGTCATTGATATCTAGGGACCTATTGTAGGTACGAAGGAATATTCAAAGAAAAAATGAATCTAAGAATGATTATTTATTTGGTATGAACATAAATGAAATAAAGGAATAAAAGAATATTTGCTCAAAGTGAGACACAAAAATGCATTTTCATTGAGAATCTGGATTTTGAACATAAGCCTATTTCACAAAAAGATTCTTATTGCTCCTAGGCTTAGAGCAATAAGCGTGTTTTGGACATTACTCCAAATTAGCTCTAAAAAATACAAGGATCTCTTCCACAGTCCCATTGTTAAAAACACTCCCAAGTATGTAAGGGCAGACGTTTGAAAAATTCTATTCTCCTGTTCCCTTTTTAGATATGGCGTTAATGTTCAGATTCCCCGATATTCTTTCCAGGCTTTTGACTTCTTCAAGGAATTCCAATTTTTGATTATTTAGGGTTTTTTTGTGAAATTTAATGCATGTAATGCAATGCAATGTAAATGCATGAAATGAATGCAAAAAAGAAAGAGAGACGTTGATTCTAGATTCAATTCCATTAGAACAACTTTTCTAGAAAACAAATTTCTTTACATAAAACAGATTACATATACGGCATTGCCCTAATGCTCGAAGCCTTAACTTTCCATTGAAGCCAAGTTAACTCCTAACCCTAATCTGATTCTAATTCACTTCAAACTTAGCACGTCAGCTTGAACTGCTATGGTTTGCCAATGATTTGCCACCTCTTGTACTTGAGCAACTAATTTTTTCAATGGAGAGTAGTTCTTAGAGAATACTTGATAAGAAACCCTTTTCACTCTCCAAAAGCGGCTATGGAACCAAGCCAACAAGATTTCTACACATCTAAATGCATCTTCCTTCACCTGTTCCTCGGCATGTATTCAAAGATAAGAATGTTTCGGCCAAAATTACGAGGACGGGCGTGACCCTCTTGTCAAGTCTATCAAACAAGTCTAAAACTGCCTTGTCCACGTGCCCCAGTGCTTTAGGGAAAACATCCAGTTTGTAAATGCTTAAAGCAAAGACATTTACCCTTTTCTTCATATATGGGTGTGCTAAGATCGAATCTCACGAATTTTCTAATGGATGCCTTCACTAGCTCCTTTTGATTGATCTGGACTGCGACCCATTGCTTACTCATCCCCGCAATGCTCATTAACTCCTTTTAAAAGAGTTGAGACGTGACGGCTCTTGAATAATCCTTGTTGGCTTGAATCATCGGGCAATGAAGTAAAGTCTTGTTTTCCTTCGCGGACTATCAGTCTTCTTTCGTTGTGTTTACTTGGACCCTATTCGGACTGCCGTACTATATTCCACTATATCAAGAAGTTCATTTTTCTATGACAAGCTCTTCTATTTAGTAATCGAAATATGAATCGACACCTCCTTTCTAAGATGATACGATGCAATGCAATGCAATCATAAACAAAACAAAACACGTTAGCATAAGAAAAAATAAACAACAAAATAGAATACCTAAATGGGTGACCACTAGGGTTTGGCACGGCTCTACTTAAGGTGGGCTCCTAAGGCTCGCTATATGGGGTTCGGTTCTAAAGTTAAGGTACCCGAACCAGCAGATTCCTCGATCCTCACCCATTATAGGCTCATACGGATCGAGTTCAGTTCAGGGGAATACATTTCCCTATGGCTGCACGGAGATGAAAATCTCACGAAGACATAGGTACGAATGTATTCTGAAAGCGGTCCACTATCCTGCACGGAGGTGAAAACCTCACGAAGGAGTAGCTTCTCACTCCCACTTAAAAAGGGTAAGACCAAATGGTCCTTATGCAATATGATGCTAAAACATTCTACGAGAACCAAACCACAATAATTATATGAAATAACACAAACAAATGCAATAAGAGGATCGTAATTTTTCAAATCAGATTTTCAATTTTCGACAACAAGATAGATAATAATCAATTTTACGGCTCGACTCTCTCATGTCCCTAGTAGAGTCGCCAAGCTGTCGTAACTATTTTTTTGTAAAACGGGTCGACTTTGGTTTTGGAAATGAAAATGAAAAATGAGAGTCGCCACCAATCCTTTTTGATGAGGTGTGATCGGGTCACCTCATAATTCGATCATTTTAATAATAGATTTGATTTATTAAAACAACAGTTTTGGTTTACAAAATTTAAGAAAACGGGCTTGGGAGTCGATTACGCACGAGGAAGGATTAGCACCCTCGTAACGCCCAAAATTGGTACCTAATTGATTATTTGATGTCTTTATGTCGAAACCTTGAAGAGATTTGAAAATACGTGATCGCTGTGATTTCAGAGTTTTAAATTTATAATGATCGAACCTGGAACTAACTATAACAACGATTGAGGCAAGTCCACCTATCGAACAGTAGTATAGCTTAGGCAAGACCGGATTGTCGAACCCAAAGGAACCAAAAGTACTAATACTTACTTTCTTTTTATTATCTAGCCTAAAATAAGTGAAGTTGTTATTTAAACTAAATTTAACTAACTACTAAGCTAAAGACGCAAAGACTAAAAGAATGAATTGGGGAAATACTGTTGGAAAAACTCAGTTGATTAAGACGATACCCTTAGGAAGAATCCACCTAGACTTCACTTGTTATCTAACTCTAAACCAGATGATTTATTCACTTGACTTGATCCGTAAGACTCCCTAATGTATATTAAACCCTCTCTCGAAGCGAATAACGTCTAACCCTAGGTTGATTAATTGAAATCTCTTTCTAATTAAAACCCCTAGAATTGCATTAACTCGATCTATGGACTCCCATATTAGGTTTCACCCTAATCTGGCAAAATCTCGTCACCCTATCTCTAGGCGCGCGATCAACTCCGCTTAATTATGCTAGATCTACTCTTAAGCAGGGACTTTTGCTCCTCCACCTAAGCACATCAAATCTGAATCAATATCCCGAAAATATCAACACAAGAATTAAGAACACATAATTAAGAACAAATCAAGTATTTATCATATAGTTCAGCAAACGATAACAAGATTCATCTAAGTTTCATCCCCTTCAGGTATCTGAAGGGTTTAGTTCATAATGATAAAAGAAAACATCTCAGAAGAAAAGATAAAACAAAACATAAGAAATCCCTAAAACCCCCTGAAGGAATTAAAGGAGAGATCCGCCGTCTTGAGTAGAATTCTCGGCTTCTTGAGATGGATCAACTGGCTATCTTCGAGTGTTTCCCACAAATCGACCTTTTCGCCTCGGCTCCTTGGCCTAGCTCACGCGCCCCTTCTAGGTTATACTTAGGGTGTTTATATAGGCTTTTGAGATAGGTTTCTTTGCCCTAAGTATCCTTTTCCGAGTGAAATTGCTCTTCTCCACGATAGGGACACGGCCATGGCACACGCCCGTGTGAATCGCCTTTGCCGTGTGTTCGGACTTTTAATGAGGTGACACGCCGTGTAAATCGTGATCAAAGCCGTGTTCTAGTCTATCAAGGAGACACACCGTGTTGGCTCAAGTCCGGCCGTGTCGATTTTCACTTTGGCCCAATTTGGTCCGTTTTGAGCCCGTTTCTCGTTCTTTCCATCCTCTGGTGCTTTCCTGAGTATAAAACATGAAAAGAAACGATTAATAGCACCTTTTTACATAAATCAAGGGATAAATCATCCAAAAGTATGCTAAATGTGGGATTAAAATATGTTACTTTTACGGTTTATCACATACCCCCACACTTAAGCTTTTGCTTGTCCTCAAGCAAAATTCTCAACTTACAATTAAAACAAACTTTCCATGATTCAATATTCCTATCAATAATGTCTTATCATAATTCATAGATAATTTATACATGGATAATTTAACTCAAAGAGTCCTCAAGATTTAAACAATATAAGTCATACATTTGTAGCCTAAAACATAGGTGCTTCCCCTCATCTAAATAATTACCTCTGATCCAAAACCTACAAGGATTAACATCCTCACAAAAGATTCACTTAAATCACTCGAAGTGATTAAGGTTCAGAATTAAGCACTCAAACGTCAAATCTAAAAAGTTAATCCCATAGGCTTGCATGAAAATCAAATCTCCACCACTGTAATATGAGATGATGCACAAATCAAAAGGTCTTTGAAAGGGTTGTAACGGGGCTTGGGTTAAGGTGTGGATAAAGGCTGAATTAGAGGGTTAGAATCGAGATTGAATTGACAAATTACCTAACTAGAAACAATGAACTGAATAAAAGTAATTACATCAATTGAAAACTAATAATACGAGCTTCTTCTTCAATAATTGGAATTTAACGTATAAGCTCACCTAATCTCAAAACTAATAATGAATATACTTCGATTTTTTTTAAGAACAAATCATAATAAAGAACTTTAACAACTGAAATAAAGAACATAGTTAGGCAACTGGTCAAATCAAATCTCGACAAAAAAGGGTAGTCAAGAAGAATGGTGATAACAAATACAAAGGGTTTTGGGTTAATATTAGTGGGTGAGTCAATAAAAAGGCTTGTTAGGATCAAAGGGGTTCACTAGGGGTTAATTATGAATGTAGGCTTTTTATGGAGTAAGTGGGTTAAATCCTAGGTGCCTTTATCATTTTTGTATATCAAATCAAAGATGTGGTCTCAACATGTATAATCGAGGCAAGTTCTAGAATAACAGTTCAATGTTGACACACTCATAATCAAAAAGTAAGCATGAAAAAAGGATATATGCTCTTATAAGGCTCAAAATCTCACAAAAATTATGGGTATTTTGATATCAACCTCGTAAATTTCAAATTTCAAAGTAATATTCAAATTCAGGTAGACAACCTAGAAAAATTTTTAATAATAGAAAAATAGACTTATCATGCTTGATTCTCTAGTATCTTAGAATTTAATTATCAATGCACCATTATCAATGACTTAATCTAAAACATATCAATAAAAATCATAAATCATGGAATTTTCATTCTAATGATAATATGAGAAATTTACTTAAAAACAAGACTAAATTCAGGGATTTGAGAATAATGAAAAAAAATTAGGCACTTTTAGAATAATGTAAAAAGTTAGGCACTTTTACCCCCCACACTTAAGATGTACATTGCCCTCAATGTACAAAGATAGATAAATAAGCATGTAATACTTAAACCAAAAGAGAAGAAGAGAAGTAACACTTCCTGAATTTTGGATGGATTCCTTGAGTCGGAGGTGACAGATGACTTATGTAGCAGTGAGTTACTCCTAGTGATTTGTTCGTTATTTTTGAGTGTACAATTGAAACTGCAAAATCATCAGTTAGATGTCTCGGGGGCGAAATTAAACAAGTGTTTGTTAGTAATACTCTAAGGTTAGATAGCCAATGATAACATGAATAAAATAAATGTATGAAACATAAAATGCAAAAGAGTTTAAATTAAGACAAATAAAAATTAAAACGAAATAACTAAAAAGAAAAGAAAACTAAAAATAAGGAAAATAAAAGGACTCAGAGGTCCTCATCATCAGCTGGGTCTTGCGGTGGTGTCGATAAAGAAATGTGGAAGTGATGACAAATCTGCTGGAGGGTGGCCTCGATGCCATCAAAACATCGAGTTGTGTTAGTGAATTGCTGAGTACAGTACTACTCGAACTAAGTAAGGCATGCAGAAATGTCCGAAAGTGAAGCTGCTGCATGGGAGGGCCGCTGGCTCGGGAGTGGTGCCTCCTGTGGTGGTGGGACATCATCAGTAATGTCCTCGGGCTCCTCCTCGTCAGTGGGGAGGGCTAATCGGTATTGAGGAGGATCGGTCCCACGATGATATTTGATCATCCTCATATGTAGCATCGTCTGGATGCCCTGGGGTGCCATCTGCCCAATCAGTGTGAGGGAGGAACTCTGGGCATCGGTGTTGAGGAGGCCAAAGTATCGAGCCAACCGTGTGATGTATGGACTCATTGATAGAATCCCCCTCTTGTGTGGCTCCGTCTGGTGCTGAATCGCATGGGCTATGAAATATGCAAGATCGAAAATGTGCTCGTTCGACATGCACCACAGGTAGTAGACGTCGTGAGTATTCACCACGCCAGTGCTCTCGCGTCGTCCTATAATAGTGTGAGCCAAAATGGCATGGATGTACTGCAAGGACGGGACAAGGGCTGTCGCCTTGGAGCGACTGGGGTCGTAATTGCCCTTGTCAGGGGCTAAGTTGTACCAACAGCTCACGGGGGTACAGTGGATGTGGCGGTGTAGCTCGGAAAGATCATTCTCTGCTACGAAGGCATCCGTATACAGTCCGAGTGCGGCCCCAAATTGTGGTACATTTAGTCGTCGTACAGTGCCTCCTAGACGAAATTGAATCGTGCCCGGATCATCGTATTGCACCATCACCGTCTGTAGTTGAAAAGTAGCACAAAACTCTAAGGTAAGTTCCAAGTATGTGGGCTCGATGATGGAAAAGAATTGGTCCCACGGCTCGGTTGTAAGAAGTGCTCGGACATCGTCTGCGAGCCAGACCTGCTCTAACGCGGCCCAATCGATGCATCTATCGGTACCGAGAGGTCGTGCCCGTAGTGTCTTATATCGTTCCTCTTGTGCCTCTTGAGTAAATTGAAGGAATCGGTGGCGCACTTCGGAGGAGGCACTGGCGGAGGACGAACCAGGTCCCTTTCGTTTCTTGGAAGTGGCGGCTGCGGTTCGCTTTCCTCTTGATGATGACATTGTTCCTGAAAATAAGTAATATTCAAGTAAAAATTTTTTTCAAGTACTTTTATCTAAACCTGAAATATTCAAAGGCTAAATACGACTATTTTAACCATGGGCAACCAATTCGTCAGTTTTTAATTCTATCTAATTCTAATATCTTAAGAAAAATAACAATCGAATGAATTCTAAAATTGCAAGGAATTAAACTTAAGAGTAAATAACAATAATAGGAAAAGGAAACTAAATAACATAAAATTTTAAATAGTTAATTAGTTCTAAAATTCAAGGAATTATTCTAAAAAAAATAAATAATACTAATAGTAAAAAGAAACTAAATAATATGAAAATTTAATCAAACAATCGTTAAATAGATAGAAAAATGAAATATTGAAGGGTGACCAGCAATGTTTTGGGGTGTGTGGCGACGTGAACGGTGGAGCACGGTCGTGGACGGTGGTGCACGGTCGTGTTCTGTGAAATTTCTGGATACGCACGGCGGTGGCGAGGGCGTGGGCTCCTGTTTGACACGAGCGTGGCTGAGTTTTTGTATGGGTATTTGAGAGGAGGGGAGGTGGAGGAGTTATGGGGGTCAAAATGGTGGTGATTTCTTTGTGGTGGCCGGATTAGGGAGGGAGAGTGTTGAGAGAATCGGTTAGAGTTGGGGTTTGGGGAAGATGAGAGTTTATGTTCCTTAAATAGGGGTGAGAGCACGGGCAGGGGCCACGCCCGTGTTCGATTTTAATCAGCCCGTGTTTTTCGTGATTTTGAATTTTGGGCGCGTTCAGGGTGTTTGGCCACGACCGTGGTCAAGGTGCCATGCCCGTGTTCTTTTTCACACGGTTGTTTAGAACGGGCGTGTCTAACCCGTGTTTGACAAGTCAGTATAGTCCACGGTTGCTCGGCACGGGCGTGTCTTGCTCGTGTTTGGTAAGTCAGTATAGTCCACGAAAAGTCAGCACGGGCGTGGACTATTATCGCAGCCTGTGTTGGGAAAAAAATTCTTCTTTGTCGTGCACGGCTACTAGCACGCCCATGGTTTGTCCCCTGACTTCCACACGGCCACGGGCACGCCCGTGTGCAAGGCCATATGGTCTAAAACCTGTGCTTTATTGGATTAATTAGTATGGGATTAAATGCCAAAAATTAAAAATCTAATGTTAGTGAGGTTAGTGCTCGGGTTGCCTCCCGAGAAGCGCTTGTTTAAAGTCTTAAGCTAGACTTACCCTGTTTTCATTTCTAAAAGAAAGTTCACGGAGCTGAAGCTCCTCTCTCATATCCCTAAAATCTTCACCATTATAGATTTTGAGTCGGTGACCATTTACTTTGAATGTGCCTTGAGTGGGATGAGTTACCTCTATGTGCCATAGGGAAAGATTGTTTTAATCATGAATGGGCCTGACCATCTTGATTTCAGTTTCCCAGGAAACAATTTAAGCCTTGAGTTGTATAGCAGGACCAAGTCCCCTACTTCGAATTGTTTCGATTTCTTTAGACGAGCATCATGGCGTCACTTTGTTGCTTCCTTGTATAGCTTCGAGTTCTCGTAAGCATCATCTCTCCATTCGTTTAGCTCATTCATCTGCATCATTCTTTTCTTTCCTATAGCTTTAAGATCGTAATTTAAAAATTTTATAGCCCAAAAAGCATTGTGTTCTAACTCGAATGGTAGATGACAGCTTTTCCCGTAGACAAGTTTGTATGGGGATGTTCCTAAAGAGGTTTTAAAGGCTGTTCTATAGGCCCATAAAGCGTCATCTACTTTTATTGCCCAATCTTTTCTGTTTGATTCAACCATTTTTTCTAGGATGCGTTTAAGTTATCGGTTTGCTACTTCAACTTGCCCACTGGTTTGAGGGTGATATGGGGTAGCTATCCTGTGGTCTACTCCATATTTTTTTAAGACTTTGTCAAATTGAGTATTACAGAAATGAGTGCCCCTATCACTAATGATAGCTCTAGGTGTTCCAAATCGAGTGAATAGTTTCTTGAGAAACTTAACTACTACTCTAGCATCATTGGTAGGTAAAGCTTCAGCTTCCACCCATTTTGACATGTAATCAATCGCCACTAGGATGTATTTATTTCCAAATGAACTAGGAATGGACCCATAAAATCAATACCCCATACATCAAATATTTCACATGATAGTATATATGTTTGAGGCATTTCATCACATTTAGAAGCATTACTGTTCTTTGGCATTTATCACACGGCGACATACCTATTGGCATCTTTGAATAGAGTGGGCCAATAAAAACTCGATTCGAGTATTTTATGTCTTTGTCTTAATGCCATTTGTAGTGTCCTCTGAAGGTCACGAATGGTAATGTTCCAGATTTTGCTTGCTTCCGCCCTTTTAACGCATCTCCAAATTACTTGATCTCGCACATATGCGAAAAGAAAAGGATCTTCCCAAAAATAGTTTTTCGCATCGAAGAAAGAATCGTTTCTTTTGATGATGTGTTAACCTTTTGGTAAGATGTTAGCCGCTAAATAATTTGCAATATCTGCAAACCATGGTACCTCGAAGTTGGTTATAGAAAAGAGTTGTTCTTCAGTGGAACGCAGTCGTTTATCTCTCTTTCGTCGAGCTCTTCGATATGTGGGTTCTCAATCTCGAAGAGGTGATCTGCTTTGCAAGGTTTCAGCTCCTTCTTATCCTATATTTCCAAATCAAATTCCTGTAAAAGTAAAATCCATCTTATGAGTCGAGGTTTTGCATCAGGTTTAGTTAAAAGATAACGAAGAGCGGAGTGGTTAGTGTAAACGACAACTTTAGATAATACTAAATATTGTCTGAATTTATCAAATGCAAAGACCACATCTAGTAATTCTTTTTCAGTGGTGGTATAATTTTCTTGCGCGGCTGTTAATGTCTTACTGGCGTAATAGATCGGCTGGAAGTGCTTGTCTCTTCGCTGTCCTAAAACTGCACCTACTGCAAAGTCACTCGCATCACACATTAGTTCAAAAGGAAGATTCCAATCAGGGGCAATTATAATTGGGGCGTTTATTAATTTCTCTTTAAGAATATTAAATGCATCTAAACATTCCTGATTAAAATTAAAAGGTACATCTTTTTCTAGCAATTTCGTTAGAGGCTTAGCTATTTTAGAAAAATCTTTAATAAATCTTCTGTAAAATCCTGCATGTCCTAAAATGCTTTTAATAGCCTTAACTGAACTAGGAGGAGGTAATTTTTCTATGGTTTCGACCTTTGCTTTATCTACCTCGATTCCCTTACTAGAAATTTTATGTCCCAATACAATTCCCTCTTGTACCATAAAGTGGCATTTTTCCCAATTTAAAACAAGGTTTGTTTCTTCACATCTCATTAGAACTCGTTTTAAATTTTTAAGGAAAAGATGGAAAGAATTACCGAATACCAAAAAATCATCCATAAATACCTCCATAATGTCTTCCACAAGTTCGTCAAAGATTGCCAACATGCAACGCTGAAAAGTAGCAGAGTATTACATAATCCAAAAGGCATTCTACGATAAGCAAAGCGCATCGTATGGGCATGTGAATGTTGTTTTCTCTTGATCTTGGTGCTATTGGGATTTGGAAATAACAGGAAAGTCCATCTAGGAAGCAATAGTACATATGCCCGGATAACCTTTCTAACATTTGATCAATGAAGGGTAAAGGAAAGTGATCTTTTCTAGTGGCGCTGCGTTCAAACCATCGTAATCAATGCAAACTCTCCAACCTCGTGGATGATTCGGTGGAAATTAGTTCATTCTTTTCAAAGTGGCTACCACCGTCATGCCTCCTTTCTCGGAACAACTCGCATGGACTTACCCAATTGTTGTCGAAATAGGATAAATTATTCCAACATCTAGAAGTTTAATTACCTCAGCTTTCACAACTTCTTTTACATTGGGATTCAATCGTCTTTGAGGTTGCACACATGGCTTGTATTCCTCTTCCATTAAAATTTTGTGGGTGCAAAACGATGGGCTTATTCTCTTAATGTCAGAGATTTTCCAAGCTATGGCTCTTTTATGTTCTCTTAGTACTGTATCAACTCCTCTTTTTCCTTGGGTTCTAATTAAGAAGAGATAATTACTGGTAGCATAGAATTGTCCCCAGGAATGCATATTCTAAGTGTTTGGCAACTATTTTAATTCTAATTTGGCGGCTCATCAATGGAGGGTTTTTGTTTTAGTTCGTCATTGACTTTAATGCTCTCTTCTTTCGTATGTCTAGATGAAGATGTATTCAAATTCAGCTCGTCAACTTCATCTTCTTCCCCTCTTCTTGAGTCAGCACACAGTTCCATCGTGTCATCATGTATAATTTCTCAGAATGAGTTTTGAATGATATGATCAGTGGTATCAACAAAATAACAGAATCATCTTGCTCTCTAGAATATCGCATGGCATCATAAATTTGAAAAATAATTTCCTCATCGCCTATCCTTAATGCAAGTTTAACGTCACCTACATCGATAATGACCTAGCAGTAGCTAAAAAGGGCGCCTAAAATTAAGGGAACCTCAATGTCCTCATCCATGTCAAGCACAACAAAATCAACAGGAAAATAAATTTATCAATTTTTACCAAGACATCTTCGATAACTCCTCTAGGATATTTAATAGATCTATCAGCTAACTGAATACTCATCCTAGTGGGTTTTGGTTCCCCAAGTTCTAGTTGTTTAAACATTTTGTAAGGCATTAAATTAATATTGGCTCCTAGATCAGCTAATGCTTTCTTAATATTTAAATTACCAATTAAACAGGGAATAGTAAAACTTCCTGGGTCTTTTAATTTGGTTGGTAACTTGTTCTGGAGGATGGCTGAACATTCTTCATTAAGCTCCACTGTTGATACTTCTTCAAGCTTCCTTTTATTCGTCCGGAGTTCTTTTAAGAATTTTGCGTACGTCGGCATCTGTGAAATGGCTTCAACAAAGGGTAAGTTAATATGTATTTGTTTAAAAATTTCAAGAAATTTACCGTATTGGGAATCTAATCGGTCTTTCTTCAACTTTGCTGGGTATGGGATTGGTGGTTTACTTTCTTTGCGCACTGGAGTTACATCCTCAACTCCCTCATCCTTTGCTTTGCCATCTTCATGTGGTTTTTTTTCTTTGGTTCGACTAACTCCTTTCCACTTCTCAGTGTAACCGCCTTTACCTGTTCTGTTCCTTTAGAAAAAATCTCTGATCGAATTTTAGAAACCATCTTAGTAAGTTGTCCAACTGACTTAGTAAGTTCCGTAACTTGACTTTCGATCCCCTTAATTGATGCCTGTTGATTCTTAAGGGTGGTTTCAGTGTCTTGGAGATGGTTATCTGTGGCTGCCATAAATTTTGTCAGCATCTCTTCAAGGTTCGGCCTCTTTTCTTGTGGATAGGGTTGATTTTGGAAATTTTGAAGAGGTTGTTGTCTTTGAATTCCTTGATTTCCTTGACCTCCCCATGAAAAATTTGGGTGGTTTCTCCAACCTGGATTATAAGTATTACTATAAGAGTTATTATTAGATCTGAAATTATTACCTATATAGTTCATCTGTTCGCTTTCTGTGCACGGTTGGTAGGGTGGGTACTCAGGATTCGCCACAGTTCCACTTGCGTCGCACTGCATTACTGGATGTACCTGCGAATAACACAAACTATCAAGCTTTTCATTCATCATCTCTACCTGTGTTGATAGCATGGTTACTGCGTCAAGGTTAAAAACTCCGGCTGATTTTGTTGGTTTTGTCCTTGTAACCTGCCACTGATAGTTATTCAGTAACATCTCTTCAATAAACTCGTAGGCTGCTTTAGGAGTTCTGTTGTTTAGGGTTCCACCGGCGGCTGAATCAATTAGTTGCCTCGTTGAGGGGTTTACACCGTTATAGAAAGTTTGGACTTGGAGCCACAAGGGTAAACCATGGTGCGGACATCTTCTCAAGAGATCCTTGTATCTCTCCCATGCATCGTATAATGTCTCTAAATCCATCTGCACAAAATAAGAGATATCATTTCGTAATTTGGCCGTTTTGGCCGATGGGAAATATTTTAATAAAAAATTTTCGGTCATTTGATCCCATGTAGTAATTGACCCTCGTGGTAACGAGTTTAACCACTGTTTGGCTTTTTTCCTTAATGAAAAGGGAAATAACAGAAGACGGATGGCATCATCGTAAACGCCATTTATTTTGAAGGTATCACAGAACTCTAAAAATTAGCTATATGAGTATTTGGGTCTTCGATCCTGTAAACCATCAAATTGAACAAATTGTTGAATCATTTGTATAGTGTTAGGCTTTAATTCTAAATTATTAGCACTATAGCAGGCCTAACAATACTTGATTCTCGCTCTGTTAAATGAGGTTTAGCATAATCATACATAGTACGCTGAGCATTATTTTCTCGCCACATCTTGTGGTGGTGGATTATTCTCGCCCATCCCTTGAGTAGGATTGGATCCGCCTTCTCGCTTCTTTTTTGTGTAATTTAGGGCTCGCCTAATTTCTCTGCGATTCTCGCGAGCGGTAGCTTCAATATCACTGTCAGATACTAGTGGTCCTCTCGGGTTCCTTCTAGTCATAAACTAGAGGTACTGCTAGGAAAAGAAAGAAAGAAAATTTAGCAAAGTTAAAAACAAAACAAAAATAAAAATAAAAGTAAATTGCGGAAAATAATGGCTAAAGTAATAAAAATAGAGCTTTCTTAATATTTTAGTTCTCTCAAGACAACAGCGCCAAAAACTTGATCATTTGTGATTTGAGTTTTAAATTTATAATGATCGAACTCGAGCTAACTATAACAACGATTGAGGCAAGTGCACCTATCGAACAAAGAGTATAGCTTAGGCAAGAACGGATTGTCGAACCCAAAGGGACCAAAAGTACTAATACTAACTTTCTTTTTATTATCTAGCCTAAAATAAGTGAAGTTGTTATTTAATCTAAATTTAACTAACTACTAAGCTAAAGACCCAAAGACTAAAAGAATGAATTGAGGAAATCTTCGTTGGAAAAACTCAGTTGATTAAGACGATACCCTTAGGAAGAATCCACCTAGACTTCACTTGTTATCTAACTCGAACTGCAGACGATTTATTCACTTGACTTGATCCGTAAGACTCTCTAATGTATATTAAACCCTCTCTCGAAGCGAAGAACGTCTAACCCTAGGTTGATTAATTGAAATCTCTTTCTAATTAAAACCCCTAGAATTGCATTAACTCGATCTATGGACTCCCATATTAGGTTTCACCCTAATCTGGCAAAATCTCGTCGCCCTATCTCTAGGCCCGCGATCAACTCCGCTTAATTATGCTAGATCTACTCTTAAGCAGGGACTTTTGCTCCTCCACCTAAGCACATCAAACTGGAATCAATATCCCGAAAATATCAACACAAGAATTAAGAACACATAATTAAGAACAAATCAAGTATTTATCATATAGTTCAACAAACGATAACAAGATTCATCTAAGTTTCATCCCCTTCTGTGTATCCAAGGGTTTAGTTCATAATGATAAAAGAAAACATCTCAGAAGAAAAGATAAAACAAAACATAAGAAATCCCTAAAACCCCCTGAAGGAATTGAAGGAGAGATCCGCCGTCTTGAGTAGAATTCTGGCTTCTTGAGATGGATCAATTGGCTATCTTCGAGTGTTTCCCACAAATCTGACCTTTTTGGCTCGGCTCCTTGGCCTAGCTCACCGCCCCCTTCTAGGTTATACTTAGGGTGTTTATATAGGCTTTTGAGATAGGTTTCTTTGCCCCTAAGTATCCTTTTCCGAGTGAAATTGCTCTTCTCCATGACAGGGACACGGCTATGGCACACGCCCGTGTGAATCGTCTTTAGGCCGTGTTCGGACTTTTAATGAGGTGACATGTAACACCCCAAACCCGGCCCATACGTTATGACCGGACCTGACATGTCACATGGAAAAAACATGTTAAATCCTTTTTATTTCGTACTAAGATAAGTATTATTTTGTTATAATCGAGAAAGCAAGTTTGATTTGAAATATTTGATAAAATACTACTAACCTCGATGGTTGATTGATAAATAGATAATTTGAACTAGATATCTTATAAAACTGTGACTTTTGAAAATATCGTTGATAACTTGAGAGAAAATTTCCAAGTTAAAATATTTGTAAAAGTTTGTTATGAAATCCATTTGTAAATCAGAAAAGAGAAAAAAAAAACGTTGGTTATGCTTTTAGAAAATCCCCATTTAAAATAATTCAAGCAACATAATAAATACGTCAAACATAATGCAAAATAAAATAATCCAGAGGCCTTATTACATCATAAAAACCAAAAAATAGTAAAAGTAATAAGGTGAACAGAAATAGAAATCTAAAGTTCAATAAAAACCATTTCTGAAGTATGGCCTCCACCGAGTCATCCTTGGCCCAAGTCCACATCACTGAGCATTACCTCCAAGGGTTAAGGAAACGGGGTGAGTTACTAGAACCCAGTGTATAATCCCCTTACTGTTATCCACTGGGCCTGAACCCGTATAGCAACATCTTGGGCCTAAGCCCATTACAAAGTAATAAATAAATCACATGAATGCAACCCATCCCATCCAGCCAATCTCTCCCCCGACCAGGCAATCTCTCCTGTGGGGATCAAGTCAACCCACCCCGCCATTCTCTCCAATTTGCAGTCAAACTTCCATTTATAATATTTTTCTGGTTGAACCACCAGAGTCATAATCAAGCACATCAATAAACAAATTGTGGCAATGCCACCAGGCTACACTTCTCTTCATTCAATTTTCCCATCCCATGCAATATTTAGAGATGCAACATACATAATAACAATCATTAATCTATTGTATACTTTTAATGAATCGCCCCTTTAAAGTAATATAATAATTCGGCCCACTAAGGCATTTTAACAAATCGGCCCATAGGGGCATTTCGGTAATTCGGCCCATAGGGGCATTTCAGTAATTTGTACAAATTAACATCGATTTTGATAAATCTTTAGAAATAATGAAATTTGGGTAATTTCTCGATTTATGCCATATTACGATTTTTAGCCTTATAATAATAACAATCAACTATCAAACTTGTTACCGAATCATAATCTACGGAATTACGGTGTGAGATTACACACCTGATTACGGTAAGTATTAAACTCTCTTGATCGTCGGCACCCTCAATATCGTGAACGACCACGATTTGTCTATTCTCACCGGATGATGGTCCACAACCCGGTGGGAAATCTCGAATCCCCGAAACCGCTCTACGCTTGAACTTAGGAGTAGGAATCGTAAATCCACTCCTTTTGTGTTCTCCAATAGCTTTTCCTTTCAACTCGGTTCCACTTGCCTCCATTGAAAAAGTCTTAATCAAAACGATATTACAGTATATATTGCTTGTCTAAGGAAAAAGGGTTCGGCTTACCACTATTTCCGTAGAATCCACAAGTAGAGAATATCGAGTGATTTTGTCCCTAACAACATAATCGATTAGCCAAACTTTCAATCCGATTAACACAATAACCGAGTAGCGATATCGAATGGATTATGAAGGGACTCCTTACCTTAATCGATGATGATCCCGATTCCCACCGATTGGTTTATGACTAGGGATGAATAGGTAATGATGTGGTATTCGGCCAAACCACTAGAATACTACAAATAGAAGATTATCAAAATATGAGGGAGTATGGAAGAACACCATTTGGGTTTTAGAAACAAGATGAGATAACCAAATGATGAGGAATACTCATTCGGCTAAAGAGAGAAGAAAATGAAAAGATTTGAATGAAACACTTACCCGGTTTAATCAAGAAAGAAAAGTCCAACTTGTAAGATGAAGAAGATGATCAATTTTTGGCTTTTGAATAGAAAAAGGGTTAATGAAATGATCAAAAGAAAAGAAAAGATGAAGGAGGAGTGCTTTGTTAGTTTCGACTAACAAAAGAAAAATGAACAATAGTGGGTTGAGTGTTGCGGCAAAACAAAGAAGTAAGATGAACAATTACGCTAGGTGTTTCGGCTATCAAAGAAAGAATAGCCAAAATGCATTGAGGTTTCGGTCAAAACAAAGAAAAGAAAATGCTCACTTTTGGCTTTGGAGTTTTCGGCAAAGAGGGAAGAAATTAAAAAAAGGAAAAGGTCACCAAAATGCTAAGGAGAAAAATAACCTCTCATGCACCAAAATTTTGTCAAAATGACCAAAGAGAAAAGAGAAATTTGGCTCTCACTATTCCCTAACCAAAATCGTGCATCACTTTGCCTAAAGGAAGAATGTTGACCATAATTCTTTCCAAAACATCTTCCACACTTTAAGCCAACATGTTCCCTATTCTTTATTTTTCTTTTTTCTTCTTTCCTTCCACTCATCCTTTCCTTATTTCCTTAGCCATCTTTCCTAAAAGAAAAAGTCTTCCTTTCCATAATTGAAGCCTTGGCCGACACTATGGATGAATATCACAAAAAAATAATCAAAAATTTCACAAAGTGGGATTCGAACCTCTTCCCCTAAAGCCCTTCATGTGACGCCACATCCTCTTTACCATATGCTCATTCTATGCTAGCAATTTACTCACTTATTTCCATAAGCATTGATGCCACCTACCTTCTCCCCCCTTAAGGTCTTAAACACAAAAATTTTACTAAGGCCCAACTCAACCCCGAGCCTTCTTAGAACCTTAAAAACCTACACAATTAATATTTTAACTAATCTATCACAAGATATAATGCACAAACATAAATTCTGAATTTTAGGATGTTACAATTCTACCCCCTTAAAGAAAATTTCGGCCTCGGAATTTTACCTGATTAAAAGAGATGAGGATATTGATGCCGAATCGTGTCCTCAGGCTCCCATGTTGCTTCCTCGGATCCGTGATTACGCCATAATACTTTTACTAACGGTACCGACTTCCTTCTCAGCACCTTAACATCCCGCTCTAAAATCTATACTGGCTCCTCTTCAAAAGACAAGTTAGGTCTTAATTCAACTTCCTCCACCGGTACAACATGAGATGGCCTCAAACGATAACGCCTTAACATAGAGACATGGAATACACCATGTATCTGACTTAACTCCGGAGGTAACTCAAGCTGATAAGCTACTGGCCCAACACGCTTCAGTACACGGTATGGTCCGATGAACCTAGGGCTCAACTTGCCTTTCCGCCCAAATATAAAAATATTCTTCCAAGGTGAGACCTTCAAAAAGACCTGATCACCCACCGTAAATTCTATATCCTTACGCTTCAGATCCGCATACGATTTTTGTCTGTCCGAAGCTTCTTTTAACCGAGCCCGAATTACCTTAACTTTCTCCTCCGTCTCCGAAATCAACTCAGGACCCAATAGCTGATGCTCACCCAACTCAGTCTAGCAAGTAGGAGTGCGACACCTACGACTATACAATGCCTTGTAGGGTGCCATCTGGATACTGGATTGATAGCTGTTGTTGTATGTAAACTCCGCCAAAGGTAGAAAATCTTCCCAACTACCCCTGAAGTCGATCACACAGCCCCTTAACATGTCTTCTAGAATCTGGATTACTCTCTCCGACTGACCATCTATCTGCGGATGAAATGCCGTGCTGAAATTTAACCTTGTACCCAAAGCTTCATGTAAAGCCTTCCAAAACCGTGATGTAAACCTAGGGTCCCTGTCCGATATAATAGACACTGGTACCCCATGTAACCTCACGATCTCTGCTACATACAACTTGGCCAACTTCTGCAATGAATAATCCGTACGAACAGGTAGGAAATGAGCAGTCTTCGTTAACCGATCCACTATCACCCATACTGAATCTTTCTTAGTAGGCATTAAAGGTAACCCACTAACAAAGTCCATCGTTATCCTTTCCCATTTCCATAATGGAATTTTCACCGGTTGAAGCAACCCTGACGGCAATTGATGTTCCGCCTTCACCTGCTGACATGTCAAGCACTTACTCACGAAATCAGTAACCTCCCGTTTCAACCCTGGCCACCAATACTGTTCACGGAGATCTCGATACATCTTATTTCCCCCGGGGTGCATAGCATATGGACTACTATGCGCCTCACGCAGAATCATTTGTCTCAATTCTGAATCTTTGGGCATACAAATTCTTCCGCGGAAACACAATACTCCGTCATTATTCAATCCAAAATTCCCTATCTCACCACTTTTCACTTGCTGAAGTAAAGAACCCAACCTTTCATCTAATAACTGCTTTTCCTTAATCTGACTTACCCATTCAGCTAGCAGGCTACAATCTTCATAAAGGCTGAGATGAGTGAACATTGCTCTCAAGTCCGATATCACCTTACGACTCAACGCATCTGCCACTACGTTAGCCTTTCCGGGATGATATTCGATTGAGAAGTCATAATCCTTCAATAGTTCTATCCACCTCCGCTGTCTTAAGTTCAACTCCTTCTGGGTAAGGAGGTACTTCAAACTCTTATGATCCGTATAGATAATCGACTTCTCACCGTACAGATAGTGTCTCCAAATCTTCAGAGCAAACACCACTGCAGCTACCTCGAAATCATGAGTGGGATAGTTCACCTCATGCGGCCTTAATTGACGAGATACATAAGCCACCACTTTTCCCCCTTGCATCAACACACATCCCAAGCCCGTGTGTGACGCATCACAATAAACAATAAACTCCTTACCAGCCTCAGGTTGAATCAATACCGGTGCTTCCGTCAAAATCTTCTTCAATTTCTCAAAGCTCTCTTGCTGCTTATCAGACCATATAAACGGTACTCCTTTTCGCAACAACTTAGTTAGGGGTGCAGCAATCAACGAAAACCCCTCAACGAAACGCTTGTAATACCTAGCCAAACCTAGAAAACTCTAAATTTCAGCCACTGACTTCGGTGGCTTCCAGTCTAACACAGCCTCGACCTTTCGGGGATCAACTCTAATTCCTTCGGCAGACACAACATGCCCTAAAAAGGTCACTTCCTTTAGCCGAAATTCACACTTACTGAATTTGGCATACAGTTGCTTTTCTCTTAATATCTGCAATACAACTCGTATATGCGAATCATGTTCTTCTTCATTCTTCGAGTACACCAAGATATCATCTATGAACACCACCACAAATCGGTCTAAATAGGGTTGGAAAACCCGGTTCATCATGTCTATAAATGCAACTGGTGCATTAGTCAACCCAAACGGCATCACAAAGAACTCGTAATGCCCATAACGAGTTTGAAACGCAGTCTTATGAATATCCGCCTCCTTGACCTTAAGCTGGTGATAACCCAATCTCAAGTCTATCTTCGAGAAAACCGAAGCTCCTCGCAACTGATCGAACAGATCATCGATCCTCGGTAACGGATACTTGTTCTTGATCGTCAACTTATTCAGCTATCTGTAATCAATGCACATACGCATTGATCCGTCCTTTTTCTTAACGAACAAGACCGGCGCTCCCCACGGTGACACACTCGATCGAATAAATCCGCGATCCAACAAGTCCTGAATTTGAGCTTTAAGCTCCGCTAGCTCCTTCGACACCATTCTATAAGGAGCAATGGACACCGGAGCCGTTCCTGGCAACAGCTCAATGCCAAACTCTACCTCCCGATCCGGAGGCAATCCCGGAAGTTCCTCGGGAAAGATGTCTGAAAACTCTTTCACCGTTCTAACTCTTTCAACCGCAAACTCTTTGGCATCCAAGGCACTGATAAAGGCTAAGAACGCTCCACACCCTTTTCGTACCCACTTTTCTTCTTTTAAAGCAGACACCACATTAGACAGATAGTTCCTCCTTTCACCTATCATCATCACTTCCTTATCCTCCGAGGTTTTTAGTACCATCTGTTTTACAGCACAATCCAAGTTCGCACGGTGTTTCACCAACCAGTCCATGCCCAAAATAAGGTCGAACTCGCCGAATGGCGTTCCATCAAGTCCGCTTGTAAAAACTTCTCCTTGAATTTCTAAGGGTACATCCCTAAATAATTTATTTACTACCACCGACTGTCCTAAAGGGCTAATCACAGTTGTTTCTCTAGCAGAAATTTTAGATCTAATATTCAGAGTTGCAGATACAGCACATGCAACATACGAATGGGTGAATCCAATATCTATTAAAGCAGTAACAGGTACATTAGCTATGAAAAATGTACCGGTTATGACGTCAGGTGCATTGCCATCCTCTCGACGTCTGACCATGTAGACCAGACCTGGCTGTCTCGCCTCTGCGTTACCCCTATTACCGGTACCTCTACCCGGTGCATCCTGACCTCGTCCTACACCATTACCACCTCGACCTAACCCACGGCCTCTCGGTGGCTGCTGAGCGCCTCCAGCTGGTGGTGCAAATCTATTACGAACTCCCTGAGTTTGAGCAGGCTCTCGAGGGCAATCCCTAAACCAATGGTCCTTAGATCCACATCCGAAAGCGACCACCGGTTCTCTTCCAAAGATTCACCCGAGTGAAGTCTCCCACAATCCGCACAAGGCTGTAACTGATTGGTAGCAGCTGGAGCACCCGCTCGTACTGGTCCCTCATTCCTAGGCCTTTTCTGAAAACCTCTAGCAGGACCTGATTGCCCAGAGTCTCTCTTATTTCTGCCCCTATCCTTATCTCAATTTTGCCGTTTCGAGTGCTTAACCTCCTCAGCTATCTTAGCTTTTTCCACAAGTGTGGCAAAATTTCTCTCCTTCTATGGGGCTATCAGTACCCGCAACTCATCACGCAACCCGTCCTCAAAACACACACAGCGTTCATAATCAGTCGGCACTATTCCCCGAGCGTATCGACTAAGACGCAGAAATTCTACCTCGTATGCTGCCACAGATTTACCTCCTTGGACCAGATTCAGGAATTCCTTCCTTCGGGCATCCACATAGCCAGCCCCGACATATTTTCTTTGAAACGCGATCTTAAAGAATTCCCAGGTAATGCGATCGGCCTGAGTGCCTCCCGAACAGTGAGCCACCACTGGTACGCCTCGTCTCTCAGCAAAGACACTACTCCTTTCAGTTTTTGCTCGACGGTGCAATCCAGATCGACCATGACCCGCTCCACAGCCTCAAGCCAGTACTCTGCTACATTAGGAGCTACACCCGAAATACGTCTAAAAACTTTAGCCCCATTCGATCTGAGTCACTCTGATATTGACCCACGAGCCGGCGCGATCCGGTTCTTGCCCCAAAGAACCCTTTCTAGAACTCGCAACATCGCTGGGGGGATGAGCGCGTCCTCTCTCATTCGATCATGTGACCCAACTTCAGTCACTGGTGACGCAGGGGCGTTCATTTTCGGTATATGTCTCGATGCCTCGGATACAACTCTAGCACCCCGACCTCTACCACGGCCGCATCTACCGCGTCCATGTCCTCTAGCGCTCATATTTGCTAGTTTGATTTAATCTGATTACAAGTCTTATGAATCAGTATACTATTCCATTTTTATTAAGGAATGTTTTATGGAGTATAAGAGTAGAAGTTGTTTTCACAAACGTATCCTAAAGTCTCAATCTCTATAGTTTCAGCTCCTAAAGCTAAAAGTTCTAGAGTATTTCTATTTTGTGGAGTTTTCTTACCACAGTCATAACACAATAATCATAATCATAAAATGATAACATATACTTACTTGACTTGGTGCCGGATACTCGGGATGCCATACTTCCTTTAAAATAACATTTATAATTTAAAATTCAAAATAGCTTTGGAAAATGCTTTTGAACTCAAACCACAACCGAGTTTTACAATCGGGCTCTGATACCATAAAATGTAACACCCCAAACCCAGCCCATGCGTTATGACCGGATCTGACATGTCACATGGGAAAAACATGTTAAATCCTTTTTATTCGTACTAAGATAAGTATTATTTTGTTATAATCGAGAAAGCAAGTTTGATTTGAAATATTTGATAAAATACTACTAACCTCGATGGTTGATTGATAAATCGATAATTTGAACTAGATATCTTATAAAACTGTGACTTTTGAAAATATCGTTGATAATTTGAGAGAAAATTTCCAAGTTAAAATATTTGTAAAAGTTTGTTATGAAATCCATTTGTAAATCAGAAAAGAGAAAAAAAAATGTTGGTTATGCTTTTATAAAATCCCCATTTAAAATAATTCAAGCAACATAATAAATACGTCAAACATAATGCAAAATAAAATAATCCAGAGGCCTTATTACATCATAAAAACCCAAAAATAGTAAAAGTAATAAGGTGAACGGAAATAGAAATCTAAAGTTCAATAAGAACTATTTCTGAAGTATGGCCTCCACCGAGTCATCCATGGCCCAAGTCCACATCACTGAGCATTACTTGCAAGGGTTAAGGAAATGGGGTGAGTTACTAGAACTCAGTGTATAATCCCCTTACCGTTATCCACTGGGCCTGAACCCGTATAGCAACATCTTGGGCCTAAGCCCATTACAAAGTAATGAATAAATGACATGAATACAACCCATCCCATCCAGCCAATCTCTCCCCCGACCAGCCAATCTCTCCTGTGGGAATCAAGAAAAACCCACCCTGCCATTCTCTCCAATTTGCAGTCAAACTGCTATTTATAATATTTTTGTGGTTGAACCACCAGAGTCATAATCAAGCACATCAATAAACAAATTGTGGCAATGCCACCAGGCTACACTTCTCTTCATTCAATTTTCCCATCCCATGCAATATGTAGAGATGCAACATACATAATGACAATCATTAATCTATTGTATACTTTTAATGAATCGCCCCTTTAAAGCAATATAATAATTTGGCCTACTAATGCATTTTAACAAATCAGCCCATAGGGGCATTTCGGTAATTTGGCCCATAGGGGCATTTCGGTAATTTATACAAATTAACACCGATTTTGATAAATCTTTAGAAATAATGAAATTTAAGCAATTTCTCGATTAATGCCATATTACGATTTTTAGCCTTATAATAATAATAATAATCAACTATCAAACTTGTTATCGAATCATAATCTACGGAATTGCGGTGTGAGATTACACACCTGATTACAGTAAGTATTAAACTCTCTTAATCGTCGGCACCCTCGATATCGTGAACGACCACGATTTGTCTATTCTCATCGGATGATGGTCCACAACCCGGTGGGAAATCTCGAATCGCCGAAACCGCTCTACGCTTTAACTTAGGAGTAGGAATCGTAAATCCACTCCTTTTGTGTTCTCGAATAGCTTTTCCTTTCAACTCGGTTCCACTTGCCTCCATTAAAAAAGTCTTAATCAAAACAATATTACAGTATATATTGATTGTCTAAGGAAAAAGGGTTCGGCTTACCACTATTTCTGTAGAATCCACAAGTAGAGAATATCGAGTGATTTCGTCCCTAACAACATAATCGATTAGCCAAACTTTCAATCCGATTAACACAATAATCGAGTAGCGATATTGAATGGATTATGAAGGGACTCCTTACCTTAATCGATGATGATCCCGATTCCCACCGATTGGTTTATGACTAGGGATGAATAGGCAATGATGTGGTATTCGGCCAAACCACTAGAATACTACAAATAGAAGATTATCAAAATATGAGGGAGTATGGAAGAACACCATTTGGGTTTTAGAAACAAGATGAGATAACCAAATGATGAGGAATACTCATTCGGCTAAAGAGAGAAGAAAATGAAAAGATTTGAATGAAACACTTACCCGGTTTAATCAAGAAAGAAAATTCCAACTTGTAAGATGGAGAAGATGATCAATTTTTGGCTTTTGAATAGAAAAAGGGTTAATGAAATGATCAAAAGAAAAGAAAAGATGAAGGAGGAGTGCTTTGTTAGTTTCGACTAACAAAAGAAAAATAAACAATAGTGGGTTGAGTGTTGCGGCAAAACAAAGAAGTAAGATGAATAATTAGGCTAGGTGTTTCGGCTATCAAAGAAAGAATGGCCAAAATGCATTAAGGTTTCGGTCAAAATAAAGAAAAGAAAATGCTCACTTTTGGCTTTGGAGTTTTTGGCAAAGAGGGAAGAAATTGGAAAAAGGAAAAGGTCACCAAAATGCTAAGGAGAAAAATAACCTCTCATGCACCAAAATTTTGTCAAAATGACCAAAGAGAAAAGAGAAATTTGGCTCTCACTATTCCCTAACCAAAACCCTGCATCACTTTGCCTAAAAGAAGAATATTGACCATAATTCTTTCCAAAACATCTTCCACACTTTAAGCCAACATGTTCCCTTTTCTTTCTTTTTCTTTTTTCTTCTTTCCTTCCACTCATCCTTTCCTTATTTCCTTAGCCATCTTTCCTAAAAGA
The DNA here is from genome assembly GCA_025698515.1 of Gossypium sturtianum. NCBI lineage: Eukaryota > Viridiplantae > Streptophyta > Magnoliopsida > Malvales > Malvaceae > Gossypium > Gossypium sturtianum. The sequence continues at coordinate 75,351,937 of CM046947.1, forward strand.
AAAAGTCTTCCTTTTCATAATTGAAGCCTTGGACGACACTATGGATGAATAGCACAAAAAAATAATCAAAATTTTCACCAAGTGGGATTCGAACCTCTTCCCCTAAAGCCCTTCATGTGACGCCACATCCTCTTTACCATATGCTCATTTTATGCTAGCAATTTACTCCCTTATTTCCATAAGCATTGATGCCACCTACCTTCTCCGCCCTTAAGGGCTTAAACACAAAAATTTTACTAAGGCCCAACTCAACCCCGAGCCTTCTTAGAACCTTAAAAACCTATACAATTAATATTTTAACTAATCTATCACAAGATATAATGCATAAACATAAATTCTGAATTTCAGGATGTTACATGACACGCCCGTGTAAATCATGATCAGGCCGTGTTCTAGTCTATCAAGGAGACACAGCCATGTTGGCTCAAGTCCAGGCCGTGTGGATTTTCACTTTGGCCCAATTTGGTCCGTTTGGAGCCCGTTTCTCGTTCTTTCCATCCTCCGGTGCTTTCTTGAGTATAAAGCATGAAAAGAAAGGATTAAGAGCACCTTTTTACATAAATCAAGGGATAAATCATCCAAAAGTATGCTAAATATGGGATTAAAATATGTTACTTTTACGGTTTATCAATACGATCCTCTTTATTTAAAAGAAAAATTGAATGAATTAAAATGGATGCTAAGACCCTCTTATTTTGAAAAAGTAAGATGTCACGCCCAGTAAGTTAGGGCACGACATTTTGAGTTCCCGAAATTGAGCTTGTCTTTCAATTTTTAAAACCTGTATTTAAGCTTGAGGAGGATATTCGATTATTTGGGTCAAATGAAAAATCGGAACCCAGTAAGTTAGGGCGCGATCTCTCAAATTTCCAAATATAGAATATTGCCTTCGCCTTTTTGAAATCCTTATCCCGAGATAACAAAACGTCACAACCAGTGAGTTAGGACACGGCAATTTTGAATTCTCGAGAATATGTTTTATTTAACTTTTATGTTTTGATTTTTTAAAAAAAAATAATAGGTTCTTTAGACTAGGTGATAAAAATCGAAACCCAGTAAGTTAGGGCACGATTTCTTTCGAACCTTAGAACGCAGAGTATTTACTTATTTTAAGGCAAAAATTTTAATTGATCAGATAATGTAACATCCTAGAATTAGGGGTTCTGCATGTTAGACTTTTCTATGTGTTGGTTGTTCTACTTGTTATTTAAATGTATTTGGGGGTCCTGGTGAGGCTCGGGTTCAAGCCAGAGCCTTGGTAAAATTTTGGTTTTGGGCACTTTAGGGGGGAAGGCTAGTAGGAGCAGGCCTTAAGTTTATTTGCGTGTGGTTGTTGACACAAAGGAGCTTGTGTCCAAGTGGAGGTGGCGTCACTTGTAGGAGCAGAAGGGGAGGAGTTCGAATCCCATAAGCCTCATTATGAAGCTTTATTTTTGGCGCCAGGAAGGAGAGAAGATGGATTCAGCAGGGACTCTTCAAGGGTGATGGTTGAATGGGTCAATGTATTCAAATAGATGGACAAGAGTGCTTGAAGGAATTTGAATTGGTCAAACCAATTTGAATGGGTGTTGGGGAGTGAAAATAGGAGCAAATTAAGGGATCTGGTGATGGTGGAGGTGTTGGCCGAATGTGGGGAGCTTGAGGGGGGATTTCGATTTAGTTGCTAGGAGGTGAGTGTGCCGAAATTCCCACAGGTCTTAGGCATTTTTCATTTTTGGCATTTTCAGTCATTAAGGGTGAGTGCCGATTTGTGCAATAGTCTTCTTGAGTTCTCTCTTTTTCTCTCATTCGGTTCCCTACTTCTCACTGTGCCAAAACTGCCAGCTTCTCCTATTCATCTCTTTTGCTTCTTTGACCTTAGCCGAAATCAGTGTGAACATTTGGGCATCCCTTTTTCTTCTTCTTTTCTCCTTTGATTCTTTTGTTTTCTTTAGCCGGACCCTCTTTTACCTCTTAGCTGAATTTTGGTTCTCTTCTACTCATCTCTTTCACTTTTCTTTTCTTTTACCCTTTTCAAAAGTCGAAACTCTCTACTCCTCTACTTCTATCTCTCCTAGCCGAATACTTTCTGCACTTCTCCCATATCTTTTATTTTCTCATTGTGCACCCCTATTTCTTGTTCTCTAGCCAAATCTTAAGAAGCAGAGTAGTTAATTTTCATCACAAAATATCCTCTACATTCAGTAGGTGCATTTTGCAAGGTAATGTTCTTCTTCCTTAATTCTTTGCTATCGATTCTTGTTATCTTCCTTTTAGTTGTTCATTCTAAAAGCCGGAAGTCTCATTTTGGTGTTTCTTTTTCTATGGCCAAACCTGTTGGTGTTTTAACACACCCTTCTAGCCTTTTCTTAACGTCGGGTTCTCATTAGGGATTCATCAAGAATCACAAGTGAATCTGTTGATAAGATTTTTCAAAGAGCTGAGGGTAAGGGTTTCTCTTTTATTCTTTGTGATCAACTTCTATTCATATTACTCTGCCGTAATCAAACCCCTTGTTGGGGCAATCCCTGTATTCGATATAGTATTGTATTGATCAAGGTTTTTCATCATGGATATGAGTGCTAGCCGATCCAAGGAGGGTGCATCTAAGGAGTCTGAGGGGGGTAGACTCATAGTCTTTAATCCGTCGTTCAAACAACGTGCTGTATCGACGGTTCGTGATTTTCTACTGGGTTGTGGAAGAGAGCCGACATCTGCTTGGGATAGACAAATCGTGGTTGTTTCTTCTAGTGAAAGTGTTGACGAGTTAGAGTGTATAGTCTTACACGTTATCAGGTGTGTAATGCTCACACTTTACTTTATTAAATTACATTAATAACTGTGTTGGCTAAAAGCCAAAACGACTGTATAGATAGTCGAGATACCCTCATGGGTAAGGTTGGAGACACCGGGTAAGTTCCGCTGTGATGTTACTTTCGAATATATGCATGTATGAATTAATTATCCGCTATACATTGAAAGTATGTTGCATTCATCTCAGTATGATAATATGTTGCATGGGTTTTGGGAAAAGATTGAAAGGGGAAGTGTGATTCAGTGACTGTCACAGTGGTCTAGGACCACGGTGGGTTGGCCCCACATATTTTATTCAATGACTATGTCAAAGTGGTTTGGGACCATGGTGGTTTGGAACCACGTATACATATGGTTATCAGTGGCTTATCTCAGTGGTCTGGGACCACAGTGGGTTGGCCCCACGTATATATATTCTGTGACTCTGTCACAAGTGGTCTGGGACCACAGTGGTCTGGGACCATAGTGGCTTGATGCCACGGGTGTTTGGCTGATTCAGGAGACCTAGAGAATGGAAAACTAGGATTGGGCTGGGCTGCATTGCATACATTCTTAATATGCCATATTGTGTGGGCTCAGGCCCAATGTGCATCTGTGGGCTTAAAGCTCGATTGCGTTATAAGGGGAATTACACACTGAGTCTCGGTGACTCACCCCTTTGCTTAATTTTGCAGGTAATCCCTAGATCGTGGAATTGGGAGCCAAGGCGAACTTTGGGGTGGCCATGCATGATTTTTCTCGTACACTTTCGTTTTCCTAATTAAACTCATTTTTTTTTTCATTTTGGGATTTTGCAATGTAATAAGGCCTCCATAACTTTAATTTGGGTTTTTGCTTTAATTGGTTGTTGCATATATTATGAATTGTCAAATATGGAGTTTTTCTAAAATAAAACCATAAACCATCATTTTTCTAAAAAGGTGACAACAAGAAGATGACATGCGAATAACTAATTAATTCGAAGATTTTCATAAAACCTCAACATTGTTTTCAAATGTCACATTTTTAAAATCACTAAATGAAAAGTTTCCAAATTACGATGTTCTGTTGAAAATTTCAAAACTTTTTTTTCTGTAACATACCAGATTTGGTCGTAACGTATTGACCAGGTTTGGGGTGTTACAATTGTGGTATCAGAGCCTAGGTTGGAAAACTCGGCTGTGGGTTTGGGGTTCAAAAATGTTTTCAAAAGTTGATTTGTAATATGGTTTAGAAAAATACATGTTTTCTGGAAGCGTGGCACCCGAGTCTCCGGCACCAAATCCATACGGTAAGTCTTTTGACTATTGATTGAATTGTATGAAAGATTATATTGTGTTGTGCTGTGATTGCTAGTTTTAAGAGATACAACTTTAGAAACTGAGACCCTTAGGTATGCGATTGGTGAAAATTACTTTTAATACTATCTACATAAGCTATCCGTTAATAAACTGTGGAAGACGTACAAATCCATAAAACTTTTAATCAGATTAAGTCGACTTCATAATTATGAGCGCTAGAGGACGTGGACGTGGTATGCGCGGCCGGGGTAGAGGCCGGGGTGTTGAGGCTGAACCCTCAGAATCAGGGCATCGGCCAGAAGGTGAAGTGCCAGCATCACCAATTGCTGAGGCAGGATTTCAGGATCAGACTGATGGAGACGATGCTGTGTCTCAAGCTATGTTGCGTGTTCTGGAGCGGGTTGCTGGAGCAAGCACAGGATCAGTAGCTCATAAATCTATTTTTGAGTGACTCCGAGCTAATGGGGATGAGATGTTTAGGGGCATTTCTGGTGTGGCTCCTAACGTAGCTGAGTACTGGCTGGAAGCGGTTGAACGAATCATGGACGATCTTCATTGTACCGCGGAGGAAAAGTTGAAAGGAGTAGTGTCCCTCATTCGAGATGAGGCATACCAGTGGTGGCTCACGGTTAGAGATGGTACATCAGCGGATCGTATTACCTGGGACTTCTTTAAATCAGCGTTCCAGGGAAAGTACGTTGGGGCAAGTTAAGTGGACGCTCAGAGAAAAGCATTTTTGAACTTGGTCCAGGGGAATAAGTCGGTGGCTGAATATGAGGCGTAATTCCTACGTCTAAGCCGTTATGCCCGGGGCATTGTTGCAAATGAGATCACGAGCAACCGTGGTGCGATTTAAGGATGGTCCGAGGGGCGAGTTGCAGTCTCGATAGCTCCACAACGGGAGAGAGTTTGCTACTACGTGGAGAAGGCTAAGATAGACGAAGAGGTGAAGCTGTGCAAAAGCGGTCGTGGATAAGGATAGGGGTAGGAATAAAAGGAATTTTGGGTCGGTAGGATCTCACTGGAGGTTTCCAAAAGAGGCCTAGGTTTGATTGGCCGAGTCAAGTTGGAAAGCTTTATTGTTGTTGGACGGTCTCGCAGATTGTGCTAGATGTGGGAATTTCCATTTAGGGAGTGTTAGGCAAAGAGTAAAGGATGTTACAGGTGTGGATCCATAGATCATCAGTCGTGGACTGCCCACAAGAGCCAAACAGGCACGACCGTGAGGTCGAGAGATATGTACACTGGAGGAGGTGGGCAAAGAACCACCAGAGGTCGTGGTAGTCGACTGGAGGAGGAAATGGTTTTAGTCAAGGGCGTGGAGCATCGGGCAGAGGTGCTGGGAATACAGATGCGAGACAGCCTGGGTTGGTTTATGCAGCTAGACGCCGAGAGGATGGCGATGCACCAGACGTCATAACCGGTACGTTCCTTATTTTTGGTTTGCCCTTTATAGCACTGATAGATATTGGGTCTACACATTCATATGTTGCTAGTACTGTGTCTGGAACTTTGAACATAGAATCTGAGGTTGCTTCCAGAGAAATGACTGTGATTAGCCCTTTAGGACAATATGTAGTGGTGAACAAATTATTTAGGAGTGTGCCTTTAGAAGTACAAGGGGTAGTCTTCCCAGCTGACTTGATGGAATTGCCGTTCGGCGAGTTCGATTTGATTTTAGGCATGGATTGGTTAGTTAAGTATCGTGCAAATTTGGATTGTGCTGCTAAGCGCATGATTTTGAAGACTCTCGAGGATAAAGAGGTGTTGGTAATAGGTGAGAGAAAGAATTACCTGTCCAATGTGGTGTCTGCTTTAAAGGCTGAAAGGATGGTGAGAAAAGGGTGTGATGCTTTCTTAGCTTTCATTAGTGCTTTGGAAGCTAAGGAGTTGTCTGTAAGAGATGTTAGTACGGTGAGAGAATTCTCAGATGTTTTTCCAGAAGAGCTTCCAGGGTTACCTCTGGATCGCGAGGTGAAGTTCGGCATTAATCTTCTTCCGGGAATAGCTCCGGTGTCCGTTGCCCCATATAGGATGGCGCCGAAGGAGCTGGTGGAACTTAAAGCTCAGATTCAGGAATTATTGGACCGTGGTTTTATCCGACCAAGTGGGTCTCCGTGGGGAGCGCCGGTGTTGTTCGTCAAGAAAAAGGATGGGTCGATGCGTATGTGCATTGACTACAGGCAATTGAACAAGTTGACGATTAAGAACAAGTACCCGTTCCCAAGGATTGACGACCTATTCGATCAGCTGCGAGGTGCTTCGGTCTTCTCGAAGATAGACTTGAGGTCAGGTTATCATCAGCTTAAGTTCAAGGAGGCGGATATTCATAAGACTATTTTCAAACTCGTTATGGTCACTACGAGTTCTTAGTGATGCCGTTCGGATTGATGAATGCACCAGCCACATTTATGGATATGATGAACCGGGTATTCCAACCCTATCTGGACCGGTTTGTCGTGGTATTCATAGATGATATCTTGGTATACTCAAGGACGGAAGAGGAGCATGATTCGTATCTTCGGATTGTTCTGTAGATTTTGAGAGAGAAGCAGCTGTATGCCAAATTCAGCAAGTGTGAATTTTGGTTGAGGGAAGTTACTTTTCTGGGGCATGTTGTGTCTACCGAGGGGATTAGGGTTGATCCCCGAAAGATTGAGGCTGTTTTGGATTGGAAACCACCGAAGTCTGTAGCAGAAAATTGAAGTTTCCTTAGGTTAGCTGGATATTTCAGAAGGTTTGTTGAGGGATTCTCGTTGATCGCTGCACCTTTAACCAAGTTGTTACGAAAAGGGGTACCGTTTGTATGGAATGAGATAAGCAAAGAAGAAAGCTTTGAGAAGTTGAAGAAAATTCGATGGAGGCACGGTGTTGATTCAAACTGAGGTTTGGAAAGGAGTTTGTCGCTCATCGTGATGCGTCGCATTACGTGGTTAGGATGTGTGTTGATACAAGAAGGGAAAGTAGTAGCGTATACGTCTCGGCAACTAAGACCGCATGGAGTGAACTATCCCACTCATGATCTGGAGTTAGCTGCGGTAGTTTTCGCTCTGAACATTTAGAGACATTACCTGTATGGGGAGAAGTCTATTATCTACACAGATCATAAGAGCCTGAAATATCTCCTTACCCAAAATGAGTTGAACTTAAGGCAGCGGAGGTGGATCGAATTGTTGAAAGACTATGATTGCTCGATTGAGTATCACCCAGGTAAAGCTAACGTAGTGGCAGATGCGTTGAGCCGTAAGGTGATATCTGATCTGAGGGCAATGTTTGCTCATATCAGTTTGTATGATGATGGAAGCTTGTTAGCTGAACTTCAAGTGAAGCCTTCATGGGTAAGTCAGATTAAAGAGAAGCAGTTGTCAGATGAATTGTTAAGTTCTAGATTTTAGCAAGTGGAAGGTGGTGAGACAGAAGACTTTAGTTTGAACAGTGATGGGGTATTGTGCTTTCATGGAAAGGCTTGTATGCCGAAGGATTCTGAGTTAAGACAGAGGATTCTGCAAGAAGCGCATAGTAGTCCATACGCTATGCATCCCGGTGGGAGTAAAATGTATCGAGATTTGCATGAACAGTTTTGGTGGCCAGGATTAAAGCAAGAAGTTACAGAGTTTATGGGTAAGTGCTTGATGTGTCAGCATGTGAAGGCGGAACATCAGTTGCCTTCGGGGCTGCTACAGCCAGTGAAAATTCCCCTTTAGAAGTGGGAGAGGATAACTATGGACTTTGTTAGTGGGCTACCTCTTACGCCTACTAGAAAGGATTCGGTGTGGGTGATTGTCGATCGGTTGACGAAGTCTGCACACTTCATATCGGTTCGTGTTGATTACTCACTACAGAAGTTAGCCAAGCTGTATGTAGCGGAGATTGTGAGGTTACATGGGGTACCAGTGTCTATCATATCAGATAGAGACCCCAGGTTTACATCGCGATTCTAGAAGGCGTTGCATAAAGCGTTGGGTACAAGACTGGATTTCAGCATACCGTTTCATCCACGATCGATGGTCGATCGAGAGAGGTAATTCGATTCGGAAGATATGTTGAGAGGTCGTGTTATCGACTTCGAGGGGTAATTGGGAGGATTCTCATCGTTGGCGAATTCACTTACAACAACAAACTATCAATCCAAAGATTCGGATGGCACCCTAAGAAGCGTTGTATGGTCGTAAGTGTCGTGACTCCTACCGCTTGGGATGAGTTGGGTGAGCGACGATTGTTGGGTCGAGGAATTGGTTTTGAGACAGAGGAAAAGGTTAAGTTGATTCGCACTCGGTTGAAAGAAGCTTTTGACAAAGCGTAAATCTTATGCAGATCCAAGCGTAAGGAAATAGAATTTGCAGAGGGTGATCAGGTTTTTCTGAAAGTTTCGCCTTGGAAGAAGGTTTTAAGGTTTGGACGAAAGGGCAAGTTGAGCCCCAAGTTCATCGGGCCTTATCGAGTGTTGAAACGTGTGGGACCAGTAGCTTATCAGCTCGACTTACCTCCGGAATTGAGTCAGATACATGATGTATTTCACGTTTCGATGTTAAGGCGCTACCGTTCGGATCCATCTCACATAGTGCCGGTAGAAGAAATTGAAGTAAGACCTGATTTGTCTTTTGAAGAAGAACCCGTTCAGATCTTAGATCGAGATGTTAAAGTGTTAAGAAGGAAGACAGTTCCATTGGTTAAAGTTCTTTGGCAGAATCACGGTTCAGAGGAAGCCACGTGAGAGCCAGAGGATGTGATGCGACAGTAATACCCTCACCTCTTTTGATCAGGTAAATTTCGAGGCCGAAATTTCTTTAAGGGGGTAGAACTGTAACATCCTAGAATTAGGGGTTCTGCATGTTAGGCTTTTCTGTGTGTTGGTTGTTCTGCTTGTTATTTAAATGTGTTTGGGGGTCCTGGTGAGGCTCGGGTTCAAGCCAGAGCCTTGGTAAAATTTTGGTTTTGGGCACTTTAGGGGGGAAAGCTAGTAGGAGCAGGCCTTAAGTTTATTTTCGTGTGGTTGTTGACACAAAGGAGCTTGTGTCCAAGTGGAGGTGGAGTCACTTGTAGGAGCAGAAGGGGAGGAGTTTGAATCCCATAAGCCTCATTATGAAGATTTATTTTTGGCGCCAGGAAGGAGAGAAGATGGATTCGGTAGGGACTCTTCAAGGGTGATGGTTGAATGGGTCAATGTATTCAAATGGATGGACAAGAGTGCTTGAAGGAATTTGAATTGGTCAAACCAATTTGAATGGGTGTTGGGGAGTGAAAATAGGAGAAAATTAAGGGATCTGGTGATGGTGGAAGTGTTAGCCGAATGTGGGGAACTTGAGGGGGGGATTTCGATTTAGTTGCTAGGAGGTGAGTGTGCCGAAATTCCCATAGGTCTTAGGCATTTTTCATTTTTGGCATTTTTGGTCATTAAGGGTGAGTGCCGATTTGTGCAAAAGTCTTCTTGAGTTCTCTCTTTTTCTCCCATTCGGTTCCCTACTTCTCATCGTGTCAAACCACGACTTCTCCTATTCATCTCTTTTGCTTCTTTAACCTTAGCCGAAATCAGTGTAACCATTCGGGCATCCCTTTTTCTTCTTCTTTTCTCCTTTGATTCTTTTGTTTTCTTTAGCCGGACCCTCTTCTACCTCTTAGCCAAATTTTGGTTCTCTTCTACTCATCTCATTCACTTTTCTTTTCTTTCACCCTTTTCAAAAGCCGAAACTCTCTACTCCTCTACTTCTGTCTCTCCTAGCCGAATACTTTCTGTACTTCTCCCATATCTTTTATTTTCTCATTGTGCACCCCTATTTCTTGTTCTCTAGCCGAATCTTAAGAAGCAGAGTAGTTAATTTCTATCTGCCGAAATATCCTCTACATTCAGTAGGTGCGTTTTGCAAGGTAATGTTCTTCTTCCTTAATTCTTTGCTATCGATTCTTGTTCTATTCCTTTTAGTTGTTCGTTCTAAAAGCTGGAAGTCTCATTTTGGTGTTTCTTTTCCTATGGCCGAACCTGTTGGTGTTTTAACACACCCTTCTAGCCTTTTCTTAACGTCGGGTTCTCATTAGAGATTCATCAAGAATCACAAGCCGAATTCGTTGATAAGATTTTTCGGTAGCCAGGGTAAGGGGTTTCTCTTTTATTCTTTGTGATCAACTTCTATTCATATTACTCTGCAGTAATCAAACCCCTTGTTGGGGCAATCCTCGTGATTCGCTATAGTATTGTATTGATCAAGGTTTTTCATCATGGATATGAGTGCTAGCCGATCCAAGGAGGTGCATCTAAGGAGTCGAAGGGGTGGACTCATAGTCTCTAATCCGTCGTTCAAACGACGTCTTTGTGTCGGCGATTCATGATTTTTTGGGTTGTGGAAGAGAGCCGACATCCGCCGGGATAGACAAATCATGATTGTTTCTTCTAGTGAAAGTGTTGATGAGTTAGAGTGTATAGTCTTACGCGTTATCAGGTGTGTAATACTCACACTTTACTTTATTAAATTACATTAATAACTGTGTTGGCTGAAAGCCGAAACGACTGTATAGATAGTCGAGATACCCTCGTGGGTAAGGTTGGAGATACCGGGTAAGTTCCGCTATGATGTTACTTTCGAATATATGCATGTATGAATTAATTATCCGGTTGTACATTGAAAGCATGTTGCATTCATCTCAGTATGATAATATGTTGCATGGGTTTTGGGAAAAGATTGAAAGGGAAGTGTGATTCCGTGACTATCACAGTGGTTCAGGACCACGGTGGGTTGGCCCCACATATTTTATTCCAGTGACTATGTCACAGTGGTCTGGGACCACGGTGGTTTGGAACCACGTATACATATGGTTATCAGTGACTTATCTCGGTGGTCCGGGACCACGCTGGGTTGGCCCCACGTATACTTATCGTGAGATCGTCACGCTGGTGGTCTGGGACCACAGTGGGTTGGCCCCACGTATATATATTCTGTGACTCTGTCACAAGTGGTCTGGGAGTGTTTGGCTGATTCAGGAGACCTAGAGGATGTAAAACTAGGATTGGGCTAGGCTGCATTGCATACATTCTTAATATGCCATATTGTGTGGGCTAAGGCCCAACATGCATCTGTGGGCTTAAAGCTCGATTGCGTTATAATGGGAATTACACACTGAGTCTCGGTGACTCACCCCTCTGCTTAATTTTGCAGGTAATCCCTAGATCATGGAATTGGGAGCCGAGGCGGACTTTGGGGTGGCCATGCATGATTTTTCTCGTACACTTTCGTTTTCCTAATTAAACTCATTTTTTTTTTAATTTTGGGATTTTGCAATGTAATAAGGCCTCCATAACTTTAATTTTGGTTTTTGCTTTAATTGGTTATTGCATATATTATGAATTGTCAAATATGGAGTTTTTCTAAAATAAAACCATAAACCATCATTTTTCTAAAAAGGTGACAACAAGAAGATGACATGCGAATAACTAATTAATTCGGAGATTTTCATAAAACCTCAACATTGTTTTCAAATGTCACGTTTTTAAAATCACTAAACAAAAAGTTTCCAAATTACGATGTTCTGTTGAAAATTTCAAAACTTCTTTTCTCAGAACATACCATTCTTGGCGTAACGTATTGACCGGGTTTGGGGTGTTACAGATAAAATGGAATATGATCTTATGGCAAGATATGAAATGAGTTTTAGTGCGAATATATGCAACTAAATAATGATGATGACAATAGTAAATATAAATATCGATAATGAATAGTCGAAATTTGGAAGTATGTGCAACAAAATATAAATACATAGATAAATAATGAAATGACAATAATAAGCTTAAAAATTTAAAATAAAGCAGATCGAAGTAAAAAATAATAAGGGTAAAAGTAAAAATAAAACAAACCAAAAATAAAAGGAATAGTAAGAGCAAAAATAAAAAAAAAGATAAATAATAATACACAAAAAAATAAAAATAAAAATAAGACGAACTAATTATAAAAATAATGAGTAAATAAAAAATAATTTAAAATTTAATAGTGAACAAATAAATAAATAAATAAATGAATATTAGGTAAAATAGTTAAAAATAATAATATTAATAATTATGGTAATAAAGGAATAACAATAATAATAAAAAATAATAGTGATAATAATACTAATAAAAAGTGATAATAATAACAAACGAATAATAATGGTAAAAAAAATAATAGTAATCATAATACTAATAATAATAGTGATAAAATAGTAATAATAGTATTAATGGTAAACGAATAATAATAGTGAAAATAAATGAATAATAATAATAATAATAACAACAACAACAACAACAATAATAATAATAATAATAATAAACAAATAGTGAAAATAGTAATAAATATAAAAGAAATAATGAAATGATAATAAAATAATAATAGTGAAAATAGTAATAAATATAAAAGAGATAATGAAATAATAATAAAATAATAATAATAGTGAAAATAGTAATAAATATAAAAGAAATAATGAAATAATAAAATAATAATAATAGTATTAAAAGTGATTAATTTAATAACAAAAATAACAAAAAGACTAATTCGAACTTAAAACAGAAGTTTGGGGGGCAAATCCGCAAATAAATAAAAGGAAAGGGGGAACAGGAACTAAATTAAAACAAATTGAAAAAGCGGAAGGACTGGGCGCATAAATAACCCAAAAATTGCAAAAACACGCGGATCTTGAGGCCTGCGGGTCGGGTCTCGGGTCGGTCTCCCCAAAACGACGCCGTTTTGGCGCTGGGGAGGCCTTATAGAAACGGCGCCGTTTTGCCATTCTATAAAAGCCCAAATTCTTTTTTAAAACTTCATTTCTTTCTTCCTACAAAAAAAAAAACTAAAACTTCTCCAGCAAAACTCTCTCTCCCACCATCTCCTCTGGCCGAATTCCGGCCAAGATCCAGCGCCGGACAACCGTCGGCGACCGCCGTGTACGGTGGCTGGAAAGGTGAAAAGTCACCTTTTTGAACCCCTTTCAACGTGGGACTTCGATCTAAGGCCAAAATTACAAAAAAAGGTAAGATATTTCTTTTTTAATGTATGTATATAAATGTATGTATATTCGAAGTAATGAAAGAAAAAAAAAAGAAAATGAAACGAATGAAATAAAAGAATCAAGTCTTACGAATCTGATTTTTTGAATCTGTTAGTATTCAATAATCTCTGCCTTTTTTTTTTTATTGGAAAGAAATCTCCCTTATACATTAGTTTTCGGATGGCTTTATAGCCAAAGAAATAATTCTTTTACATTTTTTACTATTTCTTTCTGTCACTGCCTCTGTTTCTCTGTTTGCAGGTCTATGGAGAAGGGTCAATGAGCCTGGGGCGATGTGCATGCCGACGGCAGCACATGGGGGCGGTACGGCGCCTGAGCCTTTAGGGTTTTCTTTTTTCTTTTTTTGTTTAATATTTTTTTGGGCCATTGGGCCATTTGTAACTTGGGTTTGGGTGTTGTTTGGTTTTTTTGGGTTTGTAAACCGGGCAAATTTTGGGCTCTACAATACCAACATAGCCTCAACCACAACCATATACACATTTAACCATCATTTCACTAGCAACTAAGATAACAACATCAACAAAGAACTCCGAGGGTACATGCCATTACGAAATAAGATATCACCACACTTGAGCTCGAGATTTGTGATTTAATGCTGAGTTGGCAATAAATCGAATAGTACCTAGCTTGCGCACGGAAAAAGAAATTGCACGCTGAGTAAAACTCAGTGGTATTTCTATAATCCGAATAATATAAACTTGATATAAGTATTTAACATGCAATATGCAACAAGTAAGCTATGTTCAAAAGTTTCAATTCAATAATATAATTTTTGCTCATTCCTTATTCACATCTACTAAGATTTCACATATTCAAATATATATATATCAATGGCATTTCATATAACATTTGAATATATCAACTCATGCAATGACATGATTCATCTCTTTGATCACTACTTGAATTCATTTCAAGTTTCACATCTCATTTCATCATTTCATATTTCATTTCTCATCTTTGTCATTTCAATATTTTCTCATCTCATATTTGCCATTTCAATATCAATCACATAAACTTATTATTTAATTTTCCCTATTAACACGACTCGGACGGATACATGGATCCCATCAACACACTAATTTGGCACCCAGTGCCTCATCGGATAAATCCAAATTAATAACTATGTGCATCGCTATATAAATTAACACCTAGTGTCTCATCGGTTAAACTGAAGCAAATTGGCACCCAGTGCCTCATCGACTCGAGGTCGAAGAAATCCCTGAACTCTCCCTATCCTATGGCATGCAATCTATATCTGACTCAGCCCAATATAGTTAATAGGGTTTCATTTCACTTTTCAATACAACCAATGTCTCAATTTCATGAATCTATATCATCACATATAAGCATATATTCAATTTGATAATAATCATACACATATATTCATAATCAATATATTTCATAATATACAAAATCAATCTATTTCATTTCAATTATGAATTTAATTCAATCGCAAAGTACCAAAGTACTCACCTCAAATGCTTACCATATGCAAACAATTATATATGCAATAATCTACTATTTAATTCGGATTATAGGAACACAAACCGTGAATTTTGAGCTATTCGACGTCGATTTTATCCTTCCCCTTTTTACTCGAGGATTCCGGTATGACGTTAGCTACAAAATAAAACAATTAAATCACATTAATATTACACATTTCAATTTCACATTAAATTTCCATTTTCACACTATATTTTGCTTATTCTTCAATTTAGTCTCTAAATCGAGACTAATTTTTAACCTTCACATTTAACTTCATGTTTTATACTAATTTCACTCTAGACCACATTTAGCTTCCTCTTTTCCAATTCGACCCCTTAATTTTGAATATTTCACAATTTAGTCCCTATTGCTCAAATCAACAATTAATTTCACAATTTAGTCCTTTTCCATTTCTAACTTAAAAATCTATCTATTTAATCCCTAATACTTAAACTGTTCAACAATGTCAATATCTAAAATCTTGAACAATTCTAAAAATTACAACATGGGTCAGGTAGTTCTAAATATTGGGATTCCAAAAATATAAAAATTACAAGAAAATGGACTCAATTGACTAACCAGTTGAAGTTAAAAAGTTCAAAACCCCTTAGGTTGCCGTCGACCTCTTATTTTTTCTCTCTTTTTCTTTCTTTTTATTTCAATTGCATGCACTTATCTCTTTCTTTCTATTTCATTTATTATAGCTATTATTATTATTACTTAATATAAAATATACATTAAAGTTAACATATATATATAACATATATAATATATATACATGCATTTTACTTAGCCCATGGCCGGCCACCTATACACACATTAATTAAGTGGCACAATTGCTACTTTAGCCCCTTTAGTTTATTTCAATTTATAAGTCAACTTTTAACCCTTACGCGATTTAGTCCCTGTACCTTAATAACTCTTAATTTAACAAAATTTACTAATCCAAAAATTAATTAGCTACTAAGCTAGCCTCGTAAATATTTATATTTACAAGTCCAGTTTACGGGTACGGAGTCCCGGGAATATACTTTTCGACACCCTTGACTATCAGGTCGTTACAATTCTCCCCTACTAAATAAATTTCGTCCCTGAAATTTACCTGAAAAGAGGTGGGGATATTGAGATCTCATCATCTCTTCGGGTTCCCAAGTCACTTCCTCAACACTATGGCTACGCCATAGAACTTTTACTAATGGAACACGTTTATTACGCAATTCTTTCATCTCGCGAGCTAAAATTTCGATCGGTTCTTCTTCATAATACAAGTCGGGTTGAATTTTAATTTCTTCTGTTGAAATAACATGAGACGGATCCAATCGATACCTTCTAAGCATTGACACATGGAAAATGTCGTGTATTTTTTGTAATTCCGCAGGCAAAGCTAATCGATACGCAATTGGTCCCACTTTTTCAATAATCTCATACGGTCCAATAAAACAAGGACTCAGCTTCCCTTTTCGGCAAAATCGCAAAGCTTTCTTCCATGGTAAGACATTTGGAAATACTTTATCTCCAACTGAAAACTCAATATCTCGAAGTTTCAAATCTGCGTATGATTTCTGTCTATCAAAAGTTGTTTTCAATCTATCTCAGATTATCTTAACAATGTCTTCTGTTTCTTAAATCAATTCTGGCCCAACAACTTTTCTTTCACACAATTCCATCCAACAATAGATGTTCGACACCTACGACCATATAAGGCTTCATATTGAGCCATTTGAATACTCGATTGGAAACTATTTTTGTATACGAATTCGGCCAAAGGCAAATAACGTTCCCAACCTGATTCAAAAACGATTACACAAGTGCGAAGCATATCTGTAACAGCCCGTTTTTCAGTAGTGTTGGAAATAGTGGTTTCGGAGCCACAAATCCGACGAGTAAGTTCGTAAATATTATCATTTAATATTTAGGAGTCAAATATGGTTTTAAAAAGGTTTTTGATATGGTAATTTATGCTATTCGAATGATTAATTAAGTTCAAGTGGTAAGACCCCGAGGTCAAGTGGTTTTAGAAAATAAGGTATCGGGACCTCATTTCTATAAACCGAGCCATAAATATTTTTAATATTCATGGAGTGTTATTAAGGTTGTATTAAAGTTTCGTTAAGAAATTTTAATGTTTAAGTGATTAATTAATTGGAAAGGACTAAATTGTAAAGATGTAAAATTTAATGGCTATAGCATTATTTGTATCTAATGGATATAGAAGCATGAAATAAGGGCCTAAATTAGTAATTCAACCAATTTAAAGGATAGTGGATGAAAATGACTTGGCATTTGGGGAGATTTGGTTGAGTTTTTAAGTGTAAAATGGTAATTAGTCAATTAAACTTAAAATTAAATAAACCAAAATCTTTCATCATCTTTTACATTTCTTCTTCACCGAATGTTAATGGAGAAAGAAGCCATTTTTAACCTTAAAGTTTTGGCAAGCTAAAAAGCTAGCATGGTATGTATTTTTGCCCTGTTTTTAATAATTTTTATGTTTTTGAGATCATTGCAACTAGGTCCAGCTAGCTCGTACCTTTGATTTTGAAACTGTTAAAGATATTGAATGTTTCCACTGATAAATATTTGTGATTTTAGATGTTAAATGATGAATTTGAAATGTTGGTTGATATTTAAAAGTATTTTGTTAAGTAATTTTGATGAATTTACCGATTAGGGACTAAATTATTGAAATAGTAAAAATACGATTTAATGTAAAATTACTACAAATGTGGGTTTTTTTGGATGCCATTAATATTTGGCTAATATGAATTTGCAATAAAAATTGTTAAATTGCTTGTTTTAGGCTCATGGACTAAATTGAATAAAAGTAAAATGTTAGGGACAATTTTATAAAAATGTCAAAAATGACTAAATTGCATAAAATAAATTGTTTTACTATCTAAATTAATAAATTGAATGAAATTATTAATTTAGATCAAGATCGAGTGGAAAATCGAGGAGAATGGAAAATTACCAGAAAACCCCTATACTTAGATATTTCTGCATTTTAGCCAGGTAAGTTCGTATGAACTAAAATCACTTAAATGTTGATTAAACTAAATGTTTAACATGTGGTTCTACTGTGATTGAATCAATATATATACGTTTTTATGCAATTTATCATGTAATGAAATGATGGAAATCCAACGACATTTCAACAACAATCGAGCCCCGTTTAAACCTCAGGAATTTGTAGGATACAAATGACATGTCATTAGGGTTTCCATGTTTCAGGTGCTGGTCTTGGATGTCCTACTGATGGCTAAGGTCCGGCATGTGTTGCGGATACTCTACAGCTCGTGTGAGCAGCATCGTGTAGCTTACATTCTGACCCATAGCTCGTGTGAGCAGGCCCATTTCACAGCTCGTGTGAGCAACGATGTAAAAGAAAGGAAAGGTCATGATTATATGTTTAGCACACTTCGTGTGAGCTATCCCGCGTATTCGATGATATTCTAAATGGTTCAACAGGCATGAGAAAGGAAAGGAAAGGTATGTGTTCAATATGAACAAAGACGTGTATTTATGAAGTACGTTGAAATGGTGAGATACATAAAAAGCATGTTATGTTATGATGGATGATAAATCCAATTGAATCATGCTAAAGTATAATGGTTATCCATGTTAAATTCATATGAGTTATGTTTAAATAAACCAACACGTGTTATTAATGTGCTTAGGCTTGTGCCAAGCTTGTGGTTATGATTGATTTTACGCTTATGCTTGTATTATGCATATGAAACGGGTAAAAAAAGGGAATAAAATAGTAAGTTCATAATTGGAATGTATTATGATGTTATAAAAGGTTTGATGTGATAAATGATGTACTTATATGTGAGAAGTCTATTTACGCTATGGAAGAATTTGCCTATATCATGGTTAAATACACTAATTCGTGATATGATAATGTTGTTTAAGCTTATGCTAAGCATCCGGAATGGAAGGGAAAGTAAGTAAATAGAATGATTCATAGTCTTATGAAAAGGTTGATGATTATGTATTACGACTTATAAATCCCAATATATTATATATGAAAAGTATAAGTGATGTTGATGAATATACTCAAATATGAGTTGAATGGTGTTCAATAGGTTTATACCAAGTTTAAAGTATTGGTGTTAATCTATGTATTATAGTATTGAAGTGATAAGTTATGTTTCATGTTCTACGAGCTTACTAAGCATTCATTGCTTACGTAGTTATCTTTCTCTTACTTTACAGATTATCAGAAGCTCGACCGATTTGGAAGCTCGTCGGAGACCTATCACACTATCCAAAGATTGATTTGGTAGATTTTGATGTCTTGAGCAAGGTTATAATGACATGTATAGGTGGACTTGTGGCTTATAATATTTGATGAGTTTGGTATGTATATGTCATTTTGGTTGATGTAACCTTGGTACTTTTGATGCCTTATTGATGTGTGTCATTTTGACAATGTGTTAATGCATGTTTGAGTGGCCAAAATGCTAGGCAATGAATTGACCTCAATATGGTCAAGTTATGGTATGCTTTGGAAATGTTTGGAATAGATGTGCATGATTGAAATATGGTTTGTATATATGTTGGTTGTTGGAACCATTTGGAAATGGCTAGATTTGTGTTATTTAGATGGTTTTGATGCATGTGAGAAATGGTCCAAATGGTAAGGTTATTTTGATATGGCATGATTCTATTATGGTATGGTTAAATATGTACATGTTTAAGTATGTTTGTAATGACCATGTTTGGTATGTTTATATGAGACCAAGTGGAGTTATACTTTGAGGTAGATATGAACTATTTGTAATGGTATAAATGTGGTCAATTTATGATGAGTTTTGAAATGGAAAATGAATTAATTTTTGATCAATGAAATGTTTAGGCAAATTGTATGTTTGCATTGAGGTACCTATATGGCATATTGGTTGAATGGAATTTGGTATTTGAATTGGTCTTATTATGCATGTTTTAGGTATGTTGTAAGGCTTGATTGTATGTGCAAATGGCTTGTAGGTGTGTGCTTGAATTGGGTGAAAGAAATGGTGATCGCTGTGAAGTCAGAGTTTTAAATTTATAAAGAGAATGATCGAACCTGGAAACTAACTATGACAACGATTGAGGCAAGTGCACCTATCGAACAGTAGTATAGCTTAGGCAAGACCGGATTGTCGAACCCAAAGGAACTAAAAGTACTATTACTAACTTTCTTTCTATTATTTAGCCTAAAATAAGTGAAGTTGTTTATTAATCTAAATTAACTAATTACTAAGCTAAAGACGCAAAGACAAAAAGAATGAATTGGGGAAATACTTGGGAAAAACTCAGTTGATTAAGACGATACCCTTAGGAAGAATCCACCTAGACTTCACTTGTTATCTAACACTGAACCAGACGATTTATTCACTTGACTTGATCCGTAAGACTCCCTAATTTATATTAAACCCTCTCTCTAGGCGAATAACATCTAATCCTAGGTTAATTAATTGAAATCTCTTTCCCATTAATAACCCCCTAGAATAGCAGTAAATCGATCTATGGATTCCCATATTAGGTTTCACCCTAATCCGGCAAAATCTCGTCACCCTATTTCTAGGCGTGCGATCAACTCCGCTTAATTATGCTAGATCTACTCTTAAGCAGGGACTTTTGCTCCACCACCTAAGCACATTTGACTTGAATTAATATCCGCGAAATATCAACACAAGAATTAAGCACACATAATTAAGAACAAATCAAGTATTTATCATATAGTTCAGAAAACAATAACAAGATTCATCTAGGTTTCATCCCCCTTCAGGTATCTGAAGGGTTTAGTTCATAATAATAAAGGAAAACATCTCAGAAGAAAAGATAAAACAAAACATAAGAAATCCCTAAAACCCCCTGAAGGAATTGAAGAGGAGATCCTCCGTCTTGAGTAGAATTCTGGCTTCTTGAGATGGATCAACTGGCTATCCCTTGAGAGTTTCCCACAAATCTGACCTTTTCGACTCGGCTCCTTGGCCTAGCTAACCGCCTGACAAAAGCCCTGGCAGAAGGCTTCTGTCGAACTCCCCGATTAAGTTGCCCTCTAGGGTGTTTATATAGGCTTTGAGATGTGTTACTTGGTCTCCAAGTATCCTAATTTGAGTGCAACTCCTAATTGGGGTGTTTAATTAGACTTTGGCATGTGTTTCTTTGCCTCCAAGTATCCAAATCCGAGTAAAATTACTCTCCTCCACGGTAGGGGCACAGCCATGGCGCACGTCCGTGTGAATCGTGGCCAGGCCGTGTGGACTCCATTAATGAGGCACGACCGTGTAGATCGACATCAGGCCGTGTTCTAGTATATTTGAGGAGGCACGGCCGTGTGGGCTTTAGCCTAGGCCGTGTCGATTTCTTCTTTGGCCCATTTTGGTCCATTTTGAGCCCGTTTCTCGTTCTTTTTATTCTTGGGTGCTTTCCTGAGTATAAGACATGAAAAGAAAGGATTAAGAGCACCTTTTTACATAAATCAAGGGATAAATCATCCAAAAGTATGCTAAATGTGGGATAAAAATATGTTACTATTTCGGTTTATTAAATGGCTTGAATTTGGTCTACACACGAGCGTGTGGCTTGGTCATGTGACCCAAGTCAAAGAGTTACACGAGCACAGACACGGGCTGGGACACGGCCGTGTGTCCATATTTTGAGTGTCCTCACGGCCTGTGTAACATCCCCAAACCCGGCCCATTCACTACGACCGAATCTGGATATGTCACTGGGAAAGACGGTTGGAAATCTTAGACTTTAGAATTAAACTTGAAAATTTTATTATCTCTGGAAATCGTGTCCATTTAAAATTTAATAAATAATATAAGCTTGTTGAAAACTTCCGAATTAAAACATTATTATAAGTTGCTATAATATGAATCTTTTGCGAAAATATTACTAAGTGTAGTGTAAACTTCAACATTAATAAATAGAGTACTTTAAATCAAAGAGGCCCTTATTACATCAAATAAAATCCCAAAATCTTGATAGTATAAAATGCTTAAATAAAGTAAAACATCTTACGTATGAAAATCTCCTTACTGCATGGGCCACCTTGTATCCACTCCAACCCGGTCCGATCAATCATGACTCCTGCGATGTTTAAAAAAAAATTGGGTGAGTCATACTAGACTCAGTGTGTAAGTTAACCACTGAAATCCACCCACATGCTAGCCACATAATATCCCAATTATCAAATGCAACAAGTAATATATATATATATCATTTTAACAATTACCACAACTGGCTTGGCCCACATTCAAATCATACTCAAATCTTTGGGCTAGGCCCATTTCTCAATAAACCACATATCAACTGGGCTTGGCCCATTTCCACGTATGTTTCCAAAACATACCTATCCACAAGTCATATTGGGCTTGGCCCATTTCCATATTATTACAAAAATAATGCAACATGATTCCCAACCCAACCTAGGGTCCATCCGCTACACACCCCCTTATCCAGCCTACCACACACCAGGGGACCATCGAGTCACCCTCTCCTTTCCCTCCAAAAAGGCAACCAATGCCATCCACGATGTAGCGTATAGCTAACATCAAACCACGATGGAGCACACAGCAATCCATCAAGCCACGATATGGCATAAAGCCCATACCAATCAAGGTAACCACGCGAACCAAATCGCAAAGATCCACAACGCGACCTCAGTCAGCGCCAATCCACGATGTAGCACAAAGCTGACATCAACCACGTACTCGAAGTACACCCGTACCTTCTTTTCATAACCCACCCATGCACATGTAACATAATATAATGCGTAGATGATGCATGTGCATGCTATTCACAATCATAGGCATACTCACATATTGAAAATCAATTATCACATATTAGTCGATTTGCTACTAACCTGGTCATCATCATACCCTTTAGGGGTATATATGGCACACTCCTTACTGCACTTGTTAGTAAAACATATAACACATAAAACCCGGAAACAGTGGGTTAGTTACACACCTTATTACTAGGAGTTCTAGACTCTCGATCCTCGACGCTATCGTTTAGCGAAACTACGGCTTTTTGCCTAACGTTTCTTGCTGTTGGCCCACACCCTGGTGGCCAATCTCGAACAGCAGAAACAGATCTCTTCTTGAACTTTGGGATGGGGACTTTCCCTTGCCCACTTTGACTGGTACTCGAATCCACGTCCATCGTAATCACTTAATTAGAACCCTTTGGTTAAACGTCATAATACAAAATCTCAAGCGAACAACTACAATTTAACTTACTTACCGAAACGATCTAAAATCTCAAAGGCTCCTCTGTACTTTGTCGATTTGCCCCTTAGATGATCGAATCCAAGAGACTTCCTCAATGCTTCCTTCTTTAGGCTACACACAAGAGATTATACTTAATGGCACTATGACATTCGGCCATACCAAAACTAAGGCCAACCATTCGGTTTTGGCCACTACAACAAGGAATTCATAAATCGATTACTAAGGGCAGAGCATACTTACCACTCTTGCTTAAGATTCGGCCAACCACACTAGGACACCGAGAGAGATTTCGTCTTCAAGCGACAAAGAAACACTTAACACTTTCGACCAAGGTGACAACTAAATATGGGAAGGGAATTTCGGCACACCAAGAGGGAGAGGCAAAAGACTTGATGAATAACTAGCACTCTACCCTCCCTATTTATAGCATTCGGCCAACCCCCCCTTGAAGTCTCCAAAATTTGGCCAACACCTCACTAATTCAATTCCATTTGAATACTCTACTAATAATCCAATAATTCTTTTAATCTTCATAATATCCTTGATTATCTCCTATAATAATCCTAAAAAAAAAAACTCATATTATCCTTAATATTAACCAAATAAAAATCCAATAAAAATGCTCATATTATCCCATTATCATTAAAAAACAAATAAATAATAATTATCCCACTTAATTTAATTAATAATAATAATAATCCTATACTTAAACTAACTAAGTAGATAAATAAAATACTAATAGAACTTTATCCAATATCACCACTTTAAACAAAGCAAAAGACCACCTTAGTTAAGTCCTTATCTAATGCAGCTTCCTTGTGCCGTCCAACACCTTCAAATTGCTGCCCAAAATAACAAAAAAAAACTAAAACTCCAATTGCCATTCTCCAGGTTCGAACCTGGGACCAACTGCCGCACTCCTTGCCCTCAACGCCCAGGCCACTCGGCCACATTGGTTTTTATGCTAGAAACCCGCAACAATTATTTTTAACCCCTTCTTACTTCCGCCCATCACCAAATAACAAAATAAAACGCCCAAATGCAGCTCCAGCCCCTCGAACCCGCGCTCTCTCCTCCCTCCAGCGCCTAAGTGGCGCATGAGTGCCACTTTGTCACGGGACTTTCATGTCCATTAACCCCTGCCGTTTATTTTTAAGGCATACCTAGCCCAGTTCCCCTAATTGACGCAAAATAAAACCAAAATGCTGCCTTTGCAGCTCGAACATGAGACCCCTAACCACCATGAGGCGTCACCTTCCCCATGCTCTAAGTGGCGCCCCATGCCACTCCACCAAAGCCATTCTTGCGTCTTAACCTTCCAAAATTTTCTCTTAAGACCTCCAAAGCCAAGCTCCCCTTCTTACACTAAAATTCAAAAATTTCCTAAGTCATCCCTTGCCTTCTAGGGTTCTCCAAACCCCTCAAAATTCCTCCAACATGACCCTAAGCCTACTAAACACTCGGGTTATGCCCCAAACGCATAACCCCTAAACCAGGGTGTTACAATTCTACCCTTCTTAAAAATAATTTCGTCCTCGAAATTACTTTACTAACAAACGTCCATACAACCTATCTTACCACCTTACGCTTATGCTGCGCACTCTGATCTTACTAAGGTTATCGTACCTACACAATCTCTAAGTTCGTGCTCAAAATTCGAAACACCTCTCTTAGCAGCACAGAAAAGGCTAACTCATAAACAAGCAAAGTAATTAAAGCATGTACCAAAGCAAAGGAGCTTACCTAATATCACATCCTTGGTTGACTCTCACTAGAACCATTCCTTCCATGACTTGAACCACGATCCCTCGTCGCTCGAGGACAATTCTTAACCAGATGTGCCTTAGATCCACACCGAAAGCATTCTTTACTATTTCCCCAACACTCTCCTGTGTGAGGTCTTCCACATCGAACACAAGAACGATTCCGATCTCACATGGTACAAGTGCACTTACAGTGGTTCTCGGTCCTTGGTCTTTCTCGGACATTACTAAACGATCTTTGACGGTCCAATATTTCTCTTATTCTCGTTCCTATTCTTTTCTCGGTTTTCTCTTATAGTCTTTTTAACCTCTTCAGCGATCCGAGCTTTCTCCACTAGCACCGCGAAGTCTCTCTCCTCTGTGAGCAATCGGCGTCAAGTTCATCTCGCAATCCGTCCTCAAACCGGACGCACCTCTCATAATCGGTGGCCACAATTCCCTTAGCATACCGACTAAGTCGCACGAATTCCGCCGTACTCGCCTATCGACTTACTCCCTTGTACTAGATTTAGAAACGCTTTCTTTGCGAGTCCAAATAAGCGGCTCCTACGTACTTTCCTTCAAACTTAACCTTAAAGAAGTCCCAATCCTGTCGATCTGCTTTGGTACACTTTGCTTGACAAAGGTGAGCCACCAACGATAAGCTTCGCGAAGCAACGAAGCAAAGACCCTTGACTTTTCTTCATTGGTGCGGTCCAAATCGTCCATGATTCTTTCGATCGCTTCTAGCCAATACTCCACTACGTTCGAGCTACTCCGGATATTCCTCTAAAGATCTCACCCGTTCAATCTAAGCCTTTCCGATACCGACTTTCGAGTTCCATTTCCTCTACTAGCTCCCGCTACACGTTCTAAAATTCGTAACATGGCCCGCGATCACTGCGTCATCTTCTCTGTGCGGTCTTGCCCCTCTACGTCCACAGCTGGCGGCACTTCACTTTCTGACACATGGCCAGACCCTACGGGTTCCGAAGCTGCCATTCTACCTCTACCGCGTCTCCTAGAACTCATCTCTATCGTCGCAATTAATCTGATTAAGGAGTTTTATGCATTAGTATTTGTTCCACTGTTTAACCACGAACAATTTTATGAAAAGAATTTCTAGAGGTAGTTCTTTCGATCACACAAATTTTCAGTTCAAGTTTTACTACTCTAGTTCAAGAATCACATTCACACACACATTCATTCATCAACAAAAACACATTCCTTCCTCAGAAAAGGCACATTCAGTGGTATCCACCACACACATTCACTATTCGGAACTTTCCGCCCATTTCTACCCCAGGGGTATTTCCGTCATTTTGTCCTACAGGGACGTTTTCGTCATAAACCAGAGCGATTCAAAAACTTTAGTAAGTCAGGATCTTTTTGAAATTCCCAAAATTGAAGAGTATTTTTTTTGAAAATTTCGCAAATTGAAGGTATAACAGGATTTTGGTAACCAGGGGTATTTTGGTAATTTTGACAATCAGGGTAATTTTGTGAATTTCCAAAGTCAGGGTTATTATTTTTGCCATACAGAAAATTGGGTACCTTTGCAAAGTAAGAAAATTAAACTTGGGGTTAAACCGGAAATTTTAAAAGTCAGGGGCATTTTAGTAATTTTCAACATAGGGGTAAATTTTGGAAATTTTAAAACTAAGGGTTTTAAAGCAGTGAGGCAAATCCCTTTCGGGTTTTAATAATTGGTTTAGCCTATGAACAAGTCCTCTTGGTTAAGGTGAGCAGAAGTAGCTACGCACTGTAGGATTCCAGCGAAGAGGAGGTGAGTCACGAGGATCGCTTAAGTACCTGTGCTCTTAGGATCCACTCCTAGACATGCGCACAATGGTTGCCACACCTTAACTCGGCGACTTAATCACAGGTTTGTTTAGTAATTTCAAGTCTTATGTATATGTTTGAGTAGACTAGTCCTAGGGTTCAATAAATCCTAGTTCACTAATCTACGAGCCCAACTAAGCCCATAACAGTTCATATAACACAAGACTGAAGTACTTACCTGGTGGACTCGGGCCGGAGGTACAGGTGCCATGCCAGAAAACCTGGAATATTTCTTGAAAGCCCATTTTGAAAATGTTTTTGGGCCCAAAACCCTCAAAGCCGAGTTTTGAACCTGGCTCTGATACCAATCTGTAACATCCCCAAACCCGGCCCATTCACTACGCCAGAAACTGGATATGTCACTTTGGGAAAGACGGTTGGAAATCTTAGACTTTAGAATTAAACTTGAAAATTTTATTATCTCTGGAAATCGTGTCCATTTAAAATTTAATAAATAATATAAGCTTGTTGAAAACTTCCGAATTAAAACATTATTATAAGTTGCTATAATATGAATCTTTTAAGTAAAATATTACTAAGTGTAGTGTAAACTTCAACATTAATAAATAGAGTACTTTAAATCAAAGAGGCCCTTATTACATCAAATAAAATCCCAAAATACTGATAGTATAAAATGCTTAAATAAAGTAAAACATCTTTCGTATGAAAATCTCCTTCTGCATGGGCCACCTTGTATCCACTCCAACCCGGTCCGATCAATCATGACTCTGCGATGTTTAAAAAAATTGGGTGAGTCATACTGGACTCAAGTGTGTAAGTTAACCACTGAAATCCACCCACATGCTAGCCACATAATATCCCAATTATCAAATGCAACAAGTAATATATATATATATCATTTTAACAATTACTACAACTGGGCTTGGCCCACATTCAAATCATACTCAAATCTGGCTAGGCTAGGCCCATTTCTCAATAAACCACATATCAACGGGCTTGGCCCATTTCCACGTATGTTTCCAAAACATACCTATCCACAAGTCATATTGGGCTTGGCCCATTTCCATATTATTACAAAAATAATGCAACATGATTCCCAACCCAACCTAGGGTCCATCCGCTACACACCCCCTTATCCAAATTTACCACACACACGGGGACCATCGAGTCACCCTCTCCTTTCCCTCCTCAAAAAGGCAACCAATGCCATCCACGATGTAGCGTATAGCTAACATCAAACCACGATGGAGCACACACAGCAATCCATCAAGCCACGATATGGCATAAAGCCCATACCAATCAAGGTAACCACGCGAACCAAATCGCAAAGATCCACAACGCGACCTCGATCAGCGCCAATCCACGATGTAGCACAAAGTCGACATCAACCACGTACTCAAGTACACCCGTACCTTCTTTTCATAACCCACCCATGCACATGTAACATAATATAATGCGTAGATGATGCATGTGCATGCTATTCACAATCATAGGCATACTCACATATTGAAAATCAATTATCACATATTAGTCGATTTGCTACTAACTCTGGTCATCATCATACCCTTTAGGGGTATATATGGCACACTCCTTATCTTGCACTTGTTAGTAAAACATATAACACATAAACCCGGAACCAAAGTGGGTTAGTTACACACCTTATTACTAGGAGTTCTAGACTCTCGATCCTCGACGCTATCGTTTTAGCGAAACTACGACTTTTGCCTAACGTTTCTTTGTTGTTGGCCCACACCGTGGCCAATCTCGAGCAGCAGAACGGATCTCTTCTTGAACTTTGGGATGGGGACTTTCCTTGCCCACTTTGGTGGTACTCGAATCCACGTCCATCGTAATCACTTAATTAGAACCCTTTGGTTAAACGTCATAATACAAAATCTCAAGCGAACAACTACAATTTAACTTACTTACCGAAACGATCTAAAATCTCAAAGTCTCCTCTGTACTTTGTCGATTTGCCCCTTAGATGATCGAATCCAAGAGACTTCCTCAATGCTTCCTTCTTTCGGCTACACACAAGAGATTATACTTGATGGCACTATGACATTCGGCCATACCAAAACTAAGGCCAACCATTCGGTTTTGGCCACTACAACAAGGAATTCATAAATCGATTACTAAGGGCAGAGCATACTTACCACTCTTGCTTAAGATTCGGCCAACCACACTAGGACACCGAGAGATATTTCGTCTTCAAGCGACAAAGAAACACTTAACACTTTCGACCAAGGTGACAACTAAATATGGGAAGGGAATTTCGGCACACCAAGAGGAGAGGCAAAAGACTTGATGAATAACTAGCACTCTACCCTCCCCTATTTATAGCATTCGGCCAACCCCCCCTTGAAGTCTCCAAAATTTGGCCAACACCTCACTAATTCAATTCCATTTGAATACTCTACTAATAATCCAATAATTCTTTTAATCTTCATAATATCCTTGATTATCTCCTATAATAATCCTAAAAAAACTCATATTATCCTTAATATTAACCAAATAAAAATCCAATAAAAATGCTCATATTATCCCATTATCATTAAAAAACAAATAAATAATAATTATCCCACTTAATTTAATTAATAATAATAATAATCCTATACTTAAACTAACTAAGTAGATAAATAAAATACTAATAGAACTTTATCCAATATCACCACTTTAAACAAAGCAAAAGACCACCTTAGTTAAGTCCTTATCTAATGCGACTTCCTTGTGCCATCCAACACCTTCAAATTCTTTGCCCAAAATAACAAAAAAAAACTAAAACTCCAATTGCCATTCTCCAGGTTCGAACCTGGGACCAACTGCCACACTCCTTGCCCTCAACGCCCAGGCCACTCGGCCATATTGGTTTTTATGCTAGAAACCCGCAACAATTATTTTTAACCCCTTCTTACTTCCGCCCATCACCAAATAACAAAATAAAACGCCCAAATGCAGCTCCAGCCCATCGAACCCGCGCTCTCTCCTCCCTCCAGCGCCTAAGTGGCGCATGAGTGCCACTTTGTCACGGGACTTTCATGTCCATTAACCCCTGCCGTTTATTTTTAAGGCATACCTAGCCTGATTCCCTAATTGACGCAAAATAAAACCAAAATGTCTGCCTTTGCGCACTCGAACATGAGACCCTAACCACCATGAGGCGTCACCTTCCCCATGCTCTAAGTGGCGCCCCATGCCACTCCACCAAAGCCATTCTTGCGTCTTAACCTTCCAAATTTTTCTCTTAAGACCTCCAAAGCCAAGCTCCCCTTCTTACACTAAAATTCAAAAATTTCCTAAGTCATCCCTTGCCTTCTAGGGTTCTCCAAACCCCTCAAAATTCCTCCAACATGACCCTAAGCCTACTAAACACTCGGGTTATGCCCCAAACGCATAACCCCTAAACCAGGGTGTTACAGCCTGAGACACGAGCGAGTGTCTCAGCCGTGTGACCCCTGCAGTGTGAAATTTTCTATCTTTTTTCCAT
The DNA here is from genome assembly GCA_025698515.1 of Gossypium sturtianum. Classification (NCBI taxonomy): domain Eukaryota; kingdom Viridiplantae; phylum Streptophyta; class Magnoliopsida; order Malvales; family Malvaceae; genus Gossypium; species Gossypium sturtianum. The sequence continues at coordinate 75,381,785 of CM046947.1, forward strand.
AAAGTTTTAAATGTTTCTGATTTAGTCCCGAATCGTTTCTAAAGTGTTTCTAAGGCATCGAGGGCTCGAATATGGGATGATATGCATGTGTTTTAATGAACTATGCTATGGTTTATCTAATGTTTGGAAATGAATGTTTTAAGTTATGATTTTACGGTAATGCTCTGTAACCCTATTTTGGCGACGGATACGGGTTAGGGGTGTTACAATATCTTCCAAAATTTGAATAACACGTCCAGATTGTCTGTCTGTCTGCGGATGAAAGGCTGTTCTAAAATTGAGTCTCATACCAAGAGATTCATGCAACTATTTCCAAAATCTCAAAGTGAAACGCGGATCTCAATAAAAAATAGTCGACCTAGGAACACCATACAATCTCACAATTTCCTGAATGTAAACTTCAGCAAGTTTTTTAAGTGACCAATCAATCCTAACTGCAATGAAATGAGCCTATTTTGTAAGTCAATTAACAATCACCCAAACAACATTTTTCTTGCTCAGAGAAAATGGTAATCCCGTTTCAAAATCCATTGTGATGCGTTCCCATTTCCACTCAGGAATAGAAATAGGCTGAAGTAATCCTGTGCGAACTTGATGTTTTGCCTTAACTCGTTGACAAGTTAAGCATTTAGCTACAAACTCAACTACATCTCTTTTCATTCCTAGCCACCAATACACTTCTCACAGGTTGCGATACATTTTCGTTCCTCCAGGATGCAAAGCAAAAGGACTATCATGAGCTTTGCGAAGTATCAACTCTATTAATTCTACAACATCTGGAACACAAATTCTATTTTGAAATCTCAAACAATCACAATCATCAATACTAAAACTTTCTATTGAGCCATTTTGAACCATTTCTCTTTTCTTTGCTAACTTGACATCATCTAATTATACTACTTTAATCTGATCAAACAACACCGGCTTGACCTTCAACTCAGCCAAAAAGCTTCCATCATCACTGATACTAAGTTGAGCAAATATCGCTCACAACTCAACGACTGTCTTCCTGCTCAACACGTCAGCTACAGCATTAGATTTACTAGGATGGTAATTAATAACACAATCGTAATCTTTTAAAAGCTTGACCCAACGTCGTTGTCTTAAATTCAACTCCTTTTATGTTAGGAGGTATTTAAGACTCTTGTGATCAGTATAAATATGACACTTTTCACCGTACAGATAGTGTCTCCAAATCTTTAAAGCAAAGACCACAGAAGCTCACTCTAAGTCGTGCATCAGATAGTTACGTTAATGCATTTTTAATTGACGAGACGCATACGCGATCACTTTTCCATCTTACATCAAGGCACATCCAAGACCACTCAATGAGGCATCACTTTAGACCGCAAATCTTTTCCCGATTGATAGTTGGATAAATTTGTATTTTTAATGTATTTATTTTTGGCCAATTATCGGATAAAATGCTATTAAATTTGGATTTTTCTTATCATGAATGAAGTTGGTGTGATGAATTCAAACTCTTACAAAAAGGGGCTAAATTAGAACAAAAAACAAAGAGGATGGCTTGATTGAAAGATTGAAAATTCAAAGATGACAGGATAAAAATTGAAGGGTTGAAAATTTTTTTAAAAAAGTGGTTGGATAAAGATTGAAGGATTTTTTATATTGTTACAATTCTGTAATTAGTTTAAATTCTAGTTTAAATTTGATTTTTAAAATTTGAATTATTTAGTGATAATATTTAGAATTATTTAGTGATAATATTTAGGATTATTTACTGATAATAATTAGGAAAAATCTAGATAAATTTTAGACTAAAAGTGTGTATAAATACCTAGTGGCTACAGCCAATTGAACACACAATTTGCCTTTCGCATTTAATAAATTCTCTATTTTTTTCTCCCTTCTTGTGTGACCTTTCTATTATGCTGTTTCATTCTTCTTTTCTCTTTACTTTCAACTTTTGGTTTAATTATCTCCCAAGGCCCTTTCCTTTCCCACTTTCCATAATTCCACAAATCTATTTTCAAAGCATGACTTTTTCCATGATTAACTAAACCCCTTTTAGCTTTAGCCCAGAAATTTCTCCAATAAAACAATCGTGAGATACGAGCCTACTCAAAAAACCTCTCAACATAGTATTTTTTATCTCTCCAGTATATGGGATTGTAACAGCCCGATTTAGGGGCTAGTCGGAGTAGTGGTTGCGAGACCACAAATCCGAAGTAGAAATATGTGTTTTATGATTTTTATGAGGCTTATGATGTGGTTGCATGATTGTGTGAATGTAACACCCCTAACCCATATCCATCGCCGGACTAGGGTTACGAGGTATTACCGAAGAAGACACAACTCAAAGAAGGCATATATATATATTAGCATTTCATATACACTTACATAGCAAACAGATAAAAGCTAACATATATGTTTGAATCATTTAAACAAAGTAAAATTTCATATTCTGTCAATGCAAATTTCATGCCTCAAGAACAAAATCAAAATCATTTATATCACATCTAACATCTATCTCAAATTTATAACATAATCAATCATTTATAATTAACATCATTAATATAATCATTCTATTAAAGTCTTAATAAATAAACATCACTTTAGATCATAAATATGATATTCAACATTGTATCATTCAACCAAATAACAAAATAACATTAACCAATAAGTTACACCCAAATTCAATTAAACATGATCTCATCATCTATCCAAACTGGGCATATATGCATTATATAAAATCATATTGCCTATTTACTTACTAATACAAATTTCACTATTCATTATGTCATTCATTTCATTACATTAGCCGAACATAACCATGCATGATAATTAAACTAGGCTTGAAATTACAATTACTTTATTTTATTCTTTCACTTCATATATATATTAACATGAAAATGAATTAATGACCATATATATATATATATATCAATCATAATTTACACCTCAAATCAAATACATTATAAGTAATTATTTATTTCAATATCATAATATTGCCGAATACATTGATACTTTAACCTTACCATTTCAACTTTAATTATCAAGACTTAATGACCAATATGAACACATACTCAATTACTTATAATCAAACATATACATATATACTTCATCAAAACCAAATTACAACTTATTAACTTACATATTTACCAATACATAATACATTTACATTTCACTTAATTTATATAAATACATATAAATATACAAAGATACATTTAATCATAATTAGTTTAATAAGCAAATCAAGCTTTATGTAATACATATTAAGTAAACCATTCCATATCACCTAGTCGCGTTCAACTTATCCAAGACTTTATCACTTAACATAGCCAAAATATCAACATATACATTCAGTTCAAACCCATATATCAACTAAACTAATCCATCAAACAAACATAACCAAAATATAAGTATCAACCACATAACCAAATTCATTTTGTCTAGTTTTAGAACATAATACAAACATACCTATTATGAACATATACTTAACCAAATATGCATATGTATAAACCCATTCACAATAACCATTGCAAACCATCAGCAAAGATAGCAAGTCAATCAAAAGAGGATAAGCCATTTTCGCATGGCTATTAATTACATACATAGGTACTCAATTCATATTCAACCTTTTACTAAGCTATACATGCCATATATTCATAATTAACATAACCAAAATACCAAAGTAAGCTGTCGATAGTGTGATAAGTCTTGCTGACGATCCCCGAGCTCGTAACGTATATCCAAAATCTATAAAACAGAGGCAGACGGATAAACACAAAGTAAGCTATTTAAGCTTAGTAAGTCATAAGCAAGTTAATAACAACCAATTTAACAAGATCAATTATACAAAATTAAAACAAGCACTTTAACTAATCCACATACACAAATACTTACTAAAGTTCAATATGAAATCACATTTAACCAAATTTGGCCGAATACATCAAATTAGAAACATATATATATTTCACATGCTCAAACATTAGTTTTTGTGCAACGAACTACATATCTAACTTACCTTACTTTTCACAGCACAGTTTATATACATACCTCAGTTCTTTTAATTTGAATTATATATTGGCCTTCACTTACACATGTCCGTTGAACCATTTGGAATTAAAAAGGATACGTGGATAGTCGGAAGCTCGTACAATGCCAACGTCCCGGACGTGGTCTTACATGTAATCACATATCAATGCCACTGTCCCAGACAGGGTCTTACATGTAAACACAAATCGATGCCAACGTCCCAGACGTGGTCTTACTCGGTAACACATAACGGATATCCTATGTCATGACATATGTATCCTATCTATTCCTAAGGTTCGTACAGGACTTACAGACGTCGAAAATCGATCGAATCAAGCTCAGAAGTTAGCCAAATCACAATGTTTACATTCGGCCTGTAACACCCTAAACCCGGCCCATGCGTTAAGGCCAGATCTGACATGTTACATGAGAAAAATACTACTAATTCCTTTTTCATTTGTACATAAAAATATTTAGATCATTTAAAACAACTCCCATTTAAAAATTTCTAATAAAGTATTATTGAATAAAGATTGATCGATAAATCGATAAATTTTGAGATAAAATCTTATAAACCGTGACCTTGAAAATATTGTTTGATAGTTCGAGAAAATAACTTCCGTGTTAAAATATTTATAAATTTTATTATGAAATCCATTTGTTAATCGATTTTAGAAAACCTTTATTTAAGTTTTAGAAAAATTCTCGTTTTAATCAATTTAAGCAAAATAATAAGTATATCAACCATAAAGCGATAATAAAATACTCCAGAGGCCTTATTACAACTTAAACCAAAATAGCAAAATAATAAAATAAACAGAAATAGAAATTTAAAATTCAATAACACCATTTCTGAAGTATGGCCTCCACCGAGTCATCCATGGGCCCAAGTCCTCATCACTGAGCATTACCTACAAGGGTTAAGAAAAAGGGGGGTGAGTTACAAGAACTCAGTGTGAAATCCCCTTACCGTCATCCACTGGGCCTGAACCCATATAGCAATCATCTTGGGCTTAAGCCCATTTAACATGCACTTGGACCGAAGCCCATTTACAAAACAGAATATATTTATATATGTGCAATGTATGAATGTATGCAAACCCAAACCAACCTAATAATCCATCCGCTACACACCACCCGTACCAACCAACACACCTGTAGGGATCTTTTGTCAACCCACCCCGCCAACACACCAATCGCAGGCATTTAGCCATTTATATCAAATTCGAATTGTGGACAAGCCACCAGAATAACAGAATATACGTGGCTTAGGCACCAGAAAAAATGTGACAAAGTCACCAGAATATCATATACGGTAATATAACCGGCACACAGCCTTGGTAAAAATGATCGACATAGAGTCGTTAATTCATATGTTAGGCACATAGCCCCGGGTAAATACGTTTAGCATAAAGCCATAATCACGATGGCACAAAGCCATATTTAGGTTGGCACATAGCCATTATCAGAATTTGTGGCAGAGCCACCAGTATCAGAATGTATCGCTGCAGTCAAACTGCTTTTCATAATATTTGTGGCAGTGCCACCAGAATTTTTTCTCTTCAACATTTTCCCAACCCATGCAAATTCATGTAGATGCATCATACATAGCAAATCATGATATTTACAAATATAACAACAATAATTAAATCAGACAAAAGTTCAGCCCATTAACACTTTACAAAATCGACCCATTAGGGCATTATATCAAATTGGCTCATTAAGCCATATGTCAAATCGGCCCATTTAGCAATATATCAGATCGGCCCGTTAAGGCAATATATCAAATCGGCCCGTTAAGGCAATATATCAAATCGGCCCGTTAAGGCAATATAACAAATCAGCCCATTAAGGCAATATAACAATTCGGCTCATTAAGGCAATATAACAAATCGGCCCTTTAGGGCATTTCCATAATTCGGCCCATAGGGGCATTTTCGGTAAATCAGTCCATAGGGACATTTTCGTAATTCGGCCCATAAGGGCATTTTCGTAATTAGGTAATCTTACCCACTAAGGGTAATTTGGTAATCTCGCAACCCAGGGGTATTTCGGTAATTTACCCTCCAAGGGTATTTTGGTAATTCCGCAACCTAGACTTAACTACTAATGTGGGGCATAAAAATTGAAACTGTCCATCTGCATCATACTGACTAAATTGACTATAACTTGAGTTAGGAATCTTGAAATCTAAATCCGTAAATTTTCCTTGAAACTAGACTCATATATCTTCTTACTACAATTTTTCCAGAATTTTTGGCTTAACCATTTAGTACATTTTATTCCTTAAAGTTTCCCTTTTTCACTGTCCAATGATTCCGACCTCTCTTAACTTAATTTCAAATATCTCACTGTACGGTTTTCATATACTGCTCCCACTTGTTTCTAATGAAAATAAGCTCACTAATTAATCCATACATATAAATTATAACCCTTAATTCACTTTGTACAATTTTATATGATTTTTCCAAAACAGATCAAGGAACCACGAAGTTTATCAGAACCAGTCTCACTAAAAATAAGATATCTCAGAATATAAAATTTATTTTCCTTCTCCGTTTCTTCCATATCAAAATAGACACAGTAAGATTTAATTTGATATCTCATTCACTTTCTAATTACCTTTCTCATATTTTTCATGATTTTTCGAAATCACGTCACTGCCACTGACCCAAACTGTTTTATTACAAAAACATGGTTACCACTATGAACCTACGCGCGCCCGAGTGATCCCGGATGCCGATTTCTGATTTTTCTTTGATATTTTGACCAAAACACAGAACATTCATGCAAAATTCCATAGAAGTGTGAGATTACACACCATTTCAGATATGTATACGGAAAGTACGGGATTACACACCTTATTCGGAATCCGTAACACGATATTCTCCGTGGCACCTAAAGATACAATCGGTCAACAATTAGTCCAAAACCCAATTTACAACTTCATCCAAGTATTGCGATTGATTAAAAATCTATATCACTTACCAACAATCCGAGTCTCTTATTACGAGAGATAGGTGTTCGACTTTACCACTATTTCCGAAAATCCACAAGTAGAGAGTATCGAGCGATTTAGTGCCTAAAACATAATCGATTAGCCAAACTTTCAATCCGATTAACACCATAACTGAATAGCGATATCGATTGGACTATGAAAAGACTCCTTACCTTAATCGATGATAATCCTGATTCCCACCAATTGGCTTATGACTACGAATGAATCGACAAGGATTTGGTATTAGGCCACCCACTAGAACTCTACGAGAAAGAGTTGATCAAATATGAGAGTGATGGAGAGAGTGATATTTCGATAAGAAACAAAGTGGAATAGCCGTATAGTGATGAACATACATATTCAGCTAGAAAGAGAAGAAAATGAAAGGAGCAGAAATGAAGCCCTTACCCGATTCAATCAAGGAGAGATGTCCAACACACAAAAATGGGGAAGATAGAAGATGATAGAAATTCGGCTATAGAGAAAATCGAACAAGAAGATGTGATCACACAAAGTGATGTTGATTAAAGAAGAAGAAAAGGTTGATGAAATGGTCAAAAGAAAAGAATGGATGGAGAAAAGTGCTTGTTAGTTTTGGCCAACTAAAGAAGATGAACCAAAAATGAATTGGGGTTAAGGCAAAACAAAGGAGTAAGATGAACAAATGCACTAGGTGTTTAGGCCAAAACGTAAAGGGAAGAAAAAGATGTTGGCAAGGAAGAGTAACCAAAATGCTAAAAGAACCAAAACCTTATCATGCACAAAGCTATGCAAAATGACCCAAGAAAAATTCGGCTTCCCCATTCCCTAACCAAAACCTTGTATTCATCTTTACCAAAAAGATGAACATTGACCAACATAAAATCTTTCCAAAACACCTTCCACTCTATATGCCAACATGTTCCCTTATCCTTCCTTTTTCCTTCATTTCTTTCCCCTCTTTTCCTAGTCTTCCTCCTTACCATATTCCTTAGCCATCTTTCCCAAATTAAAAAGTCCACCTTGCCTAAAATACTACCTTGGCCGACACTTAGGGAAAAACACAAAAATATTAGTCAAAATTTTACACTTGATGGGATTTGAACCTCCTCCCTCAAAGTCCTTCACTTGATGCCATAACCTCTTTACCAAATGCTCAATTATGTTAGCAATTTACTCACTTATTTCCATAAGCTTTGATGCCTCTTACTATCTCTCCTTAATAGGCTTAAACACAAAATTTTACTAAGGCCCAACTTGAACCCGGAACTTCATAGAACCTCATAATTTTCTAAAATCACCTTCTTAATAAGTCCAACTTGAAATAATGCCGTTCCCTTGTTCTCAAAATTTTAAACACTCCTACGCCCAAGGCCCAATAGGCCCAATCCTACTAGGCCCAATTTCGGGATGTTACACGGCCATAGCATATATATATTCAAATAATTAAATTTGATACATAACAAATATATACTCATAGTTATATCAACTTTTAAATGCTTACGAACTTACCTCGGATGTCGACGACTACGAAATCGGCTATTCGACCACTTTTGTCTTTCCCCGATCCAAATCCGATTTCTTTAATTCTTGATCTAAACATATTCAAATTAAAATTATTTAAACACCGATACACTCAATTTAGCCTAAAAGCGCATAAATGGGAAAATTACAATTTTGCCCCTAACATTTTACACTTTTTACAATTTAGCCCTTTTTGCACAAAACACAAATTACACAAAATTTGACCATACTTCTTTAGGGCCGAATATTCATAGCATTATTACAAGCCCATAAATTTCATTTAATTTGCATTTTAGTCCCTCAAAAATTTATTTTTGCAATTTAGTCCAAATTACTCAATTTTATCAAAAATTCAAAGATAAAACTTGTTAATCTAACACATATATTTCATATTTCATCATCAAACATCAAAAACCACAAGGTACCATCAATAGCAAAACACAAAATTATCATCAAAATCAAAAATTAAAACATGGGTTTTGTACATCTCTAAGCAACGATCTTAAAAATGTAAAAATTATTAAAAACCGAACAAAACTAACCTTGAATTTAGCCAAGTTTATAGCTGAAATGTTGAAGAACTTTAAGGTTTCTTCTTTTCTCACATTCGGTCACCCATAAAAAGATGATAACCATCTTTATTTTTATGTTATTTTAACATATATCATTAATTATAATTAGGTTACTATTTTACCCTTTTAAATTAAATATCTTTAACATATATTTTAAAGTCATTTTAGACCATTGTCGCCCGCTATCTTGTAAAATGGGCTAATTGCCCTTTAAGGACTCCATATTAAAAAGCCACTATCAAATTGGCACTTTATACTTTAGTTTGTAACTTTTGTATTTTACGCGATTAAGTCCTTTTATTAAATCGGGCACCTAAACGATAAAATTTGTAACAACCCAAACCCGGCCCAAACACTACGACCGAATTTGACTTGCTACCGAGTAAAACCTTGTGAACACCATTTCGAAAAACATTAAATTTTCATTGAAAACCCCTCGTTTTCGGTTGTCTTGTCAAAGCTACCCTTAGGTTTAATTTGGAATCTTAATTAAGTCCAATTGTTATACCGGTTTCAAGTGTGTTCGATGGCACTAAAAAGCATTTTCGTGTTAATTTAAGAAAACGTGTGATTTTTAGTTCAATTTAATAATATAGTTTAAAGCAAATATCCAACATAAAAGAAAATAACACCAATGTAGTTTAAGGAGGCCTTATTACAACCCAAGTAAAAATAAAGGAATTTAAAGTTCTATAAATTTGAATCCTTTGCATGGCCACCTCGAGTCCAACCGGCTCCTCCACCGCCATCTACGAGTCACCTGAAAAATGTTAAAGGAGAAGGTGAGTCACCAAGACTCGAAGATGTAACCCTTCCTTGGTTAATACAACATTTCATACACAACATATAATGATTAATTAAGCAAAGTATCGTGTACCCAACCTAACCAACCAAACACCTTTGCCTACCCCATGTGGTACCAAACCACCTGGTGACCGTAGTCACGATGTGTTACCAAAACACTGGTGGTGCCAAACCACTGGTGACATATAGTCACAATGTGCTACCAAAGCACTGGTGTCCGTAGACACAAATCGGGTGATGGGGCCAACCCATCGTGTGATACCAAATCACCGCGCACGATCCCATATCTCAAGTGGGGCCAACCCACGGTGGTGTTAACCACAGGGACAAGTCGCTATGAGGTACCAAACCTCTGGAGGTACTAAACCTCGTGACATATAGTCACGAGTGTGCTACCAAAGCACTGGTGCTCGTCAGCACAATATCACTGCCCCCTCCTCTCATCAACCCATGTCAAGTAGTTAAAAACAGAACATACACATATCACATGTATCAAACAATCCATGCTTCCCAAAAGCATTATCATCAATCTCATACAAATAGAGACCTTACCGGTATCCTCGCTTGTACCATAAGGCACTAAAGCCGTATCTACATAAAGCAGATTTACACATAACATACACTTAATACACTTTATTAACCATTATACGTGTGTATGTACACACTGTCACCAACGAGGAGTCTAATCCGAGGATTAAAGAAATCGGCCTCCCAAGATCCACTTGTTCCTATATTCGGCCAAACATGGAGTTAGTACTATGGCCTATTCGGCCAAACCAAAAATTTAAAAGGGTTCTCTTTTTGAACCCTAATCCTTACCCGAGTGCCTTAGTACCCAAATTACTATACTCTGAATGATTTTACTTCCCTGAAATCGGCAACTATTAGTAGCCTTCGGCTTAAACGAATATTAACTAAATTCATAGATCCTTACCATTACTTACCCCAAAATCGATTGCTATAGGTTTGGAGGATTCAACCTACCGCGTGGAGATCCCGAAGTCCTAGGTGAAATCGGCTTCAACCAACAAGATTAGCCCATCATTAGCTTATGCCGAATTTCGGCTTTCCCTTAAGTCCAAATCGATAGATCATAAGAGTGAATCACTAAACATTCGGTTAGAACCCTTACCTTCTCAACCGATTGGAAGAAGAATCCCAGAGAGACTTGGGTCACCCTTAGTATTCGGCCAAGACCATAGAGTAGAGGAAGAGAGTTTTGGTATACCACTAGAGCATAATCGGCCAAGGGAAAGAAAATAATAGGGGAGAAAGGTGGTAGAAGATTAGGCTTGAAAGCTTGAGAGAATGGTGAAAACGCAAGAGCAAAAGAGGGCTAGGAATTCGGCTAAGAGAAGTAGAGAGTGTTTGGCCAAGGGTTTGAGAGAACAAGGAAAATAAAAGAACACAAGGGAGAGGGGTTAGGGTTTTTCGGCAACTTAGCAAGAATGGAAAAAACCAAAACAATGAGCTAGGGTGGGGTTTTTATAAGCATTCGGCCTCCCCCTTCAAGCTTGTCAGTCCAACCTAGGCAACAAGGAGTTCAACTCCTAGCCGCCCACTCCTCTTCACCAAGGAGTCCCACATTCGGCCATCACCTAGTTTTTCTCTAGGCCACCCATTTAAATTAATTCAAACTAATTTGAATTAATTCCCTTTTATCAAATAATTTTGAATTAATCACCTAATAATCCCTTTTAATTTAAATAATATCCTTGATGCAATTATCATATCTCTTGTATTATCAAAAGGTTTAAGCAAATTAAATCTAATTTAAAATGCTTAAATTATCCCTTAATAAAAACCCCTTTATTATCCAAAATAAAAGAATTTGAGGAGAGAAAACTCTCCACAAGTGCCAAATCCATCCAAAATGCAAAAGGAGGGATCCTTGTGACTCGAACCAAGGCTCTCCCTTCCCCCTTAATGTGGCGTCACATGTAGCTCTTAAGTGGGCTTCTTTTTGCCACTTTACCAAGGCCTAATTAGTGTTAATAATACCCACATTTATTCTTATAACACCACTTACCAAGGCTCCCTTCTTTTAAAAGTTAAAAACTAAAATTTCCTACCAAATCGAGCCAACACAAAGCCTTAACTTGACCATTATTATTCCATAAATAATGACACAAAGATTCATACATAAGAAAAATAATTCATTTCCAAATAGCCCCGTTTTGGGATGTTACAGATTCTACCCCCTTAAAATAAATTTCGTCCTCGAAATTCCTTGATCAAAAGAGATGGGGGTATTCGCCGCATCACCTCCTCGGGCTCCCACGTAGCTTCTTCCACTCCGTGGTTCCGCCATAACACTTTTACTAAAGGCACCGCCTTCCACGTAGGACTTTCACATCTCGGTCTACAATCTGAACCGGTTCTTCCTCAAAAGATAAATCCGTGTTCACCTCAATCTCTGCGCATCGGCACAACGTGCGAAGGATCTCGACCGATACCGCCTCAAAGATTGATACATGGAATACGTCATGAATCGACTCGATTCCGCCGGCAACTCTAGCTGATAAGCTACCGGTCCCACTCGCTTCACAACAGAGATATGGCCCAATGAACCTTGGGCTCAGCTTCCCTTTCCGTCCAAATCTCAACACCTTTTTCCAAGGCGACACTTTCAGAAAGACTTTGTCTCCCACAGCATACTCCATTTCCTTGCGTTTGAGATCGGCATAAGACTTCTGCCTATCCGATGCTTCCTTGAGACGAGACCGAATCACCTTGACTTTGTCTTCCGTCTCGGTTACCAACTCTGGACCTAGAACTTGTCTTTCTCCCAACTCCGTCCAACATGTAGGAGTACGACACTTTCGTCCATATAGAGCCTCGTATGGAGCCATTTGGATACTCGCTTGATAACTATTGTTATAGGCGAATTCCGCTAATGGTAGGTACTCCTCCCAACTACCACTAAAATCCAAGACACAGCCTCTTAGCATGTCCTCTAAAATCTGTATCACCCTTTCCGACTGTCCGTCAGACTGTGGATGGAAAGCCGTACTGAAATCTAACCGTGTACCCAAAGCTTGATGCAATGCTTTCCAAAACCTTGACGTGAATCTGGGATCCCTATCCGAGATAATCGACATTGGCACACCATGCAATCTGACTATCTCAGCCACATACAGCTTCGCTAGCTTCTGGAGTGAATAATCCATTCTCACTGGCATGAAGTGAGCTGATTTAGTTAGGCGATCCACAATTACCTGCATCGCATCCTTCTTGGTGGGCGTGAGGGTAGCCCACTAACAAAATCCATGGTGATCCTCTCCCATTTCCATTGAGGATCTTTATTGGTTGAAGTAGTCCCGATGGTGACCGATGTTCAGCCTTAAACTGGCCGACACGTCGACACTTCCCTACGAACTCCGTTATCTCACGCTTCATCCTGTGCCACGTAATCAAGCTTTCGCAAATCTCCATACATCTTGCTTCCTCCAGATGCATAGCGTATGGGCTGCTATGTGCATCTTGGAGAATTTTTCGCCTTAAATCTGTATCTTTTGGCATACATACTCGTCCTTGAAAACAAAGCACTCCATCAATAGACAGATTGTACCCTTCCAATCCACCGTCTTGAACTTGTACCCTCTTAGAGCTCAAGCCTTCATCCACTAATCGCTTTTCTTTAATCTCCTCAATCCAAGTCGGCTTTACTTGAAGTTCTCGCCAAAAGACTCCCATCACCATACTGACTTAACCGAGCGAACATTGCTCTTAAGTCCGTTACGCCTTCCGCTCAATGCTCAATCGCTACCACATTAGCCTTACCGGATGGTACTCGATTGAACAATCGTAGTCCTTTAGTAGTTCAATCCACCGACGCTGTCTCGATTGAGATCCTTCGAGTCGGAAGATACCTCAAGCTTTTGTGATCCGTGTAGACCATCGACTTCTCTCCATACGTGTAATGTCTCCATATCTTCAGAGCGAAGACGCACCGCCGCTAACTCTAAGTCGTGAGTTGGGTAGTTAACCTCATGCGATCTTAATTGACGGGATGCATAGGCTACTACCTTCCCATCCCGCATCAACACACATCCCAAACCGGTGTGAGATGCATCACAATAGATCGTGAATAACTTCCCCGCTTCAGCCGCACCAAAACCGAGCTTCCGTCAAAATCTTCCTTAACTTATCAAAGCTTTCTGTCGCTTTTCCGTCCATACAAATGGGACACCTTTCCTTAGCAACTTAGTTAACGGCGCTACGCTATTAGAGAGAATCCTTCCACGAATCTCCGATAGTATCCTCGCTAAACCAGTAAAACTTCAGATTTCACCCACCGCCTTAGGTGGTTTCCACTCTAATACCGCCTCAATCTTGCGAGGGTCTACTCTAATTCCTTCACCGATACTACATGCCCTAAGAAAGCCATTTTCCTAAGCCAAAATTCACACTTACCGAATTTGGCATATAATTGCTTCCCCTCAATACTTGCGTAACTATCCGTAAATGCTTGTCATGCTCCTCTTCGTCTTTGAATAAACCAATATGTCGTCTATAAACACCACGATTTAATCGGGTCCAAGTATTGTTGGAATACTCTATTCATCAGGTCCATGAATGCCACGGTGCATTGGTCAACCCGAATGGCATTACCAAGAACTCGAAATGCCCATACCGAGTTCGGAATGCCGTTTTGTGAACATCAACCTCTTTCACCTTTAATTGGTGATAACCCGACCTAAGGTCTATCTTTGAAAACACCGAGGCACTTTTCAGCTTGATCGAACAAGTCGCCAATCCGAGGCAACGGATACTTGTTCTTGATCGTTAACTTGTTCAACTGACGGTAGTCGATGCACATCCGCATAGAACCGTCCTTCTTCTTGACAAACAACACAGGCGCTCCCCACGGAGATATACTTGGTCGTATAAACCCTCTATCCAAGAGCTCCTGAATTTGAGCCTTTAGCTCCACCAATTCCTTTGGTGCCATTCGGTATGGTGCTATGGACACAGGTGCCGTTCTGTAGCAAGTCTATACCGAATTCGACTTCTCGATCCGGAGGCAATCCCGGAAGTTCTTCTGGGAATACATCAGCAAATTCCCCAACCGTTCGGACCTTTTCAATTACTAACTCCTTAGTTTCCAAAGCACAGATTTGAACCAAATACGCCTCACAACCCTTCTTGACCATCCTTTCCGCCTTCAAGGCGGTCACTACGTTGGATAGGTAATTCCTCCTATCTCCTATCATAACCACTTCATCACCTTCCGCTGCCTTAAGAACCATGCGCTTGGTCACAAGAAATTCAACCTTGCTTGGTACTTAACCAACCAATCCATACCGAGGATCAAATCGAACTCCCCAAACGGTAGTTCCATTAGATCAGCTACAAATACTACCCCTTGAAGTTCTAGGGGTACGCCTCTATAAAGTCTATCTACGACTACGGAGTGACCTAAGGGGCTAACTACAGTCATCTCCCTAGAAGCGCTTTGAGTTTAGGTCCATAGTTCCTACCACACTACTAGCAATGTATGAAAGTGGCCGAGCCCACATCAATCAATGCAACATAAGGGAAACCGAAAATTAGAAACGCGTCGGTTATAACATCCGGTGCGTCACCTTCCTCGCGACACCTCATTGCAGAAACTAAGCCAGCCGCCTAGCCTGCGTGTTGCCCGAACCTCTCGCCTTGAGTTCCACGACCTCGGTTAGGACCGTTGTTTCCTCTACCATTACCACGACCCTCCGTGGTCCTACATTCCTATCTTGAGCACGGTTCGACCCTCCTGGCTGTTTCTTAGCTAGTTTTTGGGGACAATCTCACGCGCGATGCTCCAAAGATCCACACTCAAAGCATCCTTTGTCACCGGTCCAACATCCTCCCCAATGGGTCTTTCCCCACGATTGCAGACCGAGTCGGCCTCTCCGATTAGCGTTGTGGGCCTTGTTTGCTGATTGGGCCCACTTGGCCTAGCCTTTTCTCGAGCACTCCCGCTTGATCCGGTGACCCAAAACTTCTCTTCCGATTGTTCTTACTATAGTTACGCCTCACGACCTCCTTGATTCCTTTGGCTACCTTAGCCTTCTCCACTAGAGATGAGAACTCACGAACTCGCTTTGTGGGGCAATCAAGAACCTTAAATCATCTCTGAGTCCGTCCTCAAAGCGGACACACGCTCATGTTCATAGAGCCACGATGCCTCTCGATATCTACTCAGCCTTAGAAATTCCGCCTCATATTCGACACGGACTTAGTTCCTTGAACTAATCCCGAGAAAAGCCTTTCTCTCTGCGCGTCGGTGTAGCTAATGCCCACATACTTTTTTCTCGATAGGCGGTTCAAATACTCCCAAGTCAAATCATCTCTGTAGCCCCATCTCGAACCGTTAGCCACCACCGATATGCTTCATCCTTCGTGGCTTACACCGCCTTTCGCTTTTTCCTCCTCGGTCAGTCAAGGTCATCCATGATTCTTTCGATTGACTCTAGCCAATATTCCACACGCACTAGGTGCCACCCCGACACACCTCGGAATACCTCCGCTCCGTTAGATCGGAGTCGCCGGGAACAGATTTCCGAGCTCCAACATTTCCACCGCCCCACCACCATCTCCAAAACTCGCAACACGCTTGCGAGCACCGACTCGCCACCGTGCCCGCCTCCGCTCCTCTCTCTAAAAGTAGGAGGTGGTGGTGGCGATGGTACCTCATTTTCTCGAACCTTGTCCCGACTGACGGGTTGCAGACACCGATCATCCTACCCCTACCACGTCCACGGCGTCCACGTCCTCTAGAACTCATTCTATCTACCGCTTTTTAACTGATTAAGAAAAATTTTATGCGTTAGCATTTGTTTCACTTTATTACTCGCGAAGAAGTTTTATGGATGAGGTTTAATCAGAGATTCTTTCGAGCAAACAATGTTTCAGTTTCCTATCCTAGTTCACACAAAGAAGTCCATGCATCCATTCATTAATACTTTCCATACCTATTCACTCATCGGACATTTCTGCCCATTTCTAACCCAGGGGTATTTTCGTCTTTTTCCCTACAGGGGTATTTTCGTAATTTTTCAAAACCAAAATATTTTGCTGATGATTTCCAAAGCTAATCTACTTGATATTTGATAAAATAGTTGAAATTTTTAAGCAAAACCGACGATTTAATATTTTATGGGTCAGGGGCATTTTGGTAATTTTACTCCTAAGGGTATTTCTGTAATTTTCCACAAGTCAAGTTTTCCGAGAAAAACATTGTATACCTAGTGTTCTAGGGTTTAATAGGGTTATTGGATAAGTTTTGAAAACATTAGGGCTTGTTGTCTCGTTCTATTTTGAAAAACAAGGCTAATTCCCTTTTTGGGTTTTAATCATTGTTTTTAGCCTATGACCGAGCCTTCCTGATCAGGGTGAACCAAAGCTACGCACCAGGCAGAATTCAAGTGAAGAGGAGGTGGGTCACGCGGACCGCTTAAATACCAAGCTCTCACTGAACCTTTCTAGACATGCGCACAGAGGTTACCACACCACCTGAGAGCCCTCCGAGTTAGGGTGAACAGAAAGCTACGCACTGCAGGATACTGCGAAGAGGAGGTGAGTCACGAGGACCGCTTAAATACCGTGCTCTTAGGATCCAATCCTAGACATGCGTGTGGGTTACCACACCCTAGCTCATTGACTAAGTCATAGGTTGGTTTAGTTCTTTAAGTCTTATGCTTCATTGTGTTTGAGTAATCTAGCCTTAGGGTCCAAGTCCTATAAGTCTATCTACGTTCCATGCTTCCTACCCTTCTACTGTAATATAATTCACGTAAAGGTTTAAATGTACTTACTGGGCGGATCGGCCGGAGACTCGGGCCATGCCGCTTAAAAACCAGTAAATCACACCATAAGGCCTACCAAAAACATTTTTGGGCCTTGGGGCCCTACACACCGAGCTTTGAACTGGGCTCGATACCACCTCAGAATAACCCAAACCCGGCCCAAACACTACGACCGAATTTGACTTGCTACCGAGTAAAACCTTGTGAACACCATTTGAAAAACATTAAATTTTCATTGAAAACCCTCGTTTCTGGGTTGTCTTGTCAAAGCTACCCTTAGGTTTAATTTGGAATCTTAATTAAGTCCAATTGTTATACCAGTTTCAAGTGTGCCCGATGGCACTAAAAAGCATTTTCGTGTTAATTTAAGAAAACGTGTGATTTTTAGTTCAATTTAATAATATAGTTTAAAGCAAATATCCAACATAAAAGAAAATAACACCAATGTAGTTTAAGGAGGCCTTATTACAACCCAAGTAAAAATAAAGGAATTTAAAGTTCTATAAATTTGAATCCATCGCATGGCCACCTCGAGTCCAACGGCTCCTCCACCGCCATCTACGAGTCACGAAAAATGTTAAAGGAGAAGGTGAGTCACCAAGACTCGATATGTAACCCTTCCCTTGGTTAATACAACATTTCATACACAACATATAACAGATTAATTAAGCAAAGTATCGTGTACCCAACCTAACCAACCAAACACCTTTGCCTACCCCATGTGGTACCAAACCACCTTTGGTGACCGTAGTCACGATGTGTTACCAAAACACCGGTGGTGCCAAACCACTGGTGACATATAGTCACAATGTGCTACCAAAGCACTGGTGTCCGTAGACACAAATCGGGTGATGGGGCCAACCCATCGTGTGATACCAAATCACCGCGCAGACGATCCCATATCTCAAGTGGGGCCAACCCACGGTGGTGTTAACCACGGGGACAAGTCGCTATGAGGTACCAAACCTCTGGAGGTACCAAACCTCCGTGACATATAGTCACGCAGTGTGCTACCAAAGCACCGGTGCTCACAAGACAATATCACCGCCTCTCCTCTCATCAACCCATGTCAAGTAGTTAAAAACAGAACATACACATATCACATGTATCAAACAATCCATGCTTCCCAAAAGCATTATCATCAATCTCATACAAATAGAGACTTACGGTATCCTCGCTTGTACCATTAAGGCACTAAAGCCGTATCTACATAAAGTGATTTACACATAACATACACTTAATACACTTTATTAACCATTATACGTGTGTATGTACACACACTGTCACCAACGAGGAGTCTAATCCCGAGGATTAAAGAAATCGGCCTCCCAAGATCCACTTGTTCCTATATTCGGCCAAACATGGAGTTAGTACTATGGCCTATTCGGCCAAACCAAAAATTTAAAAGGGTTCTCTTTTTGAACCCTAATCCTTACCCGAGTGCCTTAGTACCCAAATTACTATACTCTGAATGATTTTACTTCCCTGAAATCGGCAACTATTAGTAGCCTTCGGCTTAAACGAATATTAACTAAATTCATAGATCCTTACCATTACTTACCCCAAAATCGATTGCTATAGGTTTGGAGGATTCAACCTACCGCGTGGAGATCCCGAAGTCCTAGGTGAAATCAGCTTCAACCAACAAGATTAGCCCATCATTAGCTTATGCCGAATTTTGGCTTTCCTTAAGTCCAAATCGATAGATCATAAGAGTGAATCACTAAACATTCGGTTAGAACCCCTTACCTTCTCAACCGATTGGAAGAAGAATCCCAGAGAGACTTGGGTCACCCTTAGTATTCGGCCAAGACCATAGAGTAGAGGAAGAGAGTTTTCGGTATACCACTAGAGCATAATCGGCCAAGGGGAAAGAAAATAATAGGGGAGAAAGGTGGTAGAAGATTCGGCTTGAAAGCTTGAGAGAATGGTGAAAACGCAAGAGCAAAAGAGGGCTAGGGAATTGGCCAAGAGAAGTAGAGAGTGTTTTGGCCAAGGGTTTGAGAGAACAAGGAAAATAAAAGAACACAAGGGAGAGGGGTTAGGGTTTTTCGGCAACTTAGCAAGAATGGAAAAACCAAAACAATGAGCTAGGGTGGGGTTTTTATAAGCATTCGGCCTCCCCCTTCAAGCTTGCCAGTCCAACCTAGGCAACAAGGAGTTCAACTCCTAGCCGTCCACTCCTCTTCACCAAGGAGTCCCACATTCGGCCATCACCTAGTTTTTCTCTAGGCCACCCATTTAAATTAATTCAAACTAATTTGAATTAATTCCCTTTTATCAAATAATTTTGAATTAATCACCTAATAATCCCTTTTAATTTAAATAATATCCTTGATGCAATTATCATATCTCTTGTATTATCAAAAGGTTTAAGCAAATTAAATCTAATTTAAAATGCTTAAATTATCCCTTAATAAAAACCCCTTTATTATCCAAAATAAAAAAGAATTTGAGGAGAGAAAAACTCTCCACAAGTGCCAAATCCATCCAAAATGCAAAAAGGAGGGATCCTTGTGACTCGAACCAAGGCTCTCCCTTCCCCCTTAATGTGGCGTCACATGTAGCTCTTAAGTGGGCTTCTTTTTGCCACTTTACCAAGGCCTAATTAGTGTTAATAATACCCACATTTATTCTTATAACACCACTTACCAAGGCTCCCTTCTTTTAAAAGTTAAAAACTAAAATTTCCTACCAAATCGAGCCAACACAAAGCCTTAACTTGACCATTATTATTCCATAAATAATGACACAGCAGTTCATACATAAGAAAAATAATTCATTTCCAAATAGCCCCGTTTTTGGGATGTTACAAAATTAAATCACAAAAAATTTAACATTCACAAATTCACACATAATAAACACGAAAAATAATTTTTAAATATTTTTCTGACTCGGATTTGTGGTTCCAAAACCACTATTCCGATTAGAGTCAAAATCGGGCTGTTACAGTGAAAATTTCATGAGGAAATTTTATTTATTAGTGATCAATTTGTCCATTAGGACTAAATTGCAAAGATTAGAAAATGTGAGATTCTAGAAGATTTAAGTATGAAATAGAATTACAAAAATTACTAGAGGTTCTCATTTAGCAATTAGACCATTAAATGTCAAGATGGACAAAAATGGATATGGGAAGGAAAAATCTCAAGAAAGGGCCTTAAGGGCATTTTAGTCATTTGGTTAATTAATGAATTAAAAAGGGAAAAATAAGTCAAAATATTGTCCATCTTCTTCCTCTAAGTGTCGAAATTTGCAAGGAGACATAGCTAGGGTTTCTTCAACTTCCAAGCTTGATAGTAAGTGCATCCTAGCCCCGTTTTTAATGTTCTTCGTATTTTTGAGATCCTCGTAGCTCGATTTAGCTATTTCTAGCTATATTTTGAGCTAGGGTTTATGTTCATAAATTTACCCATGTATGACATGCATGTATTTTGATGTTTTAAGGAAGAATATGAAAGTTTGATGTGTGATAAACATCTTTTTCTAAGTGATTTTCATGAAAAATGCATAAAAAGACCAAATTGTAAAAGTTACAAAAATGGTCGAAATAGTGAAAATTGGGGGTTTTTGTAGTTAAGAAAATAATTCGGCTAGGCTTAAAATACAAGAAAGTTGAATAAAAATTATTTTACGAGCCTAGGGGCAAAAGTGTAATTATGTAAAAGTTTAGGGGCAAAATCATAATTTTGCCAAAGTATGATTCATGAGTCAATTTAGTCAATGTGAGTATTAAACAAGTGAAATTGTTATTATAGATCAAGAAGCACGAAGCCCAGACCGAAACCGAGGCAAGAACAAAGTGTTGGACTAAATCGAACATCTATACACATTTTGAGTGCCGAGGTAAGTTTGTGTGAAATTAAAGTTTCATAGTGTTTTTATATTTTAAATTTATTGATCTTACGATAATGAATATCATTTCATGAAAATCAACTAATGAAGCCTCGATGAGAAAATAATGAGAATATATTAAGTTGAAGTCCCGGTTGAAGATTCGGAATAATGAAGATACCTATGTCACGACATGAGATAAGGAAGGTCCCGTATAAGACCATGTCTGGGACATGGCATCGGCACTGAATGTAGGTCTCGTATAAGACCATGTCTGGGACATGGCATCGGCACCAATTGTAGGTCCCGTATAAGACCATGTCTGGGACATGGCATCGACACCGAATAAGGAAGGTCCCGTGTAAGACCATGTCTGGGACATGGCCTTGGCACCAAAGGAAGATCTTGAATAAGACCATGTTTGGGACATGGCATCGAAATCTATGTACGATCTCGTATAAGACCATGTCTGGGACATGGCATCGACATCGAGTTAAGAGATCCCGTGTAAGACCATATCTGGGATATGGCATCGGCATCAAGAGATGATCCCATGTAAGACCATATCTGGGATATGGAATTTGCATTATGATACATGCATGATGAGATTGAGTATCCTCCGATATTCTGAGTGGTTCAACGGGCAAAAGGGCTAAGTATGCAAAGATGACAAAGAGCTAAGCTATACAAAGATGACAAAGAGTTACATTTAAGTTAAGGATGATAATGATTTAAGTTTATGTTCAAGATAGCGTAAGTGCTAAATTACGTGATGAAGTGACACAGGTACCATCAGTAAGATACGAGTTATGAAACCGTAACGTGATATGTGATGGGTAAGCATAAGTATGAGTAAGTATGTCAAAGTACTTGAGAACTTGTGTTGTTATTGTTCTATGAGATGAATGGATTTTACCATGAGTACTTATGTTGCTATTTTAATTCATGCAAACTTACTAAGCTATATGCTTACCCCTTTCTTTTCCCTTTTCCTTGTAGTATCGCCAAGCTAGCTCGAGGATCGTAGGACGTCGGAGTTCGGATCACACTATCAACTATTCTTTTGGTATAGTAAAGTTGATTTATTTTGAGTATGGCATGTATAGGAACTTGGTCATTTTTGTTATGTCATATTTGTTAGCCAAAGTGTTGGTTATTATGGTTACTCATTCATTATGTAAATGGCCATTGGGAATTGGCCAATACTTGTTAAGTTATATAAATATCCAATGATGATAATATTCATGAAGTACAAGTTCGTGAAATTGATAGAGTAAAATGTGAAGAGTATGTATGATGAATTAGTGATTCTTCGTAGTGTATTATTGCCATGTTATGTGTTGCTTGTGTTGGCATATGTGTGTTTATGTTTCAGGGTGGCAATTGGCTTGGGAAATAGCCTTTTAATTGTCCACACAGGTAGATACATAGGCGTGTGTCTAGGCCGTGTGTGACACACGGCCAGCCCCATGGGTGTGTTGATAGGCCTTGTGTCCCCTGCATCAAATTTGTGAAAATTCAATTCGTCACACGGGCCAGCACACGGGCGTGTGACTAGGCCGTGTGCCCTTAAAAGCTTGCTGACGTCATAAACAAAATACCCAGGTTTTTTACACACGGGTGAGGACACGGGCGTGTCTAGGCCGTGTGAGGAAACACGGGCCACAGACACGGGCGTGTGTCCGGCCGTGTGAAAACTCCTATAAGTTTGAAATGAAAAATAAATTCCACACGGGCTAGGAACATGGGCATGTGTGACCACACGGCCTGCCCATACGGGCGTGCTCCATTCCACACGGACGTGTGGCCCTGTTTAGGTAAAAAATTTCTAAGTGCGCAAAAGTTTCTGATTTAATTTCGAAACCTTCTATATGTATGTTTAGGGCCTCGTAGGCCCATAATAAGGATGTTATGAATATGAATGAGAAGCTTTAATTTGAAATGAAATTTTATAGCCCGATGTTGTACGTTTAAGCAAGTTAAGTCCGGTAATGCCTCGTATCCTGTCCCGGCGTCAGACACGGGTAAGGGGTGTTACATTTAGTTGTATCAGAGCTACGATTTAGTCGGTTCTCGAACTAACGTAGCATAAGCATGAGTCTAGCTATACATGCCATACACATGAGTATTTACATTATGATAGTGTGACGACTCCTAACGATTTAAATTGTGTTTTCATATAGTAAATGGATCCCGATAGAGCTGTGGCGGATGATGTAGAAAGTAACGCACCGGCTCTCGCTGAAGGGACGGTGTCGAATGAAAATGAGAATAGATCAACGACTGTAAGTCAGAGAGGAGGAGAAGAGGCTAGGGAAGCTTTTCTCCACATGATGAATACTTTGCACAAACCTAAATGCGCAACCCCCTCCACCCCCACCTATTCCTCAGCCTACCCCTGTAGCTCCCCAAGTGGTGGAAGTGGTAGGAAGAGAAAAGCCTCCGATCAATAGAATCCGAAAACAAGGAGCCGAGGAATTTCGAGCTAGTAAAGATGATGATCCGGAAAGAGCAAAATTTTGGCTTGAAAATACCATCAGGGTATTTGATGAATTATCTTGCACACCTGAAGAGTGCATGAAATGTGTGGTGTCTCTCTTAAGAGATTCCACTTATCATTGGTGAAACACCCTTGTGTCGGTTGTACCAAGGGAAAGGATCACATGGGAGTTTTTCCAAGAGGAATTCTGGAAGAAGTACATTAGCCAAAGATTTATTGATCAGAAAAGAAAGGAATTCCTTGAATTGAAACAAGGTAAAATGACAGTAACTGAGTATGAGCGTGAGTTTGTAAGGCTCAGTAAATATGCTCGAGAGTGTGTATCCTCTGAAGCCATTATGTGTAAACAGTTTGAGGACGGATTAAATAAAGATATCCGATTATTTGTTGGTGTCCTAGAATTGAAGGAATTTGTTGTGCTAGTAGACAAGGCTTGCAAAGCCGAGGAGTTGGTCAAAGAGAAAAGAAAGGCTGAGATGGAGTCTCGTGACTCAAGAAAGAGACAAATGAACAAGTCGTTTCAATCTTCATCCAAGAAGTCAAGAGGCTTCCGTACCCGATCAGCTACTTCAGCCGAGTTTTTAAATAGAAATAAGAGTAAACAGTACTCGGGGATTAAAGCTCAGACTACCTCAGTTGCTAGTGTTGGGAACACTCGACCTAATAGACCAGAATGTCCACAGTGTGGCAGACGTCATCCCGGTGAGTGTCGAGCCCATGAGAGAGCATGTTTTAAGTGTGGTTCCTAAGATCATTTTATTAGAGAATGCCCTGAGATGGTTGAAAAAGAGAAAATTCAGAGTGCCAGATCGGGAAGCACTACCAGAGGGAGACAATAGAAAAACCCGGGAAGTGGAACTAGTAGTAAGAGTACACCCAGAGAGCAGGCTGCAAGATCTGAGGGTAGAGCACCTGTGAGGACTTATGCCATTCGCGCTTGCAAAGTGGCGTCATCCCCTGATGTAATTACGGGTGCATTTTCTCTCCATGATACTAATGTTGTTGCTTTAATTGATCTGGGATCTACCCACTCATATATTTGCATGAAATTAGTATCTAGTATGAGCATGCCTGTAGAGTCTACAGAGTTTGTGATAAAAGTGTCCAATCCTTTAGGCAAAAGTGTATTAGTTGATAAGTTATGCAAGGATTGTCCATTGATGATTAGAGGTCATTATTTTAAGGCAAATCTCATGCTATTGCCATTTGATGAATTCGATATAATTCTTGGTATGGACTAGTTAACCGATCATGATGTGACAGTAAATTGTGGAAAGAAATACATTGAATTGAGATGTGAAAACGGGGACACTCCTTGTGTTGAATCAGATGAACAGGACAGGCCGCCTGTAGTGATCTCTCATATGTTTGCCCATAAATATGTAAGAAAGGGATACAAAGCATATCTTGCCTTTGTGATGAATGCTAAAGAAACTGAGTTAAGAATTGAATCAGTATCGACTGTATGCGAGTATCCGGATGTATTCCCAGAAGAATTACCAGGGTTGCCTCCGGTTAGAGATGTTGAATTTGGCATTGAGTTAGCTCCTGGTACTGCACCTATATCGATTGCTCCATACAGAATGGCCCCAACTGAGTTGAAGGAATTGAATGCACAGTTGCAAGAGTTGACGGACAAAGGTTTTGCTAGACCGAGTTATTCTCCGTGGGATGCTCCAGTGTTATTTGTGAAAAAGAAAGATGGTTCCATGAGATTATGTATAGATTACCGACAGCTTAATAAGGTTACTATGAAGAATAAGTACCCATTACCAAGGATCGATGATTTATTTGATCAATTGAAGGGAGCCACTGTGTTCTCCAAGATAGACTTGAGGTCAGGATATTACCAGTTGAGAGTCAAAGACTCGGATGTGCCGAAAACTGCATTTCAGACGAGGTATGGGCACTATGAATATTTAGTCATGCCTTTTGGCTTAACAAATGTGATAAACCGTAATATATACATATTTTAATCCCACATTTAGCATACTTTTTGGATGATTTATCCCTTGAATTGTGGAATTTGATGCTCCTAATCCTTTAATTTCATGTTTTATACTTAGGAGAGCATCAGAGGATGAAAAGAACGAGAAACGGGCTAAAAACAGACCAAATGGGCCAAAGTAGGAAATCAACACGGCCTGGGCCCAAGCCACACGACCGTGCCGCTTTAGCATGCTCGAGCATGGCCTGGATTCAATTCACACGGGCGTGGTGCACGGGCGTGTCCCTGCCGTGACAAAGAGGAATTTCATTCGGAATAGGGTACTTAGAGGCAAAGAAATGCATTCCAAAAGCCTATATAAACACCCTAAAGGCCAACCTTGTGGGGCACGTCCAGCTAGGCCAATGAGCCAATCCAGAGAGGTCAGAATTATGGGATTTACTCGAAGAATGCCAGTTGATTCATCTCAAGAAGCCGAAGTCATACTCAAGACGGAGGATCTCTCCTTCAATTCCTTCAGGGGATTTTAGGGTTTTCTAATGTTTTTTTTATCTTTTCTTCTGAGATGTATTCTTTTATGATTATGAACTAAACCCCTCAGATACCTGAGAGGGGTGAAACCTAAGACGGATCTTGTTATTGTTTTCTGAACTATATGATAAATACTTAATTTGTTCTTAACTAAGTGTTCTTAATTCTTGTTTTGGTATTTCAGGATATTGATTCAAGTATTGATGTGCTTAGGCAGTGGAGGAATATTCCCTGTTTAAGAGTAGATCTAGCATAGTTAAGCGGAGTTGATTGCAACCCTAGAGATAGGATGACGAAAATCTGCCGGATTAGGGTCAAACCTATTATGGGAGTCCATAGATCGAGTTAATGCAATCCTAGGAGTTTTAATTAGAAAGAGATTTCAATTAATCAACCTAGGGTTAGACCTTAGTAGCCTTGACAGAGGTATTAATATAAATTAGGGAATCCTACGGATCAAGTCAAGTGAATAAATCGTCTGGTTCAGAGTTAAATAACAAGTGAAGTCTAGGTGGATTCTTCCTTGGGTATCGTCTTAATCAATTGGTGTTTCCCACAAGTATTTTGCCCAATTCATTCTCTGTGTCTTAGCGTCTTTAACTTAGTAGTTAGTTAATTTTAGAATAAACAACAAATCCCTTAATTTTTAGGCTAAATAATAAAAAGAAAGTTAGTATTAGTACTTTTGGTTCCTTTGGGTTCGACAATTCGGTCTTGCCACTAAGCTATACTACTGTTCGATAGGTGCACTTGCCTCAATCGTGGTGATAGTTAGTTTCTAGGCTAGATCATTCATTATATAAATATTAAGACTCTCGACACTCGATCAAGTTTTTGGCGCCGTTGCCGGGGAACTAAAATATTAAGAACGCTTAATTTTTATTACTTTAGCCATTTTTATTTTTATGATTTACTTTTATTTTGTTTTTAACTTTGCTAATTTTCCTTCTTTTATTTGTTCCTTGCAGGTACCCCTAGTTTATGACTAGAAGGAACCCGTCAGGACCCTTAATTTACGACAGTGATATTGAAGGTACCGTTCGCAGAAATTATAGAGAAATAAGGCGAAGCTTAAATTACATAGGAGAAGAGCAAGAAGATGAAACCAATACTACCGAAGAGATGGCTGAGAATAATCCGCTACCTCCAGAGGTGGCCGAAAATCATGCTCCTCGAACTATGTATGATTATGCTAAACCTAATTTAACAAGAACTGAGTCAAGTATTGTTAGACCTGCTATTGCTGCAAATAATTTTGAATTGAAACCTAACACTATACAGATGATACAACAGTTTGTTCAGTTTGATGGTTTGCAGGATGAGGATCCAAACACACACTTAGCGAATTTACTAGAATTTTGGATTCTTTCAAAATAAATGGCGTTTCTGATGATGCCATCCGTCTTCGGTTATTTCCCTTTTCTTTGAGGAATAAAGCCAAACAGTGGTTGAATTCTCTTCCACGAGGGTCAATCACTACATGGGATCAAATGACCAAAAAATTCTTGTTAAAATATTTTCCACCGGCCAAATGGCCAAGTTGAGGAATGATATCTCTTTTTTTTTGTGCAGATGGATATAGAAACACTATATGATGCATGGGAGAGATACAAGGATTTATTGAGAAGGTTCCTTCACCATGGGCTACCTTTGTGGCTTCAGGTTCAAACCTTCTACAACGGTGTGAACCCCTCAACGAGGCAATTGATTGATTCAGCCACCGGTGGAACGCTGAACAACAAAACTCCTGAAGCGGCCTACGAGTTTATAGAGGAGATGTCACTGAATAACTATCAGTGGCAAGTCAGAAGGACAAGGCCAACAAAAACAGCCGGAGTTTTCAACCTCGACGCAGTAACCATGCTATCAATCGTAGTAGAGATGTTAAACAAAAATATTGATGGTTTGTGTTCTTCACAGGTACATCCGGTAATGCAGTGCGAAACAAGTGGAGGTGTGGCGAATCCAGAATACCCACCCTACAACCCTGGTGTGGAAAGCGAGCAGATGAACTTTATGGGTAACAATTTCAGATCTCAAAATAACCTTTATAGTAATACATATAATCCAGGTTGGAGGAACCACCCTAATTTTTCATGGGGTGGTCAAGAAAATCAGAGACAACAACCCCCTCCAAACTTCCAACAACAGCCCTACCCACAGGAAAAGAAACCAAACCTTAAGGATATGCTAGCAAAATTCATTTTAGCGTCAGAAACTCATTTTCAGAATACCGAAACGACATTGAATAATCAGCAAACATTAATTCAAGAGCTTAAAAATCAACTAGGACAGCTGACCAAGTTAGTTTCCGAAAGGCAACCAGGTCGTTTATCTAATAATACCGAACCCAAACCACAAGAGCAAGTAAAGGCAGTAACATTAAGGAGTGGGAAGGAATTGGTTGAAATAGAAAAGAAGATACCACAAGAAACTAATAAGGAGAAAAGTGAGGAAACCGAGAATGTAACCCCGATACGTGAAGAATGTAAGCCACCGATCCCATATCCGAAAAAGTTGAAGAAAGATCGCTTAGACACACAATACAGTAAATTTCTTGAACTTTTTAAACAATTACATATTAACTTACCTTTTGTTGAAGCTATTTCGCAGATGCCGACGTACGCAAAATTCCTAAAAGAGCTTCTAACAAATAAAAGGAAGTTTGAAAAGATATCAACAGTGGAACTTAATGAAGAATGTTTAGCCATCCTCCAAAATAAACTACCAACCAAATTGAAAGATCCAGGAAGTTTCACTATTCCCTGTTTAATTGGTAGTTTAAACATTGAGAGAGCACTAGCTGATCTAGGCGCCAGTATTAATTTAATGCCTTATAAAATGTTTAAGCAACTTGGTCTTGGGGAACCAAAACCCAATAGGATGAGTATTCAGTTAGCTGACAGATCTATTAAATATCCTAGGGGACTTATCAAAGATATTCTGGTAAAAGTTGATAAATTTATATTTCCTGTTGATTTTGTTATGCTTGACATGGATGAGGACGTTGAGGTACCTTTAATTTTGGGGCGCCTTTTAGCTACTGCTAGAAATTTGTTATTGATGTAGGTGATGGTAAACTTTTGGCGAGGGTAGGCGACGAGGAAATTATTTTTCAAATTTATGACGCTATGCGATATTCTAGAGAACAAGATGATTCCTGTTATTTTATTGATGCCATTGATCATTTTATTCAAGATTCTTTGCAGGAAATCATACACTACGACACGATGGAACTGTGTCTTACCCAAGGTAAAGGGGTAGATGATTATACCGATGAGTTGAATTCTAATAAATCTTCCTCTAGACAAAAGAAAAAAGAGGACATTGAAATCAACGATGAACTAAAACAAAAACCCTCTATTAATGAGCCACTAAAATTGGAATTAAAACAGTTGCCAAATCACTTAGAATATGCATTCCTCGGGGATAACTCTACGCTACCAGTAATCATCTCTTCAGAACTGGAACCCGAAGAGAAAGACAAGTTGTTAAAGGTACTAAGGGAACATAAAAGAGCCATAGCTTGGAATATTTCTGACATTAAAGGAATAAGCCCATCATTTTGCACCTACAAAAGTTTAATGGAAGATGAGTATAAACCATGTGTGCAACCTCAAAGACGATTGAATCCCAACGTGAAAGAAGTTGTTAAAGCCGAGGTCGTTCAAAAGAAAGAAGGCATGACTCTTGTAGCCAACAAAAAGAATGAATTGAATCCTACAAGAACAGTCACAGGTTGGAGAGTCTGTATTGACTATAGAAAGTTGAACAATGCCATCAGAAAAGATCACTTCCCTTTACCCTTTATTGATCAGATGTTAGAAAGATTATCTGGGGATATGTACTACTGCTTCCTGGACGGACTCTCCGGCTACTTCCAAATCCCAATAGCTCCTGCGGATCAAGAAAAGACAACATTTACATGTCCATACGGTACGTTTTCTTATCGTAGAATGCCTTTTGGATTATGTAATGCTCCTGCTACTTTTCAATTATTTGCATCTTTGGCCATCTTTGATGAACTTGTGGAAGACATTATGGAGGTATTTATGGACGATTTTTCAGTATTTGGTAATTCTTTCCATCTTTGCCTTAAAAATCTAAAACGAGTTTTAATGAGATGTGAGGAAACGAATCTTGTTTTAAATTGGGAAAAGTGTCACTTCATGGTTCGAGAGGGAATTGTTTTAGGACACAAAGTTTCTAGTAAGGGGATTGAGGTTGATAAAGCAAAGGTTGAAACCATAGAAAAATTACCTCCTCCTAGTTCAGTTAAGGCTATTCGAAGCTTTTTAAGACATTCTGGATTTTATCGAAGATTTATTAAGGATTTTTCTAAAATAGCTAAGCCTTTAACAAAACTACTAGAAAAGAATGTGCCTTTCGATTTTGATCAGGAATGTCTAGACGCATTTAACACCCTTAAAAATAAATTAATAAATGCTCCAATTATAATTGCACCTGATTGGAATTTACCCTTTGAACTAATGTGTGATGCGAGTGATTTTGCAGTAGGTGCAGTTTTGGGACAGCGGAGAGATAAGCATTTTCAGCCAATTTATTATGCTAGCAAAACGTTGACAGCCGCACAAGAAAACTACACCACCACAGAAAAAGAATTGCTAGCTGTGGTTTTTGCATTTGATAATTTTAGACAGTATTTGATATTATCTAAAGTTGTCATTTACACTGACCATTCAGCTCTTCGTTATCTTTTAACTAAATCCGATGCAAAACCTCGACTCATAAGATGGATTTTACTCTTACAGGAATTTGATTTGGAACTTCAAGATAAGAAAGGAGCTGAAAATCTTGCAACATATCATCTTTCTAGGCTTGAAAATCCGCATATCAAAGAACTAGATGAGAGTGAGATAAATGACTCATTTCCTGAAGAACAACTGTTCACTTTATCTAACTCTGAGGTACCCTGGTTTGCAGACATTGCAAATTACTTAGCTGCTAATATCCTACCAAAAAGGTTAACACATCGGCAAAAGAAGCAATTCTTTGATGATGCAAAAAACTATTTTTGGGAGGATCCTTTTCTTTTCCGTATATGTGCAGATCAAGTAATTCGGAGATGTGTTACAAAAGCAGAAGCAAGCAAAATCTTAAAACATTGCCATTCAGGACCTTCAGGAGGACATTACTGCGGGATCAGGACAGCACACAAAATGCTCGAATCAGGTTTTTATTGGCCTACCTTGTTCAAAGACGCTAACAGGTATGTTGCTTCATGCGATAGATGTCAGAGAACAAGTAATATCTCCAAACATGATGAAATGCCTCAAACATACATGCTATCATGCGAAATTTTTTATGTATGGGGTATTGATTTTATGGGCCCATTCCCTAGTTCATTTGGGAATAAATACATCTTAGTAGCAGTGGACTATATGTCAAAATGGGTGGAAGCTCAAGCTTTACCCACTAATGATGCCAGAATGGTAGTGAGATTTCTTAAGAAACTCTTCTCTCGATTTGGAACACCCAGAGCAATTATTAGTGATAGGGGTACTCATTTTTGTAATACTCAATTTGACAGGGTTTTAAAAAAATATGGAGTACACCACAGAACATCTACCCCTTATCACCCTCAACCCAGTGGACAAGTGGAAGTAGCAAATCGAGAACTTAAGCGTATTCTAGAGAAAACAATTGAATCAAACAGGAAAGATTGGGCATTAAAAGTAGACGATGCTTTATGGGCCTATAGAACAGCGTTTAAAACTCCCATAGGAACATCCCCATACAAACTTGTCTACGGAAAAAGTTGTCACCTACCATTTGAGTTAGAGCACAAAGCTCTTTGGGCCATAAAATTTTTAAATTACGATCTTAAAACTGCAGGTGAGAAGAGAATGATGCAGTTGAATGAGCTAGATGAATGGCAAGCTAATGCTTATGAGAACTCACGACTATATAAGGAGGCAACAAAGCAACGCCATGATGCTCGCTTAAAGCAACCAAAGCAATTCGAAGTAGGAGATTTAGTCCTGTTATACAATTCAAGGCTCAAATTGTTTCCTGGAAAGCTGAAATCAAGATGGTCAGGTCCATTCGTAATCAAAACTATTTTTCCCTATGACACAATCGAGGTAACTCATCCAACTCGTGGCACATTCAAGGTAAATGGTCAGCGACTGAAAATCTATAATGGTGAAGATTTTAGGGATATAAGAGAGAAGCTTTGGCTCTGTGAACCTTCATTTAGAAATGAAAACAGGGTAAGTCTAGCTTAAGACTTTAAATGAGCGCTTCTGGGGAGGCAACTCGAGCACTAACTTCACTAATGTCATATTTTCAATTTTTAGCACCTAACTATAAACTAACCAATTTAATAAAGTGCAAGTTTCCCCACCACACGGCCTTACACACGGGCGTGGCCGTGGCCATGTGGACACCACGAATGGGTACATGGGCGTGGGGAGATTGTACAGAAACATGACAAAAATTTTCCCCAAGACACGGGCTTCGACTAAACGCCACGACTATGCGACTCGGCCGTGGTCAAAACTGCCTAAAGACCACAGCCTGCGACAAATCCACACGCCCGTACGCTGAGACCGTGTCCGATACTGATTAATTGACACGGGTGTGCGACACGCCCGTGCCCACAAACCGTGGTTGATTCTGAGTAAACGACACGGGCATGAGCCACGCCCGTGCCATAAGGCCGTGGTCGACACTGATTAATGAACACGGGCGTAGGACCCTCTACACGGGCTTGGGAGAAGCGAACAAGATAGCACATGGCCGTGTGATATGGCCGTGTGTTTCAACACGCCCAAGGCACACGGGCGTGGACTACACCTCAAACGCGCCTAATTTTAAATTTCTCGAAACACACGGGCCAAATAAATGAAACACGGGCGTGGCGACAGACCGTGTTCCATACCCCCTATTTAAAGTAGCCCACGCCCGTCTTCCCCAAAAATTTCCCCCCCAAACCCTAGTTGTTTCTCTTAAACAAGAAACCCCCACTTCCCTTCCCATTCCGGCCACCGGCACTCTTTTCCGCTCCTTCCTTCACTTCCCTTCTTTCCCTTCTCTCCCTTCTCTCTCTTTCTCTTCCAAATCCACATGCAGTCCACGCCCGTGCGACGTTACCACGCCCGCGCATCCTTCCACCACCGTGTGCCATCTATCCAACTCCATCAGTTCACATTACTTCCCCCTTCTATACTTTGTTGCTAATTCTATTTAATCCATGTTTATTCTCTGATTAGAACTTCGATTTATTCCTTTAAATCTTTTGTGTTCATTTTGGGTTATTAGTTTTGATATTCATTTTTACTTAAGTGTTATAGATAATACTATTCTAAATTTTGCAACTCTATTATTAGGAGAATACCTAGGAAAAATCTTCCGTGTTAATATTATGAGGCATTAATATTGGATTCATAAATTCTATCATAGCAAAAATTTGGATGATGTCCTTTAAATTCTCTTACAGGAACATAATGTCGTTTTCCCGCGGTAAGAAAACCGCTATCCCTATTTTGAAAAAACGAAAGGGACCCGGCTCATCATCCGCAAGCGCATCGGCCGAAGTGAGACACCCATTTTTACGGTTTCCTCCTAGAGCTCAAGAGGAACTTTTCCAGATCCTACGAGCACGACCTCTCAAACAAGGCAGATGTATCGACTGGGCCACCCTGGAACACGTTTAACTTGCTGATGATATTCGGGCATTATTGACGACTGACCCTTGGGAGCGCTTTTTCTGTATTGTCGAGCCCACTTACCTTGAACTAACATTAGAGCTTTGCTCTACTTTCCATTTGCAGGTAGTAATGACAAACCACGATGACCCGGGTACTATTCAGTTTCGTCTAAGAAGTTTAGTTTGGGAAATGAGTGTCCCCAAATTTGGAGTTGATCTGGGACTCTACACGGAAGAATTCATGAGAGAATATGATCTTGTGAAACTCCATCACCACATCTATAACTCCCCCGTGAGATGTTGGTATAATATAGCCCCTGCCGCGGCCACTTATGACCCTATTTGCTCCAAGGCGACAGCCCTCACCCCATCTTTAAGGTACTTACACGCCATTTTAGCTCATACATTGACAGGACGGCGAGAGAGCACCGGGGTAGTTAACACCCATGATGCCTATTTCCTATGGTGCATGGCGAACGGGCACGTTTTTGACCTTGCCTACTTCATCGCTCTAGCCATCTAGCATCAGATGGAGCGACATCGCAAGGGGGTCATTTCAATGGGGCCTTATGTAACACAGCTCGCGAGACACTTTGGTCTCCTCAATACCGCAACACAATCAGCCTCGCTCACCTTAATAGGCCAGATGTCTCCACAGGGCATCTCGACGATGATCAACATGCAGTTGATCAAGCGTCGCCGCGGGACAGATCCTCCCCAATATCAGCTAGCCCATACCACCGAGGAGGAGGACCCTGAGAACATTACTAACGATTTCCCACACCCACATGAGGAGCCAACACCGAGCCATCGCCCAGTTCATGAGGTAGCTTCTCTCTTGGACATATCTGAGTGCCTCACACGATTTGAGCAGCGCTTCGATCACATCGACGCCACTCTCCACCAGATATGTCAGCACCTTCACATTTCAGCGCCGCCCACACCACGCGAGCCATCGGACGATGAAGACTTCTGAGTCCTTTTCTCTTCATATGTTTATGTTATTTTTAGATTTTCCTAAAAGACTTATTTTTAAATTTTACTCTTATCTTTATTTTTATGTTTATTTTATTTTTAACTTATCTTTATTTCAATTATTTTTAAGATTCCATATTAGCTGTTCTCCTATTTATATCTTTCCGGCAAATATTTGAGTAACCCTTATTCTGAAGAAACTAATGATCTTCTCGCAGTTAAAAACCCTAAAATAAGAACTCTAGAATAACCATCTATACTGAGGAAAACATGCCATGCCTCCTCCACTTTATCTTTCACCTCTGAATCAAATTTCTACACTCCCAACTCAAGGAATCCATCCAAAATTCAGGAAGTTTCACTTCTCCCCCTATCTTTTGATTTTCTGTATCTATATCTATCTTTGTAATTGAGGGTAATGTACATCTTAAGTGTGGGGGGGTGAATCTTAAAAGTGCCTAACTTTTTGCATTATTCTCAAATCCCTGAATTATGTCTTGTTCTTAAGTAAATTTTCTCATATTACGATTAGAATGAAATTTCCTTTGATTTATGATTTTCATTGATATGTTTTGGATTAAGTCATAGTTAATTATGCAGTGATGATTTAAACTTTAGGAGACTAGAGAATCAAGCATGATAAGTCTATTTTTCAGAATTAAAAATTTGTTAGGTTGTCTACCTGAGTCTAATTATTACCTTGATGTTTGAAATTTACAATGTTGATATTAAAAGCCCATAATTTTTGTGAGATTTTGAGCCTTTTAGACCATACATTCCTTTTCATGCTCACTTTATTGATTTTGAGTGTGTCAACATTGATTTGTTATTCTAGAACTTGCTTCGATTATACATGTCGAGACCACACCGATGATTTGATATACTCAGATGATAAAGGCAGTTAGGTTTTAACCCACTTACTCCACTAAAAGCCTACCCTCACAATTAACCCCTAGTGAACCCCTTTGATCCTAACAACCCTTTTATTGACTCACCCACTAATATTAACTCAAAACCCATCTTGTATTTGTTATCACCATTTCCCTTGACCACTCTTATATCGAGTTTTGATTTGATCGGTTACTTAACTATTTCCTTTATTTCAGTTATCCAATTCTATATTATTGTACTTGATTTGTTCTTAAAAAAAATTATTTATTAGGAACCTATTCATTATTACTTCTTTGTTATTGGAGCTTAAGTAGTTAATTTCATAATATGAGAAGAAGCTCATGTTATTAGTATTAGGTTCTCAATTGATGTAATTATTCATTATCAGTTCATTGTTCTAATTTGGTAATTTGTCAGGTCAATATCAATTTTTAATCCTCTAATTCAAGCCTTTATCCACACCTTTAACCCAAGCCCCGTTACAACCCTTTTTAAAGACCTTTTGATTTGTGTATCATCTCATATTATAGTGGTGGAGATTTGATTTTCATGCAAGCCTATGGGATTAACTTTTCATGTTTGACTTATGAGTGCTTATTTTTAAACCTTAAACACTTTGAGTGATTTGAGTGAACCTTTAGTGAGAATGTCAATTTTTGTCGATTTTGAATTAAAGGTAATTATTTAGATGAGGGGAAACACCTATGTTTTCATGCTATAAAAACTACGACTTTGATTGTTTGAATCTTTAGGAATCTTCTGGTTAAATTATCAATGTATGAATTACTTATGGATTATGATGAAACATTATTGATGAAGATTATGAACTAAGGGGAGTTAGGTTTAATTGTGAGTTGAGAATTTTTCTTGAGGACAAGCAAATACTTAAGTGTGGGGGTATTTGATAAACCGTAATATATACATATTTTAATCCCACATTTAACATACTTTTTGGATGATTTATCCCTTGAATTGTGGAATTTGATGCTCCTTGTAACACCCCCAAACCCGGCCCACGAGCCTTGACCGGATCTGGTATGTTACTGAGTAAAACGTTCGAAAAGATTTGACTTACGGTTGAAAACATAAAAATTTGTTGTCGGTTGTAAAACATTGTATATTTAAAATTCTAAGTAAAATCATGTTGTTACAAATTCCCGAATTTAAAACTTTAATATAGGCTTTAATAATATGAATCGATTCCTAAAATCATTTCCGGTTTCCGAATAGAAGTAATATAACTTCAAAATCATAAATAACGTGTCCAAATACTTTAAGTGGCCCTTATTACATCAAATAATTATTCAAAAATACTTAATATTAATTCTCATAAAATAAATAAAACGTCTTTCGCATGAAATATAGCTTCGCATGGCCACCTTTGTATCCACTCCAACCCCGTCAAGAATCACGATCACTGCGATGTTGATAATTATTTGGGTGAGTCACACTGCACTCGAGTGTGCAATTAGTCCACTGAATTCCTCCCACATATCAAACCACATATCAACCCACATAACAGATAACAAGGCAACTTATTCACATAATATCACAATTCGGACTTGGCCCATATCCATACCACATATCGGATCATAATGTAATTAACCACATGATTCCACATATTGGGCTTGGCCCATTCCCACACTGATCCACATTCACATATTGGGGTTGGACCATAACCACATCAATAACCACAATGCCACACATAATCATGCAAAGTGCACCCAACCCAACCTAGGGTCCATCCTCTACACACCCCGTATCCAGCCACACACACGTGGATTTCTAAATCACCCTCCAACCGCTACACACCAATTTGGAAATTAATGCCGTCCACGATGTAGCTCGTAGCTAGCATCAAACCACGATGAGGCACATAGCTACTCATCAAACCACGATATGGCACACAGCCGATATCAACCACGATGAGGCACAGAGCCACTCATCAATCCACGTGAACTTAATCACAAGTAATCCACAACGCGACCTCAGTCGCCAATCCTCGATGTAGCTCATGGCTAACATAAAACCACGTACTCGAAGTACACCCTGTCCTTCTTTCACATTCATATCCCATCCCATGCACATGCAACATATAATAACATCATGATGAGTAATGCATGTACATGTTGACGCATTCAACCATATTTTCATGAACCTATTCACATATACACATTTATAACCACTTTTCACCAGATTAGTACTGACCTGATCATCGATATACCCCGTAAGGGTATCCGTTTCATAATTACCACTGCACTTGTAAGCATACGCGAAACTCATACAAGTATAACATATAAACCCAGAAAACAGTAGGCTAACCACACACCTGATAACTTGAAGCACTACGCTCTCGATCCCGATGTTATCACTAAGCGAAACTACCGCTATCTGCCTATAGTCCTGCCCTGCTGCTGGCCCACACCCTGGTGGCCAATCCCGAACGGCAGAAACAGATCTCCTCTTAAACTTAGGGATAGGGACTATCCCTTTACCTTCTTGACTGATGTTCGCCTCCATCAACAATACTTAAATCAAAACCGATTAATACAAGATCTTAAACGAATAGAAACTAAATCTTAACCATCTTACCAAAACAAATCGAGACCCGAGTCTCCTCTTTTGACCCTATCGATTTGTCCCTAAATCATCAAAGTTAGAATCGGCTAACCTTAATACCAAATATGGCCTATGGCCGAATACCATGAACCACTTACCTTGCTTACCGAAATCCTGAATTACCACTTAACTATGAAGTTGTCGAAATCCCTGCTAACCAACTGTTAAAATCGGGTTTAAGCAATAATTCATGAGAAAATAACCCTTGGTCGTATAGCACATACCACTTACCTTGAATAGTCGAATCTGCAAGACTCCTTTAATGCTCCCTTTCCTTATATACACAAAGAACACATCACTATGGCCTTAAAGGACATTCGCCAACCTTAGACCAAAGGCCTAACCATTGCTTTCGGCATACTTATGAAGATGAGACAAAACTGATTGCCTAAAGAAGGAAATACTTACCGCTATACAAGCATCCACAGAGAATCGGCTTCTAGATCCCAAAGAGAAGGATTTCGACACTCTAATGATGAAGAAAGAAAACACAAAAGTGGAGGGAGTTTAATGCTTAGAGAATTCGGCCACAAATAAACTAAATCAAGGTTTTGGCTTCAAGGCTTTAAACAAAGAAAAGAGAATAAGGTCCCTTTAAGGTTCGGCTATCGCTTCAAGTGATGATAAAATATTCGGCTAACACCAAAATAAAAGAAGAAGCTTGGGAAAGAGGTATAGATTCGGCCAAGAACAAATAGAGAAAGAAGAAGAGAAGAGTTTGAAGAATTTTGGCAATGGTGACATGGGAGAATTCGGCTTCAAATGAAAAAGAAGAAAAGAGAGCACTCCTATGACTAACAAATTTCGGCAAGAAGGATGGACACTCTCACAACTAAAATTCGGCACTTATCCCCTCTACATGGCCGAATTTGCCATCCAAAAGAACCCCACATTCGGCCACTACCTCCTTCCTTATCATATCCCAAAATTTCCTCCTATATTCTCTCCCTGTTACTCTTTCAAAATAATTTGAACAAGTCCAACCCTTATCTCCCCTTCCTAGCCGAAATTTAAAAAGAAAATCAAGTCTTAATCCTCATCTTTTCAGAGTCCCATGCCGTCCAATACTCCTCCCTCTCTTGATGCAAAAATAAAGGCTCCCACTGCTTCCCACGTTGCTCGAACCAAGGCCCTTGCCCACTGCATATGGCGTCACTTACCAAGGCCTTAAGTGGCGCCTTCAAGCCACTTTACCAAGCCCAATCTCATGTCCAAAAGTTATTACAAATTTTCTTAAGACCTCCTTAGCCTAGCTCCCATTTTAAACTTAAAATCTAATAATTTTCCAAAGCATTCTCTTTCATCCTAGAGTTTTAGGAACCCCTAAAACACATCCAAACATACACCAAGCCCACTAACACTTGCACTATGCACTAAATGCATAACCCCTAAATCCTGGATGTTACACTCCTAATCCTTTAATTTCATGTTTTATACTTAGGAGAGCATCGGAGGATGAAAAGAACGAGAAACAGGCTAAAAATAGACCAAATGGGCCAAAGTAGGAAATCAACACGGTCTGGGCCCAAGCCACACGGCCGTGCCCCTTTAGTAGGCTCGACCACGGCCTGGATTTGATTCACACGGGCGTGTTGCACGGGCGTGTCCCTGCCGTGACAAAGAGGAATTTCATTCGGAATAGGGTACTTATAGGCAAAGAAAGACATTCCAAAAGCCTATATAAACACCCTAAAGGCCAACCTTGTGGGGCGCGTCCAGCTAGGCCAAGGAACCAAGCCAGAGAGGTCAGAATTGTGGGATTTACTCGAAGAAAGCCAGTTGATTCATCTTAAGAAGCTGAAGTCATACTCAAGATGGAGGATCTCTCCTTCAATTCCTTCAGGGGGTTTTAGGGTTTTCTTATGTTTTGTTTATCTTTTCTTCTGAGATGTATTCTTTTATGATTATGAACTAAACCCTTCAGATACCTGAGGGGGATGAAACCTAAGATGGATCTTGTTATTGTTTTCTGAACTATATGATAAATACTTGATTTATTCTTAACTATGTGTTCTGAATTCTTGTTTTGGTATTTCAGGATATTGATTCAAGTATTGATGTGTAACACCCCTAACCTGTATCCGTCG
Source organism: Gossypium sturtianum (assembly GCA_025698515.1). Classification (NCBI taxonomy): domain Eukaryota; kingdom Viridiplantae; phylum Streptophyta; class Magnoliopsida; order Malvales; family Malvaceae; genus Gossypium; species Gossypium sturtianum. The sequence goes on from CM046947.1 coordinate 75,422,508, forward strand.
CCGGATTAGGGTTAAAGGTATTACCGGACAAATCGAAAACTTTAATAGACAATTTGTAAAATAAATCATCAATCACACTCATCATCTAACATCATAGTGTCCCTTTCTTAGATTTACGAAACCTTAGTCATACATTAAACAGAGTCGGGACTAAACCAGAACACATACAAAAATTCTCGGAAATTTAAAACTTTTCTAAGTTTTAGGGGTTACACGCCCGTGTGGGCAAGCCGTGTGCCTCCCGTGGTTACTAGACACGCCCATGTGCCTCCCCCGTGGTCGAATCTGACTTAACTCCGTGGCCGCCAAGCACGTCCGTGTACCTTGGCCGTGGTCAATTCTGACTAAACCACACAGCTACCAAGCACGTCCGTGTACCTTGGCCGTGGTCGATTCTGACTAAACCACACGGCATCCAAGCACGCCCATGTGTCATGGCCGTGTACCCTTAGCTAAATACTGACTTACACCCACGGTCATCAGGCACGCCCATGTGCCACAACCGTATGGCAAAATAGGCCATTTGCAAGGCCAAAATGCCACCCACATAAGGGTCAAAACTACAAGCATATGACCAAAGCAAATCATGCACATTTGACAACCAAGATCATACCAAAATAATCAACCAATCCCTACATTCCAATCCAATTCTATCCATGCCAATTTACAAGACTAAAACACATGTGTACATAAGCATAATTCATCCATATTTACTAACCAAAAACTTAACCATTTCAAAGGCTATCTAGTCATACCAAAACATGCATCATATATCATTTTCATTAATACATATTGCCAACACATAACTAGCCAAATCACACGGCTAGATTCATCTCCAAACTTATACAAATTAGCTAGCCTATACAAGCCATAGTTTCAAACGGTGCACTACTTATAAAGTACCAAAGATAGCTGATAGGGTGATAGACTTGACGATGATCCCCGAGCTCGAGCTTAGACTTCAAAACCTAATAAGTAACACAACAACCACACAAAGTAAGCTATCTTAGCTTAGTAAGTTATAAGCAATTACATATAACAATGCTTTTAAACATTTTAAAATAAAATTTACACATTTCATAACCCCTTTAACCGAATATACCAGCATTCAATAATAGGCATCACACAAGTATATAATCCATTCCTCAATTTAATACAAATGCATACCAAACTATTACCTTTCATAGCTCCAAAAAAAAAACCACATATGAATACATTTAACAATTGATATCTTATACATATATTACTTACAAAAGCTATACTTACCAATCAAATAATAATCTCTCATAGCATCGAAACTTACCAAAATCAATCTTGAATTTATATTTACTCCTACCTTTATTGCTCATCAACCGAATTTAAGCACCCGAAATGTCCTGAAGTTCAATTTATACACTTAAGGTTTTCATATCCGATTTTGCACACTTAGTGCTCGGAAGTTTAATTCGCACACTTAGTGCTCATTATCCGATTTCGCACACTTAGTGCTCGGAAGTTCAATTCGCACACTTAGTGCTCGTTATCCGATTTGGCACACTTAGTGCTCGGAAGTTGAATTTGCACACTTAGTGCTCAATATCCGATCTTCTCTCCATCCATACAAATACATATATCATTGTCTTCAAATACTATATATATACATATACTCATTTCCAATTCAACTCATTCATCCCATAGAACATTTTCACATTCGGAATTATACATATATACACCTTATTCGAATACAACCATCTCACATTTCATTACCACATTTGATTATATCAATGATATATATATATAAATATACACATTCCATTCAAATGAACCAAAGGCTTAAATGTCTACCCCACATTCGGCTAAATACATTTCTTAATCAACATCACATTCGGCTTTAAGACATTATGCATACTTACTTTTATTAAATACATAAACATTCATATAGATTAGAACAATTTCATTACAACCCAATTGCTTAAAAACTTACCTCGGATATCGACGGACTAGATTTCCCGGCAATTCAATTAACTTCGTTTTTCCCCGATCTACTCCCGATCCTTTTTGTTCTAGATCTAAATAAATTTCAAATTAAGCTCATTCAACATATTTTCATTCAATTTAATCCAGAAACACATTAATGGGCAAATTACATTTTTACCCCTAATATTTCACATTTTCACAATTTAGTCCCTATTGTACAAAACAAAATATGCAAAATCTCACAACAACATAGCTAGACCGAATCTTGCTTATAATAATATAAGTCCATACATTTCATTTATTTTTCATTTTGGTCCCTCGGTTTATTATTTTTGCAATTTAATCCTAATTACTCAAAATCATCAAAAACTCCAATACAAAACATGTTAATCTAAAACATATCTTTAATATTTTATCATCAAACAAAACAAAACACATATATTCATCAATGACCGAACTCCAAATATGCATCAAAATCAGAAATTCTAGTATGGGTCGGATAGTATTCGAAGTAACGATCTCAAAAACGTAGAAATTATCAAAAACCGAACAACTATCATACCTTAATTAAGCTTCAAATGGCCGAAACTTTCCTAGGTTTTCTTTCTTCTTCTTAAGCTCACATTCGGCCAACATTGAAAGATGGAGAAGGTGGATTTGTTTTCTTTTTCTTTTTATGTTATTTTAACATATATTATAAATTATAACTAGTTTACTAATTTAACCTTATTATGTTTTAATTATAAAACATAATAATATGGACAAAGTTGTCCTATGCCGCCCACTACCTTCTAAAATGGGCTATTTTCCTTGGCACTTCACACTTTAGTTTGTAACTTTCGCATTTTACGCTATTACGCCCTTTTATTTAATTAAGCACACAAACAATCAATTTCTTATATGAAACTTTCACACAAGCTAATTCACATATAATTAACATAGAAAATAATATTTAAAAAAATTTCTAACTCGGATTCGTGGTCCCGAAACCACCATTCTGATTAGGGCCAAAATTGGGCTGTTACATGATGTGCTTAGGCAGTGGAGGAATATTCCCTGTTTAAGAGTAGATCTAGCACAGTTAAGCGGAGTTGATCGCAACCCTAGAGATAGGATGATGAAAATCTGTCGGATTAGGGTCAAACCTAATATGGGAGTCCATAGATCGAGTTAATGCAATTCTAGGGGTTTTAATTAGAAAGAGATTTCAATTAATCAACCTAGGGTTAGACGTTAGTAGCCTCGAGAGAGGTATTAATATAAATTAGGGAATCCTACGGATCAAGTCAAGTGAATAAATCATCTGGTTTAGAGTTAAATAACAAGTAAAGTCTAGGTGGATTCTTCCTTGGGTATCGTCTTAATCAATTGGTTTTTCCCACAAGTATTTTCCCCAATTTGTTCTCTGTGTCTTAGCGTCTTTAGCTTAGTAGTTAGTTAATTTTCAAATAAAAAAAAAATCCCTTAACTTTTAGGCTAAATAATAAAAAGAAAGTCAGTATTAGTACTTTTGGTTCCTTTGGGTTCGACAATCCGGTCTTGCCACTAAGCTATACAACTGTTCAATAGGTGCACTTGTCTCAATCGTGGTGATAGTTAGTTTCTAGGCTAGATCATTCATTATATAAATATTAAGACTCTCGACACTCAATCAAAATGCCCCTGCTGTGTTTATGGATTTAATGAACCGTATATTTCGGCCATACTTGGATAAGTTTGTTGTGGTTTTTATTGATGACATAATGATATATTCTCGTGATGAGCATGAGCATGCCAGGCACTTGAGGACAGTTTTGCAAATTTTACGAGGTAATTAGTCGTATGCCAAGTTTAGCAAAAGTGAATTTTGGCTCAAAGAGGTTGGATTTTTGGGGCACATTGTCTCGGGAGATGGAATCCGAGTAGACCCAAGCAAGATTTCAGCTATTTTTGATTGGAAGCCACTGAGAAACGTATCAGAGATTAGAAGTTTTCTAGGCCTAGCTGGCTCTTACAGACAATTTGTCAAGGGGTTTTCTATGATAGCTACACTGATGACGAGGTTGTTACAAAAAGAGGTGAAGTTTGAAGGGACAGAAAAGTGCCAATAGAGCTTTGAGAAATTAAAGGCATTGTTGACTGAGGCTCTAGTTCTAGTGCAACCTAAACCGGGGAAAGAATTTGTGGTATATAGTGATGCATCCTTGAATGGATTGGGTTGTATGCTTATGCAAGAGGGCAAGGTGATAGCATATGCCTCCAGACAATTAAAGACACACGAGAAGAATTACCCGACACATGATTTAGAATTGGCTGCCATTGTGTTTGCATTGAAGATATAGAGACACCATTTATATGGTGAAAAATGTCAGATATTCACCGATCATAAAAACTTAAAGTACTTAATGACTCAAAAGGAATTGAACTTTAGGCAACGAAGATGGTTAGAACTGATAAAGGACTATGAGCTAGTGATTGACTACCATCCGGGAAAAGCGAACGTGGTCGCTGATGCCTTGAGCAGGAAATCCTTGTTTGCATTGAGGGCTATGAATACACGGATGACTTTGTTAGATGATTGCTCTGTTCTAGCTGAGTTTAGGGCTAGACCGATGTTTCTCCAAGATATTTGTGAAGCTCAAAAAGAAAATAGCAATTTGCGAGCCAAAAGAGTTCAGTGTGAGTCGGGTGTTGAGTCTGACTTTCAGATTAATTCTGATAGATGTTTGATGTTCCGGGACAGAGTCTGTGTACCAAGAGATGATGAGCTCATTCAAAAAATTTTACATGAGGCACATAGTGGATGTTTATATGTACATCCAGGCAGCACAAGAATGTATAATCACTTGAAGAAATGGTATTGGTGGCCGAGTATGAAGAAAGATATTTCTAAGTTTGTAACGAAATGTTTGATTTGTTAGCAAGTGAAGGCTGAACACCAAGTACCTTCAGGTTTACTCCAACCTATTATGGTTCCCGAGTGGAATTGGGACCGTATTACTATGGACTTTGTGATGGGTTTTCTGTTGACACCAAGCAAGAAAGATGTCGTATGGGTTGTGGTAGATAGACTTACAAAGTCGGCCCATTTCATACCGGTACGAGTTGATTATTCGCTTGATAAATTTGCAGACTTGTATGTTTCAGAGATTTTAAGACTACATGGAATGCCTTTGTTGATTATATCGGATAGAGATCCGAGATTCACATCCCAATTTTGGAAAAAGTTGCAAGAAGCTTTGGGCACAAAGTTGAGTTTTAGTACGGCTTTCCACCCTCAAACTGACGGACAGTCGGAGAGGTTAATACAGATATTTGAGGATATGCTCCGGTGTTGTGTTCTTGAGTTTTAGGGCAGCTGGGAAAAGTACTTACCGCTGGTAGAGTTTGCCTATAATAATAGTTTTCAGTCGAGTTTGAGAATGGTGCCTTATGAGGCTTTGTATGGGTGTAAGTGCCGAACGCCTTTGTATTGGACCGAACTCAAAGAAAATCAGATTCACGGGGTAGATTTGGTCAGAGAAACCGAATAGAAGGTAAAGGTATTTCGTGATTGTTTAAAAGCTGTTTCGGATAGACAAAAGTCCTACTCGGACTTAAAACAGAAATAGATCGAATTTCAAGTTGGTGATAAGGTGTTCTTAAAAGTGTCACCATGGAAGAAAGTTCTCAGATTTGGTCGGAAAGGCAAATTGAGTCCGCGTTTTATCAGACCATATGAGATCACCGAGAGGATAGGACCTGTAGCTTATCGACTGGCTTTGCCATATGAGTTGGAAAAGATTAATGATGTGTTCCATGTATCTATGTTACGTCATTACCAGTCAGATCCTTTGCATGTCATTACACTAACAGAGGTTGAAATTCAACCTGACATGACTTATAGCGAAGAACTGGTTAAGATTTTGGCACGATAAGTCAAACAATTAAGGAATAAAAGTATAGCTCTCGTGAAAGTATTATGGCAAAGACATGGGTTAGAAGAGGCTACATGGGTTCCCGAGGAGGCTATGAGAAACCAGTACCCAAACATTTTTATCGGTAAGATTTTCGGGGACAAAAATCCCTAAAGGGGAGAATTGTAACAGCCCGATTTAGGGCCTAGTCGGAATAGTGGTTGTGAGACCACAAATCCAAAGTAGAAATATGTGTTTTATGATTTTTATGAGGCTTATGATGTGGTTGCATGATTGTGTGAAAATTTCATGAGGAAATTTTATTTATTAGTGATAAATTTGTCCATTAGGACTAAATTACAAAGATTAGAAAATATGAGATTCTAGAAGATTTAAGTATGAAATAGAATTATAAAAATTAATAGAGGTCCTCATTTAGCAATTAGACCATTAAATGTCAAGATGGACAAAAATGGACATAGGAAGGAAAAATCTCAAGAAAGGGCCTTAAGGGCATTTTAGTCATTTGGTTAATTAATGAATTAAAAAGGGAAAAATAAGTCAAAATATTGTCCATCTTCTTCCTCTAAGTGCCGAAATTTGCAAGGAGACATAGCTAGGGTTTCTTCAACTTCCAAGCTTGATAGTAAGTGCATCCTAGCCTCGTTTTTAATGTTCTTCGTATTTTTGATATCCTCGTAGCTCGATTTAGCTATTTCTAGCTATATTTTGAACTAGGTTTTATGTTCAAAAATTTACCCATGTATGACATGCATGTATTTTGATGTTTTAAGGAAGAATATGAAAGTTTGATGTGTGATAAATATCTTTTTCTAAGTGATTTTCATGAAAAATGCATAAAAGGACCAAATTGTAAAAGTTACAAAAATGGTCATACATGAGTGAAATAGTGGAAATTGGGGGCTATTGTAGTTAAGAAAATAATTCGGCTAGGCTTAAAATACAAGAAAGTTGAATAAAAATTATTTTACGAGCCTAGGGGCAAAAGTGTAATTATGTAAAAGTTTAGGGGTAAAATCATAATTTTTCCAAAGTATGATTAATGAGTCAATTTAGTCAATGTGAGTATTAAACAAGTGAAATTGTTATTATAGATCAAGAAACACGAAGCCAGGACCGAAACCGAGGCAAGAACAAAGTGTTGGACTAAATCAAACATCTACACACATTTTGAGTGCCGAGGTAAGTTTGTGTGAAATTAAAGTTTCATAGTGTTTTTATATTTTAAATTGCTTGATCTTACGATAATGAATATCATTTCATGAAAATTGACTAATGAAGCCTCGATGAGAAAATGATGAGAATATATTAAGTTGAAGTCCCAGTTGAAGATTCGGAATAACGAGGATACCTATGTCACGACATGAGATAAGGAAGGTCCCGTATAAGACCATGTCTACGATATGGCATCGGCACCGAATGTAGGTCCCGTATAAGACCATGTCTGGGACATGGCATCGGCACCGAATAAGGAAGGTCCCGTGTAAGACCATGTCTGGGACATGGCCTTGGCACCAAAGGAAGATCTCGAATAAGACCATGTTTGGGACATGGCATCGAAATCTATGTACGATCTCGTATAAGACCATGCCTGGGACATGGCATCGACAACGAGTTAAGAGATCCCGTGTAAGACCATATCTGGGATATGGCATCGGCATCAAGAGATGATCCCATGTAAGACCATATCTGGGATATGGAATTTGCATTACGATACATGTATGATGAGATTAAGTATCCTCCGATATTCTGAGTGGTTCAACGGGCAAAAGGGCTAAGTATACAAAGATGACAAAGAGCTAAGCTATACAAAGATGACAAAGAGTTGCATTTAAGTTAAGGATGATAATGATTTAAGTTTATGTTCAAGATAGCATAAGTGCTAAATTACGTGATGAAGTGACACAGGTACCATCAGTAAGATACGAGTTATGAAACCGTAACGTGATATGTGATGGGTAAGCATAAGTATGAGTAAGTATGTCAAAGTACTTGAGAACTTGTGTTGTTATTGTTCTATGAGATGAATGGATTTTACCATGAGTACTTATGTTGCTATTTTAATTCATGCAAACTTACTAAGCTATATGCTTACCCCTTTCTTTTCCCTTTTCCTTGTAGTATCGCCAAGCTAGCTCGAGGATCGTAGGACGTCGGAGTTCGGATCACACTATCAACTATTCTTTTGGTATAGTAAAGTTGATTTATTTTGAGTATGGCATGTATAGGAACTTGGTCATTTTTGTTATGTCATATTTGTTAGCCAAAGTGTTGGTTATTATGGTTACTCATTCATTATGTAAATGGCCATTGGGAATTGGCCAATACTTGTTAAGTTATATATATATCCAATGATGATAATATTCATGAAGTATAAGTTCGTGAAATTGATAGAGTAAAATGTGAAGAGTATGTATGATGAATTAGTGATTCTTCATAGTGTATTTTTGACATGTTATGTGTTGCTTTTGTTGGCATATGTGTGTTTATGTTTCAGGATGGCAATTGGCTTGGGAAATAGCCTTTTAATTGTCCACACAGGTAGATACATGGGCGTGTGTCTAGACGGTGTTTGACACACGGCCAGCCCCATGGGTGTGTTGATAGGCCATGTGTCCCTTGCATCAAATTTGCGAAAATTCAATTCGTCACACGGGCCAGCACACGGGCGTGTGACTAGGCCGTGTGCCCTTAAGAGCTTGCTGACGTCATAAATAGAATACCCAGGTTTTTCACACACGGGTGAGGACACGGGCATGTCTTGGTCGTGTGAGGAAACACGGGCCACAGACACGGGCGTGTGTTCGGCCGTGTGAAAACCCCTGTAGGTTTGAAACGAAAAATAAATTCCACATGGGCTAGGAACATGGGCGTGTGTGACCACACGGCCTGCCCATACTGGCATGTTCCATTCCACACGGGCGTGTGCCCCTGTTTAGGTAAAAATTTTATAAGTGCGCAAAAGTTTCCGGTTTAATTCTGAAACCTTCCGTATGTATGTTTAGGGCCTCGTAGGCCCATAATAAGGATGTTATGAATATGAATGAGAAGCTTTAAGTTGAAACGAAATTTTATAGCCTGATGTTGTACATTTAAGCAAGTTAAGTCCGGTAATGCCTCGTATCCTGTCCCGGCGTCGGACACGGGTAAGGGGTGTTACAGGGATAGTACAAATTCATCCCTTAAAGTTGATTCAGCTTCGATTCAAGAAATGCACGTTGGGTTGGAGTTGTTTTGCATACAGTTGGGAAGACTAATCAGCCATGATGTGTTCAAATTCCTGCAAACAAATTGGCGTGCCTAGGTGGGAAAAGCCAGTTGGATTCTGTCAAGGGAGATAGAGATCCGATTTAAACGACCCACTCGGTTAAGGCCGTTGATTTGAGTTGGGCTTTTCAAACCGCAAGGCTGTCGAAATCTTAAATTGCAAACACGTGTATTACAGTTAGAAATTTGGCAAGAGTCAGTTTGCAGGTCGTACCGGGATTGACTACATAAGGAAAAGTTGGCGATCGAGACGTTCTTGGTCGCTATAACCAGCTTATTGCATGGAAGGAAAATCTATTTCAAGGATCGATTCAAGATTGGAGTACACCGAGGCTAAGGCTAAGCTTAAAAATATATTTTATTTATCCATTTATTTTATTTTCTTAAATTTATTTATTTATTTATTTATTGCATTTTTGAATATGTTTTATTTTATTTTTTGTATTTTCTTCTTTTATTATCTTAACAAATTTAAAACCCCTATTTTTATTTTTAGTTTCAGCATTTCTACACATAGGTCATGGGCACGACTGTTACCGCGACATTGATTTTGGTCATGGAAAAAGGCAAAATTAGATAGCCAATCCCTGTGGATTCGACCCTACTACTTTTTACTGCTAATTACTGTTATTTTGTCGTAGGAATTTATATTTGGTGGTTTTGACGCCCATCAAATTTTGGCGCAGTTGCCGAGGGTTGATGAAAATTTCTAATTTTTGTTTGTTTTCTTTATGACCAGGTCAGCATCGGGGACTCTAGCATTTGAACCGGAGATAGAAAAGTTGGCTCGTACACTTCAAAGAGAAGCTATTCGGTGCGGTAAAAAACCATAACCCGATTTTGAAAAAGGATCTTACACCAAAGATATCTACTTATCCAAAGATTCAGACGAAATGGCAGATCAAACTATACGCCAACTTGCAGCTGCACCAGATGGACAACAACCGCTATGCATAACTTATCCAGCGGGCGAAACACCGTTTGAGTTAAAGTCGGGATTAATAAATTGATTGCCTACTTTTTGCGGTTTGAAAAATGAGAACCCACATACTCATCTGAAAGAGTTCCACTTGGTTTGTTTGAGCATGAAACCAGAAGGAGTAACTGAAGATCAAATAAAACTACGAGCTTTTCTTTTTTCATTAGTTGACTCTACTAGAGAATGGTTATTTTATTTACCTCCGGGATCTATTAATACTTGGACTGATATGTCTCGATATTTTCTTGATAGGTTTTTCCAAGCAGCTCGAGCAGTCGAATTAATGAGGAGTATAGTCAGAATACAGCAAAAAGAAGCAGAATCACTCTACAAATATTGGGAGCGATACAAGAAGTTGTGCGCAAGTTGCCCACAACATGGCCTGTCTGAACAGTCGCTCTTACAATATTTCTATGAAGGGTTACTCCCAATGGAAATAAAGATGATTGATCTCGCTAGTGGAGAGGCACTTGTAAACATGACTCCTTATGTAACACCCTAAACCCGGCCCATTCGTTACGACCGAATTTGAAATGCCACTGCGGAAAAACGTTTGAAGATTGATTTCACTTTTGGGAAAAACATTAAAAATTTTGTCATTTGAAAACCATGTCCAATTAAAAACTCTAAATAATATAAGCTTGATAAAAATATCCAAATTAAAACTTTATTATAAGCTTTTAAAATATAAGTTTCAAAATTAAAAGCACTTCCCAATAATAATTTAATGGTCGTCTAGCTTAAACATAATAAAAATGTTCAATCACTTTAATGGGCCTTATTACAATAAACACTTAATCAAAATACTGAAAATATAACTACTTAATTAATTAAAATATCTTTCTGCATGGAAATGCATTCGCATGGCCACCTTTGTATCCACTCCAACCCGGTCCAAAAATCACGATCACCTGTGATGTTTAATAAAAATTGGGTGAGTCATACTGGACTCGAGTGTGTAATTAGTCCACTGAATTCCACCCACATGTTAACCACATATTAACTCATATATCAGATATCAATTATCAAATTCACATGTTATCACATTCTGGGCTTGGCCCATATTCATATCACATTCATCTAATAGGGTAGTTAACCACATAATTTCCACATACTGGGCTTAGCCCATTTCCACACTGATCCACATTCATATACTGGGCTTTTCCCATTTCCACATTAATCCACATATCATATTGGGCTTGGCCCATTTCCACATATGTTCACATACGAAATCATGCAATTATGAAGCCCAACCCAAACCTAGGGTCCATCCGCTACACACCCCCTTATCCAGCCTACCACACACCAGGGGATTATCAAATCACCCTCTCCTTTTCACTCCAAAGGCAATCATTGCCGTCCACGTGCAATTAAGCACAATTAATCCACAACGTGACCTCAGTCAACGTCAATCCACGATGTCGCTCAAGGCTAACATCAAACCACGTACTCGAATTACACCCGTACCTTCTTTCATATCATATCCCACCCATGCACATGCCACATAAAATAATGATACAATGTAATGATGTATGAGCATGTTCATCAAGCATATTATCACATATTCATATTAATAATCACATATCATCAGGTTTGGTACTTACCGGATTATCGACATACCCCTTGAGGGTATCCTTATCACAATTTCCACTGCACTAGTTAGCACATTCATAACACATACACATTTCACATACATATCATATACCCGGAAAACGGTGGGTTAATCACACACCTTACTATTTAGCGAAATCCCGAACTACTTGAATCTAACACGATGAGCAGGTTTTTCCTCCTCCTAAATGCCGATTTGGTCTCCTACCAAATCCAGAAGGCTTTGCTTATTCTGTCGATTAGCCCCTAAACCATCATAGTCACAATCGGTCATCACTTAACAACTAATAAAATAGCCTTTGGCCGAATACTTACACTGCTTACCTTAGTAACTAAATCCCGAAAGATCCCTTCCACAAATGTTGGCTATAAGAATCCCAAAAGATCTCTTGCGCTAGGCTGTACCTTCCCCTACAATCGGTCTTAACACATTTAATAAGAGTTATAGGGCCATTCGGCCAACCTTGGAAATTAGAGCCTAAACTCTTGATTTCGGCACGCTTATGAAGAAAACTCAAAACCGATTATCAAAGGAGAGAACACTTACCACCACCACACGAATCGTCCACTAGCTCTAAATGTCGACAGGATAAAAGGGATGTTGACTTTTGGCTTTTGAAACTTGCGATAGAAGAAAAAGAATAAGGCCATCTTTGAGATTCGGCTATGGCTATTAATAAAACTAAAATACAAATAGAAGAAAAAGCACTTACATGATTCGGCTAAGCCCTTCAAATGTTGATGGAAAAATCGGTCACAAGAGAAAGGTATATTCGGCTAACACCAATTAAAAGAAGAAGTTTGGGAGAGGGATATGGGTTCGGCCAAGCTAGCAAATAGGAGAAGAATGAACTCAAATGGCCTTAATGCTCTTTGTAATTTCGGTCACTAACCAAAAGAATGTGAAGGCCGAAACTAGGTGACTTAACACAAAAGAAGACGGCACTAAAGAGAAAGGAGAGACTAAATTTCGGTACAAAGAATTTAAAGAAGAAAAAGAATAAAAAAAGATGATCACTCCCCCTTATAAAGAATTCGTCTACATCCCCACTTATCAAATCCCAAATTAAACTCCTATTCTAACTCTTTATCACCTTAACAAATAAAATAAAATAAATCATCACATTATCTCTTATCACCTATTTAAACTAAAATAAATAAAATAAGGCCTCCATTATCTTCTTATCATCCATTAAAATTAAATAAAATAAATCAACATTTATCCTACCTTTATCTAATCTAGCCGAAAATTAAAAGGAGAAATAAACTCAATCCTTATCCAATTGAAAGTCCACGTGCCGTCCAATTTCTTCCAACTTGATGCCAAAATAAAAAAAAACACTCCTTATGCTGCCATCAAGACTCAAACATGAGACCTACTGGAGCAATTCTCCTAGCACCTTAGGTAGCGTCCCAAGCCACTTTGCCAAGGCGCTTTTTGTGACATGAATCACTCAGGATTTCTTTTAAAGCCTCCCTAGCCCAGCGCCTTCTTGCTGCACGAAAAATAAAATGCTCCTTCTTGCTTCCTTCGCAACTCGAACCTAGGCCCTCTACCCATTGCGTGAGGCGTCACTTGCCCAAGCCTTAAGTGGCGCCTTGCTGCCATTTTACCAGGCCAACCCTTGTGTCATAAACTCCCCACAATTCCTCTTAAAGCCTCCTTAGCCCAATTTCCTCCTTGTCTTAATGCCAAAAGCAAAATAAAATTACACTACTTGCTGCCAAGGTGATTCGAACCAAGGCCCTTCCCCACTGCTCCTGGCGTCATTCTCCAAGGCCCTAAGTGGCGCATTCCAGCCACTTTACCAAGGTAATTTCTATGTCCAAGAACTCCCAAAATTTTCCTTTAAGGCCTCCCTGGCCTTGCTCCCTCTTTTTAACTTAAAAACCAATAATTTTCCAAAGCTTTCTCTTCCATCCTAGAGTTCTAAAAACCCTTAATACACTTCCAAACACTGCCAAAACCTACTAACTCATGAATTATGCACGAACGCATAACCCCTAATCTAGGATGTTACACCTTAAAGAACTAGGGAATTAATTTTGACCATGACTGCAAATACTCAACCGTATCGACCACCTATGAAACCTACGAGAAGGGTTCATGAGCTAAGTACTCCTTCCATATTAAATAAGATTGATGAACTTACTAATGTGATTGAAAGTATGCTTGCAGGAAATGTAACACACTAAAATTTGGGGTTAGAAGTTTTGAGATTTGTATTTAGGGTCAGTGAGTAGGTTGAGCAATTGGGTTGATTTTCACGTTTTAATGTTAGAATGAGCCTATTGGTTCGATGGTTGGATGTGTGTTAGTTTACCTCTGGGTTCTGGGTTCGAATCCTCGTGTGTGTTTAAGGAATTAATTTTATTTGAGTTTTGTTTTTTAAGTTTTATATATATATTTATGTTATTTATTTTATTGTATTTTTATTTTTGGAAAAAAAGAAGTTGTTTCTAAAATTCTTTTACACGTTCTCTTTTCTCATTTTTTTTTTGGTTTCCTATCTTTTTCCACGTTCTTGCTATTCTTTTTGGTTCTTCTACCTTTCTCTCTTTCGTTGTTGGCGAATTAATTACCGCCGTATTTTTGTTCTCCAAACGAATTTTGGGTTTTAGTATTGACGTTGTTGGCTGATTGTCCTTGTGTGTTACGTTTGATTGGGTGCGAAATTGGGTAAGTTCTGTCTTTGGAATTAAAGGAAGAATTGCTTCGATTTTGTTTACGTTGTTGGATTGAATTCTAATAGTTTAGTTGCGTGTATAATTGATGTTTTCGAATGGTTTGGTGGAGCGAATCGAGTAGTTCTCGGTGCTTGTTATCACATTCTAAGGTGTGTGTTCTGAAACTGTTCAATATCGGCATCGAATTGCTATTGGATTCTATGGAATTTGGCAACTTCTTGTATGTTCCTGAAACTGTTGATTTTGGGTATTGGATTGCATGCTATTCTGTAAATTCTGGTATAGTTCTGAGTTACCAAGTGTCGGGGCTGTTTTGATTTCAAAACCACGATTTTTAGCCTATTTCAGTGTGGTTTCGTGACCACACGGGTGGCCACACGAGCGTGTGCCGCACACGGACGCAGGGGCGTGCAAATTTTGCGTAAAACCGAATTAATTCGGTTAATCAACCTAATTCAGTTAATCGGTCGATTAACTGAATTAATTCAATTGGAGGTCGGTTAATACTTTTTTGGAAGTTCGGTTAACAGTTAATGTGGTTCGAAATCAGTCGGTTAACCAAATTAACCGAATTTAATAAATAATATTATAATATATAAGTATTTGGTCAGTTCGGTTAAATTTTTGAAAATATAAATTAATCGGTCGGTTAAGTTGGTTAATTTTTTATATGTTGTATACTTTTTTAACCAAAAATAAAAAATATATATAAATTTCGGTTAATTTGGTTAACCAACCGAATTAACCGAAAAATTTCAGTTCAATTAATTTTTTTGAAAAAATTTTGGTTCGGTTAATGGTTAAGGGTTTAAAAGGATCGGTTAATTCGGTTAATGGTAGTTCGGGACGGTTAACCGAGTGAACACCTCTACACGGACGATCCACACGGCCGTGTGAAATTAGGAATTAGGGTTTTTGGGTGATTTTTGGTGCCACACGGCCGTGTGGGTACGATTTGGGAATTTTGTCAATTTTTACACAGGCGTGTGAGATTTCCACACGGTCGTGTCTACTCCACACTTAATTTTAGCATTTTTGGACAATGAGTTACATAGGCTGCTCACACGGGCGTGTGTCCCTTCCACACAGGGGTGTGTGGCCTTCACATGGGTGTGTAGACCCCACACGACCGTGTATCCCTATTTCGCTAATTTTTGTACTGTGTCTATTTTTGTTCTGATTATGATTCTGTGTGTTCCGACCCTTGGCTAGGTCTTAGTAAGGGTGGTCGGGACTTTGTTTCGGCTTGGACTTGTGTGTTATTCTCAACCATAGCTCTAATTAAGCGATTCAATTGAGTGTTAATTGATGTTATGTTATATCTGATTCTGATTCCGAGCATTTGAATGTGTGCATTTCTAATTTCGTATTCTATTTCTGTAAGTTTGTCTATGAATGGTGTGCATTTTGCATTTGCATTAATCTTTTTGGGTTGGGTTGTGAAGAGAAGGAAGACTAATTCTGATCTGGCAGTTTAACTGTAACTTATCGGTACAGCGGTTCACCGTAATGCACTATAGTGCATATATGCTAGCCTTGCTGCGTATTATTATCTGAGAGGCTTAGTCCACATAAATGGTGTGTAGGGTTGGATGGGCCTTTTGAGGTCCTATATGGTATGTTTGGTTGGATGAGCTTAAACAGCTCTTTTGGGGTGTGATCGGGGGACGGAAAGGTGTTTTGGCTGGACGGGTGGGTTTTTTTATTACTTGTTGCATTCATTCCGCATTCTGTATGTCTGTCTGGTTGTGAGACTAATTGTTTATAGATCGAGGTGTGTCAGTACTGATACATTTGATTTGTTTGTGAAGACTATTTGTATATCAGATTGCCATTGAGATTTTTTTTATTGTGACACTTTGGTGTTTGTTTTTCTGTCGTTTTCGAACTCAAACTGAGCTCGTGTAGCTCACCCCCTTAGTTTACCCCTTTGCAGGTACCCTCGTTTTCTGTAGTTGGACTTGGCATGCCGGAGGTCTCGGAGTGATATGTTTTACATGGACTAACAAAATGACTTTTCAGACTTTTTAAATTTGTGAATTGTTTAGGACTGTAAATATCTATAAAGACTGTGGTACAATCAAATTTTGGATTTTCGTAAATAGTTTGGTTTTGAATTATAGAAATTTGAAACTATACTTCCGAACACCTTCGACATGACTTGAATTCTCTATTTTGAATCCTAAAAGGGCTAAACGGTTTAGTTCGATTTTAATAATTCTGTTCGTATAAGATTTTAACAACTCGTTTGTAAAATTGTTTCAGGTCACCTCGGTGATCAATGTAACCTCCGAATTTTGGGTCGTTATAGGAAAATCGAACCTAACTCGGTTATGCAGGATTTGCGCTCAGCTTGATCATCCAATCGACTCATGCCCGATTTTACTTGAGGACACAACTACACAAGTAAACGCCATTGTGAACTTCCCAGGGCCACCTCAAAGGCGTTATGATCCATATTCAAGCATGTACAATTCAGGGTGGAGGGATCACCCAAACCTGAGCTACGGGTTGAACCGTTAATACAATCAACCATATCAACCAAGACCACCTCTGCCTCAACAATATCAACCTCCAAAGTCATCTCTTGAAACCATAGTAGAGAGGTTAGTCGTTAACACTAAAAAGTTCCAACAAAAGACTGAAGCACATTTCCAAGAACTAGATCAGCAAATAAGTAAGCTAACAGTTACGGTTAGTCATTTGGAGAACCAAGGAAAATTGCCATCTCAAACCGAGCCAAACCCATGTCAAAATGCGAGTGTTGTGACTGTAAAAGATGGAACAGAGTTAGAACTAGTGCTTGGCACGAGTCATGACCACGACGTTGAACAAGAAGCCGAAGCAGTAGCTCCCACTGAGCCGACACCTCATGAACCATTTATTGTACCTCTTCCATACCTTGGAAGGCTCGCCCAAGTTAAAAAGGAACGAGAGGAAAAAGAAACCCTTGAAAAAATCCAAAAGGTAGAAATTAATATTCCTTTACTTGATGCAATTAAATAGGTTCCACGCTATGCAAAATTTTTGAAAGAACTATGTACCGGCAAAAAGAAGCTCCAAGGAAACGAATGGGTGAATGTGGGAGAAAATGTTTCTGCAGTGCTACAAAGGAAAATCCTGCCTAAGTGTAAGGACCATGGTATGTTTTCTATATCCTGCAAAATAGGTAATATTAGCATAAAAAAAAGCCATGTGTGATTTGGGAGCATCTATTAATATAATGCCTTTATATATTTTTAATTTGCTAAACACGGGTCTTTTAAAAGAAACAGAGGTGATTATTCAGTTGGCAGATAGGTCATGCATATATCTAGAAGGGGTGCTGGAAGATGTCCTCGTAAAGGTAAATGAACTAATTTTTCTTGCATCAATATGGAGGACGACTACTCAAAAAATCCTTCTGATATTTTACTCAAGAGACCATTCCTAAGTACCGCACGTACAAAGATTGATGTTCGAAGTGGAACCCTCACTATGGAATTCGACGATGATGTGGTAAAATTTAATATTTATGAGGCGATGAGTCAACCTAGTACATTGTCAAATATTTCTAGTGTTGATATTATTGATCCACTAACAAAATTTCATTTTGAGTATGATGAAGAGGATGGGTTACAAACTGTGCTTTGTAGAAATTTAGACCTCAATACAATGGATAAACTGGAGGAATTAATGACATTCAAAGAGCCAATTCGTGAAACTGTCATTTTCATGGAGGCACCACAGTTTCCCAAAAGTCAATGTAAAGAATTTGAATTGTCTCCTTTTCAAACAAAACTTTTGCCTTCCATTTCACAGGCCCCAAAATTGGAACTCAAACCGTTACCAAAACATTTAAAGATTTAGATAGAGGAAAAGGAAAACCCAAGTGAAGAAGCTCGAATACGTTTCAATCCGCCGATGATGAAGGAATCTGAAAAATGCTTCAAGATCAAAGAGCAAAGGGTGAAATATTTTTATGAGAACTTTCAAGTGCACGTAATGGAAGAATTAATTCTCAAGGAACCAAACGAATAATACTCAGGTCATCGAGCTAACGACGTTAAACAAAAGATGTAACACCCCTAACCCGTATCCGTCGCTGGAATAGGGTTACGAAGTATTACCAATCAATACACAATATATAACATACATTCTCATAAATCATTCAACACAATCACTTTGTCCCTTATAAGGGCTTACGAGGCCTTAATCATGCTTTAGAAGTGGTTCGGGACTAAACTGATAACATACGAAAGTTTTGGAAAACTTAGAAATATTTCAACCATACAGGGGTCACATGTAACACCCCTAACCCGTATCCGTCGCCGGAGTAGGGTTACGAGGTATTACTAATCAATTCACAACATATAGTATACTTTTATCAAACATAAAACATTCATTCTCATAAATCATTCAACACAATCACATTGTCCCTTATAAGGGCCTACAAAGCCTTAAACATGCTTCAGAAGTGGTTCGGGACTAAACCGATAACATACTAAAATTTTGGAAAACTTAGAAATTTTTCATGTAATCAAGGATCACACGCCCGTGTGAACAGGCCGTGTGCCTCACACGGCTAGTAGACACGCCCGTGTCTCAGGCCGTGTGGAAACAGCGCATACATACTGACTTGCATCACACGGCCAAAGACACGCCCATGTGCCAGGCTGTGTTAAAACTGGAGGGTATACTGACTTGGGTCACACGAGTGACCACACGCCCGTGTGTTAGGCCACGTGTCATTTAAGGGGTATACTGACTTGTACCACACGGCCAGTCACACGCCCGTGTGTGAGACCGTGTGGAGCATACTGACTTCACTTCAATTTCAACACCAGGGGACACACGGCCGTGTAACATAACCGTGTGTCACACAGGGCTGAGACACACGCCCGTGTCTCTGCCCGTGTGGACAAAAATAGGCTATTTACTAAGCCATTTTATCACCTATTTTACATGTACCTATTCAAACTCAAATGGCACCATTTCAAGTCACTAATATACATCCAATTACCATCAATACCAATCTCAAATATGCTATAATTTGCCATCTAATTTCATACCTAAATTCACATACACAATTCAATGAAATAACTAATCCACACTTATATCATCAAGCACAAATTCACAAGCACATAAATACTCAAATTATCAACTTCAATCACACCTTATAGATAAATTACCAAACTCAAAATATAACCATTTGAGAAACTATAAAACCATAACCACATTCATACCAAAATAAGCCATCACTCATGATTATATATACAAACCAAAACATATACATTTACAAGCCATTTCTAATGGCCAAACACACATCAATACTAATATCATTTACAAGCCAACTCTCATGGCTATAATCACAACCAAAATACCACATCTAGCCTATACATGCCATATACCATATATGTATAATTCAAAAGTACCGACTTAGATGTTTGATAGTGCGATAATGTTCCCGATGACTCCCGAATCCGAGCTAGCCTTGATTCTCTATAAAACATAGAAAAATAACACGAAGTAATCTTCATAGCTTAGTAAGCTCGTAGGTGAATAACTCAATTCATCAAATAAATGTAATTTAACCAATTACACATGACAAAATCATATACACATTATCTACAAACCTTTCTCAGGTCTCAAAACATGATCAAATACAAACTCATCGAACTTTCTTTATTTAATACTCAAATAGGTTCCGTACATACCTGTATTGCCTCGTACTAACCTCTTTCTCAACCACATCGTTTGTTTACCCGTTGAACTATTTAGAATAGAAATCAGATACTCAGGAGCCTTGTACGATAAGTACCTATACTATGGCCCGTAGCCAAATCAAGGTAACTTATCCGAAGACCTATTATCATGGCCCAAAGCCAAATCATCCGATATGCATGGCCCGAAGCCAAATCGGTAAAATACGCACCCGAAGTGCTAATATCATGGCCCAAAGCCAACTCAATGAATCACTTACTAACATGTCCATAATATCCAAAACTATTCCTAAGGTTCAACCGGGCTTTCACACTTTTCGTTTCTATCGTCGAATGCATTCGTAGAGTTGTTTCCACAATTCATACATCATCCATAATTTCGTTTTAACAATTTATGCAATATTAAAGTATTTAAACACACATTTATAATGTAATCATCACATACGAACTTACCTCGTATTCGGAATTGACGGATCGGATCGACTAATCGATAACCTTGCTTTTCCCCCGATCTAAATTTGAATTCTTTCTTTCTTGATCTATATATATTAAAAATTAACTCATTTAATCATCTACTCATTAAATTTAATCCGAAAATACACATTTAGGCATTTTTACACATTTACCCCTAATGTTTCACAACTTTTACAATTTAGTCCTTATTTCCTAAAATCACATATTCATGCAATTTAATCCAATTTCACCATAGCCGAATTTCACTAGTGTCCCTAGTAGCCAACACATTTCATTTACCACATAAATTTCACATATTTCAATACACATATTTCAATTTAGTCCCCTTTTGGCATTTTTGTCAAAAATCACTTAACAAAACATGTAAAACTATAATCAAGCTTTCCTATTTCAACATTAAACATAAAAGAACACATAGATTCAACAATGGCAACTCTCAAAATCTTTAACAGCTTCGAAATTAAAGGTACGTGCTAGCTAGAACACGAAGCAACGATCTCAAAAACGTAAAAATCATCAAAAACCGAGCTTAAAACATATTTAATTGCTTGACTTTCCTTAGCCGAATGAAAAACCCTATTTCTCTTCTTATTCTTCTTTAATTTCGGCAATAAGAAGAAAGATGAACAAATGTTTTGATTTTGTTTTATTATAATAACCTTTATTAACCAAATTACATATTTAACCTTAATGAACATTAATAATTTCAAATTTACCAAGCCACTATCATCCAATAGTATTAAAATAATTATTAATTATTTAACCTTAATGAACATTAAATACAAACACTTTTAGCTAATAGAACACAAGTTTTGCACTTTACGCGATTTAATCCTTTTTCTCTAATTAACCATTTAAACGATAAAATTAGCTCACAAAATTTTCACACATATCAAATAACATGCTGTAAACACATAAAATAATATTAAAATAATTTTTTGACATCAAATTTGTGGTTCCAAAACCATTGTTTTGATTTAGCTAAAATCGGGCTGTTACATCACACGCCCGTGTGAACGGGCCGTGTGCCTCATACGGCTCCAAACATGCCCATGTCTCAGGCCGTGTAAAAATAGGGCATACATACTGAATTGGGTCACACGGCCAACCACACGCCCGTGTGTCTAGCCCGTGTGCCCTTTAAAGTGGACACACACGCCCGTGTGTCAGGCCGTGTGCTAGGCCATGCCAAACCTGTAGGATATACTGACTTATGCAACACGGCCAAGTCATACGCTCGTGTGCTAGGCCGTGTGCCAATTAGGGGGTATCTCGACTTGTACCACCACGACCGATCCACACGCCGCGTGTGTGTGAGACCGTGTGGAGCATACTGACTTCAATTCAATTTCAACACCAGGGGACACACGGCCGTGTAACATGACCATGTGTCGCACACGGTTGAGACACACGCCCGTGTCTCTGCCCATGTGGACAAAAATAGGCCATTTGCAAGGCCAATTTGCCACCCCAACTCTTGCTCATTTAAATAACCAAAATGGTACCATTTCATCATACAATCAAACAGCCAAAATCATCAACCAAATGCACAATTCATACTATATCCATTCCAACCAAATTCAACATTCAATTCAATGCCATTTACCTAATCAAATACTTATCAACTTAACTTCTAAAATCATACTTCATCAAAGCATTTCTCAAGCATTTATACTCCACAAATCAATTAACCATTTGAGCAACTATAAAACCATACCCATATTCATACCAAACATGCCAAAATAAGTCATCACTCATGGCTATATATACAAACAAAAACATATATATTTACAAGCCATTTCTAATAGCCAAACACATCAAAATAAAATCATTTACAAGCCAACTCTCATGGCTATAATCACAACCAAAATACCCCATCTAGCCTATACATGCCATATGCCATATATGTATAATTCAAAAGTACCAACTTAGATGTTTGATAGTGCGATGATGTTCCCGACGACTCTCAGATCTGAGCTAGCCTTGATTCACTATAAAATATAGGAAAATAACACAAAGTAAGCTTCATAGCTTAGTAAGCTCGTATGTGAATAAATTAATTCATCGAATAAATGAAAATTAACCAAATACACATGACAAAACCATATACACATTAACTACAAACCTTTCTCATGTCTCAAAACATGATCAATTGCAATCTCATCGAACTTTCACTATTTAATACTCAAATAGGTTCTGTACATACCTGTATAGCCTCGTACTAACCTCTTTCTCAATCACATCATTCATTTACCCATTGAACCATTCGGGATAGAAATTGGATATTCAATGATTTCAATCGATAAGTACCTATACCATGGCCCGTAGCCAAATCAAGGTAACTCATCTCCGAAATACCTATACCATGGCCCGAAGCCAAATCAAGGTATAAATCGCACCCGAAGTGCCGATATCATGGCCCGAAGCCAACACAATAACCTAATGACATGTCACTAGCATCCTAACTACTCCTAAGGTTCAACTGGGATTTCACGCTTGTCAAATCATCGTCGAATGTATCCATAGAGTCGTATTCACAATTCAAACATTATCCGTAATCTCTTAATCACAATTTATGCAATATCAAAGCAATAACCATACACTTATAATGAAATTACCACATACAAACTTACCTCGTATTTGTAATTGACGGGTTGGATCGACTACTCGATAACCTTGTTTTTCCCCTAACTAAATTCAAATTCTTTCTTTCTTGATCTATATGAATTCAAAATTAACTTATTCAATCACATATTCTTTCAATTTAGTCCATATCACACTTTAAATCACTTTTACACTTTTGCCCCAAGTATTTCACAACTTTTACAAATTAGTCCATATTTCACAAAACACAAAATTCACATAATTTCAATAAAACCCATGCTTGGCCGAATTACATATAGGTCCCTAGCAGCCCAAAACATTAATTTATTTCACATTTCAACCACTCAATTTGCACTTTTCACAATTTAATCCCCATTATGCATTTTCATCAAAAATCACTTAACAAAACATGTAAAACTATCATCAAGCTTTCATATTTCAACATTAAACATCAAAGAACACTTAGATTCAACAATGGCAACTCTCAAAATCTTTAACAGTTTCAAAATTAAAGGTATGGGCTAGCTAAATTGAGCTGCAACGATTACAAAAATATAGAAATCATTCAAAACCGAGCTCAAAATTACTTACAATTGCAGCATGCATTAGCCGAACCCTATCAAGCTTCAAATCTTTCTTTTTCCTTTGATATTCGGACACCAAGGAAGAAGATGAACACAATTTCATGTTTTGTTATAATTTAATTTACTTATTTTATCAATTTACTTATTTACCCTTAATGAATAAACATATAAATTTATAATGCATGTCCATTAATGTCCATTAACACTACCAATGGTCTAATATCATCATAAGGACTTTTAATTTAATTAATCATAGCAATTAAACACCTTTAACAAGTAGAATGCAGCTTTTGCATTTTACACGATTAAGTTCTTTTTATCAAATTAACCAACCAATCGATAAAATTAGCTCACGAAATTTTCACACATATCAAATAACATGCTGTAAATACCAAAAATAATATTAAAATAATTTTTTGACATCGGATTTGTGGTTCCAAAACCACTATTCTGATTTAGCTAAAATTGGGCTGTTACAAAAGCACTTTATAGGAGGCAACCCATATTTATCTTTATTTATTTAATTTAATTTTGAATTCTAGTTTAATTTGAGAATTAAATAAAATATTGTTTAATACATTTTCTCGCGTTATATTTTAGGTACACGAACCGCTCGAAGCAATAAAGTCTTTCAACAAAGACACGACCCGACTACTAGAGAGAAAGAGGAGCAACCACATTCTACTTTAGATGAACGACTTCATCGCATTGAAGCTTGCCTCAAAACAACGGAAGCCAACATCTCAAGCATCCTCAACATGCTACAAAGTGATCCCTCCCACCGTCCTCCGACCCATTGAATATACACGGGGAGTACACTTGACCCTTCTATTCATTATTGTTTTAAAATTGCATATTGAGGGCAATGTGGGCTAAGTAAGGGGAATTTTGGTTCATGCCATACTTTCTTTTTGCATGTGTTTTGCTAAGAATAATTTTTTATTTCATTTTGAAAATAAACCTCTAATTCTTATGTTTAGTTTACTTAAATAAGTGGGTGAATCATGAGTAACTATTGCTTGTTTGATCAATGAATATTTTGTAGAATTGAAAATATGATGCCTTAGTCAATATTTCATGAAAATTGTTGGTTTTGTTGAACTTGCCTAATGAAAGTACCCATTTAAATAAATAAATAAGTTTGCTAATAGCAAAATGTGACCAAGTTGAGTAACTAGGATGAGGTGCTTGGGTTGTCATCTTATTTTGTGTCAAAAGGTTTGGTGACAAGCCGAAGCTTGTAACACTCCGCTAACCGAGCTGCCTTAAGAAAGGAGAAATAAATCGATTAGGGACATGTGAAATTGAGTAACCGGGATGAGGTGCTTTGGTTGTCATCTCGTTTTACGTCAAAAGGTTTGATTATGTCTCAAATTCGTTAAAAATAAAAAATTAAATAAAGAGAACGTGTCGAGTTGAGTAATCGGGGTGAGGTGCTTGGGTTGTCATCTCACTTCGCGTCAAAAGACTTGACTACGTTTGAAAATAAATAATAAAAATAATTAATAAATAATAAATAATATATATAAATAAAAGTATATATTGGGTATAATTGTTTCGCATGTTTGATTAAGCCTAAATCTAGTGAAATAGTTGAATTTGACATACCGTTCGAGATTTTATAAAATGCTTATTGATTGAGTTTAGCAATTGTTTATTTTTTATTCACCTAATTGTTTGAAGTATGCTTGACTAGGAAAGGGGGTTTTGATTTTGAAAGGATTAACGAATTATTTTTAGCGGATATCATGCTTGAGGACAAGCATCAGCTAAGTAGGGGAATTTGATAGCAAGATAAATTCGTATTTTTAATGCATTTATTTTTGGCTAACTATCGGATAAAATGCTATTAAATTTGGATTTTTTATCAAGAATGAAGTTGGTGTGATGTAACAGCCCGATTTAGGGGCTAGTCAGAATAGTGGTTCAAAACCACTAATTCGAGGTTAGAGAAAATTATTTTTATGTTATTTTACGAGCTAGAGCATGATTATATGTGTGCATGAAAATTTTGATGCCTTAATTTTAGCGATTTCTTGCTTAATTGCGAAAAAGGACTAAATCGCATAAAGTGCGAAAGTACTATTTTATAAGCTAAAGGTACCTAATAGCCATAGAATATTAATTTGAGGTCTTTAAAGGGCAATTAGCCCCTTTATTAATGGTTGACCGGCCATTGGGGACAATAAGAGTCAAAAATTGGTCAAAGTTAATGTAGTAGGTGGATTAAATTGATGATATAGAATAAAATAAAGAAATAAAAGATATCATCTTTTCTCTCCATCTTCCTCCACCGAAATTAGAAAGCAAAATAGGGGTTTTGAAAGCTCAAAATTTCAGCAAACTCTTCTCCATTCAAGTAAGTGATTTTAATAATTTTTCTTGAAAATAGTTGTACTTTTGGAACCCCTAAAGCTTAAGCTTTCTAATGAGGGGACTATCTTGCAATATGGTGAAAAGTTTAGAGTTTTGTCATGAGAGCTTGTATATGATTTGCTGCATTTTTATGGAAGAAAATGAGTCTTAGTTGTTAGATGAACAACTTTTGTGAAAGGTGTTGCTATGAAAACACCTAAATGAACCTTTTTGTAAAGGGTGTAAAATTGGTAGTAAATGTGTGAAATGTTGGGTTTTTATGATAGCCATAAGAGAAATAAATGTTCACCTAGGCTCATTTAAGGTAGAAATTTGATTAGAATTGATTTCCGAGCCTAGGGTTAAAATGGTCATTTTGCTAAAGTCTAAGGGCAAAATAGTAATTTTGCAAAAGCAAGATTATTGAAATGCATTTATTAATGTGATGATTAAAATTAGCTAATTTTCTATTATAGAGCAAGAAGAACCAAGAATCAATCTCGATCGGGGAAAGAATAAAATATCGGACTAGATCGACAATCTAGCCTATTTTGAAATCGAGGTAAGTTTGTATGTGATAAATTCAACATTTATGCTCGTATTGTTTGAGAATGTTTGATATTGTATTGATGTACGATATTCTAAGAAATTGAAATGTTGAAGTCCCGGTTGGACTATGATGAATGTGAGTATAATATTATCGAGACATGAGATAAATAAGGTACCGTGTAAGACCATGTCGGGGATATGGCCTCGACACCGAATTGAGATTCCGTATAAGACCATATCTGAAATATGGCTTTGGTATTGAATATGAGAATCGTATAAGACCGTATATGGGATATGGCATCGATACTTGAGGTGAGGTTTCGTATAAGACCATATCCGGGATATGGCATCCGAAATCAAAGGTAATCCCATGTAAGATTGCATCCGGGATGTGGCATTAGCTTCGGGTTCATGTTATGTGATTGAGTGAACACAGGTACCCGTAAGTAATTCACGAGGAACATTTACGATATGTGGCATGATATGTGTTAGATAAGGGCAAGTATGAGTAAGTTATAGCAAAGAGCCTATGACATTGTGTGAGGTTATCTAACACCATGGATGGATATCTTTATAAGTTCATTGTTGCTATTTATTTCCATGCAAACTTACTAAGCTTAATTATTACCCCTCTCATTTCCCTTCTCCTTGTAGTATTGCCAAGATAACTCAAGAAATTGGGGACGTCTGAGTTTGGAGATCACACTATCGACCACTATTTGGTATAGCCAAATTAGATTCATTTTGAGTATGGCATGTATAGGACTTGGTCTTTTTGTTATGTCATATTTGCAAGCCCAATGTGTCGGCTATTATAATTGTTCAATCTATTTTGTAAAAGGTCATGGGATGTTGGTCTATACTTGATATGTTCATATATTCAATGATGATGAATTTCATGAAGTGTATGCTTTTGTGGATGTCTTGATTCTTTTTTAGTTCTTAGAGGTACCATATGGTCATCTTATATATTGAATTGTTTTGGTATGAGAGTGATTGCTTGTTAGGGTGGCAAATGGTTTGGTAGATAGCCATATAATTGTCCACACAGGCGGACACACGAGCGAGTGTCTAGGCCGTGTGTGACACACGGTCAGCCCCATGGGCGTGGTGATCGGCCGTGTGTCCCTTTGCATGCTAGGGCTGTAAGTCAATATGCTCAGTAGTAAACACACGGGCAGAGACACGGCCTTGTGTCTCAGCTGTGTGGGAGGCACGGCCAGGAACATGGGTGTGTGCCCAGGCCGTGTGAAGCCTACACCTGAAGTTAGGAATTTAATTCGACACACGGTCCAAGGACACGGGCGTGTGCCTTGGCCATGTGACCATATTGAGATGATGACGTCATAAGCAGAATGCTAAGGTTTTGGCACACGGGCGTGTTGAGGCCGTGTGAGGGACACAGGACAGGGACACGGACGTGTGTTCGACCGTGTGTATTAAGTCAGTGTTGACCACGGGTGAGGAGTACGGGCATGTCTCAGGGGTAGACGGGCATGTCACTTGAACAACACGGGCGTGTGGCCCCTGTTTAGGCAAAATTTTTCTAAGTGTGTAAAACTTTCCGATTAATTCACAAAACCTTTCGAAAGCATTTCTAAGGCCTCGTAGGCCCAGGACGAGTAGGTTATGAGCTTAAATGGAAAGTTTTTAAGACGAAACGAAATTTTATAGCCCGATGTGATATGTTTAAGCAAGTTGAGTTAGGTAATGCCTCGTATCCAGTTTCGGCTTTGAACCCGGGTAAGGGGTGTTACATTTATTGGTATTAGAGCTACGATTTAGTCGATTCTCGGGCTAACGTAGTGTAAGTATGAGTCTAGCTATACATGCCATATGTAAGAGTAATTGAGTAATGATAGTGTGATGGCTCCTGACGTTTTAAATTGTGTTTTTATATAGTAAATGGATTCTGATCCAGACCGAGCTGCAGCCGATGATGCTACGAGTAATGCGCCGGCTCCTGCTCAAGGGACCACGCCAGCAGATAGTAGACCCGAAACCTTGGGTTAGGGAGAAGAGGCTCAAGAAGCCTTTCTCCATATGATGAGCAACTGGTACACTGAGTACGTTCGAGCAAATCTTGATGCTAAACCTCTTCCCCTCCAACTATTCCTCAACCCACTCCGGTAGCTCCTCAAGTGGTTGAGGTAGTGAGAAGAGAAAGGCCTCCGATCGATAAGATCCAAAAATAACGAGTCGAGGAATTCTGGGCTAGTAAGGATGATGATCCAGAAAGAGCGGAATTCTGGCTCGAGAATAACATCAGGGTATTTGATGAATTGTCATGCACGCCTGAGGAGTGCCTAAAGTGTGCGGTATCTCTCTTGAGAGATTCGGCTTATTGGTGGTGGAACACCCTTGTGTCGGTGGTACCAAGGGAGAGAGTTAGCTGGGAATTCTTCCAAGAGGAATTTCGGAAGAAGTATATCAGCCAGAGATTCATCGACCAGAAGAGAAAAGAGTTCTTGGAATTAAAGCAAGGCCGAATGACTGTGACAGAATAGGAATGGGAGTTTGTAAGGCTTAGCAAGTATGCCCGGGAGTGCGTGTCTACCGAGGCTATCATGTGCAAGAGATTCGAGGATGGGCTAAATGAGGATATCCGTTTATACGTCGGAGTTCTCGAACTAAAAGAATTTGTAGTGTTGGTGGATAGAGCCTGTAAGGCTGAAGAGTTGGCTAAAGAGAAAAGAAGAGCTGAGATTGAGTCCCGTGACTTTAGGAAAAGATAGCTGAATAAGTCACTACAATCTTCATCTAAGAAATTGAGGGATTTTGCTACTTGACCAGCCACTTCAGTCGGGTTTTCAAACCAAAGTAAGGGCAAACAGTTCTCGGGGTCTAAGACTCAGACTACTTCGGTTGCTAGTGTTGGCAATGCTCGACCGAGTAGATCGGAATGCCCGCAGTGTGGCAAGCGTCATTCTGGTGAGTGCCGAGCAAATGAGAAGGCTTGTTTCAGATGTGGGTCTTTAGACCACTTTATCAGATATTGCCCCGAGACGGGCGAGAAAGAGAAATCTCAGAATGCAAGACCAGGAAGTACTGCTAGAGGAAGACCGCAGAGAAACCCGAGAAATGAGATGAGTAACAAGAATACATCCAGAGAGCAGACTGCAAGAGTCGAGGGTAGAGCATCAGCGAGAACATATGCCATTCGTGCTCGTGAGGAGGCGTCCTCCCCTGACATAATCACGGGTACATTTTCTCTTTATGATACTCGTGTTATAGCTTTAATTGATTCGGGATCTACCCACTCATACATATGCATGAAATTAGTCTCTAGCATGAGCATGCCTATAGAGTCTACTGAATTTGTAATAAGAGTGTCTAATCCCCTAGGCAAATATGTGTTGGATGATAGAGTATGTAAAAGTTTCCCTTTGATGATTAGGGGTCATTACTTTCCAGTTGATCTTATGTTATTACCATTTGATGAGTTTGATGTCATCCTTGGGATGGATTGGTTAGTGACTCATGACGTGATTGTGAATTGTGGAAAGAAGGTTATTGAGTTGAAATGTGAGAGTGGGGATCTTATTCGTGTTGAATCAGATAAGCAAGATAGATCACCAGTAGTGATATCATCCTTGTTGACTCAGAAGTACTTATGAAAAGGGTACGAAGCATACCTTGCTATTGTGATGAATGCTAAAGAGACTGAGTTGAAAATTGAGTCGGTACCCATAGTATGCGAGTATTCAGATGTTTTCCCAGAAGAATTGCCAGGGTTACCTCCGGCTAGAGAGATCAAATTCAGGATTGAGCTAGCTCCGAGTACCGCCCCCATTTCTATCGCTCCATATAGAATGGCTCCAACCGAGCTAAAAGAGTTGAAAGCACAGTCGCAAGAACTAACGGATAGAGGTTTCGCAAGACCGAGTTTTTCTCCGTGGGGTGCTCCCATTTTATTCGTGAAGAAGAAAGATGGTTCTATGAGATTATGCATAGATTATCGGCAACTTTAAAAGGTAACTGTGAAGAACAAGTACCCGTTGCCAAGAATCGATGATTTATTTGATCAATTGAAGGGAGCCACAGTATTTTCTAAGATAGACTTAAGATCCGGGTACTATCAGTTGAGAGTCAAGGACTCGAACGTACCGAAGACTGCATTTAGGAC
Source organism: Gossypium sturtianum (assembly GCA_025698515.1). Taxonomy (NCBI): domain Eukaryota; kingdom Viridiplantae; phylum Streptophyta; class Magnoliopsida; order Malvales; family Malvaceae; genus Gossypium; species Gossypium sturtianum. The sequence goes on from CM046947.1 coordinate 75,453,299, forward strand.
TAGGTATGGCCACTATGAATTTTTGGTCATGCCTTTTGGTCTAACGAATGCCCCTGTCATTTTCATGGACCTGATGCACCGCATTTTTTGGCCATACTTGGATAAATTTGTCGTGGTCTTCATCGATGATATACTAATCTACTCTCGAGATGAGAACGAACATGCCGAGCATTTGAGTAAGGTTTTGCAAATTTTGAGAGATAAACAATTATATGCCAAGTTTAGCAAGAGTGAATTTTGGCTTAAGGAAGTAGGATTTTTGGGGCACATTATCTCAGGAGATGGAATTAGAGTCGACCCGAGTAAGATTTCAGCAATCGTGGATTGGAAACCGCCAAGGAGCGTAACTGAAGTAAGGAGTTTTCTAGGCCTAGCCTGGCTATTATAGGCGTTTTGTCAAGGGTTTTCCATGATAGCTACCCGATGACGAGACTTTTGCAAAAAGATGTAAAGTTTGATTGGAATGAAAAGTGTCAATGAGTTTTGAGAAACTAAAGGCATTGTTGGTCGAGGCTCTTGTTTTGGTGCAACTTTGAGGTGGGAAGAGGATTTGTGGTTTCTGATGATGCATCCCTAAATGGATTGGGTTGTGTACTTATGCAAGAGGGTAAGGTGATTGCATACGCCTCTAGACAATTAAAGCTGCACGATAAGAATTACCCGACCCATGACTTAGAATTGGCCGCCATTGTGTTCGCATTAAAGATATGGAGACACCATTTGTATGGTAAAAAGTGTCGGATATTCACTGACCATAAAAGCCTAAAATACCTAATGACTCAAAGGGAATTGAATTTGAGGCAACGAAGATGGTTAGAGCTGATTAAGGATTATGAGTTAGTGATTGACTACCGTCCGGGAAAGGCGAACGTGGTCGCCGATGCTTTGAGCAGAAAATCATTGTTTGCACCAAGAGCCATGAATACACAGATGGCTTTGTTGGATGATGGTTCTATTCTAGCCGAGCTGAGGGCTAGACCATTATTTCTTCAAGATATTTGTGAAGTGCAGAAAGAGGACAGCAACTTACAAGCCAAAAGAGTTCTATGTAAGTCAAATGTTGAGTCAGACTTTTGGGTAAGTCCTGATGGGTGTTTGACGTATCGAGATAGGGTCTGTGTACCCAGAAATGATGAACTTATTTGTGAGATTTTACATGAAGCACATAGCAGATGTTTAACTGTGCACCCAGGCAGCATGAAGATGTACAATGATTTGAGGAAGTGGTATTGGTGGCCCAGTATGAAGAAAGACATTTCTGAGTTCGTGTCGAGATGCCTAATTTGCCAGCAAGTGAAGGCTGAACACCAAGTACCTTCGGGTCCACTTCAACCTATTATGGTTCCTGAGTGGAAGTGGGACCGTATTACCATGGACTTTGTGACGGGTTTACCATTGACGCCGAAAAAGAAAGATGTCGTGTGGGTCATAGTCGATAGACTCACGAAGTCGACCCATTTCATACCGGTACGAGTTGATTTTTCTCTTGATAAATTGGCGGATTTGTACCTGTCAGAGATAGTAAGACTTCATGGTGTACCGTTGTCGATCATTTCGGATAGAGATCTGAGATTCACGTCACAGTTTTGGAAAAAGCGGTAAGAGGCTTTAGGCATGAAATTGAGCTTAAGTACAGCTTTTCATCCACAGACCGACGGTCAGTCGAAAAGGGTAATTCAGATACTCGAAAACATGCTTCGATGTTGTGTATTGGAATTCCAAGGTAACTGAGAAAAATACTTCTCATTGGTGGAATTTGCTTACAATAATAGTTTTCAGTCAAGTTTGAAAATGGCACCATATGAAGCATTGTATGGGCGAAAATGCCATACGCCCTTTTATTGGTCAGAACTCAGAAAGAATCAGATTCACGGGGTTGATTTGGTTAGGGAAACTGAAGAGAAAGTAAGAGTGATACATGAATGTTTGAAAGCGGCCTCAGATAGACAAAAGTCTTACTCAGATTTAAAACGGAAAGAGATTGAGTTCCAAGTAGGTGATAAAGTGTTTCTGAAAGTATCACCATGGAGAAAATTCCTCAGATTTGGCCAAAAAGGCAAATTGAGTCCGCGTTTTATCGGGCCTTATGAAGTTACCGAGAGAATAGGACAGGTAGCTTATCGTTTGGCCTTGCCACCTGAGCTGGAAAAGATTCATGATGTCTTTCACGTATCCATGTTGCGCCGATACCATTCAGACCATTCACATGTCATAGTACCAACAGAGGTAGAAATTCAACCGGATTTGACTTATGGTGAAGAGCCGGTTAGAATTTTGGCACGGGAGGTTAAACAGCTGAGAAACAAAAGTATAGCTCTTGTTAAAGTACTATGGGTGAGACATGGAATAAAAGAGGCTACATGGGAGCCCGAAGAGTCTATGAGAAACCAATATCCCAACCTTTTCGCCGGTAAGATTTTCGGGGATGAAAATCCTTAAGGGGGAGAATTGTAACAGCCCGATTTAGGGGCTAGTCGGAACAGTGGTTCGGAACCACTAATCTGAGGTTAGAGAAAATTATTTTTATGTTATTTTACAAGCTAGAGCATGATTATATGTGTGCATGAAAATTTTGGTGCCTTAATTTTAGCGATTTCTTGCTTAATCGCGAAAAAAGACTAAATCGCATAAAGTGCGAAAGTACTATTTTATAAGCTAAAGGTACCTAATAGCCATAGAATATTAACTTGAGGTCTTTAAAGGGCAATCAGCCCCATTGTTAATGGTTGGCCGGCCATAGGGGACAATAGGAGTCAAAAATTGGTCAAAGTTGATGTAGTAGGTGGATTAAATTGATGATATAGAATAAAATAAAGAAAGAAAAGATATCATCTTTTCTCTCCATCTTCCTCCACCAAAATTAGCAAGCAAAATAGGGGTTTTGAAAGCTCAAAATTTTAGCAAACTCTTCTCCATTCAAGTAAGTGATTTTAATGATTTTTCTTGAAAATAGTTGTACTTTTGGAACCCCTAAAGCTTAAGCTTTCTAATGAGGGGACTATCTTGCAATATGGTGAAAAGTTTAGAGTTTTGCAATGAGAGCTTGTATGTGATTTGCTGCATTTTTATGGAAGAAAATGAGTCTTAGCTATTAGATGAACAACTTTTGTGAAAGGTGTTGTCATGAAAACACCTAAATGAACCTTTTTGTAAAGGTTGTAAAATTGGTTGTAAATGTGTGAAATGTTGGGTTTTTATGATAGCCATAAGAGAAATAAATGTTCACCTAGGCTCATTTAAGGTAGAAATTTGATTAGAATTGATTTCTTAGCCTAGGGTTAAAATGGTCATTTTGCCAAAGTCTAAGGGTAAAATAGTAAATTTGCCAAAGCATGATTATTGAAATGCATTTATTAATGTGATGATTAAAATTAGCTAATTTGCTATTATAGAGCAAGAAGAACCAAGAATCAACCTCGATCGAGGAAAGAATAAAATATCGGACTAGATCGATAATCTAGCCTATTTTGAAATCGAGGTAAGTTTGTATGTGATAAATTCAACATTTATGCTCGTATTGTTTGAGAATGTTTGATATTATATTGATGTACGGTATTCTAAGAAATTGAAATGTTGAAGTCCCGGTTGGACTATAATGAATGTGAGTATAATATTATCGAGACATGAGATAGATAAGGTCTCGTGTAAGACCATGTCGGGGACATGGCCTCAGCACTGAATTGAGATTCCGTATAAGACCATATCCGAATTATGGCATCGGTATTGAATATGAGAATCGTATAAGACCATATCTGGGATATGGCATCGATACTTGAGGTGAGGTTCCGTATAAGATCATATCTGGGATATGGCATAGGAAATCAATGGTAATCCCATGTAAGACCGCATCCGGGATGTGGCATTAGCTTCGAGTTCATGTTATGTGATTGAGTGAACACAGGTACCCGCAAGTAATTCACGAGGAACATTTACGATATGCGGCATAATATGTGTTAGATAAGGGCAAGTATGAGTAAGTTATAGCAAAGAGCCTATGACATTGTGTAAGGTTATCTAACGTCATGGATGGATATCTTTATAAGTTCATTGTTGCTATTTATTTCCATGCAAACTTACTAAGCTTAATGATTACCCCTCTCATTTCCCTTCTCCTTGTAGTATTGCCAAGATAACTCGAGAAATTGGGGACGTCGGAGTTTGGAGATCACACTATCGACCACTATTTGGTATAGCCAAATTAGATTCATTTTGAGTATGGCATGTATAGGACTTGGTCTTTTTGTTATGTCATATTTGCAAGCCCAATGTGTTGGCTATTATAGTTGTTCAATCTATTTTGTAAAAGGTCATGGGATGTTGGTCTATACTTGATATGTTCATATATTCAATGATGATGGATTTCATGAAGTGTATGCTTTTCTGGATGTCTTGATTCTTTTTGAGTTCTTAGAGGTACCATATGGTCATCTTATATATTGAATTGTTTTGGTATGAGTCTGATTGCTTGTTAGGGTGGCAAATGGCTTGGTAGATAGCCATATAATTGTCCACACAGGCGGACACACGGGCGAGTGTCTAGGCCATGTGTGACACACGGTCAGCCCCATGGGCGTGGTGATCGGCCGTGTGTCCCTTTGCATGCTAGGGCTGCAAGTCAGTATGCTCAGTAGTAAACACACGGGCAGAGACACGGTTGTGTGTCACAGCCGTGTGGGAGGCACGGCCAGGAACATGGGCATATGCCCAGGCCGTGTGAGGCCTACACCTGAAGTTAGGAATTTAATTCGACACACGGTCCAAGGACACGGGCGTGTGCCTTGGCCATGTGACCATAGTGAGATGATGACGTCATAAGCAGAATGCTAAGGTTTTGGCACACGGGCGTGTCGAGGCCATGTGAGGGACATGGGACAGGGACACGGGCGTGTGCTCGCCGTTTAAAGCGGCATACGCTAATTTTTGGAGGGTTTTTTCTTTTAAGAACTCCAGAGGCCAAGGCGAAAACCCGCAAAGGGCGCTTTGAGACCAAAGGGGATTTGAGTTGAAAACCCGAAAAGGGCGGCTCGAATTTTAACCAAAAAAATGGGACATACAGTAATCTTATTACAATGAGGAAGTATGTTGCATCTTGGGGCATTGAAAAAGTACTCCGGATCCCCTAAACACATATTGAGTTTAAAATGGTCCTCAAGAAGTTTGAACATAGAAGCTCAGGCTGCGATATCTGGGGCACTTTGCTTCTATCTTACCCATTTTTGAATTTGTTATCTTTGATTGCTTTATTCTTTTTGAGATACACCCAAATCTATTTTCTTTTATTACCTTGGTTATCTCTGATTAAATCATATTTTCCGAGCTATGCTCCTGATTAATTTCTTTCTCGTCCATTTTTGTGACCTTTTTTAAACATTTTATATTGAAATAACGATTAATAGACTAATAACACTTTCATAAAAGGAGTTTCACATATTACTCTTAAAACTTCTAAATAATATGAGGAATCTGAAACATGACTATTGTTCAGAACTCATCAAGCCTAAGGGTTGGAAACATTGAAAAATGATTATTTCTTCGGATTCTTATTGGATAGGACAATTTCGTTGGTGATACTATATCGGCAAGTGATGAACAAGGCCAATTTTCATGTGTAAAAAGGGATCATTGTCGGGATACCCTGTATTCATGTAAATTTCAGACACATACATTTGGTTATTACACCCAGGGAATGGTGTAACAGATCAAATTGATTGAAAGTGATACAAGTTCTGTACCTTTGAGTGGTAACAGAAGGATGGAAGAAACCAAATGTTATTTCCCTAAGTTTGCGGTGGGAGGTACCAACTTCATGTCCCAAGGTTCAAGTGGAGAGGACTGAGAAATTACATTAGGGCAACCTTGTTGAGCAGAACATGATTGATGAACAAAAATAAAGAACAGATGAGTGGTAACACCTAGAGTAGGAATCATACTCATAACACTTTTGCATCATAACAAATCTTATTAGGAGCATTTGATTCATTGCATCCTAATCCTTTAAAAGGAATCATTTTCATGACACGTTACATTCGTCTCACTCATAGTACATGTAGCTAGAAGCATTTGATTCATTCTGATCATAGCATCTTAGTCATGTGATATAAACATATGGAATCGAGTCTATAGGACATGTCCCTCAGTGGACAGTGTAGCAATATCGGTGAATTTGCAGATCTCATCTTCCTGAAGTTGTAGGATGTAGATCGAAAACAATTTTAGCCTTATCTCCCTGAAGTTGCAGTGGAGTAGACTGAAGAAAGAAGATCTTATCTTCCTGAAGTTGCAGGAAGCAGATCAAAAGCATTTTCAGTCTCATCTCTCTGAAGTTGCAGTGGAGTAGACTGAAAATAGAAGATATTATCTTCCTGAAGTTGCAGGAAGCAGATCAAAAGCACTTTTAGTCTGGTCTCCCTAAAGTTGCAGTGGAGTATACTAAAGACAGATGATCTCATCTTCCTGAAGTTTTAGGAAGCAGATCGAAAAGAATTTCAGCCTTATCTCCCTGAAGTTGCAGTGGAATAGACTGAAGAAAGAAGATCTTATCTTCCTGAAGTTGCAAGAAGCAGATCAAAAGCACTTTTAGTCTGGTCTCCCTGATGTTGCAGTGGAGTAGACTGAAGACAAAAGATCTCATCTTCCTGAAGTTGCAGGAAGTAGATCAAACACATTTTCAACCTTATCTCCCTGAAGTTGCAGGAAGTAGATTGAAAAATAATAGTCTGGCAATCCCTGAAGTTGTAGGGAGCAGATTAAAATTGCAGATCTGGCAATTCCTGAAGTTGTAGGAAGCAGATCGAAGACATTAGTCTAGCAATCCCTGAAGTTGTAGGGAGCAGATTAAAATTGCAGATCTGGCAATTCCTGAAGTTGTAGGAAGCAGATCGAAGACATTAGTCTGGCAATCCCTGAAGTTGTAGGGAGCAGATTAAAATAGCAGATTTGGCATTCCTGAGGTTGCAGGAAGCGGATCGAAGACATTAGTCGGCAATCCCACGAAGTTGTAGGGAGCGATTAAAATTGCAGATCTGGCAATTCCTAAAGTTGTAGGAAGCAGATCGAAGACATTAGTCTGATCTCCCTGAAGTTGCAGTGGAGCAGATTAAAAGATAGTGGATATCGCCTTCCTGAAGTCGCAGTGAAGCAGATTGAAGCTATCAAACTTACTGAAATCAAGATAAAGTTTCAAGTACCCCTGAAGATTGCAGTGGAGTTGGAAACCATTTAAAGAAAACGAGGACCAAGAAGTCGGGGCTCGGCCAAGACCGGGCAAAATTGGTCCTTTTATTGTCTTTGCTCTATTCTCGTTACACGACAATGAGCAAAGAGGGGCAGCTGTAATAGCCCATTTTGCCCGGGCTTGTAATAAACAAAAGCCAGAATAAAAACCAGTGTTTTTAAACAGTCCGTTTTACAATAAAAGGGCTTAAAGCCCAAACCCAGACTACCCATTACACCAAAACAGAATCCTAACCCAATATCTAAAATCCAAATTACATGGCCCAACGGCCCAAATACTGTTTCAAAATTTGGGAACCCCAAAACTAGGGTTTCTGCTTTGTGCCGTAGCACCCTTCTCCCTCGCGCCGCAACACCAGCGCCCAACAGCAGCCTCGACATCCTTGGCCCCGATCACGCTGCATTCAGCGCACCACCGAATTGCGCCGCAGTTAGCGCGCCTGGTCATCATCGCGAGATCTCTGTTTCTCCTGTACAAAAAGAAAGAAAATCGACAGCAAATATGGACAAGATTTCTTTCCTTTTAATTTTTTCATTTCGAGGGTTATAAAAACCCCATAAGACCTGTAAAAAGGGGACACGGAGAGAGATATACACAGATACACGAATATACAATACAATATTCAAAAAGAAAAATCAAAAAAAAAGCAAAAGGTTTTTTTTCCTTCGTCATTTTTGAATCTGTTTTTCTGCTTTTTAGTTTCTTTTTCTATTTTTTTTTGTTTTCTACATGTATTAAAGTTCATAAAGAAAAAAGGAGAAGAAAAATACCTTTTTCTAGAATTTGGCCGGCGCACATGGCGACGCCGACGGTGGCCGGCGCGGTGGTCTAGCGCCGGAGTTGGGACCGGATATCGCCCAGGAGAGAAAATTTTGAGGAGCAGAAATTTTTTAAAAAAAAACTGAAAGAATGAATGATTTTTAGAAAATTTGGGCTTTTATAGCGTTGATGAAACGACGTCGTTTCGTCCTGGGCATTTTAGAGCCAAAACGACGCCGTTTTCATAAAACCGACCCGAGACCCGACCCGCTTCATCAGGATCCGCGTGTTTTATAAAAAAGGGAAATTTATTGTTTTAGTCCTCCCGCATTTTTATTATTTTTAATTTCGTTTAATTTGATTTTTTTTATTTTTAATTTAGCCCTAAAAGATTGTCTTCTATTTCAATTGAGTCCTTGAGCTATTAAAAGGTTAAAATCAGAACGGTGCCGTTTTGGAAAGGAGGCACAATTGTCATATTAGTCCCTGTGTTTTAACGCGCTTTTTGATTTAGTCCTTGTTATCTATTTTTAATTGCTATTTAGTCCTTTTTTAACCTTTTTATTTTAATCAAATTATTTCAACATTATATTAAATTATTTTGTCATATTAAATATTTTATATTATTTCTCTTATTATTTATATATTAATTTATTAATATTATAAAACTTTATATATTTTTATTATGCATATATTTTAAACTATTATTATTTATTATTTTATTTTAATTATTTTTATTACCTATTATTTTTAGATTAATATATTAGTTATTATATTCTATATTTTTAATATTTTGTATATTATATAGTATTATATCCTATATTATTTTTTTTAAAAAAATTATTTTATCTAAAATCATTTATATTGTATAATATATTATTTATTTTTAAATGTAGTTTTATATGTATTAGATTATTATAAATATATTTTTAAAGTTATAAATTATTTATTTATTTTAAAATGTATTTTATTTTTATTTTTTTCTCTTTTTCAATATATCTTTATACAATTTTTAACATTTACTATTTGATATATGTATTTGCATGAAAGGTTTAATATTGTGTGTGAAATTTTCATGTTTACTTAGTTTTGTTATTTTGACATTTATTGTTTTATATATTTTTATATACTCTGTCATTTATTTATGATTGCCTTAATGTAGTTATTTTTTGAGTTGTTATTTTATATTTTTATTGTTTGTATTAATATGATATTTTCATAAAATTATCGTTTTAAAATGCATTTTGCAAGATTACTGTATTTTATCAAAAGGCTTTAAAATAAAGGCAATGTTTTGTGTTTAGAAATTCGGGAAATAGTGCCTAATCGTGCTGGGTTGCGATTTTCTGTTTGGCTAAATAACTAAATATCCTTTTAACAAGTTTTGTAAATCATGAGATGATTTTGATTACGAAGGTTTTAAGATATCGTGTCCTATCGTGCTGGATGTGATGTTTATATTCCTTCGGAACAGAGAAATCTCAAATTTTAACTCAAACTGCCCGAAGTTTTTAAGAAATCATATTTTTTTAAATACCTTTAAATTTCAAACATTTGGACATGATTCTATCGATTAGGTACCAATTTTTGGGCGTTATGAGGGTGCTAACCCTTCCTCATACGTAACCGACTCCCGAATCTATTTTCTCGTTTTTCGTAGACCAAAATTAAATGTTTTAAAATAAAATGTTTTACAAGGTGATCCAATCACACCTAAGTAAAAACGGATTGGTGGCGACTCCTATTTTTGTTTTTAAAAGTCGATCCCCGTTTTCTAAAACTTTTAAAATGGTTTTGACAGTAACATATACTTAACTTACCACATGTGGATATATATCATAATAACCTACATAGTAATACCAAAATGAACCATTACTAGCCATTCCAATGGCTACGTTACAAAACATCATTTTTAAGCCACTATTGGCCAAGTTGTCCTATACATGCCATTATACCAAAATGATTCTACTATATATACCCAAGATAGCTAGTTGATAGTGTGACGATGCTCCAGTGATCTCCAACCTACGCGAGCTTCCGAGCACTATAAAATAGGGGAAAAATAAACGGAGTAAGCATTACTTGCTTAGTAAGTTCGTATAACAGAAACTAAACTTATCAATCCTGTTTATTACATTTAAACACACAACATCATGTTTTCCATCCATTAGCAAAATTTTCTAAGCACATGCCTTCAATCAAACATGTTAGTCACAATACTTACATACTTGTCAAGTAAAAATAGATGAGCTAATCACACAATGTTCTTTCAAGACATTACCATTTTAACACATAATTCTTATACCATGTCAAGAGTGTTATATGTCCATTGAATCATTAAATTCCGATGAATGCTCAAGTAATACACTCGAAGTGTACGATTCAACAATCCGTCAATTTCTTATCCCAAGGTACCCCTTAGGGAACTTAACCAATGAACATACTCCCGAGCCACAAATCGTATAACAGGATTACCAGTCCAGGCTAAATCCTTTATATAGTGTATGCTCAAAAAGCTCGATTAGGATTACCAGTCCAGGCTAAACCCTAATCTTAACGCATACTCGAGAGGTATTATATTAGGATTACCCGTCCGGGCTAAATCTTTTATATAACAAGGTCAATGGGATTACTCGTCCGAGCTAAATCCTGTCTGCGACAAATGCAGGACCTCATTTCATTTCGGGAAAGCACATCTACTCATTCAGAACTTAATATTAAATCGGGACTTAACCCCTTTTTCATCATTTCAAGCATGTATTCAATTTTCCATCAAAGCATACAAACAATGCACATCAATATAAATCACATTACATACAACACAACATTCAATTATCATACTTACAGGTTCGATTAAGTTACATGAACTTACCTCGACACTTGTTCGCGTAATAATCTACTAATCCGAAATCTTTTCTTTTCCTCGATCTAGCCTCGAGTTTGTGTTTTTCGGATCTATATAAATGAATTTAACCATCAATTTCACACATTTCATATTTAAATGGACTCAATTTACGTCCTAGGCAAAATTACCATATTGCCCCTAACTTTTCCATAAATTCTAATTTTATCCCTAGGCCCGGAAAATGAAATTTATGCAAATTACTCCCTATTCCAAGCCTAATCAAAGCCCCATTACAAATTTTGCAGCACATGTATACATAAAATTTTAGAATTTTCCCTTCAATTTCACAAGTTTACATTTTAGTCCCTAAATCAAGTTTTCATCAAAAATCACTTTGTAAAAGTTGTTTATCTATCAATAATCTTTCATTTTCCACCATAAATTTCTAATTTCCAGCATTTACATCCATGACCAATTTTCCAAGCCTTAATAACTTTTCAAATTAATCCACTAAATAGAGAGATTAGACTATCCCGGTTTCAAAAATATAAAAATCATTAAAAACGGGACTTGATTTCATACCTTTTCAAGCTTGATAAGTTGTGTTTCTCTCTCCTAGGGTTTCCATAGAAATTTTGGGGAAGATGATATGAAATTAGATGATTATTTCTTTTTATTTAATTAACATCTTGTAAATTTTGTGATTTCCAATTTAGCCCTTGCCTTTTTTTTTATTTTTCCATGGATGAGTCACCAAGAAAATCTACATACTTTTCTTAATGGTCTAATTACCATATAAGGACCTTAAGTTTTGAATTCCATAGCTATTTCATCCTTATAGCTACTAGAATTCAACTTTTGCATTTTATGCGATTTAGTCCTTCTCGTAGTTAAGCACTAAATCGATAAAATTTTCGTATCACAATTTTCACATGACATATCTACCATATTACAGACCATATAATGAATAAAAATAAACCTTAATTTCGGATCGAATTTGTCGTCCCGAAACCAGTGTCCCGATTTCACTGAAAAATGGGCTGTTACAACTCTCCCTCCCTTTAGGGATTTTCGTCCTCGAAAATCTTACCAGTAAAAAGATTCAGGTATTGCTTCCTCATAGCATCCTCCGGTTCCCAGGTAGCCTCTTCAATACCATGTCGTTGCCAAAGAACTTTTACTAAAGCTACCTTTTTATTCCTTAACTCTTTTGTTTCCCGAGCTAAGATTTTGATTGGTTCCTCACCATATGTCATATCAGGCTGGATCTCTATCTCTGTCAGAGAGATAACAACATGTGAAGGATCAGATCGATACTGCCGTAACATAGACACATGAAACATTATGAATCTGATCAAGCTTTGGTGGTAAAGCTAACCGATATGCAACCGGTACAATTCTTTCTGTAATCTCATATGGTCTAATGAACCGTGGACTCAATTTTCCTTTACGACCAAACCAGAGAACTTTCTTCCAAGGCGACACTTTCAAGAATACTTTGTCACCGACTTGAAATTCTGCTTCTTTTCTTTTCAAATCAGCATAAGACTTGTGTCGATCCGAAGCTGCTTTCAAGCTATCTCGAATTACCTTCACTTTTTCCTCGGTCTCTCGGACCAAGTCAACTCCGTGTAACTTTTTCTCACTGGGTTCTGTCTAATACAATGGAGTTCTACATTTGCGACCATACAAGGCTTCATACGGTACCATTTTAATACTAGACTGATAACTGTTATTATAAGCAAATTCAACCAAAGGCAAATACTTTTCCCAGTTACCTTCAAACTTAAGTATACAACATCGAACCATATCTTCCAAGCTCTGTATTACCCGTTCAGATTGACCATCTATCTAGGGATGAAATGCGGTGCTAAAATGTAACTGAGTACCCAGAGCTTCTTACAATTTGCTCCAGAATTGAGATGTAAACCGAGGATCTCTATCTGAAATTATGGAGACAGGCACTCCATGCAATCTAACAATCTCAGAAACATATAACTCAGCCAATCTATCCAATGAGAAATCCATACATACTGGAACAAAGTGGGCAGACTTTGTCAACTGGTCAACTATTACCCAAATGACATCTTTCTTCTTTGGAGACAGGGGTAATCTCGTTACAAAGTCCATAGTAATTCTTTCCCATTTTCATTCCGGTATTGTAACCGGCTGTAGTAGTCTAGAAGGCAACTGATGTTCATCTTTTACTTGCTGACATGTCATACATTTAGATACAAACTCAGAAATATCTCGTTTCGTTCCCGGCCACCAGTACATCTTCTTCAGATCATTATACATTTTATTACTACCAGGATATATAGACATGTGCTTCATTCAAAATCTTCTGTATCAGTTTTGAACTTTTCGGTACACATACTCTGCCTCTGAATAACAAACAATCATCAGTCCCGATCTGAAATTCTAAGTCAAGAGTTGATTCATTTTGTACACATCTTGCTTGCAACTTGCTATCATTTTTCTAAGCTTCAGAAATTTGCTGTAAAAACATTGGTCTAGCTTTTAACTCAGCTATGATTGAACTATCATCATACAACGACAATCGAGTGTTCATTGCTTGCAAAGTATACAGGGATTTTCTGCTCAAAGCATCTGCCACTACGTTGGCTTTTGCCGGATGGTAGTCAATAACAAGATCATAATATTTCAATAACTCAAGCCATCTGCGTGGTCTCAAATTCAAGTCTTTCTGTGTCATCAAATATTTCAAACTTTTATGATCAGTGAATATGTGAAATTTTTCACCAAACAAGTAATGCCGCCAGATTTTTAATGCAAACACTACGGCTGCCAATTCAAGATCATGTGTCGGGTAGTTCTTTTCATGTGGCTTTAGCTTTCATGAAGAATAAGCTACTACTTTACCATCTTGCATCAAAACACAGCCTAAACCATTCAATGACGCATCACTATAAACTATAAATTCCTTACCCAATTCAGGCTGGACTAACACAGCTGCTTCTGTCAATAAAGCCTTTAATCTGTCAAAACTCTACTGGCATTTCTCAATCCATTCAAATTTTACATCTTTCTGCAGTAAACGAGTCATCGGAGAAGCTATCATTGAAAAACTTTTTACAAATCTCCAATAATAACCAGCTAGTCCCAGAAAACTCAGACTTCAGACACATTTTTCGGTGGCTTCCAATTAACAATGGCTAAAATTTTATTCGGGTCTACTCTAACACCTTCAGCAGATACTATATGCCCAAGAAAACTAACTTCCCGTAGCCAAAATTCACATTTACTGAATTTGGCGTATAGTTGTTTCTCTCGCAGAGTTTGCAACACTATTCTCAAATGCTCAGTATGCTCATTTTCATTCCGAGAGTAAACCAAAATATCATCTATAAATACCACCACAAACCTGTCCAAATACGGGCTGAAAATTCTGTTCATAAAATCCATAAACACTACAAGTGCATTTGTCAAGCCGAATGGCATTGCAAGAAACTCATAGTGTCTATACCTGGTTCTAAAAGCTGTCTTTGGCACATCTGATTCTTTTACACGTAGTTGATAATAACCAGAACAGAGATCAATCTTCAAAAATACAGTGGCACATTTTAACTAGTCAAACAAGTCATCAATACGAGGCAATGGATACTTGTTCTTTATTGTAACTTTGTTAAGCTGTCTGTAATCAATGCACAGCCTCAACAATCCATCCTTCTTCATTACGAACAGAACAGGTGCACCCCACGGTGAGAAACTAGGTCGAGCAAAACCTCTGTCAATCAACTCCTGTAACTGTACTTTCAGCTCTTTCAATTCAGTAGGAGCCATTCTGTAAGGGGCTATGGATATCGGTGTCGTACCCGGAACAAGATCTATAGAGAATTCCACTTTTCTATCCGGTGGTAAACCAGGTAATTCTTTTGGGAATACATCGGGAAATTCACATACTACTGGCACTGATTGAATCTTTGCCTCAGACACTTTAGTATCCATCACATACGCAAGATAAGCATCATACCATTTCCTGACATATTTCTGTGCTGATATTACTAAAATCACATTAGGTAATCCATCTAGTTTATCAGATTCAACATGAAGTAATTCACTATTCTCACATTTCAATACAATATATTTCTGCTTACAATTTACCACTATATCATATCGGGTTAACCAATCCATTCCCAAAATCACATCAAATTCATCAAATGGCAATAACATCAAGTCAGCCGAAAAACAATAACCTTTTACCATCAATGGACAGTTCTTAAAAACTTTATCCACCATAACACACTGGCCCGGGAGGTTTGAAACTTTAACCACAAATTCAGTGAATTCAACAGATAAATTTTTAACAAACACTAGGTTCGTGCATTTATATGAATGTGTGGAACCAGGATCAATCAATGTAGTAATATCAGTATCAAGTATAGAAAATGTACCAGTAATGGCGTCTGGTGCAGAGGCATCTTCTCTAGCACAAATAGCATATGTCCTCGTCGGTGCTCGTGCCTCAGATCTAACTGTTATATCCCTGGTAGTACCTCGATTACCACTAACATTACCGGGGTGACGGGTTGGTCTGCCTCTCGCAATAGGATTACTAGGCTTTGGAGCTGGTTCTATTTCTTTTTCAACTCTTTCGGGACAATCCCTGAGAAAATGCTCAAGAGAACCACATCTGAAACAAGCTCCAGTTCTAGACCGACATTCCCTATGATGAAATTTGTTACAGTGTTTACATTTTGGTTTGGGATTACCAACACTACCCACACTGGTCACAGACGGAGATGAAGACCTTGGGTTAGTACGTTGAGAGCCCCGCTCTCTTCCAGAATACCCCGTAGAGGTGGTAACACGATCATAATACCTCTTTAATTTCTTAGAAGCAAATGATTGTGACTTACTCATAGTTCTTTTTCCAGAAACCCAATCCTCTCTTTCGGCTTGTTTCTTTTCCTTACTCAGTTCCTCAGCTTTGTGTGCACGACCGGCTAACACCGTAAATTCTCTTAATTCGAGAATTCCACTCAACAATTTGATATCTTCATTTAAACCTTCTTCAAAGCGTTTACACATCTCGACCTCAGATTGGACCCATTCTCTGGCATATTTACTCAGTCGAACAAATTCCCGTTCATATTCAGATCCAGTCATGTTTCCTTGTTTAAGCTCTAGAAATTCTTTCTTTTTCTGGTCCATGAACCTCTGACTCACATACTTCTTCCTAAATTCAGCCTGGAAGAATTCCCATGTGACATTCTCTCTCGGTACAACTTAATTTATGGTATTCCACCAGTGATAAGTTGTATCTTTTAGTAGGGATACTGCACATTTCAGACATTCAGCAGGTGTGCAAGATAGTTCATCAAAAACTCGAATAGTATTTTCTAGCCAAAACTCAGCCCTTTCAGATCATCATCTGCGGTAGCTCTAAATTCTTCCGCCCCATGCTTGCAGATTTTATCTATCGGAGGCTTACCAATTCTAACAGGTTCAGCACCCTATGGTACTTCAGGAACCGATTGAAGAGCAAGTGAAGGAGGTCATTATTGTAACACCCCAAACCCGGCCCAAACACCACGACCGGATCTGGTATGTCACTTGGGAAGAATTTGTAAAACTACGCAAACTTCAGAAAAACTTTTAATTTCCTTTTTTTTTTTAAACTCTAGATCAGTAGTTCGTTTGAAAGCCCAATAATCATTTAAGGAAATTTTTTTGTTAGCCCAATTCTTGTGTTTAGGTGACGTTTGAAAATGCATGTTGTTACACTTGAGTAAGCTAGAAGTTTGTCGTAAAAATCCGCATGTAAAATCGTTAATTAAGTTATGAGAGAAACTTCAAATTTTCATTTTGAAAAAAAAAAACGTCTTATCGATTATTTGTATTCAAAACGTCCAGAGTTTAGATCAAAATTAAACCAAATTAAAGTGGCCTTATTACATAACAAAATCCCGAAATTAAAAGTAAATAAGTCTAAGAGGAGAAAAGCAAAATTTTACTAAACATAAAGTGCATGGCCACCTCGAGTCGATCCCACCATGTCCATTGAACTAAGAATTACCGCAACATTTAAGCGCAGAGGGTGAGTCAAGAAGACTCGGTGTGCAATTACTCATCAATCACCATAGTTGGGCCTCGGCCTTTACAAATCACTTTGGCGAAGCCCACACGTAATCGGATCGAGCCTTGGCCCATTTAGCAGAGAATAGCAGATAATCAAAAATTAATGCATTATGATGCAAATCCCAACCCAACCTAGTTATCCATCCGCTACACACCACCCTTACCTGCCAATCACACCAATGGGGATTTCTACAATCGACCCTCACCGCTACACACCATCGATGGCAGTCATGCTGCAGTTAGCTACTCATCGTCAAATTGTGTGAGTCACTGGATCGAAATGGCATCGCCACTAGAAGTGAGTGTGGCGAGCCACGTAAGCAGTGTGGCAAAAGCCACCAAATTAATGTGACATAGTCACCAGATACACTTCCCCTTCATTTCATAGCATATACCCATCCACTATGCGAACATGACATCATGGTGTATGAATGCAACAGATATCGACATATATATCATATGATCAGAGTGTACGTATAATCATGTCAGTATAATCGCAAATATAACATAATCATAAATCACTAACCTGATGTCTTGATTTTACCCTCCATGGGTAAAAGCAGCATATGCCAAAGTTTCGGCATTTAATAAAGCATATATATATATATATATGTTTGAATAAAACGACAGAAGAAGGTGTGAGAACTACACACCTATAAACACAGAGAACTAAGCTATCAATCTCGCTAACACCCTTACTCGCAGGGATCACAGGGATCTGCCTATCCCACTCCGAAGCCGATCCACAACCCGGTGGAAAGTCTCGTACTACCGATACCGTACGTTTTTTGAACTTAGGGGTAGGGACTACGAGTCCAACCCCCTCATTTACTTGGCTGGTATTCGAATCCGTGAAAAAGATCTTGGTCAGAAGACCGGGTTAAGGCACTGAAGAAGATAAAAGTAAGAGCACACGCTCAAACGAAGAGGTTTCTTACCTAGATTGACAGAAACCGAAAGCTTCAGGCTTGGATTACGAAATCGGCTAAGTCCCAAGAATCTTCCAACCGTAGGCTAGATGCAGAAAAGAATACGAACACAAAGCCCCTCCTACATTCGGCCAAAGCATCCAAAGTACCAAGTTAACCCCTTCGGTTTAACAACCAGTAAGGGAAAAGAAAGAATCAAAAGAGAAGAAGCACACTTACCACCAAACAAGAAGAAGCCGATTTGAGAAGGTTAGGAGTATGAGTGACGATAATCCAAGGAACAAGAACGAGCGAAGAGGAACAAACACACAAGGAAGATTCGGCTATGAAGAAACAAATGAAAGAAAAACAAATGAAATGGAGAAGGCACCAAACACCACTCTTATGTTTGACTAGAAAAGAAAATGGTAGAGGGGAGGGGGAATTTCGGCTTGACAAAGGAGAAGGTGATAGGAGGGTTCGGCTAAGGGGAAGTAAAGTGTAGAATGAGTATGAAACAAAAGAAAAAGAGGGTTGTAAAAGCAAGAAACTGAAATAGTATGAAGGAATTCGGCTAGCCACCAAAAGATGTTTCAATTTGAGAGAAAATAGAATAAAAAGTGATGCTTGCTAAGAAAAGAATGCTCTGTCGAAAATGAGAAGGGTTAAGGACATTCGGCACCTTCAAGGTTTAAGCTACCCAAAGTGCACCCAAAAACGGCACACCTACCCCCTCAAACCAAAAATGTCAAAAGCAACTAGGCAAGGTTTCGGCACACCCTTAGCTATCACTAACCCGAGTCCAACTCCCCCTAACAAGCTTCCACAACCGGCCAACATCCTCACCAAGCCTCAAATCCCACACTTTTCTCCTACATTCACTCTCCTCTCCTCATTCAAATCAGTTTGAATAATTCAAACCCCACCTTTCACTCATGGCCACACTTTCAAATCATTTGACTCATTCAACCCTCATCCATGAAGAGCCCTTGCCGAAACCACCACTCAAGGTCCCCAGGCGCAAAAATAAAGTTTCCAATTACTGACGAAGCGACTCAAACCCCTTCTCCCCACAGCTCCCATGTGACGCCACTTCCATGCACTCAATGTGGTGTCTCCTTGCCACTTTACCACATCTTTTATTATGTCAACAAACCCAAATATTTATTCTTAAGACATGCCTCTGCTAGCTCTCCCCCCTAAAGAGCCTAAAAAGAAAATTTTCACCAAGGCTCAGGCTTAACCCCGAGCCTTCCCGGGACCCCCAAACACACCAAACACACAGAAACATAGCAAATGCAAAGCCCCTAATTCTCGGATGTTACAGTTCTACCCCCTTAAAGAAATTTCAGCCTCGAAATTTACCTGGTCAAAAGAGATGAGGGTGCTGCTGACGCATAACATCCTCTGGCTCCCACGTGGCCTCCTCTGAACCGTGGTTCCGCCACAAAACTTTGACTAAAGGGACTGATTTTCTTCTTAGCACCTTAACATCTCGGTCTAAGATCTACACTGGTTCTTCTTTGAAAGACAGGTCTGGTCTTACCTCAATTTCCTCCACCGGCATAATGTGAGACGGATCTGAACGATAGCACCTCAACATCGAGACATGGAACACATCATGTATCTGTTTCAATTCTAAAGGCAACTCAAGCTGATACGCCACTGGTCCCACACGTTTTAATACCTTATAAGGCCCGATAAACCTGGGACTTAGCTTGCCTTCTGTCCAAACCTCAAAACTTCTTCCAAGGCGAAACTTTCAGGAAGACCTGATCACCCACTGCAAATTCTATATCCTTACGCTTCAGATCAGCGTAGGATTTCTGCCTGTCAGAAGCCTCCTTCAATCGAGTTCGAATTAATTTAACTTTCTCTTCTATCTCTGAAACCAGTTCCGGACCCAACATCTGACGCTCACCCAATTCTGTCCAGCAGGTAGGAGTACGACACCTCCGTCCATACAACGCTTCATAGGGTGCCATCTGGATACTGGGCTGGTAGCTGTTGTTATAAGCGAATTCTACCAACGGTAGAAACTCCTCCCAACTACCCCTGAAGTCAATAACACAGCCTCTCAACATATCTTCCAAGATTTGAATTACCCTCTCGAACGACCATCGAGAGTGGATGAAATGTTGTCTGTGAAGTCTAGTCTTGTACCCAATGCTTGATGCAGCGCCTTCCAAAAACACGACGTAAACCTGGGGTCACTATCCGATATGAACGACACTGGTACCCCATGCAACCTCACAATCTCTGCCACATACAGCTCAGCCAACTTCTACAAAGAATAGTCGACACGAATAGGTATGAAATGGGCAGACTTTGTCAACCGATCAACAATCACCCATACCGAATCTTTCTTAGTAGGCGTAAGAGGTAGCCCACTAACAAAGTCCATCGTGATTCTCTCCCATTTCCACTATGGAATCTTCACCGGCTGCAATAACCCTGAAGGCAACTGATGTTCCGCTTTCACCTGCTGACACGTCAAGCATTTACCCATAAACTCGGCAATCTCCCACATCAAACCAGGCCACCAAAACTGCTCACGCAGATCCTGATACATTTTATTCCCACCAGGATGCATAGCGTAAGGGCTACTATGCGCCTCTTGAAGAATCATCTGTCTTAACCCAACATCCTTCGGCATGCAAACCCTCTCACGGAAACACAGAACCCCATCACTGTTCAAACCAAAATCCTCTACCCCACCATTCTGTACTTGCAGAAGTCGAGCACTCAAGACATCATCCAATAACTGCTTCTCTTTGATCAGACTAACCCACATCGGCTTTACTTGAAGTTCAGCTAGCATACCCCCATCATCATACAAGCTGAGATGGGCCAACATCGCCCTCAAATCTGATATCACTTTCTGACTTAACGCATCCGCCACCACGTTAGCTTTACCCGGATGGTATTCGATCGAGCAGTCGTAATCCTTCAATAGTTCAATCCACCTCCGCTGCCTCAAATTCAACTCCTTCTGAGTGAGGAGATATTTTAAAATCTTGTGGTCGGTGTAGATAATAGACTTCTCCTCGTACAGGTAATGTCTCCAGATCTTCAAAGCGAACACTACCGCAGCCAACTCTAGATCATGCGTGGGAAAGTTCAACTCATGCGGTCTTAACTGCCGAGACGCATACGCAACTACCTTCCCGTCTTGCATTAACACACACCCTAATCCCGTATGTGAAGCATCACAATAGACCACGAACTCTTTCCCAGCCTCCGACTGAATCAAAATCGGAGCCTTTGTTAAGATCCTCTTCAGCTTCTCAAAGCTTTCCTGTTGCTTGTCAGTCCAACCAAATGATACCCCTTTTCCGCAACAACTTAGTTAAGGGTGCCGCAATTAAGGAGAATCCCTCAACGAACCTTCTGTAGTATCCGGCCAAACCCAAGAAACTTCGAATCTCCGCCACAGACCTAGGCGGTTTCGATCCAACACGACTTCAATTTTAGGGGATCAACCCTAATTCCCTCTGCCGATACAACATGACCCAAAAAGGTAACTTCTTTTAACCAAAATTCACACTTATCGAATTTGGCGTGCATACCGCTTCTCCCTCAAAATCTGCAGAACCATCCGAAGATGTGAATCATGCTCTTCTTCCGTCTTGGAGTATACCAGAATGTCGTTTATGAACACCACAACAAACCGGTCTAGATAGGGTTGGAACACTCGGTTCATCATGTCCATAAACGCAGCTGGTGCATTCGTCAATCCAAAGCGGCATCACTAAAAACTCATAATGACCATAGCGAGTGCAAACATTTGTCTTATGAATATCCGCTTCCTTGACCTTAAGGCGATGATAACGACCTCAAATCTATCTTGAGAAGACTGAAGCCCCCTTAAGTTGATCGAACAAATCATCAATCATCGGCAGCGGGTATTTGTTCTTGATGGTCAACTTATTCAACTGACGGTAGTCAATGCACATACGCATCGACCCATCCTTCTTCTTCACGAACAACACCGGTGCTCCCCACGGAGATACACTTGGTCGGATAAAACCACGATCCAACAATTCCTGAATCTGTGCTTTCAATTCCACTAACTCCTTCAGCGCCATTCTATATGAGGCAATAGACACTGGCGCTGTTCCCGGAAAAAGATCAATACCGAATTCCACCTCGCGATCCGGAGGTAACCCTGGAAGCTCCTCTGGAAAAACATCGAAAACTCCTTCAACATTCGACATCCTTCATGATCCAACTCATTGGCCTCAAGAGCACGAACGAAAGTTAAGAAAGCCTTACATCCTTTTCTCACCATTCTTTTCGCATTTAAAGTAGACACTACATTGGACAAGTAGTTTCTCCTTTCGCCTATCACTACAACTTCATTATCCTCAAGAGTCCTTAACACCATGCGTTTAGCAGCACAATCCAAGTTTGCTCGATATTTTACCAACCAATCCATACCTAAGATTAAATCGAACTCCCTGAACGGTAGTTTCATCAAATCAGTCGGGAAAACCAACCCTTGTACTTCTAGAGGCACATTCCTAAAGAGTTTGTTAACCACTACTGATTGTCCTAAAGGACTAAATACGATCATCTCCTAGAAGCAATCTCGAGTTCATGTTTAAAGTTCCGGACACCACATTAGCCATATAGGAATGCGTTGACCCAATATCAATCAATGCGATAAAGGCAAACCGAAAATGAGAAAGCATGCAGCTTATGATGTCCGGTGCATCACCCTCCTCTCGGCGTCTAGCTGCATAGACTAACCCAGGCTGTCTTGCCTCTGTATTCTTAGCACCTCTGCCCAGTGCTCCACGTCCCCAACCGAAACCATTCCCTCTTCCAATCGGACCACGACCTCTCTGTGGTTGCTGCCCACCTCTCCTGAACTAATCAAAACCCCGTCCCAGCAGATCGCTTTGATCTACTTGTGGACAATCTTTAACCATATGATCCATAGATCCGCACCTGAAACATCCATCGATTCTCTTCCTACACTCACCAGAATGCCTTTTCCCACACATAGCACATGATCGAATCTGGCCCATTGCCGCAGGCCTCACAACTCGAGCTGGCCCATCAAACCTAGGCCTCTTATGAAAACCTCCAGACGACCCCGACGACCCAAAACTCCTCTTATTCTTACTCTTATCCTTCTCCTTGTTTTGAGTCTCAGTCAGCTTAACCTCTTCAGCTATTTTAGCTTTGTCAACCAGAGTGGCAAAATCTCTTTCTCGCTGCTAAGCTATCAACACCCGCAGCTCGTCTCGTAACCCATCCTCAAACCGTATGCAACGTTCATAGTCAGTCGCAACTATTCCTTGGGCATAACGGCTCAATCGTAGAAATTCCACCTCATACGCAGCCACAGATTTGCCCCCTTGTACCAATTTCAGGAATGCTTTCCTCTAAGCATCTACATAACTTGCCCCAACGTATTTCCCTTGAAATGTCGTCTTAAAGAAATCCCAGTCAATTCGATCCGCTGAAGTACCCTCTCTTACGGTGAGCCACCACTGATATGCCTCATCCCGAAGAAGAGACACCGCTCCTTTCAATTTCTCCTCAAATGTGCAATCCAGATCATCCATAATCCGCTCGACTGCCTCCAGCCAGTACTCGGCTACATTTGGGGCCACACCAGAAATACCCCTGAATACCTCTGCCACATTTACTCGAAGTCGCTCAGGAATAAACTTTCGAGATATTGCCCCAGAGCTCGCTCCAGCAACTCGCTCCAAAACTCGCAACATCGCTTGAGACAAGGCATCATCTCCACCAGTCCTATCTTGAGATCACGCTTACGCCACGGGTGATCTTTGGCGCTTCACCTCGGGCTCTCGCCTTGCTTCCGAGAACTCAGCCTCAACACTCCGGCCTCTACCACGGCCGCGTGCAACACGTCCACGTCCTCTCGCACTCATGTTTACCAATTCGTTTTAATCTGGTTTACAAATTTTATGCATTAGCTTTTCTTTTCACTGTTGATTAATAAGTAGTTTTATGAGAATGGAGTTTTGAGTAGTTTCTGCAAAACACACATATACCTAAAGGTTTCCATTTCTAAAGCCGAGTTTCCTAATTCTAAATTTCATAACACATCATATCTAATTTATGCAATTCACATAACTTAGTCAGATAAACTTACCGTACGGACTTGGTGCCGGAGACTCGGGTGCCGTGCTTCTAGAAAACTTGCATATATATATATATATATTTCCAATCATTCTTAGACCAACTTCGGAAAATGTTTTGAACCCAAAACCCATGGACGAGTTTTTAAAACTAGGCTCTGATACCAAATTGTAACACCCCAAACCCGGCCCAAACACCACGACCGGATCTGGTATGTCACTTGGGAAGAATTTGTAAAACTACGCGAACTTCAGAAAAACTTTTCACTTCCTTTTTTTTTGAAAACTCCCGATCAGTAGTTCGTTTGAAAGCCCAATAATCATTTAAGGAAAATTTTTTGTTAGCCCAATTCTTGTGTTTAGGTGACGTTTGAAAATGCATGTTGTTACACTAGAGTAAGCCAGAAGTTTGTCGTAAAAATCCGTCTGTAAAATCGTTAATTAAGTTGTGAGAGAAACTTCAAATTTTCATTTTGAAAAAAAAAGGTCTTATCGATTATTTGTATTCAAAACATCCAGAGTTTAGATCGAAATTAAACGAAATTAAAGTGGCCTTATTACATAACAAAATCCCGAAATTAAAAGTAAATAAGTCTAAGAGGAGAAAAGAAAAATTTTACTAAACATAAAGTGCATGGCCATCTCAGAGTCGATCCCAGCCCATGTCCGCTGAACTAAGAATTACCTGCAACATTTAAGCAGAGGGGGTGAGTCAAGAAGACTCAGTGTGCAATTACTCATCAATCACCATAGTTGGGCCTCGGCCCTTACAAATCACTTTCGGCGAAGCCCACACAGAATCAGACTGAGCCTTGGCCCATTTAGCAGAGAATAGCATATAATTAGAAATTAATGCATTATGATGCAAATCTCAACCCAACCTAGTTATCCATTCGCTACAGACCACCCTTACCTGCCAATCACACCAATGGGGATTTCTACAATCGACCCTCACCGCTACACACCATCGATGGCGGTCATGCTGCGATTTTAGTCGCTCATCGTCAAATTGTGACAGAGTCACCGATCGAAATGGCATGGCCACGAATGAGTGTGGCAGAGCCACTGTAAGCGAGCAGTGTGGCAAAAGCCACCAAATTAATGTGACATAGTCACGGATACACTTCCCCTTCATTTCATAGCATATACCCATCCACTATGCGAACATGACATCATGGTGTATAAATGCAACAGATATCGACATATATATCATATGATCAGAGTGTACGTATAATCATGTCAGTATAATCGCATATATAACATAATCATAAATCACTAACCTGATGTCTTGATTTTACCCTTCATGGGTAAAAGTAGCATATGTCAAAGTTTCAGCATTAAATAAAGCATATATATATATATATATATGTGTGTGTTTAAATAAAACGACAGAAGAAGGTGTGAGAACTACACACCTGTAAACACAGAGAACTAAGCTATCACTCTCGCTAACACCCTCACTTGCAGGGATCACAGCGATCTGCCTATCCCGCTCCGAAGCCGGTCCACAATCCGGTGGAAAGTCTCGTACTGCCGACACCGCACATTTTTTGAACTTAGGGGTAGGGACTACTAGTCCAACCCCCTCATTTACTTGGCTAGTATTCGAATCCATGAAAAAGATCTTGGTCAGAAGACCGGGTTAAGGCACTGAAGAAGATAAAAGTAAGCGCACACGCTCAAACGAAGAGGTTTCTTACCTAGATTGACAGAAATCAAAAGCTTCAGGCTTGGATTATGAAATCGGCTAAGTCCCAAGAATCTTCCAACCGTAGGCTAGATGCAGAAAAGAATACGAACACAAAGCCCCTCCTACATTCGGCCAAAGCATCCAAAGTACCAAGTTAACCCCTTCGGTTTAACAACCAGCAAGGGAAAAGAAAGAATCAAAAGAGAAGAAGCACACTTACCACCAAACAAGAAGAAGCCGATTTGAGAAGGTTAGGAGTATGAGTGACGGCAATCCAAGGAACAAGAACGAGCGAAGAGGAACAA
The DNA here is from genome assembly GCA_025698515.1 of Gossypium sturtianum. Lineage (NCBI taxonomy): Eukaryota > Viridiplantae > Streptophyta > Magnoliopsida > Malvales > Malvaceae > Gossypium > Gossypium sturtianum. The sequence continues at coordinate 75,479,261 of CM046947.1, forward strand.
ACACACAAGGAAGATTCGGCTATGAAGAAACAAATGGAAGAAAAACAAATTAAATGGAGAAGGCACCAAACACCACTCTTATGTTCGACTAGAAAAGAAAATGGTAGAGGGGAGGGAGAATTTTGGCTTGACAAAGGAGAAGGTGATAGGAGGGTTTGGCTAAGGGGAAGTGAAGTGTAGAATGAGTATGAAACAAAAGAAAAATAGGGTTGTAAAAGCAAGAAACCGAAATAGTATGAAGGAATTCAGCTAGCCACCAAAAGATGTTTCAATTTGAGAGAAAATAGAATAAAAAGTGATGCTTCCTAAGAAAAGAATGCTCTGTCAAAAATGAGAAGGGTTAAGGACATTCGGCACCTTCAAGGTTTAAGCTACCCAAAGTGCACCCAAAAACGGCACACCTACCCCCTCAAACCGAAAATGTCAAAAGCAACTAGGCAAGGTTTCGGCACACCCTTAGCTATCACTAACCCGAATCCAACTCCCCCTAACAAGCTTCCACAACCGGCCAACATCCTCACCAAGCCTCAAATCCCACACTTTTCTCCTACATTCACTCTCCTCCCCTCATTCAAATCGGTTTGAATAATTCAAACACCACCTTTCACTCATGGCCACACTTTCAAATCATTTGACTCATTCAACCCCTATCCATGAAGAGCCCTTGCCGAAACCACCACTCAAGCTCCCCAGGTGCAAAAATAGAGTTTCCAATTGCTGACGACGCGACTCGAACCCCTTCTCCCCACAGCTCCCATGTGACGCCACTTCCATGCACTCAATGTGGCGTCTCCTTGCCACTTTACCACCTCTTTTCTTGTGTCAACAAACCCAAATATCTATTCTTAAGACATGCCTCTGCTAGCTCTCCCCTTTAAAGAGCCTAAAAAGAAAATTTTCACCAAGGCTCAGGCTTAACCCCGAGCCTTCCCGAGACCCCCAAACACACCAAACACACAGAAACATAGCAAATACAAAGCCCCTAATTCCCAGATGTTACAGTTGTACAGCAGGATTTGTTCTCAGGTATTGTTTAAACCATTCATTCATCATTTGAAAGAAAGCTTGTTTTGCCTCCTCATTTCGGCCCTCAGACACGGGCCTTTCACTACCAGACGCAGACGCGACTCTTTGAACTAAAGCTAAAGCATTGCTCTCAGCTTCCTCGGATTCAGCTCTAGCTCGGTTGGATGACATTACTATATGAAAAAACACATTTAAAATGATCAGGAGTCATCACACTATCACAATTTATATAATGGCATTTATAGCTAAACACGTGTTTGCTACGTCAAATCTGAGAATCGACTAAACCATAGCTATGATACCACTAAATGTAACACCCCTAACTCATATCCGTCGTCAAAACAGGGTTTCAGAGCATTACCGAAACATTCAGAAACATTTACAGATAAATCATGCAAGTTACTATCCATTAACCGAGATTATTTGAAACATCCCTTAAATGGATCCTCGAGGCCCAATACGAGCTTTAGAAACGAGTCGGGACTTAATCGGAAACATCACGAATTTTTTGCGACGTTTCAAAATTTTTCCAAGGCTCATGGCTCACACCCCGAGCAGTCCAAGGGACACGCCCGTGTGACCCTGGGACACGCTCGTGTTAGAGGCCGTGTTCGACCCCGTGTAACTCTCTGACTTGCACACACGGCCATGCCACATGCCCGTGTGCTAGGCCGTGTGGTTAATTAATTTAATTCGAATTAGGTACAGGTTTCACACGGCCAAGAAACACGCCCGTGTTCTAGGCCGTGCGACACATACGGCTAAGACACACACCCGTATCTTTACCCGTGTACCCAATTTTGAGCATTCTGTTTCTCAAATTTAGGGTGCAGAGGACACACGGCCTAACCACATGCCCATGTTACCAGGCCGTGTGTCATACACGGTCTAGACACACGCCCGTGTGTCTGCCCGTGTGGACAAAATGAAGCCATTTCTAGCTCCATTTCTCACCCAAAATTTCACCCCAGACCTGCACTTGAAACACACATTCAATACCAACCAATTCCAAGCATACAAATTAAACAATTCCATCATTCAACAAGGCATTTCATTTCAAGCACTAGTGTATATAAACTTACCTTGGTTTAACTTAGGAAATAACAACATTTAGTCACATATACTTAACTTACCACATGTGGATATATATCATAATAACTTACATAGTAATACCAAAATAAACCATTACTAGCCATTCCAATGGCTACGTTACAAAACATCATTTTTAAGCCACTATTGGCCAAGTTGTCCTATACATGCCATTATACAAAAATGATTCTACTATATATACCCAAGATAGCTAGTTGATAGTGTGACGATGCTCCAGTGATCTCCAACCTCCGCGAGCTTTCGAGCACTATAAAATAGGGGAAAAATAAACGGAGTAAGCATTACATGCTTAGTAAGTTCGTATAACGGAAACTAAACTTACCAATCCTGTTTATTACATTTAAACACACAACATCATGTTTTCCATCCATTAGCAAAATTTCTGGAGCACATGCCTTCAATCAAACATGTTAGTCACAAAACTTACATACATGTCAAGTAAAAATAGATGAGGTCATCATACAATGTTTTTTCAAGAGATTACCATTTTAACACATAATTCTTATACCATGTCAAGAGTGTTATATGTGCATTGAATCATTGAATTCCGATGAATGCTCAAGTAGTACACTCGAAGTGTACGATTCAACAATCCGTCAATTTCTTATCCCAGTGTACCCCTTAGAGAACTTAACCAAGGAATACACTCCCGAGCCACATATCATATAACAGGATTACCAGTCCAGGCTAAATCCTTTATATAGCGTATGCTCAAAAAGCTCGATTAGGATTACCAGTCCAGGCTAAACCCTAATCTTAACGCATACTCGAGAGGTATTATATTAGGATTACCCGTCCAGGCTAAATCCTTTATATAAAAAGGTCAATGGGATTACTCGTCCGAGCTAAATCCCATCCGTAATAAATGCAGGACCTCATTCATTTCGGGAAGGCACATCTACTCATCGGAACTTAATATTCAATCGGGACTTAACCCATTTTTCATCATTTCAAGCATGTATTCAATTTTCCATCAAAGCATACAAACAATGCACATCAATATAAATCACATTACATACAACACAACATTCAATTATCATACTTACAGGTTCGCTTAAGTTACACGAACTTTCCTCGACACTTGTTCGCGTAATAATCTACTAATCTGAAATCTTTTCTTTTCCTCGATCTAGCCTCGAGTTTGTGTTTTCTGGATCTATATAAAAGAATTTAACCATCAATTTCACACATTTCGTATTTAAATGGACTCAATTTACGTCCTAGGCAAAATTACCATTTTGCCCCTAACTTTTCCATAAATTTTGATTGTCCCTAGGCCCGGAAAATGAAACTTATGAAAATTACTCCCTATTCCAAGCCTAATCAAAGCCCCATTACAAATTTTGCAGCACATGTATACATAAAAGTTTAGAATTTTTCCTTCAATTTTACAAGTTTACATTTTAGTCCCTAAATCAAGTTTTCATCAAAAATCACTTTGTAAAAGTTGTTTATCTATCAATAATCTTTCATTTTCCACCATAAATTTCTAATTTCAAGCATTTACATCCATGACCCATTTTCCAAACCTTAAGAACTTTTCATATTAATCCCCTAAATAGAGAGATTAGACTATCTCGGTTTCAAAAATATAAAAATCATTAAAAACGGGACTTGATTTCATACCTTTTCAAGTTTGATAAGTTGTCTTCCTCTCTCCTAGGGTTTCCATAGAATTTTTGGGGAAGATGATATGAAACTAGATGATTATTTCTTTTTATTTAATTAACATCTTTTAAATTTTGTGATTTCCAATTTAGTCCCTTGCCTTTTGTATTTTTCCATGGATGAGTCACCAAGAAAATCTACATAATTTTCTTAATGGTCTAATTACCATATAAAGACCTTAAGTTTTGAATTCCATAGCTATTTGATCCTTATAGCTACTAGAATTCAACTTTCGCATTTTATGCGATTTAGTCCTTCTCGTAATTAAGCACTAAATCGATAAAATTTTCGTATCACAATTTTCACACGACATATCTACCATATTAAGGACCATATAATGAAATAAAAATAAACATTAATTTCAGATCAGATTTGTGGTCCTAAAACCACTGTCCCGATTTCACTGAAAAATGGGTTGTTACATTCATTGCTCCAAACGAACTGAATATTTTTGTGCAACAGCTTTGTCATCGGTAAAGCTATCTTCGAAAATCCATTTACGAATCTTCTGTAGTAACCAGCCAAACCAAGAAAACTACAACCCTCTAACACATTCCTCGGTGCTTTCAACTGAACAATGGCCTCAATCTTTTTCGAATAAACTCTAACTCCATTTGCCGATTTAATATGTCCCAAAAACACAACTTTTGATAACCAGAATTCACACTTGAAAAGTTTTCCATATAATTGTTTCTCTCGTAGCACTTGCAAAACAATTCTGAAGTGTTGCTCATGCTCGAATTCAGATTTTGAATAGATCAAGATATCGTTAATGAAAACTACCATAGATTGATCCAAATACGATTGGAAAATATGGTTCATGATATCCATGAATGCCGTCGGAGCATTAGCTAGCCCAAAAGGCATCACCAAAAATTCGTAGTGGCCATAACGCGTATGAAACAATGTCTTGGATACGTCACTATCTTCCACTTTCAACTGATAGTAACTCGATCTCAAATCGATCTTAGAGAAGACAGAAGTTCATTTTAGTTGATTAAACAAGTCATCTCTACGAGGTAGGGGATATCGATTCTTAATCGTCAACTTATTCAATTATCGATAGTCAATACAGAGTCACAACGAGCCATCTTTCTTTTTAACAAATAACACTGGAGCTCCCCAAGGCGATATACTAGGGCGTATAAAGCCGCGATCTAGTAAATCTTGCAATTGCACCTTCAATTCTTTCAGATCTGTGGGTGCCATACGATAAGGAGATATGGACACCGGAGCCATACCAGAAATACTTTAATTGAAAATTCAACCTCTCGATCTGGTGGTAATCCTGGTAATTCTTCAGGAAATACATCGGAGAATTCACAAACGGTACGAATCTTACTACTATGACTATCACCAGAATTCGAGTTGATAACATAGGCTAGAAAAGCTTCACAGCCTTGATTGAGAAGTTTATTAGCTCGAATTGTCGAAATGATACGAGTTGACCCACTCGTTCAAATACCATTCACTTCAATTATGCTACCGTTTTCACTCTGAACCACAAATTTCTTTTTACGACAATCTAAAATCACTCCATGTTCAGTAAGCCAATTCATTCCTAATATTAAATCAAACTCGGCAAATGGCATTATCAACAAATCAACAGGGAAGATTATATTATGTATTTCTAATGGACATTGTCTACACACCTGATCCACTATTACGGACTGTCCCAAAGTACTTGACACAATTATCGATACTTTAGACGTCTCAGCTTTTAAACTTTTCGATTTTACTAACTCAGCATTAATATATGAGTGTGAAAATCTCGAGTCTATCAAAGCATAAACAGGTTCTGAATGCAATAAAAAGATACTTGCCACAACGTCGGTAGCATCACCATCCTCATGTGTCCGTACAACATAAGCTCATGCTGGCGCTCTGGCCTCTTCCTGATGAGTAACAATATCACTTCCCTTTCTAGCACCACCTCTAGCAAAAGAACCACCGCGACTTGTTTGCCCGTAAATGTAGGCAAAGATCTCTAAGAAGAAAAAGGAGTAGCATTCTCATTCTTCGGGCACTTTCGAGCAAAATGCTCCGTAGATCCACAGCGAAAACAAGCCCGCATTAGCGTCCAACATTCACCATGGTGCTTTTTCCCACAATGTTCGCAATTCAGAATATCAGTATCCCTAGACGAACCTCGCACACTACCCGTGGACACAGTCGGTTGTCGATCACGGTTTCTATCAAATCTATCAGGCTTAAAAGTTGATTTCTAGCCACCGCGAAATTCTTTGTTTCGTTTTGGTTGTGGATGCGAGCTAGAAGCTCCAAATTGCTTCCCAGAAGAGCGAGTAACCTCAACCTTTTTATCAAGTCCCAAGGCTTGTTCTACCATTTGAATATTTGAATTAAATATATGAATTTATTAATAGGTTAATTTTTACCACATAAAAAAATTATATTTACATTTTTTTGAACAATACATTTATATTTTTTTGAACAATACAATTATAATATTTTGACCGATGAATATCAATGTCACTCCCAAATTCAAAACATTGCTTTTTTTAATATATTGATTTGTTGGTAAAATAAGATCCCTTTTAATCAAAATAATTAAATTAAATTAAATATATATAATCATAACAAATTATATTAATTCAACACCTTAAAAATTTTAACGTATTGCCACATTTTTACCCTTAAAGCTCGCAATTATTAAAATATAATATAATAAATATAATAAATTATAAATAGATAAAAATATTGACAATTTTATATTTAGACTGTCTCGATTTTCACTTGTCTTCTCAACCCATTTCCTCACCTTAGTTTACATCTCAAAACACTTCTTTGTCATCTATGATAGACAAAAAGGGTGCATGCTCTAGGGAGGTCTACAGTGGATAAGCACAACAAATATCTTCAGGGATCAAATAAATATTTTATAATTTTTATAGGTGTTGTAGTGTTAATGATGGTTATTGTGCAAAGAAAAAAATATTTTTTTAATATTTTTCATATATTTTTAATTATTTTTATAGTTTTATGCTTCTTATGATATTTTAATTAATTTTTAAATATTTTTAAAAATTTTCTATATTTAAAAAGATAATAACTTTTAAGTTTTTATATTTTTTTCGCAATTTATATTTTTATAATTTATATATATTACTATTTTTGTAATTTTTCAATTATTTTTAAAATTTATATAGCTTTTTTCGTTTATAATCATTTTTATATTTTGTTTTGCAATTGAATATTTTTTCATTAAAAAATATGTAATTTTTTTATGATTTTATATATGAAATACAAGTTTTTCCATGTGGTAAAATCACAACGCCCCATGTGACGAAAACAGTCTAAAAAAATTGGTTAATGTTTACTTTGTAATATTAACCATTAGCTTTAACAGTCAAAGGGCTTGATTAATTTTAATTCTAATATTCAAGGGCCCAATTAAGTGCAAAAAAAAAGTTCAAGAGCTTAAATGATTTTTTTGAAAAAGTTTAGGGATTTTTAAAACCCTTTAGCTTTTTAAAATTTTATTCATAATTTGGACTTGAATAATGGATAACTAGGGTATGTATCCGCGTCCACTCCAAATTTGTAACAAGTAATAATTTTAATATTTGAATTCAAATATAATTCTAATCCGTAATATTTAAATTCACAAAAAAAAGGATTAGATTTTTGCGGATATCTGAATCTATAATCTAAATTACCATGCCTAACAGCTAGGGGTTTCTTCCCTAAAATTTTGAAAATTTTCATTAATATATTTATATGTATTTATATAATAAAATTAAATTGAATTGGTACCCTAAATATAAATTTTATATATTACGTTACGACACACTTACAATGTGAGTGAAAAACATTATGTAAAAATTATATTTATTAAAAGTCTATAAGAATTAAATGAAGTTTTAATTGAAGTGGTAAAGTTGAAAGTCTAAATTCGTAGTGCCTCAAGTTCAATATTATTTTATATGTTATTTATTTTATTTATATAAAAATATATAAATAAAAAATGTATAGTTTATTTTGTAAAAACATTGATTTTTTTTAATTTTTTAATTAAATTAGTATTTAATTGATCAATTCAATTCGAAACTTAAATAATAGTATTTATGTCTATGATTTAAATTGATAAATTACAATAAAAATTAAAATATATAATTAGTATTCATAAATGACAAGTTACAATCATCTAAGCTTAATTTTATTTTCTAACTATTACTTTTCTCAATTCAATCTTCAAGTAATTATGTTAAAAAAATCAATCTTGTTTCCCCTACTTTTGCTATCATTATGTTTTTGTAGTGGCTTTCCTATTATGATAAAAAAAAAATGTGGGCTTGATGGTTGATATTGTTCGGTTATTTATTTTACTTCTATTATTATGGTTTTTAAACATATTTAATAAGTTGCTAATGATTTTTTTTCATTTATACTGTTTTTAGTTTATATTTAGGGTGAGCTTTTGATCGAATTAAGTGAAAAAATTTCGAATTAATCAAGTTAACGAGTCTTATTTTATCATCCTAACTCGATTTGAGATTTTTTGAATCAAGTCGAATGAAATGAAATTCAAGTTGAGTCAAATCGAATCGAATCGAATCAAGAAAATTTGTTTGAGTTAAATTTAAAAAATTAAAAAATTACACATGTCAAATTAAAATATTGTTACAGTATAACTAATTCTAAACTTAAGTCATTAATTACTTATTTAGGTCCCAAAATTATTATAAATTTTATAAAATTTTAACCTTTTTTTATATTCTTTAGGTTTCTTAAAAAATAAATAAATTTTTTTTAAAAAATATAAATTTTAGGTTTTTTATTTATTATAAATATTTTTTAATTTTTAAAATTATTTTGAATTTTTTGTAATTTTTGTTGAGAGATTAATTTTCTTATTTTCAAATTTGACAAAAACCAAAGGGGTATTTACACCAATTTATTATTCAAATTATTCAGTTTATTCAATTTGTAAAATTCAACTCGACTCGAACTCGAAACTCAAATTACTTATTCAAGTTGACTCAAAAAAATCGAATAACTCGATTCAATTAACTAGAAATTTAATTTCTTTTCAAATTTTTCAAATTAAATCGAGTTTTGCTCATCCCTCGTTTATATTAGTGCAAATGAGAGTTTTATTCCTTTTATAAAGTGAATATCTGCTAGATTATTATTAAGAATGTGCAATTATCACGGGCTAAAACTTTAGTCTAGCAATTTGCGTAGCCTTAGGTAATTCCTTTACTTCAAATCCGCCTAAGTCAACCTTGCTCTCAAAAGTGAAAATTCATAAAGGAAATTCTTTAATGCGCCGAAATAAAGCGGAAGTAAACTCAAAGCGAATAAGCACGAAAGAATTGAAAAAACCACAAGAAAGTAATGCACACAAGGTGTTTGACTAAATGTTCTCAGATATTTCAATAACTATGAATGGAATGATTACAAATAAGGGGAATACCTCTATTTTTAGTTGAGCTCTCCTAGATCCAACAATATAGTTTAAATTACGCCGATAGTCAATATTAAAGCCTGTAACACCCCAAACCCGGGCTAGACGTTATGGCCGAATTTGACGATGTTACATGGAATGGAGTTTGAAAGCGAAAGTGTCAAGTTAAAATCGTTTCCATTTATTATCTTCTATTAATCCCTTGTCGGTTTCAAAATCCTTTTATCGTTAATTTGACTCGTTTAAAAACATATTCTATGGAGGAAGCTTTTAAAATCGTGAGATTTAAAGAAAATCGTTCGTGTTAGAAAAACGTTTTTTAAACGAAACCGAGTTTTTGTTGCAGTTCAAAAGTTCATGAAAACAGTAAAAAACCAAAGTAAAGGTAAACAGTCCCAAAAGTCCACATTACATCAAAAATACCCCGAAATAAAAGGAATTAAAAACCGTAAATGGAATTAAACCGCTCAGTAAACATGTGGTCACCGTAGAGTCCTCCGCCGTAACGATCCGTCTGAGTTTGGGGATTACCTGTACAGATAAAACAGAAAGGGGTAAGTTTACGTAAACTCAGTGTGTAATCCCCACAGAAAACATGCATACAGTCAAACACAACAAACAATCAAATGCAGTTTGGGCCGAAGCCCATTTCAGTTTCAGTAGCAGTTCGGGCCTTAGTCTATTCCAGTTTCAATATCAGATATGCATTAGGGCCAAAGCCCATCACAATAAAAAAATCAGATATACATTTACCAGTAACAGAATCCTACCCAACCAGCCTTTACACACCATCTTCGTCCATCCCTACACTCCATGTGGGGTTTAAAACACCCACCCATCCCTACACTCCAAGTAGTACCGAATGCGGCACATAATCGAGAAATTGCGGTGAAATTTTGCGGATAGTAGGCTTAAGAGCCTTTCAGTACACTTCCTCCAAATATCAACATCCCAACCCAATGCAATTCAACATACAGTATATGACATGCTAATACATGATTATCAGTTAAACATACAGTTCAGTATTCATTCATATAATCATACATACAGTTCACCATTTAAGGGTATAAATAGTGCTTACCGACCCTACAGTAGGTTCATAGTCGACTTGGGCGACCCGTGCAACCTTAGAACACATTTCAGTTAAATGGGCTCACACGCCCATGTAGCCTACCCGTGTGGGCCCACATGCTCAGATTGGCCTTGGCCCGTGTGGATCACACGGCCTGACCTAAATTTCCACATGCCCGTGTAGCCCACACGACCTAAATCAGTCTAGCCCGTGTGTCGCACACGGCATACCTGTCCATCACACGGTCGTGTCTTGCATGCACGGCCTGGCCTCATTGATCACACGCCCGTGTGGCGTCGGCAGTGGGGTTTTCGACTTTCGTCGAAACCCCGTTTTCTATGTTTTTGGGTACACACCTAGTACGATTTCGATGCTACTGCAACTACGAACACTCCAGGACCTAAAAATCAATATACCAATGCTTAGAATCAGAACTATTACACGTTTGAATCGAAATTAAAAAACCAATAACGACATCAATCCACCTTCAACACTTACCCCAGCACCCTTAAACGATTTGATCACGTTTCCGCACAAGGAGAGCCCCTTGCGTCCTGGTTTACTGCTACCAAAACAGCGAATAAGATTCCAACCGGAAAGAATAAAAAATTCAAGAACGAATTAAAAGGAAACCCCTATTCGCAGAATAATCTATGCTTACTTGCCGAACACAAGCAACTAAAAAAGCAACATACTGGAGTAGAACAAAAGTATTGACAACAACAGAAGAAAGCGAAAAAGAGGGAGAAGAGCATGAACGCCAGAATTTTGAGAGGAAAAGTGAAAGAACTGAAATTTTGGGAAAAAAAATAAAAATCTGATAACCCCCCAAATCCCTTAATTATCTCCACTACTCAAAATTCCTGTTTGACCGAAACTCTCTTGGTCAAACGAGCAAAAATAGACTCCCACGCTCGTGCAGGGATTCAAACACAAGACCTTCAGCAATCTGACACTCAACTTAACCACCAGACTAGCAGGCCCATTCTGATATGGTTTTACAAATAATTAAATATAAGCCCACTAAGCAAGTGTAAGGCTTACATCAGAAAAATACCAAAATTTTCCAAAGCTAAGGCTTGAACTTGGGACCTCCCACACACACCCAGAACACTTAACCACTGAAGCAGATACACAATCGTGCCACTTTTTAACAGAAACAAGAATAAGAATTTTGGGGCGTTACAACTCTACCCCCTAAAAGAAAATTTTGACCTCGAAATTTTCCTGATCAGAACAGATAAGGATACTGCTGACGAATCGCATCCTCAGGCTCCCACGTGGCTTCCTCAGTGCTATGATTCCGCCATAGCACCTTCACTAAAGGAATGGACTTCGTCCTCAGGACCTTAACGTCGCTATCCAGAATATGAACCGGCTCCTCCTCGAAGGTCAAATCAGGCCTAATCTCAAGCTCCTCAACAGAAACAATAAGAGTAGGATCAGAGCGGTAACGCCTCAACATCGAGACGTGGAATACGTCATGAATATGATCTAGCTCTGGAGGTAACTCCAACTGATAAGCGACATGTCCCACTCGCTTCAGAATTCGGTACGGCCAAATAAACCTAGGGCTCAACTTGCCCTTGCGACCGAACCTCAGAACCTTCTTCTATGGAGAAACCTTAAGAAACATGAAGTCCCCCACAGAGTACTCAATCTCACGTCTCTTCAGATCAGCATAAGACTTATGTCTGTCAGAAGCCGCCTTCAGACGATCCCTAATCAGTCGAACCTTCTCCTCAGTCTCAGAAACCAACTCAGGACCCAACACTCGATGTTCACCCAACTTAGTCCAACACAAAGGAGTACGGCACTTACGACCATACAAAGCCTCGTAATGTGCCATTTGAATACTCGACTGGAAGCTATTATTGTAGGCGAACTCCGCTAACGGTAGAAAATCCTTCCAACTGCCTCGAAAATTGATAACACAGCTCCTCAACATATCCTCCAGTATCTGAATCACCCTATCAGATTGACCATCAGTCTGAGGATAGAACATAGTATCGCAGTCCAATCTTGAACTCAGAGCCTCATGTAACTTTTTCTAAAACCGAGACGTAAAGCGAGGATCCCTATCAGAAATGATTGAGACCGGTACCCCATGCAGTCTCACTATCTCAGAAATGTAGAGCTTCACCAACTTCTGCAGTGAATAGTTGGTCCTAACCGGAAAAAAGTGTGCAGACTTGGTCAATCGATCTACGATGACCCAGACAAAATCCTTCTTAGTGGGTGTTAGAGGCAACCCACTAACGAAGTCCATCGTTACTCGTTCCAACTTCTATAGCAGGATCTTAACCGGCTGTAGCAAACCCGAAGGTAACTGATGCTCAGCCTTAACCTACTGACATGTCAGATATCGTGCCACAAAATCAGTAACTTCTTATTTCAATCCTGGCCACCAGTACAGTTCTCAAAGATCTCGGTACATCTTATTCCTACCGGGATACATAGCATAAGGGCTACTATGCACCTCCCTCAAAATCGACTGTCTCAGATCCACATCATTCGGTACACATATTTGTCCTCGAAAACACAACACACCATCACTGTTTAACCCAAAGTCGGTAGTAGTACCACTCTCAATCTGTCGAAATCTCAAGCTTAGAGACTCATCCTCTAACTGCTTATCCCGAATCTGCTCAATCCAAGTCAGCTTAACTTGCAACTCGGCCAACAGACTCCCATCATCAAACAAACTAATACGAGCAAACATCACCCTCAGATCAGTCATCGCCCTATGGCTTAACGTATTGGCCATCACATTGGCCTTGCCAGGATGGTACTCGATGGTACAATCATAATCCTTAAGCAGCTCAATCCATCTACGCTGTCTAAGGTTCAACTCCTTCTGAGTCAGTAGGTACTTAAGGCTTTTGTGATCAGTGTAGATAATGCACTTCTCACCGTACAGATAGTGCCTCTAAATTTTCAAGGCAAAGACTACGGCGGCCAATTCCAAATCGTGCGTCGGATAGTTTACCTCATGCATCTTGAGCTGACGAGACGCATATGCCACAACCTTACCATCTTACATCAGAACACAACCCAGACCGACATGTGATGCGTCGCTGTACACTACGAACTCTTTTCCAGATTCAGGCTGTATCAGAACAGGAACCTGAGTCAGAACAGACTTGAGATTCTCAAAGCTCTCTTGCTGTGCATCAGCCCAGACGAAAGGGACACCCTTATGCAGAAGCTTAGTTAAGGGCGCTGCAATCAGTGAGAAACCTTCCACAAACCGCCGATAATAACCCGCCAGACCTAGAAAACTATGGATTTCTGACACATTCTTAGGCTGTTTCCAATCCGGTACAGCCTCAATCTTCCTAGGATCAACTCGGATCCCCACAGTAGACACTACGTCCCCCCAAAAAATGACTTCACGAAGCCAGAACTCACACTTACTGAATTTAGCGTAGAGTTTCTTCTCACGTAAAATCTGAAGCACAACTCTAAGATGATCATCATGCTCATCTTCAGTCTTAGATTATACCAAAATTTTTTCGATGAATACTACGATGAGCTGATCCAGATAGGGCTGAAACACACGGTTCATCAAATCCATAAATGCGGCTGGTGCATTCGTCAACCCGAAAGGCATAACTAGGAACTCGTAATGCCCATAACGAGTCCTAAAAGTAGTCTTATGAATATCCACATCCTTAAATCTGAGCTGATGGTACCCAGAACGAAGATCTATCTTAGAAAATATCGAAGCCCCTCGGAACTGATCAAATAAATTGTCTATCCTCGAAAGTGGATACTTATTCTTAATAGTCAGCTTGTTTAACTGCCGATAATCAATACACATCCTCATGGTCCCATCCTTATTCTTAACAAATAGGATCGGTGCTCCCCATGGAGACACACTCGGACGGGTAAAACCACGATCCAAAAACTCTTGAAGTTGAGCCCTAAGCTCCACAAGCTCCTTCGGTGCCATTCGATAGGGGCGATAGACACCAGAGCTGTACCAAGAAGAAGCTCAATCCCAAATTCGACTTTTCGATTCAAAGGTAAACCCAGTAGCTCCTCAAGAAAGACGTCCAGAAAATCCCTTACTATTCTGATGTCATTTACAGTAGAGTCCCTAGAAACGGAAACACTAATGTAGGCCAAAAATGCCTCACATCCCTTACGAACCAGTTTCTCAGCCACCAGTGCAAAGATCATATTAGCCAAATAATTCTGATGTTCTCCAATCATAACTACCTCATTATCCTCCTCAGTTCTTAAGACGACCCTCTTAGTCGCACAATCCAGACTGACACGGTGCTTGACCAATCAGTCCATACCCAGAATCAGGTCGAACTCCCCAAATAGAAGCTCCATCAGATTAGCCAGAAATACCGATCCTTGCACCTCTAGCAGAACATCTCTATACAATTTGCTAACCCGAATAGATTGCCCCAACAGACTCAGTACAGTGACCTCACTCGTAGTACTCTCAACCGATAACCTCAGATTTTCATAAAAAATAGGCTATGTAGGAATGAGTAGATCCTATGTCTACCAGAGCAAGATATGGTACATCAAAAATAAAGAACGTACTGATAATGACGTCTGGAGCATCTAGGTCCTCTCGCTGACGAACAACATAAATAAGAGCAGGCTGTCTCGCCTCAGTCTGCCCAGCACCTCTGCCCGGTGCTCTCTATCCACGACCCATATCGTTACCACCCCTAGCCTGACCACGGCCCCTCGGTGGCTGTTGAACTACCCTCTGTAGCTGCGTAGTACCAGAACCTGGAGCTAGCATCTGATCGGCCCTCAGCGGGCACTCCTGAATACGGTGCTCTAATGACCCAAAAATCAAACATGCCCCAGTCCTCATCCAACACTCGCCCTGATGGCGTCTACCACATTCCCCACACAGCTGCAAACTAGTAGGAACAACAGGGGCCCCAGCTCTAATCGGCCCATTAGTCTTGGCCTTTTTCTTAGGCCTCTGTACTGAACTCGAGGGCTCCGAATCCCTATTATTCTTACCCCTCTCACGGTCTCTGTTCTGGCGCTCAGCGCGCTTAACATCCTCGGCGATCTTTGCCTTCTCTACCAGTACAGCAAACTCTCACTCCCTCTGTGGAGCAATCAAAACCCTCAGGTTATCCCTCAGCCCGTCCTCAAATCGGACACACCTCTCATACTCATCTGCCACCATGCCTCGAGCATAGCGGCTCAGCCTCAAGAATTCGGCCTCATACTCGACCACAGATTGGTCTCCCTGAGTGAGGTTCAGAAACCCACGTCTCTTAGCATCAATATAATTGGCTCCCACATACTTCCCTTGGAAGGCAGACTTAAAGAACTTTCAAGACAGACGATTCAGCTGAGTGCCCTCCTTAATGGTCAGCCACCACTGATAGGCCTCATCGCGAAGCAATGAGACTGCACCCTTCAATTTCTGCTCTAGGATACAGTCTAAATCGTCCATTATCCTCTCTGTAGCCTCCAACCAGTATTCATCCATATTAGGGGCGACTTCTATGACACCCCTAAATAACTCAGTTCCATTGGACCGAAGTCATTCAGTAATCGACCCTCGACCCCCAGATCCAATGTTGGGCCCAGCGATCCTCTCTAGTATCCTTAACATAGCCTGGGACAATGCGTCGTCCCCAGCCATGCGATCTTGAGACCCAGTCTAAGTAACAGGTGACACCGACGTCTCACTCGTATCCAGGTTTGGCATGCTACCCAAAAAAGAGGACTCAGCTCGAACCCCCCTACAGCCTCTACCTCGGCCTCTAGTACCACGTCCACGGATACCTCGAACACTCATATCTATTCGGATTTGTCTGTATTACGAATTTTATGAATCAGTTACAGTTCCAGTATTTATTAACAGATGTTTTATGCAAAGTAGTATCATAAATTCAGAGGTTGTTTTTCGCAAGTAAAGTCTTTATCAGTTTCAGTTTCACTACAGTTTTAGTATACACTACTAAAGTATTTTCAGAATAGGCTATTTATAACAGTTTATTAGAATACTTACAGGATCAACGTCGAAGACTCGGTGTACCATATTCTCAGTCATTTTATTTCAAATCATTTGAAAATCAGTTCTTAAAAACCAAGTTTTAAAACCCAAAATCTACAGCCGAGTTTTGCAACCTGGCTCTGATACCACTAAATGTAACACTCCAAACCTGGCCTAGACATTATGGCCGAATCTGACGATGTTACATGGAATAGAGTTTGAAAGCGAAAGTGTCAAGTTAAAATCGTTTCCATTTATTATCTTCTATTAATCTCTTGTCGGTTTTAAAATCCTTTTATCGTTAATTTGACTTGTTTAAAAACATACTCTATGGCGGAAGCTTTTAAAATCGTGAGATTTAAAGAAAATAGTTCGTGTTTAGAAAAATGTTATTTTAAAGAAAATCGAGTTTTTGTTACAGTTCAAAAGTTCATGAAAACAGTTAAAAATCAAAGTAAAGGTAAACAGTCCCAAAAGTCTACATTACATCAAAAATACCCCGAAATAAAAGGAATTAAAAACCGTAAATAGAATTAAACCGCTCAGTAAACATGTGGTTACCATAGAGTCCTCCGCCGCACCGATCCGTCTAAGTCTAGGGATTACCTGTACAGATAAAACAAAAAGGGGTAAGTTTACGTAAACTCAGTGTGTAATCCCTACAGAAAACATGCATACAGTCAAACACAACAAATAGTCAAATGTAGTCTAGGCCGAAGCCCATTTCAGTTTCAGTAGCAATTCGGGCCTTAGCCCATTCCAGTTTTAGTATCAGATATGCATTAGGGCCAAAGCCCATCACAGTAACAAAATCAGGTATACATTTATCAGTAACAGAATCCTACCCAACCAGCCTCCACACACCATCTCCGTCCATCCCTACACTCCATGTGGGGTTTAAAACACCCACCCATCCCTACACTCCAAGTAGTACCGAATGCGGCACATAATCATGAAATTACAAATTGAGTTTTGCGGATAGTAGGCTTAAGAGCCTTTCTTTCAAGACACTTCCTCCAAATATCAACATCCCAACCCAATGCAATGCAACATACGAAGATATGACATGCTAATACATGATTATCGATTAAACATACGATCAAAGATTCATTCATATAATCATACATACTGTTCACGCATTTAAGGGTCTAAGTAGTGCTTACCGACCCTACAGTAGGTTCACAGTCGACTTGGGTGACCCGTGCAACCTTAGAACACATTTTAGTTAAATGGGATCACACGCCTATGTGGCTTGCCTGAGTGGGCCCACACGCCCGTGTGGCCCACACGCTCAGATTGGCCTTGGCCCGTGTGGATCACACGGCCTGGCCCAAATTCCCACACGCCCAGATTGGCCTTGGCCCGTATGGATCACATGGCCTGGCCCAAATTCCCACACGCCCGTGTAGACTACCCATGTGGGCCCACACGTCCGTGTGGCCCACACGGCCCAAATCATTCTAGCCCGTGTGTCGCACACGGCCTACTGGCCATCACACGGCCGTGTCTTGCATGCACGGCCTAGCCTTGTTGATCACACGCCCGTGTTATAGCACACGGCCTACCACACAGGCAACCTACCACACGGGCGACCACACGCCTGTGTGGCGTCGATAATGGGGTTTTTGGCTTTCGTCGAAACCCTATTTTCTGCATTTTCGGGTACACACATGCTACGATTTCGATGCTACTGCAACTACGAACACTTCAGGACCTAAAAATCAGTATACCAACACTCAGAATCAGAACTATTACACGTTTGAATCGAAATTACAAAACCGATAACGACATCAATCCACCTTCAACACTTATCCCAACACCCTTAAATGATTTGATCACGTTTCCACACAAGGAGAGCCCCTTACGTCCTGGTTTGCTGCTACCAAAACAACGAATAAGATTCCAACCGGAAAGAATCAAAAATTCAAGAACGAATTAAAAGGAAACCCCTATTCGCAGAATAATCTATGCTTACTTACCAAACACAAGCAACTGAAAAACTGGAATACTGGAGTAGAACAAAAGTATTGACAACAACAGAAGAAAACGAAAAAGAGGGAGAAGAGCATGAACGTCAAAATTTTGAGAGGAAAAGGGGAAGAATCGAAATTTTAGGAAAAACAAAATAAAAATCAGATAACTTCCTCCCCAAATCCCTTAATTATCTCCACTACTCAGAATTCCTGTTTGACTGAAACCCTCTCGGTCAAACGAGCAAAAATAGACTCCCACGCTCGCACAGGGATTCGAACACAAGACCTTCAGCAATCCAACACTCAACTTAACCACCAGACCAGCAAGCCTATTCTGATATGGTTTTACAAATAATTAAATATAAGCCCACTAAGCAAGTGTAAGGCTTACATCAGAAAAATACCAAAATTTTCCAAAGCTAAGGCTTGAACTTGGGACCTCCCACACATACCTAGAACACTTAACCACTGAAGCAGATACACAATTGTCCCACTTTTTAACAGAAACAATAATAAGAATTTTGGGGCGTTACAAAGCCTATCTATAATATGGAAGCCCTAAAGAATTCAAACTTTATACAATCTTATCCCTTAGGATTTAAAATATTCACCATGGTAACTTTAGTTTTACTGAAATGTTTCGCTGGATCATCAAGGCTTCAAGTAAATGTGTTTCTCCACATGTTTTACGAATCGGGCCAGTTCAAGTGGCGTCAAATGAGCCTCATTTAATCAATTGACCTCTATAGGACGCTATGTGTACATTCGTCACGAACTTTAATTTGCAGCCTGTGACACAACAACCTCAAAAAATTCGAGTTTCTTACAAATAATACAATTGTTAAGGTAAAAAAAAATCTAAGTATTTTATTTTATCTTTTTAATAATGAATTGATAAAATGTTATATAAGTTTTTATTTTATTTGGATATTACTTGTGTGTATGCTTTTATATTGGTAAAGCATAATAATAATTTTCAATTGAAATAAAATAAAATAAATTAAATTAAATTATATCTATGCAGGTGAAAAGAAATTTATGTAAAAAATATTTTTGTAAAAACTGATATAAAAATAAATAAAATTTTAGTTGAAATGGTAAACTTGAAATTATGGAAGTTATGATGTCCTAAGCTCAGATCTTATTATGTGTGATTATTATTTTAGATGTATTCTAAGTTTAAATTGATTTTTATAAATTTTATATATAAAGAAAAAAGTAAAAATGCGTTCATACTGATATTGATTAGAAGTACTTTGTAAAAAGAATGAATTTATAGTAATTTTCTAATTAAGTTGGTATTTGATTGATTTATGATGTTAACTCAATTAAGTATTTAAATATAAAATAGATAGATTATTTTTCTAAATTAAAAAAAATAAGCATACCATATATAATAAATATAAACATATATATAATTTATTTTAGTACTTATTCATAAATTATATGATTAGAAATAAGGAGGAGGTGTTTTGTTACTGTGGATGCAAGTTGGGGGTATAATCAATAATGAGAAGAATGGTAAGCAGAGGCAATTGCCGAATTGGCAAAGGCGTGCACTGAATACTGCCGTTTTCTTTTTGTTTCTTTTAGTAATCCAAGTAAGATCCACGTCTTCAATTTCGTGTTCTACTTTTTACTCCTGAAAAACAACTCTACAATTCCTCCCAACTTAGAGTGCAAAAATAGTGTGAATTGACATCGATTCAAAATTAAAATATGTTTTTTTATTATTATATATTTTTGTATATTTTTATATAATTAATGTTTTAATGGTTTTACCGTTAAATTTATCAATATAATTATATTTGTCGTGCATGTAAATTTTGTAACTTGTTTGATATCTCTATCATATCTGTATAAAAATGTATTTTTAATATTTATTTAACGCAATTTTTTTTTACATAAAACAAATAATTAGAATTTTTAAATTTATGTCAAATTTGACATGCATGATTTATATAAATCAAATATGAAATATAAAGGTTGAATTATTAAAATATTAATCATACAAAAATATATAAAAGATTGTAAAATTACTTTAGTTAAGCGGATCTCTCCCGTACATATAAATATAATATTCAAGTTAAAATAAAAGTCCCTATATTTTCATACATTTGGGATTTAGTTACTTTATTTTTATTTCATGAAATTTAGCCCCTCTATTTTTCGAATTTAAAAAGCAAGTATAATTTTTAACATATTTTTTTATCTCAAAATATAACACCAAAGAATATAAATGTGTTAACAATTTGACTTGAATTTTGAAATATGAAAGTAGAGAGACTAAATTTTTGAAAGTAAAAAAAAAAAAAAAATTAAATTCCAAATATATGAAGAGTACATGAACTCGGAGCATATTTTAATCTATTATTTATGATTATTTCTCATGTCTATTAATTTATTTAACATTTAAAGAATTTGATATTCTTAAGGAATTTATGAATTTAATAAATTCATTTTTATACTTTCCGATTATATATTATATTAAAACCCAACTAATTGATTTAATGCATTTCATGTTAGTAGTTTATAATGTTGGTAGATAATAATATTTTATTATTTAGAAAAGTCTAATAAATTATAATTATTAATAAATAACTGTGTTGTAAAAAAGTACATTTTATAGTAAAGTTATCTTATAAAGACATAACTTTATATAAAATTATTTTGTAAAATAATATAATCTTATAAAAGGGTATCTTATTAAAAAATATGTCCCTATGAAAAGGTATCTTGTGGAAATATACACTTATTAAATGCTTATATAAAAGACTTTTCTATTAGTCATTACAGTTTTGCTTGAAGTGTTGAGTGCTTTATCGTATCTTGAAGGCTTTGTTGTACACTTTCAAAGCCGTCATATTTTAATATCATTATTTTATTTTTCTTGTTTCAATTTTCCTATTTAATTTTTCTAACAATAAAAATCTTAAGGCTTTAAAATGTGCCTATCATATGAGAATTTTATATATATTGGAAAAAGGAAGAGTAGTGGTTTCTCGTAGAGGTGTGCATGGGCCAAGCCGGGCTCAACTAAAAATTTAGGTCCGTTTGCTAGGCCGACCCAAAAAATGGGCCTAATTTTTTTCCAAGCCCGACCCGAATAAAAAAGTTAAAACCCGGGCCCGACCCGGCCCGCCCATATTAATTTTTATATAATTTTAAAATATATATAATACATCAAAAATACTAAAAACATCAAAATAAATATTTTCCAACAAATTAAAAATAAATTTTAAAAAATATGTATACTTAAATAACACTAAGATAGATATAACTTAACAAGCAAATGCATCTAAAATAATAACAAAATTAACAAATGTCTTTAAAATAATAACAAAATTAACAATAAAATAAGTTTTATACAATATCTAAACAATAACAACAAAATAGTAGTAAAATAGGGAGAAAACAATAAGAAAATAATATTAAAAAAATTATTTGTCCTTTAGTGAATTAGTGAATCCGTTTGTTTGCCAGTAAAATGTTTTCCGGAAAATAATTTCTGGAAAATGATTTACTTTTCTGGAAAATGATTTATTGAAAATATTTTCTGGTGTTTGGATGAATCTGTGTAAAATATTTTCTGTTGTTTGGCAGATTTCCTGAAAATATTTTCCAGAAAAGCTGTTTTTACATATATTAATAAATTTTATATACATATTAATAAATTTTTATATTTTAAATTGTTTTTACATATATTAAAATGATTTATTTATAAATAAATAAATGAAATTAAATATATAATAATATTCAATTATTAAGCTACATTATTAACCGTCATAAAATGAAAATAACCAAAGTCAAATTTTGTAATTGTGTTAAAAAAATAAAAATAAGGATTGAATAATTATAAATAAACTTCCAAACCACAATTAATACTAATGATGGATGAGTGAAATAGGAAATTCAAAGCAAAAGAGATTCTCAGGCTAGTCCTTTCAGATAGTTGTGATATTAAACAATCGCAATACATTATCAACCAAAGACCATTTAACAACCATTTAACAACACAATCCAGTTTCCTCAAACCAAATACAGAGTAATAGAATATTGTTGAAACACGAGAGCAAAACAAACAATTCATTTTTTTGCATCATGTTTTTATTTATTTTTTCTCGTATCATATTCATATAATAATATCCCTGTCCAAGTCATCAAAATCGTTCACAAGAGTAAGATAGCCCAAAGCTCATCTAGAAAGTTTGGAATAATAGTCTTCAACTTCAAAGCAAGATTTCAATAAGAATCAAAGTAGTTTATGAAGTAAATACAAATTATACAATAGCTGCTAAGGAACAACATGGGGCGGTGGAGACTCCAATGAAAATACGCAATTTCACAACATATATCGGCAAATTCTATTATAAGCATTGGGTTCACTTTGAAACTCTCCCCAGATATTGCCATCCATTTCTACTTTGGTTGAGAAACAGTCACCATTGGAAGCAAACATTATTCAACAATGTCCTAGCTTAGTTATTCACCAATCCATCCTCCAACCATCAAAATCCAGGATCCATCCACATGTTTTCATGACAATCCCGCATGTACAATCTATTAGTAGTTACTTGTCGCATTGTTGCAAGACATTGAACAAAAACCCAACATAATTGTCGTAACCCATCACGACTATATGCAAAAAGAACTAAAAGAAACAAAGCGCAAGCAATCGCATGCAAAACCAAAAACTATGACCGCTTAAGAGGAGAGATGTTATGGTCGAGAATGAAACATGTTAAGCCATCTCCAAAAATGACAGAAACATAATGGTAATGACAACCATTAGATATTCACCATATGAAGTTTATCACCTGATGTTTTAACGAACATTATTAGAATATAAAAATACCCATACACAATAGTGATCTCAATAATGCATCTTTTCAAAGACACTGGAGGACTTTCCGAGCATCAAGTAGCCCTCCACAAGAACTAGAAGGAACAAAGACAAAGTTCTTGGCTCCCTCTCCATTCCTCACTGAGTTTCAATGTGATAGGTTTCTCAATAGCGGTGAGATCTCAACACACAAACATATGCTTGAATCCCTAAGAAAAGAATAATAAAAGAAGATGCAATAACCCAAAGAGGACTTTTATCGAACATATTGTGAGTTGCTTACAAAATGACCCAAACTAGCACCAATTAACAAATATGCTCTCCAAAATCATCCAATAAATAGATTAACAGCAAATTATTTGGAAGTTTTCAAAAGTAAAAAAGAAAGAAAAGTTTGGGTTTGTAGAAAATCAAAAAATTTCAAGGATAAAACACCTATTTTGTTTATGCCGGTAAATCTATTCTGTTTGCAGGCGGAATTAAGAAAAATGGGCAACCATGGTCAAAATAACACTACACTGGAACACTACACTGGAAAAATGAAACAGAAAAATTCATCGAAAACATTGAGAGAAAAATAAAAAGAGAATAAACAAATGAAATTGAGAGAATAAACAGAGAGTAATCAGTCAGTGATTTGTTGGCTGAGAAAGAAAGAAGGAAGGAGAAGAAATGAAGAAGGGAAGAAGGAGAGCGTACCTGGATGAAGGGGAAAGCTCTGGAAAATGTCTTACGGAAAAGAAATTGGTAAGATGTTTTACAGAATTAAAGAGGAGATTTTCCCCGTGATTGTAAAATGTTTTACTTGAGGAATTTATTTTCCATGAACCAAACGCCTGAAAATTCGGAAAATGTTTTTCGGAAAACATTTTCCACCAAACAAACAGACCCTAAGATAGATATAACTTAACAAGCAAATGCATCTAAAATAATAACAAAATTAACAAATGTCTTTAAAATAATAACAAAATTAACAATAAAATAAGTTTTATACAATATCTAAACAATAACAACAAAATAGTAGCAAAATAGGGAGAAAACAATAAGAAAATAATATTAAAAAAAATTGTCCTTTAGTGAATTCGTGTAACAGCCCGATTTTGACCCTAATCGGAACGGTGGTTTCGGGACCACGAATCCGAGTCAGAAAAATATTTAAATATTATTTTTTGTGTTCTGAATGTGTGAATTTTTTTGTGTGAAAATTTCGTTTTCAAATATTATCGTTTGGATGCCCAATTAAATAAAAAGGTCTTAATCGCGTAAAATGAAAAATTTAAGGGTTAATGTGTAAGGGCCGAATTTTGATTGTTTTCTTTTATAGAGTGTTAAAGTTGCAATTTGGCCATAAAAATGAGTTAGTGGCCGGTTGGTGTGCATGAAATAGTAACCTTAATTGTTTATTATTTCTTTATGGCATTATGGTACATTTTTTATTATATGTTAATATTATAATTCAAAAAAAAAAGCAAGTGTTCATCTTTTACAAAGAGTGACCGAAACTAAGAGAGAAAAAGAGAATTTTAAAGCTTTGATACATTCGGCCCTTACAAGCTCAATTAGGTAAGTGATTTGAGTTCGGTTTTTGATAATTTTTACGTTTTTGAGATCGTTGCTTCGAATACTCTAAGACCCATGTAAGAATTTTTGAAATTGATGAGATATTCATGATTTGCCATTGTTGATAGTTTGATAGATTTTGTGTTTAAAAATAGAAAATAAAATATATGTGTTAGATTAACAAAATTTTTATTAGAAGTTTTGATGGAATTGAGTAATTAAGGCTAAATTGCAAAAAATATTAAATTGAAGGGTTAGTTTGTATAATAGGTGAAGTGTGAGGACTTATATAAGCTAGAGGAGTATTCGACTAGAGCTTGTTGTTTTTAAATTTTGTGTATTTGATGTGTTAAGAATTTTTGGATTATAATGTAAAAGTGTGAAAAATAAGGGGCAAAATGTAAATTTGCTCATTGATGTGTTTTGGGGTTTAATTGAATTGAATTTTATTTGAATGAGCTTAATTTGAATTTGAATAGATCAAGAACAAAAAGGATCGGGTTTGGATCGGGGAAAATCAAAAATCGTTGAATAGTCGATAATCTCCGTCCGTCGATATCCGAGGTAAGTTATTAAGCATATATTTTGTATCGATTTAAACAACCATAATATCTATGTAATTATGCCGAATTGAATCATATATATATATATATACATGTAGTAATGAAATTATCGAATGTAAAAAGAAGTAAGATGTATTGAGTTGTTGACTTTCGGCACTAAGTGTGCGGGTATTAATATTTACGATTATGAGATTGGCACTAAGTGTGCGAGTTTAATTGTAAAGCACTAAGTGTGCGAGTTTGATTATTAAGCACTAAGTGTGCGAACTTACTATATATTTTCGAATAACTATTAGCACTAAGTGTGCGACCTTATCGAGTAATCATGGATAGTGGAATGAGTAAATACTTGGAGTTCTTGAGGAATAGCCGTTATGTTTGTGTTCGAAATTGAGCTTGGTAAGTCTTGAACCTATGTGGTGATTATATTTGGAATCAAATATATAAGTTAATTGTGGAATAGATGAAATGCTATTTGGATGTATAATTTAAATGAAAATAAAATGATATATGGAAATACATTATGTAACAGCCCGATTTAGGGCCTAGTCGGAATAGTGGTGGGAGACCACGAATCCGAGGTGAATTTATGAGTTTTTAAGGTTCATGCCATGTTTGCATGTTAGTGTGAAAGTTTCATGAAGCAATTTTGCTAAATTGAAGTTGAATGGTCAAAAAGGACCAAATTGCAAAAGTTGTAAAATGTGAGTTTCTAGAAGCATTTAGTATGAAATAGCTTTAGAATATTAATTATGAGTCCTTAAATAGCAATTTTCCCAAATTATAAATTTTGGACAAAAATGGACATGAGTTAGTAAAATAGAAATTTTTAAAGAGAAGGGCATTTTGGTCATTTGTCTAATAAGTGATTAAAATAGGAAAAAGATGATAAAATTTCATTCATCTTCTTCCTTCCATTGCCGAAAATTGAAGACTTCATAGCTAGGGTTCTTCATTTTTTTTAAGCTTGCTAGTAAGTTCATCTTAGCCCCGTTTTTAATATTCTTCGTGTTTTTGAAGTCCTCGTATTATGAACTAGCTATTTTTAGCTATAAAATAAGCTAATATGCATGTTCAAAAATTTCATCTATGAATGACATGCTTGTTAAATGATGTTTTATGGAAGATTATGAGAGTTTGATGTTAGATAAACATCTTTTCCTTAATGAATTTCATGAAATATGATAGTATGGACTAGTTTGTAATAGTTATGAAATTAGTCATACCTACTAGAAATAATGAAAATTGATGATTGCTATAGTAGGGAAAATGAATCAGCTAAGCATGTAGCTTAAGAAAGTTGAATGAAAATTATTTTACGAGCCTTGGGGCAAAAGTGAAAATATGAGAAAGTATAGGGGCAAAATAGTAATTTTTGCCCAAGTATGAGTAAAGGGTCAATTTAGTCAATGTGAATATTAAATGATCTATTCATGACTATAGATCAAGAAAAACGAAGCCCGGATCGAAACCGAGGCAAGAAAAAGGTCGAGGACTAAATTGCATACCTAGCTACATTTTGTATATTGAGGTAAGTTTGTATGATTTCTAAGCTTTATGATTTATATCATTGAATTGCTTAGTATAATGTACAATGTTATGATGAAAAACGTTTAATGTTATGTTAAACAAAGAAATTAATGAGATCAAGCATGAGAAATCCCCGATTGAAGTTGAATAACTTAGGATACTCGATCTACCACACGAAACAAGAAAGTCCGTATAAGACCAAGCCGAGGCATGGAATCGGCAAGCAAGCAAGCAAGATATCATGTAAGTCCAAGGCAAGCTTGGCATTGAATAAGATATCATGTAAGTCCAAGGCAAGCTTGGCATTGAATAAGATATCATGTAAGTCCAAGGCAAGCTTGGCATTGAGTAAGTTATCATGTAAGTCCAAGGCAAGCTTGGCATTGAGTAAGTTATCATGTAAGTCCAAGGCAAGCTTGGCATTGAACAAGTTATCATGTAAGACCAAGGCAAGCTTGGCATTGAAAAGTTATCAAGAGAAAGAGATCCCATATAAGTCCAAGTTAAGGCATGGCATTGGTGAGAACAAGAAAGACTTCGTATAAGTCCATGTTAAGTCATGGCCTCGAAATTTAGATGAGATTTAGTATCCTCGGTTATTCATATAAATTCATCGGGCAACGAGTTAAGCTCCAAAGAGATAACAAGAAAGCTAAGTAAGTAAGGTTATTATCAAGTGATAAAGAATATTATTCATGTTATGAATGATGAATTAGAAATTATGAGTATTATGTTCAAGTATCTTTGATCAATGTAATCTAGTGATACTGTGTACTTTGTTTGCCTATCAAGTATGAGACTAGTAAGTTTCATGAGTTATGTAAGAATCAAGTATGAGTAAGTAAGCTTTTATAGTTGAAATTTACGATGCCATTGTTTATGTCAAATGGTTTATATTAAGCAAGTGCACGTTGCTATGTGCATTATGCAAACTTACTAAGCTAAATGCTTACGTCTTTTATTATTTCTTTCTATGTAGTCCCGCCAAGCTAACTTGTGGATCGTTGAAGTCGGAGCTCGAATCACACTATCAACCGCTATTTTGGTATAGCCAAGTTGTTTATTTAAGTATGGCATGTATAGGAAACATTTCATTTTGAGTATATGTCTTAGAAAAGGGAAAAGCATGGGCTATCAAGTTTATTATTATTCTTTTGTAAATGGCTAAATGATTGGCCGAGATTGACTAAGTATGTATGTTATTGATATCAATGGATCATGTTATATTGTTCGTTAAAGTTGTAGTGATTTGAGTTGTTGAGATAGTATGAATTTGCTCTTGATTTCAGGGTGGCAATTGGCTTGGTAAATAGCCTCTAAGTGCCCAAACGGTCGGACACACGGGCGTGTGTCTAAGCCGTGTGTACCCTGCACCATTGCACCTTAAGTCAGAATATCAAGTTGTAGTACACGGTCTAAGTCCACGGGCGTGCCATGGCCGTGTGTTATAAGTCAGAATGCTAAGGTTTTTCACATGAGCCAGGACCACGGGCGTGCCATGGCCGTGTGAAGTTTGGCAGTAAGCTCGAGTTTTAAGCATAGTTAGGAGACATGGGCGTGTCTCAGGTTTACACGGGCGTGTCCCAACTCACATGAGCGTGTGACCCCTGTTTCAATGAAAAGTTTTCGATTGAGTTCCGAAAGTTTACAGACATGAGTTTAAGGCCTCGTAGGCCCATGAAATGTACGAATTGTTTAAGAATGAGAAGTTTTAATTTCGGAACGAAATTTTATAGCCCGTAATGTCATGATTAAGAAAGTCAAGCATAGTAATGTCCCGTATCCGGTCTGAGCCTCGGACTCGGGTATGGGGTGTTACACATTAAATATCATATTGAATGTTATATGAAATGTTAATGGAGACTTGGCTGTTCGAGAGCATGTAATGATAAATGTGTGAATAGCTTTGTGTTAAATCATATTGATGTTCGAATAAGATGGTTTTTGTGTTTGGAAGATATATGTTATATTGTAGAATGAGATGAAGTGTATTATGCATATATTTCTTTTTTTTTTTACATGATGATGGAATGCCATAATGTATTCGGCCTTGTATTTGAAATTGAAGAAATGTTTTATGGTTGAGTAATTATATATTGATTTTGGTTAAATCATAGTATTCGATTAATAAGTGCCTTATAATATAGTAAGTTAGTGATTATATGATTTAGTAGCATGAATTAGTTATATGGTATTTGAGATATCAAGTTAAATTTTAGAGTTTAATTGCATGTAACTTACTAAGCTAAATTATCTTACACTGTGTGGATAATTGTTTTTGATTTATAGGTTTTGGTGATCGTTACGTGCTCGGGGATCGTCAGTGAAGCTCGTCACACTATCGTCTATATTTTGGTACTCTTGAAAGCTTAAGTTTAAAGTTATGGCATGTATAAGCTATTCTATCTTTTGAATCCGTTGTGAATGAGAAGTGTATTTAAGCCATGCGAAAATGGCTTAGTTATTATATGTTATGCTGGGTTTAAAATGTTTTTGGATTAATGTTTTGATATGTTTAGTTTAATGGTTTAGTTATGATTTAAATCTATTTGATAAGTATGGATTATAATTTGAATCATTGATTTATATATATTAATTATCCGTATAAATTGGTTTTGTCATGAATCACTTATGAATATTTCATATTAGTAGGTTTAAAGCCTGTTATATATTGACCAAGGTCTAAAATCATTTAAAGATACGTTCGTGCTATGAATTGATTGAGTTATATCAAGTTATTATGACATTTGGATGTATTAACGTGCTATTATAGAATGTGAATTATTTTTAAAGTATAATTGTAATTTAAATATGCGGTTATACTCTAAAAATGATAGACGATATGAGAATTGAATACATTAGTGGTTGGTATGTGTTCTTAAAATTTATTATATTAAAATGGTCAAATGCACATGGCTTTGTAAATAGCATATAGGCATGTTTGGTCTTTAAATGATTTGCCAAGTCTGTTTTTTTTTTTTTTTTTTAATAGCCAATTTGAATGTTGCACATGATTTGAATAGTATGCTATGTGAAATGTTTTATTTGGTTTATTAATACATGTATATAATTATGAAGTCAAAGAATTAATATTAATTTGAACTCGTTTGAACTTGGGAATTATAATTCGTGCATACAATGTAATTAATATTTTAATATATTTATTTTTACGAATATGATCTATGGAATTATGTGATTGTATGAATACTATGTTTTCTTCGGTAATACCTCGTAACCCTCCGGCGACGGTTGCAGGCTAGAGGTGTTACATTCGATTGGTATCAGAGCTACGGTTTAGTCGATTCTCGGACTAACGTCGCGCGTATGAGTCTAGCTATACATGCCATAATTTTTACTGTGATAGTGTGATGACTCCTGACAATAAAAATGTGTTTTTCATATAGTAAATGGATCCTGATCCCGATCGAGTCGTAGCGGACGATGTCGAGAGTGTAGCGCCTGCTCCCGCGCAAGGGACAGAGCCGGTTGATTCTCGGCCGAATACGAGTAACCATGGTGATGAGGCTAAACAAGCCTTCTATACTATGATGAACGAATGGTTTACTCAATATATCCGGACAAATCCGGCTATTCAACAACCTCCGACCCCGATTAACCCACCTCCGATGCCTGTGGTACCTCCGACTATCGATCCTATGAGATTGAATAAACCTCCTGTTGATAAAATCAAAAAATACGGAGCTGAAGAATTTAGGGCCACAGCTAGTGATGATGCTGAACGGGCTGAATTTTGGCTCGATAATACCATTCGTGTCTTTGATGAATTATCCTGTACACCTGATGAGTGCTTGAAATGTGCTATATCTTTGTTACAGGATTCAGCCTACTATTGGTGGAACACTCTTGTAACACCCCTTACCCGAGACCGTTGCCGGAGTCGAGCACGAGGCATTACTAGACTTAACTTACTAAATCAGGGCATAAAAATTGAAACTGTCCATCTGCGTCATGTTCACTAAATTGACTATAACTCG
The DNA here is from genome assembly GCA_025698515.1 of Gossypium sturtianum. NCBI lineage: Eukaryota > Viridiplantae > Streptophyta > Magnoliopsida > Malvales > Malvaceae > Gossypium > Gossypium sturtianum. The sequence goes on from CM046947.1 coordinate 75,510,021, forward strand.
AGTTACAAAACTTGAAATTTAGATCTGTAAATTTTCCCTGAAACTAGACTCATATATCTTCCTAATATAATTTTTCCAGAATTTTTGGTATGGCCAATTAGTACAGTTTATTAGTTAAAGTCTCCCCTGTTACACAGTTCGACAGTTCTGACCCCTCTGCACAAAAGATCAATTATCTCATAATATACAACTCTTTTGCCTACACCGTTTCTTTCATATAAAAATAGACTCAATAATATTTAATTATATATCTCATTCACACCATAATTCCATTTATACTATTTTTAGTGATTTTTCAAAATCACATCACTGCTGCTGTACAAACTGTTCCCCTGCATATACTTACATAATTTCTTTCTAATAATTACCAACTAGGCATTACATAATATCCAAAACATGCTCTTAATTAGCAATTTTAATAGCTAATCATTACCAACATTTACAAGCCAATCTTAAGCCATATCATAAGGTTATACACACAAGATAGCTAAGTCCCTATACATGCCATAACTTAAAACGTTCGAGTCACAAAATACCAATATAATCCTTTGATAGTGTGTAACGATCTCCGACGTCCTTTCGATCCCCGAGTTGGCTTGTAATACTATAAAAAAAATAAAGAATAGGTGTAAGCATAAAGCTTAGTAAGTTTACATGTAAATAGATAACAAAATTCTTAATAAATTATCTTATGTTTTTCTTATCAAGATCACTTAAGCTTTTAACTCAATATACTTAAAACTTGTATAATTGCCTTACCTTTTAACATGAATTTATCTTACCTTACCTTTTTAGCTTGAACTTGTCTTACCTTTACTTTGGTATACTCTTTGAATTTTCCCGTTGAACCACTTGGAATACTAAGGATACGCGGGTACCTTTCCTTATGAAACTTAACCATTGCCATGTCTTGACATGGTCTTACGTGGTATCCTTGCCTTATGAACTCACCAATGCCATGCCTTGGCATGGTCTTACATGGGACCTTTGCCTTATAGAAACTTATCAATGCCATGTCTTGACATGGTCTTACATGATTTCCTTAAACCCTAATGTCATGACATTTGTATCCTACACATTCCTAAGGTTCAACGGAACTTTACGAGATAGCTTTTCCGTCAATTCATACTTGAGTCTTTGAATGATAAATTTATAAAATAAATATATAAATTCTGGAATTTAATAGTATTAAATGTAAAGTAATAGAATATTGCATTTATTTACTGCAAACTTACCTCGAAACAAAATACGATCAACTATATCGACTTAATCCTCTATCTTTTCTTTCCTCGATCTAACTCGATTTCGTTCTTCTTGATCTATAATAGCAAATTTAGCTTATTTAATACTCACATTCATCAAAACAGTCCTTAACTCTTAACTTTAACAAAATTACAATTTTGTCCCTAAACTTTTACATATTTACACATTTGCCCCAAAGCTCGGAAATTAAACTTTATCCCTTATTCTTATGTTTTATGACATGCTGATCATTTTTCCCTTCTATGGAAACATCAAATTCTCACTCTAACTTGTACTTATGAACATTAGGTATTTTTACCGATTAAGCCGTTTTAATCGTTTTCACTTAAAATCACTTAGCAAAAGTTTTTTAACATAATTTCAGACTTCATATTCTATCATAAAACATCAAAATAAACAAATTTCACCTATGGGTATTTTTCCAAATATGAACCCTAGGTTAAATTATTGCTAGATTAAGCTAAATCAAGTTACCGGGACTCCAAAAACGTAAAGAACATTAAAAACGGGGCTTGGAATCACTTAATATGGAACTTGGAAGCTTGAAACAGACCCTAGCTATGGAAAACCCTTGAAATTTCGTCCTAATGAAGAAGATGAGCATATTTTGCCATCTTTTTCCCTTTTAATTTCTTTTTATTACCAAATGACTAAATTACCCTTCATTAAAAACTTTGGTTCTTTCTACCTATATATGTCCATTTTTGTCCATGAAAGCCTAATGGTATAATTACCATTTTAGGACCTCTACTTCAATTATGCTCTTCAATTAAATCCTTTACCATCTAAAACTCATATTTATCAACTTTTGCAATTAAGTCCTAATAGGCAAATTAGACATGAAATCAATAAAATTTCTTATCAATACTCTAACACATGCATCTAATCACTCAATAAATCATAATAATTACTTAAAATAACCTTTTATATCTCATATTCATGGTTTCGCAACCACAGTTCCGTTTAGGCCCTATTTCAGGATGTTACATTTCTCCCCCCCTTTAGGGATTTTCGTCCCCGAAAATCTTACTCGTGAAGAGATTTGGATATCTGTTTTCGTGATAGCCTCTTCGGGCTCCCATGTAGCTTCTTCTATCCCATGCCTATCCCATAATACTTTCACAAGTGCAATACTTTTTTTCCTTAATTGCTTAACCTCCCGAGCTAGAATTTTTACTGGTTCCTCACCGTAAGTCATATCTGGCTGAATCCCAACCTCTGTTTGCGAAATGACATGCGATGGATTTGAACGATAACGACGTAGCATAGACACATGAAACACATTATGAATCTTCTCTAACTCAGTCGGCAAAGCTAATCTATATGCCAATGGCCCAACTCTCTCAATCACCTCAAACGATCCAATAAAACGTGGACTTAGTTTGCCTTTCTTGCCAAATCTGAGAACTTTCTTCCATGGCGATACTTTCAAAAATACCCTGTCACCAACTTGAAATTCAATTTCTTTTCTTTTTAAATCCGCATAGGATTTCTGTCTATCTAAAGCTGCTTTCAAGCAATCTCTGATGACTTTTACTTTCTCTTCTGTTTCTTTGACTAGATCAACCCCGTAAATCTGATTTTCCTTAAGCTCTATCCAATACAAAGGTGTGCGACATTTACGTCCATACAAAGCTTCATAAGGTGCCATCTTCAGACTCGATTGATAACTATTATTGTAGGCAAACTCTATTAACGGCAAATATTTCTCCCAACTACCTTGAAATTCCAATACGCAACATCTAAGCATATCTTCAAGTACTGAATAACTCTTTTCGATTGACCATCACCGAGGATGGAAAGTCATACTAAAACTCAACTTTGTACCTAAAGCTTCCTCGCAATTTCTTCCAAAACCGTGAAGTAAATCTCGGATCTCTATCCGAGATAATCGATAACGGTACTCCATGTAGTCTTACAATCTCCGAAATATACAACTCGCCAACTTGTCAAGTGAATAATCCATACGAATCGGGATAAAATGAGCCGACTTCGTTAACTTATCAATCACAACCCATACCGCATCTTTCTTTCTCGGTGTCGAAGGCAATCCTATCACAAAATCCATAGTAACTCGGTCCCATTTCCATAAGGGAACTAATATAGGTCTGCAATAAACTGAAGGTACTGATGTTCGCCTTTTACTCACGACAAATCAAACATCTAGAAACAAACTCGATATATCTCTTTTCATTCTTGTCCACCAATACATTTTTTCAAATCATTATACATCTTTGTACTACAGGTGAATAGACAAAGAATCGCTATGTGCTTCTGTAAGATATTTGAATAAGCTCATCATTCTTTGGTACACATACTCATCTCTCGAACATCAAACAACCGTCGTAACCGATCTGAAAATCGGACTCTACACGACTCAGACCGAACTCTTTTGGCTTGCAACTCATCTTGTCATCCTTCGAGCTTCACAAATTTCTTTAAGAAACGCGTCGGTTTAGCTCTCAACTCGGCTAAAATAGAACCATCATCCGATAAGGCCAAACTAGTGTGCAAAGCTCTCAATGCAAATAACAATTTTCTACTCAAAGCATCAGCAACAACGTTTGCCTTACCCGGGTGATGATCAATCACTAGCTCATAATCTTTAATCAACTCTAGTCATCTTCTTTGCCTTAAGTTCAGATCTTTCTGAGTCATCAAGTATTTCAAACTTTTATGATCAGTGAATATTCAGCATTTCTCACCATACAAGTGATGTCTCCAAATTTTTAATGCAAATACAATAGCAGCTAACTCTAAATCATGTGTCAGATAATTTTTCTCATGTGGTTTTAACTGTCTAGAGGCATAAGCAATTACCCTTCCTTCTTGCATAAGTACACAGCCTAGTCCATTTAAGGATGCATCACTATAAATCACAAACTCTTTACCTGGTTCTGGTTGTACTAAGACAGGAGCTTCAGTCAACAATGCCTTTAACTTGTTGAAACTCTGCTGACACTTCTCAGTCCATTCAAACTTGACATCTTTTTGTAGCAATCTTGTCAATGGAGTAGCTATCATGGAAAATCCCTCTACAAATCGTCTATAATAACCGGCAAGACCAAGAAAACTTCTGACCTCTGATACATTCCTGGGAGGCTTCCAATCAACAATGGCTGAAATCTTATTCGGATCAACTTTAATACCTTCACCTGAGACAACGTGTCCAAGAAAACAAACTTCCCATAGCCAGAACTCACTTTTGCTAAATCTGGCATAAAGCTGATTATCTCTCAAAATCTGTAAAACTGTTCTCAAATGCTCTGCATGCTCAGTCTCATCATGAGAATAAATCAAGATGTCATCAATGAACACAACTACAAACTTGTCCAAGTAAGGTCTGAAAATTCGGTTCATTAAATCCATGAAAATGGTATGAGCATTAGTTAAGCCAAATGGCATCACAAGAAACTCATAGTGACCATACCTAGTTCGAAAAGTAGTTTTTAGAACATCTGACTCTTTAACTCGCAACTGATAGTATCCGGATCTCAAATCTATCTTAGAAAACATAGTGGCTCCTTTCAATTGATCAAACAAGTCATCTATTCTAGGAAATGGATATTTGTTATTTATGGTAACCTTGTTAAACTGCCGATAGTCTATGCACAATCTCATGGAACCGTCCTTCTTTTTCACAAATAATACTGGTGCACCCCATGGTGAATAACTAGGTCTTACAAAGCCTTTATCAGTTAATTCCTGTAGCTGAGCTTTCAATTCTTTTAATTCTATTGAAGCCATTCTATAAGGAGCAATAGAAATAGGTGTGGTACCTGGAATCAATTCAATACCAAACTCAACTTCTCTGATAGGAGGCAAACACAGTAGTTCTTAGGAACACATCAAGAAACTCATTTACCACAGGCACTGATTCAATTTTCAACTCTGGATCTTTAGTATTCAACACAAAAGCAAGATAAGCTTCACATCCTTTCCTCAAACATTTCTGAGCAGACATAACTGAAATCATGGTAATTGCACTATTTGACTCATCTGAATTAACTCGAAGGATTTCACCATTTTCACATTTCAACTCAATGAATTTCTTTCCACAATTCACTATCGCATCATGTGCAGTTAACCAATCCATACCAAGAATCACATCAAACTCATCAAATGCCAATAGCATGAGATCAGTCGGAAAATAGTAACCTCTAATCATCAAAGGGCATTTTTTACATACTTTGTTTACTAACACATGCTGACCAAATGGATTCGATACTTTAATCACAAATTTCGTAAACTCTATGGGCATGTTCATACTAGGCATCAGTTTTATACAAACATAGGAATGGGTTGAACCCGGATCAATCAAAGCAATAACATTAACATCATGAAGAGAAAATGTACCCGTAATTACATCGGGGGAGGATGCCTCTTCACGATTACGGATGGCATAAGTCCTTGCGGGTGCTCTAACATCTGATCTCGTTGCTGTATATCTAAATGCACCTCTACCTGCCCCTACTCCCGAATTTCTCTGATGTCTGCCTCTAACGGGGGCAATACCTGATCTTGCACTCGGTATTACTTCTCTTTTAACCATTTCGGGACACTCCCGAATGAAATGATTCGGCGCACCACATCGGAAACAACCAATCTCAGTTGCTCGACATTGACCTGGATGACGTCGACCACATTGAGGACACTCGGGTCTATCAGGCTGAATACTGCCAACACTCGCAATCGAAGTGGTTTGAGCTTTCGGATCCATAAATCTTCTACCTCTGTTTCGGCTAGAATACCCGGCTGAAAAATTAGATCTCGTAGAAAACTCCCTAGGCCTCTTGGATGTAGACTGAAACGACTTGCTCATCTGTCTTTTCTTTGTGTCTTGCATCTCAATTTCAGCTTTACCTTTTCTTTTTAATAACTCTTCTGCTTTACAGGCTCGTTCAACTAAAATAACAAACTCTTTTATCTCTAATACACCAACTGACAGTCGGATATCATCATTGAGCCCATCCTCAAATCTTTTACACATGATAGCCTCTGTAGACACACACTCTCGAGCATAATTACTGAGTCGAACAAATTCACGTTCATAATCGGTCACTGTCATCTTACCCTGTTTTAACTCAAGGAACTCTTTTCTTTTCTCGGTCAATAAACCTCGATCGATGTACTTCTTACGGAACTCCTCCCGAAAGAAATCCCAAGTAACTCTTTCTTTTTCGGTACTCATCGACACAAGTGTCTTCCACCACCGATAGGCCGAATCTCTAAGAAGTGACACTACACATTTAATACACTCTTAGGTGTGCGGGACAACTCATCAAAAACTCGATAGTGTTCTCGAGCCAAAATTCAGCTTTCTCTGCATCATCGTCTTTAGTAGCCCCAAACTCTTCAGCCCCTTGTTTTCTGATTTTGTCAACGGGTGGCTTCTCTCTTCTGACTGTATCTGTAACCTGGAGAAGCTACATGAGTAGTCTGAGGATCATGAGGGGGTGGAGGTCTAACAGCCGGGTTCGTACGAACGAACTCAGCAAACCATTCATTCATAGCTTGGAAGAAGGCTTCTCGAGCCCCTCCTCCCTGACTAACTGTAACGGGCCTTTCACGACTATCTTGTGGCACCGCCCCTTCAGCGGGAGTGGGCGCATTACTCTCTACATCATCTGCACTAGCTCGTTCGGGATCCATAACTATAAAAGAAAAACATTTTTAAATCGTCAAGAGTCGTCACACTATCAAAATATAAGTATGGCATGTATAGATAGACTCTTACTCATACTGAATATTTCGAGAACCGACTAAACCTTGCTCTGATACCAATAAATGTAACACCCCTTACCCGAGACCGTTGCCGGAGTCGAGCACGAGGCATTACTAGACTTAACTTACTAAATCAGGGCATAAAAATTGAAACTGTCCATCTGCGTCATGTTCACTAAATTGACTATAACTCGAGTTACGAAACTCGAAATTTAGATCCGTAAATTTTCCCTGAAACTATACTCATATATATTCCTACTATAATTTTTCCAGAATTTTTGGTATGGCGAATTAGTACAGTTTATTAGTTAAAGTCTCCCCTGTTACACAGTTTGACAGTTCTGACCCCTCTGCACAAAAGATCAATTATCTCATAATATACAACTATTTTTCCTACACCGTTTCTTTCATATAAAAATAGACTCAATAAGATTTAATTATATATCTCATTCACACCATAATTCCATTTATACTATTTTTAGTGATTTTTCAAAATCACGTCACTGCTGCTGTACAAACTGTTCCCCTGCATATACTTACATAATTTCTTTCTAATAATTACCAACTAGGCATTACATAATATCCAAAACATGCTCTTAATTAGCCATTTTAATAGCTAATCATTACCAACATTTACAAGCCAATCTTAAGCCATATCATAAGGTTATACACACAAGATAGCTAAGTCCCTATACATGCCATAACTTAAAACGTTCGAGTCACAAAATACCAATATAATCCTTTGATAGTGTGTAACGATCTCCGACGTCCTTTCGATCCCCGAGTTGGCTTGTAATACTATAAAAAAAATAAAGAATAGGTGTAAGCATAAAGCTTAGTAAGTTTACATGTAAATAGATAACAACATTCTTAATAAATTATCTTATGTTTTTCTTATCAAGATCACTTAAGCTTTTAACTCAATATACTTAAAACTTGTATAATTGCCTTACCTTTTAACATGAATTTATCTTACCTTACCTTTTTAGCTTGAACTTGTCTTACCTTTACTTTGGTATACTCTTTGAATTTTCCCGTTGAACCACTTGGAATACTAAGGATACGCGGGTACCTTTCCTTATGAAACTTAACCATTGCCATGTCTTGACATGGTCTTACGTGGTATCCTTGCCTTATGAACTCACCAATGCCATGCCTTGGCATGGTCTTACATGGGACCTTTGCCTTATAGAAACTTATCAATGCCATGTCTTGACATGGTCTTACACGATTTCCTTAAACCCTAATGTCATGACATTTGTATCCTACACATTCCTAAGGTTCAACCGGAACTTTCTGAGATAGCTTTTCCGTCAATACTTGGAGTAATCATGGATAGTGGAATAAGTAAATACTTGGAGTTCTTGAGGAATAGCCGTTATGTTTGTGTTCGAAATTGAGCTTGGTAAGTCTTGAACCTATGTGGTGATTATATTTGGAATCAAATATATAAGATTAATTGTGGAATAGATGAAATGCTATTTGGATGTATAATTTAAATGAAAATAAAATGATATATGGAAATGCATTAAATATCATATTGAATGTTATATGAAATGTTAATGGAGACTTGGCTGTTCAAGAGCATGTAATGATAAATGTGTGAATAGCTTTGTGTTAAATCATATTGATGTTCGAATAAGATGGTTTTTGTGTTTGGAAGATATATGTTATATTGTAGAATGAGATGAAGTGTATTATGCATATATTTCTTTTTTTTTTTACATGATGATGGAATGCCATAATGTATTCGGCCTTGTATTTGAAATTGAAGAAATGTTTTATGGTTGAGTAATTTTATATTGATTTTGGTTAAATCATAGTATTCGATTAATAAGTGCCTTATAATATAGTAAGTTAGTGATTATATGATTTAGTAGCATGAATTAGTTATATGGTATTTGAGATATCAAGTTAAATTTTAGAGTTTAATTGCATGTAACTTACTAAGCTAAATTATCTTACACTGTGTGGATAATTGTTTTTGATTTATAGGTTTTGGTGATCGTTACGTGCTCGGGGATCGTCAGTGAAGCTCGTCACACTATCGTCTATATTTTGGTACTCTTGAAAGCTTAAGTTTAAAGTTATGGCATGTATAAGCTATTCTATCTTTTGAATCTGTTGTGAATGAGAAGTGTATTTAAGCCATGCGAAAATGGCTTAGTTATTATATGTTATGCTGGGTTTAAAATGTTTTTGGATTAACGTTTTGATATGTTTAGTTTAATGGTTTAGTTATGATTTAAATCTATTTGATAAGTATGGATTATAATTTGGATAATTGATATATATATTAATTATCCGTATAAATTGGTTTTGTCATGAATCACTTATGAATATTTCATATTAGTAGGTTTAAAGCCTGTTATATATTGACCAAGGTCTAAAATTATTTAAAGATACATTCGTGCTATGAATTGATTGAGTTATATCAAGTTATTATGACATTTGGATGTATTAACGTGTGAATTATTTTTAAAGTATAATTGTGTTTTAAATATGCGGTTATACTCTAAAAATGATAGATGATATGAGAATTGAATACATTAGTGGTTGGTATGTGTTCTTAAAATTTATTATATTAAAATGATCAAATGCGCATGGCTTTGTAAATAGCAAATAGGCATGTTTGGTCTTTAAATGATTTGCCAAGTCTGTTTTTTTTTTTTTTTTAATAGCCAATTTGAATGTTGCACATGATTTGAATAGTATGCTATGTGAAATGTTTTATTTGGTTTATTAATACATGTATATAATTATGAAGTCAAAGAATTAATATTGATTTGAACTCGTTTGAACTTGGGAATTATAATTCGTGCATACAATGTAATTAATATTTTAATATATTTATTTTTACGAATATGATCTATGGAATTATGTGATTGTATGAATACTATGTTTTCTTCGGTAATACCTTGTAACCCTTCGGCGACGGTTGCGGGTTAGGTGTTACAATTTGGGCCGAGCCGGGCTCGGGTCAAAAATACCTTACTTGAGGCCCAGCTCGTTTTTTAAACGGGCCTTATTTTTTTTGTCCAAGTCCATTTTTCGGGCCTATATTTTTGCCCAAATCCTCCCACATTTCATGCGAGCCTTCGGACCGGCCCGGGTGCCCAACCCATGAACAGGTCTAGTTTCTCGCCATGATGCATACTTTAAGATCAAAGTTGAAACAAAAATTATTTTGTGGCTACAAATTACAAGTGTTCTCTGGTCTTAGATTACAATACAATTAAGTCAACTAATTGTTTCATTTTGTTGCCTGATTTTCTTCTATGTTATTTAAAATATAATTTATGGATTGAGAATTTCAAGAATTTATTTAAAACGACGCATAATTTTTGATAAATTTTAATAGCATTATTGACAAACAAAACAAATCCGTTGATAAATGATTGTCACAAAATCATATGGTAGTATGATGGTAGCAACAAAACCATCAGTAAAAAGATTGTTAACGGGATAAAAAATAGCCAACGACACTTTTAGTGACAGAGAAGCGTCACTGTAGATTGGGAGGTGCATCGATAAAGGTTTATACCAACATTATCTATAGTAACTTTATATCCTTCGTCGAGGTATATCTCATTTATCTGCTTGATTTAAGCCTATAGTGATGGATATTTTTTTCTATTGATAATATTTTTTCTATATGTATGTGAAAGAATGAATGAATAAATCATTAAAGTGCTAGTACCTATTCGGTTTTAATGGAAATTCTCGTTGCTTCCAACAAATTTGGATTTGAAGGTAATTGTTGCTTTCAACAATAAATCGAATTTTAAATGTTTAAGAGTTATTCATTTGGTTGATTAAACAATCGAATAGTGATGTAACAATATATTCTTTCAATAGATTTAATGTTGAATAGTGATGACTACCAAAAAGTGATGTGATTTTGGTAAAGATACCTTAGTAACTATTAATGCATTATATATATGTTTGGTTTAAAGTTGGAATTATTATTTTTTGTTGCAAGTAATATTATCCTTTCTTTCGCATGGCTATTATATTTGATATATTATTAAATTTATATACTCTCATATTGAGTTGATCAAAAGTTTTAAAATTTTACTTTTAATTTTAAGATATCAAATGATTGCTATGCTAGTAATATTTCACTAAATGTGGATAGTTGAAAGGCCTCTTAGTTATGTGAAAATAATTTTAAGAATCTCCCAAATAGTGAAAAGATGAATGAAAGAACATATTGATATATGATATCTTGAATGTTAACTTAAACATTCTTTAGTAAAAGAAAGTACATTTTGCATGTGTTGGATGTGTTGGTTTCTTAAGAACAAATTTTAATCCCGACTCGGACCGAAGAAGCAATATCACTCAATCATTATCAAACTGACCGCAATCTTTTTCTGTCCGTGAGGATCCCACCAGGGTGCCTTCTACTTCTAAATAGGCCATGAACTAGATCAGAATCATTCTCAACGAACCCATAAGAAGCGATCCTAATTTTTTCATCGGGTCTGGGTAAAGACCAAAGGTCTTGAGCGACCGATCCGGCAGAACAACTCAAAAGATAAAGAAGTATCGTTAATTTCTTCATGCTCGTTCCAAGCTCGAAGTACCATTTGTACAAATAAGAATCCCCTTCGTTACATGATTTCTTCTTCATATAGATAGATATAGGATCTAAGGGGCAATTAGTTAGAAGTACATTTTGTACAATAACCCTTCCTATCCAATAGAAAAGGATCCCATGATCCTGAACCGATCTTACCTGGGATCGCAAATCCCAAGTTTGTCTATGAAGAGCAGATCTAATTATATTAGTGTCTATAATTGATTTCTTTTGTGTAATACTAATCGATAGGGCCTCATTGGTAAGTGCTACAAGATCTCGTGCATTGGAACCCACGGTTATGGACCCAATTCCATTAGTATGGAACATTTTCTTTTCCAAGTGAAATCCCCTAGTATATGAAAGAGTGAAAAAGTCCTTTCGTTGTTGTGGAATAAGTAGCCTTCGTATCTTAATACATATATTTAATTTATTTGGGGCTATTAGAGTGGGATCAATGAAATTATATAAGTTAATAAATTTAGCTATCTTGTTAAAGAAAAAGTCATTGAGTTTGTTTTTTAAAGAATTAATGTAATTGGCTTCTTTATTCATTTATCCAACTTCAAGTTGGATTAAAGTTATGAAAATGGAATGATTGAAATTATACTAATGTGAATGAGTTGTGGTCACAATTGGTGCCAACTATCCTGGAAAAAGGGAAAATGTCCAAAAGGCATGTTGTAAAATAGACATTTGGATAGTTAGCCTATGAATTGATTTTATATTAGAGATTAAATCTTTAATTTATAATAATAATGTGAGAAAATAATTTTTCTTATTTAGTACTACTACAATTAGTATGAGTTTCAACTCACTTATTAAACACGGATCATGGGAACCCAACTTTTAATTAATAACCCCTAATTTTAAAGTTTAATAGGTAAAAACAAGTTACCGTTATGTGTCTATGATGCAGTAGTAAAACTCATTTTAAAAACAAGTTTAATTGAAACTAATGTGGTCCACTGCGTATAGAAGATGAGTTTAATTACTCTTAAGGGAGATAACTGTTTATTATTTAAATGTCTAAAGTAATGGAGACATTAAAGGAACTCTACTTATATAAACATAAGAAGTGTTGCCGCTTTAACAAGCAGAGGTGGGATCTCTCTTGTAAATGTTTATTATAAACAAAATAAGCACATGGCCATATTAGTGCTAAAAGTGAGCAACCTCTGATAGGAATATAAATGAATATTATGTGTGGTGTATTTCAACTTCTAATACTAAGAGTTGTGGTTCAATCTTTGGACACCAACGACTTCATTAGAACTTTGAGATATTTCTGCTAATTCATGGTTCAAATCGAGAGATACCATCTTGTATGCATAATATTTGTTTGTGTGAAAAACCTTAAAGTAAATTACCAACATTTTAAACTAAATGGGGATTGTTAGTAGTTTATAATGTTGGTAGATAATAATACTTTATTACCTAGAAAAGTCTAATAAATTATAATTATTAATGAATAGTTGTGTTGTAAAGACATACCTTTTGTACGTAAAGTTGCCTTATAAAGATATAACTTTATGTAAAGTTATTTTATAAAACAACATAATCTTATAAAAGGGTATCTTATTAAAAAGTATCTTGTAAAAAGATACACCTATTGAATTCTTGTATAAAAAAATTTTCTATCAGTCTTTTTTATGGTTCTTCTTGGAATGTTGATGGTTTTGTTGTATTTTAGAGGCATTTTAAAATCTTAAAATTATTAAAAAAATCAAATAGAAAAACTGAAATAAAAAAAAATAAAATAATGTTGTTAAAATAAAATGGTGTTAATATTTTAACAACATTATTTTTTTTCTTGTTTCAATTTTATGGTTTAATTTTTTTATATTTTATTATTATAATTTACTAGCATTTACTAAAAAAAGAAATAACTTTAATTTTAATTATATTAAATTATTATTTAAAAAATAAAATAACATTAAAACTAATTTAAATTATAGAAAATATGAAATAAATTATATACAATAAAAATATTTTAAGATTAGAAAAACAATCTGACACAAAAAATAACATGAAATAATAAATATGATTAGTAAAACCACTTAAATCAAATAATGTTGTCAAAAAAAAAAAAACTAATGCAAATCAATTCTTGATTGATTCTAAGGAATAATATTATTTAATATTAAAAAGAAATTTAAAATATCTTTATATTATAATTTTTTATCCGATAGGATGTGGATCTTAAGTCGTTCATGAATAAACTTACAGGTCAATTTATAATTATATACTAAATAAAAATATAAATAATTATGTAATAAATCTAATTACTAAGGTTTTTGAAATAATTTTAGAAAAGTAAAAAGGAAGGAAAATATCTAAATCCATCATTTAAAAACAAAACAAAAATTAAAAACTTTTTGTTTGGATGAATAAAATTCGAGCCATAAATTGTCATATAAATAAATGTACGCATTAACCATTTCAATTATATCATTTAAAATTAAAACAATATAATTAATAAATGTAATTGTTATTTGTACAATTTTTATATCAAAATTTATGGTTTAATATAGAAACAATATTAGGTCGCGTTTGAAACCTTGGATTTTAGAATTAGATTTAGATTTTAAATATAGTGTAAATAGAGTTGTAAAACTTTAAAAAATATAGCATTCATAGGGGTGAGTAATCGGTGTAGAAAAATCGAAAACCGACCAAACTGACTTCCCCATTTTATGAAATCAAAATCAAACCAATTCTGGACCAAAATCGAAAAAATCGACTTGAGTTTATAGCAATCGGTGACCGACGGGTTTTTTTTTTTTAAGTTCTAAAGCACAGAGTAACTTACAACCGAATACCAAACTACAAATAGATATAGATAAAGAAAAAACAAATATTACAACTTTAAAGAACACCAAATTCAAGTTCAAAAAGAAGCAGCACCCATAAAAAGCCACAAAATCACAGTCCAACATAAAAAGTTTGCCACAAAAACCAAGCAACCAATGGCAAACTAGTATCTAACGGTTCATTATCCAACATCGTGCAACCATAAATGACCTACAAAGAAAACAAAAAAGAAAATTATAGTAAAAACTAAATATTTCCCATCCCAACATAATTTGGCAGCAGCTTATTACAAAATGTATACAAATCTCAATGCTCAAACCATTAATTTCTGTCCATTGGCATTGCTACTCAATGACAAGGTCTAATGCACGTTTCGACAAATCTAAAGACAATATTTAAAGTAACATAAGTAAATAAGTAATATTTGAAATAAATCAATGACGTAAATAAAATTATAAAGTATTAATTTCTTACCCAAATCAAACTTATCAAGTTGGCAAACATCAATTTCAGGTTCAAACACGTCCGAAGCCACGTAGCGAATTTTGAGCATAAATAAGGGCTTGTACAATCCTAGGAGTTAAAAGAACTCCTATATACATCAAGCACATGACCACCGGTGCTAAAAGCCAATTCAAAAGCCACGGTAGAAATTGGAGTTGCCAACACAGCATGAACCATGTTTGAGAGGATAGGGTATCTATGGCTATCGAGTTTTCTGTTGGATTTGATGCCCCAAATGTAGTATATTCGTTTGTAAACTTGTAATCTTTTCAAATAGACTGGTTAATAAAACAAATTCATTGATTACATTAATATACTTTGTATGATTATCCTTATGTGACTTTTGCACGCAAAGCAAAATAAAAGCAAATGTTGCTCATTGGTTGTCTAATGTTCAAACTAATACTAAGTAGTATTATATGGTCAGATCATAATACGGAAAGAAAACTTATATTAGTAGACGAACCTAAACATGTCCTTAGTCAAATCAGAAATAAGCAAATCGTTTGAAAGACTAATATGTCGTCTATCAAGTCCAATTGGAGAGATGTTTTGTTTTGGGCATCGGAGCAGATGACTAGCAGAAGCTAGAAACATAGATGTCACTGACTTGACTAAAAGTACATTGGACTGAACTCAAGAAGAATAGATTCTGAATTCATTTATGGATTTATTCACTTGTGATGTTCATAGTGTGGTGTCGCGTGTGAATATGATATGTGAATTGTGCAAGTATACACACCAAATCAAGTAATAAAGTGATAAGTGAGTTCATCTCCGCAGGGATCAGATCAAGTATAGAAATGGTCAAGTTATAATAATGATTAATGTTATGGCAAAACTGAGTTAAGTAAGTAGTGATAAATTAAAATAATAAGGATGAATGTGAGATGTATACTGACTAATATTGGAAAATGTTAAGGCAAAGCAAGAGTAAAAATGCAGTGGCAATTACGAGAATGATGACGTGACTATTAATAAGTAAATGAACAGATAAACAACTAAGTATGCTATGGCAAAGATTCTATGGCAAAAGATAAGGGTTACGCGATGTTGAGTGGGGAAGGTCGGGATTACTAAGAATTTACTTTTCTTGCCAACAATGCCTTAGCAAAATCATACTTAACCTATTGCTCAGAAGAATTCTAAAGTGGTCTGCTTCTTTCGAGAGCAGAAACCTCAAGTTACATTGCTTGTGTCTATAGGCCTTTAATATGGTACTCTGCACTGTTTCCTTCTATATGAACGTTGCTTTATGTCTAGAGTCTACTACAAGTATCTATCGAGTACTTGTTCATATCATTCAACCACGGTCTAACTAATCTAACCTTTTCAGACTTTAGATTAATTTATAAGTGTATACTGCACAGTCGACTATGTCTAGGGATTGCTCATATAAATTTTAAAGAATAAAACAATTAAATAAAATAGTAAAATAATTCAGATTTATACTACAACCATTAAAGACACTTAAAGTTTCATCAAAGTAATCCCAACCCTATGAGATTTAGCTCATAGGTTGGAAAATAAAATTCAACTCAAACATCGTTTTCATCATTGTAATTCACGAAGGAACATATTAAAAATAATGGAAGAGCGTCAGGAAGACAACGTTCACTTGTCCAATCCCCACTCCAGTTGCGCAGTGTCCTGAGGTGGCTGATAGGGACTGCCTTCGTTTTTCCTCTTTCTGTCTCTATTCAGCCACTACCTTTTTGTTTCGCCTAAGGATCTTTTCCTCCTGTTTGCCCTTATGGTTTCCTCCTTTTCTTCTTTTTAAATTATTTTTTTCCTTTTTCAGGATAATTCCAACAGCCCAAGATTTATCTTCTCCTCTTTTCTAGGCAGATTTATCTGGTACAAGTTGAGTTGGGTTGAAATTGATATGCGTTTAATGCTGACTGGACACCTTCCTGGAATTGCCATGGCATATGAGTTGGCAATCTAACCACCCTTTTGCCCCAGCAAAACTTCACTCCTTTATTTTCTTGTTCCTCATCATGCACCTGCCAGTACCACAAAACAGCCCTTCCACGAGCAAGTAAAAGTACATAATATTTAAATGCAACCTAATTTCTAATGCAATGCTAAAAATACTAATGAAATATCCTAAAATGAAACTAGATGTACTTAAGTACATGCAATTAACTAGGTCCAAAGGCATGAAATATAATTCTTTCCAAGAGTTATCACACCCCCAAACCTAAGTTATTGATTGTCCTCAAGCAAAATATGCATGCATGCATAAATGCCAACATTTTGCCAGCGCACTAAACTAACTCATATTGCTAGACTATTCGAAGAACAACAAGTACATCAGTTCTCAACAATCTCCTTTTTCCTAAAACTCGTTCGAGTGTCAAAGGGTTCCTCAATAAAGATAGTGCAAAAATTTCTCCCTAAACACAGAATCTCCTAAGTACTCATGTATTCTCTTTTGGACTATAACAACCATCTTCTAATTTACTTAGTTCATTTATTACCTAAACATAAGTTACTTTCTTTAAACCTACTCAAAATATATTAATCATATTTATGCTTTTTTTAATGGTATTATTATTAGGGGATTTAGCATGTCACAAAATTCTTTGACTTGAAAATCGCAATGGAGCATACACCGAATTGCTGAGTACTCAATCATGTAACAATTTAAACCAAAAGTCGCCCATGAAGCTCAAACTTTTGACTAAAAAGATGGACGGAGCATACAACTACCTCCTTAGCTACTCAGTCCTTATTGCTACAGCGGAGTGCCCCTAATTTTATTTCCATGAAACACACTCTTGCTTAGACTCACCTTTCTAATCAACAGCACAATGGAGCAAACAAAGAGATACTGACCTTCTTGGCAATTCTAAACATTATCCTTTATTTAAATAATGTTGTGGCAATATAACTAATGCTTGGCTTTAAAAATCCCTAAGTTTATTAAAAGATACTTACTATATCCCCCCCCCCAAAAAAACAAACACACTGAGTTAAATTCACCCAATCCACTGTCACATGTTCTAGGTATATCGAAAAATGTAAACTCATCATCGAACATTATAAGTATAAATTGTACTTCTTATAGACAAAATAGTACTTCGATGGTTACAATGCAGTGGCAAAACATCTATATTATATAAAATGAAACCTAAATGCACAATACACCCCTAAATCTAAGGAATGCATTGTCCTCAATGCATGTGCATGTAACAAAAATATAGCTATGGATAGACAAATGTCATGGCAAAATGAAATGAAATGCATGATCATCAAAAGAAAAAAAAAACTAATCTGGTTTGGACTGTATTGTAGATACTTTATTCAGTTCTTCGTGTAGACTTGCGGGTACTGACCTTGTACCTCATCTTCCTTTTCATGGGGTTTATATCTTCGTATTCCTTATCGGTCTCCGTGAGATCATCGATCAACTGATCAATTGGACGATTTTTGTAGTCATAGAGGCTGGTGGATATAGTGGTACAAGAGTTTTGCCTTTTGTGGTGGCAGGAGTTGTAGTAGTAGTAGGGTCATTATGTCATTCCTTTCCTTCTTTATCCTTCCCAAGCTCAACGGATGTTGATTTCTCGATTTCCTCAGCAGCTTGTCCAACATCAGCATTGGTCTCTTCATTTACTGAGTCAGCTTTGGCAGTAGTTGGAGCTGGTTCCGCTTTAGTCTCAGTAGATGGGAGCAAAGTCGTGGGAAAGACAGGAAATTCTGGCATTGGCTTTGAAAAATTCTTTTGCAGAGATCGCTTAACTACCAAATCCTTATCCCTCACATATAACCAGTACTGAGCCTGCTACTCTTTAGCCTGGACCAACTTTTCAGCTAGTTGGTACTGCTGACTTTCAAACAGGGACATCCTTTGCTCTAGCTGTTTCAGGGAATTCAATATTTGCTGGTCGAATGAGCCTCAAGTGACTGAAGGTGCTACTGTGGAAATGCACGTGGCAGTAGAAGCCTGACTCTGTTGAGTTGCCAAGGCAGTGTCACTGCCTCGAAGCTTGGCAAAAATTGCCCTTGTTAGTCCACCCTGATTAGGGGTAATATCTTCAGCATCAATAAGAGGAACATTAGTGGTCTTACATAATGCAGTAATGAGAGAAGGAAAATTTAAATTTCCAGCATTCTTCTCCGCACAATGATGGACTTCTTAAAAGATGATCCTTCCTACATTAATCGTTCTTCCTTTTATAATAGAATGCAACAAAAGCATACTTTCCTTGGAAATGGTGGTATTGTGCGTGGATAACATAAGTCGACTTTTTCAGGAAATGATACCACACCTTCCCAATCAGTTTCAGTGAAGCCCTTTCAACAATGTAGCATTCCTGACTAGAGGCAATCCATTGTGTGCCTTCGACACATAAATCCTTCAAAAATTGTGTCAAACCCTCGGTTGTGACGTTATCTGCAAACTCGGTATGTTTAATTTGTACCTCTCTAAGGCCAAATTGGGCATTTATACGATCCTCATCAAACAGTACAAAAGTGCCTCACACATAAATGAAAGGAGAATCAGAGGAGTTCACATGGGCATAAAACTCCCTAACTACTCTGCCTAAAATATCATTTAGGTGCAAATAGAAAATGACCTACCCATGCTGCTCTACTATCGATGATACAGACTCGTTATATCCCATATGGGGTTCATCCTTAAACAAGAATCCCTGCTAAAAATAAAAGGGATGCTTTAGAATATTGTTTGAGTACCTTGTGGCCGTAGCAGAGTTAAAGAATGTATTTGGTTGGGAAGTGCCAGTATGCGATGATTCAACAATTTTAGAAACACTCTTGACATGAGCCATTAAGAAAGAATAAAGAGAAATCTTTGAGAGATGTAATGTAAAGAAAATGGAGTAGAGGTTGAAGATAAAGAAATCATAAAGGTGGGAGCTTTATGAGAAATGTAAAATGTGAATAGTTGAGGAGAGGGAAATAAGGGGGTTAATGATGACAATTTTAGGGAAGATGAAACGTGCTAGGGAAGTTTGTGACTTGGAGAGAAGAAAAGAAACAATTTTTTTGGGGGGAGAAAAGATAAAATGACCTAGCCCTACAATATAGGTTGTCTTCCTAAGGTTTCCCAAAAAAATTATTAGGTTAATTTACTCAAGAAATCTCTCACTTGGACTTTCCTACCCGGTCAACCCTTGATAATTTAACACCTCATCAGTCATCACCTAGTTTGTCACGACATAATGCTCCTTTATAATGCTACGAAAACCATCCTCCCAGTACATACTAATAAGTTTGATTCTTTTATCATGCCTTTCAAAAACTACACTAATATATAAAAAAATCAGAAATGAAATGACACGAAATAAAAATTTTGGACATAACTAACTAACATAACTAACTAAAAATATGAATTTAAAGTAAAGTAAATAAAATAAAAAAATTACTAACTCAAGCATTTTGAAGGTCGATGCTTTGCTTGCCACGCTCCACATGAGCACCCCAATAGTGTTTCAAGCGTTGACCATTAACTTTGAATGTAACACCCATTTTCATGTCTTTGATAACAACAATTCTATGTGAGAATACTTGAACTACTTTAAATGGTCCTGACCAGCGAGATTTCAATTTACTAGGGAACAATTTGAGTCTAGAATTAAACAATAATACATGTTGTCCTGGTTCAAATTGTCTTGGCATAATTCTGTTATCATGCCATCGCTTGGTCTTTTCCTTGTATAGTTTAGCATTTTCATATGCTTGTGCCTGAAACTCTTCCATTTCATTCAACTCTAACAACCTTTTATTGCCAGGAGCAGCCCAGTCCATGTTCAGTTTCTTGATAGCTTAAAATGCTTTGTTCTCAAGCTCAACAGGTAAGTGACATGGCTTTCCATAAACAAGTTTAAAATGCGACATCCCTAATGGTGTTTTAAACGCAGTTCGATAGGCCCACAAAGCTTCATCCAGTTTGGTGGACCAATCTTTACGAGATGGATTCACCATTTTTTCCAAAATTTGTTTAATTTCTCTATTAAAAATCTCAACTTGTCCAATTGTCTGAGGATGATATGCCGTAGCAATCTTATGATTCACCCATACCTGCGCAAGGCATTGGCCACCAGTTTACGATCAAAATGGGATCCTTCATCGCTGATAATGACTCTAGGTGTACCAAATCTTGTAAAAATGTTCTTATGTAGGAACTTCAGTATTGACTTAGCATTATTAGTAGCTAGGGCTATCGCTTCTACCCATTTAGAAACATAATCTACCACCAAAAGTATGTATAATTTGCCTACTGACGGTGGAAATGGACACATAAAGTCTATTCCCCATACATCAAATAACTCAACCTCTAGTATACTTTGTAGCGGCCTTTCATGTCTCTTAGATAGGTTCCTCGTTCTCTGACAACGGTCACACAATTAACAAAATTCATGAGCATCTTTGAATAGATTTGGCCAATAGAATCCCGACTGAAGTACTTTAGCGGTAGTTCTCATTCCTCCAAAATGTCCTCCATAAGGAGCTGAATGATAATGCTACGAAATACTGTGTATTCTGTCATTAGAGACACACTTTCGAATGATTTGATCAGCATAATGTTTAAATAAGAAGGGTTCATCCCAATAATATTGCTTAGCATCATGAAGAAATTTTCGCCTTTTATGGGTGTTTAAATTGGGCGGCATCAAACCACTTACCAAGAAATTCACTATGTTGGCATACCAAGGTAATGCCTTGGCAACTAACAATTGTTCGTTTGGAAAATCTTCTTTAATAAAGTTATCACTACCATATTTATTACCCGATTTTAACCTTGACAAATGATCAGTCACTTGGTTTTTAGTCCCCTTTCGATCCCGAATCTTCAACTTAAACTCTTGTAGTAATAGTATCCATATAATCAATCTCGACTTGGCATCTTTCTTATGCACCAAGTACTTAATAGCCGAGTGATTTGTGTAAATTGTGACCTTGGTACCCACTAGATAAGGACAAATTTATCGAACACGAACACCACAGCTAACAACACTTTTTCTGTGGTGGTATAATTAAGTTGTGCATCCGTTAGAGTTCTGCTAGCATAATATATTGCACGCAGTATTTTGTCTCTCCTCTGCCCCAACACTGCTCCCATGGCATAGTCACTAGCATCGTACATGAGTTCGAAAGGCAAGGTCCATTCTGGAGCTACTACAATTGGTGTTGCTACCAGTCTTTTCTTTAATTCCTTAAAAGAAACCAAACAATGTTCATCAAAATCTAAGGATCTATTTTGCTCCAACAGTGTGCACAAAGGTTTAGATATCTTCGAAAAATCCTTAATGAATCTTCTATAAAATCCTGCATGACCTAGAAAAGTTCTAACACCCTTGACACTGGTAGGAGGTGGCAATTTTTCTATTACTTCAATTTTTGCTTTGTCTACTTCAATTCTTCACTATGATATCCTATGCCCTAAGACAATTCCTTCATGAACCATGAAGTGAGATTTTCCCAGTTCAAGACAATATTTGTTTCTTCACAATAGCACAAAATCGATTCTAGATTTTTCAAACAATCTTCAAAATTATTGCTAAATACAGAGAAATCATCCATGAAAACTTCAAGGAAATTCTCTATCATATCCGAGAATATGACCATCATACAACGCTGAAAACTTGTCGGGGCATTACATAATCTGAACGACATCTGCCTAAACACAAAAGTACCATATGTAACACCCCAAACCTGGCCTAGACGTTATGACCGAATCTGGCAATGTCACATGATAGTGCTTTAGAAAACATAGTTACGATGAAACCATTTTTCGTTATCCTATGCTACCTTGCAAATACGTGTCGTTTGTTTCAATCATTATCCATTTTCAAAATGTTGTCCATTTTTCCAAATTATTTATAGTTCACGGAAGCATTTAAATCAGTTTGTGTAATCGTGGTGTTTTGGTAAAACATTTGTTTATTTTCAAAACTCACATCTTATCCTACTACTAGCAGTTATAAATCAGAATAAAAATCCAAAATTAAAATAAAAACCCTTAAAGGCCATTTAAAGTAAAACTTTTCCCGGATAAAATCAAAAACCATAAATAAAAATAAGAAAACCATGAAAGTCCAGAACCGTGGTCACCGCTGAGTCCTCCGCTGCGCCGACCCGTCTACTGCTGGGGATTACATGAACAGATTAAATAGAATAGGGTGAGTTTTCGCAAACTCAATGTGTAATCCTCACAGAAAACATACACATAGTATAATATCAGAGAACAAACATAAATTCACACTTCGGGTCTGAGCCCATTACAGAATCGGTGTGGACCTTAGCCCAATTAGATACAAAATAAGATATATTCTAGGGCCTTAGCCCATTTCAGACATAATATGCAGATCAGAACAGAATAGCAGAATCCTACCTACCAGCCTCTACACACCAACTCCGTCCAACCCTATACACCATGTGGGGATAAAATCAACCCACCCATTCCTACACACCATGCTGTACCGAATGCGGCACATAGTCAGAAATTTGCAGTTGAGCTGTCAGATAATAGGCTTAAGAGCCTTTCAGATACTTCCTCAAGTAAATCATCAACCCACCCCGATGCAATGCAACATACGCAGAATGTCATGCTATAATACAGATAACAGTCCATACATTCAAATCAGTATACATGCTAAGTGTAACATGTTCAGTACATATTTCACATAATCAAATCCCATAACTACGGGTCTAAGTACTGCTTACTGACCCTTCTTTAGGTTCACAGTCGGCTTGGGCGACTCGTGCAACCTTTCAAAACATTTCATAGAAATGAGCTCACACGCCCATGTGGCCTGCCCGTGTCGACCCACACGCCCGTGTGGCCCACACGACCCAAATTGGCCTTGGCCGTGTAGATCACACGGCCTGGCCCGAAATTCCACACGCCCGTGTGGTTCACCCGTGTGGGCCCACAAGCCCGTGTGGCCCACACGGCCCAATTGGTCGAGCCTGTTTCTCACACACGGCCTCGCTCGAATATCACACGGCCGTGTCACCTGCACACGGCCTGGCTCGTCGATCACACGGCCGTGTGGTGACTTACAGTCTCGCACACGGCCTACCACACGAGCGACCACACGCCCGTGTGGCATCGATAGTGAGGTTTTTGGCTTTTGCTGAAACCTCATTTTCTATGTTTTCGGGTACACACCTGGTATTGTTTCGATGTTTAAGCAATCCCTAGCCTTCTGGAACCTAAAATAGTATACCAAAATCTCGAAATTATCAACTAAATCTCAGTTCACCAAAACAAATCGAGCCAGATGCACACACTTACCGCAATCACACCCGTCTACTCGCACGAATCAATTCGTCGAAGAGAAAACTGCTTCACTACCGTCCCCTATGCACAAACAACAGAACTTACATCTTCAGAAACCAAACTACAAAAAACCAACAGCAACACTTACCGATAATGCACGAAAACAACAACCGAGGAGCAAGATGGACCGAAACGAAAATAAGGGGAAGGGGAAATCCAATTGAAATTTCGGCAGCAACAAATGGAAGATTGAATGGGGGAAAAAATAAAACTTAAGAGAGTGAGAGAGAGTGCCGAAATTTTCCAAATGAAACAACTGATCAGATACTAATAACTCCCCCTCCCAAACTCCTTAATTTTCTCCTTCAACCACTCCACTATCAGCATTTAGCTAAAACTCAAACTCCTACGCGACACTAGCAGCAAAATAATTCCCTCGCACGCACAGGGATTTGAACCCCAAACCTCCAACAACCTCTACACTCCACTTAGCCACCAGACCAGTAGGACTATTCTGTTAATTACTTACACACTTTCACTTATAAGCCTACTAACCAGAGATAGGGCTTTATTTATAAAAATACAAAAAATTTCCCAAGTAAAGGCTTGAACTTGGGACCTCTCACACACCCTAAAACACTTAGCCACTGAAATAGATACACAGTTGTGTCATAAAATTACAAAAGTCAAAATTAAAGAAAATCGGGGCGTTACAACTCTACCCCCTAAAAGAAAATTTCATCCTCAAAATTTTACCTGATCAGAAAAGGTGAGGATACTGCTGGCGTATCGAATCCTTCGGCTCCCAAGTGGCCTCCTCAATGCTATGGTTCTGCTACAGCACTTTCACTAAGGAAATAGACTTCCTTCACAGAACTTTAATGTTGCAATCCAAAATCTGAACCGACTCCTCCTCAAACGTCAGATCTGGTCTAATCTCAATGTCCTCAATAGGAACAACATGCGTGGGATCAGAGTGGTAGCGTCTTAACATTGAGATGTGGAACACATTATGAATGTGATCCAACTCCCGAGGAAACTCCAACTGATATGCGACTGGCCCCACTCGCTTCAGAATACGGTACGGCCTAATAAACCGAGGGCTCAGCTTACCCTTGCGACCGAACCTCAAGACCTTCTTCCATGGCGAAACCTTGAGAAAAACTGAGTCCCTCACAAAATACTCGATATCCTTTCTCTTCAGATCAGCATAGGACTTTTGCCTATTAGACGTCGCTTTCAGACGATCCCAAATTAATCGGACCTTATCTTCAGTTTCAGAAACCAATTTCGGACCCAGAACACGTCGCTCACCCAACTCAGTCCAGCAAAAGGGAGTGCGACACCTACGACCATACAAGGCTTCGTAAGGCACCATCTGAATGCTAGACTGATAGCTATTGTTATAGGCGAACTCTGCCAACGGCAAGTATTCCTCCCAACTGCCTCGAAAATCTATAACACAGCTCCTCAGCATATCCTCTAGTACTTGAATCACCCTCTCCGACTGACCATCTATCTGAGGATGGAAAGCAGTACTGAAGTCTAACCTTAAACCCAGAGCTTCGTGTAATTTCTTTCAGAATCGAGACGTGAAGCGAGGATCCCTATCGGAGATGATCGAGATAGGAACCCCATGCAATCTCACTATTTCCGCTATATATAGCTTGGCCAATTTCTGGAGAGAGAAGTCCGTTCTGACCGGAATGAAGCGAGCAGACTTGGTCAATCGATCCACGATGACCCAGACGGAATCCTTCTTAGTGGGTGTTAAAGGCAACCCACTAACGAAATCTATCGTTACTCGCTCTTATTTCCACATCGGTATCTTTACCGACTGCAGCAACCCGGAAGGCAACTGATGCTCAGCCTTAACCTACTGACAAGTTAGACAGCAAGCAACGAAGTCTGTGACCTCACGCTTCAACCCTGGCCACCAGTACAACTCTCAGAGATCTCAGTATATTTTATTCTCGCCAGGATGCATAGCTTAAGGGCTACTATGCGCTTCCCTCAGAATCGACTGTCGTAACTCCTCATCATTCGGTACACAGATCCGACCGCGGAAACAAAGTACCCCCTTACTGTTAGTCCCAAAATCAGTAGTATCCCCATTTTCAACCTTGCAGAACCGCACCTCAAGTGACTTATCCTCCCTCTGTTTACCTTTAATCTGATCAATCCACGTGGGCTTAACCTGAAGTTTCGCTAACAGACCCCCATCGTCGAATAAACTGAGTCGAGCGAACATCGCTCTCAGATCGGTCATAGCCCTACGGCTCAAAGCATCAGCCACCACATTAACCTTACCAGGATGGTACTCAATGGTGCAGTCGTAATCTTTAAGCAGTTCAACCCATCTACGCTGCCTAAGGTTTAACTCTTTCTAGGTGAGGAGATGCTTGAGGCTTTTGTGATCAGTGTAGATGGTACACTTCTCACCATACAGGTAATGCCTCCAAATCTTCAGAGCGAAGACTACAGCTGCCAGCTCTAAATCATGCGCCGGATAGTCAGCCTCATGCGTCTTGAGCTGACGTGATGCATAAGCTACCACCTTACCATCCTGCATCGGTAAGCAACCCAGACCCACATGCGACGCATCACTGTATACCACAAAGTCTCTACCAGGCTCCGGCTATATCAAAAAAGGAGCCTGTGTCAGAACAGATTTGAGCTTCTCGAAGCTCTCTTGTTTCTTATCAGTCCAGACAAAGGGAACTTCCGTGCGTAGAAGCTTCATCAACGGTGCTGCGATCAAGGAAAACCCTTCTACGAAGCATCGATAATAACCCGCCAGCCCCAGAAAGCTGCAGATTTTGGACACATTCTTCGACTATTTCCACTCTAACATAGCCTCAATCTTACGAGGATCAACACGAATCCCCTCCGCAGAAACTACATGCCCCAGAAAGGTTACTTCTCGGAGCCAGAATTCGCACTTACTATATTTTGCATACAACTATTTCTCGCGAAGCGTCTGTAATACCACTCGGAGATGCTCATCGTGCTCGTCCTCAGTCTTGGAGTACACTAAGATATCATCGATGAACACCACCACAAACTGGTCCAGATAAGGCTGGAACACACGGTTCATCAGATTCATAAACGCCGCTGGTGCATTGGTCAACTCAAAAGGCATAACCAGGAACTCGTAATGTCCATACCGAGTCCTAAATGCCGTCTTATGCACATCGGCCTCCTTAACCTTCAGTTGATGGTATCCAGATCACAGATCGATCTTGGAGAACATAGAAGCCCTTCTGAACTGGTCAAATAGATCATTTATTCTCGGCAGTGGGTACCTGTTCTTGATTGTTAGCTTGTTCAGCTGTTGGTAGTCGATACACATCCTCATTGTCCCATCTTTCTTCTTCACAAACAACACCGGTGCTCCCCATGGAGACACACTGGGACAAATGAATCAACGATCTAACAGTTCTTGAATTTGAGCCTTAAGCTCTGTAAGCTCCTTCGGTGCCATTCGGTAGGGCGCGATAGACACCGGAGCTGTACCCAGAATGAGCTCAATCCCAAATTCTACATCTCGGCTCGGAGGCAGACCCGATAATTCCTAAGCAAAAACATCTGGAAAGTCCCTTACGGTCCTGATGTCCTTAACCGAAGAGTCCCCAGAATCAGAAAACTGATGTAGGCCAAGAATGCCTCACATCCTTTTCGTACCAACCTTTCTGCCACCATCACAGAAATCACATTAGTCAGACAGTCTCGACGTTCCCCAATCACCACTATCTCGTTGTCCTCCTCGATCTTCAAAGCCACCCTTTTTGTAGCATAGTCCAGACTTACCTGGTGCTTGACCAGCCAGCCCATTCCCAGAATCAAATCGAACTCCCCAAATGGAAGCTCCATCAGATCAGCCAGAAACACTGTCCCTTGAACATCTAACGGAACGTCTCTATATAGTTTACTAACTCGGATAGATTGCCCCAACGGACTCACAACAGTTACCTCACTAGAAGTGCTCTCAACTGGAATCCCAAGAGTTTCAGACACAACACTCGCTACATAAGAGTGTGTGGAGCCTATGTCTATCAATGCCATGTATGGTACATCAAAAATTAAAAATGTACCTGTGATGACGTCCAGAGCATCTCGGTTCTCATGACGACGGGCAGCATAAACCAGTGTAGGCTTCCTCGCCTCAGTCGGTCTGGCACCTCTGCCCAGTGCTCTCTGTCCTCGGCCCATGCCGTTACCACCCCTGGCCTGACCTCGGCCTCTAGGTGGCTACTGAGCTACTCTCAGCGACTACGTAGTACCGGTACCCGTAGCTTGCATCTGATCAGTTCTCAGTGGACAATCCCAAACACGGTGCTCGGTCAACCCACATCTCAAACATGCCCAAGTCGTCCTCCAACATTCGCCTAGATGGCGTCTACAACAGTGTCCACAAAGCGCCACCCCAGTAGTGCAACAGGAGGCCCAACTCTCACTGGCCCATCAGATCTGGCCTTCTTCTTAGGCCTCGTCACAGAATTCGAGGGCTTCGATTCCCTCTTGTTCTTTCTTTTCTCGCGATTTTAGCGCTCAGCGCATTTAACCTCCTCGGCGATTTTCGCCTTCTCCACTAAAGTAGAAAAATCTCGCTCCCTCTGCGGAGCTATAAGAACCCGTAAGCTGTCCCTGAGTCCATCCTCAAAATGGACACATCGCTCATATTCGGTCGCCACCATGCCCCCGGTATACCGGCTCAATCTCAGGAACTCGGCCCCATACTCGACCACCGAATAGTCTTTCTGTGTAAGATTAAGGAACTCACGTCTCCTAGCATCAATGTAACTGGCTCCCACATACTTACTCTGGAACGCTGTCTTAAAATAGTCCCAAGTCAAACGGTCGGGTTAAGTGCCCTCCTTAACCGTCAGCCACCACTGGTACACTTCATTGCGAAGCAGAGAGATAGCCCCCTTAAGCTTCTGCTCCGCGGTAAAATCCAGATCGTCCATAATTCTTTTTGTGGCCTCCATCCAGTATTCGGCCACATTAGGGGTGACTCCAGTGACACCCCTGAATAATTCAGCCCCATTGGACCGAAGTCGTTCCGTAACCGACCCTCAGCCCCCAGATCCGGTGTTGGGCCCAGTGACCCTCTCTAAAATCCGTAACATGGCTCGGGATAGTACGTCATCCCCAGCCTCACAATCATGAGACCCAGTCTCTGTAGCAGGTGAGATCGGCGTCTCGCTCTTATCCAGATTAGGCAGATTTTCAGATACTGAGGACCCAGCTCGAGCCCCCCTACAGCCTCTACCACGGCATCTAGTACCCCATCTGCGGATACCTCTTGCGCTCATCGTAAATTTAGAGTTTATCTGTATTAACAGTTTTATGCATTAGTTACAGTTTTGATATTTATTAACAGATGTTTTATGCAGAACAGTATCAGAAGTTCAGAGTTCATTATCGCGAATCGCAATTTTACTACGATTTTCAGTTTCGCTACAGTTTTCAATTTACACTACCTAGAGTGTTTTAGTACAGTATACTACCTATTGGTTGTTTCAAGCATGCAAATAGTATTTGCAGACAAATTTAAACAGAATTCAGAACACTTACAAGATCGGTGTCGGAGACTCGGTGTACCACATACTCATTCCAAAAATATTTTAAATCACTTAAAATCATTTCTTAAAAACCATTTTTTTAAAACCCAAATCCACAGCCGAGTTTTTCAAACTGGCTCTGATACCACTAAATATAACACCCCAAACCCGGCCTAGACATTATGACCAAATCTGGCGATGTCACATGATAGTGCTTTAGAAAACATAGTTACGATGAAACCATTTTTCGTTATCCTATGCTACCTTCCAAATACGTGTCGTTTATTTCAATCATTATCCATTTTCAAAATGTTGTCCATTTTTCCAAATTAATTATAGTTCGCGAAAGCATTTAAATTAGTTTGCGTAATCGTGGTGTTTTGGTAAAACATTTGTTTATTTTCAAAACTCGCGTCTTATCCTACTACTAGCAGTTATAAATCAGAATAAAAATCAAAAATTAAAATAAAAACCCTTAAAGGCCATTTACAGTAAAACTTTTCCCGGATAAAATCAAAAACCATAAATAAAAATAAGAAAACCATGAAAGCCTAGAACCATGGTCACCGCCGAGTCCTCCGCTGCGCCGACCCGTCTACTGCTAGGGATTACCTTAACAGATTAAACAGAATAGGGTGAGTTTTCGCAAACTCAGTGTGTAATCCCCACAGAAAATATACATATAGTATATATCAGAGAACAAACATAAATTCACACTTCGGGTCTGAGCCCATTACAGAATCGATGTGGACCTTAGCCCACTCAGATACAAAATCAGATATATTCTAGGGCCTTAGCCCATTTCAGACATAATATACATATCAGAACAGAATAGTAGAATCCTACCCACCAGCCTCTACACACCAACTCCGTCCAACCCTACACACCATGTTGGGATAAAATCATCCCATCCATCCCTACACACCATGCTGTACCAAATGCGGCACATAGTCAGAAATTTGCAGTTGAGCTGTCAGATAACAGGCTTAAGAGCCTTTCAAATACTTCCTCCAGTAAATCATCAACCCACCCCGATACAATGCAACATACGCAGAATGTCATGTTATAATGCAGATAACAGTCCATACATTCAAATTAGTATACATGCTAAGTGTAACATGTTCAGTACAGATTTCACATAATCAAATCCCATAACTACGGGTCTAAGTACTTCTTACCGACCCTTCCTTAGGTTCACAGTCGACTTGGGCGACTCGTGCATCCTTTCAGAACATTTCATAAAAATAGGCTCACATGCCTATGTGGCCTGCCTGTGTCGGCCCACACGCCCGTGTGGCCCACACGACCCCAATTGGCCTTGGCCGTGTGGATCACACAGCCTGGCCCGAAATTCTACACGCCCGTGTGGTTCACTTGTGTGGGCCCACACGCCCGTGTGGCCCACACGGCCCAATTGGTCGAGCCTGTGTCTCTCACACGGTCTCGCTCGATTATCACACGACCGTGTCACCTGTACATGGCCTGGCTCATCGATCACACGGCCGTGTGGTGACTTACAATCTCGCACACAGCCTACCACACGAGCGACCACACGCCCGTGTGGCGTCGACAGTGTGGTTTTCGGCTTTCGCTGAAACCTCATTTTCTGTATTTTCGGGTACACACCTGGTATTATTTCGATGTTTAAGCAATCCCTAGCCTTCTGGAACCTAAAATAGTATACCAAAATCTTGAAATTAACAACTAAATCTCAGTTCACCAAAACCAAATCGAGCCAAATGCACACACTTACCGCAATCACACCCGTCTACTCGCACGAATCAATTCGTCGGAGAGAAAGCTGCTTCATTACCGTCCCCTATGCACAAACAACAGAACTTAAGTCTTCAGAAACCAAACTACAAAAACACCAACAACAACAGTTACCGATAATGTACGAAAACAATAATCGATGAGCAAGATGGACCGAAACGAAAATAAGGGGAAGGGGAAATCCAATTGAAATTTCGGCAGCAACTAATGGAAGATTGAATGGGAAAAAAATAAAACTTAAGAGAGTGAGAGGGAGTGCCAATTTTGCCAAATGAAACAACTAATCAGATACTGATAACTCCCCATCCCAAACTCCTTAATTTTCTGCTTCAACCACTCCACTATCAGCATTAACTAAAGCTCAAACTCCTACGCGACACTAGAAGCAAAATAATTCCCTCGCACGCATAGGGATTCGAACCCCAGACCTCCAACAACATCTACACTCCACTTAGCCACCAGACCAGCAGGCCTATTCTGTTAATTACTTACACACTTTCACTTATAAGCCTACTAACCAGATATAGGGCTTTATTCATAAAAATACCAAAATTATCCCAAGTCAAGGCTTGAACTTGGGACCTCACACACACGCCCAGAATACTTAGCCACTGAAACAGATACACAGTTGTGTCACAAAATTACAAAAGCTGAAATTAAAGAAAATTGAGGCGTTACACCATATGGACACGTGAAAGTTGTTTTCTCTTGGTCATTGGGAGCTATGGTAATCTGATTATACCCTGAATAACCATCCAAAAAATAGTAGAAAGCTTTCTTTGCTAACCTATTCAACATCTAATCAATAAACGGCAAAGGGAAATGGTTCTTCGTAGTTACCTTGTTAAGCTCTGATAATCCATGCACACTCTCTATCCCGTGACCGTGCGAGTTGGTATAAGCTCATTATTGTCATTGCTAACCACTGTGACGGCTCCTTTCTTGGGGACACATTGTACAGGGCTTACCCACAAGCTTTTGAGATTGGGTAAATAATGCTAGAATCAAGCCACTTGATAATCTCTTTCTTGACAACTTCTTTCATTATTGGATTCAATCTTATCTGCTACTCAATAGACTTGTTGTGGCAATCCTCTAACAAGATTTTTATGCATGCAAAACGTAGGACTAATTCCCTGTATATCAGCAAGGGTCCATCCTAATTCCTTCTTAAATTGTCGTAGGACTTCCAACAACTTGACCTCTTGTTCGGATGTTAATTCCACAGAAATCACAAATGACAAGTTGCTGTTATCTCCCAAGTATTCATATTTTAAATGTTGCGGCAAATGTTTCAACTCCAATGTAGGAGGTTCCTCTATAGAAGGTTTAGGAGGCTTGAACGAATGATTCGATAGATCCAAAGAGTCAAACTTTTTCCTCGATATCTCCACTATTTGTTTGGCTTCCATGAATTCACCGAGTTCTTCTAAACTTACTTCATCAGTCTTTTCTAATGAGTCTTCGTTACTATCAGAATTGTTGTGGCAAAATCTAGTGAATTCCTCTACTACTGTTTCTATCAAACCAATAGCGTGGCATTCTTTATTTTCGTCTGCACATTTCAAAGCATCAAAAACATTAAACGTAACCTGTTGATCATTTACCCTTATGGTCAGTTCACCTTTCTGTACGTCAATTAAAGTTCTACATGTAGTAAGAAAAGATCTTCCAAGAATAATTGACACATTTTAATTAGCTTTAAATTCTAAAATAAGAAAATCAGCAGGAAAGATAAATTTATCTACTCTTACCAGCACATCCTCAATTTTACCTTCTGGATAGGCGTAGGATTGATCAACTAATTGCAAAGTCACTGTAGTAGGTCTTACTTTCCCAAGTCCTAGCTTATTGAAAATAGACATCGGTATTAGATTTGTACTCGCTCCTAAATCACATAATGCCTTACCAACATAATAATTTTCAATTGAACAGGGGATAGTGAAACTTCCTAGATCTTTCAGCTTTAGAGGTAGTTTATTCATCAACATTGCTGTGCACCTTTCAGTAAGAGCAAAAGTCTCAAACTCTCCCAATCTGCACTTCTTTAGCAGTACACCTTTCATGAATTTCACATAATTGGACATCTTCTCCAAAGCTTCCACTAACGGTATATTGATGTAGAGTTGCTTCAAAACATCTAAAAACCTTTTAAACTGAATATCCTATTTATAATTCTGGAATTGTTGAGGAAAAGGTAAAGGTGGTCGTCCTTCGAGTTGCTGATATTGTTTTATTGTGGCATTTTTGTTGGCAACATGATCTGATTCTGTCATAACATTTCTCTGTGTACCCTTTTCAGGTGCTATCTGTTGTTCACCAGGTTCTAAGATCTTTTCCTAATTGCGGCTGGATTTTTCTTCCTCTGTCATGGCATCTTGAACAACTTCATCCAACTGAGTCCCACTTCTAAGAGTAATGGCCTTGTACTGCTCCTTCCCTTGGGTTCTCAAATTTTTAGTATCACTTAGCAATGCTCCTTGTGGTCTTGAATTTAAAGTGTTCGCTATTTGCCCCACTTGATTTTCAAGAGCTCGAAGAGGTGCAGCCTAACTCTAAATCATAACATCATTTTTGGCCATATACTCATTCAATAAAGATTCAATAGAATTAGAAGATGATACCTGGCCTTGTTGAGCATTTTCCATCGACATAGGATGATTATAATTGGGCAGTGCATTGTGGATATTTTGTCTTGCAACATTGTGTAGACTCCTCGCACCTTGATTATTCCAACTAAAATTCGGATGCTGCTTCCACCCCGGATTGTAAGTATTGGAATAGGGATTATTATTTCAGTTAAAATTACCCATGTAGTATATTGATGCTGGATTTGATGGGCATTCATCAAACACATGATCTTCCCCACAATAAACGTATGACAGTTCGGCTGAGTTCATCTCCTGAGTTGCAGTGGGCTTCTTCATTGTTTTGATCATATTAACTAAAGAAGATACTTGGGCTATCAACGAAGTAATTACATTGAGCTCCATGGTACCAACAACTCTCTTATATGTCCCAACTCTTGTGGTAGGGTACTAATAGTCATTGTTGGCAATCTTTTCCAAAATCTCATATGCTTCGTTATAAGATTTATCCAATAATGTACCATTGGTAGATGCATCAATTACCATTCGCGTATGTGCATTCAACCCATTATAGAATATTTCCATTTGAGTCTAGTGCTGAAATCCATGCGTCAGACATTTTCGAATTAAATCTTTAAATCATTCCCAAGCTTCATATAATGTTTCATCCTCTAACTTCCGAAAAGAAGTGATGTCATTTCTATGCTTGGCATTCATATTTGGTGGATTATACTGTAGGAAAAACCTCTGGCAAAGATCATTCCATGATATCACTATCCCCGAAGGCAAAGCATTCAGCCATGCTCTCGCACAATCTCTTAAAGAATATGGAAACGGTTTAAGTCGCAGGGCGTCTTCAAGAACACCCTGTTACCTAAACGAGTCACAAACTTCTAGGAAAAGTCATAAATGCAATCTTGGATCTTCAGTGGGCAGTCCACCAAACTGTCCTACTATTTGCAACATCTGAAACATTACCGGTTTCAGTTCAAACTGCTGAGCCTATATTTGTGGTTTGACTGTCTCTGGATTTAGGTCATCCAAAATTGGCACAATATGCTCTGGGATTAGTCTATCTCAGTTATCTATCACCTGAAGAATAGGAGGATTAACATCATGCCATTTGGATTATTGTAACAGCCCGTTTTTAGTAAAATCGGAACAGTGATTTCGGGACCACAAATTTGATTCCGGAAAGAAAATTTATTTTAATATTATTTTATGATCTACAGTATGATAATAATGTCATATGAAAATTTTGTAAAGATATTTTACCGATTACATGATTAATTTGATAAGAACCAAATTGCACAAAGTGCAAAACTTGAGTTCTAATAGCTAAAGGGATTAAATAGCTATGGAATTTAAAATTTGAGGTCCTTATATGGAAAATAGACCATTAAAAATGCTTAGTGGTTCAGGATGATGATTCATCCATGGAAAATTAATTAAAGAAAAGGATGAAATTGGAAAGTGAAATTTTAAAAGATGATAAATGATAAAAAAAATGAAAATATCATCAATTTATCATCATCTTTCCCAAATAAAACATGGAAACCCTAGCTAAGAGAAAGTGAGCTCAAGCAAGCTATTTTTTCTTAATTGGGTAAGTATTCAAGTCCTGTTTTTAGTAATTTTCATGATTCCGAGATCGTAATAGCTTAATTTAGCTATCGTAGGGACTAATTTGTAAAGTTATCAAAGTAATAGGGTTTTTCCATGGATGAGTATGCTAAAATTTTGAAATTTATGGTAGAAAATGAAAGGTTGTTGATAGATAAACAACTTTTGTAAATTGAATTTTGATGAAATTATGATTTCAAGACTAAATTGTAAAGTTATAAAATTCATGGAAAATTCTAATTTTTTATGTAATACATGGGCTGTAAATGTTATATGAAAAATTTGGTTAGGCTTGGAATAAGGATTAAATTGCATGAGTTTCATTTTTCGAGCCTAGGGATGAAATTGTCATTAATTAAAAGTTTAGGGGCAAAATGGTAATTTTGCCTAAAATGTGAATTGAATTGAAATGAATATAAATTAATGTTAAATTCATTCATATAGATTCAGATAGACCAAATTCGGAGTTAGAACGAGGAAAAGATAAAGTGTCGGATTAGTAGATTTTACGTACACGAACATTTGTTGAGGTATGTTCGTGTAACTAAATTGTGTATATTTATATGCTTGAATTGAATGTTGTGTATGTGAATTGTATAAATGCCATATAGATGAAATTGATTACATATCTGACAAAGCCCGATAAATATTAAATCTCGTTTGAATAATGGAATTCAATGGATACAGGATTTCCCCAATTGGTTGTAGTCCTGCATATGTTGCGGACACACCACAGCTCCTACGAGCATCCCGTTATAAGCCCTCTTGAGCTTCCTGTTATATGGTTCCTGCGAGCATCCTGATTGGTAGTGATCTTGCATGTTTTGTGGACTATCGCAGTTCTTTGCGAGAGTCCTGTTATAAGATCGGTTGTGATCCTGCAAATATTGCGAACACAAACCCAGCTCTTTGTGAGCGTCCTGATATGGCTCGCTTGAATTTCCCGATATATGGCTATCCGGAGCTCCTGATTAATGGATCCTTGTGAGCTTCCCGTTTAAAGGCTCTTCGTGAGCTTCCTGATTAAAAGTTCTATGTGAACTTCCTGATTATGGCTCTGTGTGAGCTTCCTGTTATATGGCTTGAGAGAGGATTTCCCGATTATGTGCTTTAAAGAGCACTCCTGAATATGAATTGACGGATTTCTGATTTGTACACTTCGAGTGTACTACCTGTGTATCCATAAATATTTTAAATGATTCAACGGGCAAAATCCTGACATGAGAAAATATGAACATGAAATGAATTATTACACGTATTTGCATGAAATACATGAAAATGATAATACATGATATATGGAAATATGAGATAATGTTATATGAACATGGGATTTGTTTGATGAATATGTTCATCTATGATTATATATCTGTACACCTCGATCGTACTACCCGTGTAACCATCGACATTTTGATTGATTTAATGGGCAAAGTTCCGACATGAAATAGTCTGAACTCGAGACGAATTATTATGAAAATGTACTTGAAATACATGGATATGATTGGTATATGTTATATGAATACATGATGTGGGAAGCATATTTATATGAAAATCTGATTATTGTTGAGCCCATACCTATTTCTTGATATTTATATGAAATATATGACTAACAAGGGTGATGATGATATGTGTTAGGGCTCATGATCAAATTGATTGAATGTGCCTTGTATGTTTATCTTGAATTTGAATGATTGGTAAGCTAATTACCATGTTATACGAACTTACTAAGCATTACTGTAACACCCCTAACCCGTATCCGTTGTCGGAACAGGGTTTTGGAGCATTACCAAAACTTTCAGAACATTTTACAAATAATTTATGTAAAATACTATTCATAAACTGAGATCATTCAAAACGTCCCTTAATTGGACTCTCGAGGCCCAATACGAGCATTAGAATCGAGTCGGGACTTAATCGGGAACTCTAAGAATTTTTTTCGCGAAATTTCAAAAATTTTCCAAGGTGCAGGGCTTACACGCCCGTGTGGTCCAAGGGACACGCCTGTGTGACCCGGAGACACGGCCGTGCTACAGGCCGTGTTCGACCCTGTATAACTCTCTGACTTGTGCACACGGCCATGCCACACGCCCATGTGCTAGGTCGTGTGGTTAATTAATTCAATTCGAAGTTAGGTGCAGGTTTCACACGGCCAAGACACACGCCCATGTTCTAGGCCGTGTAGCACACACGGCTAAGACACACGCCCGTGTCT
This sequence comes from Gossypium sturtianum, assembly GCA_025698515.1. Taxonomy (NCBI): domain Eukaryota; kingdom Viridiplantae; phylum Streptophyta; class Magnoliopsida; order Malvales; family Malvaceae; genus Gossypium; species Gossypium sturtianum. The sequence continues at coordinate 75,547,924 of CM046947.1, forward strand.
TTGCCCGTGTGCTCAATTCTGAGCATTCTATTTCTCAAAATTAAGGTGCAGGGGACACACGACCTAGCTACACATCCATGTACCTGGCCATGTGTCACACATGGTCTAGACACACGCCAGTGTGGACAAAATAAAGCCATTTCTAGCTTCATCTCTCACCCAAAATCACACCCATGACCTGCACTTAAAACACACATCCAATACCAAGCATTCTAAGCATTCAAATTAGACAAATTCCATCAATCATCATGGCATACCATTACATGCATACATGATTACAATCTTACCTTGGTTCATTCCATATATTAGACATAAATTGATCAACTACTTAACATATATTTAGCTACCATAGCATGACATTACAAGTATATCAAAACAACCATTACTAGCCATTCTAATGGCTAGATTACAAGCATCATTATCAAGCCACTAATGGTCAAGTTGTCCTATACATGCCATTATACCGAAATGATTTTACTAAGTATACCCAAAATAAGCTAGTTGATAGTGTGACGATGCTCCAATGATCTCCAACCTTCGCGAGCTTCCGAGCATTATAAAATAGGGGAAAATAAGACGGAGTAAGCATTACATGCTTAGTAAGTTCGTATAACGAAAACTAAACTTACCAATCTCGTTTATTAAATCTAAGCATAAAATATCATGTTTTCCATACATTTGAAAAAATTGCCTAAACACATGCATCCAATCAAACATGTTAGTCACAAACTTTACATATACATCAAGTAAGGATAGATGAGCTCTTCATGCAATACTCTTTCAAGACATTTTCATTTCATCTCATAATTCTCATGTCATGTCTAGAGTTTTATGTCCGTTGAATTATTGAAATTCCGATGGATGCTCAAGTGGTACACTCGAGGTGTACGATTCAATAACCTGTCAATTCTTTTTCAAGAGTACCCATTAGGGCACTTAATCAAGAACACACTCTCGAGCCACATATTGTATAATAGGATTACCAGTCCAGGCTAAATACTTTATTTAACGTATGCTCAGAAGAGCTCAATTAGGATTACCAGTCCAGGCTAAATCTTAATTGTAACATGTACTCGAGAGGTATCGTATCAGGATTACCTGTCCGGGCTAAATCCTTTCTATAACGAGGTCAATAGGATTACTCGTCTGAGCTAAATCCTGTCTGCAACAAATGCAGGACCTCATTCATTTCAGGAAAGCACATATAATCATCGGAATTCAATATTCGAACGGGACTTAACCCTTTTTCAACCATTTCAAGCATGTACTCAATTTTTTTATTATAGCAATCAAATAATTCACATCAATATAAGTCACATTACATACAAACACAACGTTCAATTAACATAATTACATGCTCGATTAAGTTAGATGAACTTACCTCGACACTTGTTTGCGTAAGTAATCTACTAATCCGAAACCTTTTCTTTTCCTCGATCTAACCTCAAATTTGTGTTGTCCGGATCTATATAAATAGCTTTAATCATCAATTTCTCATATTTCATATTCATTTGGACTCAATTTACGTCCTAGGAAAATTATCATTTTGCCCCTAACTTTTCAATAAATTCCAATTTCGTCCCTAAGCTTGGAAAATGAAACTTGTGCAATTTACTCCCTATTCCAAGCCTAACCAAATCCCATTACAAAATTTACAGCACATGTATTCATAAAAATTCAGAGTTTTTCATCAAATTTCACAACTTTGCATTTTAGTCCCTAAATCATGTTTTCATCAAAAATCACTTTGTAAAAGTTGTTTATCTATCAACAACCTTTCATTTTCTACCATAAATTTCAAATTTTCAGCAAATTCATCCATGACCCAAATTTCATACCTTGATAAATTTTCAAATTAATCCCCCAAATAGATAGATTAGACTATCCCGGTTTCAAAAATATCAAAATTACTAAAAACGGGATAAGGAAACTTACCCAATTAAGCCTTGAAAGTTTCTTCTCTCTCTCCTAGGGTTTCCATATAATTTTTGGGTTGAAGATGACAAAATAATAAGATGATATCTTTTATCATCTTTTTAATTAATTAATTATTTTAATTTCCAATTTAGTCCATACTCTTTTTCTAATTTTTCCATGGATGAGTCACCAAAAATCTACATACTTTTCTTTAATGGTCTAATTACCATATAAGGACCTCTAGTTTTGAATTCCATAGCTATTTAATCCTTATAGCTACTAGAATTCAACTTTTGCATTTTATGCGATTTAGTCCTTCTCGTAATTAAACACTTAATAGATAAAATTTTTGTATCAAAATTTTCACACGACACGTCTATCATAATACGAACCATATAATAAAATAAAAATAAACTTTATTTTCGGATCGGATTTGTGGTCCTGAAACCACTGTTCCGATTTCACTGAAAAATGCTGTTACAATTACATGCTTACTCTGTTTTATTTTTTTTTCCTGTTCTATAGTAATTCGAAGGCTCGTTGGATTGGAAGCTTGGCGGAGATCACTCACACTATCCATCAACCCATTTCGGTATATATATGATAAATTAATTATGGTTATAATGGCATGTATAGGTTATTTAGCCAATAATGGCATGTAAATGTTTTGAATGAAACTAGCCATTGGAATGGCTTGTGTTTAACATATTTTGATATGTTTATAAGTAGATCTATCATGTTTGAAGAATGAATGTAATCATGCATATATGCATTTGGTAACTAGATAAGTATGAATGATAGATTAACATGATAATAAATTGTCATCTGAGGTACCTAAGGGTACATTGGTTGTATGTGTAATAACCCAAATTTCAGTGATATTAGAAATAGTGGTTCGAGACCATCAAATCTGACAAATGAACTCGTAGATTGTATTATTTAATATTTACCAGCCAAATGTAGCTTTAAAAATATTTTTGAAATAGTAAATTGTGTTTTATAAAGATTTATTTGGTCAAGAAATCGAGAAAAAGAGGTATCGAGATCTCGGTGTTATAAACCGAGTCATAAATATTTTTATGAATATTTACGGAATGTCAATAAGGTAGTATAAAATTTTTCGTTAGAAAATTTTGACGTTTTGGGTGGTTAATTAAATAAAAGGACTAAATTGAAAAAGGTATAAAAGTTGCTAGAAGGATTAAATAGCTTAATTGTTAAATGAGGAAGGACCTAAAGTGTAAATAAGCCCAAAGGAGATATTTTGGGCGGCAATAGCTGAGAAAAATCAGGAAATGGGTGAAATAAGGGTAAAATTGGAAAATTGCCAAAATTAGTTAAATAAATATGGGACCAAATTGGAATATCTAGAATTCTCTTCATTTCTCTTCAATTTCTTCAGCTGAAAAACAGCCATGGGAGAGAGTTCAAGTTGGTTTTCATACTCAAGCTTCATGTAAGTTTAATTCTTGCTTTCTCCTTGAAATTTCTATGTTTTTGGACTTTTACAATTGGGTCCAACTTATTAATTCATTAGTTTTTTATTCTATGGCAAATTTTTAAAGTTGATGTGGATTATTTCTGGAAGAATATGATGAATAAATATTGAATTGAAGCTTTAATTTTGTTATATGATGATTTTATCAAGTGAAATTGATGGAAATTGGTTTAGGACTTAATTGTGAAAGAGTTGAAATTAAGGCCTAGTGTTAAAATTCTGATTTTCAAAGGTTATGAAGTAGTTTAAAATGATAGATAAAAGTATTAAATGAGAAAATTAGCTCAATTTAGGGGTGAATTGAGCAAGGACTGAATTGTATGAATTGTGGAATTTGGGACAAAATAGAAATCAACATGTTACACTAAAGCAGTTTTGGACAGCAGCAGTTTTCTAATTTTGAAAAATCACCAAAAATAGTATAAATTGAACTAGAATTTGAATGAGATATAGAATTAAAGCTTGTTGAGTCTATTTTCATATAAAAGAAACAAAGCAAGCAAAGGAAGTCTACATATTGAGATATTTAAATTTTTGTATGACTGGTTTAGAATAACTTCGTGATCCCCTGTTCTTAATTTAGAAATTCACTAAAAATTGTACAAAAATAATTATGAGTTATAATTTATATTTTTGTATTCCTTAGTGAGTCTATTTTCATTAGGAATAATCAGAAACACTATATGAAAATCGTAATATGAGATAATTGATTTTTAGTGAAGAGAGGTCAGAGCTATCGGACTGTGTAACAGGGGAGAACTTAACTAATAAACTGTACTAATTGGCCACACCAAAAATTCTGGAAAAATTATAGTAAGAAGACATGTGAGTCTAGTTTCAAATAAAATTAACGTATATTAATTTGGAGTTTTGTATCTCAAGATAAAAATAATTTAGTGACTATGACACAGATGGACAGCTTGAATATTCACATAAGTAAATAGTGAAAATTATAAATAATGTTACTTACAAGTGTGTTGTTTATATTAAGGATGTGGATGGAGAGGAGGAGGAGGAAAAATAATATATGAACGACTTGTGTATAAATTGATTACATGCTCGATTATAATTGATAAATGTTGAATTAGAAATGATATAAGGTTTTATTTGGAATATTTATTATGAAATTATGATTATCGTTATAATACAAAAATTGAACTTGTGAGTTTATATGGCTAAATTTTAGTGATCATTTGTTAATTTTATGAACTTCATGATGTGTTATTTCATATGTATTGATGATAAAATCGTGAATAATGTAAAAGCATGAAAATTGAATAAATGATCAAATTGAGCACTTGATTCGAGTGACAAGATGAATTGTGGAAAAGACCATAGTTGAACTATGGCAACAAGTGATAAGTGATAGCTTCGGTTACACTTATCCGATCAATGACAAGTGAAAGTGATAAGTGATAGCTTGGCTACACTTATCCGATCAGGACAAGTGAAAGTGATAAGTGGTAGCCCGGCCACACGATCAAGTGAAAAGTGGTAGCCGGCCACCGATCAAGTGAAAAGTGGTAGCTCGGCACCGATCGAGTGAAAAGTGGTAGCTCGGCTACCGATGGAGTGGATAGTGGTAGTTTAGGCTACAAGTGACAAGTGATTTCGGTGTAAGACCATATCTAGGATATGGCATCGGTGTGATACGTGTTTAAGATGTAAGACCATAGCTGAGCTATGGCATTCTAGTGAAAAGTGATGACTTGACGGATAAGTCTATGGTTTCACCATGGCATAATGATAGTGAAGATGTAAGACCATGGCTGAGCTATGGCATTCTAGTGAAAAGACCATAGCTATGTTATGGCATCAGTGATTATCAGTGAAATTCAGTGCATACCGGTGCAGACCAATTCCATAAGAAGTTCACTAATTTGACAAAGCTTGGTAAGTGTTACATAGAATTATGTGATATAAGGAAGTATGAGTTGATGAGACATGAACATAGAACTTGGTTGATGAATGAGTTCATTTGTGATTATATATTTGTACACCCTTGAGTGTATTATCCGTATGAATTGGTATTCCAAATGAGTTAATGAGAAGAGTTCCAATATGACATAATCTAAATTTGAAATGAAATATTATGAAAACGTACTTGGAATACATTGGTATGTCTTGTATATGTTATTTGAGTTCATAATGTGGAAAGTAAATGTATGTGAAAATATGAGGTGATGATACTGTACATGGAATTTATTGGTGGATATGTACATCCTAATAGATTTTAGTGAACATTGAAATTAGGCTCAATAAGTGATTTGTCAATTTAAATTGTGATTGGCGGGGAAGAGTTAGTGAATTGCATGTTTATGAATTGTTATATGTATTTTTCAAAATACAAGGAAATGATGGTAATTGATACATGGAAATATGAGACTATAATATATAAAAACATGGAATATGTTTGATAAATGTGTTCATTCATAATTATAGAATTGTGCATCTCAAGTGCACTATATGTGTAAAGATGATGTTTCAAATGATTTGATAAGTAAAACTCAAATATGAAGTAGTTTGAAACCAAGACAATTTGTTATAAAAATGTATATGAAATACAGAGGTGTGATTGTTATATGTTATATGAATACATAGTGTGAAAAAGTATAAGTACAAGAGAAATTTAATGAGAATTGAACCCATATACGTTTCTTGTTATTTATATGAAGTGTCATGACTAACAAGTGGTATTAAGTATAAGGCTCAGTTGAATATCTTAAATTGGTTTTTGTATGTATTAAATGTGGGTGAAGAATAAGGATCAAATGAGAGAGAAATATGGCTTAGAAAATAGCCTAATTTGTGAAAATTAACTTTACCACACGGCCTAGCAACACGGGCGTGTACTAAGGCCGTGTGACCCAATTTCCTTCATAGATGCAAGTCGAGAGTTATACGCCTGGAGGCACGGCCATGTGAGCCATACGAGCGTGGGACCCTTGTAAATGAGATAAACTTAGGGATTTTGCGAAAAATTTCATACGATTCTGATTTAGTCCCGACCCAATCCCAATGCATGATTTGGATTTCAAGGGTCCGTTAAAGGAACTTTTATAATCAATTTTGATATTTGAGCGATAAATGGTTTAAATCATCTGTAAGTGTTCCGTACTCTTCGGTAATGCCTCGTACCCTGTTCCGGCGTCGAATACGGGTAAGGGGTGTTACAGTATGTGATATTATGTTATGTTTAAGACATGATTTGGACTTGTTTTGAATGCTTTGATATGGTTTGTGAATGTATTTAAGTGTTGGTGTAGGTTAAAGGCAAGATGGGTGAGAAATGTGGCTTGAAAAAAATAGCCTATTTTCGTCCACACGGGTAGAGACACGGGTGTGTGTCTCAGCCGTGTGTGACACACGGCCTAGCACATGGGCGTGTGGCTTGGCCATGTGTCCCCTGCATCTTTAAAATGTCAAAACAGAATGCCCAGAATTGATCACACGGCCTGACACACCGGCCTGTGGCTTGGCCGTGTGACCCCTGAACCTACACACGACCTAGCACACGGGTGTGTGACTTGGCCGTGTGACCCAAGTCAGAGAGTTACATGGCCTGAGACACAGGCGTGTCCCTTGGCCGTGTGAACCACACGGCCTAACCACACGGGCGTGTGACCCCTGCACCTAGAAAATTTTTTCAGATTTTGCGAAAATTTCTCTGAGTACCCGGTTTAGTCCCGACTTGTTTCTAAAGCATAAATTGGGTCTCGAGGGCCCATTCAAGGGACATTATGATTGAATATGTTTGATTTCGGTTATAAATAGTAAATTATATTTGTAAACTATTTTTAAATCTGTAAAATCTGGTAATGCTCCGTAACCCTATTCTGGTGACGGATATGGGTTAAGGGTGTTACAATTATCGTTGAGACTGGGATCATTCCAGTTTCTGGCCATTTTTCTCAATTCTTTTTGCCTTCTTCGCAAAGTTCTTTCGATCTCTGGGTCAAAAGGATACTCATTGTTAGCAGGAATGCCTCTTATCATACATTACTAACAAACCTGTAGAAATTAGAATTGACAACCCTAGGAAGTAATCTAGGTAGATAGGCCGAGGGGATAAGTCTATCGAGCACTTCATAATTTATCTCGATTTAAACTACGAGGTCAAGAGATAAGTGGTTTCTTTATTAAATAATCAGTTAAAGGCCGAGAGGTAATAATTGGTTAGTTATTAGCTAATTCACTAAAACTCAAGTTTTGAAGTTCATTACAAATACTGAAGTGAGTTAATCTTCTACCTGTTATTCGAGATTTCGTTAATTGTTTATTTATTTTCAGTAATTTTAGTTTATTTTATGATCTTAAAAATTACTATTATTTGTTGTAATATATTTTTCAGTTATTACTATTTAGACCCATTACTGTAGAAAAAAAATCAAGTTTAGTCCATCTTTCCTTGGGTACGATCCGCGGAATATTTCCTGTACCCCGTTGTACAATACTATATTACAATTTGACCCGTATACTTGCGGACACCACTGCTTTAATTTCATATCTTTTTGTTGTAGTATTTTTAGGCCATACATTCACACGTTTGGCAACGGTCAGCAGGTGGCGAGTAGGTCCAGATAGCTAGAGACTTTTTGGTGAATCCAAATCCTCCATCTCAGCTCAAGCAATGTTTGTTTTGAGTCTTTTGAGTTTAGTCCTGTATTGGCATGTACCTAAGTGAATGGGAAATAGTTAGAGTCTACTATGTTAATGTTAGTCACTTTGGTATTTTGAGTGATTGTATAATTTTTTTATAAGTTAAGGACAAAGCATGTATGCATATATTATGTTATGTCCAATGTCCTAATTGAAGTATGAATTAGATTTATAAAGAATATGCATTTGAATGTTTGGTTGCTTGATTTTTAAGTAAGGTTACTTGATTGTTAAGCATAATCATTATATTAGCACTTACAGGTGTTGTTGAGAGTATGAAAGATGTTTTGAACTTGGCTTTTGAGTATTATAAGTCATTGGTTTGATATGGTAATATTGAGGGTCAAATTAGGTGAGTTTTGAGGTGATTTTTGGGTCCAAGCATAGTTGTATCGAAACTTGGGATCAATTGTGTCGATACAAGTATGATAGTGATCAAAAAGTTACAGTAGTAGGGACTTGTACTGTTACAACTATGGCAGACATGAGACCCTCCCATGATTTGAGTTTTTTTGACTCCCAGTGACCCGTACTCAATCCCATTCACCTCCGGACATCTAGAAATCATTTTAGAATGTTTTCAACTTGATTTTAAAGTCCTCAAATTGAATATTATTATTTAATGGTTTTATAAATTTGTTTAAATTCAAATTACTTAATAAACTTATCATATGGCGATAGTATGAGTTGCTTTGGAAACACAATGTGTCACTCTCATTTTGACTCGTCGTCTGGGTCAGGTGTAAGGTGTTAGAACAAAAGATGACTTAAAGATTAATTTAATTTCTTTGATTTATTATTTAATTTATTGTAATTAAATAATTGAGTTAAGAGTAAAAAATTAAATTAATTAGTCATTTTAGTTTTACTGAACATGATGATTAAATGTATTTACTTGTAGATTCTAATACAATAAAATCGTCATGATTTTGATGGAATTAAAATTGGATTGAGAAAATAATTTAATTAAATAAAATAATATTTTGGGAATATAAAACTAGTTATTGGGTTGAATAATTATATGAGCTTGTTTTAATTAAAATTAAAATTAGATTACATATATAATTGTACTCAATACATGACAAAGGCCCAAAAATCCATTATAGCACGAGGTGGGTGGCACATTAGGTCTAGGAAACCTAGTTTGTGCCACCCGACCTAATGAGTTCTATTGTACTCTGAGTTTCCTACTAAAATATTATTTTTTTTTCTTTCTATTTTTGTTCAAGTAGAACTCTTGTGATATTTCCTTGTAAATAAGGATTATGTAATATCCAAATAGACACATCAATTATACATGGATACTCTACCGAAATTTAGGAAAATTTATCTAGTTACAAAATAAATTCTATTTTTTCATGAGTATTCATGATAGTAATTTCGATTTTGGTTATCATAGAGAAAGTGAACTTTCTCCACTGGAAAGTTATAGTTTTCGTTCTGTGTTTGGTTCGTAATAAGAGCCCATCAATTGAGGGTTTGGGGATAGCGAAAAGATTGTTTGGTTGAAAGTTAGGAGCTAAAAAATCTCACTAGTATAGAAACACAACTACTAAGTTTGGTAAAATTTATTTTCGTAAAAAAACACAAGGTTCAAGTTTTGTGGAAATTTTTGAAATTCTATTGTGCAATAAAACCATTTGGATAATTCAAATACCAATTTGATATATTTAAAGTATAAGTGTTGCATTGGACATTTTATGAAAGTATAGTACTAAATATGATATCACCCCTAAAATAAATAAAGCAATTAACATTAAGTTGCAAATAACCAAATACAGGTACTATTAGTTAAATTAAAATATTTAGAAAAAATCTAATAAAATAAAATTTTGAATATTTTATATTTAAGTTTAAATTATTTTACATTTAAATTTAGTTCTTTTATTGTTGTTTTCAAAAATTTAGTTGGTCTATATAACAAAATAAATGAGAACAAAAAAAAAATGTTAATCAAATTTGAATTTTTAAATAAAAGTTGTACTAAATTCGTTGAATATATTTCGATATTAGGATGTGTTTCAATCTTAATGTAAGTTGCTATTATAGAAAATATAAAGTTATTTTATTAAAAGTTAAAATAAATTATTAATATTTTTAAACGAGAAATTCAAATTATCGTATTTATTTTTAATTAATTTATTTAAAATAATATAAAATATTATATTAATAAAATTAAAAATAAAAAAATAAATGATTTTTAAAAATTAATATATATACTTCTATTAAATACAATAATTATATTTATTTATTTATATTTACTAATTTACAAAACAATTTTATAATATAAATTAAGTAATTAAAAAAGTTAGTAATAAAAATTTCAAGCACTTAAATTAATATTTCCACAAATTTTTTCCCACTATATTGCATCGGAAATATTTTTCTTTCTCCGTCGTCCCTTTATCGTTTGGGTTCGTTTAAGTATCGTCGACGGTTCTTTTTTCTCCGACGAAAATACCCAATTTCCCTCCATTTTCTTTCTAGTGACGAATCTCCCAAAATCATAGAACGTTGGTGTTTTTTATTTTATTTTTATTTTGGGGAATGGCAACGGCAGCGGCGACGATGGTCAGCTCCGCTGGAGGGTTATTAGCGATGCTTAATGAGAGCCATCCACAATTGAAGTTCCATGCTGTCACTAATCTAATCAGTTCCGTTGATCAATTTTGGCCAGAGATCTCCACCAGCATTCCTATTATGTAAGCCTTGTTCTTTATTATGGTGGTCGTTTTTGTGATATTTTCTTTCCTTCTGTTTAGTTAAGGTTTAGGTTTTGGTTGTTTTGAACTGATTGGAGTGCGGGAAATTGAAGGAAACAAAGTGAAGAAAGCTTTTTTTTTTCCTTGTGTGTGTGTGTGTGTTTTGGCTTAGCTACTGTAGGAAAGACTGAGAATGTAGTTTGAATTCATTAAGAGCGTAAATTTTGGAATTTTGGAGATTTGGAAAGGTTTTAATTTTTGGTTTCTTAGGTTATAGTAGACAAATGGTGAATTTTTTGTGATTTAACTAAATTGTAACAACTTTTATATGTGATTAACGATTGCTTTAGACGAGTTATATGCTTTGCAGTTTTGCACTTATTTTATAAGTTTTAGATTAGGAAGAATTAGAAGCAATTATTTTGTTAGTCACACACACACACACACACACACACACACAACAACAACAACAACAACAACAACAACAACAAAAAAAAAAAAAAAGAAACTATTGTGCAATGTAGGTAATGGTTTTTCGCTTACCAAGTTATAAGTTTTTAGTGAATAAAAACTATGGTGATGGTTATTTTATGAAAATCTGACATCTGCTAAATTAAGTTCCATTTTCACTTTAATTGGAAAATTTCATGCAACTGTTTTGGGCTGGGGGAAGACGGGGTACATGACTTTAATTCATCTGCTTTCATCTGCTTTCAGCTTATTTTAAATTTATCTGGCACTATTTAGAGAGTTTGTATAAGTTATCTGCCTAAAATAGTAGTAATTTTAGTTCAAAAGAAGTACTAAATGAGTTATGTGAATAACAATGTTATGCTTGTATTTTTTAGAGAAAGCTTATATGAAGATGAAGAATTTGGCCAGCATCAGAGACAACTTGCTGCGCTACTTGTCTCAAAGGTTCTCCTCTCTTTCCCCTTAAATGTGCCTCTTAATGATCAAATGTGTATAACTAGCATATTTTTTGAAATTGAAAAGATGAGTTCTTTTCAAAAAATGGAAGAAGAAAAATCTAAACTCCATGATCTTCATCTATGTGACTTTTGCTTTTCTGTTACAAGCAACTTGTGTGTGTGTGTGTAAATATATATAAACTTATGTTAATGTTTTAATTTTCATTGGATTCATTTTTCATGTAAAAATGCTGCTGCTGTTTGATATGTTTAACTTTAGTTTGATTGCATTTACAATTTGTAACTGAGAAGTAACAGAAGTAGATGGCCTCTCTCTACATGCTTTTTTATTTAATTTTGACTTTGTTGGCTTATACTTATCTGGGCCACAATGTTTTTACCCTCAGGTCTTTTATTACTTGGGGGAACTCAATGATTCGTTGTCTTATGCTCTTGGAGCTGGCCCCCTTTTCGATATTTCTGAGGATTCTGATTATGTTCACACTCTCCTTGGTAACAACTTTGAGTCATTTGCTATATTTTGTGATCATTAATAACAGTTTCAATAATTCAAATCCATTAGTATGTTGGCTTTGGTTGTATTTTGCTGCTAATAAGGATTTTAACTGAGCCTAATCATTCACTTTGTTGTTGTATTTCATGTTTTAAATTCGATGTTCCATGCAGTTGACTTATTATGCTCTTAATTTCAGCCAAGGCAATAGATGAGTATGCTAGCCTTCGGTCAAAGGCCGCAGAGTCTAGTGATGGAGCAGCAGAGATTGACTGTAGGTTGGAGGCAATTGTAGAGAGAATGCTTGACAAGTAATAGAGCTTTCTTTCATAGCTGATGTAAATATTTGGAGTTGGTCTGGCTATCTTACTGTTCTTTAATCTAGGTGTATTATTGATGGAAAATTCCAACAAGGGATGGGAATTGCAATTGAGTGCCGGAGACTGGATAAACTTGAGGAAGCAATAATAAGGAGTGATAATGTTCATGCCACTTTAGCATATTCCACTCATGTCTCTCATTCATTTATATATCGCCGAGAATACCGCGGAGAGGTAAGGTTGATATTTCAGTAGTTCATTCAAGATCTGTACTTTGTATTAATGCCATTGCTACTAGTTCTTTGATATTCTTTTATTAGAACAAATTGTATTCCTCTATTACAACCTTGCAAATTCTGCAAGATCCATAATGCCAGCCGGTTATTCTTTGGTTCATGCAGGTGCTTCAGCTTCTTGTTAAATTGTACCAAAAATTGCCTTATCCTGATTATTTGAGTACTTCTCAGTGTCTCATGTTCTTGGATGAACCTGAAGGTGTTGCCAATATATTGGAGAAACTTCTCCGCTCTGAAAATAAGGAGGATGCTCTTTTGGCTTTCCAAGTTGCATTCGATCTTGTGGAGAATGAGCACCAGGCTTTTCTCTTAAATGTAAGAGATCGACTTCCCGCTCCCAAATCTCTGCCTTCAGAATCATTACAGCCAGAACCCAGTGACCCTGCTCCTATTCAAAATGAAAATTCTACTGCTGCAGAGGATGTTCAGATGACAGATGGTTCTTCTGCTTCTATGACGGATGTGCTTGAGGCTGATCCTAAAGAAGTTATGTATGCTGAGAGGCTGACAAAAATCAAAGGAATTTTGTCTGGAGAGACCTCAATACAGTTGACTTTACAGTTCTTGTACAGTCATAACAAGTGAGGCATTGATTTCTTTTGTACCATCTTTTGGTGGAAATAAATTCATATCATGTTTCTTTGTGATGCATACAAGATATTAACTGGTTACTCTTCATCTTAGATCGGATCTATTAATTTTGAAGACCATAAAACAATCTGTTGAAATGAGGAATAGCATTTGTCACAGTGCTACAATCTATGCAAATGCTATAATGCATGCTGGAACAACTGTGGATACATTCCTGAGGGACAATCTGGTAAAACATTCATCTTGCTGTTTCTTTTTTGCTCTTTTAGACTTTATACTTACTATTACTATTCTGATCATTAGGACTGGCTGAGTAGGGCTACAAATTGGGCCAAATTCAGTGCAACAGCTGGGCTTGGTGTTATTCACAGAGGACATCTGCAGCAGGGGAGGTCTCTGATGGCTCCATACCTACCCCAAGGTGGGGCTGGTGGTGGTGGGAGTCCATACTCTGAAGGTGGTGCACTGTATGCTTTGGGTCTCATTCATGCCAACCATGGTGAAGGCATTAAGCAATTCCTTCGTGATAGCCTACGAAACACTAATGTTGAGGTATACTAACTTTCTTGGCCGACATTAGCTTCATTCCCCCCCTCCCCAAAACAAATAGGCCTGAAAATAAAGAGACATGCTGAAGAGCCAAAGTTCCATCTACTCACAAGAAAACATGCTCATCAGTTTGTTATTTCTTATCTCTATTCCATTTGTGAGGATTCAGATTTGTCTTCTATTGTTGGACAAAGTAGCATTATGTTTTTGTGGACTAAATTACTGGATGCTTTTTGTCCAGGTTATCCAACATGGTGCATGCTTAGGTCTTGGTTTGGCAGCTCTGGGAACTGCTGATGAAGATATCTATGATGAAGTCAAAACTGTGCTTTATACCGACAGTGCTGTTGCCGGTGAAGCTGGTGGCATCAGTATGGGTTTGCTTATGGTTGGAACTGCAAGTGAGAAAGCAAGCGAGATGCTAGCTTATGCACACGAGACACAACATGAGAAAATTATTAGGTAAAGTCCGATATCTTGGTATTGAACCGGTCTTTATCCTGCTAGTGGTCTTTACTTGTGTCTTCCATTTGGTTTCAGGGGTTTAGCTTTAGGGATAGCTCTTACAGTTTATGGAAGGGAAGAAGAAGCAGATACATTAATTGAGCAGATGACTCAGGATCAAGATCCTATACTACGTTATGGTGGCATGTATGCATTAGCATTGGCCTATAGGGGAACCGCAAACAACAAGGCTATTCGTCAGCTGCTGCACTTTGCTGTATCGGATGTGAGTGATGATGTAAGGAGAACTGCTGTTTTAGCGCTGGGGTTTGTCCTATATTCTGAGCCAGCGCAGGTAGGTTGTGTATTCCCTCATCTATGTGTGGGATGTGATCAATGTTTTATGCACCTTTTTGTCCATAATTTTCTAACTGTATTATATCTTTGGATCTGTCATTGGGCTATAAATTTCTGAAGCTCACCTTTTGTCTGGTCAACACTGCAGACTCCTCGAATTGTGTCTTTACTATCTGAGTCTTACAACCCACATGTTCGATATGGTGCGGCACTTGCAGTGGGCATATCATGTGCTGGCACAGGATTGAGTGAAGCCATATCATTGCTAGAACCCTTAACTTTGGATGCTGTTGATTTTGTTCGTCAAGGTGCCCTCATTTCAATGGCCATGGTCATGGTCCAGATCAATGAAGCAAGTGATTCACGTGTTGGAACATTCAGGTGTTCTTTTCTTCCTTTTCAAGTAACAGTTGTACATATTATTGATTTATTTAGCTTACCCTTTTTTATCTCCTTAATCCAGGCGACAACTGGAAAAGATAATACGTGATAAGCATGAAGATACAATGAGCAAGATGGGAGCAATCTTGGCCTCTGGGATCCTTGATGCTGGTGGGAGGAATGTGACCATAAGATTGCTTTCCAAGACAAAGCACGACAAAGTCACCGCCATTGTTGGTCTTGCAGTTTTCAGCCAATTTTGGTATTGGTATCCTCTCATCTATTTTGTGAGCTTGTCGTTCTTACCCACAGCTTTAATTGGACTGAACTATGACCTGAAGGTTCCAAGATTTGAGTTCTTATCCCATGCAAAACCTTTTCTTTTTGAGTATCCTAAACCAACTACTGCTCCTACCACTACATCAGCTGTTAAACTTCCAACTGCTGTCCTGTCAACTTCAGCAAAGGCTAAAGCTAGGGCTAAGAAAGAGGCAGAACAAAAGGCTAATGCTGAAAAATCATCTGGGCTGGAGTCCTCATCCTCTTCTCTGAATACCGGAAAAGGGAAACCATCTAGTGAGAAGGATGGGGAAGTTATGCAGGTAAGATTCATCGAGTTATCCGTTTGAACGATGTTTAAATCTTGTCTTTTCTTGTCTAGATCTATGTTACATGGATTCAGGTGTGTCAGGTACATGTATGTGTCCAACACAGGTGTTTTCAATATTTTCTAAGTTTTTTTAATGTATTTGGAGGTTCTTTTTGGAAATCATATTGTTGTGTTTATATCTAAATATGTATCAAACACATACTTAAAGAAAAATGAAGGGTCGAAGAATAGGTTTAGGTTTTTGAATTTAAGACTGAAGGGGGCTTAGTGCACTGAGCAGTGAGCTAATCAATTAACTGGCAATTTAAATATATCAGAATATTAGAATTAATTATAACTCATACTTGAGTTGTGCTGGAGTTGGGACTAAAATTCCAATACAACTCTAAAAATTTAATGTCGAAATATCTCTTGAAATGTGTTGTTTTATTCTTTGTTACTCAAATTTGGATGTGAGTACCGGATAGAGTTATGTTCACTTTTTTTCTTCCTTGAGTTTTCTTATAGTTTGGGGGGTCTTTGGAGGATCATATTCTCCTATCCATGTTCGGATATGTGTTAGATATGGGTGCTAGACATAGGTATTTCAAGAAAAATTAAGTCGGAACATCATAGGTTTTCATTGATTGCTTGAGATATGCTCAGGTGATGAACAACCAAAATGTATTTACTGTCTTCTGCCATTGATGTCTTATGTTGAGCAGGTTGATAGCCTTCCAGAGAAGAAAGCAGAGCCGGAGCCAGAGCCGACATTTGAGATTTTGACCAATCCAGCCAGAGTGGTTCCTGCTCAAGAGAAGTTCATCAAGTTTCTAGAAGACAGCCGATATGTGCCTGTGAAATCGGCACCATCCGGGTTTGTTCTTCTTAAAGACCTGCGCCCTAATGAACCCGAGGTGCTCTCTCTAACAGATGCACCTGCATCAGCAGCATCGCCAACCACTGGTCGACCAGCAGTAGGGCAACAGAGTTCTTCATCAGCTATGGCGGTTGATGATGAACCTCAGGTCCCGCAGCCTTTTGAGTACACATCCTGATTTCTCTGGGTTATGAAACTGAAGAGGGCCTATGATTTTCCCAGAATCGGGCAGTGTTTTGTCGCATTACAGCTTTGCAACTTTGGAATTTCACGGTAATTTAGTTCATGGCATCTTATCTATTTATTTGTTTACTTATTTAAATATCCATTTTAAAGTGATCTATTGATCTTATTTTTCTGTTGTTTCCTTTTCGTTGTGTTTTATTGAAATGGTTACACGTTTAACCATTTAGCTGGAATATATGATAAAATATTAATAGATACGCACCAGTACCACATATATTTAATATTTTTTTTACATTATTTCAAGTTCTATCGATGCATTAACGTAGAATGTGCGTGCTTATTTGGTACCATACCAATATTACGTTAAAAAGAAACCATACCAATATTTGATAATATCTTCTTTGTTTTCCATTAATGTTCAGGTACAAAACCTTAAAACACCAAGCTGCAAATAGTCATTAAAACAAGACAGAAAACTTACCCTCCCTACAGATTCATCCTTCCTTTTGAAAATTCTTGGATGAGCTTCTTAACATGAGATTTTCTGTAAACACTATTTCTGATTACGCTCCCAATCTTATTCCATGCTTTTACCTCAACCGATCTAAATTATCCTTTAGAATCCTAATGTTAGAATAGATAGCTTGGTGAATCCAATGGACGTTAACCTGATATGTTCCCAATAACTTCAGGAATTTGTTCTTCCCATGAGGAAACAAGGGTAAAACCCCGCTTAAGATTCGGGGGGGTTTTTCAAGGAAAACTGGGAAACGGTGGGAGCGGATGTGGTTTAGTTCTGTCACGAGATTTTTAAAGGAAACAGGGATGTGGCTTGCTTAAATGATACTATTATTACTCTCATCCCTAAAATTTCGGAACCTAAAGATATGACTAATTTCCGGCCTATTAGTTTGTGTAGAGTTATCTATAAAATTATCTCGAAGGTCTTCGCAAATAGGCTGAAGAATACTCTCTCGGTGTGCATTAGCCAAAATCAAAGCGCTTTCATTCCCGGGTGAATGATTCATGACAACATCTTGATTGCTCATGAGCTGCTTCACTATCTTCAAAGTCGGAAGAACGGGCCAAACAAAGGGTTCGTGATCAAACTCAATATGCGTAAGGCGTATGATCGTGCGGAATGAAATTTTATTGAGATGGTGATGAAACGTCTGAGGTTTGCCAGCACTTGGATTGAAAAAATTATGATATGCATTCGCTCTGTTCGATATAGGATAAAGTGCAACATGGTCCTCTCGGAGCCTCTTAACCCGGAGCGAGGTCTTAGACAGGGAGATCCCCTATCCTCTACCCCCTTATCTTTTTCTTTTTTGCATGGAAGCACTTTCGAGAATGTTGGCACATGCTCAGAATAATAATGCTATTAAGGGTATTCGGGCAAGCTCTAATGAACCGCGCATCAATCACCTCTTTTTTGCGGACGACGCCCTAATTTTTATTCGAAATAAAAAGAGGACGTCGAGGCGGTGATGAAAATTTTAAATGATTTTACTAATGCTTCCGGTCAAAGTATTAACAATAATAAATCTATGATCCTTTTTAGCCCGAATACTCCCCATATTGACAATTTTTTTGTGATCTTCTGGGAATGAAAATGGTCAACAAACTTGATAATTACTTAGGTTTACCTTTACCTGTTGGAAGGAAAAAATCAAGTGCCTTTATTGATATTGTTAATAAATGTTCATGCAGGGCCAATAGTTGGTCAAAGCGTCTTCTTTCCTTCGGGGGGAAAGAAATTTTTATTAAAGCTATTTTACAATCCTTGCCCACTTACGCTTTGTCGGTGTTCATAGCGCCTAAAGGGATAATTGAGGAGATTCAATCTAAAATCAACAGCACGTGCTGGAGAAGCAATGGCAAAGAGAGGGGTTGGTCTATGATGACTTGGGATCGGTTATGTCACCCTAAAGGCATGGGTGGTATGGGTTTTCGGGACCTGCACATGTTCAACGTTGCTCTCCTTGGCCGGCAAGTGTGGCGTCTTATCCAGTACAAGGACACCCTTTGCTATAGGGTTCTTAGCTCCAGGTATTTTCCCGATGGAAATATCTTCCGTGCAAAAAGGGTTGACAAACCCTCCTTCACGTGGTCTAGCATTGCCCAAGTCGCGAAAGTTTTGGAAAATGGTTTTGTTTGGCTCGTTGGTGACGGGAAAAAGATCGATATACGGCATGATAGGTGGGGTTTCGAGGGTTTGTGTGGGGACTCCATTAACCATGCTTTGTTGACCGATGGTGTAAAGGTGGTTAAAAACTTATGGCTTCAGAACAAGCTGGTTTGGAATAAGGAGAGGGTGTGTGAGCTTTTTGGTCAAACGGTGGGGGACCAAATCTGTGATTTACCCATTTCTAAAGGAGGCTTTGAAGACCGATTGACTTGGATCCATAATCCGCATGGCTGCTACACTGCTAAGTCGGCTTACTCATGGCTCATTCTTAAGAGTGTTGGCTTTGGCCCTCATAGGATTTTTTGGCGCGTGATTTGGAAGCTGAAGGTGCTGCCAAAAATTAAGGTGTTTGGATGGAGAGTTGGTCACGAGATCCTCCCCACTTATAATAAAATTGCCCGCATTCGTCAGGAGTTTGTGGGGAAATGCCCTCGTTGTGATACCGATGAGGATTGAGGAGACCCTTATCCACGCACTGCAGGACTGTCCTTCGACGAGGGATATTCTGATTTATGGTGGGCTGGACAACCGGTTACTCAATGGCAACTACATTACGACTGGCTGGAAGACGCTTTTCGAATCATGGATGCGAAGGCTGCGGCCGATTTCCTTACTCTCCTTTGGAATTGTTGGAACAGTAGGAACAACAGGATTTTTATGGACAAGAAAGATAATGCTCGGGAGGTGTGGGAACGTGCTATGACCCTTAGCGAAGACTTTAGAGTGCATAATCTTGTTAATTCTCCTATTATTCCGACGACCACTCCTTGCAAAACGTGGACAAAGCCGCCGACTGCTGTTATTAAAATTAACTTTGATGCGACAGTTTCGAACGGTAGGATGGGTTATGGCGTTATTGCAAGAGGCGAGGATGGTTTTGTGGTCGGCGGAAGTGGGGGGACTAAAGACTATTCGATGAATGCTGAATGGGCAGAAATAGAGGCGTTTGAAGAAAGTTTGAAGGTTGCCAAGAGGTTGAAGAAGCAGCATATTATTTTGGAATCTGATTGTGCTAATTTGGTTAATAAAATTAATAATAGGAAGGATGATGTCACCATTTTGGGTAGGCACATCAAAGCATTATGTATACAATTTGATAAGTATGAGTCGGTCAAAATCAATTGGACTTGTAGGAGTTGTAACTTAGTAGCCGATTTTATTTGTCACTTTGTTATTCAAAATGATTGTAATTGGTGTTTTGACATGAATTATCCGACGGATATTCATGGGGTTATTATGGTGGACGCAATAAATTGAGTTGGATCCTTTGTGATCCTCTTTTCTTTCAAAAAAGAAGGGTAAAACCCCGCTGATCGAAACTTAGAAAGGACTTCCTTAAAAATCCATAATTTGACTTTTAACAAAATCTTTACCATGGATGTATTTTGCGAACTCGAAGATATTTCTTCCACCAGGATAATATACAACAAAACCCCACTTCCATTCCCTCATTGATTTTCTTCCATCCGACATGAATTTGATATCTGGTCATAGTCATCTCATTATCCCTGTTATCAAAAACTATTGTGGAGCTGTTAAAATCTGGCCTCTTTGTTCTCTTTAGAACAATAGACTTGATAAAAGATAGTTCAACAGTTTCAATATCATGCTTTGCAGTCATCCAAACTCCCATCTCATGTTAGTTATTATGGTTGACATCCTTGGTTGTAAAAGGTTTAATGCTAATAGGAATCCTACCATTTACAACGGTAGCTTGTTTTTCTTCGCATATCTGCCATTCAAGGCCTTCTAAACAGAGGTCTCTTCCTGTTGGTATACCCTTCCAGATCCAAGAATCATAGGTCCAAGTGTCACGGGGCTAGATCTTTAGTCTCGCGATCCGTGCGGCCTTAGGCGATCCGTTCGTCCAAACTCGCCTAAGTCAGCCTTTACTCAAGTGAGGATTCCTTAAGAACTCCTTCAAGGCACCAATTTGTATAGCGGAAGCAAACTTATGCCAAAAGAAGCCACAAAGAACAATAGAAAGCCACAGAAAAGAACACACACAAGGTGTTTGAGTAAATGCTCTCAGAATTCTTTTACTCTTAAGAATTCACATACAAAGGAATGATTTACAAGTGAGGGGGAGGCTCTCTATTTATAGTTGAGCTCCCCCAAAATCGACGGTCAAGATTAAATTACATTGACGGACGAGATTAGCCTATCCCTTAGTTTTGGGGATTTACAAGATTACATCATATCATATCAAATCTACAAGATATGATTCCCCTACTTACTAAAAATAGCCTAAGTTGCCATATCTTCATTATCGGGCCAACCAGGCTTCAATTTGACAGGCTTCTCCAACAGGTTACCGAATCGGGCCAGTTCTTGTAGGCTAAATGATCCCCATCTACACAATAGACCTCCATCGGATGCATTTGGTGCAATAGTCACGAGCTTTGCACTTTGGCCTGTGACATTCTCCCCCACTCATTCTCGCAACGCCCTCGTTGCGACTTCCGAATGGCACTGACTTGATTCACCTTGGAACTTGTTCCGAGAAGAGACAGGTTTGAATCTTCCAAGCCCAATGGGAGGGGAAATAGTGGGTACCACAAGGAAGATGTTGTTGATGGCAATGGCAACGGCAACAATAGTGGTAATGGGAAACCACGAGTTGGGAAGAAGAGACCCAACAGGAAAAGGGACAAGTTGAAATGCTTTCTCTACGACGATCCACACATGTTGAAGAAATGTCCGAAGAAATCTGCGTTTAAGGAGAAGCCGGTGGGTAAGTCCTTGGGACATAGTTCGAGCGCAAGGGGTGTTGAAGCCAAGGAGGCCAAAAGCAAGAAGAAGCCAGTGCAGTACTTCTTATGTCATGGTCCGCATAGGTTGCGGAAGTGTCCGAAGAAGTCTGTCATCGAAGGGGATGATGGAGCAGACAAGGAGCCCAAGAAGCTTGGTTCTAGCAAGGGAAAAGTCGAAGCCAAGAGGGCAAAGAGGAGTAAAAAGAAGCGAGTAAAGTGCTTCTTGTGCCGTGGTCCGCATGAGTTGCGGAACTGTCCAAAGTAAGTCGTAGTCAAAGGAAAGGCAACGACTGAGCTTGGTGAGTCGTCGAAAGGGCTTCCACCTAAGAAATAGGTGAGTTTGTCATCGAACTTAGGGGAAAAAGTTGCGATGAAAATAGTGAAGCTGGGACCAATGAGGCTCAATTCGAGTGAAGCGTCGGAGTTGGCTGAGTCATCGACAAGGCTTCCACCTATGGGAGAGGTGGGTGGTGCATCGAACTTCAAGGAAAAAGAAGTGATGCAAGTGGGACAATTGACCAGAGTAAATGCAACGAATAGGACTGTTCGAGTTAAGAAGCGACGTAAGCCGAGACAAAAGTCTCGAAGGAAGGGAAAAGCTAAGGCGTTGAGACGATATCGAGGTGAGTCAAGTAAGTGCCATTCGGAAGTTGCAACGAGGGCGTTGCGAGAATGGATGGGGGA
The DNA here is from genome assembly GCA_025698515.1 of Gossypium sturtianum. NCBI lineage: Eukaryota > Viridiplantae > Streptophyta > Magnoliopsida > Malvales > Malvaceae > Gossypium > Gossypium sturtianum. Next base: position 75,570,346 of record CM046947.1, read on the forward strand.
GAATGTCACGGGCCGCAGTTCAAAGTCCGTGACCATCGCACCAAATGCATCTGATGGAGGTCTATTGTGTAGATGGGGATCATTAGGCCCGCAAGAACTGGCCCGATTCGGTAACCTGTTGGAGAAGCTTGTTAGATTGAATCCTAGTTGGCCCGATAATAAAGATATAGAAACTTAGGCTATTTTGGTAACTAACCTTAGAAGATTGATAGAATCATTGTAAATATTAGATTAGATTTGATATGGCATATCTTGTAAATCCCATGATTTAAGGGATATAGTTAATCTCGTCTGTCGATGTAAATGTATCTTAACTGTCAGTTTTGGGGGAGCTCAACTATAAATAGAGAGCCTTCCCCTCATTTGTACTCACTCAATTCATTGTTTCATTATTCTTTGTGAATAAGAGAATATTGAGAGCATTTACTCAAACACCTTGTGTGCGCTATTTTTGTTATTCTTTGTAAGCTTCTTTTGGCATAAATCGCTTCCACTCTACAAGTTGGTGCCTTGGAAGAGTTCTTAAGGAATCCTAACTTGAGTAAAGGTTGACTTAGGTGAGTTTGGACGAACGGATCACCTAAGGCCGCACGTGTAACAGCCCGATTTTGGGTCAAGTTAGAACAGTGGTTTCGGGACCACAAATCTGTAAAGTAAAATTTATTTTTATTATATTTTTATGGTTTACAAATAATGGAATGATTTCGTGAAAATTTTATTCAAAAATTTTGATGTTTGGGCACTCAATTTAGTTAAAAGGACTAAATTGTAAAAAGTACAAAATTTGAGTTCTATATGTTAAAGGTGTCCAATTGCTATGAGATTTTAAATTAGAGGTCCTTAGATGGTAATTAGACCATTATGTCTTAGTATGGACAAAAATGGACATGGTTAGGGAAAAATATCAAAGTTTAAGTGAAGGGCATTTTGGTTATTTGTTATATAAAGCCAAAATAACTAAAATAAAAGTGTCCATCTTCTTCAATTTAGTCCCCTTAGCCGAAAATTGAAGAGTCTCCATAGCTAGGGTTTTGGCCAAGCTTCCAAGCTCGATTGTAAGTCCGTTCTTGCCCCGTTTTTAATGATTTTTATGTTTTTGAAGTTGTCTCAACCTAATCTAGCTATTTCAAGGACTAATTTGAAAGAAAATCAAAGTCTACAATTTTACCCATGTTGAACATGCATGTGTTTTGATGTCTAATGGTAGAAAATGTATGTTTGATGTTAGATAAACAACTTTTGCTAAGCGATTTTCGGTAAAAATGTCAAAAGGACTTATTTGTAAAAAGTTATAAAATGAGTAGTAAAGGTGTGATTAAATGGAAAATGTGGGCTTTTATGAGTATGAAAATGGTTCGGATAGGCTTGGGTTTTAAAGAAATTGAATATGTTTCATTTTACGAGCCCAGGGACTAAAATGTAAAAAGTTGAAAAGTTAGGGGCAAAAATGTAATTTTTCCATAATGTGATTTTTGGGCTGAATTGAATAATTTGAGTATTAAATGAGTTAAATTTTCTATTATAGATCAAGAAAAACCAGGTTCAGAACTAGATCGGGGGAAAAACAAGGTGTTTGATGATTAGGTCTATTTATTCTATTTTTGTACCGAGGTAAGTTCGTATGTTAATAATGCAACGTTATAATTGTATTTATAATTTTTTGATATTGCATGAATTATATGATTGACTCTATGGATGTAATTTACGAAGTTTCGACAAACGAGAAAATCTCGATTGAACCTTAGGAATAGATTAGGATACAAGTGACATGTCACTAGGAACCCATGTGAATATGTAATTATGTGATTTATGTGTCCCGGGTGCTGGTATTCTACGTCCTACCGGTGGCTGGGTATACTGGCATGAGTTGCGAATACCTGACAGCTTGTGTAAGTAGCACTGTGTAGCTACGTCTTGACTGACAACTTGTGTGAGCAGGCCCGTGGATAGCTCGAGAGCGAGCCTATATGTGTTATGAGATTGGTGGTAGCATTGGCTACATATGTCGCACTTATGTGCAAATTTTCCGTGTATCTGATAGTATTCCAAGTGGTTCAACGGGTATGTCAAAGATGAGAAAGTACGTGAATATGTTATGAGATGGTACAGGTATGTACGTAAAACTCAAAGGAAATGAACTCAGTATATGATGAACTATTGGTAAGGATGTGATTGAGTAAGTTGTGCTTATGAAGTTTAATGACATTTATGTTGATATATGTTATGTTATTCATATGAAAAATGTATAATTAATGTTGTTTATTATTTGCATATGAACTTACTAAGCTGTATAGCTTACTCCCCTTTCTTTCCCTTGTCTTATAGTGTCACCAAGCTAGCTCGGGATCGAAGATCGTCGGAGATCCATTCACACTATCAATCATTATTTTGGGTACCAATGAAATGTCAATATTTTGAGTTATGGCATGTATAGGGATTTGGTCATTTTGTTATATGTGTCATTATGATTTGGCCAAAGGTATTGGTTTGTAATTGATAAGTGTTTTATTTTGTACAAGGCCTTGAAAGATGGCCTATCTTGGTTAAATTGGATGTGCTTGTGGTACGTTTGAGTTTGGTAAATGATGATGTTAAGTGCATGTTAGATGTTGGCATGTGAATGCCATGTTATTGCCTTGGTTGTGGTGGTTTTGGTTGCATCTATATGTTTGGATTTGAACCATGTGATGTTGTGTAGGTATGTGCAAGTGAGGGTGGCAAAATGGCTTGATAAATAGCCTTATTTTTGTCCACACGGGTAGACACACGGGCGTGTGTCTAGACCGTGTGTGACACACGGCTTGCCCCGTGGGCGTGTGTGTTGGCCGTGTGTCCCCTGCACCTTAATTTTGAGAAACAGAATGTCCAGAATTGAGCACACGGGCAGAGACACGGGCGTGTGTCTCAGCTGTGTGTGCTACACGGCCTAGAACATGGGCGTGTGTCTTAGCCGTATGAAACCTGCACCTAATTCAAATTAAATTAAATAACCACACGGCCTAGCACACGGGTGTGTGACACGACCGTGTGGCACAAGTTAGAGAGCACCCTAAATCGAACACAGTCTGAAGCACGGGCGTGTCCCAGGGTCACACGGGTGTGTCCCAGGGTCACACGGGCGTGTCCCTTGGACCACACGGGCGTGTGAGCACTGTTTCTAGCAAAAAATTTCTAAGTTTTATGAAAATTCCCTGAGTTCTCGGTTTATTCTTGAACCACTTCTAAAGCATGTTTTGGGCCTCGTAGGCTCGTATTAGGGACTTTATGATTGAATATGAATGGTTTTAATTTGGACGCAAATTTATGAGTCGAAATTGTGTGAATGCTTGTGTTGTAATTTTGGTAATGCCTCGTACCTTGTTCCGGATTTGAATACGGGTAATGGGTGTTACATTTAGTGGTATCAGAGCTACAATTTTGTCGATTCTCAGACTAACGTAGCGTGTGTAAGAGTCTAGCTATACATGCCATAAATAAATTGTGATAGTGTGATGACTCTTGACAATTTTAAAATATGTTTTCATATAGTAAATGGATCCCAATCGAGCTGAAGTTGATGACGTAGAAAGTAATGCGCCGACTCCCGCTCAAGGGACCGCGCCATCTGAAAGTAGACCAGTGATAATTAGTCAAGGAGAAGGGGCTAGGGAAGCCTTCCTCCACATGATGAACGAGTGGTATACGGATTTTGTTCGAACAAATCTGACTACTCAACCCCCCTCCACCCTCACCTATTCCTCAGTCGGTTCCCGTAGCTCCACAAGGTATGGAATTTGTAAGATTGAATAAGCCTTCGGTTGATAAAATTCAAAAGCATGGGGCTGAAGATTTTCGAGCTAATGTTGATGATGATCCTGAGAGAGCCGAGTTTTGGCTCGAAAACTCCATCAGGGTATTTGATGAACTGTCTTGCACACCGGATGAATGTCTGAAATGTGTTGTATCACTTTTGAGAGACTTAGCATACTGGTGGTGGAAAACTCTTGTGTCAGTAGTACCCAGAGAGAGGGTTAACTGGGAATTCTTCCAAGATGAATTTAGGAAGAAATATATCAGCCAACGGTTCATTGATCAGAAACGTAAGGAGTTTTTAGAGTTGAAACAGGGCCGAATGTCTGTAACCAAGTACGAACGAGAGTTTGTCAGGCTCAGTAAGTACGCTCAGGAATGTGTTTCCACCGAGGCTATCATGTGCAAAAGGTTTGAAGATGGGTTGAATGAGGATATTCGATTGTTAGTTGGAGTTCTTGAGCTGAAGGAATTTATGGTGTTATTTGACCGAGCTTGTAAAGCTGAAGAATTAAGCAAGGAGAAGAGAAAAGCTGAGTTTGAGGCTAGAGATGCAAGAAAAAGGCCGATGAGTAAGTCATTTCAATCTCAGCCTAAGAAATCGAGAGAATTGTATGCTCGTTCGAGTGCTTCAGCTGGGTATTCCAACAGAGATCGTGGGAAGCAATACTCGAGTTCTAAAGCCCAAACTACATCAGTAGCGAGCGTTGGTAACGCTAGGTTTGGTAGGCCTGAATGTCAGCACTGTGGAAGACGACATCCCGATGAATGTAGAATGAATGACCGGGCTTGTTTTAAGTGTGGCTCACAAGACCATTTTATTCGGGACTGCCCTGAGATGGTTGAGAAAGACAAGATTCAGAATGCAAGATCGGGCAACACTGCCACTAGAGGGAGACCACCGAGGAATACGGGGAATACGACCAGTAGTAAAGGTGTAACTAAAGATTCAACTGTAAGATCCGAGGCTAGAGCACTTGCTAGAGCCTATACTATCCGTGCTCGCGAAGAAGCGACATCTCCTGATGTTATCACTGGTACTTTTTCTCTCTATAATCTAATGTAGTTGCATTGATTGATCCTGGATCAACTCATTCTTATGTTTGCATGAAATTGGTAGCTAGTGAGAGCTTGCCTGTTGAGTTTACTGAGTTTGTGATTAAAGTGTCAAACCCCTTAGGCAAACATGTATTAGTTGATAGAGTTTGCAAGAATTGTCCCTTGATGATTCGAGGTCACTGTTTTCCGGCTGATTTAATATTGTTGCCATTTGATGAGTTTGATGTTATTTTGGGTATGGATTGGTTAACACTGCATGATGCTGTAGTGAATTGTAGACAAAAAATTATTGAATTGAAATGTGAAAATGGTGAAATTCTTCGGATTGATTCAGATGAGTCGGGTGAGTTACCTGTTGTAATTTCTTCAATGTCTGCCCAGAGATATGTAAGAAAAGGTTGTGAAGCTATCTAGCTTATGTGTTGAATACGAAAGTGTCTGAATTAAAAATTGAATCAGTGTCGGTAGTTTGTGAATATCCGAATGTTTTTCCAGAAGAGTTGCCTGGGTTGCCACCGATTAGAGAAGTTGAGTTTGGTATTGATTTAATACCAGGGACTTCACTGATATCGATTGCTCCGTATAGAATGGCTCCGACTGAATTGAAAGAATTGAAAGCTCAGTTGCAAGAGTTGACAGATAAGGGTTTTTCAAGATTGAGTTTTTCTCCCTGGGGTGCACCAGTATTATTTGTAAAGAAGAAAGACGGATCTATGAGACTTTGTATCGATTATCGACAGCTAAACAAAGTAACGATAAAGAACAAGTATCATTTGCCAAGAATTGATGACTTGTTTGATCAGTTGAAAGGGGCAACAGTGTTCTCGAAGATTGATTTGAGGTCTGGATTCTATCAGTTGAGAGTTAAAGAGTCGGATGTACCGAAAAACGCTTTCAGAACGAGGTACGGGCATTATGAATTTCTTGTCATGCCTTTTGGACTAACTAATACTCCTGCTATTTTTATGGACTTGATGAATCGAATTTTTTGACCATATTTAGATAAATTCGTGGTTGTGTTTATTCATGACATTCTGATTTATTCTTGACATGAAACTGAGCATGCCGAGCACTTAAGAACTGTAACACCCCTAACCCGTGTCCATCGCCGGATTAGGGTTACGGGTATTACCATGTAAGTTAAAACTTCAGTTCACTCAATTAAATCTTAGTTGATCATCTTTATCAAATAATTTAATTATAAACAGACAAATCACACATGTGTAACACATACTTAATACATTAATCCAAGTCATATACGAGATAATCATCGATGAACATAAAATGACCATGCAATGTATATTACGACATGACATTATCACATAACAATACAGATTTCATGCACCACATTTATCAAAACGATCTTGATCTATAAAATTTATAAACAACTAAACTATTCGTAACTAATTAATTAAGTAAGTATACTTCGAATGTCAATGCATAATACTTCCTATTAAGACCAATTTCATATGGCATAAAACCTACTTCCACATAACCGAATATATGCAACTTATTACACATCACATACATACTTATGTATTTGGCCGAATATACAAGGTCTCATTTATAACATTTCATGTTCGTTACCTAGCACAAACCGAGTTTGGTAGTTTCATGCACTCAATTAAATTAAGCAATCTCATAAGCCAAATATATATATACATGTATACATCATAGTTATGCACATTTTCCATATTCGACTATGAGCCTAAACAATTAATTCTTTAAACATGTTAACTACATTTGCAACTATCACCTAGGTTTGGCCGAATACACATACACGCATTACTCAATATAATTCATACTTCGTAAATCGACTAAAGTTGACACACATACATAAATTCCGAATGATGCTCAACTAACACATACCTACCTTGACTTATACATGCAAAGATTAACTTAAATGCCAAACACACGACTAATTTAACACAAACATTGGCATTACAAACAAGCAATCATATAGAACGCATAATACATAAGCTTGAAGTAAAGAAACAACCCATAGACGAATTGTTGAAACCAAACACTTTAATCACATAGTCAAGAACAAATAAAACCGAACTTATAATGAATGTTTAAGCCATTTTCGCATGGCTATTATATATATATATATATATATATATAAACATAACATCATTCCAACATTTAGCTAGCCTATACATGCCTTTGATTCAAAATAACTAGCTTAAAAGTACCAAAAGGGATGATAGTGTGGTTGACTTCACCAACGATCCTTCGAGCCCGTAGCTTGACCAAAATCTATAAAGCGAACAATGAACACACACAAAGTAAGCTCACTAGCTTAGTAAGTCTCAAGCAACTATAAATGTAATGATCATACACTTAAATATTTTAAATCTTGGGCTTATAGAATTGAACATAAATATTTCAATATGTAAAAAAATGTACATAGCCGAATACTAGTAATACCCTTGATTTAAATATTATCACTATATCACCATGAAAATATACATTATCAAATCTCATGAATATCATATTTAATCGTATATTCTGAGTCACATGAACACATCTTAGGTATCGATCTCCTATATCTACTTATACATATATGCAAACACTTTCAAACTCTTCCACCATTGATCTTTCCATTTGTAACTGAATCTTCAATGTAATAAGCATATATATATCTCAATTTCACACACATATAATGTTCATACACATTAATGATAAGCTCAACATTATAAAATAAAATACTTATAGAATCATCCACTTCATCACATCGTACTTAACTAAAACGACAATAAATTAACTTACTTCATTCCTTACTAATATAGTAGGCTAACTCTTACCCGAGCTTTTAGCACATAGCACTATATATGTGTCACCTTATTTGATTTTCGGATTCTCCGTTTATAGCATATCACCGGCATTAAGCCTGCTAGACCCGAAGTCTGAAGTTCGAACACCGGCATTAAGCCTGCTAGACCCGGAGTCTGAAGTTCGAACACCGGCATTAAGCCTGCTAGGCAATAAGCCCGAAATAATTCACCTGTACAAGGCCTACTAGGCTCGAAGCCCGAAATAATTCACCGGCACAAGGCCTGCTAGGCTAGAAGCCCGAATATCAACACTATTAACCATTCAATTCACATTACTTAGTGATAAATTCACAAACATTTCGTATACTTCATATTTCTTTCACATATCAAACCGAACTTACTTATTCACATTACATTAAACAACATAAAGTCAATCCAATAATATACCACCACATTCGTCCATCACATAGATTTATACTCAAAATTATCAAATATCATCATTTACCATGTTCATAATTAATTCTTTAACATATATTTGCTTAAGGACTTACCTCGACTATCGACGGACAACGTAGACCGGCTATTTGATAACCTTCGCCTTTCCTCGATCCAAATCCATTTTTCTTTGTTCTTGATCTAAACACATTAAAATTTAGCTCATTCAAGCACATTTCATCTCAATTTAGTCCCAAAACACATAAACGGGCAAATTACCATTTTACCCCAAATGTTTCACATTTTTATAATTTAGTCCTATTTGCATAAAACACAAAATACACAAAATTCCACTATACCACTCAAGGGCCGAATATTCATAGGGACTATACAAGTCTATTTCTTTCATTTATTTTGCATTTTAGTCCCTCAAAAATTTATTCTTTGTAATTTAGTCCAAAATACTCAAATTTACTAAAATTTCCAACACAAAACATGCTAATCCTTAACATAACTTTAATATAACATCATCAAACATCAAAAAATACAAGAACATGACAATGGCCGAACATCAAACATGCTCAAATTTAAAAATTCTAACATGGGTCAACTAATGTTCGAAGCAACGATCTCAAAAACGTAAAAATTAACAAAAATCGAAATCAAACTAACCTTGAATTTGAGCTTATCGTGTGAAAATAAAAAGAAACCAAGTTCTTCTTCTTCCTCCAATATTCGGCCAAGAGAAATAAGATGATAATGGCCATTTCATTTGTTTTATTTTAACATATAATATGATTTTACTTAATTACTAATATAACCTTTCAAATAAAATAAAACTAATATATAACTTAAGGTTACTTATGTCATATACCACCCACTAACTTAAAAATGGGCTAATTACATTTTTAATACCCCATATTAGAAAGCCATCATCATTTAAGCACTTTCCACTATAGTATGCAACTTTTACACTTTACGCGATTTAGTCCTTTTTGTTAAATTAAACACTCAAACGATAAAATTTTTATACGAAACTTTCACACATCATAAATCACATATAATTAGCACCAAAAATAATATTTAAAATTTTTTTGGACTCGAATTCGTGGTCTCAAAACCACCGTTCCGATTAGGGTCAAATTCAGACTGTTACAACTCTCCCCCCTTTAAGGATTTTCGTCCCTGAAAATCTTACCGTTAAACAAAGTCGGATATTGTTGCCTCATTGAATCCTCAGGCTCCCACGTAGCCTCTTCAACTCCGTGCCGATTCCATAGCACTTTCACAAACGAAGTTTTCTTGTTTCTCAACTCTTTCATTTCCCGAGCTAAAATAAGGATCGGTTCTTCCTCATACGTCATATCGGATCGGATTTAAATCTCGGACGGAGCGATCACATTTGACGGATCTAATCTATATCTACGAAGCATCGAAACATGAAATACGTTGTGTATCTTTTCTAATTCAGAGGGCAACTTCAATCTATAAGCAACAGGCCCAATACGTTCGATGATCTCGTATGGTCCGATGAATCTCGGACTTAGTTTGCCTTTCCGACCAAATCGGAGTACTTTCTTCCACGGAGAAACTTTCAAGAATACCCGGTCTCCGACCTGGAACTCAATGTCTTTACGTTTTAAATCAGCGTATGACTTTTGACGATCCGAGGTAGCTTTCAAACTATCTCGATTATAGCCACTTTTCTGCTCCGTCTCTTTAATTAAATCAACCCGTGTATCTTATTTTCACCGAGCTCGGTCGATTACAACGATTGTCACGACATTTGCGCCATATAGAGCTTCAGTAAGGTGCCATTTTGATACTAGATTGAAAAGCTGTTATTATAAGCAAATTCAATCAAAGGTAAGTATCTTTCCCACGTACCTTCAAACTCAAGGACGCAACATCTCAACATGTTCTCAAGTATTCGAATGGTTCGTTCGTCAGATCGACCGTCTGTCTGCGGATGAAAGGTCGTTTCTAAAGTGGAGTTTAGTACCTAATGCATCTTGCAACTTCTTCCAAAACCACGGTGTGAATCTCGAATCTCATGCTGAAATAATAGAACTTGGCACACCATGTAATCTCACAATTTGAGATACATACAACTCAACAAGTTTATCGAGCAAATAGTGCATTAACCAAGCACAAAGTGAGCTGATTTGGTCAGTCTATCCACTATAACCCAGATCGCATCTTTCTTGCTCGGTGTCGTAGGCAAACCGAATACAAAATCCATAGTGATTCTATCCCATTTCCATTCAAGTATCATGATCGGTTGAAGTAACCCAGAAGGCACTTGATGCTCGGCTTTTACTTGCTGACAAATTAAACACTTTGAAACAAATTCAGATATATCCTGTTTCATGCCAGGCCACCAATAGAACTATTTCAAATCATTATACATTTTCGTGCTACCCGGATGTACCGATAGTCGACTATTATGAGCCTCGTTCAAAATCATCTGAATCAAATCCACATTCCTCGAAATACTTATTCGGCCTTTGAAGTTCAAACAATCATTTGCATCAATTCGAAACTCTGACTCTGCATCATTTTCACACTGAACTCGTCTAGCAATCATATCTTTGTCAATTTTCTGTGCATCACAAATTTGCTGAATAAACATCGGTCTTGCTTTCATCTCGGCTATGATCAAACCATCACCAGACATAACCATATGTGCGTTCAACGCACGGAGAGCAAACAATGATTTTCGACTTAAGGCATCCGCAACAACGTTAGCTTTCCCCGGATGGTAGTCAATCACTAATTCATAGTCCTTCAACAGCTCTAACCATCTGCGTTGTCTCAAGTTCAAATCTTTCTGAGTCATCAAGTACTTCAGACTTTTGTGATCTGAATAAACATGACATTTCTCACCGAATAAGTAATGACGCCAAATTTTCAATGCGAAAACAATGGCTGCTAATTCCAGATCATGAGTCGGATAATTTCTTTCATGAGGCTTCAATTGTCTCGAAGCATAGGCTATGACTTTGCCTTCCTGCATCAAAACGCAACCCAAACCATTCAAAGAAGCATCACTAAAAATAATAAATTCTTTACCCGATTCAGGCTGAGCTAGCACTGGAGCTTCGGTCAAAAGGGCTTTCAACTGATCGAAGCTTTCCTGACACTTTTCCGACCATTCAAATTTAACGTCTTTCTGTAATAGCTTTGTCAACGGGGTAGCTATTATAGAAAAACCTTTCACAAATCGTCTGTAGTAGCCCGCAAGTCCTAGAAAACTTTGAATTTCAGAAACATTCTTCGATGGTTTCCAATCAAGTATAGCCGATATTTTATTCGGATCAACCCGAATGCCTGATGCTGAAATGACATGACCCAAAAAGCTGACTTCCTTCATCCAAAATTCACACTTACTAAACTTTGTATACAACTGTCGATCTCGCAAAGTTTGTAGCACCAATCTCAAATGCTCGGCATGCTCGATTTCATCTTTGGAGTAGATCAGGATATCATCTATAAACACTACCACAAATCGATCCAAATACTGTCTGAAAATTCGATTCATCAAATCCATAAAAATAGTAGGTGCATTAGTAAGTCCAAAAGGCATAACCAGGAACTCAAAATGTCTGTACCTCGTCCGAAATGCAGTCTTTGACACATCGAATCTCGACTGCAGAATCGATAATAACCCGATCTCAGATCTATCTTGAAAACTTGAAGCCCCTTTCAACTGATCAAATAAGTCATCAATCCGAGGCAACGGGTATTTATTCTTTATTGTCACCTTATTTAATATAGGTAATCAATACACATTCGCATAGTCCCATCTTTCTTTTTCACAAATAGAATGGTGCACCCCAAGGAGAAAAGCTCGGTCGTGCAAAGCCCCTATCTGTCAACTCTTGCAACTGTGCTTTCAACTCTTTTCATTTAGTAGGTGCCATCTGATACGGAGCTATCGAAATCAGAGTCGTCCCCGGTACTAACTCAATACCAAACTCTATTTCTCGAACTGGCGGTAAACCCGGTAATTCTTCAGGAAACACATCTGGGTATTCACACACAATTGGTACGGATTCAATCTATTTTTCAGACACTTTATTATCCAACACATAGGCCAAGTAAGCTTCACATCCTTTTCTCACATACTTACGAGCTAACATCGAGGATATTACTACCGGTAACCCACTCAGATCATTAGATTCAACCCGGATGATCTCACCGTTCTGGCATCTCAAATCAATAATCTTTCTTTTGCAATTCACCACTGCATCATGCAAAGTTAACCAGTCCATTCCCAAAATTATGTCGAACTCGTCGAAAGGTAACAACATTAAATTAGTTGAAAAGCAAAAATCTCGAATCATCAACGGGCAACCTTTACACACTTTATCAATGAGTACACATCGACCCAAGGGGTTGGACACACGAATCACAAGCTCAGTAGACTCCACAGGCAGAGTCTTACTGGATACTAGAGTTTCACACACATACGAATGAGTCGAACCAGGATCAATCAATGCAATCACAGTAGTATCATAAAGTGTGAAAGTACCGGTAATGACATCCGGGGAAGAAGCATCCTCTCTAGCACGTATAGCATAAGCTCTAGCTGGTGCTCAAGCCTCTGATCGAACTGCAGTGTCCTTCGTTCCTCTCTGACTACCACCTACATTCCACAGATGTGCGGGTGGTACGCCTCGTCTTTGCCACGCGTTGCTCGGTTTAGTGTTCTGAGCCGTATTTTGCTCGGCTAGCATCGGGCACTCTCTAATAAAATGGTCCGATGATCCACATTTAAAGAGAATCGATCACGAAATCTACAACTCCCAGAATGCCATTTTCCACAATGCTTGCACTCAGCCCGGTTCTGCTGAACATTGCCAACACTAGCCATGGAAGTGGCTCGGGAACCCACTGGAGGTCGATCTCGTCTAGACAGGTCTGAAGTAGCTTTATGTCGGCCGAAGTCATCTTTGAACTTCTTACGCGCGGTATGGAAAGTCTTACTCGATGATCTTTTACGAGTGTCTCTAGCTTCTATTTCAGCCTTTCTTTTCTCTTTTCCAAGCTCTTCAGCTTTGCAAGCTCGCTCGACAAGTACCACGAACTCTTTGATCTCAAGAATGCCCACAAGCAACTTTATGTCTTCATTCAGACCGTCTTCAAATCTTTTGCACATAATGGCTTCAGTTGATACACACTCTCGGGCATATCGGCTCAATCTGACAAACTTCTGCTCATATTCCGTCACAGTCATACGACCCTATTTTAGTTCCAGAAATTCTTTTTATTTCTGATTGATGAATCTCTGACTGATATATTTCTTACGAAACTCGATTTGGAAGAAATCCCAAGTCACTTTTTCTTTCGGAACCATTGATACTAGTGTATTCCACCAGTGATATGCAGTGTCCCGAAGTAGAGATATAGCACACTTTAGGCATTCATCTAGAGTACAGGATAGCTCATCAAGTACCCGAATAGTGTTATCAAGCCACATCTCAGCTCGCTCTACGTCATCATCATCATTAGCTTTGAATTCTTCGGCCCCATATTTCCTGATTTTATCAACGGGAGGCCTACTAGATCTCATCGGATCTATCATCAGAGGTGCGGAAGGTGCCGGAGTTGGATTATTTGGGGGTGGAGGTTGTTGTACAGCCGGGTTAGTTTGAATGAACTGGATGAACCATTCATTCATCATCTGGTAGAAGGCTTACTTAGCCTCCCCTTCATGGCTACCCGAAACAGGTAGAGAGTCTCACTGGCACGATCCACGTCTTGCGATCAGCGCTACACTCTCTACATCATCCGCTCTGACTACTGTCGGGATCCATTTACTATATAAAACATAGTTTGAAATGTCAGAAGTCACCACACTATCGTATATATAATAAAGTCATGTATAGCTAGACTCACACGCGCTACGGTAGTCCTAGAATCGACCAAACCGTAGGCTCTGATACCAATCAAATGTAATACCCCTAACTCGTGTCCGTCGCCAAATTAGGGTTACGGGTATTACCATGTAAGTTAAAACTTCAGTTCACTCGATTAAATCTTAGTTGATCATCTTTATCAAATAATTTAATTATAAACAAACAAATCACACATGTGTAACACATACTTAATACATTAATCCAAGTCATATACGATATAATCATCGATGAACATAAAATGACCATGCAATGTATATTCCGTTGTCCAACAAGCTTTACAAGGAGCTCTAGGAACTCTAAATAGTTCTTTAAACAATGAGTTACATTTACGCACCATTAGCGCTAATATTGGCTTGTTTGGGGTGATGAAAGAAATAACTGATTAGCCCTTTTTTTTACCTTTTACTTTATTGTAGATTGTAGGCATTATTTTTTTCTTCCAAAAAATAATTAGGAAATACTCATGGTAACTATTAGAGCCGACGAAATTAGTAATATTATCCGTGAACGTATTGAGCAATATAAAGAGAAGTAAAGATTGTAAATCTTTGTACCGTCCTTCAAGTGGGCGACGGCATTGCTCGTATTCATGGTCTTGATGAAGTAATGGCGAGGTGAATTAGTAGAATTTGAAGAGGGTACTATAGGCATTGCCCTAAATTTGGAATCAAATAATGTTGGTGTTGTATTAATGGGTGACGGTTTGATGATACAAAAGGAAGTTCAGTAAAAGCAACAGGAAAAATTGCTCGAGATACCGGTGAGTGAGGCTTATTTGGGTCGTGTTATAAATGCCCGGCTAAGCCTATTGACGGTCGGGGTGAAATTTTAACCGAATCTCGGTTAATTGAATCTCCCGCCCGGTATTATTTCGAGACGTTCCATTTATGAGCCTCTTCAAACAGGACTTATTGCTATTGATTCGATGATCCCCTATAGGGCGTGGTCACGAGAATTAATTATTGGGGATAGACAGACCGATAAAACAAAGCAGAGCTACGGATACGATTCTCAATCAGCAAGGGCAAAATGTAATATGTGTTTATGTAGCTATTGGTCAAAAAGCATCTTACGTGGCTCAGGTAGTGACCACTTTCCAAGAAAGGGGGCGATGGAGTACACCATTGTGGTAGCCGAAACGGCAGATTCCCCAGCTACATTACAATACCTCGCTCCTTATACAGGAGCTGCTTACGACATGACATTATCACATAACAATACAGATTTCATGCACCACATTTATCAAAACGATCTTGATCTATAAAATTTATAAACAACTAAACTATTCGTAACTAATTAATTAAGTAAGTATACTTCGAATGTCAATGCATAATACTTCCTATTAAGTCCAATTTCATATGGCATAAACCTATTTCCACATAACCGAATATATGCAACTTATTACACATCACATACATACTTATGTATTTGGCCGAATATACAAGGTCTCATTTATAACATTTCATGTTCGTTACCTAGTACAAACCGAGTTTGGTAGTTTCATGCACTCAATTAAATTAAGCAATCTCACAAGCCAAATATATATATACATGTATACGTCATAGTTATGCATATTTTCCATATTCGACTATGAGCCTAAACAATTAACTCTTTAAACATGTTAACTACATTTGCAACTATCACCTAGGTTTGGCCGAATACACATACACGCATTACTCAATATAATTCATACTTCGTAAATCGACTAAAGTTGACACACATACATAAATTCTGAATGATGCTCAACTAACACATACCTACCTTGACTTATACATGCAAAGATTAACTTAAATGCCGAAACACCTGACTAATTTAACACAGACATTGGCATTACAAACAAGCAATCATATAGAACGCATAATACATAAGCTTGAAGTAAAAAAACAACCCATAGACGAATTGTTGAAACCAAACACTTTAATCACATAGTCAAGAACAAATAAAACCGAACTTATAATGAATGTTTAAGCCATTTTCGCATGGCTATTATATATATATATAAACATAACATCATTCCAACATTTAGCTAGCCTATACATGCCTTTGATTCAAAATAACTAGCTTAAAAGTACCAAAAAGGGATGATAGTGTGGTTGACTTCACAAACGATCCTTCGAGCCCATAGCTTGACCAAAATCTATAAAACGAACAATGAACACACACAAAGTAAGCTCACTAGCTTAGTAAGACTCAAGCAACTATAAATGTAATGATCATACACTTAAATATTTTAAATCTTCAGGCTTATAGAATTGAACATAAATATTTCAATATGTAAAAACAATGTACATAGCCGAATACTAGTAATACCCTTGATTTAAATATTATCACTATATCACCATGAACATATACATTATCAAATCTCATGAATATCATATTTAATCGTATATTCCGAGTCACATGAACACATCTTAGGTATCGATCTCCTATATCTACTTATACATATATGCAAACACTTTCAAACACTTTCACCATTGATCTTTCCATTTGTAACTGAATCTTCAATGTAATAAGCATATATATATCTCAATTTCACACACATATAATGTTCATACACATTAATGATAAGCTCAACATTATAAAATAAAATACTTATAGAATCATCCACTTCATCACATCGTACTTAACTAAAACGATAATAAATTAACTTACTTCATTCCTTACTAATATAGTAGGCTAACTCTTACCCGAGCTTTTAGCACATAGCACTATATATGTGTCACCTTGTTTGATTTTTGGATTCTCCGTTTATAGCATATCATCGGCATTAAGCCTGCTAGACCCGAAGTCTGAAGTTCGAACACCGGCATTAAGCCTGCTAGACCCAAAGTCTGAAGTTCGAACACCGGCATTAAGCCTGCTAGGCAATAAGCCCGAAATAATTCACCGGCACAAGGCCTGCTAGGCTCGAAGCCCGAAATAATTCACCGGCACAAGGCCTGCTAGGCTCGAAGCCCGAATATCAACACTATTAACCATTCAATTCGCATTACTCAGTGCTAAATTCATAAACATTTCGTATACTTCATATTTCTTTCACATATCAAACCGAACTTACTTATTCACATTACATTAAACAACATAAAGTCAATCCAATAATATACCACCACATTCGTCCATCACATAGATTTATACTCAAAATTATCAAATATCATCATTTGCCATGTTCATAATTAATTCTTTAACATATATTTGCTTAAGGACTTACCTCGACTATCGACGGACAACGTAGACCGGCTATTCGATAACCTTCGCCTTTCCCCGATCCAAATCAGTTTTTCTTTGTTCTTGATCTAAACACATTAAAATTTAGCTCATTCAAGCACATTTCATCTCAATTTAGTCCCAAAACACATAAACGGGCAAATTACCATTTTACCCCTAATGTTTCACATTTTTACAATTTAGTCCTATTTGCATAAAACAAAAAATACACAAAATTCCACTATACCACTCAAGGGCCGAATATTCATAGGGACTATACAAGTCTATTTCTTTCATTTATTTTGCATTTTAGCCCCTCAAAAATTTATTCTTTGTAATTTAGTCCAAAATACTCAAATTCACTAAAATTTCCAACACAAAACATGCTAATCCTTAACATAACTTTAATATAACATCATCAAACATCAAAAACTACAAGAACATGACAATGGCCGAACATCAAACATGCTCAAATTTAAAAATTCTAACATGGGTCAACTAATGTTCGAAGCAACGATCTCAAAAACGTAAAAATTAACAAAAACCGAAATCAAACTAACCTTGAATTTGAGCTTATATGTGCCGAAAATAAAAAGAAACCAAATTCTTCTTCTTCCTCCAATATTCGGCCAAGAGAAATAAGATGATAATGGCCATTTCATTTGTTTTATTTTAACATATAATATGATTTTACCTAATTACTAATATAACCTTTCAAATAAAATAAAACTAATATATAACTTAAGGTTACTTATGTCATATACCACCCACTAACTTAAAAATGTGCTAATTACCTTTTTAATACCCCACATTAGAAAGCCATCATCATTTAAGCACTTTCCACTATAGTATGCAACTTTTACACTTTACGCGATTTAGTCCTTTTTGTTAAATTAAACACTCAAACGATAAAAATTTTATACGAAACTTTCACACATCATAAATAACATATAATTAGCACCAAAAATAATATTTAAAAAATTTTTGGACTCGGGTTCGTGGTCCCGAAACCACCGTTCCGATTAGGGTCAAATTCAGACTGTCACAAGAACTGTATTGCAGACTTTGAGAGATAAGAAAATATTTGCTAAATTCAGTAAAAGTGAGTTTTGGCTTCGAGAAGTTGGATTTTTGGGACATTGTTTCAGGAGACGGTATTTGGGTTGATCCAAGTAAGATTTCGGCAATTGTTGATTAGAAACTGCCGAGAAAAGTATCTGAGGTTAGAAGCTTTTTGGGTTTAGCCGATTACTACCGACATTTTGTTAAGGGTTTTTCGATGATTGCTACTCCTATGACTAAGTTGTTGCGAAAAGATGTTAAGTTTGAATTGTAACAGCCCGATTATGACCGTAATCGGAACGGTGGTTTCGGGACCATGAATCCGAGTTAGAAAAATATTTTAATACTTTATTTGATGTCTATGTTATGTGGTTGAGCATGTGTTAAAATATTGTAGGCTAATTTATGCATTTGGATGTTTAATTTTAGAAAAGGATTTGAATCGCATAAGTGGTAAAAGTAGCCAATTATTAAATTGAGTGGCTAAATTGTTTTGTCTTCATTTGCATGAGTATTTAAGTTGCAAATTCACCTTTTTGAATGCTAGTGGACGGCATTGACTTTGATTTTATATTAAGGTGTATTTTAATTATAATTAAAATGTTATGTAATAAAATATATTAATATTATTAAAATAAGAAAACATGGGAAACATCATCATCTTCTTCCTTCATCATTGAAAACAAAAAGAAAAGAGAAGAGCTTAAGCTCTCAACATTCGGCCTATTGCATGTTAAATTAAGGTTAGTAATTGAGCTCGATTTTTGATAATTTTTACGTTTTTGAGTTCGTTGCTTCGAATACTATCCGACCCATGTTAAAATTTTTGAGTTTGATGCATGTTGATGTTCAGCCATTGATGAATGTTTATGGTTTGTAATGTTTGGTGGTAGAATATTAAGGATATGTTTTAAATCAACATGTTTTGAATTGGAAATTTTGATGAAATTGAGTGTTATGGATTAAATTGCAAAAATAAATAGTTGAGGGACTAAAATGCAAAATAAATGGCTTATAGGGACTTATATAGGCATGAAGAACATTCGGCCCTTAATGAGTGAATTCAAATTAGGTGTATTTTGAGTTTTGTGCAATAAGGACTAAATTGTAAAAGTTGTAAATGTTAGGGGTAAAATGGTAATTTGTACATTTATGTGATTTTTGTATTAAAATGAATGAAAATATCTTTGAATGAATTTAATTTGGAATTATTTAGATCAAGAACAAAAAGATACGGGATTTGATCGGGGACAAGCTAAATTAAACGAGTAGCCGGGAAACTCTAAACCGTCGATTTTCGAGGTAAGTTTTAAGCAATTGGGTTAAATTGAATTTTATACCATATTATATGCCTAAATTAAATGATAGTAAGTGTATTGATATCACATTGCCGAATGTATCAATGAATTAGTATAAGTTAGCCGAATGTGTGGTTGCTTGGAGGTTTAAATTTATTTGCATGAAATGTGTATTTATATGATAGTGATACTAATAGATATGAGAAATACTACACTGGGATATGAATATATCCAAAGGAATTGTTAGTGGCTCGATAATGTCTAGGCCGAATGTGATATAGACTTGGATGTTAAATAATAAAGTGATACATATATGTATGTGCTTATATGTGAAGTTGTGGATTAGATTTTTGTATATATAAGTGTGCACTCGAATGAAAAACAGGTTACGAAAAGCACTAAATGTGCAAACTCAGTAACAAGGCACTATGTGTGTGATACGTTACAGAAACTTGACACTATGTGTGCGAAAATGTCAAAGTAACGGCACTATGTGTGCGATACGTTACAGAAACCTAGCACTATGTGTACGAAAATGTCAAAGTAACGGCACTAAGTGTGCGATACGTTACAGAAACTAGGCACTAAGTGTGCGGAATGCCAAAGTAGCGGCACTATGTGTGCGATATGTTACTGAATCTTGATAACAAGTATACAGGTTTGATGTTTTTCTTTAAAGATTCCTATTATTAATGTTGATAAGGATAATAAAATGTTCGAGTATAAAGTCACATGTTATGCTCAGGTGGTTAAGGTTGGAAAGGTTAATAACTTAGAGGTATGTATTATATATAACGTCTTATGATTGATGGTAGTTTGAAATGTAAGTAGAAATTTGGTGAGTAAAAGATGCATATGCTGGCTATTTTATCTTGTGAAGGTGGTGTATAGATATATACATAAATATATATACTACATGCGTATAATGTTGTTATGAAATCTATTTTTGTACGTTCGACTTTTCGGCAAGGAGTTTATAATTCAAATAATTTATTTGAATTATAACAAAGCTTATATGTGAATTAAATGCTTAAAACTTACTAAGCTATGAAAGCTTACTTTGTATTTGGTTGTGTTCCGTATTGTAGATTTCTTTTGGACGTTCATCTCGCACTCGGGGATCATCGTCGAAGCTCATCACACTATCGTCGAAATTTTTGGTATCTCTTTTGTGTATAAACTTAAATTCTATGGCATGTATAGGCTAAATCATTTTTGAATTGACTCAAATGATGTTTAAGTGAATGTATATAAATGCCATACGAAAATGGCTTAATGTTTATGTTTGAGTTGGTTGAATATATTTGAGATGTTGGTCATGTATGTGCATATTCGGACATGATATAATTTGGTTTTAGTATGTGTGACTTATGAGATTAAGTTATGGATATTATCAATAGGTTTAAGTAAAATTTTATATCTGACTTATGAGCTCAATCTTGAGGTTGCTCCATATTATGTTTTGTGCATTATTTGAGTGTTGGTTTTAGTTGAGTAAAGTCTTTAATACATTGTGGATAGTGGATAAACCTTGCTTATTTTTGCATATACCTATAAGGTAATTCATGAAAGAATAGGATTAAATTATATGCATGGAATAAATAGGTTTGATGGTTTAATGATCCAATGGAACTATATTCGATTGTAAATATTCGATTAAGGAATTGTTTTAATTGGTGTTTATATTTATCTTGGATTGTTATATATATACATCTTCGATTATGAGGACTTAATAAGGGTATAACATAGTTGTAGGTTATTGGTTATGTCATGCATGCGGTAGAATATGTGTGGTCTATTAATTGATAAAAGTTGAATATAGTTTAACTTATTTATATTTGGTTATGCTACTCAAAGTGACCAAAGGGATAGTATTGAGTTATTTGTATGGAATTGTATCTCTGAATGATGCACATGATATTAAATTGAGATGATTGTTAGTTGTGACATAATTAATTAACTATGCATTTACCTTGTATTAAGATTTTATTGAATGAGTTGTTGATGTAAAGGTATACTGACTTGTATTTGGTCGAGTAATGCCTCGTAACCCTAATTCGGCGCCGGACACGGGTTAGGGGTGTTACATGAATGGTCCAAGAAATGCCAAAAGAGTTTTGAACAGTTGAAAGCCTTATTGACTGAGGCACCGATTTTAGTGCAACCTAAATCGGGAAAAGAGTTTGTGATTTATAGCGATGCATCACTGAATGTATTAGGATGTGTATTGATGTAGGAGGGCAAAGTGATAGCCTATGCCTCGAGACAATTGAAACCGCGTGAGAAGAATTATCCGACGAACGATCTCGAATTGGCTGCCATAGTGTTTGCTTTAAAGATTTGGAGACATCATTTGTATGGTGAGAAATGTCATGTCTTTTCGGATCATAAAAGTTTAAAGTATTTGATGACTCAGAAAGATTTGAATTTGCGGCAACGGAGATGGCTCGAGCTACTGAAAGATTATGAGCTAGTGATTGACTGCCATCCCAGAAAGGCGAACGTAGTCGCAGATGCTTTGAGCAGAGAGTCCTTGTTTGCTTTGAGTGCTATGAATATGAGGTTGACTTTATCTGATTATGATTTGGTTCTAGCTGAGTTGAGAGCTAGACCGGTATTTCTTCAGCAAATTTGCGAAGCTCAGAGAAATGACAAAGAACTTCAAGCAAAAGTCCCTAGATAGGTTTTATTAAAATGAAACCTATGATGAATCTTAGATACCTAACTTTGAGATGGTTTTATTCCAAATTATGAACTAAATTCCCTAGATACCTAGGGAAGATGAAACCTATGATGAATCTTATTATTTGATTTCTGAATTACATGATAAATACTTGATTCTTGTTCTCAATTATGTATGCTTATTTCGTGTTTTAATATTTTAGGGATATTAATTCATGTTTAATGTTCTTATTTCAATGGAGCAAAAGTCCTTGTTGGAGAGTAGATCTAGCATAAATGAGTAGAGTTGCATGTAATCCTAGAAATAGGACGACATAAATCTACCGGATTAGAGTCAAATCTAATAGGGGAATCCATAGATCGAGTTAATGCGACAATAGGGGTTTTAATTAGAAAGAGATTTCAATTAATCAACCTAGAGTTAGTTGTTCTTACTTTCGAAAGAGATATTAACATAATTTAGGGATTTCTATGGATCAAGACACAAGTGAATAAATCGTTTAATTTAGACTCATAATAATAGGGGAAGTCTAGGTGGATTCTTTCCTGGGTATTGTCTTTTTCATCGGTTATCTTCAATTATTTTCGTAATTCATTCTCTGTTGCGTTCTTAGTAAATTAGTTTAGTTAATTTTAGATTAAAAACAATCATCCCATTTTATCGGCTAAATAATAGGAAAACAGTAATTACTAGTACTTTTAGTCCTCGTGGATATGATATTCCCTACTCACCATAACTATACTATTGTTCGATAGGTGCGCTTGCCTTTTTCGTAATTTTAGTTAGTTTAGTGACCATCAAGTTTTTTCCATTGTGTGAATATGGGATCTGAGGTTAGCACAAGGAAGGTCAACAAAAAGGGTAAGAAAATGTGAATTTTGGATGTATTACACGTTATGTAGGTTTGCAGATAAGAGGGAGACGTTAAATAGGGACGTTTGATAATATTGCATGTTAAGTGGTAAATCTTCATCATGTGGCTATGTTGCGTACATAGCGTATTCGTTGGGTGGTTGTGCTTAGTGTATAACATCTGCCCTAGTGAAAGTGAATTCATTAGGTGTGTAAGAATCAGTCTGACTATAAGTTTGAGATGTGAAGGGTAAGTGTTGGTAGAGATCGTGTTTTCGAAGGAAAGTATTTGTTCTAATAAGTCAAGTGTTCTCTTTGAAAGTAAAGAAGAGAGGTATTCGCCCGGTATTAGAGTCCGCCTGGGGATACTATCCGCCAAGGATAGGTATCCGCCATTGATCTATGTTGAGGGTATATGCCCAAATGTATCTGCGTATAGAGTGTCAACTTAGTAAATTTTGTGTATCCATAAATATTTATGTTATATTATTCATGTTCTTGTATTTTGTCTGGAAAGGGCTGAGCATTTATAATTATGGAGCTCACTGAGTTCTTTTGAACTTACTCCCTTTATTTCCCTTTTCTAGGTGGTAATTCGACTTAAGGCTTGTAGAAGGGACTTAGCCAGAAAGAGCAACCTTTGTTGTGAGCTTCACCTGTGTTTGTTTTGTAACATGCATATATTTTGGGGTGGTGTCTAGTTCCGTTGTGTAATTAAGATCTATAATAAATTACTTCTTTATCACTATTTTAAAAGAATATTGCCCTTGAGGGATTGGTTAAGTTTTTATGAAGTTATCTTTTAATCGTATATGCTAGACTGATTTAAACGATGTTTACTGCCAGTGTTGTCTTTGGGATTTTGTGGAAAAACTAACTCACCTTGTATTTTTTACAATCTGTCAATTTTATTTTAAGGCTTCCATTAAAAGTTCATTACCAATTATGTTTAAATTATATGGCGTATATATGTTTTAATTGTTTTGTCATTTGAAAATTTTGGGTTAACGCCCCAACTCATTTAATATACGTCGAAAACTGAACAAGAGTTCAACTGAGTATAAGTTTGCTTTTAGTGTAGCACCTCAACTCGCTTTGGCGATATGGGGTGCTACACATGAAATTCTGTAAAGTGTTTATGTGAGAGCTCTTTTTAAAGAATATGCGAACTGTCACTGTAATGTATGTGTGAACTATCTTTGCAAAGAGTATCCGAACTATCAATGTAATGTATATGTGAACTATCTTTGCAAAGAATATGCAAATTGTCATTGTATTGTATGCATGAATTGTCGTTGCAAAAAATATGCGAACCGTTATTGTAAAGTATAGTAAACCGACCTATAAGGTAGTTATATGCGAACTCTATGTAAGTAGTTATGTGCGAGCCAACCCAGTAAGTATATATGTGTGAGTTGGTTCTGTATATGGTGATGTGCGAGCTGCATCACTGTGCGAACTATAGCAAGGTGCAAGCTGTAGCAAATGAGCAAACTATGATAATGTATGAGCTATGTCAATGAGCGAGCTGTGACAAAATGTGAATTGCGTCACGGTGCCAATTGTGACAGATGCGAGTTTCATCATTACGCGAGCTGCGGTAAAGTGCGAACAGAGGGAACGTGTGAGCTGTGGCTTTGTGTACGCTATATCGGATTGGTTCTGTTTAGTTCCTCCACTAAGTTTAGCTTCCTATCTTGTAACTTTCGACTTGCTGAACGTGTGCAACTTGAATTGGTGTATATATTGTTAACGTGCTTGTATGATTTGTTGTAGACATTTTGTTTGAGAGTTTCCGCTTCGAAGTCAATTTAATTAACCTTTGTTTCGAAGGTTATATGTTTTTGGAACTCGCTAAGTTCATTTTGAATTTACCTGTTTTTCTTCATTCTATTTTTTAGGTATCTTAGATTATTGCAGACTTCAAATAGGGACTCAACTAGATTGCCGCCTCAATTGTAAGCCATTCCTTTGTTTTTTTTTTTTTTTGTAATATGTACATATCGAGGCAGCTCGCAGGCTTGACCAACTTATAATATTTTTTTTTTTTTTTTTTGTACTTTGTTGAATCTAGTTCGCACCCTGGTCCAATTTTCATTTTGTATAAGTTGTTCAATTGTGACGCTTCGCCGAACATCAAATTTCATTCTATAATTGATATTACGTATTCATATTATTGCTTTTGGTTTGTGTTACAAATTGAAGTTTGCTAAGAGACATTCATAACCTATTCGTTGTCTACCATATGTTTTGTATAACTTAAGAAATGAAACCTCAATTTTTCCTGTTATTGCTAATCGATCTTAATCCTTCCGGTAACACCACAGTTCACCGGTCAACCTGTCAAACAAAAAGGTTTTACTTTTTTTTCTCTTATCTTCAACAAAAACAGATTTTTGGCTGGGAAAAAGGAGTTTATAAAGAGAGTGGTGCTACCTGATAGCATCATGGGATCGAATATTTAAACCGTTGTTGCCTGACAAGTTGATGACATGAAAAACAATATTTTTTTCCTTTTAGCTTTTTTTCTCCTCTTACTGTATTTATTTTAAATACCGCTGATGCCGCCTCACACATTGACGACACCAATTAAAAATATATTTTTTCTACTCAACCTTTTTTTTACACTCAACCTTTTTTTTACACCCGCTTTTTTTTAAATACCACCGATGTCGCTTGACACATCAACAGCACCAATTAAAAAATATTTTGTTCTTCTCAACCTTTTTTTTTCTGACATTGGTTTTTTTTTCCTTAAAATTATCATCAATGTCATCTAACAAATCAACGACACCTTTAAAAAATTATTTTTTTTGTTTCTTCTCAATATATACTCGTATTTTTTAGTGTTGCCTAATACGATAACACCAATAAAAATTTCTTTTCTTAAAATAGATAAATACGTGATGATTGGCTGAAAAGAAGGTGCCACCGATATGTCAAGCTTCAACGATGAGCACCATAACAAATAGTCCATTTTCATAAATAATTTTTTCGGAACTTATTTTCATAATTAATTAATTTTTTATATTATTTTTATAAAAAAAACCCAACATTTTTTAGCATTTAGGGTTAATGTTTAAAGTTTTACCTCTTTACTTCAAAGTTAGATACACACAAATTCAGGGACTAATTGACTCGCAAATCTGTAATATAGAAACCTGCTGAATAGTTTCACTTACATATTCGACATAGTAATTAAATCTATTAGGCATCGTTCATATAAAAGCCGAAGTAATCTTTGGCATACTACAGACGCCACCTCCCGATTGGTGAAACATGCAACAAATTTCAGCACCATCTTCCAAATTGAGCTACATAATAATAAGATTCCACAGTTAAAAAAGCCATAAATCACCATGCAAATGCTTAGATAATTGTGAAAACTATCTATTTTCTGCTGTGTCAAGTGTCGAGCATAGAATATGTCAAACATGGGTGTCCAATATTTTCTAAGACTTTTGTGTTTTAGGAGGGACCCTGAAGGATTGTATCGTGCGTCGTACCAATGTTTGGTACGCATCAAACATGGATATTGGATATGTTATTTGATCTCAAGTGCGAGTGTATAATTTAGGTATATGTAAAACCTATGCTCAAAATAATCTCAACTTTTTAGGCCATATTTTCTATATATTAATCTGATTCTTCATTTTTCTATCAACATGAGTATGGAAAAGCAATCCTCCAAGATATATATATACCGGGTAACACCAGATACATGAAATCCGAAGGAGTATCACTCCTCTTTTCTAAGATTTATCATATATTTGAAAGATTATATCTGTTACTTATACCTAGATATATTGTCAGATCAGACACAAATATATTAAAAATAAATGAAGAATCGGATTAACGCAAAAAAAAAAAAAAAAAAACCTGATCTGACGTGTATTTCCCAGGAACGCGATGACCTTCATAAATAAAACGCACAGTATGAATATCCAATTGCTTCTTTCTGCAGTAAGCATGCATCAGTTTGATTAACTTCGCATTGCGCTTAATGTTATAGACCACCTTATTCCCATCCTACATAACACACAAACACAGACAAAAGTGAGAAAGAGTAAGCAACAATTACTCGAATTCGTGTGCGAAAGTTATATGCAGATTTACACCTAACAAGGTATAATGCTTTTTCATGTATTCAGATTACAACCCAAGAGCAACGCCAGCATAATAAACCCACTGAGAACCCATACCAAGGATCACACGTTACCATGAAACTTGTAAAACCCGGGAAAAAAGAGTTGCTTTCTAATTCCACACTATAAAAAATCTCAAAAAATCACTTGAAAGTACAACAAAGAAACCTCAAAAACAGGTATAGGAATACCTACACTACCCGTATCCCATATTTTCATGAAACACTTAAAACCCAGAAAGACAAGGTTGCTTCCATTTCTACACACTAAACATCTAAAAAACTCACTTGAAAGTTCAAGCAATATATATACACTCGAAAACAATGTATCCGAATACATTGTTTCTGAGACATCCCCGTACTCGTATCCAATATTTTCCGTGAAACCCGTAAAACCCAGAAAGACAAAAAGTTGCCTCAATTTCTAGACACAAATATTAAAACAGAAAAATCACATGAAGGTAAAATCAAGAAACACTTAGAAATAAACAAGGTGCTCGAACAACTACGTGAGAAAGAAGAATGGGAGCAAGAAATGCACCTGACTCTTCACGCAAACCTGGATTATCTGCGATTGACCATCAGCAGTTGTTAAGGCTTTATCATCACCGCCGCTGCTACCAGCAGCAGCAGATCGAGGCATTTTGCTTTAAGAATCCTAAGAGACGTCTGAAAAATTTAAGTTCACAATTGAGCTTTAAAGAAGTGGAGGAAAATTTTAGAGAAAAGATTTGCAAACTGACATATTGATTCTGTGACACTAAAAAGTTCAAAATGGAACCAATTTCAGTTTAGCAGAGTTTTCAAAATTAACTGATAATCTGTCGCCTCCGACTACTTTTGACAGAATCGCCCATTGGTTTTGGGAAAATTAATTAACTGTCCAACCAGTTGGTAAATGTTTCCTCTCTTATATTTATAAATATTTTAAAGTTTTAAATTATTCGGCTTTTTCATCTCAATAATATGAAAAAATATAGATATTTATCAAAATAGGTAAATCATAAATTATTGATGAAAATAAACATTTACTATAGTGTTTTCTTAGTATTGCCTGACATATCGATGATATTACCATATTTTCCTCAATCATTCTATTGTTATTATATAAAAGATAATGTTTTTTGATGTTATTGGTATATATTTTTTAAAAATATTCAAAAAAAACATATAGATACATTAAATTTTAAAAGAAAAGAAAAGAAATATATATTTTTTAATAATACCGCCGCGACACCCTATTAACACCGCGGTCAAAAGAAAAACAAATGAAAGACAAAACTGAAATCTGAAAAAAAAAAAAAAAAACTGAAAGGACTGTGACGGGCTCCCATGCCCTTTCTTTTCAATTTCAACCTTTTTTAATTTTAAGTGTTGTAGTATCTAAAGGGCCCCCTCACCCGCGGTGAGATACTAGGAAAAAAATTGGAGTGTTGGAGACTTTTTTTTATGAGAAGAGAGTAGAAAAGAAGTGTCTTGAAGGGTAGAAAAAAAGTTTGGTTAGTGTTAAGGTATGTTTTTTTTAATTTAAAAAAATATTTTTATATTTTAAATTATTATTAAATTTTAGATATAACTTTTAATATTAAATTTATGTTTTAAATATTAGAGTTGCGTTCATTTGTTTAATCGGTTATTAAAATTTGTTTGTTTGTGCATATATTAAAATGAATTCCTTAGATTATAGTCAACAACCACACAACAATGATGATTAATGTGCCGGTAATTTTTTTTTTTTTGGTTATTTACAGGTATACTTATAAATTGACACCTCATATTTATAATATAGTTAGGGTGAGTATCGCGTTCTGAGGGCACGTGTCCATGGTCCAAGCTACCAACCGGACAAACAGATTATGCCAATTTTGGATTTTGTCGAGTTTGGATCAATGAAATTGATCAGGATGTTTGAGCTGAAGGAGGACTTAATAACCGCCTTGGTTGAGCGGTGGCGTTTGGAGATGCACACATGTCATTTGTCGTGTGGGGAGTGCACCATCACCTTGGAAGATGTTGCACTGTAACTTAGGCTCCCAGTTAACGATTATGCGGTGACAGTGTAACACCCCTAACCTGAAACTGTCACCAGAACAGGGTTAAGAGGTATTACCGATCAATCAAAACGTTTAACATCTAGAATTTACGACACAAAGTCAATCATCTTCAATCTCATTCAATTTCAATCATGGTGTCCCTTATCAAGGTCTACGAGACCTAATTCACATGCTATAGAGGGGCCGGGACTAAATTGAAAACACATGCAATTTCTCCAGAAATTTAAAACTTTTCTAAGATACAGGGAGACACGCCCGTGGGGGAGGAGGTTTGTGTGCCCTCCACGCCACTAGACACCCCGTGTGTCCATCCGTGTCTACATACTGTCTATTTCAACACGGTCACTAGGCACGCCCGTGTGCCCGTTCGTGTCTATATACTGACTATTTTAACACGGTCACTAGGCACGCCCGTGTGCCATGGCCGTGTAATACTAGGCTACATTCTGCCAATTCACCCACGGTCTTAGGCACGCCCGTGTGCCTCAACCGTGTGACATTATAGGCCATTTTGCAAGGCCAACATGCCACCCACTTAGGTCAAACCTACAAGCAACACATACCAAAACATATCATGCACATAAGGCAATCAAAAACTTACCAATATGACTATCCAATCTATGCATTCAATTCCCATTCCAATATAACAAATTCAATACCAAATTCTATCTTGTCACAAGTATAATACATTCAATATCAAACATCATTCCTTCTCAATTTCACTATCCCTACTAACATCTTACCAACACAAAATTTGCCATTCAATAGTCAATTTCTCAACCCACAAACCATACCAAAAGATGCATCACATATATCAAATTCATTCATGTTAAGACTAGCACATATCTAGCCATATCTCATGGCTACTTACAAACATCAAACATGATTCAAATGACCAGCCTATACATGCCATATTTAACTATATACATTGTTCCAAAATACCCCAAAATAGATTTGCCGATAGTGTGATCGAGATTTGACGGTCCCCTGATCCGAGCAAGCTTTACTGACACTGCAAAGCAGAGAAACAAATCACACAGTAAGCTTTATAAAGCTTAGTAAGTTCATAACATAATACATAATATCAACATGTCATCACATAGATTAATTTTACTATCACAAATAATACCATCCACAACCAATATGTTCAATTAACTCATTCACAACCACATTCATAGCTTCACCAACCACATATATTCCGAGCGTACCTTAGCCAACACTTAGTTGTCAAATACTTTTGCTATCAATAATCACGATTCATTTCGATCCACATTCGTTTCTTCCTCGATTCATTCGCACACTTAGTGCCTAAATAGTTAGCCGAAGCTTAATTAGCATCGTACACTTAGTACATCCATCTCAAACCGATCTTAAATCGGCATCGCATTACGAGTGCCAACCATAAAAGTGAAGCTTATACAACTCGCTTTACACAGTCTTTGTTTATCCTGATCATGTTTTCGAATACGCACACTTAGTGCTATTTAACTCAAACTATCACATAGCATCCATTTTGTAATAATATCACACCACTTATTTCATAGCATTAAACATAGTTAAATACGGGTATTATGTCTGAACTTACCTCGAACGTTGAACTATCGATACGGTCGATTAATCGAGCACTTTCTCTTTGCCTCGATCTCGATCCGAAATTCTTCTCTCTTGGTCTATACACATTAAATTTCAATCCATTCAATCACTAACTTATTCAATTTAGTCCATACACACACATTTAGGGCATTTTACAAAATAGCCCTCACATTTTCACATTTCGACACTTTAGTCCTTATTTCACAAAATCATCAAATTCACAAAATTTCAAAACACATATGCTAGCCGAGTTCTTCCTATCCTAATACAAGCTCATACATTTCATTTATTTCATAATTTAACCCTTCAATTTCTCATTTTCTCAATTAAGTCCAAAATACTCAATTTCACTAAAAATCTCAATACAAACTATCTTAATTTAACACCAAGTTTTCATATTTTACTATCAACTAGCACACAGCTCAAAAGTTCATCAAATACTTATCACAAAAATTTCATCAATTCACAAAATTACAACATGGGTTAGCTAGAGCACGAAGCAACGATTACAAAAACGTAGAAATTATCAAAAATTGAAACCAACTCATACCTTAATTTGCATCAAAAGCTAGCCGAAACCTAGTTTTGTTTTCTTTCCTTTCTTTCCTTCAAAATTCGGCACTTACAAAGATGATAACATTCATCTTTTCTTTCATTTGTTTTATTATAATAATTACATCAATTACCTTATTACCCTTTTTTTTATTAATCCATTTCCACTATCCATTGGTATTTTTGTCCATCCAACATCCACTAACTTGAAAATGGACTAATTACCTCATAAGGCCTCCACCTTAAAAAACCATCAACACATAGGTACTTAAAAATCAGCACACAGCTGTTACACCTTATGCAATTAAGTCCTTTTAGCAATTCGACACACAAACAATCAAATTATCACACAGATTTTTCACACAGACTAAGTCACATAATATTCACACAGAAAATATCATTAAAATATTTATACGACCTCGGATTTGTGGTCTCGAACCACCATTCCGACTAGGGTCTAAACCGGGATGTTATAGACAGATTCAAGTAAAGTGTTCAAACCTGTGACACTCTGCTATGACTTACTTGAATGCTCACCTGGGGATGGTGAAGCTACATTTATGAGTTTGAAATTTTCCTGGTTGAAGAAAAGTTTCAAAACCTTAGCAAGTAGTGCCACCGAGTGAGACAAGATGTGCGCTATTTTGGTGTATATACTACAGCTGATAAGGGGTACTTATGTCGGTCACTAGTAATAAAAAAGTCCACTTGATGTGTAACAGTCCGTTTTTAGTCAAATCAGAACAGTGGTTTCGAAACCACAAATCTGAGGTCAAAATATTTACTTTTTTATTATTTTAATGTCTACAGCATGAAAATATGATCGTGTGAAATTTTCGTTAAGAAATTTTATCATTTGAGTGTTTAATTTGATAAAAAGGACTAAATCGCGTAAGGTGTAAAACTTGTATTCTATTAGTTAAATGTGTCTAATGGCTATGGAATGTTAAAGTGAAGGTCCTTATGTTGTAATTAGACCATTAACGAGATGGTGGTATGGTAATGTTGTAAATTGAATTATTTTTAAAGGTTAATTATGGTATTTGGAAATTAAAGTTAAAATAAGTAAAATAAAACAAAACTTTCATCCATTATCATCTTCATTAACCGAAAATTAGGGCTTAGGAAGCCATTTTTATGCTCAAGCTTTCCGCAAGCTCATCCATGTTTAATTGGTATGTATTTTGTCTCGTTTTTAATGATTTCTATGTTTATGAGATCGTTACAACTAGGTCTAGCTAGCCCAGGGACTATTTTGCAAAACTGTTAAAGATTTAGGAAGTTTCCATTGATGAATAAGCATGTATTTTGATGATTGATGATAGATTATGAATGTTTGATAATAGTTATACAAGTTTTGTTAAGTAATTTTTAGTGAAAATGCAAATTAGGGATTAATTTGGGAAATATTGAAATTTGGTGGTTAAATGTGAAATAAATGAAAAATATGGGCTGATATGTGCATTAGAGAAATTCGGCTAGCATGGGTTGGTATTAAATTGCATGAATTTGTGATTTTATGAAATAATGACTAAATTGTAAAAGTTATGAAATACTTGGGGCAAAAATGTAAATATGCTTTAATGAGTGTTTTGGACTAAATTGAATAAAGATATAATTAAATATGTTAATTTTGATATATTTAGATCAAGAAAGGTGAGATACGGACTTAGATCGGGAAAAGAACAAGGTTTCGAAATAGTTGACTCGTGTCGTCGTTTTTACATCCGAGGTAAGTTCGTATGTAATAAATTACGTTATAAATGTATTTTTAATGCTTTGATATGGCATAAACTATGAATACGAGACTACAGACATATTCGACAATGATTTGATGAAGATTCGGCATTGGAAATCCTGGTTGAACCTTAGGAATAGATTAGGATACGAATGACATGTCATTAGGGTTATTATGATTATGTGATCCAGGTGCTGGTCCTGTACGTCCTACCGGTGGCTGAGTATACCGGCATGTGTTACAGTTACTTGACAGCTTGTGTGAGCAGCACCTTGTAGCTACATCTTAACCCACAGCTTGTGTGAGCAGGCCCGTTGATAGCTCGAGAGTGAGCATATATGTGATATGAGATTGAGATAGCATTGGCTATGTATGTGGCACTTCGGTGCGAGTTTCCCGAGTATCTGATAGTATTGCAAATGGTTCAACGGGTAAATGAAAGGCGTGGTTAAGTATATGACTGATACGAGATGGTACAGGTATGTACATGAACTGTATAAGCTTTGAATCGAAGAAATTGTGAAGTTTGCATATAATCTTATGATTTAAGGATGGAAAAGTTTGTTAGTTAATATGAGCTACATATTGATATATTTAATTTGTTGAATTATGTATTTATGATTACATTGAGTTTATTTCATACGAGCTTACTAAGCTATAAAGCTTACTTTGTTTATTTTACTGTGTTTTATAGTGACTTCAAAGCTAGCTCGGATTCGGGGATCGTTGGAGACTACGTCACACTATCCTACTATCACTTGGTACTTTTGAACTTTGGTATTTTGGTATATGGCATGTATAGGGACTTTGGTCATTTTGGTTCATAAGTTGATGATGATTATAGTCATATGAATTGGCTTGTAAATGTCTAAGGTTTAGTTTTGTGCATAGTTATGTAAATTGGCCTATTTGGTTTAGTTGGTGCTACACATATATGTAAGTGCTAATACCCTTTTTGTGATGTGGCTTTTAATTGATTGATGAATGATTATAGTGGGTAAGTAGCTTGAGTAGCAAATGGTTGAATTTGAGATTTGTATGCTTGTGAATTTTAGGTCATTGTTGCATATTTGAATGAAACCATTTAGGTAAATTTTTAAGTGAGAAATTGGTATATTGTGAATTGGTAAAACATGATATCATGTGCTTTGTGGTTGATGATGTTGATATGGCATGTTTTAGTCTTGGTTGTGGTTGTATTGGATGCCTATTTATGCCTATTTGTGCCTTGTTTTGGTGCAATTTGGTTTGGTGTAGGTGTATACAAATTTGGGTGGCAAAATGGCTTGGTAAATAGCCTATTTTTTGTCTACACGGGCAGAGACACGGGCGTGTGTCTCAGCCTTGTGTGACACACGGTCATGTACACGGTCGTGTGTCCCCTGGTGTTGAATTAGAAACCAAGTCAGTATGCTCCACACGGCCTCACACACGGGTGTGTGACTTGGCCGTGTGGCATAAGTTAGTATACCCTACAGGTTTGGCACGGCCTAGCACACGGGCGTGTATGACCATTTTTAGGGCACACGGGCGTGTGTATTGGCCGTGTGACCTAAGTTAGAGAGTTACACGGGGTCAGACATGGGCCAGGACACGGCCATGTGCTCCCATTTCGAATGTCCACACGGCCTGTGACACAGGCGTATCTCTCACACGGCCGGGCCACACAGGCGTGTGTCCCCTGTATTTTGCAAAAATTTTCTAATTATTTCAAAAGTTTCTTAAGTTATCGGTTTAGTCCGGAACCACTCCTAAAGCATGTTTAGGGCCTCATAGGCTCATATTAGGGACGGTATGAATGCTATTGATTGACGATTTCATGAAATTGAAAATGTATGTGAAATGTTTGAATATTGTGTTATAAGTTCGGTAATGCTCTGAAACCCTATCCTGGCGTTGAATACGGGTGAGGGGTGTTACATGATGTACTTGCCCCTATTATTTGATTTGGAAGCTGCCCGTTCGTACAGTTGAGGCTCAACAGTATTAGCAATGTTGTATCATTAGTTTTGTTAGGCTACAAAGCACGAAACACAAGATATATGCGGGTGCCTCGTACTGCTGCAGTCCTGGGCATTGTACAAGATGCCATTTCTGGCATCAGCGGGTCACCAAATACATGGGTTCCCACTTGTAAATAGGTAAAAAAAAAATAAAACTTGGGTCAACATATTTTTTTATGAAAACATGTTCTAATAAGTTTTCTTTATTTTTAGATGGTTAAGTTGTCCCAATATCGGGAAGTCTGAAACCCTCGTGGTCTACAAATAGATGATTGAGGCATACACCAGGGAGGGGTAAATATTTTTCTAAAATAAAATTATAATAATTACTTTTTTTAGTTATGTTATTTGACCAAGTCACTATTACAATGTTATTAATTGTGCAGTTCGTATGGATGTCATATATGGTGTCGGACATTGCGGTTGTCATTCCTTCCTTGGCTCAAGCCCATGCATTCATGTGGTGCATAAACACACTCGTGATTAATTTTTCAATAGTTAAGTGGTACAACAGGGATCAAGTTATGTGATAATTCGGGTGTAGACAACATGTTTCGAACATTCCACAAAATTTTGACAATGTCCACGAAATTAACAAGAGGGGAAAAGATGCAAAGAATTAGGCATAGAAGCATCAACAATATATTATGTTGTGAAATGCCCGGAGGAAACCTTAGTTGTGTAACACCCCAAACCCGGCCCAAACACCACGACCGGATCTGGTATGTCACTAAGAAAATTTTGGAAGAACATGTCGTATTTTCAGAAAAATATTTTTCTAAAGTTTATCTTCTTATTCGAGAGAAATTTAATAGTTGATAGTTTAAATAAAATATACCTTTATAAATTAAAAACCCAAATTTAAATAGATACATTAGTTCAATAAGAATTTAAATAACTAAAAGTAATTAAAGCCCAAAATAAAACAAAACATAAACTAGTGGCCCATAGCCTTATTACAACGAGATTTAAAATCCATTAATTAAAAATATAAAGTATTAACTTGAGACTTTTCTTTGGATCCAGTTGGTCTTTTGCATGGCCACCTTGCGTTCCTCCCACCCGGTCCAAGCACTAGGTATCACCGAAAGGTTAATTAATAGGGTGAGTCGCGAGACTCGGTGTGCAACCCTCATGCACCACTAGATTTTGGCCTTAGGCCCATAAAATGATTAATAATTCCATTTATAAAAAAATAACAAATAATATGCAAGGCCCAACCCGCTTGCCTAGGTTTCCATCCGCTACACGCCCCGCACCAGCCATTCACACCATTGGGGATTTCTACAATCGACCCACACGCTACACGCCAAGATGGCGGTCATCTTCGCTCATCAACATATTATGGCCAAGCCCTTATAATGAGATCACGGCATTAGCCGCTATAACATATAATGAGATCACGGTATAAACCGCTACACATATAACGTATAACTTCCTCCTTTCATCAACCCAACCCATGCGGTCATAAAATCAATATGCTTTTATCATATAAAGTCAAACATTCATCGACTGGTGATTTGCTTCACCCTTTCGGGTTTCCAACATTAAACCGAGATATCGGTATTTATCACAACATATAAACTTATGAGCATACATTAACAATCAGATCTAGATGGTGGGAAGTATTACACACGATATCGCAAAATCCAATATTCTTAGTCGATGTCCTTGCTATCCGGATCTATTATCCTTAATGTAAAGCCTTGCTCAAAAGCCGAAAAACACACAAAGATTTAGCCCCTTCAACAATCGGCCAAGGTTAATAAATCCCAAATTACACGTTAAAACTAATAGATCCCTTACCTTAAAATACCGAAAGTAATACGATTCTATAACTTAGAGATCTATGCGATTGACTCCACTAAAGTTCCCTTCAGATTTCGGCACAAGTAGGCACCACAGAAGTAATTCGGTAATCACAGGAGATGAGATCTAGGGATTTCGGCTTTTAGAAAAATCCCAGAAAAGTATGAACAAGAGAAGGCTGATGTGTCTTTGGCTTTTAAAATACTTGAGTGAGGAGTTTCGGTTTCTGACAGGAAAAGAGAAGAAGTAAAGAAAACAAGGAAGAGACTTGAAGATTTCGGCTAGGAAGAAAAAGAATGGAAAGAGTTTCGGCTTTTGAATCAAAGTGAAGATGAGGGAATAGGCTTAGAAATTTCGGCTTTTGCAGAGAATGAAGAAGAAGATGGAACTTTAGGAGTTTTCGACTTTTACTCAGAGAAGAAGAGAAAAGAATGAGAGAAAAACCCAAATGACGAAATTGAAGAGATATTCCCCCTATTTATAGAAATTTCGGCACTTACCTAACCTTGTAGATAAATCCTATCTTTTCTCCTTTATCTTAATCTACTAGCTCATCTAAAAGAGACTTAATTATCTCTAACTCCTCCCTCCTTTATCAGCATATTATCCACATATTTTAATCATTAAAATCCCTAAATTTTAGCCTTTATCTGCTTATTATCTACATAAAATAAATTCCTAAATAATAGCCTTTATCTGCTTATTATCCACATATTTTAAACATTAAAACCCCTAAATTTTAGCCTTGTTGTCATCCACTCCACCTAATCCTAATGCCCAAAATTTAGCTAACTTAAATTAAAAGAATTGGGCTCTATGAAACTTAAATTTGGGCCCCTTACTCCCTTGTGTGGCGTCACCTCCTAAGATTGGGCCACAAGCCCACTTTGGTATTTTAAACATAGATACTACCTTTTAAACCCTATAATGCCCAAACAGATAATTTTAATCAAGGTCTCTACCTAAGCCTGAGCCCAATTTGGACCCCTAACACTTAAATTAACACATTAAACACATCCACCCATTAAACGCATAGGCCCAAAAATTCAGGATGTTACAGTTCTACCCCCATTAAAGAAATTTCGTCATTGAAATTTCCAACTAACTATTAATCGTACTACCCAAGTCTCACCACTATGCTTTCGCTGGGCACTTCGATTCTAAAGCCAAAAGAAACACTTAGTATACTATGGTAGAGTACACACCAGTGTTAGCATCTGGAGCGTCTCCGTCCCCTACCACGGCCACGCGGCGGTCGTTCTCGACCCCTTGTACTCATTCTACCGATTCACGTTTATCTAATTAGAAATTTTATGAATTATTAATTTTCTTCCGCTGATTAACCACGAACAGTTTTATGAACAATAGTTTAAGAGTAGTTCTTTCGAATTCGCATTCACAATACAGTCTCAAGTTTGTAACCTCTAACTAAAATAAAACACATACATCATACAAATAACATCCAAGCACTTACATTCTTCACGTAAAGGTGTTTTCGTTGATTCACTACCTAGGGGTATTTTCGTAATTTTATCCTACAGGGGTATTTTCGTAACTTTTCATAATAAAGTTCCTTGTTGATTTCGTGAAGTAAGGGTATTCTGGTAATTTTACAATCCGGGCATTTCGGTAATTTTGAAATCCGGGGATATTTCGGTAATTTACAAACCAGGAATATTTTGATTTTTTTTTTCAAAATAGGGGCACTTTGGAAAAAATCTAGTTACTCTTGTAAACATAGGGTTTTTGGGTAAATTTTTCATAGCTGTGAACATTTTCAAATCAAGTGTATCTTTTTGGAAATGTACAAAACTTAGGGGTTTTTGTTTGCCAAAATAGGGTGGTTGGTCCATTTCGGGTTTTAATTATAAGGTTTAGCCCATCAACAAGTCCTCGTAACTAGGGTGAATAGTCACCACGCACCAGGTAGGATTCTAGTGAAGAGGAGGTGAGTCGCTAGGACTGCTTAAGTACCAAGCTCTCCCTGAATCCACTCCTAGACATGCGTATGCCCATTGCCACACCCTAACTTGGCTAAGGTGAACAGTCACTACGCACCAGGTAGGATTCCAGCGAAGAAGAGGTGAGTCACTAGGACTGCTTAAATACCAAGCTCTTCCAGATCCAATCCTAGACATGCGCATGCCTGTTGCCACACCCTAGTCTTACGACTGGTTCACGGGTTTGTTTAGTGAAGTTAAGTCTTATGAGATTTAAGGAGTTGTTCCAGCTAAGCCAAGAGTCCATCAAGTTCTAATCTAGATAGTCTACGTCCCATAAAGCCCATAAAGCCCACATATATTATATCACACAATGGTTCGAATACTTACAGCGGACTTGGGTAGGAGACGCAGCAGTGCCATCTTTGAGCTAACAGAGACTGTATAAATATGCATGTTTGAAAACCCAACTTTAGAAAACATTTTGAGCCCAAAAAAACCTCTAGAGCTGAGTTTTGAACCGGGCTCTGATACCAATTTGTAACACCCCAAACCCGGCCCAAACACCACGACCGGATCTGGTATGTCACTAAGAAAATTTTGGAAGAACATGTCGTATTTTCAGAAAAATATTTTTCTAAAGTTTATCTTCTTATTCGAGAGAAATTTAATAGTTGATAGTTTAAATAAAATATGCCTTTATAAATTAAAAACCCAAATTTAAATAGATACATTAGTTTAATAAGAATTTAAATAACTAAAATTAATTAAAGCCCAAAATAAAACAAAACATAAACTAGTGGCCCATAGCCTTATTACAACGAGATTTAAAATCCATTAATTAAAAATATAAAGTATTAACTTGAGACTTTTTCTTTGGATCCAGTTGGTCTTTTGCATGGCCACCTTGCGCCTCCCCCGCTCGGTCCAAGCACTAGGTATCACCCGAAAGGTTAATTAATAGGGTGAGTCGCGAGACTCGATGTGCAACCCTCATGCACCACTAGATTTTGGCCTTAGGCCCATAAAACAGATTAATAATTCCATTTATAAAAAAATAACAAATAATATGCAAGGCCCAACCCGCTTGCCTAGGTTTCCATCCGCTACACGCCCCGTGCATCGACCATTCACACCATTGGGGATTTCTACAATTGACCCACACGCTACACGCCAAGATGGCATGTTTGCTCATCAACATATTATGGCGAAGCCCTTATAATGAGATCACGGCATTAGCCGCTATAACATATAATGAGATCACGGTATAAACCGCTACACATATAACGTATAACTTCCTCCTTTCATCAACCCAACCCATGCGGTCATAAAATCAATATGCTTTTATCATATAAAGTCAAACATTCATCGACTGGTGATTTGCTTCACCCTTTTCGGGTTTCCAACATTAAACCGAGATATCGGTATTTATCACAACATATAAACTTATGAGCATACATTAACAATCAGATCTAGATGGTGGGAAGTATTACACACGATATCGTGAAATCCAATATTCTTAGTCGATGTCCTTGCTATCCAGGATCTATTATCCTCAATGTAAAGCCTTGCTCAAAAGCCGGAAAAACACACAAAAATTTAGCCCCTTCAACAATCGGCCAAGGTTAATAAATCCCAAATTACACGTTAAAACTAATAGATCCCTTACCTTGAAATCCCGAAAGTAACACGATTCTATAACTTAGAGATCTATGCGATTGACTCCACTAAAGTTCCCTTGATTTCGGCACAAGTAGGCACCATGTAGTAATTCGGCAATTACAGGAGATGAGATCTAGGGATTTTGGCTTTTAGGAAAATCCCGGAAAAGTATGAACAAGAGAAAGGTGATGTGTCTTTGGCTTTTAAAATACTTGAGTGAGGAGTTTCGATTTACGACAGAAAAGAGAAGAAGAAAAGAAAACAAGGAAGAGACTTAAAGATTTTGGCTAGGAAGAAAAAGAATGGAAAGAGTTTCGGCTTTTGAATCAAAGTGAAGATGAGGGAATAGGCTTAGAAATTTCGGCTTTTGCAGAGAATGAAGAAGAAGATGGAACTTTAGGAGTTTTCGGCTTTTACTCAGAGAAGAAGAGAAAAGAATGAGAGAAAAACCCAAATGACGAAATTGAAGAGATATTCCCCCTATTTATAGAAATTTCGGCACTTACCTAACCTTGTAGATAAATCCTATCTTTTCTCCTTTATCTTAATCTACTAGCTCATCTAAAAGAGACTTAATTATCTCTAACTCCTCCCTCCTTTATCAGCATATTATCCACATATTTTAATCATTAAAATCCCTAAATTTTAGCCTTTATCTGCTTATTATCTACATAAAATAAATTCCTAAATAATAGCCTTTATCTGCTTATTATCCATATATTTTAAACATTAAAACCCCTAAATTTTAGCCTTGTTGCCATCCACTCCACCTAATCCTAATGCCCAAAATTTAGCTAACTTAAATTAAAAGAATTGGGCTCCATGAAACTTAAATTTGGGCCCCTTACTCCCTTGTGTGGCGTCACCTCCTAAGATTGGGCCACAAGCCCACTTTGGTATTTGAAACATAGATACTACCTTTTAAACCCTATAATGCCCAAACAGATAATTTTAATCAAGGTCTCTACCTAAGCCTGAGCCCAATTTGGACCCCTAACACTTAAATTAACACATTAAACACATTCACCCAGTAAACGCATAGGCCCAAAAAATTCAGGATGTTACAAGTTGGATATGTTTTTTAAATTTCACGCCATCCGTCGAGTACCAACATTGGTACATGGAGACTAGGTTGATTGTATTTGGTGGTGAGTTGATGGTAGTTCCTCCACACATGCACCAATGTAGGAACCAACAAAGTCGACATGGTCATCCGCCTGCTACTCTCCAACCCGAGCCTGAGCCCTAGCCTAAACCTATAAGGTCATATTCACAATCAGGCGGTAGTGCTTACCATCTAGAGTTACCTTTACACAATTTTGCTCATAAGGGTTCAAGCTACGCATATTAGCCGGAGATGCCCGGTTGCAGTTATGATCATCAACAACCGGGGTCATAAATGATGTTTGATACCTTTAGCCCATCGCCACTGTAGTGCTCGACCTCTCTAGGGAAAACATTTGGAACATACGATTTGTCTGACAATTTGTTCAATACACCCTAAGGTTCACCTATGGATGATGATAATGCAAGTTTGAGTGAGGAGAACATTAATCGTCACGAACGCCCTCGATTCCAACGAAGGGCACCACAATGGTACACCCCACGGACAACTCCATCAAACCATCAATTTTGATAAATGTTAACATGATTATTTTTAATTATGAAAAAAATACATGTAACCATCAATTTTTAATGAAGTGCCATTTTTTTAATGAAAAATGTTATTGTGAATGTGGTTGTTGAAATTGGAATTGAGTCTATGTTTTTGAATTGTGAATGTGGTTGCTGAAATTGGAATTGAGCCTATGTGTTTGAATTGTGAATTAGATTGGTTGGATTCGAAATCACAAAACTATGAAATAAATTGCGTATTAACATAACATATTCATCTTCAAAATACAAGAGAAGTTGGTATATTGATAAAAACAAGTAACATACATTTCACAATGAGGTACATAAATTCATATTCCACTCAACCGTGACGATTGTCCAGGGTGGTAGTTTTGATGCGGGCAATTGTTTCCACCTAGTTGAACAATTCTAATCAAATTCTCTAGTTGAACAATTCTTATGACCACCTAATTTAATTCCACATTGAGTAAATCGACTCAATTAAATTATTCCCAAAGTTGTAGAATTTTCTTCTGATTCAAATGCAGTCCGATTGAGCTTTTTTGAGCTAGCGGATGGACCAATTAGACATATACAATTAGGCTCTAGTGATTGCAATTATGTCCAGAAGCATCGTTTTGATAATTCACAATTACTTAATCATGGAGTCAATCCACAAGAAGTACCATGACTAAAAACTCCTTATTGTATACTCTTTATGAAAAGAATTCATCCAACTGCATTGTCTAATGACCTCGTCATGTGTGTGTTACCCTCATATGGTATTCTTGATTCCTTTGAGTTAAATCCATTCACTCAAATACAATCCTATTTTATCTCATTGTCAGTATTGTGTCTTCTTAATGATTAATATGACCACTACCAACAAATGATTGTGATAAATCGCTCGTTCGAGAACAATTAACCCATGGCCACATTCCATATTTATCAATCTACACAATGCCAATGAGAGGATATTATTAACTTTTTAATTGAGCTATGAATTCCACTATTGCTAGTAAAGCCATGCCATACACAAGTCATGTACCCAACATACCGTCTATGGGATCGATCATGTTTAGAGCATAAGCCTCCACTTATATCAAAGCACATGAGCTGCATATGCATGGTCAGAGACTAACTTAGGATTTAGGTAAATCACACCATGAACGTTACAAGTGAATTAATTCACAAACGGATTCAGAATTAATTCATCTTGGGTCCAATCCAATGTATCATTCTACCAATGAATACATCTATATCTCTACCCGTGGAGTCAATTGCTCCGATAGCTAAGACTAGCCACCTCCCCAATTGGAATTGTAGACGACATAATAATCATTCTCAGTGTAATGCTCACTTTGATTTTTTTTTACGGGATTACGGACTTATTTAGATTACCTACTGAAGTAAGTTGTCTTTCTCGCAATGTAAACATTCTTAAAATGCAACTTATCTTCAGTTAAAACTTAGACAATCAATGAGCTAATATTTGCTTGTCACAATTTCGCTATGCATGCAAAATATAAAAGACATAAATACAAAAGGCATAATAGTGAAATGTGAAATTAACTTTATTTATTTATTCATCTTTTAAATAAATAGAAAATAGTTACATGTTTACTACAATATGAGCACATTTCTCAACACAAAGTGCAGTCCAGTGTGTACACCTCATCAATATATTGTTCGACATAGATTGAAGCATCAACACAAGTTGCAACAATGTGCGCACACGGGTACATTAGTGTCTGGAAC
This sequence comes from Gossypium sturtianum, assembly GCA_025698515.1. NCBI lineage: Eukaryota > Viridiplantae > Streptophyta > Magnoliopsida > Malvales > Malvaceae > Gossypium > Gossypium sturtianum. The sequence continues at coordinate 75,614,293 of CM046947.1, forward strand.
CTCTCGCAGTCGCACTATCTGTTCCAGAGATCAACTTCGTATGACCTAGGCGGGATACCCGGTCGATGACCAATGGGTTCTATCACCTGAAAAGTTTCCAATTCTTAAGAATACAATTCTATATGCATCGACCTCGCTCTCTTGGTGTTGACCTCCATTGCCTTCCTAACCTCATTGGCGTACACGTGTCCTGCACTCATCTGGTTTACTTGTTTCAACCCCATTCTTAGCATCAAGGTTGTTAGCCTATAGAAAGTATGATGTGATTTCGAGTTCGTTAATTGGGCCAAAACCCAAGCTGCCCATTTCCACACTATTTGGGCTGCAAGTTGATGAACTTTTAAGAGAAGATCCAATTAAACTTCCTAGTGGGCCTATGACGCGAGCTAGAACTAAGAAGTTCAAGGAAGCACTTGTGGGCTTGATTCAGCAAATTTGGGTCGAACATGACAAGACTAATCCTTATTGGGTCTCTAATAAAGACCCAAGTCCATGCAACATTTTGCATGCAGACTTTTAAGGCCCAACCGTCCAAATTAGTTTAATTAATTCCACAGCCTTTAAATTAGAGTTTATTTAATTATTTGTCATGCTATTTAATTTGTGTCTTTGTTATTACATCATTTTAATTGTGTCTTAAACATGTCTTAATCTATTGTGTTTTTCATGTGTCTTTTTTATTACATTTTGATTATGGTGTTTAAAATGTCCTAATGATTGTGTTTAATGTGTCTTAGGTACATCATGGACGGCCACATGAATGAAAGACCATTAGCATTCTTATAAGTTCAATGGATGACAAACATGCTTTGTATCCAATTGGTACATGTAGATGCATGTACGTCTAAGGGGGAACTTGTATGAATTAAATGCTATTTCAATGGCATCCAAGATGCATGGATGGTGAAGGGGAATGGATGTCACTATTCGGCTAATACAATGACCATCAAGATGCAAGGGATGAATCTGACTCTTCAAATTGAAAAATATGCATAAATATCATTTAATGGGGGCATGAACGTCCAAATACAAGTATCTACAAGAGGATTAATGTCCATGAATCTTCAAGGGGGAATGAACAACCATTTACATGCACTTAAGGGAAATTCATGAACCATTTGGTTCAATGTATGGCTTGTGTACTTGAACCCCATTAATGGTCAAATTTTGGCCATTCATCTACCTTAGATGTTCTTATAAATAGTTGAACTTTGTAAACATTTGAAACTAATGATCAATTATATATTTAAGAGAATTCTCTTTTGTTCTTCAAGAACTTAAACCTAAACTTATCAATATTGTTTTCTTGTGGTGTTCAAAATTATTCGATCTTATCACTTCCCTTCTCACCTATTTCTAAAGTGTGGCGGTCACCCTTATACTATTGGTTCCTATCTAGTTTATAGATAGTGGGTCATGGTTCTTTATTTTCCCAAACTTTTCGAGTCTTAAACATCTTTATAGAAACTAGATCTAGTTGAATCTATAACTTCGGTTCATTTCTAAGATCATTTTTGTATTCGTAAGTTATATCCCAAAAGTCTGTAGTTTTATTATCTTTTATATTTTTCTATCCATTTATCAAACTTCAAGAGTTGAACCTGTTTAGAAACGATTAGGAAAATTAAATTGTGACTTGTAAACTTAACGCGTACGATGATCACATTAAAGTAGTTAAGAAAATAGATGAAATAGGAATATGTCGTGTACGCTTCAAGATGGAGTTAACGGTCTCAGCCAGGTTGGTGGTTGGTCTGCCGTAATTCGGTGTAGTAGATTAAACTAGTTTTAGCATTTAAGGAGGTTGACTGCAAGCATTTTCGTTATGTTTTAGTTAAGTTTTCTTAGTTTTATTTACATTCAATAAAATGTGCAAATTAAGCCGTTTATTGACCTTAGGGGCCGAATGAGGCCCAAGGGTGAGCTAACGTACTTTGTGAGTGTGCAAGAGACCATTAGAAGGCATATTAAATGCATATTGGTCACTATGTCGCAACACGAAGGATTCGATGTCACAACATAAGGAATAGAATGGCAAAAACTCAAGTCTGCCTTCGATGTCGCGACACAGACTGAGGGTGTCGCGACATACCCCTGAAGATAACTGAAGAAGAGTATACTGTAACAGCCCTAACACGTATTTGTCTCTGAAATAGGGTTACAGAGCATTATAAAAAAATGGTGACTTTAAAACATACATTTAGTACCTTAACATAAACATAGTATAAATCATTCATTTACATGCACAACATCCTTTAATCGAGCCTTCGAGGCCTTAAAAACACTTTAGAAACAATTCGGGACTAAATTGGAATCATTCAAAAAGTTAGAAAATTTGAATTGCAGGGGTCACATGGTCGTGTGGCTAGGCCATGTGACTCACATGGCTGAGAGACATGCCCATGTCTCAAGCCGTGTAACAATTGAAATAAGGACACACGACCATGTCCTAGCCCGTGTCTGTGCCCGTGTAACTTTCGAAGTTGGGTCACATGGCCAAGCCACACGCCCGTGTGCCAGGCCGTGTAACTCCCTAACTTGTAAAACTTAAAACCTACAGGAGACACATAACTGAGACACACGCCCGTGTCTAAGAACCGTGTGGGCATGAAATTAGCCAAAATCAAGCCATTTCCACCACCATTACAAGCATGTACCTACAAGCTATTTGCACCCATGACCAAGGCATTACAAACATACCAAAACATGCATAAAATGACCAATCCAAATGATCAAATCCATTCAACCAATATGCCATATAAGGCACCTCAAAAGCAAGCATACAAACCTACCAATACATATACATATTTGACCATTTCTCAATTATAAACATTTAGTTCAATACCATTTTCAAAACATACCATAACTTGACCATATTGAGGTCAATTCATCACATACCACTTTGGCCATTCAAACATGCATTAAAAGATTGCCAAAATAACACATACTAGTAAGGCATCTATAAGTACCAAAATGACACTAACCAACCAACCAACATCAAATGGTACGAAAACAACTTATACATGCCAATATCATCAACTAGCATTCAATTAGATACCAACACAAGTCCACCTATACATGCCATTATATCCTTGGCCAAAACATCAAAAGACTCGATATTTATGTTGGATAGCGTGATAGATCTTCTACGAGCTTCCAAACCTATCGAGCTTTCGATAATCTGTAGAGTAAAGGAAAGTAATTACGTAAGCAATGAATGCTTAATAAGCTCGTATAAAATTTTAACATAACATTCCATTTCAATAATGAACTCTATAGGGTAAATATAAATCTATTCTAATGCCACAAGATTTATCAAACTATATAACCATCAACTCAAATATGAGTAGGTCCATCAACATCACATATATTTTTCATTCCTAACATAATAGGATTTATAAGACATAATACACAACCATTAACCTTTTCATAAGACTATGAACCACTCCATTTACTTACTTACCATTCCATTTACTTACTTTCATTTCCATTTACTTAGCATAAGCTTAAATAACATTATCAATTCACAAATTAGTGTGTTTATTCATGACATAGGTAAATTCATCCACAGCATAAGTAAATTTCTCACATATAAGTAAATCTTTTAACTCATCAATCCTTTTATATCATCATATTACATCTCAACTATGAACTTACCGTTTCATTACCTTTTCTTACCCCGTATCATTTGCATAATACAAGACATAAGCATAAACATCAACCAATTACACAAGCCTGACACAAGCCTAAATATCATCATCAATACACAAATTAGTGCATTTATACATAACTTTTTTGAGATCAACCACATGATAAGCCATTTCATAAGAAAATATATCTTTTGATTCATACAACCTTTTCATACACATAAGCATATTTTCATTTGGACACTTACCATTTCGATGTATATCATTAAGATTAAGCATGATATAATCCAACCATAAGCTTGTCACAAGCTTAAGTACCATCCACAACACATGTTAGTGCATTAATACATAATTCACTTGAATTAACATGAGGTAAGCTAGATGTACATGAACATACTACTTTTGAATTCATCCTTTTCATGAACATAGATATTCTTTTTCATTGTACATTTCCATTTCAATCCTTTTCATAGATTCATGTCAGTTCATTTGAACACTTATCATTCTTTTCCTTTTCATGCTCGTTGAACCATTTAGAATAACATCAGATATGCGAGAAAGCTCACACAAAGTGTGCTAAACATATAGTCGCAACCTTTCCTTTATCCTTTTCATTGTTGCTCACTCGAGTTGTGAAATGGGTCTGCTCACACAAGCTAACGGTAAGAATGTAAGCTACGCAATGCTGCTCACACAAGCTGTTGAGTAGCCACAACAAATGCAGGACCTCAGCCATCGGTAGGACATTCAAGACTAGCACCCGAAACATGGTAACCCTAATGACATGTCATTTGTATCCTACGTATTCCTAAGGTTCAAACGGGACTCGATAATCGTCGAAACATCATTGGATTTCCACATTTCATTTCATGGAAAATAATACATGAATATATATTTCAATATAAGATTAAAACGTTAATTAATCATATGAACTTACCTGACTAATTTGCAGCAATGACTAAGTACATGGGCTATTTGGAGGTTTTCTCTTCTCCTCGAATTTCCACTCGTTCTGGATCTAAATTAATAATTTCATTCAATTCATTAATTTAGATAGTAAAACAAATTTATTTTATGCAATTTAGTCATTTTTGACATTTTTAGAAAATTACCCTCAACTTTCTATTTTTATTCAATTTAGTCCCTATGTCCTAATCATGCAAATAAACCAATTTTATTGAAAATCCATACTAGCTGAATGTTAATAGCATCCATTATAACCCACATTTGTAACAATTTCACACCAAGTTCTTGAATTATTATTACTTTAGCAATTTAATCTCTAAACATTTAAATCATTAAAATTACTTAACAAAATACTTATAAATAACAACTAATAATTCAAATTCAACATTTAACATCTAAAATGACAAAGGTTCATCAATGGAAAATTTTAAAATCTTTAACAGTTTCGAAAACGAAGGTACGAGCTAGCTGGACCTAGTTGCAACGATCTCAAAAACATAAAAATTACGAGAAATGAATTAAGAAATCATACCATGCATGAGTAGATAAGAATGACCGAAAGCTTAAAGAAAACTCAAATGGAGCATTCGGTTCCAAAATAGAAGAAAGATTATGCTTAAGTTTCTTTATTTTTTTCTTTATCTTTTAATAATATTGTAACATATAAAACACATATAAAATTAAAATAAATTAAAGCTTAAACCATCCACCATCTTAAGAATGGGTAATTTATCCATTAAGGCCATCCAATTATGTTTCTTTAATCAATTAACACCTCTAAACTAATAGCGATTGACTTTTTCAATTATTACGATTTAGTCCTTTTTAATTAATTAACTATCTAAACATTAAAATTTCTTAACGAAACTTTAATACAACCTTAATAACACTCTGGAAATATTTATAAAAATATTTACGGTACGGTTTATAGAAATGAGGTCTCGATACCCCATTTTCTAAAACCACTTGACTTTAGGGTTTTACCACTTGAACCTAATTGTTCATTCGAATAGCATAAATTGTCAATTCAAAATTTATTTTAATACCATATTTGAATCATAAATATTAAATAATAATATTTACGAACTTACTAGTCTGATGTGTGGCCCTGAAACCACTTTTTGCGACACCACTGAAGAACGGGCTGTTACATATACTGATTGCTATGTTGCGGCACAGGTCCTGGTGTGTCGCGACAACGACTCTGTGATGAAAATTAAATATGAAGAAGGGGTGTTTTGGTTTGCACGATCAAACTTTAAGCTCGAGGACATCAGTTAACCCAGGGTTAAGGACGACAGTTACCTAAAAGCAATAAATAGGCTCATTTGACACATGTTATTGTAACAACCCGATGGTCCGGGGTGTCAAAAAGTGTATTTCTGGAACTCCATTCCTACGAACTAGACTTGTAAATATTTATGGAGTTATATTAGAGAGGGATTAGATTTTGGTTAAGTAATTTCCATGAATTAGGAGTTATTAAAGTCCAGGGAGTAAATCGTGTACGAGTTAAAAGTTAAATTATAGATTGAAATAAATAAAAGGGACTAAAGTAGCAATTATGCCATTAATTAATGAGATTTGTGTTGCCGGTCATGGTTAGGGCCATTAATGTTGTTTTTATATATATGTTATATAATAATAATAATAATAATAATAATAGAAACTTAATAAAAGAAATAGAAAGAAAGTGGAAAGAAAGAGTTGAATGCATGCAAATAGAAAAAAAAAAGAAAAGAAGAAGAAGCTGCGACACCTAAGGGTTTTTAACAGTCAAACTTCAATTGGTCAGTGCAATTTAGTCCATTTTCTTATAATTTTTACGTTTTTGAAATCCCGGTCCTTAGAACTACCCAACCCATGTTATAATTTTTAGTATTATTCAAGATTTTAGATGTTTCCATTGTTGAATAGTTGAAGTACTAGGGGTTAAATTTATAGATTTCTAAGTTAGAAGTGAAAAATGACTAAATTGTAGAATAAATTTTTAATTTTGAGCAATAGAGACTAAATTGTGAAAAATTTAAAATTAAGGGTAGAATTGAAAATAGAGAGCTAAAATTTAGCTTAGAGTGAAATTAGTATAAAATTTGAGGTTAAATATGGATATTAAATTTAGTCTCAGTTTAGGGACTCAACTGAGGATTAAGCAAAATATAGTAGAAAAATTGAAATTCTTGTAAATTGTTGCATTTTGAACTATTATGCATGGTAAGACATGAGGTGAGTAGTTTTTTTTAAAATTGGGATGAAATGAATTAAATTGAATTAATGACTTTTTATAAGGATTTAAATGTGTGTATTGAGAGATGCACGTATTTGTATATATATGACGAATTGAATATATGTTTGAGAATTGTAATTGTTAATGAATTGAATCATATGCTTATATGTTGCAAATATGTATATATGAAAATGAGACATTGGTTATATTGAAAAGTGAAACAAAACCCTATTAACTGTTCAGGCTAAGTCGGATATAGATGGCATGCCATAGGATAGGAAGAGTTCAGGGATTTCTTCGACCTCGAGTCGATGAGGCACTGGGTGCCAATTTGCTTCAGTTTAACCGATGAGACACTGGGTGTCAACTTACATAGCGCTGGGCGCAGTTATTACTTCGGATTTATCTGATGAGGCACTGAGTGCCAAATTGGCGTGTTGGTTGGATCCGTGTATCCGTCCGAGTCTGAGTCGTGTTAATAGGGAAAATTAAACGATAAAATAAATGTGCTCGATATTGAAATTTCAATAGATGAAAATGGAAACAAGATGTGAAATGGATTATGAAATGATGAAATTGGATGTGCATATTAAAATGAAATTGTGAATTGAATACAGATATGAATCATGCCATTGCATTAGTTGAATCTTCAAATGTTATATGAAATGTCAATGTTATGTACTTTAACATGTGGAAACTAGTGGATGTAAATAAAACATGAGCAAATTTGCAAGATTTGATACATATGTTTATAACATTACTTGTTACAGTTATTATATTTTAACTATTTATATCAAGTTTAAATTGTTCGGATTATAGAAATACCACTAAGTTATACTCAGCATGCAGTTTTGTTTTCCATGCGCAGGTTAGGTACTTCTCAGTTTATCGTCGACTCAGCATCCTACATTGAATCCCAGACTCAATTGTGGTGATGTTCTATTTTGTAATGGCATGTACCTAGGAGGGGTCTTTTGGAATGATGTTGTTTTGAACTTCATGTGTAATGATGTTTATATGTGTATATGGTTGAGAGTGAAACTATATTTTGGTAGGTTAGCTTAGTTGATGTTTTGATATATGTTAGATTTAGCTTGTTAACTAAATAGTTAGAACCTTTGTCAATCTTGATAATTTGGTATGAATGTGAATGAAACGGTTGATGCCTTGTTATGTATTGGAAATATGAATTATGGTACCAATGAGGGTACATTGGTTAGACACCTAAGATGATTGTTTTTAGCATATTTTGACCATGTTTAATAGTGTTCTGAATAGGTTAAATGGTTGGTAATTGAGTTGCTTAGTGTGAAAGTAAGCAAAAAATGGTAAACTTGGGTTTTAAGGTACATTTAGGTACACACGGCCTTGGACACGGTCTGTCACACGATCGTGTGTCACACATAGGCAGAGACACGGGCTAGGACACGACTGTGTGTCTCAAGTCAGTGAGTTACATGGGTAGAGACATGGGCTGGGACACAGTCGTGTGTCCCAACTTCGAAAGTCACACGGTCGTGTGTCCCCTATTTCTAGTCATTTTTGGGATTTCACCCCAAACTTCTAGAATTGTTTCAAATTAGTCCCTGCCTATTTTTAGACTATTTTTAGTGTCCCGTAAACTTGTATTAAGGACTGTAAGAGTAAATTTTACTTTGAATTGGTATGATATAGCATGATTCATTATTAAATTGTATAAGACACGATTATGGAAATATTAAATTAGCATACATTGCTCCTGTAACATGTGATGTTAATATTTAGCTTGCACCATTATTTGCGATGAAATTAAATATTCTAATTGGTTGGTAATGCCTATGACCCTAATCTGACAACGGAGAGGGGTTAGGGGTGTTACAGTTATAGACATCATTCCTTTAGCCTAGATTATTTTTTGTAAAATTTAGTTTAGTTTTCTTTCATTCTTAGGTTTTAGATTTCTTTTATTTGTTCTTGTTGATTTTAAGAGATCTGAATTATGGAAGCATACAAACTCTATAGATTCGTGCTTAATTTCAATACAATCAGACTCTTTCATTTACTTTATCTTGTTGGTTAAATTAGCATGCTTTCTCTTTATATCGATTTCATATTGTCTATGAAATTCATGAGAACTAATCCCTCCGTGGGCGATTAGCGAGTGGAGGTATGATCTATTAATTGTTTTATAGGGTTACTCAATGGATCAGCTATTTGGGAAGGGATGAACGTGAAGCAAACCTTGGGTCTGACAACCCTGGGAAGTCATCAAGGTGGGAATTAACCCGAAATTAGTATTGGCCATTCATGAACACCTATACCACAAGCCAGTCTGGATTCTGAGGTTGGAAGATAAGTAGTTCTTGCTGACTTGTTATGTTAGTGGAAGATTGAAAGATCCTTTTAGGGTAATGACTAGTTGATTGACGAGGAACCCAAAGCAATAGTTGATGGGGATTACCGAAGCAAGTTTATCACCCATAATTGAGATTTGATTTACTCTACTCTTCTATCTCCTAAATTTTATTTATTTTATTATTCTAAAAACTTTAAAAACCTTTTTTTTATGTTCTCGTACTATAATTTATTTAAATTACTAATTAGATCTTTTAGTATTTAGGTTAGAATTGATCTAGCGCTTGCCTCCCTTGGGTACAATCCTCGGAGTACTCACCTACTTCGTTGTAAAACTATATTTCAAATCAACACGTATACTTGCAAAGACCACCTTGTCGTTCTATATTTTATTGCATTATTCACACTCTAGACGTTAGCACGTCCAGAGGCAGTCAAGTTGTTGGCGCCATTGCCAGGGAGGCAACGTCACTAGGTTAATTTTAATTTTTGCATGTAAAAGAATAATTAGGAAATTTCTTAGTTATAGATATGATTTTATTTATTGTTACTAATCTCTTCTTTCTGGGTTTAGTGTATGACTTGTAGTAGGAATACACCTATTGTAGTAGGCACAGATCCAGAGAGAATAATCAGAAGAAAACACATATAGCAACAAAAAAAGTAGCAGCAACAAATGCAAGATTGACCACTACTTGTTACAAGTAACTTACTATGTGAAAATCCACTGTTTGGCGACCCTGACGATAACTCCCTAGGAAACCCACCAACACCATAGATTCCTGCAAACGTACAGATGGCTCGGAACGAGAGAACTTTAAGGGATTATGCCTTACTAAGTCTGGACATGGTTCAAGGAAGTATAGCAAGGCTGACAATTACAACTAATAATTTGAGATTAAACCGGTGATGATTCAAATGATCTAGAACAATCTGCAGTTCAGGGGCACATGACATAGGACCTAATCAGCATTTAAAACGATTTCTAATACTCTATGATACTCTTAAGTGTAACGAGGTCACTGATGATGCTATTCGTCTTCGGTTTTTCCCTTTCTTCTTGATTGATAATGCTTTTTCTTGGTTAGACTCACAGGCACTAGGGTCTATCACGATATGGGATGAACTCACCAAAAAGTTCTTATAGAAGTTTTTCTTAATTAGCAAAGCAGTTTAACTAAATAGAGAGATCACTGTATTTAGACAGATAGAGGGAGATAGTTTCTATGAGGCATGGGAACGTTTCAAAATGCTAATTCAAAAATGTCCACACCATGGATTTCCTAAGTGGATGCGACTACAGGTATCATATAATGGGTTGGATGCAAATGCACGATCTGGATTAGACAGAGCAGTAGGAGGAGCCCTTATGAACAGGATGTATGAGAACGCGTGCGAAATTATTTAAAATATGATATTAAACTTCTGTCAGTGGTCGATTAAACATTTCACATATGGCCAGAAATTTGCTACGATCAAAGCTATCCAACAGGATGATAAGTATCAGTAAATAGTGGATAGACTCAATTGTATTGAATTTGCTTCTACACCGTCTATGCATAAAGGAGACAAGCCACTCTTCCATTATATCAATAATCCTATTGAGGATATAAACTACATCGGGAATAGGGGTGGAAACCCTTATTCGAATACATACAATCTTGGTTGGAGAGACCACCCGAATCTAAGATGGGGAGGGAACCAATGAGCAAGTAATAATTCAAATCAGGCTAAAAACACTAAATACCATCCTCCTTATTTATAGAAACCCCAACAAAGGGCCAACCCATGTGACCATGCTGCATGTGGTCAACTTCTGGATAGAATTAAGGGAGAGATGCGGTCAATGAGAATTGATGTCAAGCAGGTGCAGTCTGAGTGCACTAACTCAACAAGAACATTGACTAAGCTTGAGGATCAAATGAGCCAATTGATGAGCATGATGGGCGACATTAAAACACAAATTGGCACAAGTATTCCTAGCAATACAGAAGACAATCCACGGAGGGAAGGTAAGGAGCATGTGAAGGCTATAGCTCTCCGATTGGGCAAAGTACTGAGTAGCCCAAAAATACCTACCCCGGAGGCAACTGTGGACAATACTGATAAGCCTAAAAGATAACTCCATGGAAGTTGGAACCAAACTTGAACCAGAGGAGGAGAATGCACCAGCGGCTGAGACAGGAAAAAAAACACCTAAAGATGCCGAAATCACAAAGGTCCTATTCCCATCAAGATTTGAAGAAAGACAAAAGTGGGATGAGGATGAATTTGTAAGTTTCTTAAACATGTTTAAAACATTAAATGTTAACCTACCTTTAATCGAATTAATTGAAAAGGTTCCAAAGTACGCCAAATTTTTAAAGGAGATGATGGCAAGGCGTAAGAAAATCAAGGTAGGAAAACAAGTTGATTTAAGTACTTCTTGTAGCGTGATTATTTCAAGATAGGTACCTGGAATGTTGAAAAAACCGGGGAGTTTTACTATTCCCATAGAGATAGGAAGTATTCACTTTAATAGAACTCTATGCAATTTAAGAGCTAATATCAATTTAATACCTCTATTAATTTTTGAAAAACTTGGGTTAGGGGATCTTAAAACTACTCAGATAACGTTACAGTTAGCTGATAGGTATTAGGAAGACCCTTTCTAGTAACTTCTAGATTCACCATTGATTTAGAGAAAAATGAATTAACTATGAAAATGAATGATGAGACTGAAACTTTTAAATGTGGCCATCAATTGAGCAAGGTTTAGACTCAACGACTTTGTAGTCAACTAACTTCCAACACTCCCCAACATATAATGTCAGTTTAAACTCAATGACTTTGTAGTCAACTGACACCTTCACACTATACCGCTTGATGGAAAATATGTAGTCATCCTTGTTTGGGAATTGTTGGCCCATGAACAACTCTTCTGATTCAGGATTTACCACCAACCGATGAGCATGTATTATGTTGGGGTACTCGGGGAACTCGGACACATGCGAGGCATTGGGATCAACGTTCAACATGTGCACTCCAGGGTCATTGCATATGACAATACCACGACTCAGGTTCTGACCGGGCCTTCATTGTCGATATCATCAAAGACCTCATCTACATCAGGGTCACTACAATATTTAGCCTTGTGATCAGTGATGCGTGCTTGTAATCGGGTTAAGAATTACAAGACATGATGATGCTCGATCGTTTCTAAAACAGGTATTTGGACCAAAAACAACAAAGATAACACGGATTGTTAAAGATAGATAAAGCAAGATAAAACAAAGATAGAACTTTCGACCCGATAACAACCCAGAAAAGAACCAACATTATAAAGAATGTGACTTGTTTTCTATCAAGTAGTATGAAGCGGAAGTATAAAGATTGAAAAGATCGAGACTTGCTAATTATAAAGAGTTAGGAATCGTCAGTATAATTGATAGCCACACTGACTGCCTATAAATGTTTTGCTATTTATAGTTAAATATTACACCAAAAATATATCAAATTAAATTGCCGGTGTTCGCAAGCATACTAGTCAAATTGTAATATAGTAAAGTTTACAATGAAACATTGGTAAGTATTCTGAAGATCGTACCCAAGGGATTGCAGATTGGAGAAACTATTATTAAATTAATTACAGAAAATAATTACTAGTCTAATCGAGTCACGAACTAGTAGTGTTAATCCAAATTAAAATATGTATTAAATTAATTAATTTACTAAACCTAATTAACCTAATGAACTTTCCTATTCCTAGTGTTGACAATGTGAGCCTCTACCCTATGATCCATTAAATCCCTAATTACTTAATTGAATAATTAATTATCCTAGATTGAGTTATTTATCACCCTTAGCTATGAATACCCTCTCGGTTCATCTTCACTAAGGATTACCAGCTAAGTCACCCTTATGGTCTCTTCCTAGGCATACAAATACCCTTCTGGTCTCACTACTCGGCATAAGTTATACACAATAGGATACCCTTCTGGTTTCACTTGTCTCGATATTCTATTAGGGGCATCACACCCTAGTATACTAAGTACCCTTGATAGGGTGAGAGTGAAGTTTGGTCCGTGGCAACGTGATAGGTACAGTAAGATGAAAAAGCAAATTCACAAGCTGGAGAATAAGATTGACAAGATTATTGATGGCTCTCTTAGGGAGTATAGTGCGGTATCATTAAAAGAAGCTCGGTTTAAGGTTAGCCACCTTTACGCCAAAGGGGAGAAGTTTTAGGCTCAAAGGTCACAGATCAAGTGGCTCCAGAAGGGGGACAGAAACACGAGATACTTTTATGTTCGAGCCACTAGTAGATTAAAGAAGAACAAAATTGTCAGGCTTAAGGATTCTAACGGTATTTGGGTGAATGAAGCCAACGATATTTGCAAAGTTGTAAGGGATTACTTTATTAGCCTCTTTAGATCTAATGCCTCCTATCATGGTAAGCTAAACATGAGTTACATCCAACATTGTGTTACCCAAGATATTAATGACAGCCTTGCTAAGGACTTTATGGAGGGTGAAATTCTTGAAGCTTTCAATTAGATGGACCCACACAAAGCCCCTAGGGTTGATGGTTTTTCGGGTAGTCTTTTCAAGAAAAATTGGGAGATTGTGGGTAAAGAGGTTATATTGTTTTGTCTGGATGTTTTGAATGGAAATAAGGACATCTCATGCCTTAATGACACGATGTTAATCCTTATCCCTAAGATTAAGGATCCGATTGATATGTCTAACTTCCGTCCTATTAGTTTGTGCAGGGTTATTTACAAAATCATTTCCAAAGTTCTTGCAAATCGACTCAAGAATGCCCTTCCTTATTGTATTAGTCAAAACCAAAGCGAGTTCGTCCCGGGTCGTATGATCCATGACAATATTCTTATCGCCCATGAGTTGATACACTATCTCCAGAGCTCAAAAAATGGCCCTAACAAAGGTTTTGTCATAAAGCTCGATATGAGCAAGACCTATGACCTTGTGGAGTGGAAATTTATCGAGGATGTCATGAAGAAGATGGGTTTCAAGGATACTTGGGTCAATAAAATTATGCAGTGCGTTCGATCAGTGAGATACGTGGTTAAGTACAACACTATTCTTTCGGAGGTTATTATTCCCGAGCGGGGTCTCCGACAATGGGACCTGCTCTCCCCTTATCTTTTCTTGTTCTGCATGGAGGCACTCTCGAGGATGCTCCTTCATGCTCAAAGTAATAATTTTTTTGATAAAAAACGACCCAAGGGTCAAAGTCAATTTTTTGCATCTTTCAACGCTAAATCATGGATTTCCAATGGATAATCCACATTAAAGTCCATGGTATAATTTTTATTTTTTGCCAACTTACAAAGCTGATCCGCTATCTTATTAAAACACCTAGGAGCCCATTTAAAATTAAAATAATGAAAAAAATTGAGTAGTTTATACATTTCTCGAATGCGGTGGCCCATGGTTGTCAAATCAAAATGCCTTTTATTGAAGCAATTTACCAAGCTGACACAGTCAGACTCCAGGTCCAACTTTTTCCAATTATTAGTCCGGGCAAAATTAATGCTTTCATCCAGAGCCTGCATTTCCGCCCACTCAACAAGCATCTCTTTATCCATAACACCCGCCTGTCCACCAAGCACGAAACCATCAGAGTCCCTAGCCACCAGACCGAAATATATTTGTTTGCCATGAACAGTAGCGTCAAAGTTAATTTTTAGCACCCCCTGATCAGGCTTCTTCCAAGCTTTATCAACACTCGTTCTCGGCAGCATAGGTGCCTTCAACAAATTAAAAATCTGAAAGTCTTTGTTCAAAGCCGCCGCTCTCTCCCAGGTTACTTTGGCATCTTCCTCAATACCCCGAAAAACTCGATTATTTTTGCAGTTCTATATATTCCAAAGGACAGTGATAAAATCAGAGACCGCCGTGTTGTCCAAATCTCGAGCTACTTCTTCAATCCAGTCAGTAAACCGATGATAGTAACCATCAAGGAACTTGTTGTTTAGGCCACCATACTCCAGCACCGCCCGAGCCCTAGGGCAATCCTTCATCGCATGAATAAGGGTTTCTTTATCTTTATCGCACCTCAGGCATAAGCTATTAAAGTCGCAGCGAATGCTAGACACTTTTTCATATGTGGGGAGGATCTCATGACCCAGCCTCCAATAGAAAATTCGAACTTTCGGTAGGGTTTTCAACTTCCACGTTATTCTCCAAAAAATACTGTGGGGACCGTACCAAATCTGCTTGAGAATTAACCAAGAATAGGCTGACTTTGAGGAAAAAAATCCATGAGTATTATGGAACCAAATACGTTGATCGTCGGGGCCATTATGAATAATGGGGATTTTGCGAATTTGGTCCCTCCAATTTTCACCATAGAGCTCCAACATCCTTGTCTCATTCCAGCCATCCTTACTTTCATTAAACAGCTCGCAAACCTTCTCCTCATGAACCATTCTCCTATCGAGCTGAATGGATGTGGCCGACAGACCTTCAACACCCCAATTGTCTTTCCATATCTTAATACTTCTACCATTTCTCACGTTCCAGCCAAAGCCCTCATAAAGCGCACTAGCAGCCTTAGCAATACTCTTCCAAGTATAGGACGGCTTATCCATACTTTTAGGGTGAAAAACATCACCGTTCGGAAAGTATTTTGCACTTAACACCCTATAGCACAACGTATCTCTACAGTTGATAAGAGGCCACACTTGCCGACCCAACAGAGCCATATTAAAGAGTCGAAGGTCCCTGAACCCAAGGCCCCCCATGCCCTTTGGGTAGCACATTCGCTCCCACGCTAGCATGTTCCAACCCCTGTTTTTCTCTCCTCCCCCCACCAAATCCGACTCATCATAGATTGAATCTCCCCAAGCACTCCCTTAGGGGCCATAAAAACCGAAAAAGCATATTTAGGGATCGATTGGATAATTGACTTGACAAATATTTCCTTGCCTCCATAGGACAGTAAACGTCTCGACCAGCTGTTGATTCTACTCGCAATGCGGTCCAAAATATTCTGAAAGGCACTTGATTTCTTTTTACCAATCGAAATAGGAAGCCCAAGGTAGCCGCCAAGCTTATCAACCACCTTCATTTTGAGTAAACCACTCAAAGACACACACTGTGGAATAGGTGTTTTAGGAATGAAGCACACCATTGACTTTTCCAAGTTAATGCTTTGGCCAGACATCTTTTCAAACATGTCCAAAATCTGCGTGAAAGCTTCCACCTCGCTACGTTGGTTCCTAACAAACAAGAGAGCATCGTCAGCAAAAGATAGATGGTTGATTCTTGGGCCATCCTTACTTGCATGGATGCCCTTAATCTTATTAGTCTCTTGGGCTTTGATTAACATGCGTGAAAGAACATCCATACAAAACAAGAACAAATAAGGGGATAACGGGTCCCCTTGGCGGAGACCCCTCTTTGGAATAATGACATCAGTAAGATTCATATTGCACTTGACTGTGTACCGAACCGTGCACACACAATTCATAATTTTCTTAACCCAGTCTCTAGATAAACCTATCTTCAACAACACTTTCTCAAGGAAGCACCACTCCACACGGTCATAAGCTTTGCTCATATCGAGCTTGACCACACAACCTTTGTTCGGACCATTTTTTGAGCTACGAAGGTAGTACATGAGCTCATGAGCAATTAGAACATTATCATGAATCATCTGACCAGGAACGAGCTCAAAGTAATAATTTGTTGAGGGGCATTCAGGCAAGTCAAAATGGCCCTCGGATTAACCATTTATTTTTCACCGGTGATGCCTTTCTCTTTGTTAGGAACGAAAAAAAGTGAAGTTGATGCTTTTTTTAATATTATTAGGGAGTTTGCTTATTTCTCTGGTCAGAAGATTAATTTTGACAAATCCATGATTTTATTTAGCCCGAATACTCCTAGAGTGCAGTGTCATCTTTCTAGTGAATTACTTGGAATGAAAGTGGTGGACAAATTGGGCAACTATGTTGGCTTGCCTCTCCCAGTTGGTAAAAGAAAAACTAGGGCATTTCATGACATCATTAACCATTTGTCATGCAGGATTAATAGCTGGTCAAAGAGACTTCTCTCTTTTAGAGGTAAAGAGATCTTTATTAAAGCTGTCATTCAATCTCCTAACTTATGCTTTTTCGATTTTCTTGGCTCCTAGTGTAACACCCCTTACCCGTATTCGACGTCGGAACTGGGTACGAGGCATTACCGGACTTAACTTACTTATTCGTACCAAATCGGGCAGTAAACTTTCTTTTCAATTCAAACCTTTTCATTTGAACTCTTAACGACCTCATTATGGGCCTACGAGACCCTAAACATACACATGGAGTAATCCGGGACTGAACCGAAAACTTATGAATACTAAATTTTTTTTTACTCAAACAAGGCCACACGCTCATGTGAGAGGAGTGACACGCCCGTGTGGCGTCCCACACACCCGTGCTTCAGACCGTGTCCAAAATAAGGGACATTCTGTTTATGACATCAGCAAACCCTCAGGGGCACACGGCCAAACCACACGCCCGTGTGCTGGCCCGTGTGACGAACTGAATTTTTTGCAAATTAGGTGCAGGGGACACACGGCCTACCAACACGCTCATGGGGCTGACCGTGTGTCACACACGGTCTACCAACACGCCCGTGTGTCTACCCGTGTGGACAGCTGTAAGGCTATTTACCAAGCCTCTTGCCACCCTGAAAATCATCCATACTTATACCCAATTCATTCAACACATAGCATAGAAATAATGCACCATTAACATTTACTAATCCGTCATACATCTACTTCTACACACTACTCATTCAATTGCATCAACTTACACTTAATGAATTTCATCATCATTGAATAGATATAACTTAATTAGTATTGGCCAATTCCAATGGCCATTTACAAAATGAATCAAGTAACATTAATAACAAACATTTTGGCCAACCAATATGACATAACAAAATGACCAAGTACCTATACATGCCATACTCAAAATAATCAAACTATACTATACCAAAAGAATGGCTTGATAGTGTAAGCTGAACTCTGACTTCCTACGATCCCCGAGTTAGCTTGGCGATACTACAAGGAAAGGGAAAAGAGAAGGGGTAAGCATAAAGCTTAGTAAGTTTGTATGCAATAAACAGAAACATAAATCTTATGATAACATTCACACAATACATTGATTGATAATACAAGTTCTCAAGCACTTGGCATAACTTACTCATGCTTACTCTTACCAATCATACATCATACATCGAACTTATTTCTCATGCATTACTCATGAATACCTGTATCACTCATCACATAACTTTAGCACTTTTACAATCATGAATACAAACTTAGCTCATTATCATCTTTTAACATGAACTTAACTCTTTTCATCCATATCATGAATTTAACTCTTTACCCGTTGAACCATTTGGAATATCGAAGGATACTTAAACTCATCATACATGTAACGTGATGCCAATGTCATATCCCAGATATGGTCTTACATGGGATCACATCTTGATGCTGATGCCATATCCCATATATGGTCTTATACAGGATCTCTTATCTCGATGTCGATGCCATGTGCCAGACATGGTCTTACACGAGATCTTCCTTTCGGTGCTGGTGCCATGTCCCAGACATGGTCTTATACGGGACCTTCCTTAGTCTCGTGTCGTGACATTGGTATCCTTGCTATTCCTAAGGTTCAACCGGGATTTTAACATCATAAATCTTCTTGGTATTCTCATAGAAGCATCATTAATTGATTTCATAAAATAATATACATCTTTGTGCATTAGTAAACATTTTAAAACATAATAACATGACATTGAATTATTACACCCAAACTTACCTCGGTACCAAAATATGTTTATTGGTTCGATTTAGTCCACCACCTTGTTCTTCCCTCGGTTTCGGTTCGGACTTCGTGTTTCTTGATCTATAATGACAATTTCACTTATTTATTGATCACATTGGCTAAAATAACTCATGACTCATACTTTGGCAAAATTATGATTTTGCCCCTAAACTTTCGCTTATTTACACTTTTGCCTCAAATCTCATAAAATGATTTTTATTCAATTTCCTTGTATTTTAAGCTTAGCCGAACCATTTTCATAACTACAACAGCCCATAATTTCCACTAATTCACACCTTTATGACAAATTTCATGACTTTTACAACTTAGTCCTTTTTATGAATTTTTCATGAAAATCACTTAGAAAAAGATGTTTATCTTACATCAAACTTTCATATTCTTCCACTAAACATCAAAATACATGCATGTCATGCATGGGTAAATTTTTTAACATAAACCCTAGCTTAAAATATAGCTAGAAATAGTTAAATCGAGCTACGAGGATCTCAAAAATACGAAGAACATTAAAAACGGAGCTAGGAGGTACTTACAATCAAGCTTGAAAGTTGAAGAAACCCTAGCTATGGTGTCTTAGAGATTTTTGGCTAGCATTGAGAAGATGGACATGAATTTTGACTTCTTTTTCCCTTTTAATTAACTTATTAACCAAATGACCAAAATGCCCTTTTGGTCCCTTTCTTGAGATTTTTCCTTCCCATGCCCATTTTTTTCCATCTTGATATATAATGGTCTAATTGCTAAATAAGGACTTCTAATAATTTTTCTAATGTTATTTCATACTTGAACCTTCTAGAATCTTATATTTTTCCATCTTTACAATTTAGTCCTCATGAATAAATTGACCACTAATTTATAAAATTTCTTCATGAAATTTTCACATAATCATGCAAACATGTTATAAGCCTCATAAAAATCATAAAACACATATTTCTACTTCAGATTTGTGGTCTCGCAACCACCATTTCGACTAGGCCCTAAATCAGGCTGTTACACCTAGGGGCATGGTGGAAGACATGCAATCCAAGATTTGTAGAATGTGGTAGGCTAGCAAAGAGAGTGGAAGGTTTTGGGCTATGCTTCCGTGGGAAAGATTTTTTCATCCCAAGGGCATGGGTGGGCTTGGCTTTAGGGACATTCATCTCTTGAATTTGGCTCTCTTTGATAGACAAGTGTGGTGACTCATTTCCTTTAAAGACACATTATGTAACACCCCTAACTCGTATCCGTCGCCGGACTAGGGTTAAAGGCGTTATCGGACAGATCGAAAACATTTACAGAAATGTCATACAATTGCATATCAACCTCAAACATAATGTCCCCTTAGTAGGTCATCGAGACCTAAAACATGCTTATAAATCGGGTCTGGACTAAACCGGAACACATACAAAATTTCACGGAAATTTAAAACTTTTCTAAGTTTCAGGGGTTACACGCCCATGTAGGCAGGCCGTGTGCCTCCCACGGCTGCTGGACACACCCGTGTGTCATTCCCGTGGTCAAATCTGACTTTACATCCACGGCCAAGCACGCCTGTGTACCTTGGCCGTGGTTGAATCTGTTTTGGCTCCAAGGTTACCAAGCACCCCCGTGTGCTAAGGTCGTGCACTTATAGGCCATATACTGAATTTTTCACACGGCTACTAGACACGCCCGTGTATCTTGGTTGTGTGCTCTTAGGCTAGCTACTGACTTAGCTCCACGGTTACTAGGCACGCCCGTGTGCCACAACTGTGTGGCAAAATAGGCCATTTGCAAGGCCAAAATGCCACCCACATGGGTCTTACCTACAAGCAAAAATCATCAAGACCTCTCATGCCTATTTGGCAGCCAAGAACATACCAAAATAACCATCCAAATTACAAGACTAAAACTCATCTCATCACAAGCATAATTCATTCATTTGCTTAATCAAAACTTGACCATTTCATGCATCAAATAACCATGCCAAAAACATACTTCACATATCACATTCATTCAAGCAAATTCTCAACTCATAACTAGCCAAATCACATGGCTAAGTTCATATAACAAACTTATATCAAATACTAGCCTATACATGCCATATCTAGCTATATACATTTCCAAAGTGTACCAAAATGAGTTTAGTAGTGTGATGATGATCCTTGACGGTCCCGAGCCTTTAGTAGCTTTGACGACCTATAAAACAGAGAAAACACACACATAGAGTAAGCTTTCCAAAAGCTTAGTAAGTCATAATACAAACAAACTTAGCATGAAGGCATATATGCACATAGGTACATTGGCACATCTTAATGACTTAGGAAACTATCACATATGTGCTTTGATCCATGTACTTGGCCATATTTGTCACATTCATCAATTCAGAAGTCTTATAAAAACATAGCTCATTCATGCTTACTTTCACATGTCATATTGTTATTCCAATATACATAATCATCATAGTAAGATCACATAGGTACTTACCTTATATACACACTTAGTGTATAAATCAACGTACCTGAAACGGATATACAATTTACTTAACCATTCGTATCATAGACTTGCCCGTTGAACCGTCAGGAACCTAATAGGATACCCAGAAAGCTCGAAATAATAGTACAATGCCAACATCCCAGACGAGGTCTTACATGCACTCAAATATAGATGCCACTGTCCCAGACAGGGTCTTACACGTAAAGATCATATCGATGCCAACGTCCCAGACATGGTCTTACATATTAAGATCATATCGATGCCAACATCCCAGACGTGGTCTTACACGTAAAGATCATATCGATGACAACGTCCCAGACGTGGTCTTACACGAAACTCAAATCAACGCCAACGTCCCAGACGTGGTCTTACATGATAAACATAACAGATACCTATGTCATGACATATACTATCCTATCTATTCCTAGGTTCATACGGGACTTCTCGGACATTGACACTATGTCGATTCTATCTCAGAATTCATGTATACATCATCTCATATGCATTCTCCATTGTCAATAATCATACGGGCATTCATAATTCAAAACAGATACATTTATTTGCATAATGACTTACCTCGGATTCGATTTATCGGAAATGGAAACGGCTACTCAGTTACTTTCGCCTTCCCGCGGTCTAAGTCAATTTTCCTCGGTTCTTGATCTATACATATTCAGAATTAACCCTTTTATTCACTAACTAATTCAATTCAATCCAAGGACACACATTTAGGGCTATTTGTAGATTAACCCTCACATTTGTACAATTTATCAATTTAGTCTATTTTTCTCAAAACATCAAATTCACAAAATCATCATACATCCAAGCTTAGCCGAATGCATACATATAACATACAAGCCCATATTTTCCATCAAATTTGCAATTTAGTCCTTCAAATTACTATTTTCTCAATTTAGCCCTAATTAGCTATATCCATAAAAAATTCAAGAACAAAATATGTTCATCTAGCTCAAATCTTCCATTTAACACCATAAATCATCACAAAGCTCAACATAACATCAATGGCATTTCTCATGAACAACATCAATTCATCAAATTGAGACATGGGCTTGATAGTAAACTAAGCAACAATCTCAAAAATATAAAAATCATCAAAATCCAAATCAAAATCAAAATCATACCTTAATTCAAGCTTACAATGGCCGAATAACCTAGCTTAACTTTCTTCTTCTTTTCTTACAAAAATTCGGTCAAAAGATGAACTAAAATGGCCATTTTCATGTTTTTATCAAATTATAACACACATAATAATCCATTTACCTTTTTAGCCTTTCATTAAACAAATAAAACAAATATTCATTAAGGCACATTTGTCTTTTGTCCATCCACTATCTAAATAGTGGTCTAATATGGCCTTTTCTTTTAAAAACCACAACATATTGGTACTTTAACAAATATCATGCAACTTTCACATTTAGTGCAATTCAATCCTTTTGTCAAATTAAACACACAAACGGACAAATTAATTTACGAAAATTTAACACATGCTTAAATACTCATCAATGGCACAGAAAATAATATTAAAATATTATTCAGACTCGGATTTGTGGTCCCGAAACTACTGTTCCGACTAGGGTACAAACCGGACTGTTACACATTATGGTACAAAGTTTTGAGTTCTAAGTACTTCCCTGGGGGTGACATATTCCAGCCCAAAGTGGTGGACAAACCATCATTCACATGGTCTAGTATTGTCGAAGCTGCTAAGGTACTCAAGAATGGCTTTGGTTGGTAGGTCGGCAACGGTGAAAGCATCGATATCTATAATGAAAATTAGGGTTTTGAAGGCTTAAACAGTGATGTACTGAACCCTAATATTCTGACTACTGATGAAAGAAGAGTGAAAGATTTATGGGTCGACAATCGTAGGAGCTAGAGCAAAGACAGGGTGTGTGCGATCTATGGTAATTTAATGGGGGACCAAATTTGTAATTTACCGATTGGTGATAAGGGTCAGATTGACAGAGTGGTGTGGTTTCAAAACCCCATTGGCTTCTTTTCTTCAACATTTATGTATTCTTGGCTCATGCTGAAGCATGTGGGTTTCGGCCCCCATAGATTTTTTTGGAGAGCTATTTGGAAACTTAATACCCTTCCCAAAATTCGAGTTTTCACCTGGCGTGTGGGTCATGAGCTCCTACCTATGAACGATAAGATTGCTTCCATTTGCTAGGGCTTTCGACATGACTGTCCAAGGTGTGGTGCTGGTAAAGAAACTCTCATTTATGCCCTCAAATACTGCCCAATAGAAAGGGCCATCCTATCCATTAGTGGCCTTGACAACAAACTTCTTACAAAAGAGTACCACTGCTGCATCAGCTGGTTAGAGGATGCGATGCGTGTGTTAGACAAGAAAGCTACTGTCGATTTTGTTACAACTTTGTGGAATAGCTAGAATAATCGAAACAACTTTATCTTTTGAGGTAAGGAAGATGATGCGTATGTCGTTTGGGAAAGAGCCAAAACCCTTAGCCATGATTTTCGTATTTACAATCTGGTTAATGATCCTTTTCTTCCTGCTACTCCTGCATGTAAAAGATTGAAGATACCATAGCGTGGTTACGTAAAAATAAACTTTGATGCCTCTGTTAATAATAACAAAATAGGCTATGGGGTTATTGTTTGCGATGAGGACGGTTTTTTCATTGGTGGTGGTGGGGGATTCAAAGAAGAGGTTGTGACAGCAGAGTGGGCAGAATGGGCAGAATTGTATGGTTTTGAAGAAAGTTTAAAAATAGCGTGTTCCCTCAAATATTAAAACAACTGTTTTTGAGACTGACAGTGCTAGCCTTATAAATAGGGTTAAAAATCACGGAATGGACGTCACTATTACAGGTGCACGGGTCAATGAAATTTGCAAAATCATGGAAAAGTTTAAGTCGATTATTATTTGTTAGGCCAACAGTTGTTGTAATAAGGTGGTAGATTTTATTTGTAAAAAAGCGATCGCTAACTCTTGTAATTGGTCCTTTGATATGGATTATTGTAACAGTCCAGTTTAGACCCTAATTAGAACGAGTGGTTTCAGGACCACTTAACCAAATTAAAATATTATTTTTATTATTTTAATAATATTTACAGTGTGGTAGTATTATTGTGTGAAAGTTTCGTAAAGAAATTTTACTGATTAAATAGTTAATTCGGTAAAAAGGATTAAATCGCGTAAAACGAAAACTATGTGTGCCATTAGTAAAATGACTTATTTGATGATGGCTTTATAAATGGGAGTCCTTGCATGGTAATTATACCATTGCATATTTGAGTGGTAGTGGACCTTGAATAACATAATTTATATGGTTATTAAACATGGGTATTTTGGTAAATTATGGAATAATGCTTAATAAAATAAAGCCATATGATATTTTTATTATGTTTTTCATCATCATCAACCGAAGAACAAAACAAAGCAAGGGTTTGGAAGCTTTAAAATTCGGCCATGGCTTTCTAAGGGATTAAGGTACGGTTTTTGATTCGTTTTTAATGATTGTTATGTTTTTGAGCTCGTTGCAGCTCGGTTTAACTGACCCGTACCTCAATTTCTGAAATTGATTGTGTTTTTGAAGTGTGCCATTGATGAGTGCATGTTTGTTTTAATATTTCTTGTTAAATTATTGATGGTTGTTTATAGATATACAAGTTTTATAAATAAATTTTTTATGAAATTGAGTATTTGGGATTAAATTGGAAAAGATAGAATTTTTTTGGTTAGAAATGTGAATAAAATGAAAATATGGGCTGTTTAAATACTATAGAAAATTCGGCTAAATACATGTAGGTTGGGATTTTGTGTATTTTTGCATAATTATGCATTAAGGACTAAATTGTTAAAGTATGAGAATATAAGGGCTATTTTGCAAAATGGCCAAAATACTTGTATATGTATTTAATTAATTATGTTAGTGAATAATTGAGTTAAATTTGGTTAAATTAGATCAAGACAAACGAATTCAAGATTTTGATCGAGGAAAATCAGAAAGTAGACGAATAGTCGACGGATACACGAGGTAAGTTCGTATGGTTAAAAATCGAATTATTAGCTACTGAAATTGTTTTAATTGATGTTAATTGTTTACATAATGAATAAATTACTAAAATTATCGGCTCTATGAATATGATGCAGTTACTGAATTATATGATTAAATTGATACAAATATATATATATATGTTATAAGAAATGATGCATAATCGGTCAAATTGTGAGTATGTAATGGTAGATATGTTAAATGGCTTTGTACTTGATTATATTAATATTACATGATGATGGAATGCCATAATATATATTCGGTCTTGTGTTTGGTAGTAATGAAATACTTTGGGGCTGAGTAAATGTATATTGGAGTTAATTGAGCTTTAGTATATGATAAATTAAATGCCTTGTATGTGGTAAGTTACTAATTAAACATTTGTTGTTGATTAAATTAAATACTATATATACATATATGTGCCAAATTTGAAATGTATAAAAAAAAGTTGAGGTTGCCGAATGCAAATAAAGTTGATAAATTTGAATTGATGAATAATGAGTAATTGAATTTCAGCACAGAGGGTTCGAGTATAGAAGGTTACAGATGTAAAAATTGTACTAAGTGTGCGAGCCTGATTATTGAGCACTAAGTGTGCAAGCTTAAGTATTGAGCACTAAGTGTGCGAATTCGATATATAATGTTGAATAACTATTGGCACTAAGTGTGTGACTTTTCGATTAGTTGGGAATAGTTGAATGTATTTTTGCCTTGAATTTCTTGAGAAGTATTTATGATTTATAAATTTGAATTTGAGCAGGTGAGTATCAAACCTATAAGGTTAATATTATTGATAAAGTCAGTGTGTGATTGATAATGGTAAAGACGGTTGCATGATAGATGTACAAATTGGATGAGTGAAATGATATGATTATATATATATATATCTACATACGATACCATGTAGTAAGTTTTTAAACAATTGAGTTAAATTGAATTTTTATCTATGATGTTGTACATGTATTTTAATAGAAGTATATATGTACAATGTGACATTGCCGAATGTGATATTGGTTGTGAGATGAATATATGGCCGATTGTGATGTATACATATATGTCAATAATATAGCCGAATGTGATGTTGTTATGGAGATGAAATAAGATAATTTATATATATATATGTGTGTGTGTGTAATTGAGGTTTAAGTTTTATATATATGTGTTTATTTAAAAGAGTAACAAGTTTGAGTAATGCACTATGTGTGCGAATGTAAATACCGAGCACTATGTGTGCGAAATCGATCATTTGGCACTAAGTGTGCGGGATATTAAAGGTAACGGCAGTAAGTGTGCGATACGTTACGAGAATTTGGCACTAAGTGTGCGAAATGTTAATGTGAAGGCACTAAGTGTGTGATACGTTACGAGAATTTGGCACTAAGTGTGTGGGATATTAAAGGTAACGGCACTAAGTGTGCGATACGTTACGAGAATTTGGCACTAAGTGTGCGGGATGTTAATGTGACGGCACTAAGTGTGCGATACGTTACAGGGTTTGACATTGAGTGTACAGGTTTATTGATTCATCAAGGATATCGATTATTGGAAATATTAAGCGAAATAAAATGAGTAGGTATGTGATGATATATCATATATGGATAGTAAGGTAAGTTTTAGTTGTTGAAATGAAAATTATGAATTATTGATGTTACTGATGAGTTAATATTATACGGGTATAATTCTGTTATCGGTTATATAAAGGTGTTACAGGTTGTACGTAATGAAATAAATCGACCCAATGCTATGTGAATTCTATGATATTGACATTGTATTGGTGATATGTAATATAAATGGTTTAGTTACATATATGGTACTTAGTATGCAAGATACAGGGTTTTCGATGTTGGTCTCAAGGGTTCAACTGTAAAGATGATGCTGCGAGAATAGAAATGATAATAAAAATAAGTACAGGTATACATGATACACTTGACAAGCAAGTGACATTGATAAATTTATATGACAAGTGAGTAGATGTGATAAATTACATGATCAAGTATGAAATAAATATTGAATTAGATGAGGTTGGTTTAAAAGCAATCTTATTGCTTAAAATGACAAGCTTAATGTTAAATCTTTTATATAGTCTTGATAATCATACGAGCTTACTAAGCTTATTAGCTTACTCTATCTATTCTCTCAGATTTTACTGTTGATTCGAATGCTCATGCAAAGTTGGAAGTCATCGAAGAATCTATCACACTATCCAGAGACAATTGGTATTTACGAACTCTTTGAAATTGGGTAATATGGCATGTATAGGCTAGTTAATAAGTTGATTATATGTTCACTTGTTTATATGAATGTGAGATGAATTTTGGGTATTATGATCAAGCTATGTGATATGGCTTGATATGAGAAAAGTTAGTTTGATAGGAAAGTATTATATGATATGTGCATTTAGTGGTAAAATTTATAATTGGCATTTTGGTTTGAATGATATGTGATTATGGATGAGTTGATAAGAATGTTGAAATGTGATTAATTTGTAAGTGGTATTTAGATGCTTATATATATATGTCTACATGGAATGGTCACGTTAGCATAAGCTTATATAATTGTTTTAAGCATGATATGTTGGATTAGTGTTGAATGATGTTGACGATTGATAAGTTAAAGTCTTACTGTTCCGGTTTGAGTTACAAGTCCGGTAATGCCCCTTACCTATTTCAGCGACGGTTACGGGATAAGAGTGTTACAATTATCCTTTGGATATCCATGATCTGGTTATTAGTGATTCAATTTAATTGAGTTTGACCTTTTAGTTCTTTTTGTCAAAAAAAAAATAGATAAATAATTACTTAACAAATAAATTAGTTTAACAATCAAATCATGCGAAATATAAATAAAGCATAAGGAATTATTCTAATATTCATACAACAGTTAAGTGATCAAGTTAATGAGGCATAAATAAAAGAATAAAGAAAGAGATAGGAGAATGCTCGTTGATAAATATATTTAAGTGCATATTTGAAGCAATCTTTACTCGCAATTGTCTTCACATCGGAATAGAAAATTTCCGACTACACAAACATGAAAAGAAAAGAAAACTAAAAACTATGTTTGATGGATGGATGGGTGGATTGATGCCCTAATTTGTGTGCAAAAGCCTCTTATTTATAGGCTAAAAGATGTGCATTTTATGCCCGATATGCCTCTGATACTTATAAATGCGAGATATCAAATGGTATATTAAAATCTTGCAAGATATGGCTGCTCACGTCATTTTACTTGTGACCCACGTTTAGGTTGTGGCTCAACAGAGGAGGCTGTGGCTCAACAGAGGAGGCTGTGGCTCAACACAGGCATTACATTTCATGCCACACACATTGCGTGTTGTGCCACACAAGGCATTTTGTGGCTTTTGATGTTTCTCTCATACTTTCACTGCTTGGGAAGCTTGTGCATCACTCACCCTAAGTTCCTACATCAATTGGGCCTAAAATTAAGCCTCATGCACTCTTAAATACACAAATTAATCCTACCTAAGGTTCGTTTCAGCCTAATAGGTCATCAACATTGACAAATGTGTTAAAAACACTTATTTTTATTAACTTCTAATCCTAGGTACTAACTATAGAATACGTAATAATAAATACTAAGTTGCCTAGAAAACAAGCTCTTTAAATGCGGAAATAGACCGAATTAACTACGACATTTGACGACAGGTCAAATACCTCCAAACTTAAGTCTTTTCTTGTCCTCAAGCAAACTAAATAAATAAAATCTATAGCTAAACAATGTACTTGAGCTGGCTTGATACACAAGATTAGATCGGAGCATTGACACTAGGACTCTAGTTAGAAATTTAAACAATTCACTGTTATTTACACCTACACAGATTAGTTCAATAAATTACAAAGTAAAGAAGTTAAATAAAATTAAATATAAATCTCCACTGAAATATATATACAAATATAGTATTTATTTTTGTAAGGTATAGTCAATTCGAATATTTTTTTTTATTTTTTTCTACTCAGTTTACTTTTGTACATGCTTTGAACTCTAATGTAGTAATATTTCTCTAATACCCCCTTATGAATATAAATATTGTATTTGTGCCAATCTGATCGAGATTTTTCTTGGGCACTACTTTAAAAGGGTTATACTAGTTATACTACACTGTAACACCCCTAATCCGTATCTGTCGCCGAAACAGGGTTACGGAGTGTTATTGGAGTTTACAGTACAAACGAACAAAATTTCAAACATTTCATAGCATATCAATAAACACATTAAGTCAAAATATACATATTGTCCCTTATACGAGCCCTCGAGGCCCAAAATACATGTTAGAAACAAGTCGAAACTAAATCGGAAACATAGAGAATTTTTCAGAAAATAGTAAAAATTTTCAATATTGTAGGGGTCACACGGCCGTGTGGCCAGGCTGTATGAATCACACGGCCAAGAGACAGGCCCATGTCTCAGGTCGTGTGGGTATTCAAAATAGGACACACAGCCGTGTCCCAGCCCGTGTTCGTGCCTATGTAACTCACTGACTTGGGCCACACGACCAAGCCACACGCCCGTGTGCCAAGCCATGTACCCTTCGAAGTAACCCCGCACACCCGTGTGCCAGGCTGTGTGCTAGGCCGTGTAACAGCCTGACTTGCAACCCTTTGAAAGCTACAGGGGACACACGGCCATGTCATCTGGCCGTATGCTACACACGCCCTTGTGGACAAAAATAGGCCATTTTACAAGCTATTTTGCTCACCAAATTGGCATGTACCTATACAGAACATTTGACATACTTGCAAGCCATTACAAGGCATCCAAATCAAGCATAAACAAGTCTTATACATATGGTATAATATCATACAACCAATATGCCCTTAGGAACATCAAATAACAATATATAAACATGCCTAACCATGTATTCAATTTGACCAAATAATTAACTAACTTGTATGCATATTTGCACCAATACATACCATATAATTTACTTACCAAAACAAAACCATTTGGTACCAAAATGTCATTCTATAATTAGCATCAATAGTCATTTAAGCTATTTAAACAAAGTACCAATTCTCAACAAGTCACAAGCCATATAAATTATGCATATTCATCTATCATTTCATCTTCCATCAATCAACCACATTAACCAAACCATCAACCATATTAAGTCTAATATTTACATGTCAAAACCAAACTCATACCATCATCAAAATACCAAAACGCAAGCCAAACAAATGGCCATTCCAATAGCTAAACATATAGGCAAACATTAGCCAATAAACCTATACATGCCATTATAACCAAAATTTAACATCCGAAAGTACCAAATGAGCCGATGGGTAGTGTGATATAGCTCCGACAAGCTTCCAACTTGAACTAGCTTCTGATTCACTATAAAACACGAAAAATAACATAGAGTAAGCATTTAAGCTTAGTAAGTTCGTATAACTTAGAATTTAACTTACCATTTAATCAAGTAATAGGTAAGTAACAAAGCATATCCCATTACATTATGGCAAAATGCCTAAGCACAGGTACACAACCATATTAGCCATCTAAATACATATGTGAACCAATAATCATGGATTAGCTCAACAATTAATCAAGTTCTATATACATGTATCATCCATTTCATATATCTATATATCATGTAACACCAATTCCATGTATTTCATGTGTATACCTGTAATAGTTCGTATTGAAATCATATCATTTTGTATCAGAACATTGCCCGTTGAACTGTTTAGAATACCGTTGGATACCCGGGATTGCTTACACATAGTGTGCTAGTTCATTAACTATAATTCGTCAATTCATATACTTGTATGCTCATACGAGCTATGAATCAGTATGCTCATTTGAGCTAAATATCGGTATGCTCTCACGAGCTATAAATCGGTAACCCTAATGACATGTCATTTGTATCCTACGAATTCCTAAGGTTCAAACGGGGCTCGATAATCATCGTACATCATTGAATATGCAATCGGTAATTATGTATGACAATTCATAATACGTACATATATACTGTAATTAAAAAATATAAACACGATTTAATTGCACGAACTTACCTCGACGAGTAAACATAGATATAGAGGCGATTATTTCGAGACTTTCTCTTTGCCCCGATCTAACTCCGTATGAGGTCTAATTAGATCTATACGGATAAATTTAACTCAATTCAACATATAATTCATTCAATTTAATCCAAAACATATTTTAGCAAATTACCATTTTGCCCCTATACTTTTAATTCTTTTGTAATTTAGTCCTTACGCTCGGAAAATGAAATTCTTACAATTTTACCCCTATCCAAGCCTAGCTGAATTTCCTACAAGCTTATAGTAGCCCACACATTTCATTAATGAACATTGTGGCACCTTTCAATTGGTCAAACAAATCGTCAATGCGAGGTAGTGGATATTTGTTCTTGATAGTAACTTTGTTGAGTTGACGGTAGTCAATGCATAATCTCATCGATCCATCCTTTTTCTTAACAAACAGAACCGGTGCACCCCAAGGTGAAAAACTAGGTCGAGCAAAACCCCTGTCTATCAACTCTTGCAGCTGTGCTTTCAACCCTTTTAATTTGGTAGGAGCCTTTCTGTAAGGTGCTATCGATATCAGTGATGTTCCCGGTACAAGTTCTATAGCAAACTCAACCTCTCTGATCGACGGTAATCCAGGTAACTCCTCTGGAAACACATCGGGATACTCGCAAACCACTGGCACTGATTCAAGCTTCGACTCAGACACTTTAGTATCCAATACATAAGCAAGGTAAGCATTACAACCTTTTCTCACATATTTCTGTGTTGACATTACTGATATCACAATAGGTAACCCGCTCAAATTATCTGATTCAATACGAAGCGTCTCACCATTCTGACATTTCAATACGATAAGTTTTTGTCTACAATTTACCACAGCATCATGCAGAGTTAGCCAATCCATGCCCAAAATCACATCGAATTCATCGAACAATTATAGCATCAAATCAATCGGAAAATTGTAACCCCGAATCATCAACGGACAGTTCTTGCAAACCTTATCAATTAGCACATACTGACCTAGGGGGTTCGATACTTTAACCACGAATTTAGTGGGCTCAACAAGTAAATTTTTACTAGACACTAAATTCGTGCAAACATATGATGAGTCGATTCGGGATCAATCAAAGCAGTTATATTAGTATCATAAAGAGAGAAAGTACCGGTAATAACAACTGGCGCAGAAGCATCTTCGCATGCGCAAATAGCATAAGCCCTAGCTAGTGCTCGTGCCTTGGATCTTACAGTAGAATCTTTCGTCACACCACGGCTGCCACTCACATTACCAGGATTACGAGGTGGCCTACCTCTCGCAGCTGTGTTGCTTGGCCTCAAAGTTTGAATATTATCTTTCTCGGACTTCTCAAGGCAATCTCTAAGATAGTGGTCAAAGGAACCACATCTGAAACACGCTTCGCTCTTCATTCGACACTCACCATAATGTGGCCTGTTACCGTGCTTGCACTCGGGTCTGGTGTTTTTAACACTACCCACACTCGCTACAGAGGTAGCCTGGGGTTCAGAATTGGAGTGTCGGGTACCTCTGTCTCTACTAGAGTATCCCACTAAAGAAGTAGACCGGTAGTGATGTTCTTTAGATTTCCTTGATACTAACTGATGTGACTTTTTGGTCAATCTCTTTCTCGAATCTCTGGTTTGAATCTCAACGTGTTTTTTCTCTTTACTCAGCTCTTCGACTTTATGTGACCGATCAACCAGTATAACAAACTCTTTCAACTCAAGGATCCTGACTAAAAGCTTTATATCCTCGTTTAATCCATCTTCAAACCGCTTGCACATTGCAGTCTCAGTCATAATACACTCTCGAGCATATTTGCTCAATCGAACAAATTCCCGTTCATATTCAGACACTGCCATACGACCTTGTTTAAGCTCCATAAATTCTTTATGTTTCTGATCGAGAAACCTTTGACGGATATATTTCTTTCAGAACTCAGTTTGAAAGAATTCCTAAGTGACCCGATCTCTCAGCACAACAAAAATCAATGTATTCCACCACTGATAAGACGAATCTTTTAATAGAGATACCGTACACTTAAGACATTCAGCCGATGAACAAGATAATTCATCAAGAACTCTGATGGTATTCTCTAACCAGAACTCAGCTCTCTCGGGATCATCCTCAGCTGTAGCTCGAAATTCTTCATCCCTATACTTGCGGATCTTATCAACAAGAGGCTTACTAACTCAGATAGGTTCTATAACTTGATGAATAACTAGAACCAGTTGGGGAACAGGAGGGGGTGGAGGTTTTCGAGCAGTCGGGTTCATCCGTATGAACTCGATGAACCAATCATTCATCATCTGGAAGAAGGCTTCCTTAGCCTCTCCTCCTCGACCCTCAGATACGGGCCTCGTACCACTCGAAGCTACTCTGTGATCGGAGGCTTGAGCATTACTCTCTACTTCATCGGAATCAGCTTGGTTTGATGTCATTTCTATATGAAAACATGTTTTAAAACAGTCAGGAGATATCACACTATCACAAGTTATATAATGGCATGTATAGCTGAACTTGTATAGGCTATGTTAGCCCGAGAATCGATTAAACCGTAGCTCTGATACCAATAAATGTACCACCCCTAACCCGAATCTATCGCCGGGACAAGGTTACAGAGTATTACCGAAGTATACAATTTAGATAGACAGGAAATTCAAACAATTCATATCAAAACATATACATGTTGAAAATCAATCAAAATCATATACTTTATCCCTTATATGAGCCCTCGAGGCCTAAAATATACATTAGAAACAAATCGGGACTAAATCGAAAACTCAGAGAATTTTTCAAAAACAGTTAAAATTTTCAAAGCTGCAGGGGTCACATGACCGTGTGACTCACACGATCAAGAGACACGCCCGTGCCTTAGGCCGTGTGGGCATTCAAAATAGGGACACACAGCCGTGTCCCAGCCCATGTCCGTGCCCATTTAACTCACTAACTTGGGTCACACAGCCAAGCCACACGCCGT
The DNA here is from genome assembly GCA_025698515.1 of Gossypium sturtianum. Lineage (NCBI taxonomy): Eukaryota > Viridiplantae > Streptophyta > Magnoliopsida > Malvales > Malvaceae > Gossypium > Gossypium sturtianum. Next base: position 75,648,819 of record CM046947.1, read on the forward strand.
GTGTCACACACGGCCATGTCACCTGGCCGTGTGTCACACACAACTGAGACACCCGCCTGTGTCTCTACCGTGTGCACGAAAATAGGCCAATTTCCAAGCCACATTTCTCACCCAAAAATGACATCAACCTACTTCCAAAAATGCACATATATGCTAGCTATAATCAAGCATCCAAAACAAACATAAACAAGCTTTAAACATGTACTATACTCACATACAACCAATATGCCCTTAGGCACCTCAAATGACAACTTAAAAACATGTTAACCATGTATCCAAACTTACCTAAATGACCAATTACATATATGCATAATTGTACCAAAACCTATCGTGTAGGTCACTTATCAAGCTCAACCATTTGATACCTAAAATACCAATTCACATGGTAAATCATTTTGCATCATTTCAAGTCACTTAACTTACTTACCAAAACATACCAATATTTCCAAATGGTATCAAATATACCATTCTAACTAACATCACTATACCTATAAGTTTTCCATAACAAAGCACTAAATCACACCAAGGTATATAACATATCTTATATGCATATTCAAACCACATTTTACTTTCCATCATTCTACCATATCAAACACACATCAAATATGATAAGGCCACATATATATACACATCAAAATATACCAAACACAAGCCAAATAAGTGACTAGTCTCAACAAAACACTTATATGCCAACATTGGCCAAATTAACCTATACATGCCATTATAACCGAAATTAAATAACTGAAAGTACCAAAAGAGCCGATGGATACTGTGATATAGCTCCGACAAGCTTCCAACCCGAACAAGCTTTCGAATCACTGTAAAACACGAAAAATAACACAGATTAAGCTTTTAAGCTTAGTAAGTTTGTATAATAGAGAATTTAACTTACCATTTTAATCACATTTAAGGTAAGTAAACCAAAGCATATCTCAACTCAATTTGGCCAAAAGCCTAACACATATTCATCAACCATTTAGCCATGTAATTCATATTAAAACCGAGAATCATGTATGAGTTCAACAACTATTAAAACTTCATATACATGTAACATCTATACCATGTATCCATATATCATATACAAACCATTTCCATGTAATTCATGTAAATACCTGTACTAGTTCGTATCAAACTTATATAAACTCGTAATAGAATTGTGCCCGTTGAACCATTTAAAATATCGTTGGATACGCAGGTAGTACACACGGGGTGTACTGAACTGTAATCTATCAATTCATGTACATGTATACTCATACGAGCTGTAAACGGTAAGCTCCTCCGAGTTGAATAACAGTAAGCTCATAAGAGCTAAAATCGGTAACCCTAATGACATGTCATTTGTATCCTACGAATTCTTAAGGTTCAAACAGGGCTCGGTAATCATCGTACGTCGTCGGATATGCGATCGGTATTCATATATAATGATAATGCAAATAACATACATCTAATTAAATCAAAGAATATAATTACACAGTTTAATTACACGAACTTACCTCAACGAGTGTCCGTAGATATGGAGGCGACTAATCCGAGATTTTCTCTTTGCCTCGATATAACTCCGTACAAGGTCTAACCGGATCTATACGAATAAATTTAAATCAATTCAATATAATTCATATTAAATTTAGTCCAACGCACATTTTTTGACAAAATTACCATTTTGCCCTATACTTTTAATTCTTTGTAATTTAGTCCCTAGGCTCGAAAAATGAAATTCATTCAATTTTATCCCTACCCAAGCCTAGCCAAATTATAAACATATTTATAGCAGCACATATATTTCACAAATTCACAATTTTACCACACAATTTATCACATTTTTCAATTTAATCCCTAATTGATAATTTCATAAAAAATTCCTTTACAAAAGTTGTTTATCTAACAACAACCATTCATTTTCTACCATTAAACTTCAAAACCCTAACATGTTCATCAATGGAAAAAATCAATTACTTTAACAATTTCACAAATTAGTCCTTGGGCTATCTAGATTAAGTTACAACGATCACGAAAACATAGAAATTATTAAAAACGGGACAAAACTCACTTACCAATCAAAGAAATAAGACTTGCCGCACCCTAGCTCAATAATGGTTTCCTATTGCTTCAACTTTCGGTTGAAAATAAGAAGAAAAAGATGATACTTCACTTTGGTTTTATTTAATTTAACATGTAAATACCTTTTTACTAATTTAACCTTTTAAAACATTAAGAATTATACAATTGCCAAGCCATGTACATCCACTATCAAGTTGAATGGTCTAATTACCATATAAGGACTTCCACTTTAAAGTTCTATAGTTATTTAATACCTTTAGCTATTAGAACACAACTTTTGCACTTTACGCGATTTAGTCCTTTTTATCAAATTGAGCATGTAAACGGTAAAATTTCTTAACGAAATTTTTATACGATAATACTATCATGCTGTAGACCATAAAATAATAATAAAATAAATTTTTTGACTTCAGATTTGTGATCCCAAAACCACTGTTCTGATTTCTCTAAAAACGAGCTGTTACACAACTCTTGTTCCAATCATCTCATGATCATCCAAATCTCTTGCTTCTAGGTTTCTAATCTTATTAAAGTAACCTAGTTAATTTATTAACCACTATTATAACCGGCGAATATCACTTGCTTATTCTTAGTGTTTGACTAAGATAGATACAATTACTTCGCTTTAGTAGAACCCACTTTGTATCTATCGAGGCTTTAACGAGGGTAAATATTTTAAGACAATCTTAACTTAATATTTTATTGAGGGTTTTAAATACAATTCATCTCACCATTAATGTTTAAATTTAATCCATTTTATTTATTTATTAAAGTTTATTGTATCATTATACATTAACATACATGCTAACATATCATCCATTGTATCACAAACATGAATAACATAAAGTAGTAAATAAATGCAATGATTATAGCCCATAAAACTAATGTAGTCCCTCCCAAGCCAATGGGAGAACCGATAGGAATCCTAAGGGTGTAAGTCACTTAACAAGCTTCCTTTTCACTTTAAGTATCCCAACCTTCATCTTCTGTAGTTCAAAGCAGCTCGTACAATTTACGATTACAAAAACTCATTTTACATATGTAACGCGTGGTTTGTGCAAGTGTACACTTTTGTTATCAAGTAATAAGCAAGTATAAGAGTTATCATCTCCATAAGGATATTGGTTGTATTTAAAAAGTGAAATGAAACCCTATTAACTGTATCGGGCTGAGTCGGACATAGATGGCATGCCATAGTATAGGAAGAGTTCAGGGATTTCTTCGACTTCGAGTCAATGAGGCACTGGGTGCCAATTTGCTTCGGTTTAACCCATGAGACACTGGGTGTCAATTTATATAGCGTTGGGCGCAGTTATTACTTCGGATTTATCCAATGAGGCACTGGGTACCAAACTGGTGTGTTGATTGGATCCGTGTATCCATCTGAGTTCAAGTCGTGTTAATAGGGATAAATAAATAATAAAGTTCTAAAATTGATATTGAAATGGCATGGCATGTGAAATGGAAATGAGATAGATGATTGAAAATGAAATGTGAAATATGTTGTGAACAAATGGAATATATGAGTTATGTACTCTTGAATTGAATATGAAATGGATAATGCCATTGATTAAATGAAATGTGAATTGATATGTGAAAAGCTATTTATATAGCAAAAAGCTATTTATATAGCAAGTGATGTGAATTGAGATATTTGTTTAACAAATCAAATATGATAGTATGTGAAAATTGAGTATAGTATGAAATGATATGGTAATATGCATGAACTTGAAATGATGGTATATGGTAATGGTAAGCTTAGACAATAATATGTTTGTATAATTCAAATTATGCATTCTTGTATCCTTATGTCTTTAATTGTTCAGATTATAGAAATATCACTGAGTTTTACTCAGCGTATGGTTTTGTTTTCCGTGCGCAGGTTAGGTTCTTCTCTTTTGATCGCCGACTCAGCATCCAACAACAATCCCGATCTCAAATGTGGTGATGTTTACCTTTTGTGATGGCATGTACCTAGGATGTCTTAAGTTGATAGTTATTTTGTGAATGGTTTGTATTTGAGTTTAAGTATAATGTTGGTTTGGTATATATAAACATATGTTTGTGTTTGAAGCCATAATTTGGCATGTTGTTTTGAACCAAGGCTTGTTAGGTATATGTGAATTTAAGCTTGATATTAGGTAGATATAAGCGAGGCCAAATTGATTGGTTTTGGCATGTTTAAAACTTTGATTTGAATGATGCATGGCTGATATGTTTTGATGATATAACATGTGGTACCAATGAGGGTACATTGGTTAGGCATATTAGGTGATGAATTTGGTGTATTTTGGGCTTGTTTAATCGTGTTTTGAATAGGTTAGACAATTGGTAATTGAGTTGTTTAGTACCTAAGTAAGTAGGAAATGGTAAACTTGAGTTTTAAGGTACTTTTGGGTGCACACGGCCTGGCCACACGGGCAACACACATGGGCGTGTGACCCAAGTCAGAGAGTTACACGGCCTGGCCACACGGGTGTGTGACCCCTGCAGTTGAATTTTCTTTAACTTTTTCCTCAAATTTTCAAATGTTCTCGATTTAGTCCCGAATCATTTCTAAAGTGATTCTAAGGCCTCGAGGGCTTGAATAAGAGACGATATGCATGTTTAATGATGGGTTATGTTATGATTATTTAAATGTTTTGAAATGAATGATTTAGGTTACGTTTGCTCGGTAATATTTTGAAACCCTATTCTGGCGACGGATACGGGTTTAGGGTGTTACAATGCATGTTGTTTAGGAACTATTTGAGATGAAATATTTGCTTTCCTATGCTGTATTTTTAGCTCTAGTAGAAAAGGTATCGATATTGGGCTTTAAAAATCGATACCTCTGTGAATTAAAACGTACAGGAGACAGAATAGAGATTTGGTATCGATACCTTTGCACAAGTATCGATACTCGTGGAAGAAATATCGATACTTTGTTCAATGGTACCGATTATTTTTGACAGGGGTTTTTAATCGAGAAACAATATGCTCATTTGGTATAGTTTTTCCAAGTGGTATCGATACCACTTAAGGAAATTATCAATACCTAGATGTCAGTATCGATACCTACGGACATTTTTATGAAATTTTGCTAAATAACCCTTATGCATGTTTCTAGTTGTATGTATGATCGAATAACGAATGATTTGCATGTAACGTAGTTAAAATAACTATTGGGAAGTATTAAAATTTGTACAACTTAACAAAAGATTATCAGTTTGCTTGAATCTAGTTTACTGTTTACTGTAATTGAGATGAGACGGTGGTGTGGCATCCCGTACTCGGGCCTGGCGACCAGGCCAGGTATAGGGTGCTGCACACTCGTTGGCAAGTCAAACATTTTGCAACATATTCGGTGAGCTTCACGAAGAATAAGTTGTTTCAATTCAACATTGTCAAGTATACAAATTTGATTACGAAATCGAAAACTGTTGTCCTTGTCAATGCTGAAATTCTCTCTATTGCCTTGTTGAACAATCTTTCTTTTCTCTACTAGCTTGACATCGGTGATTTGTGTCTCTCTAATATGTTCAGTTAACACCTATTTTACTTTCAATTCAGCTAACAAGCTATCGTCGTCTCAAATACTCAATTGACTGAACATTGATCTCAATTCGACTACTGACTTACAACTCAAGGCATTAGCTACAACATTAGATTTTCTAGGATGATAATCAATAACATAATCATATTGTTTCAATAACTCAATCCAACGATGCTGCCTCAAATTTAACTCCTTTTGGGTGAGGAGATATGTGAGACTTTTATGATCTATATAAATATAACATTTTCCACCATACAGATAGTGCCTCTAGATTTTTAGTGCAAATACTACGACGACTACCTTTAAATCATGCGTTGGGTAACTACATTCATACGACTTCATCTATCGGGACACATAAGCGATTACTTTTCCATCTTGCATTAACACAACCCAATCCGCTCAGAGAAGCATCACTGAATACTGCATATTCTTTTCTCAATTTAGGCAAGGTCAAAATCCGTGCTACCATTAGGTTGTTTAATGATTCATATTTTGACATGATGTCCTAGTTGCTATGAGTTTGAATGTATTTTGATATCACATATTAACTTTATATGAGCTTTAAGGCATATTTGAACATGTTTGGAATGAATTTTTGCTTGTGTTGAGGCAACTTCAAAGTAAGGTTTAGGTACGTCAAGTGTGAGAGTGATTTTGGGTCATTTTGAAGTGCTTTTGGATCATCTAATAAGTGACGTTGTGACTTCAAAATTGCAACTTCCCGACCTCGCATTCTTCACGTCACGACATTGCCAAACAACTAGTGTCGTCACGACCTCACATGTTTGAACATAAATTTCAAAACTAATCCGAAAATTCATGGCTTCTTTATGGGCACGACTCGAGCCAAAACATGTCATAAAAATGTTTTTAAAGCCTCACCATTTATCTATTTTATAAAATTTTATAAAATTGTTCTAAAATTTAATTTCTTAACTTCAATTAAAGAAGGTCGTTTGAGTTGCTTTGATAATAGAATGTAACATCTTGCATTCAAACCCGCTATTCGGGTATGGTGTGAGATGCCATAATGATATTTAATTTGGATTTAGATTTGGATAGAAATATTAGAACAATTTGTGGATTTGAATTTTTGAGCAGATTTGCACATTCAAAATCAAATAATTCTAAAATTGTAGGGATCCAAACCACCATCATTCCTAAATTTAGGTAGTCATTGTTAAGTCAAACTAGAGAAGCTTAAGCAATAAAATAAAAAATTTCAAGGATACAAATCAAATTTTTTTTATTTTAAATAGAATTATACAAATTTCAATTCAAACCTGAACATTAAAAAATAAGGTTGAAATTCAACATGGAAAACATGATCAATTTCACAAGATAAATGAACTAATCAAACTTAAGCGAGCTCAAGCTATTCAATCAGCATCTTGAATTGAGCTAAAACTTAATTAATTTGAATTCTATAAGTACATTTATTTTTTTTCGTGTACAACAAAGCAAGTAAAGATGATATGTTACCGCTCGTGGTGCTAGTCTGCGCAACATATGTGTGAGGAGATGTCTCTGCTCGAGGCTGAGATGTGTAGTTGTTGGCATAAATGTACTTAAATATAAAACTAAATTAGATTTACACACTTTCACAATCTTTTATTTACAATTCATATTTGTTTAATCCGATAATAACCCATGAGACTAGAAAAACCGGCTAAGTCACTCTTCCATAATAAAAAACAACAAAATTAATTTCTCTGGTGCATTTCGTGCTAGTCTGCGCACCGTATGTGTGAGGGGATGTTGTCTCTGCTCAAGATTTACACACTTCCACAATCTTTTATTCACAATTTACATTTGTTTAATCCAATACGACCCAAGAGACTAGAGAAACTGGTCAATTCACTCTTCCATAAATAAAATTACAAAATTAATCTCTGATGCATTAATTTTAGATCTTACAATTTGTCTAACACTGAAATCGCTACAATCGTTCAAAGAAAAAAGTATTCATCAGTTTCTCAGCACAGGTAAATTAATATTTTATGAATATGGAAAACCAAAGATTTTACCAGAGAACTTACCCAAAAGCACATTAGAGCTGGATATAAACACAATTCAGACAATGATGCAGGTTCAGAAAAGCCAATTAACACTGATGTTGCCAAGCCATGTAAAAAGTGGAAATTGAGCAAGGGCAATAAAGAGCAAAAGATAATGGTGCTTGCTGGAATCGTAACTTCTAACCTCAGCAAAGAGGACCCGCTTCATTGTCTTTACCAAGAAGACTCCCATGCATAAGCATGTCCATGGCATCAAAAAGTAGTAAGAATATCTCCATATGATCCTTCCGAGGACAGCCAAACACATTCCGGTGAAAGCATACCCAGCATATGCAAGAATGTCAAGTAATGGTGCCTCACCACTGCCCAGTGATAGTAATGTTACTTTCAGCAGCGAGACTTGCAGAAACCAGCCAAACAACCCCTTAACAAACAGCCAGTTAAGTGCTTCAGGGCTAAACCTGTTGGAAAGATGAGAATAGAAACCATTAGACAGAAAAAGAAGGAAAAAAAAAAAAAAAAGGGGAAAGTCTGAAATATGATTTTTCCAAGTAATATTATGTAGAATACTAAAAGTTATTAAAATTTAGTTTTGCCACATTATGAATCAGAAAACTAGAAGCCAGATCTCATGCAATGAGCATTAACATTGAACCATAAGTTTCAGAGAAGGTTCTATCCTAAGTTCCAGAAACAAGCAAAACTACAGGAAAATGTCAAGTAACAAACAAAAAGGTACAAGAATAACAATAACAATTTCTTTTTCCTTCATATTTTGTACAGCATCTGAAGAAAAAATTCGTTTGGGCTGTTATTCCTGAACTCAAAACTCCTTGACTTGCCCTAATCTCACAGGGATTATTATAGAATAAGAAATTTTAGATGCAGCAGATGTTGATTTAGCTATTGGCTGGCCACACACAAGTCATTTTAGCAATAAGCTTCTTAAGAACTCAAGAGAACACATAGAGAAAGCCTCACTAGTGAGCTAAGGATTGTAGCATAGAGGACAAAATTTAAGTTAGAGCCCTCGAATTGCCGAGTTATAGTCAGTAAGAAGTGTTTAAAAGTCACCTAATTAAAAATTACGACAAAGCAGGAAGACCTTTGTCCAGAAAAAAAGTTTCAAACTACTAAAATGTACATTGCAAAGTTTGTAAAAGGTAGGAATAGAACTAGTTAGATTGAGGAAGAAAAATTACTAACTTTCCTTGAAGGCCAAGTGACAATCCAGCAAGAACGACATAGGTGCCAAATGCCATAAATGGGATGTATAAGTCTGGTGCGTTTATGTCATAAATTGGGGGTTTATAGGAAAGCCTGCCACCTACTGGCTCAGTTATTCTTGTCCAATGGCCCTGAAGTAAAAAGGAAAGCTTGAGAAGGTAGATAAAACAAAAACAAGGAAAATGTAAGAAAGGGAACATATGCTTACCCTGTGAAGAAATGGCAGTAAAACAACCTTCAATTTGTTTCTCACATATTGATCGTTCACTTGAAAGTAGTACTGGGGATCAGAGAAGTATCTACTTATCTGCTCATTTCAAGATCAGAAAAGAAAAAAAAAAAAAAAATTATGCAAGAAGAATATTTTTAAATTTGGAGCATTTCAGATAAGCTGAACAGAGAGAAATTGAATACATCCCTAGGAACAGTGACAAGGCTCCGCAACCAGACTGTTCAAACCATGTTAAAAGTTAAAGGAGTAAGTTCTCAGTGAGAAATGATTTGAGAGAACAAAATTTGATTTAAAATCCACATATGACTTATAACAGTATCCTAGAATAGCAACATTCAAATACATGATACTACTATGCTACAAGGATTGAAAGGTTACATTAATTAGTTTAATATATGATAACAACAATAAAGTAAAACTCTATAGAGAACAGCAGCATGCTACTTACATTGCTTTGCACATACTCAGAACTTGATCCCAAAATTTTCTCTCCATATGCACCCAGACCACCTCGGATAAGACCAGAACCAGCCCCATAAAATGAATTGCCAAATGGATTTGGCTGAGGATTTGTTGGCGGTCTTGGTACCCCAGGCTGGGCTCCCAAGTTATTGTACATTTCTGAAATCTAACAAAAGATGAAAAAAACTTTTATTTGAACAGAATACCTTGTCATGGTGCAAGAACAGATGTCACAAACTTCTAATTTAAAAGAAACACACTATATGCTACAGGTAAAAACAGAAGGCAAAGTTAAATTCATCTGTCTAATAAAAAAAAATATTATTCAAATTATATAATACACACAGACACACACTCACACACACTATATATATAGAGAGAGAGAGAGCGAGAATTATAGGTAGATATGACTCCGTTCAGCCTTAGCAATGTTTACTGACCACTGTCGAAACACACTTGGAAAATGATAAAATCTAAAAGAGTAGCATTAATGCAAACAAAATGCAGAAAACCATGAATACATTAGATGGCAACCCTATTTAAAACAAACGTAGTAGTAATTTAGCTAAGTTTCTCCACTTCTAGCAGCAAAAAAAAAAAAAAAAAAAAAAAAAGCTAAGTTCCTCTACTTATAGCAGCAAAAAATTTGAAATAGTATTTGTTTCTATCAAATTTATACCTCTCACCACACAGATCACTTATCTCTTAATATTATTAATTGTTTTCTCCACAAAACTACCTGGAGGAGACATAGAATCCTTTAGATGGTTTAAAATATGAAATCCGCAAAGGATCATTATCTTATGTTACTAAGTGTGTTGATTGATCATAACTAGCTCATTGTAACAATAAAATATCATACTAAATTGTCAGCAATGGAGATATACTAGCATGCCTTACAATTTGACTCAGCTTCATAAAGTAGATGGTAAAGACATGTGATTGGTTAATTTGAGGAAGAGCTGCTTAGCTCTCATTATCCAATGGCTTGAAAAGAGAGTAACACAGATTTACAAGGTTCAAGGAATGCTAACACCCCACCCCCCAGGGTGTTATTGGCCATAAAATTTAATTCGTAAGGAAAATAACCATAAGGCATTTATTTTTCACATTGAGAATATTCCTTGTATGTTGATTGCATTTCAAACACAAAAGATTCTATAGTATTACATTACATGACTTGTTCTGCAAATTATTAAGGAGCTTCACCTATGAAGTATATTGAAATGAAAAATACCAAATTTCTGAAAATCTGTCCAAAATAAGTACAAAATTTAAGATCCCAGACACGTGGTTGAGGTATATAATCTATTTTAATTTCCCCAAAACACTGTAAGCACCATGAAAAGAAACAGCTAACTAGCAATTTGGATCCCCACCCCCATGTCTATCTATCCTTCACTATCATTAGAGTTTAGAGTGAAGCTTCATCAAACCTTTGGATAAAGCAAGAGTTCATGAAATTTACCAGTTTCCTTTTATGCCAACCAGCCCTTAATTAAATGCTCACTGACCCATGGTTAGAGAACTCAATTTCTTTCCTTCCAATTGATAGATACAAAAAGCTGTAAAGTTCCTTACTCCTCTCCAACCTCAGCGAATATCATTCTGAAAAGCACCTAATAGTAAAAGGGCTTCGAGTTTCGAATACCCTTCCTTTGATAACTTGTGATTCTAACTCGCCACAAAATTCATGTATTGCAGAATAGAATTTGAACATCTACACATGCCACCAAGATCTTTCGTCTCAATCATTTACCACCCTTGTTTATTTACATCAAATAGCCCTAAGTTCCAAAGTAACAGCAACATGAAAGCAACCAAGGCCAAATATCATAAAAACAACAACAATAATATCAAATCTTTACATCCAGATTGAATAAACAACTGAAAATCAACTCATATAGATGTTCACTAATTTATCTACTGTCCACAATGCAAAAATCATCGAGAATTAAATAATTTAACAATAATAAAATGAAAGAGGAATATAAACAATCCTGAGTCAAAGATCAATCAATTTAAACTACAAAGGAAATATAGAAATAATAATAAATAAGCAGAAATTATAGCAACTAATTCATTTTAATTGACAAGTAAAACATAAATGTAGATCACGCAAAAACACACATGTGCATAAAATTATATTATTATATTCATAAAGAGAGAGATTTGGATCGGAGAAAGAAAGGATATTACAACTAAAAGAAAGCGGTAAAAAGGTTCCGGCGAAGGGGATCGGAGTCGGACAAGATGCCGGCGAGGGTTTCTGCGTGAAAGGGAAAGAAAGGGCGGCAGTGGAAAACTCAGAGAAGTAACGCGAAAATTAAAGATAAAAATAATATGCGAACAACTAAAATTTGTAGATTTTAAGAATTTTTGATAAACCATTTTTAATATTTTAAATGATTTCGATAATTATTTTAATTTTTTATTTTATTTAAAATTTTAAGAAAAAACATTAAATAAGATATTCAAATTTATCATTTTAAAATTTATTCAAAATAATATAATATAAAATATTATATTAATATTAATATTTTATTAATAATATTTAATAAACCATTTTTAATATTTTAAATGATTTTGATAATTATTTTTATTTTTTATTTTATTTAAAATTTTAATAAAAAATATTAAATAAGATATTCAAATTTATCACTTTAAAATTTATTCAAAATAATATAAAATATTATATTAATAAGATTAAAATTAAGAAATAAGTTATTTTTAAAAATTAATATTTATATTTATCAAACAACATAATTATATTAAGACAAAAATATTTGGTATATGGGAGTTTTTAAACTCCACAAACAATGTCAAAGGGTGATTAGTGTTTTATAGGGGTATAATAAAATATTTAAAAAAAGAGAGACACATGACGATTTTTTAAAATTATTTGTGGAATATAAATAAACACATTGCTAACGTACCACAAAATTGGCCTTTATATTCTTATATTTTATTAATTTATAAAATAATTTTCTAACATAATTTCAACACTTAAAATTTAATGGTAAGAATTTAATACTTAGTTTTTAGTACTTAATTTTTAATTTATCAAACAATAATATATATTTGTATAATACAAAATTTTTGCCAAAATAGTAAATAAATAAATAATATTTTTAATAAGTTACGAGTGTAAGTTCAATTACAATATTAATAATATATGTTCAAATAACAATAATTATAATAATCTATAGTCGATCATGTCACTAATTCAATGATAACTTGTGCAAGTTTCAAAAGTTTCAAGTTGATTAGCATGAGATTTAAAGTTTGATCATTGTGTTTGTAAACCTATCCATTCCCTCTCCTCCTATTATAATGCAATTGTTTTCTTGTACAAAAATAATAATTTACTATTACAAAGTATAATTGGACTGAAATCAAAATATATTCGAACATTAATTGAAATAATTTGAATTGAGAACCCACATATGATATAGAATGAGATTTGAATACAAAATTTCGAAATTCTTATTAGGTTAATTTTACCAACATGCCAATGAGTTATTAAATCAGTTTCGCAACTTGAAAAAGAAATTGAATTATTCAATATTATTTCCTTTCTAAATTCCAAAGTGATAGGAATTGAATTTTATCATTTTGGATCTTGAAATTTTTTTTTTTTTTTTTGGTAAAAATCAAAATTGATTAGACTACTTAACTTGAAACAAAACCTTAGTGAAACCTTTTTTTTTAATATTTATAAAAATAACCTAAGTTTAAAAACAATCACCAAAATGACTGAATGAACAGTAGAATAGAGTTTTAGGAACCCAATGGCCGGCACTACCTAGTGTTTTGACCTCATGATTGCCTGATGATTGTGTCAGGCTTTAAAAAATTAATTTTTTTGACTTTGGGAACCTAATAGTCGGCATTAGGGTTTTTTTTTTAAATCGTATCATACTGGTATACAAAAATACCAGTATTTTAAAAAAAATTGGGTGCTGGCCATGTAATGGTCGGCACTAGGTACTTTTTTCGTGTTCCAATGCAAAATTTTTTTACTTTGGTACACTGATGGGCGACACCAGAGATGTAAAAAAAAATTTGGGTGCCAGTACATGGCCAGCACCAATTTTTTTTTTTTACATCTCTAGTGCCGGCCATCAGTGTATCAAAGTAAAAAAATTTGCATTGGGACACGAAAAAAGTACATGGTGCTGGTCATCTACTGGCCAGCACCCAAAAAAATTATTTTTTTTAACATCTCTGGTGCCGACCATTACATGGCCAGCACCCAAATTTTTTTTTTACATCTCTAGTGCCAGTCATCAGTGTACCAAAGTAAAAAAAAAAAATTGACATTGGGACACGAAAAAAGTACCTCGTGCCAGCCATTTACTGGCCAGCACCCAACAAAAAAAAAATTTTAACATCTCTAGTGCCGGCCAATACATGGCCAGCACCCCAAATTTTTTTTTTCTTTTACATCTCTAGTGTCGGCCATTACATGGCCAGCACCCAAAAAAGGAATTTTTTTAAATACTGGTATTTTTGTATACCAGTATGATACGATTTTAAAAAAATACGTTGGTGCTGGCCATTGGGTTTTCAAAGTAAAAAAAAAAATCATTTTTTTAAAGCTTGACACAATCATCAGGCAATCATGGGGCCAAAACACTAGGTAGTGCCAGCTATTGGATTTCCAAAACCCCATTTTACTGTTCATTTCATATTATTTTGGTGATTGTTTTTAAACCTGAGTTATTTTTATAAATATTAAAATTTTTTGGATTAGATTAGTAAAATAGCCTTCCATTTTCCTCCTTTTGTCTTGTGTGGAAAATGGAGATGGGGGAGGTTTGTTGGAAGAAGAACTAGATTGTTTATTTCTTGAGCCTATAACGTTGCTAATAGTCAAAGGCAAGGAGGGTTTATCCGTTCTTTGTCCTATATGGATGCACAAAATCCATTTAAGATACACTTTCAAAAATTATCTAGGGAATTTTTAATTTGCATATTTAAGATTGAATTGTTGGGATTCAAGATTATAAAACTAGAAAATGACAGCGGAATAATATAAAATTATTTTGAATCCCAATAAAGATCATGCATCAAAAGAGTAAATAAAAGAGAATAAACTTACAATGATTCGAAATGATGGCTTTTACTGTGGAGACTTCTTTGGTTATGGCATTTCTAATTAGCTCGCTCCCTCTACCCATAGCGTGTAACACCCTGAATTAGGGGCTATTTGTAATTTAAATAAATTCCATGTGGGCTTCAAGAAATGAATAAATATTATTTTATTTAGCATGATTTAGGGTCTAGAAATAACCCTGATTTAGGTCGAATTTGGGTTAAAAAAAAAGAATTAAATTAAAGTACTTAAAAGGAGGGAGCTAGGTGGAGATAGGGTTTAAATAAAAATCGAGGGAAACATGACACAAGAATGTATTTGGTGTAGTGGCTTGGTGCGTCTAAGGGAGGGTTACAAGGGAGGAGGTTCGATCCGTGGAACCAGCAAGGGGAATTGTTTTTTTTGCGCATTAAAGGAAGGGCCCAGGTAAAGAAGGCCTTATAGAAATTTTGGGTAAGGTTCATGGCATGAAAGTTTAATGTGGAGAAGTGGCAAAGGACGTTGGAGAGTGAGGGCTGCAGTGAGGACTCGGGTTCGACTCATGGTAGGCGCAAGGACGTTGTTTTTTTTAGGCTTTGGCGTTGAAAGGAAAAAGGGCCCAGTTATAAAGGCTTTATAAATAAATGGAGAGGGGATTTGACATGGAAGTCGGGTTGGAAGAGTTGGCTTGGGGCGCATCATACAGCATGGGATCTAGCTGGTCCTAGGTTCGAGTGGCTGAAGCAAAGGTTTTGTGTTTTAATTTTTATGCGGTGCTGGGCTCACGTTGGAAGGCCTTATAATTAAATGTGGTGGTTAATTGACATGAAAGTCAATTGGGAGAGTTGGTCTGGGCGCTTTAAGGGGGGGAGGCTGCTGCTGCTGCTGCTTGGGGTCGCTGGTTTGAACCCCAGGAGCAACACCTTGACATTATTTTTTTATTTTTCCTCTTTCTTCTTTGGCGTGAAGGAGAGAAAGAATTGGCATGAATGTGGACTCTTTAAATTGATAAAGATAAGGTTTTATTTTTGCAAAAATTCTGCTGGAAGTGGGGAAGCTATTAGTGTTTTATTTGCTATTAAATTGTGAAGGGATTAGGAGATTAAAAACATGATGAGGTTAGATTTATTTGTGATAATTCAAGGCTGGAAATTATCACAAAATAAGGGAGTGTTTGCGATTTTGGACTCCTTGGGGTTGTCCATATTTGATTTTTAATAGCAAAGAAGTGCCAAACTCACCAATCTTTTCTCTCCAATTTGCTGCTGCTGAAACCTCCATTGTTTGATAGCCAAAACCATTAAAAATTCCAGCATCTTTTTCTTCTACTTTGCTGCCGAATTTTTCCTTGTTCTTAAGCCAAAACTGTTCAAAATTTCCAGCATCTTTTTCTTCTCAAAATTTCAGCCCTTCCATTAGTGTTGGCCGAACCTTCTTTTTCCCCCCTAACTAAGTGTCGCGAATTTCATAATGTGGAACTACGGGATTCTCAAGCAATAGATTTGACCCTCCATTCCCTATCAATCGATTTTGGTAAGAATCTATTTTATTTAATTTGTGTTCAAAGCCGAAGGCTATTAATTTTGGATAAGTGCCGATTGTAGGGAAGCGAAAAGGATGTACATATCGTAAGGGGGTTAGGGTTCAAAGGACGTGTGAGGTCAAGATCTAGCGTTGTAGATCGGAGTTTCGAGATCTAGGAATTACGATAGTAACAGGTGTGTAAGATCTCTACACACTTTATTAATTTACATGACATTATTATTTGTTTTGATTATTTTGATTGTGATTAGCTTGTGGCATAATCACGGATTTCGGGTAAGTCCCCTGTCTTGTAACTTTGGATATATGTTATATGCCATCACATGATGTTTAATATTATGACATGATATTTATGAAATTGATGAATAAGCATGTGATGGTGGGATTGATGAGAGGAGGGGGATGATATTATGGACTGTCGTCAGTGGTTTTGACCACAAGATGGGTTGGCCCCATCAGATTATTTGTGACCTATGGTCATCAGTGGTTTTGACCACAACGATTGAATATTCGCGACTAAGTCCCGGTGGTTTGGTACACACCAGTGGTTTTGACCACACTTGATATTTTGTGACCTATGGTCATCAGTGGTTTTGACCACACGATGGGTTGGCCCCATCATTTAAATTGTGACTTTAAGTCATCAGTGGTTTTGACCACACGGGGTAGAAAAGGAGTATGGATGGCTAGTTGGGTTGCATGAGCATGTTTATTAATGAATTGTGTATGAGATATATTTTCGGGTGGGGACTTACACACTGGTCTTGGTGACTCACCCCTTCCCTTAACATTTTGCAGATGGGTAGATCGCGGAGATGGAGCTGGGTGGACTCGAGGTGGCCATGCAGTGGACATTTTAATAAATGAACTTGGATTTTATTTTATCTTATTTTATGTTGGTTTATTTTAATTAAGTTGTAATAAGGCCTCCTAGAATTATTTTATTATTGTCACATGCTTTGAATATTTGTTTAAACTATATAATTATGTTAAAAATGAATTCACATGTTTTTCCCAATCAAACGTAAAATGTTTTAAAAATGCCATCGGGCACATTTGCAATCTATAAACAACTCGACTTAATAAATATTTTTAAACAACACTAAGTATGGTTTTTAACAAGAGACTTGAAGTTGAAAGATTTTCGACAAAACTTAAATCGGTTCTGAAATGGTTCTCAAATTGTTTTCTCTGTAGCAAACCAAATTCGGTCGTAATGTTTGGGCCGGGTTTGGGGTGTTACAAAATGGTATCAGAGCCCAGTTCAAAGCTCGGCTGTGGGGGCCCAAGGCCCAAAAATGTTTTGGTAGGCCTTATGGAATGATTTTTGGTTTTTGAACAAAGATGGCCCGAGTCTCGGCACCTATCCGCCCTGTAAGTATATCTAAACCTCTTGGTGAATTATATTCTGTAGAAGGGTAGGAAGCATGGAACGTAGATAGACTTATAGGACTTGGACCCTAAGGTTAGATTACTCAAACACAAACGAAGCATAAGACTTAAAGGACTAAACCAACCTATGACTTAGCCAATGAGCTAGGGTGTGGTAACCCCTGTACGCATGTCTAGGATTGGATCCGGAAGAGCCTGGTATTTAAGCAGTCCTAGTGACTCACCTCCTCTTCGCAGGTATCCTACCTGGTGCGTAGCTTTGGTTCACCCTGACCAGGAGGGCTCGGTCATAGGCTAAACACAATGATTAAAACCCGAAAAGGGAATTAGCCTTGTTTCTCGAAATAGAATGAAACAACAAACCCTAATGTTTTCAAAACTTGTGCAATAACTCTCTCAAATCCTAGAACATTACTTTTACAACGTTTTTCTCGAAAAACTTGACTTGTGAAAAATTACAGAAATACCCTTAGGAGTAAAATTACCAAAATGCCCCTGACCCATAAAATATTAATTCAATGGTTTTGCCCAAAAATTTTAACTATTTTACAAATATTCAACAACTTAGCTTTGGAAATCATCAGCAAAATATTCTGGTTCTGAAAAATTACGAAAAAAAAAAAAAAAAACCCCTGTAGGAAAAAGACGAGAATACCCCTGGGATAGAAATGGGCAAAAATGTCCGATGAGCGAATAGGTATGGAAAGTATTAAGGAATGGATGCATGAACTTCTTTGTGTGAATTAGGATAGGAAACTGAAACTTTGTTTGCTCGAAAGAATCTCTGATTAAACCTTATCCATAAAATTTCGTCGCGAGTAATAAAGTGAAACAAATGCTAACGCATAAAATTTTTTTTTAACCAGATTAAAAGCGCGGTAGATAGAATGAGTTCTAGAGGACGTGGACGCCGTGGACGTGGTAGGGGTAGGATGACGGTGTCCGAACCCGTCAGTCGTGACAAGGTTCGAAAATGAGGTACCATCGCCACCACCACCTCCTACTTTTAGAGTGAGGAGCCGGATCGGGCCGGTGGTGAGGCGGTATCGCAAGTCGTGTTGCGAAGTTTTGGAGATGGTGGCTGGGGCTGGTGGAAATGTAGGAGCTCGGAAATCTGTCCCCGAGCGACTCCGATCTAACGGAGCGGAGGTATTCCGAGGTGTGTCAGGAGTGGCACCCGGTCTGCGTGGAATCATGGCTAGAGTCAATGAAAGAATCATGGATGACCTTGACTTTGACCGAGGAGGAAAAGCTGAAAGGGGCAGTGTCGCTTCTAAAGGATGAGGCGTATCAGTGGTGGCTTACGGTTCGAGATGGGGCTACAGCAGATGATTTGACTTGGGAGTATTTCAGAACCACCTATCAGAAGAAGTATGTGGGTACTAGCTATGTAGATGCACAGCGGAAGGCTTTCTTGAACCTGGCTCAAGGCAATAAGACAGTGGCGGAGTATGAGGCCGAATTCCTTCGGTTGAGTAGGTATGCTCGTGGTATTGTGGGTACCGAGCATGAACGCTGTGTTAGATTCGAGGATGGCAATGAGAGATGAGTCGAGGATGATGATAGCTCCACAACAGAACGAGAGTTTCTTTGTTCTTGTGGAGAAGTCTAAAGTTCTTTGAGGAGTAAGACAGTCAGTAAAAGCGGAACCAAGAACGGAATTGGAATAAGAGAAGCTCGGAACCTTCAAGGTTCTTGGGTAATGAATGAAGAGGACGAGGTTTGATGGGTCGGATCAAATCGCTAGCTGCTCGCCGCTAATACCCAATGGCCGCCACAATGTGTGCTCGGTGTGGCAAGCCTCACAAGGGTGAGTGTTGGAGTGGTAATCGAGGGTGCTTTGAGTGTGGATCGATGCGATCACCGTGTAAGGGATTGTCCTCGGAAGTTAGCTAGGAATCAACCGGAGGTCGAACCGCGCTCGGGTTAGAAATGAAGGACCACCACAGAGGGTCGAGGTGCGGCTAGAGGTAATGATAATGGTAACGGGCGTGGTCGAGGTTTGAAGGTGCAGAGGTGAGGCAACCAAGGGTGGTTTATGCAGTTGGTCGTCGCGAGGAGGAGGATGCACCAGATGCGACAACGGGTATGTTCCTTTACGGAATACCCTTAATTGCTTTGATCGTTGTAGAGTTTTCTTGTTTTACTAGGAAGTGCTGGAAACCTTGGTTGTGAACTTAGAGATTGTGCCTAGGAAGTAGGATAGTTCTATTAGGATCGAATGCGCGAGATAAGCACAAACACGGTGAGTTAGATGTACGACTATTCGTTAGAAAGTAATTTCGAGGACTAAATTATTTTTAAGGGGGTAGAATTGTAACACCCGAATTAGGGGCTATTTGTAATTTAAATAAATTCCATGTGGGCTTCAAGAAATGAATAAATATTATTTTATTTAGCATGATTTAGGGTCTAGAAATAACCCTGATTTAGGTCGAATTTGGGTTAAAAAAAGAATTAAATTAAAGTACTTAAAAGGAGGGAGCTAGGTGGAGATAGGGTTTAAATAAAAATCGAGGGAAACATGACACAAGAATGTATTTGGTGTAGTGGCTTGGTGCGTCTAAGGGAGGGTTACAAGGGAGGAGGTTCGATCCGTGGAACCAGCAAGGGGAATTATTTTTTTTTGCGCATTAAAGGAAGGGCCCTGTAAAGAAGGCCTTAAAGAAATTTTTGGGTAAGGTTCATGGCATGAAAGTTTAATGTGGAGAAGTGGCAAAGGACGTTGGAGAGTGAGGGTCTGCAGTGAGGACTCGGGTTCGACTCATGGTAGGCGCAAGGACGTTGTTTTTTAGGCTTTGGCGTTGAAAGGAAAAAGGGCCCAGATTATAAAGGCTTTATAAATAAATGGAGAGGGATTTGACATGGAAGTCGGGTTGGAAGAGTTGGCTTGGGGCGCATCATGCAAACAAAGGGATCTAGCCGGTCCTAGGTTCGAGTGGTCAAGCAAAGGTTTTGTGTTTTAATTTTTATGCGGTCCGGGCTCACGTTGGAAGGCCTTATAATTAAATGTGGTGGTTAATTGACATGAAAGTCAATTGGGAGAGTTGGTCCGGGCGCTTTAAGGGGAGGCTGCTGCTGCCGCCGCTTAGGGTCATTGGTTCGAACCCCGTGAGCAAAGACCTTGACATTATTTTTTTATTTTTCTCTCTTCTTTGCTTTGGCGTGAAGGAGAGAAAGAATTGGCATGAATGTGGACTCTTTAAATTGATAAAGATAAGGTTTTATTTTTGCAAAAATTCTGCTGGAAGTGGGGAAGCTATTAGTGTTTTATTTGCTATTAAATTGTGAAGGGATTAGGAGATTAAAAACATGATGAGGTTAGATTTATTTGTGATAATTCAAGGCTGGAAATTATCACAAAATAAGGGAGTGTTTGCCGATTTTTGGACTCCTTGGGGGTTGTCCATATTTGATTTTTAATAGCAAAGAAGTGCCAAACTCACCAATCTTTTCTCTCCAATTTGCTGCTGCCGAAACCTCCATTGTTTGATAGCCAAAACCATTAAAAATTCCAGCATCTTTTTCTTCTACTTTTTTGTTGAATTTTTCCTTGTTCTTAAGCCAAAAGCTGTTTCAAAATTTCCAGCATCTTTTTCTTCTCAAAATTTCAGCCCTTCCATTAGTGTTGGCCGAACCTTCTTTTTCCCCTAACTAAGTCTTTGCGAATTTCATAATGTGGAACTACGGGATTCTCAAGCAATATATTTGACCCTCCATTCCCTATCAATCGATTTTGGTAAGAATCTATTTTATTTAATTTGTGTTCAAAGCCGAAGGCTATTAATTTTGGATAAGTGCCGATTGTAGGGAAGCGAAAAGGATGTACATATCGTAAGGGGTTAGGGTTCAAAGGACGTGTGAGGTCAAGATCTAGCGTTGTAGATCGGAGTTTCGAGATCTAGGAATTACGATAGTAACAGGTGTGTAAGATCTCTACACACTTTATTAATTTACATGACATTATTATTTGTTTTGATTATTTTGATTGTGATTAGCTTGTGGCATAATCACGGATTTGAGTAAGTCCTGTCTTGTAACTTTGGATATATGTTATATGCCATCACATGATGTTTAATACTATGACATGATATTTATGAAATTGATGAATAAGCATGTGATGGTGGGATTGATGAGAGGAGGGGGATGATATTATGGACTGTCGTCAGTGGTTTTGACCACAAGATGGGTTGGCCCCATCAGATTATTTGTGACCTATGGTCATCAGTGGTTTTGACCACAACGATTGAATATTCGCGACTAAGTCCCAGTGGTTTGGTACCACTAGTGGTTTTGACCACACTTGATATTTTGTGACCTATGGTCATCAGTGGTTTTGACCACACGATGGGTTGGCCCCATCATTTAAATTGTGACTTTAAGTCATCAGTGGTTTTGACCACACGGGGTAGAAAAGGAGTATGGATGGCTAGTTGGGTTGCATGAGCATGTTTATTAATGAATTGTGTATGAGATATATTTTCCGGGTGGGGGACTTACACACTGGGTCTTGGTGACTCACCCCTTCCCTTAACATTTTGCAGATGGGTAGATCGCGGAGATGGAGCTGGATGGACTCGAGGTGGCCATGCAGTGGACATTTTAATAAATGAACTTGGATTTTATTTTATCTTATTTTATGTTGGTTTATTTTAATTAAGTTGTAATAAGGCCTCCTAGAATTATTTTATTATTGTCACATGCTTTGAATATTTGTTTAAACTATATAATTATGTTAAAAATGAATTCACATGTTTTTCCCAATCAAACGTAAAATGTTTTAAAAATGCCATCGGGCACATTTGCAATCTATAAACAACTCGACTTAATAAATATTTTTAAACAACACTAAGTATGGTTTTTAACAAGAGACTTGAAGTTGAAAGATTTTCGACAAAACTTAAATCGGTTCTG
Source organism: Gossypium sturtianum (assembly GCA_025698515.1). Classification (NCBI taxonomy): domain Eukaryota; kingdom Viridiplantae; phylum Streptophyta; class Magnoliopsida; order Malvales; family Malvaceae; genus Gossypium; species Gossypium sturtianum. The sequence continues at coordinate 75,671,276 of CM046947.1, forward strand.
AAATGGTTCTCAAATTGTTTTCTCTGTAGCAAACCAAATTCGGTCGTAATGTTTGGGCCGGGTTTGGGGTGTTACATAGCGAATCTTCTCCTTGTAAGCCTTGTATCAGGATCTTCGGGCCCTATGGTAGTTCCCTATATAGCATAATTCGTCTAGGAGTCGTCTCCTTTGAGGAGACAAAGTTCAATTGTTGTTATAGCACCTTAAATGTTCATTGCTTGTATTTCTTAAAGCTCCTCACAAATCAAGTTAAAATTAGAGATAGGTTGTGGGGGGAGGGGGAACTCCACTTCCCCACACTAGATTTCAAAGATTTCAAGGGAGTTTAAGATCCCCATTAGTTACACTCTTAGGAGACCAAGGTAAGATGATATTGTTATTGGAAAAATTTGGTTTAGAAAATATCTTTGTTGCATAGTGATTTTTTTTTTCTAGAGCTGAAGTGGTTGTGTTATTTATAACAATAAATCATTTACTAAATTCATACTCTTGTTTTGGAATAGGTGGTCTAAGTTATTTCCCGACTTTCTACCAACACGATCTTCTTTACTATTCTTGAACCTCGACTTGCTTAGATTGTGGGCGTTAACTCACAAACTGGGGAACACAATGAAAACTTTCTTAACATTCCAGTAAGAAAGATCAATAACTCTCTTTGGGCTAGAAACCAAAAACAAGCTCTCTCTAAGTTAGGATTCAGTTGAAGAATAAATCTCACTAAAATTTAACAGAGTGTCAACTCTTGATATCGTTATCTTTTTACCTAGCCCATGATCTTTATTTATGGAGAAAATCACAAGAGTTTTAATTGAACAATAAAGAAGAAAAATAATAACATTTTAATGGAAAACATGTAGTCTCACTATGAATAAGGGATGTGGGTGGCACACCCTTATTAAGAACTAGGGTTGTCACCTATCCCATGTGTTCTAGGCCTTATTTGGTCTTCTCATGTTTTGAGTACAAATATATGTGTTATTAGGACTTTTAACCAAATCATATAATATAACCAACCCAAAGCAACAGTTTTCTATTTCCTAAAATATTATTTATTTAATTAAAAAAATTAATCCATTTTCCTAATTAAAATATTTTCACATTCCAATTCTAATTCTATTAAAGGCATGGCGACTTTACCTATGTAACACCCCTTACCCGAATCTAAACCTAAACCCGAGCAATAGATACCACATTTGAGTATAAATCACTTCCATTCTAAATTCATTTTATAGTTTTCATTTTATTTTATAAAAGTTCTTTTAATACAAACTACTTTAGTTTTCAATGATTCAATTACATTCTCATATTTCATACACTATACATGACCTTTAGATTCTCACTCTTTTATGATTCATATTAATTTACTTATTATTCTTTCATTATTTTCCTCATCCTCTCCATTCCACATCCAATATGTATATACAATTAAAAGAATAATTTAATTTAATTACAACGTACACAAACAAAATTTATTCAATAATAGATTAAAATCAAACATTACATTTTCCTTCACAAATAAAACATGGATATGAAAATATCTCTAAGACTCTTACCTTTCTTCTTAAATTCCCATTTCCAAATAAAACTATTCACACTAGTATTTATTTTATGATTTTCTTATTTTAACATGCTTTTACTTCATTTACAAATTTAGTCTATAAGTTTTAAAATTTAACAACTTCAAATAGTGCAGCCAATTGTGCATTAGTCACATTTTAATTTATATCTCATTCATCGGAATTGATAATCAAGTCCCATTTGAAATTTCTGAAACTAGATATCACATCCTTAATATAAAAATTATGAACAAAATTCTAAATATATAGTTTTTTTTTTTTTCAAATCTCCCCTATCATGTTGCTAGGCAGCTGTGATCATTCTCCACTAAAAATTATTTACATTTCAGTACAAAATTTTTATAACGTTGTTGTTTGTTTCTCTTGAAATTAGACTCATTATGAGTTTTATACATATAAAGTTCATCTTCTAATTATTCTTTTACAATTTTTAATGATTTTTCAATGTCAGAACAGAGGAACCCGAAATCAATTTAACCTTGTCTAACTTAAATTTATTTATCTCATAATCTACAATTTCATTGCTTACCTCATTTCTTTGATACAAAACTAGACTTAATAGGCTTCAATTTCATGTTTGGTTAAACCTCTAACAAAATTTCTATATCTTTTGGTGAATTTTTAAGTTAAGCCACTATTACTATTTTTTTTTCTAAATAACTTACATATTCTTAAAAGAATTTGCTTTGTCAATTTGTACAACTAAGTATTAATCATTGACACTTTAGTCAATGATTTTATTACATACCAATACACTTAATGTGGAGTGTGCCTCATATTTTTGGACGAAATAGAGTCGATGTCCCGACGATTCAACACTTGACGTCTCGATGAGAAGGAACAGACGTCGTGACGACACGACACTTGACGTCTCTACGAGGCAACATACGATGTCACGATGTGGCGATGTGTTCCCACATAAGCCGAGTTTCTTCTCCTAGTTAAACTTTGATAATTTTTTCCATTCGAACTCTGATTAATCTAGGATATTTTAGTCATATTTGACCTCTGAATTTGGCCTATAAAAGGGCCTCAGTAACACTAGAATAAAGAAGACACAATTAATAAATAGCTTTAACAGAACTTTAAGAGAATTTTGTGTTTTAGGCGGAGGGATTTGTATTCGGGGTTTATTATTTGTTCTTTATTATCTCCATCTTATACTTTTCAGATTACTTTCTCATTAGTGAAATCTCCTTTTGCCCGTGGTTTTTTATCCTCTTGATTTGAGGAGTTTTTCCACGTAAAATTTATGTGTTTGATTTGTTCAATTTCTTCTTTTTCGTTGTTTATATGGGTTGATCCCCAATAAATTGGTATCAGAGCTTAGTTTGGATTCTGCAATCGACACATTCAGAGATGAAAATAACCAAATTTGATAATGAAAAAGTTTGAAAGGATCACAAATTTCATTTTATGGCAAGTTCGGATGACAATTCTATTTCAGAATAGCTTAAAAAGGGTTGTTACTGGGAAAAAAGCCTGAAAATCTAAACCAGTCAAAATGGGAAGAGCTTGATGAGAGGGTCCTATCAGTAATTCAGTTGTGCCTTACAAATAATGTGTTGTAGGAGGTGATGATGGAGAAAACGACATCAACCTTGTGGAAGAAGCTAGAAACACTTTACATGACAAAGTCTCTCGCGAATTGATTTCTGTTGAAACAACGCCTATACACGTTCCATATGGACGAAAGTGCATCAATTAGGGCTTACATTAGTGATTTTGTGACACTCTTGAATGATGTGCAGAATGTCGAGGCTAATATAGAATATGAAGATCAGGATATGTTACTATTGTGCTCTTTGCCCCCTTCGTATAAAACTTTCAGGGAGACCCTGATTTATGGAAGAGATAAACTCTTGTTCGAGGATGTGAAAGGAAATCTTTTGAGCAAGGATAAACTCGACAATGAGTTGGGTCTGAATAGAAAGTTAGATGAGCAAGCCTCAGTTTTGGTTGCTAGAGGCAGGAAACAATCTAAATATTCAAATCAGAACAGGCCTAGGTCAAGATTAAAGTCAAGAAACCAAGGCAAACAATATGGCTACTACAAGAAGTTAGGTTACATTAAAATAGAATGTTATAAACTCCAAAACAAAAATAGAAGGGCCGTTGAAAACAACGAGAAGGGAAAGCAGAAGGCTGAAGTAGCCAACTCTAGTGTGGTCGAAGATAAGGGAGATGCTTTGTTGCTGGTGTCTACGACTGAAAAGTCTAAGCTTATGTTTGAGTGGATCCTGGATTCAAGGTGTTCTTACCATATGTGTCCAACAAGGACTGGTTCTCCACATATTGTAACACCCCAAACTCGTATCCGTCGCCGGAATAGAGTTACGGAGTATTACTGGAAGTTTCAGAACATTTTCAGATAAATCATGTCAATCATTGTTCATTTTCTGAGATTAATCATAACGTCCCTTAAATGGACCTTCGAGGCCCAATATAAGCATTAGAATCGAGTCGGGACTAAATTCGAAACTCTAAGAATTGTTCGCAAAATTTCAAAAAAAAATTCAAGATGCAGGGCTCACACACCCGTGTGGTCCGAGGGACACGCCCGTGCTACAGGCCGTGTTCGACCCCATGTAACTCTCTGACTTGTGCACACGGCCATGCCACACGCCCGTGTGATAGGCCATATGGTCAATTAATTCATTTCAAAATTAGGTGTAGGTTTCACACGGCCAAGACACACGCCCGTGTTCTAGGCCGTGTAGCATACACGGCTAAGACACATGCCCGTGTCTCTGCCCGTGTGCTCAATTTTGAGCATTCTGTTTTCTCGAATTTAAGGTGCAGGGGACACACGGCCTAACCACACAATCCCATGTACCAGGCCGTATGTCACACACGGTCTAGACACACGCCCATGTGTCTGCCCGTGTGGACGAAATAAAGCCATCTCTAGCTTCATTTCTTACCCAAAATCACACCAATGACCTGCACTTAAACTCACATCCAAATACCAACCATTTCAAGCATTCAAATCAAGTAAATTCCATCATTCATCATGGCATATAATTTCATACATACATGTCTATAATATTACCTTAGTTAAGTCCTCAAGTGAGACATAGTTTGATCAACTACTTAACATATATGTAGCTACCATATCTTGGCATTATAAGTATATCAAAACAAACCATTACTAGCCATTCCAATGGCTAGATTACAAGCATCATTTACATTTACATGCCAATATGGCCAATATAACCTATACATGCCATTACAACCATAATTGATTTACCATATTGTATCGACATGGGCCGATGGATAGTGTGAGTGATCTCCGCCAAGCTTTCAATCCAACGAGCTTCCGATTTACTATAAAACAGGGAAATAAAACTAAGTAAGCATAAAATGCTTAGTAAGTTCGTATAACATGGTACTTAACTTACCATTCATTCTATTTTGAGGTAACTATGTGTAACACCCCTTAACCCGAGTCCGTTGCCAGAATGGGTTACGAGGCATTACCGATCTAAACCCAACCCTGAACCGGCATACATATTTGTAAATCATACTTCCATAATTAAAAGTTCGAAGTCAACTAAACTACATTCGCATGACTTTCAAAATTTTGAATTTATTATCGAACATAATTTAAATATAATGTTACAACATAGCAGAACAAACATGCTCACTTTCACATATAAATAGTCAACATGTACCAATTCATTCATATTACCGTATAAAATCATTATCATAGCAATTATTGCACATACACGTAATTATTCAAACCATATAACTATCTGTTTTAGTTCGTCTTCTAAGCAACAACACAAGTACATTATAACCAATTTATTAAAACAACTCAAAAGGCCGAATATGCCCAAATATTTCATATAAAATAGTCTAGATCTAATTCACATTTCATCAATAATAATATATATACATAGCATCTCACGGCATTATTTCATATATATATGTATACCAAGCCGAATCATCAAAACCAAAAGTTTAATCATTTAATTAATAACATCATATATATACTAAGCTCAAACATAATAGTCTAGCTACTTTCATATGACTAAATACATATACAACTTTTAAATGATCCAAACAGAAGTTAATCTAAACACATAGAGCATGATATTATCATTTCATAACTTGACATGCGGTACATACACGCAATTGTATATAAGTTTATTCAATCACTTAATTTATTATATGTCCTACTCATATCCTTATACATGCATCCACATATATGATATAAACTAAATATCAAGGAATAAACTTCCGAAATCAACTTACAACAAAACCGACATGGATAAACATTATCATCATGATTAAATATTCATAATCAACTCAAACCCCAAACATAAGAGTAAAGCCATATTCGCATGGCCCTTTATTCATCATATGTAAAATAATTCAAAAGAGTAATTTAACCTATACATGCCATAGTTTCCAAATGTTCAACTTATCAAAAAGGGTACCGAAAGTTGTTGATAGTGTGATTGACTCCAACGATGATCTCCGAGCTCAAACGTAGACTTCCAAAATCTATTAAAATAGTCAAATGAACACATACAGTAAGCTAACATAGCCTAGTAAGTTTTAAGCAATGGTAAAGTATACAATTAATCATTATACAAATTAAATTATTCTATCATGATCATCAATGAGCTCATAACCGAATATAATTATATACCTCATATTAACATTCACTAACTACCATATATAATGATCTCAAAATCGAATAATCGCATATCATTATTCCATCCCAAACATATTCAAAAATAATAATAGCATTTCATTTCTTCAGTTTCATGAACGGGAACAACTTACCTCATTAGTATTTATCTATTCCACTATCATACGTCACTTACCTGTTATTTCCCCTCGTTTATCACCATTCATTAATTTATATCCTTGGAGGATTCGGAAACCCGCACACATAGTGCAAATCATGTAACGTATCGCACACCTAGTGCCGTTACTTTGATAAAGTGCACTCGTAGTGCCATTTACTTGTAATGTACCGCACACTTAGTGCCATTACTTGTAATGTATTGCACACTTAGTGCCATTTCCATTACTTGTTTCCGCACACTTAGTGCCAGATGACCGATTTCGCACACACAGTGCTCGGTATATAAGCTCGCACACATAGTGCTCTTTAGCCTATCTTTCCTCATTCATAAAAACACATATAATTTCATTTTCATTCAGATAAACACACATATATATACACGTTCAGACAAATCATTTCTCCCACCAATTATCATCACATTCGACACATTCAATTTTACATATATATATGTACATGTTCAACAACTCATTTCTACTATCAATTACCACCACATTCGGCACATTCAATATACATATATATACATCCACATATTCAATTACAACATCACTCTTACTTCAATTTCATATATAACCATTCCTTAATACATGTACATATATTCGATCAACCCAATTTATCAAAGCTTATATATATATACTAACCCCACATTTACCTAAAACATGATATTTCCCATGCCACATTCGGCATTATGCAATTAAATTTATTTACTTCACTTTAACATGTACAATTAATATAGAATAAAAATCTAATTCAATCCAATTGCTTAAAAACTTACTTCAGAAATCGACGGATTAAGCTTTTCGACTATTCGTTCAACTTCGCTTTTCCCCGATCCAATCCCGATTCTTTTCGTTCTTGATCTAAATAATTTTAATTTAAACTCATTCAATATATTTTCATTCAATTTAATCCAAAAACATATAACTATGCAAATTACCATTTTACCCCTAACATTTACAATTTTTACAATTTAGTCCCTATTACACAAAACACAAAATACATAAAATTTGAATACACTCCTTTAGGGCCGAATATTCATAGCTCTTATACAAACTCATGAATTTCATTTATTTCACATTTTTACCCTTCAATTTACAAATTTCACAATTTAGTCCTAATTACTCAAAATTATCAAAATTTCCAATATAAAACATGTTAAACTAAAACATATATTTATTATAAAATTATCAAACATCACAAAACACAAGCCTTCATCAATGGCCGAACCTCACACATGCATTAATATCAAAAATTTTAACATGGGTCGGACAATATTCGAAGCAACGATCTCAAAAACGTAAAAATTAACAAAAACCGAACTCAATCACATACCTAATCAAGCTTGCAAAGTGCCGAATATGAGAGAGCTTAAGTTCTTTCTCTTCTTCTTTAGTGAATTCGGCAAGAGGATGATGATGATAAAAACAAAGCCACTAACTCATTTTCTTTTTATTATAATATGCTTATATTATATAAATTTATCATTATTATAAATTTTAACATATAAAACAAACATATAAATATATTATAAAGGCATATTGCCGTCCACTATACTTGTAAAAAGGAATATTTGCAACATTAAACCTCCTCATTAAAAAGACACATTAATTAAGCCACTCAATTTCATAGAAAGCTACTTTTGCCACTTATGCAGTAGTCCTTTTTCTTAAATTGAACACGCAAACAGACAAATTAACTCACGATATTTTAACACATTCTCAAATATATATCATAGATATTAAATAAAATTTTAAAATATTTTTCTAACTCGGATTTGTGGTCCCGAAACCACCATTCCGATTAGGGCCAAAACCGGGCTGTTACACTATGTAAGGCACATTCATTCAATTTGACCTCAAGCCCTACACATATCCTCATTGCCCTTTTTAGTCATATATTCCATAATAACATCAAAAACATGTATTGGCTCAATAACAATCAAGTTTCCATGCACATACGCTTTCCACAACATGTATAAATCACATTGCTATGTCTCAAGTATATTTTCATATAACACATCTCGAGCTCCGATTATTTCATATCAAAATTTTTCACATTTTACTCGAAATGTAAATGTCACTCGAGTAGTAGTACACTCAAAGTGTACAAGTCTATGACCAAGGATGAACATATTCATCAAATGAATCCCGTGTACAAATATCATCATCTCATGTTTTCATCTGTCAATTGTCATGTAGCATCATTTTTGTAACACCCCTATCCCGTATTCGTCGCCGGATTAGGGTTAAGAGCGTTACTTGACAGATCAGAAACTTTAACAGACAATTCATCAAGTAACTCATCAATTACAATCATAGTGTCCCCTTTTGTAGATCATCGAGACTTAAAACATGCATAGAAACAGAGTCGGGACTAAACCGAAACATATACAGAAATTCTCGGAAAATTAAAACTTTTCTAAGTTTCAGGGGTTACACGCCCGTGTGGACAGACCGTGTACCTCACACGGCAGCTAGACACACCCTGTGTCCTCCCCGTGGTCGAACCTGACTTATCTCCACGGCCACCAAGCACGCCCATGCACTCTGGCCGTGGTCGATCCTGACTTGTCTCCACGGCCACCAAGCACCCCCGTGTGCTAAGGCCGTGTACCCTTAGGCCATATACTGACTTATTCACACGGCTACTAGGTACGCCCGTGTACCTAGGCCGTGTGCCCCGAAGTTAGCTACTGACCTAGCCCCACGGTCACTAGGCACGCCCGTGTGCCACAATCGTGTGACATTATAGGCCATTTGTAAGGCCAAAATGCCACCCATTAAGGGTCAAACCTACAAGCCAATACCAATACATCTCATACATATTTGGTATCTAAGAATCTACTAAAATAACCATTCAATCTATACATTCACTACCAATTTCAATCATGTCAAATTTTCAAGACTAAGACTTACACATATTCTAGCATAATTCATCCATATACTAACCCAAAAACTTGACCATTTCCAAGTCATTTAACCAAACCAAAACATACACCACATATATCATAATCTCAAAAGCATATAACTAACATGTAACTAGCCAAATCACATGGCTAAGTTCACATCTCATACTTATACAAATAACTAGTTTATACATGCCATATCTAGCTATATACATTTCCAAAATGTACCAAAATAAGTTGAGTAGTGTGATGACTATCCTCGACGGTCCCGAGCCTTCAGTAACTTTGACGACCTATAAAACAGAGAAAAACACACACAGAGTAAGCTTTCCAAAAGCTTAGTAAGTCATATACAAATAAACTTAACATGTAGAGCATATAAGCATGTAGAAACATTGGTACAATTCATATTCATAACAAATTTCTCACATAAATGCTTTGGTCCATATTCTTGGCCATATTTGCCATTTGCATCAATTCAAGAATCATATATACACATAGCTCTTTCATGCATACTTTCACATATCATATTTCTATTTCATCATCCAAATCATCATAGTAAGATCATATAGATACTTACCTTGTATACACAATCAGTGTATAAATTAACATACCTGAAACGAATTTATAATTTACTTTGCCATCCGTATCACAGACTTGCCCGTTGAACCGATAGGAACCTACTAAGATACTCAGAAAGCTCAGAATAGTTGTACAATGCCAACGTCCCAGACGAGGTCTTACATGCACTCAGATATTGATGCCACTGTCCCAGACAGGGTCTTACACAAATCAATACGATGCCGATGTCCCAGACATGGTCTTACACGTAAAGATAATATCGATGCCAACGTCCCAGACGTGGTCGTACACGTAAAGATAATATCGATGCCAACATCCCAGACGTGGTCTTACACGAAGTCTCAAATCAACGCCAACGTCCCAGACGTGGTCTTACATGATAAAACAGAACAGATACCTATGTCATGATATAGCTAATCCTATCTATTCCTAGGTTCATACGGGACTTCTCGGACAATGTCACTTTATTGATCTTATCTCGGAATTCATGTACATAACATCTCATAAGCATTCATGTTTATCAACAGTCATATGGACATACATAATTTAATACGAATACGTTTATTTGTATAATGACTTACCTCGGATTCGATTTATCGAAAATGGAAACGGCTACTCGATTACTTTCGCCTTCCCGCGGTCTAAGTTCGTTTTCCTCGGTTCTTGATCTAAACATATTCAGAACTAATCCCTTTATTCACTAACTCATCCAATTCAATCCAAAGACACACACTTAGGGCTATTTGCAAATTAACCTTCACATTTGCACAATTTATCAATTTAGTCCATTTTTCTCAAAACATCAAATTCATAAAATCATCACATACTCATGCTTAGCCGAATATTCATACATCTCATACAAGCCCATATTTTCCATCAAACTTGCAATTTAATCTCTCAAGTTACTGTTTTCTCAATTTAGCCCTATTTAGCTAATTTCATCAAAAATTCAAGAACAAAGTATGTTCATCTAGCTCAAATCTTTCATTTAACAACTAAACTCATCACAAAGCTCAACATATCATCAATGGTATAACTCATGAACATCATCAATACACAAAATTGAGACATGGGCTTGATAGTAGACTAAGCAACAATCTCAAAAACATAAAAATCATCAAAATCTAAGGCCAAAACATACATTAATCTAAGCTTAAAATGGCTGAAACCCTTGAAGCTTTTGTTCTTTATTTTTCTGTTGTATTTTCGGCAATATAGAATGAAAATGGCTTCATTAATACATTTGTTTTATTATAAAATCTTATAATATAATATTTACTTATAATATAATCATATAAAAACATAATTTATAAGCATGTAACCGTCCACTAACCATAATTTTGGCCAAATTGCAACATAAATCCTTCTATTTAAGAAGACACAACATTTAAGCCATTAAATCAAATAAAAGACTACTTTATCTTTTACGCGATTTAGTCCTTTGCTCAAATTAAGCACACAGACGAACGAATTAATACTCAGAAATTTAGCACATGCTTAAACACATATCAAAAACACAAAAAATAATATTAAAATATTATACAAACTTGGATTTTTGGTCCCGAAACCACTGTTCCGACTAGGGTGTAAACCAGACTGTTACAATTCTCCCCCCTTAGGGATTTTTGTCCCCGAAAATCTTACCGTTAAAGAGAGTCGGATATTGCTGTCTCAATGAATCTTCAGATTCCCACGTAGCCTCTTCTATTCTGTGTCGATTCCACAATACTTTCACTAATGGTATTTTCTTATTTCTCAACTCTTTCACTTCACGAGCTAAGATACGGATCGGTTCCTCTTCATATGTCATATCAGATCGAATTTCAATTTTAGATGGGACAATCACATGTGACAGATCGGATCGATATCTACGGAGCATCGAGACATGGAATACATTGTGTATCTTTTCTAGCTCAGAAGGCAATCTTAATCTATATGCAACAGGCCCAACACGTTCAATAATTTCATACGGCCCGATGAACCTCGGACTCAACTTGCCTTTACGTCTGAAACGGAGTACTTTCTTCCACGGTGACACTTTCAGAAACACTTTGTCGCCGATCTCAAATTCTATATCTTTTCGTTTTAAGTCCGCATAAGACTTCTGATGATCAGATGCTGCTTTCAAACAATCTCGGATCAATTTCACTTTCTGTTCTGAGTCTTTTATTAAATCAACTCCATGTAGCTTACTTTCACTAAGCTCAGTCCAATACAGAGGTGTTCGACATTTACGTCCGTACAGAGCTTTATATGGTGCCATTTTGATGCTCGTCTGAAAACTATTATTGTAGGCAAATTCAATCAATGGCAAATACTATTCCCACGAACCATGAAACTCAAGTATACAGCATCTTAACATATCTTCAAGAATCTGAATAATCCGCTCGGATTGACCATCTGTTTGCAGATGAAAAGCTGTACTGAAATGCAGTGTTGTGCCTAAAGCTTATTGCAATTTCTTCTAGAACCTCGATGTAAACCTCGGGTCCCTATCTGACACAATAGATAGTGGCACCCCGTGCAATCTAACAATCTTAGAAATATAAAGCTCGGCTAATCTATCAAGTGAATAGTCAGATCTTACCGGAATAAAATGGGCAGATTTCGTCAATCGATCAATTATGGCCCGTATCGTATCTTTCTTTCTCGGAGTCTGAGGCAAACCAAAAACAAAACCCATTGTCACTCTATCCCATTTCCACTCAGGAATCCGAATCGGTTGTAGCAACCTCAGCGTGAACTTGATGTTCAAACTTTGACTTGGTTGATGATTAAACATTTTGAAACAAAGTCGAAATATCACACTTCATACTAGACCACCAATAGTGTCGCTTCAAATCATGGTACATTTTAGTACTCCCCGGATGAACAGATAGATGACTATTATGTGCTTCACTCAAAATCAACTGAATGAACTCCGAATTTCTCGAAACATAGATACGACCTCGAAATTTCAAACAATCATCAACAACTCAAAATTCAGATTTAGAATTCAAACCACACTGAGCTCGTTTCGATAATAACTCATTATCAAATTTCTGAGCATCACATATTTGCTGTATAAACAATGGTTTCACTTTTAATTCAGCTATCACAGAGCTATCTCTAGACAAATTTAGCTGAGCATTCAAAGCACGTAGTGCAAACAATGATTTTCTACTCAATGCATCGGCAACAACGTTTGCTTTACCTGGATGATAATCTATCACAAGCTCATAATCTTTTAATAGTTCTAACCATCTTCTTTGACGCGGGTTCAAATCTTTCTAGGTCATCAGGTATTTCAAACTTTTATGATCTGAAAATATGTGACATTTTTCACCGTACAGATAATGGCGCCAGATCTTTAGTGCAAACACAATCGCAGCTAGCTCGAGATCGTGTGTCGGATAGTTCTTTTCATGAGGCTTCAATTGTCTCGAAGCATAAGCTACAACTTTGCCTTTCTGCATCAAAACACATCCCAAACCGTTTAACGAAGCATCACTGTATATAAAAAATTATTTACCGATTACGGTTGTACTAATCTGGAGCTTACATTATGAGTTTTCAACCGATCAAAACTTTTACGGCATTTGTCCGACCATTCAAATCTAACATCTTTCTGAAGCAATCTAGTCAACGGAGTAGCTATCACTGAAAATCCTTTCACAAATTGACGATAATAACCAGCTAGCCCCAGAAAGCTACGGACTTCAGATACATTTCTCGGAGGTTTCCAATCCAGAATAGCAGAAATCTTGCTCGGATCAACTCGAATCCCAGAAGCTGACATAATATGCCCCAGAAAACTAACCTCATGTAACCAGAATTCACATTTGCTGAATTTCGCATACAATTTCTTTTCTCGCAGAGTTTGCAATACAATTCTCAGATACTCAGTATGTTCAGTCTCATCACGTGAATAAATCAAAATGTCATCAATGAATACAACAACAAATCGATCTAGATACGATCTAAAAATTCTGTTCATCAAATCCATAAAAACAGCAGGAGCATTGGTTAGTCCAAATGGCATAACTAAAAACTCGTAATGCCCGTACCTCGTTCTGAAAGTAGTTTTCGGTATATCTGAATCTTTTACTCTCAACTGGTAATATCCCGATCTCAAATCAATCTTTGAAAATACAGTAGCCCCTTTTAATTGATCAAATAAATCATCAATCCTGGGTACCGGATATTTTTTCTTTATAGTCACCTTATTCAACTGACGATAATCGATGCACATTCTCATCGTACCATCCTTCTTTTTCACAAACAGAACAGGAGCACCCCAAGGCGAAAAACTCGGTCTAGCAAACCCTCTATCGGTCAATTCTTGCAACTGTGACTTTAACTCTTTCAACTCTGTTGGTGCTATTCTATACGGAGCTATCGAAATAGGTGTAGTACCAGGTAATAACTCAATACCAAACTCAACTTCACGAATCGGAGGCAAACCCAGTAATTCTTCAGGAAATACGTCAGAAAACTCACAAACAATAGGCACTGATTCAACTTTCTTTTCAGATACTTTCGAATCAATCACATAAGCAAAATATGACTCATACCCCTTTTTCACATACCTTTGAGCTTTTAACACAGATATCACAGCAGGCAAACCATTTAAATCATTAGATTCAATCCGTACAATTTCATCATTCGGACATCTCAAATCAATAATCTTTCTTTCTGATTCACAACAAACATCATGCAAAGACAACGAGTCCATACCCAGAATGATATCGAACTCATCAAATGGCAATAGCATCAGATCAGCAGGGAAACAGATATCTCGAAACATTAACAGACAATTCTTGCATACTTTATCAACCAGGACATTTTTACCTAAGGGGTTCGATACTTTTATAACAAACTCAGTCGACTCTACAGGCAAAGTCTTACTGAATGCTAAATTCATGCATATATACGAATGCGTAGAACCAGGGTCTATCAATGCAATCACAGAAGTATCATAAAGTGTAAAAGTACCCGTTATAACATATGGTGATGAAGCTTCCTCACGAGCTCGAATAGTATACGCTCTGGCAGGTGCTCTAGCCGGATCTATATGATTTCTCTCGTAGTTCTCTGACTACCACTGATATTTCTTACATTCTTCGAGGGTCTACCTCTCACAGGTGCATTATCAGATCTCAGATTCTGAACAGTCGCTGGCTCGACAGACTCAAGGCAATCACGGATAAAATGATCAAGTGATCTACATCTCAAACAAGCTCTGTCATTCATTCTACAGCTTCCCGGATGTCTTTTCCCACAATGCTTACATTCTGGTTTCTCGGATCGTACATTTCCAACACTTGCCACTTGAAGTTCTTTGGAGCTTTGGAGCTCATTTGTGATCTATCTCGATTTCTATTTGAATATCCCATATTAACTCCCGAACGGCTTTGATCATCTCTAAATTTCTTTTGAAGTAGTGAAATGATCTACTCGAAATCTCTTTCTCACTTCTCGGGCTTCTAACTCAAACTTTCTTTTATCTTTCCCAAGTGCCTCGACTTTGCATGCTCGATCAATAAGTACAACAAACTCTTTTATTTCTAAGATCCAGACTAACAAACGGATATCTTCATTAAGGCCATCTTCGAATCTTTTACACATTATTGCCTCAGTAGATACACATTCACGAGCATATTGACTTAGTCTGACAAACTCTCGTTCATATTCCGTAACAGACATACGGCCCTGCTTCAAGTCCAGAAATTCCTTCCATTTCTGATCAATGAACCTCTCACTAATAAATTTCTTCCGGAACTCAATCTAGAAGAAACCCCATGTGACTCGCTCTTTTGGAAAACATAAGTTAGGGTTTTCCACCACTGATAGGCTGCATCTCGGAGTAAAGATACAACACACTTTATGCATTCTTTCGGAGTCAGAGACATTTCATCGAATACCCGGATAGTATTTTCTAACCAGAATTCGGCCCTTTCAGCATCATCATCATTAGTAGCCCTAAATTCTTCGGCCCCGTATTTGCGAATTTTGTCTACCGGAGGCTTGTTTAACAAATTTATACTCATCACCGGAGGCATAACTGAGGTTTGAGGGGGATTAATCGGGGGCGGGGGTTGTGAAGCAGTCGGGTTATTCCTTACGAATTGAGTGAACCACTCACTCATCATCTGGAAGAAAGCTTGTTTAGCTTCTCCCTCTTGATCGCTAGTAACCGGTCTCGGATCAGAGGGCGTTGTCCCTTGCACGGGAGCAGGCGCATTACTTTCTACGTCATCAGCTACGGCTCTTTCGGAATCCATTACTATACAAAAATCACATTTTATACGTCGGGATTCATCACACTATCACAATTCAGAAATATGGCATGTATAGCTAGACTCTGACACGCTACGTTAGTCCGAGAATCGACTAAACCGTAGCTCTGATACCAACCAAATGTAACGCCCCTATCCCGTATCCGTCGTTGAATTAGGGTTAAGAGCGTTACCTGACAGATCGGAAACTTTAACAGACAATTCATCAAGTAACTCATCAATTACAATCATAGTGTCCCCTTTTATAGATCATTGAGACTTAAAACATGCATAGAAACAGAGTCGGGACTAAACCGGAACATATACATAAATCCTCGAAAAATTAAAACTTTTCTAAGTTTCAGGGGTTACACGCCCGTGTGGACAGACCGTGTACCTCACACGGCAGCTAGATACACCCGTGCATCCTCCCCGTGGTCGAACCTGACTTATCTCCACGGCCACCAAGCACGCCCATGTACTCTGGCCGTGGTCGATCCTGACTTGTCTCCACGGCCACCAAGCACCCTCGTGTGCTAAGGCCGTGTACTCTTAGGCCATATACTGACTTATTCACACGGCTACTAGGCACGTCCGTGTACCTAGGCCGTGTGCTCCTAAGTTAGCTACTGACCTAGCCCCACGGTCACTAGGCACGCCCGTGTGCCACAACCGTGTGACATTATAGGCCATTTGTAAGGCCAAAATGCCACCCATTAAGGGTCAAACCTACAAGCCAATACCAATACATCTCATATATATTTGGTATCTAAGAATCTACTAAAATAACCATTCAATCTATACATTCACTACCAATTTCAATCATGTCAAATTTTCAAGACTAAGACTTACACATATTCTAGCATAATTCATCCATATACTAACCCAAAAACTTGACCATTTCAAGTCATTTAACCAAACCAAAACATACACCACATATATCATAATCTCAAAAGCATATAACTAACATGTAACTAGCCAAATCACATGGCTAAGTTCACATCTCATACTTATACAAATAACTAGTTTATACATGCCATATCTAGCTATATACATTTCCAAAATGTACCAAAATAAGTTGAGTAGTGTGATGACTATCCTCGACGGTCCCGAGCCTTCAGTAACTTTGACGACCTATAAAACAGAAAAAAACACACACAGAGTAAGCTTTCCAAAAGCTTAGTAAGTCATATACAAATAAACTTAACATGTAGAGCATATAAGCATGTAGAAACATTGGTACAATTCATATTCATAACAAATTTCTCACATAAATGCTTTGGTCCATATTCTTGGCCATATTTGCCATTTGCATCAATTCAAGAATCATATATACACATAGCTCTTTCATGCATACTTTCACATATCATATTTCTATTTCATCATCCAAATCATCATAGTAAGATTATATAGATACTTACCTTGTATACACAATCAGTGTATAAATCAACGTACCTGAAACGAATTTATAATTTACTTTGCCATTCGTATCACAGACTTGCCCGTTGAACCGATAGAAACCTAATAAGATACTCAGAAAGCTCAGAATAGTTGTACAATGCCAACGTCCCTGACGAGGTCTTACATGCACTCAGATATTGATGCCACTGTCCCAGACATGGTCTTACACAAATCAATACAATGCCGATATCCCAGACATGGTCTTACACGTAAAGATAATATCGATGCCAACGTCCCAGACGTGGTCTTACACGTAAAGATAATATCGATGCCAACATCCCAGACGTGGTCTTACACGAAGTCTCAAATCAACGCCAACGTCCCAGACGTGGTCTTACATGATAAAATAGAACAGATACCTATGTCATGACATAGCTAATCCTATCTATTCCTAGGTTCATACGGGACTTCTCGGACAATGTCACTTTATTGATCTTATCTCGAAATTCATGTACATAACATCTCATAAGCATTCATGTTTATAAATAGTCATATGAACATACATAATTTAATACGGATACGTTTATTTGCATAATGACTTACCTCGGATTTGATTTATCGAAAATGAAAACGGCTACTCGGTTACTTTCGCCTTCCCGCGGTCTAAGTCCGTT
This sequence comes from Gossypium sturtianum, assembly GCA_025698515.1. Taxonomy (NCBI): domain Eukaryota; kingdom Viridiplantae; phylum Streptophyta; class Magnoliopsida; order Malvales; family Malvaceae; genus Gossypium; species Gossypium sturtianum. The sequence goes on from CM046947.1 coordinate 75,689,488, forward strand.
TTCCTCGGTTCTTGATCTAAACATATTCAGAACTAATCCCTTTATTCACTAACTCATCCAATTCAATCCAAAGACACACACTTAGGTCTATTTGAAAATTAACCCTCACATTTGCACAATTTAAAGTCCATTTTTCTCAAAACATCAAATTCACAAAATCATCACATACTCATGCTTAGCCGAATATTCATACATCTCATACAAGCCCATATTTTCCATCAAACTTGCAATTTAATCTCTCAAGTTACTATTTTCTCAATTTACCCCTATTTATCTAATTTCATCAAAAATTCAGGAACAAAGTATGTTCATCTAGTTTAAATCTTTCATTTAACAACTAAACTCATCACAAAGCTCAACATATCATCAATGGTATAACTCATGAACATCATCAATACACAAAATTGAGACATGGGCTTGATAGTAGACTAAGCAACAATCTCAAAAACATAAAAATCATCAAAATCTAAGGCCAAAACATACCTTAATCTAAGCTTAAAATGGCCGAAACCCTTGAAGCTTTTGTTCTTTCTTTTTCTTTTGTATTTTCGGCAATATAGAATGAAAATGGCTTCATTAATACATTTGTTTTATTATAAAATCTTATAATATAATATTTACTTATAATATAATCATATAAAAACTTAATTTATAAGCATGTTACCGTCCACTAACCATAATTTTGGCCAAATTGCAACATAAATCCTTCTATTTAAGAAGACACAACATTTAAGCCATTAAATCAAATAGAAGACTACTTTAACTTTTACGCGATTTAGCCCTTTGCTCAAATTAAGCACACAGACGAACGAATTAATACTCAGAAATTTAGCACATGCTTAAACACATATCAAAAACACAGAAAATAATATTAATATATTATACAAACTCGGATTTGTGGTCCCAAAACCACTGTTCCGACTAGGGTGTAAACCGGACTGTTACAATTTTCATGGATTTCAGACAACTACGTGTAATAACTCATTTCTTTTTCATATCTTCTCATGTCAAGAAATTTTACCCGTTGAATTTATCTGAAATCTCGATGGATACACAAGTAGTACACTCGTGGTGTACAAATCAGGATTCATCAATTTGTATTCAATGGTACCCATAAGGTACTATTTCAGGGAGTACGCTCTTGAGCCACACATGTATACAACATGATTACCAGTCTAGGCTAAATCCTTTTTATGACATATGCTCTAAAGAGCTTGATTTGGATTACCCGTCCGGGGTAAATCCAATCCATAACATATGCTCAAGAGGACTTATATCAGGATTACCCGTCCGGGCTAAATCCTTTCTATAATGAGGTCAATAGGATTTCTCGTCCGAGCTAAATATCGTCAGCAACAAATGCAGGACCTCATTCATTTCGGGAAATCACATATCCATCGATTTTCCATTTTATTCAAACGTGATTTAAACATTTTTCTCAAGCATTATCGAGCTTGTGGTTATTTCATACATCCACAACATTCATATTATTCAAATAAACACATTCCACATTCATTTAAAGCATATAAGTAACATTTTTATCGTTTATCCTTTTTCGGGCATTATCATTTAATTTAAACATTTTCATTTATCGGGCTTGATCGAATATGTAATCAATTCACATATTTATGAAATTTATACAATTTACATAAACACAATCAATGCAACCATGTAAATAAACACAATTTAGTTACATGAACTTACCTTGATAATGTTCGTGTACGTAAAATCTACTAATCCGACATTTTCGTCTTTCATCATTCTAACTCTGAATTTGGTCTATCCGGATCTATACGAGTAAATTTAACATCAATTTATCATATTTCTTATTCAAGTGGACTCAATTTTCATCCTAGGCAAAATTACCATTTTGCCCCTAACTTTTCTATAAATTCCCATTTCGTCCCTAGGCTGGGAAAATGAAACTAGTGCAATTTACTCCCTATTCCAAGCCTAACCAAAATCCCATTACAAAATTTACAGCACATGTATTCATAAAAATTTAGAATTTTTCATCAAATTTCACAACTTTGCATTTTAGTCCCTAAATCATATTTTTATCAAAAATCACTTTGTAAAAGTTGTTTATCTATCAACAACCTTTCATTTTCTAGCATAAATTTCTAATTTTCAGCATATTCATCCATGACCCAAATTTCATACCTTGATAACTTTTCAAATTAATCCCCCAAATAGACAGATTAAGCTATCCAGGTTTCAAAAATATCAAAATTACTAAAAACGGGACAAGGAAACTTACCCAATTTGGCCATGAAAGTTTCTTCTCTCTCTCCTAGGGTTTCCATATAATTTTGGGGTTGAAGATGAAAAACTAATAAGATGATATCTTTTATCATCTTTTTAATTAATTAAATATTTTCACTTTCCAATTTAGTCCTTGCCCTTTTTCTAAATTTACATGGATGAGTCACCAAATATCTACATACTTTTCTTTAATGGTCTAATTACCATATAATGACCTCTAGTTTTGAATTCCATAGTTATTTAATCCTTATAGCTACTAGAATTCAACTTTCGTATTTTATGCGATTTAGTCCTTCCCGTAATTAAACACATAATCGGTAAAATTTTTGTATCAGAATTTTTCACATGACTTTTCTAACATAATACGGTCCATATAATAAAATAAAAATAAATTTTATTTTCGGCTCGAATTTGTGGCTCGGAAACCACTGTTCTGATTTCACCGAAATTGGGCTGTTACACATGTAGTCCAGTTAAAGGTGGAGTTGTGTTTATGGGGAACAATTCACCCTATAAGATAATTGGTATTGGTACGGTTCAGATTAGAATGCACAATAGAATTATGAGAACACTGTTAGATGTCAGGCATGTGCCTGATATGAAGAAAAATCTTATCTCCTTAGGTATCTTAGACTCGAATGGTTGTAGGATTGTCATCGAGTCAAACAGCATCAAGGTATCTCGTGGATCTCTTATTTTGATAAGAGGACAAAAAATCGATAGCCTATACATTCTGCAATGTTCAATGGTGATTGGTGTGACATCAATTACAAAAGTAGAGCCAAAACAGTCGCTACATCGCGACAAGGACTCACGTGACATTGCAACGACACGATAAAATCCATTCTTTATGGATTCTGAATCAACTCAGTTGTGGCACATGTGACTTAGTCATATGAGCGGGAAAGGTATGACCATTTTGAGTAAAAGAGGTCTTTTCACAAGCACTGGAGTTAGAAAGTTAGATATGGGAAGTAGACACAAGTCAGCTTTGATTCGACAATACATAGGACAAAAGGGACCCTTGACTACATTCATTCCGATTTATGGGGTCCAACACAAGTCACCTCCAAAGGAGGTAGCAGATATCTCCTAACTTTTATTTATAAGCACTCTAAGAAAGTTTGGGTCTATTTCCTAAATCACAATAATGAAGTCTTCGGGATCTTTAAATAGTGGAAGACCTTACTAGAAAAGCAGACTAGGAAGTCCATAAAGCGGTTAAGAACGAATAATGGTATCGAGTTATTAGAATTGCTGTGACAAAATCTTGTGAACTCTTCCTTCACTGCTGCCCCTATCAGGTTAATGGAATGGCATTCTTCATTCTCATCAATGCATTTCAAGGCATCGAATACATTGAATGTAATTTATTGTTTATTTACCCTCATGGTCAGTTCACCTTTCTGCACATGAATTAAAGTCCTACCTATAGCAAGAAAAGGTCTTCCAAGAATACTTGGCACATCTTTATCAGCTTCACATTATAAAATAAGGAAATCTGCCGAAAAAATAAACTTATCTACTCTTACCAGCACGTCCTCAAATTTACCTTCTGTATGTACGTATGATCAATCAGCCAGTTGCAACATAACCATAGTAGGTCTTGCTTTCCCAATTCCCAACTTCCTGAAAATAGACATAGGCATTAGATTTATACTTGCTCCTAAATCACATAATGCCTTACCAACATATTGATTTCCAAATGAAAATGGGATAGTGAAACTCCCTAGGTCCTTCAACTTTAGAGGTAATTTATTTGTCAACATTGTTGTTCACCCTTCAGTAAGAGAAACAGTCTCAAATTCTCCCAATCTGTGCTTCTTTGACAGCATGTTTTTCATAAACTTCACATAACTGGGAATCTGCTCCAAAGCTTCTACTCGCGGTATGTTGATATGGAGTTGTTTCAAGAAATCTAGAAATATTTTGAACTGGGCATCTTGTTTACAATTGTGAAATCGTTGCAAAAAGGGTGGAGGTGGTCGTCCTTCAGGTTGCTAACGTTGTTTTTCTGTAGGATTTCCATCAGTAAGATGATCTGATTTTTTTGCAACAGTCTTTTGTTTAGCCTTTCCAGTTGTAGTGTTCTTTTCAGATGTTTCTAAAATCTTTCCATTGTTGCAATCTGATTTTCCTTCTTCTGCCATGGCATCTTTAACGATTTCATTCAGCTGAGTCCTACTTCTGAGAGTAATTATCTTACAATATTCATTCCCTTGTGATCTCGAATTCTCAGTATCACTTGGTAGAGCTCCTTGTGGTCTCAAACTCAAAGCATTTGCTATTTGCCCCACTTGATTCTCAAGAGCTTGAAGGGATAGAGTTTAACTCTAAATTATGGCATCATTCTTGGCCATATATTCTTTCAACAAGGCTTCAATAGATGATGATGATGATGATGAAGCCAGTCCTGACATTGCTGGACATTTTGCCTCAGCATAGGCTGAGTATAACCAGGCGGTGCACTGATGGCGTTCTATCTTGCCACCCCGCTCTTTCTTTAACACTACGATAGAAGAGCGGTACCAGAACAACATCTCCAAGCCACAAAAACTTGTCGCATTGTTAAAATTCCCCGCACCTTGATTATTCCAACTAAAGTTTAGATGCTGCTTCCACCTTGGATTGTACGTGTTATAATAGAGGTTATTTTTCTGGTTGAAATTACCCATGTAGCACACGGTTGCTGGATTTTATGGGCATTTGTCAAACTCATGGTCTTCACCACAATAAACACATGCCGGCTCGACTGCTTTCATCTCTTGCAATGTAGTTGGTCTCTTCATTATTTTGATCATATTAGTTAAAGATGATACCTAGGCAGTCAATGAAGTGATTGCATCAACTTCCATGGTGCCAGCAGCTCTCCTGCCAGTCCCAACTTGCATGGTAGGATATTGACAATCATTGTTGGCAATCCATTCTAAAATCTCATACGCTTCATTGTAAGATTTATCCAACAAGGTACCATTAGCAGAAGCATCAACTACCATTCTCGTATGTGTATTCAACCCATTATAAAATATCTCCACCTGTGTCCAGTGTTGAAACTCATGCATCAAACATTTCCAAAGTAGTTCTTTAAATCTTTCCCAAGCTTTAAACAGCGTTTCATCATCTGATTTCCAAAAAGACGTGATGTCATTTCCAATATTGGCATTCCTATTTGGTAGATTATACCATAACAAAAACCTCTGGCAAAGATCATTCCATGATGCCACTGTCCCTGACAGCAAAGCATTCAACCATGCTCTTGCTCAGTCTCTCAAGGAATATGGAAACAATTTAAGTCTCAGGGCATCTTCAAGAGCACCCTATTGTCTAAAACAAGTCACAGACTTCTAGAAGAATCCTTAAATGCATTCGTAGATCTTCCGTATGCAACCCGCTGAACTGTCCCTTTGTTTACAACATTTGAAACATCACTGGTTTCAATTCAAAATACTAAGCTTGAATATGTGGTCTAACTATCCCAGGATTCAGATCATCCAAAATTGGCACCTGTTCACGAATTGGCCTATCTTGGTCATCTATCACGCGATGAATGGTAAGATCAACATCCTGGCCATTTGGATTTAATGGATCATTCAGACCAAGTTCCTAACCATGTTACGCACTTCTCTTCTCCTTCTTCGCAAAGTTCTTTCAATTTCTGGGTCAAAAGGATATTCTTCGTTAATAGGAATGCCTCTACTCATGCACTAATAACAAACCTATAGAAAAAAAAAACAACTAAGTTAAATAAAAATAATGGAATTAGAATAGAAAATAACAATACCAAATTTTCGATCCCCGGTAACATCGCCAAAAACTTGTCGCGTGTGAATATGATATGCGAATTGTGAAAGTATATATGCAAAATCAAGTAATAAAGTGATTGAATAAGTATAAAATGGTTAGTTTATTATAGTAAAGTGAGATTAATGCTAAGGCAAAAATAGTAACAATAATGCAGTGACAATTAGGAGAATAATGTTGTATAAAATGTGCAAAACAAACAAGTAAACAATTAAGGATATGAAAACAAAGATGCTACGCCAAAGGATAAAGGATCTACGATGTTGATTTGTAAGGTTGGGATTACTAAGAATCTACCCTTATTAACCAATAATGCCTCGACAAAATCAATCTTATTCTACTACTCGAAACAGTTCTACCGTGGTTTGCTTCATTCAAGAGCTAGACCTTAGGTTACCTTGTCTAAAGTGATATATATCTATAGGCCTTTAGCACGGTACCCAACACTGTTTTGTTTTTTTTTTCTATATGGAACGCTACTCTATGTCTAGAGAATGCTACAAGTATTTGATCGAATACTTGCTCATATCATTCAATTTCGATCTAACTAACCTAACCTTGTCAGTATTAGATTAATTTCATAAACATGTTGCACATTCATCTATGTCTAGAGATTATACGCAGGCAATTCATAAGTACCATCCAAGGAAATAGTAAATTAAAACTAAAAAATCTAGGCTTTAGTCATAAAAGGAAATAAAGGTTTCATCAAGCAATCCCAACCCTAAGAGATTAACTCATGGGTTGGTAAATAACATTCAAATTCATAATGGCATTCAACGTCATTCTTCTCAACTCAATTCACAAAATAGTAAATAACGAAGTAAAAGAAGAACTTCAGGAAGATGGCTTTTACATATCCAGCCCCACAGCTTCGGCGTCGCAATCTAATGGTAGCCAAGATGAACTGCCTTCTTCTTTTCCCTTACGATTCTGCCTTGTTCTCAACCGTTATCCTCTACTCCTATCCAAGGATCTTTTTTTCAATTGTCCCTTCAACTGGCTACCCTCTTTTTAGTTTTTTTTTATTTTGGGGTTTTATATCTCCTCTTTTAGGGTAGACCCATCATCCCATGATCCCATGATCTTTTTCCTCTTTTTTAGGCTGATTTTTCTGGTACACGTACAGCATGGCTGATAACGGTTAAGTGTTGACTGGGTCACTTCCTGGCATTACCACGGCATTCGTGTTGGCAAACTGTCCAACCTTTTGCCACTACAAACCTCCACTTCTTTACTTCTTTTCCTCATTCTGCACCTGCCACTTAACAAACAAATCCTTCTCGCAGACAATTAAAAGTAACATGTAATAACATTTAAGCACAATCCAAACCTTTTAATGCAATTTCCTAAAATACTAATGGAAAATCCTAAAATGCAACTAAACTTACCTAAGAACAGGCAATTAACCAAGTTTAAAGGCATAAAATATAACTCTTTTTAGGAGTTATCAACTTTTATTTAGGAATATTTTATTCTATGCATAATAAAGTTGAATAATTTGCAAATTACGAATAAAATAAGCCAATGCTCTTCTATTAAAATTTTGTTCTCTAGTGAAAAGCATAGTAGTGTGGCAATGTGAATGTACATGTCTAAGGATTGGATTTTTCAAGAAAGACTTGGTACTTAAGCAGTCTTCATGACTCACCTCTCTTTTTTAAGTCCTACCTGGTGTACAGTTTTCATTCACTACTTCGTTATTTTGCAATGAGGACATTACTTCTTTTTAAAGGGGGTGAGGTCAATCTTGTATGATTTATAAAAAAAATTCATTTATCATATAAGTATGTTGAAATGAAAGTGATGCTTAGAAACAATTTTTGTTAATAAGTTAGCCCATATGCAAGTATAAATTTTTATTTTATTTAAGTTCTTGTTATATGTTATCTTGGTTATAATATGCTTGTATTTTAATTAGTTTTATATAGTCTTTGCCATGAAAACTTACTTTCCTTAGAAATAGACATGCATGAAGGTTTAAGTTTTTAGAATTGTCTTAGTTACTTTCTTGAGGCGAAATCCTCGGAGGCATAAGAATCTAAATATGATTTAGGCACATTTTCTTTGGATCGTTTGAGCCTTTTAAGCCTACCATATAAATTTAACCCTTGAAACCTTATTTTGAGCCATTAAGCCTATTTTAATGCTATTCACCTACACCATAAGCCATATTGTCATGTTTTTAATTTCTACTCTATCTTGCACCAATCTTAACTATACTTGTCATGGTGATACAAAATTCGGGGGGATATATTGAGAAAAGAGAAAAGAATCTCCACTCAAATGTTGAGATATATTATGGAGCAAAATATATATATATATATATATTCAAGTATTGAGATGTATTGTTGAGTATAAGTTTCAAATTAAGTCTGGGGGGGTTTAAAACCAAAGTAGGAAGGTTGTACCCCAAAAATATCCAAGACAAAGTTAAGGTTAAGATGAATTAGCCTAAAAAGCACTTCTCTTTATCCCTACCTTGAGCCTAGCCACGTTACAACCTTATAAAAGACCTATTGATTTCGATAATTATGCCGACTACATTAGTGGAGAGAAATTATTAAGTGCAACATATGAAGACCAATAATTAAACCTTAGAATTGTTTTGTCTAATTAGATAAGAAAAAAATTTTGAATGGTGAATTTTATATACAACTTTGGAATGTATGCAGATTATGACTTATGATAGCATCTTCTTGTACTTAACATAAAATTCTGAAGTAATATCTATATGTGAGAAATTTATTAGCAAAAAGGGATTGTGAGCATAAAGTTGTTACAGCATGATTATGTGAAAAGTTGATTCTAGGTAAATATTGTACAAGATTGCCCTAAACTTTTGCTTTACATGGAACATTACTCGGGGCAAACAATGGATTAAGTTTAGGGGTGTGTAAACTTTAAATTATATAGATTTTTATAGCTATTTATATCACCTTTTTACTTAGAATTTCTGTTAATCTCAAGTATTTCATATCTAATTGGGTGATTTTCATTCATATTAAAACATTAGACATAAATTAAGTGAAGTTTTCAATTTTATACAAATAAGTATTCATTTTGCATAATTTTATTATTTTATGTTGGATATTAATTTTTATTCAAAATATTGTTGATTGACAGTTGAATTAATAAAGCGTGGAAGCTGAATAATATCACACATGAGCATAAGTTAAATTGTACATCATGTGAACGACAAGCTCATTAAATTGGACGTAAGAATTCCATGCAACCCAACTTGAAAGATGGTTGTTTAAAAGGATTGAGATTGCTCTCAATTGGATTGTCAAAACCGCCCAACAAGGGGTAGAATGGCCCAAATTCGGCAAAGCTATCAAGAGCAGCCCAAATCAGATTTGGGAAAATTAATTTGGAGGTCCTTGCACTTGTGAAAGAATCAAAAATCGGCTCCCAAATAATACCCAAGAAACCGTCCAACCCCTTCCATGATTCATGCATGAAATCAATCATGAATCAAGCAACCATCAACCTCCCTTTCCACACATCAAGGCCGACCAAGCAAAGGAGAGAACTAAGGGATTTTCAAGATATTTTTAGCAAACTCCTATGCCTTCCCTCTACTATAAATACCAACCCTCACTTCGCATTCTATCACTCATTAACTCATCAACACTAATCCCTCATGACTCATTCATCTTTTCTTCCCTCTCTTTCACGCATAAGCCTTCCCATTTCCCCATCTCCTTTAGCTAGCATTTTCACTTGAGGAAAACCACTCTTGGCTGGCCAGCTTGTGAAGCATTTTGCAATCACAAGAAACGGAGGAACCCACCATGATCAATCTTCAAAAAATTGCTGAAATTATCAAGAGATTCTTACTCCTTAATTTTATTTTTATTCAAAATGTTTGCAAATTGTTTTGATGTTTTTTTATTGACAATGATGACTTAATTTTGTTTTAGCTAGAATGATTACATTAATTTGATAAAGTTCATTTTGATTCATGCTTATGATGTTTTGTGCCTTAGTCGTTCATGCTTTCAATTAAAATCATTATGTATTTCATAGATTAAAATATGTTTGAGTGCATTAGAATCAATTAGTCAATCCTAATTAGATGATAACTAATGGACACGATAATTGGAAGGTGCATGCTTAATTTATATCCTAATCAGAATAAATTAGGGGTTTGTAATAGACTAAGAGAACTTATTACCTTGCATAACTTTAGGTTTATGTGATTAAATTGTTTCAAACCTAATCCGTCTCTGTTACTTCACATAAATTCTAAGGAATCCTTAGTTAATTATGACATTGGCTTATGCATATTTTCTAAGTATAAGATTCAGTTGAACTTATATGAGATTCCCAGTTGATAAAAGATCGAGTTGCCATGGAATATTTTCCAAACATTGTTAAGCATGATGAAAAATGTACTAAGTCAAAGGTTGTAATTATTCTAGCTTATTCATGTTATTGTTGTTGAACTTGTGAAAATCACTGCTAAACCATCACCTTCCATTGCATTTCATTTGCATTTAGGTTAACTTACATTTAGTTAATTAAATTAATTTAACAACTATGAATCAAAATTATTGTGTTTTCTTTACCAACTTTTAAATTCGCAATTTTATAATTATTTGATTAACAGATACAGTTCTTGTGGAGACGATAACTCTTATACTTACTTATTACTTGATAACGACTATGTATACTTGCACAAACCTACGCGTTACACTATGGCATCAAAAAATGAATTGATGATAAAGTAAGACCATAGTTGAAAGACACTATGGCATCGTAAATAGTCCGATGATATGTTAAACACGAGATAGTCTAATGGGATACTAAACACGGGATTGCAGAAGTGAAGAGCCATAGTCTGGCTAAGGCAACCAATGGAGTCCGTTAGGATGACAAATGTGTGATTATATGGTGTAAGACCATGGATCGGCTGTGAAGGCATAAAATAGTTCACCGGGACAATAAACACTTGTAACAGTCTGAATTTGACCCTAATCGGAACGGTGGTTTTGGGACCACGAATCCGAGTCTGAGAGATATTTAAATATTATATTCTGTGCTTATTATGCGTGAATTAATGTGTGTGAAAATTTCGTAGAAAAATTTTATCGTTTGTGTGTTCAATTTGACAAAAGGACTTAATCGCGTAAAGAGTAAAAGTTGCATACTATAGTGAAAAGTGCTAGAATGATGATGGCTTCTTAATATGAGGTATTAAAAGGGCAAATAGCCCATTTTTAAGTTAGTGGGTGGCATATGACAAGATTGACCTTAATTTATATGTTGTTTTTATTTTTTATTAAAGGTTAAAATAGTAAAACATTAAAAAATGTTATTATATGTTTAATAATATGAAATTAAAAGCCATCATGTTTGTTATTTCTTCTTCATTGCCGTATGTGAGCTAGGAAATAAAGGTTTAATGGTTTTGAGCATTCAGTCATACATTCAAGCTAAATCGGGTATGTATTTTTAGTCGGTTTTTGATAATTTTTACGTTTTTGTGATCGTTGCTTCGTATACTATCTGACCCATGTTAAAATTTTTGAATCTAAGCATGCTTGATGTTCGGCTATTGATAGGTTCATATGGTTTTGATGTTTGATGATTTTAGATAAAAGATAAGTTAAGGATTAGTATTTTATGTATTGGAAGTTTTGATGAATTTTTGTTTTTAGGGCCAATTTGTAAAAATAAAATTTTAGAGGGTTTAATTGCAAAATAAATAAAATGTAAGGGCTTGTAAAGCCCTAGGAATATTCGGCCCTTGTATAGTCTTGGCAAATTGGGAGTATTTTGTGTTTTGTGTAATTAGTACCAAAATGCAAAATTTTGAAATAGTAGGGTAAAATAGTAAATTGCATGTTGATGTGTTTTGGGACTAAATTGAAGTGATTTGTACTTGAATAAGCTGAATTTAATGTGTTTTAGATCAAGAGAAAAGAAAAATGGAATTAGATCGGGGAAGACGAAGGTTCTCGAATAGCTGATTTGCACGGTCTATCGACAAGGTGAGGTAAGTCTTTAAGCGAATATATGTTAATAAATGATTTATAATTATATTGAATGATAAAATTTGAATACTTTTGGCATGAATATGTGAATTAGCCGAATACAAGGGTGCTAAATTGAATTGATTGAAGTGTTATAAAATGTGATGTGAACAAATAAAATTTTTGATTGGATATGTGAAAATAATTGGTGATATATGAGTTGTTGTAAAGTTAGCCCTATGGATCGTGAATTGAAGAATAACCACACCGATATTCGGGCTTTGAGTCTAGCAGCCTCGTCTGGTGACATATTTCGGGCTTTGTGCCTAGTGAGCCTCGTCTTTGGTGACATATTTCGGGCTTTGTGTAACATCACGAAAAGGGCCTATGCATTTTTGGTTTAATTATGCGAAATGACATATCTTATGTGTTATGAATATATTTTGAACACTTTTGGAAACACGAAATGTATGGAAATGTTAAGTTTAAAAGAGGAAAGTGAACATTTTTAGAACCTTGGAAATGTAAGGAAATGTCTTGTAAGGAAATGTCATGGAAATGTAAGGAAATGTCTTGGAAATGTAAGGAAATGTCAAGTTTCTGAGCCGATCGAAAATTTTTGGAAACTTAGAAATGACCTAGAAATGACGAGTTTTAAGGTTTAAAAGGGGAAATTAAGGCAAGGTGGCCTTAAAAGAAAAAGTTTGTGAAATTTGACACACAAACAGGCTTGGAAAAGTGGTCAGAAGATGCCACTTAGGGCCTATGGAAATGGCGCCATATGCAAGAGGAATGGGCACGAGTTCGAGAGTCACTTGGGAAGCAAATAAAGGAGGTTTTATTTTTGCTTCGGTAAGACCGAGGTGGACGGCACATGGCTATAAATTAGGAGCTTTTATTCTTTTATAAATAGTGGATAAATATGGGATTTATTTATCATTATTTTCAAGAGATAATTGTTGGATTAAATTCTTTTAATTTGAATAAAGAGATAAAGAGGAAAATAAGGGAGAAGTGATGGCCAAGTAAGGGACTTTGAGTTTAATAATTTCGGCTAAGTAAGGATAGTTGCTGAATTATCTTTTATTTTAAGTGATAATTAAAGGATAAATTTATCAGATAGAGGAGTGGTGGCCAAGTAAGGGACTCCTTAGATGATAATTTCGGCTATAAAAGGAAGGAAGGAGGGCTACTCATCAATTTGTGCTTCCTCCTTTCTCTGCCGAATTCTTAGTGCTCTCTTCTCTTCTTTTCTTTCTTTTCTTTTGTCAAGTCGAGATTAAGTAATTGTTGGAACCTAGCCGAATATTTTCCTCTCTATTAGAAGCCATAGCCGAATCCTCCATCTTTATTCTTCCTTTTCTTTTCTTTCCAATCCATCAAAAGCCGAATCTTGGAAGGGCTTCAAGCATAGGTGCTATCGATTTCTTCAAAGGTAAGAACAAGTTTGATTCCCATTCTTTTCTTTTAGATTAGCCGAGAGATAATCTAACCCCATACATATTATGGTTGCCAAATATGGAAGGACCTTTTGGGATTATCAGAGTAGTCGACTAAAAGGAGAAGTATTCGGGATTTCTAAGATTAAGGTAAGACATGTGAATATTCGGCCAAAGGCCTTGATTTATGTTTGATGATTAAGATTAAGTCTAACGTAAGGTTTTAGGGATTTTGACATTCCTAGTGAAACAAGGAACAGTTTCAGGATTTGTTGGTGTTTCAATCGGCAACAAGGTAAGAATACTAATCCTACTAGGATTTGGAGTTTTGGCCGAATGGCTTTTTATTAAGGTAATAAGTGATAAATCAATGTAGGGATTAAGGATCTAAGCATTAGATCAAGCTTTTCGGGATCTCAAGGAAATTTTAAGCGAATCGGTGTGTACCCCATACTAATTCTTAATATGTTTTATCATTTGTGTTTAATTAAAATATGTGATATTAAGAATATGAAAGTGGCTAAGGTACCATGATATGGTACAAAGTACTCAGGTACGTTTCCTACTTCCACTAGGATTATGAAATATGTTATTTATAACATGTGAAAATTTATAAGAATGTGAATTTAAGTATGATATGCATGATATGAATAATATGGGTCATTCGGGATATATGAAAAAGGGAAGTGAATGTGATGACTACGGTCTCACTATCGAATGTGGTGACTTCGGTCACATTATCTCGAATGTGGTAACCGGTTACATTATTCGAATGTGGTGTCTCATGACACAATTATCCGTGGCTATGCCACAAATTTTATATGGGCGATGAGCACGCCGATTGCAAATGATCGCCTTCGATGGTGTGTAGCGGATGGAGGGTCGACTTAGCGGTCCCCATGGTGTGTGTGGCGGTGTGCGGGGTGTGTAGCGGATGGACAACTAGGTTTGGGTTTGGGAATGCATCATAACCTGTATTCTATGTTTTGAATGTGTAATATGTGATATGCCCGATTCTATTATGATTTAGTGTCGTGTACACATTGAGTCTGTTTGACTCACCCTGGCTTTGGGAACATTTTTCAGTGATGAGCAGTGATGGACGGGACTAGAACTTGTGGTGGCCATGCTCAACATGAAGTTTATATTTTTGAGGACTATTGAATTTATTTTAGTACTTTGAATTATTTTGGGAATTATTTGATGTAATAAGGCCATAAGGCCATAGTTGAATTACTTTACACTTATTTTTATTTATTATGATTATGAATTTTATCTATTAAAATTTAATTAAAATTTCTTTTAAACTAAACCCTAAATATTTTGTCACTTAAGACAAAAGGGATTTCAATATAAAACGAACCTGTTTTCAACACAAGCCCAACCCAAAACAATATTTTTCTTAAAATCACACAAGTTTTCCTAAGAACAAAAGAATTTTGAACCGGTTTACTTGAGGAACATACCAAATCTGGTCAAAGCTCATGGGCCGGGTTTGGGGTGTTTCACTTTGTGCCTAGCAGGCCTCGTGCCGGTGACATAATTCGGGCTTAGTGCCTAGCAGGCTTAATGCCGGTGTTATGATTTCGGACCTTGAATCAGCAGGCTTAGTGCCGGTATGTGTGAGATTCAGGTAATGTTAGTAATATCTAGCTAATGAATTGAGTATGCCTAAGCTTTTGGGAGTGAATTTGCAATTCGGTTATAAGGTATGTATTAAGCATACTTTAATGTTAGGATTATATGCTATATTGCTAAGTAAATGAAATGGTGAAAGAAAGTGGTGTGTTTATAATAGATGGAATGTAATTATGATGTATACTATGATTGAAATGTTTATAGAAAAGCATGAAAGTAGTAAATATTTGTATAAGTAAAATTATAAGTATAAGTGGATAATTATTTTATTCAGTATATAATATACTACGGTGAAGAAATGAAAGTTGATATATGTACAGGGAGAAAAGATATTCGGTTTGGGTAAATTAAATATTAAGTTTTGGATGTTTCATGTTAGGAAATGTTCTATTGAATGCTTGTATACTCGATTGTCATATTGAGGTTGCTTAAGACTTACTAAGCTAGCATGCTTACCTTGCGTGTAACCCTTGTTTGTTTTATAGATTTCGTTTAAGCTACGGGCTCAAAGGATCGTCGGAAGTATCAACCACACTATCAACTCCTTTTGGTACTTATATATTTGGTTTTTAAATAAAAAGGCATGTATAGACTAACTCTATGTCTGAATATTGTTTTGATGATGTATAATAGCCATGCGAAAATGGCTAGTTCTTAATGTTAATATTAAATGATGTAAATCTATCCTTGGTGCGTGATACGTGCATGTTTCGGTTGGATAAATAAATGAATGCATGATATAGGTATAATTATATTTATATATGTTTCATGCTTTGAATAGGTAGGATTTATGACATATATCCATAAAACTATTTGGTTTATAAATAAGTTACGAGTAATAATTAGTATTATGGTTGCTCGGTTATGAAATGAAGTTATTAGAAGTGTATTTTTTTTATGAAGAGTGGGTGTGAAAATGAATAAATGTCTCGGCTTGCAGGTTATAAAATGGAATGATCGAGTCTTATATTTATGCTTCATAAATCTATGGATTCAGGATATCTTTGTCATAAATGGGAAAATTAGATAAGAGCATATGTGCATGCATTATATGTTCGGATAAATTAATTGAGTAGTAAGTTTGGGTTAGAAGTGCATGAAATCGTAATGTTTAAATGTTATGAAATGAAATGAAAGAAATAGGTTTGTATTATGTGGAATTCGAATATGTGGTTGATTAAATGATAAGTTTGAAATGGTAAAGATGATGAGTTTATAAATCATGGTAAATGCGAACCTAGATTGAGTCTTTTGTATGTGTGCAGATATACTATAAAATGATATGAGAGTTTATGATTAACTATGCATGTGTATATGAGTTATGAAATGACAAGTTGATAATTGAATAAGTGATAGTTATATTTATGTTACTGCATATGCATAAAGTGATAGGCGCATACTCAAACTTATGATAAACATTTAAATGACATATAATCTTTAATTCAACGGTTGATTTGTACAAGCATGAATTAAATCTCTTTGAGTTTAATAAACATATGAATTGTGATAAATGGCTGTAATGATCTGTATTGAGTACGGTAATGCTTTATAACCCTAATTCGGCGACGGGTACGGGTTAGGGGTGTTACAACATTGGTGGACAATCAAAATAGTAATTGTAGGAAAACTCGTAATCAACGAAAAAGGATTGAAAGGAAAATGAAAGTATGGGACGCATTCAATAACTTGTGGGTCAAAGGAATCAGCCAATAATGGAGGAATGCACTAAAAATGGGAAGAGACTATTAGAATGGTAGTTGTAAAAGCCAGTAGGGCATACGGGAGGTAATTGTAACACTCCTCACCCGTATCCAATGCCGGAATAGGGTTGCGGAGTATTAAAGGACTTCTAACACATATAACTATACTTTTTTCAATCATTTGATCAATTTAAACAATCATTGTTCAATCTCAATCATTTTGTCCCTTATAATATCCTTCGAGGCCTTAAACATGCTTTAGGAGCGGTTCGAGACTAAACCGATAACTTATAAAAGTTTTGGAAACTTAGAAAAATTTCAAACATACAGGGGTCACATGTAACACCCCTTACCCGTATCCGATGCCGGGACAGAGTACGAGGCATTACCGGACTTAACTTACTCAAACATACAACTTCGGGCTATAAAATTTTGTTTCAACCTTAAACTTCTTCATTCATAATCATAGCATCCTGTTTATGGGCCTATGAGGCCCTAAACATATAATCGGAATGGTTCGGAACCAAACCGGAAACTTTTACGCAGTTAGAAAATTTTTACTCAAAACAGGGCTACACGCCCGTGTGAAATGGAACACGCCCGTGTGGGCAGGCCGTGTGGTAACACACGCCCATGTTCCTAGCCTGTGTGGAATTTATTTTTCGTTTCGAACCTACGGGGGTTTTCACATGGCCGGACACACGCCCGTGTCTGTAGCCCGTGTCCCTTACACAGCCTAGACACGCCTGTGTCCTCACCCGTGTGTGAAAAACCTGGGTATTCTATTTATGACGTCAGTAAACTCTTGAGGGACACACGGCCTAGGCACACGCCCGTGTGCTAGCCTGTGTGGTGAATAGAATTCTCGTAAATTAGATGCAGGGGACACTCGGCCTATTAACACACCCATGGGGATTGACCGTGTGCCACACACGGCCTGGACACACGCCCGTGTGTCTACCCGTGTGGACAATTAGAAGGCTATTTACCAAGCCAATTGCCACCCTGAAACATAAACACTCATATGCCAACACAAGCAACACATAACATGGCAATAATACTCACTATGAAGAGTCCCTAATCATCATTCATACACTTCACATTTTACTCCATCAATTGCATGAACTTTCACGTCATAAAACTCATCATCATTGGGATAATAAACTTGACAATTATTGGCCAAATACTAATAGCCATTTACAAAATGAGTGTATAACATTAATAGCCAACACTTTGGCTTTCAAATATGACATAACACAAGATGACCAAGTTCCTATACATGCCATACTCAAAATGAATTAACTTTACTATACTAAAAGAATGATTGATAGTGTGATCTGAGCTCCGACGTCCTACGATCCCCGAACTAGCTTGGCGACACTACAAGAAAAAGGGAAAAGAGGAGGGGTAAGCATATAGCTTAGTAAGTTTGCATAAAATAGAATAGCAACATAAATACTCAAGGTAAAATCCGTTCATCTCATAGAACAATAACAACACAAGTTCTTTAACATACTTACTCATACTTACGCTTACCCATGACATACCACATTAGGGTTTCATAACTCGTATTATATTTGTGGTACCTGTATCACTTCATCACATAATTTAGCACTTATGCTATCATGAACATAAACTTGTATCATTATCATCCTTAACATAAATGTAACTCTTTGTCATCTATGTATAGCTTAGCTCTTGCCATCTTTACGTACTTAACTCTTTTTCCCGTTGAATTACTCGGAATACCAGAGGATACTCAATCTCATCATGCTTGTATTGTGATGCCAATGCCATATCCCAGACATGGTCTTACATGGGATCACCTCTTGATGCCGATGCCATATCCCAGATATGGTCTTACACGGGATCTCTTAACTCGATGTCGATGCCATGTCCCAGACATGGTCTTATACGAGATCGTACATAGATGTCGATGCCATGTCCCAGACATGGTCTTACACGAGATCTTCCTTTAGTGCCGAGGCCATGTCCCAGACATGGTCTTATACGGGACCTTCCTTATTTGGTTCCGATGCCATGTCCCAGACATGGTCTTATACGGGACCTTCCTTATCTCATGTTGTGACATAGGTATCCTCATTATTTCAAATCTTTAACCGGGACTTCAACTTAACACATTCTCATATCAATCTTATCGAAGCATCATAAATTAATTTCATGGAATTTACATTCATTTCTCATAAAATAAAATAATTACAAGTATAGTAACATTGTATAGCTTTAGTTTGATACAAACTTACCTCGGTACTCAAAATGTGCGTAGATGTTCAATTTAGTCCAATACTTTGTTCTTGCCTCGGTTTCGGTCCGGGCTTTGTGTTTCTTGATCTATAATAAAAATTTCACTTGTTTAATATTCACATTGACTAAATTGACTCATAAATCATACTTTGGCAAAATTATAATTTTTCCCCTAAACTTTCACATAATTACACTTTTACCCCTAGGCTCGTAAAATAATTTTTATTCAACTTTCTTGTATTTTAAGCCTAGTCGAATCTTTTTCTTAACTACAACAGCCTCTAATTTCTACTATTTCACCCATGTATGACCAGTTTCATAACTTTTGCAATCTGGTCCTTTTATGCATTTTTCAAGAAAATCACTTAGAAAAAGATGTTTATCATGCATCAAACTTTCATATTCTTCCATAAAACATCAAAATACATGCATGTTATACATGGGTAAATTTTTGAACATAAACCCTAGCTCATAATATAGCTAGAAATAGCTAAACCGAGCTACGAGGATCTAAAAAATACGAAGAACATTAAAAACGAGGCTAGGATACACTTACTATCAAGCTTGGAAGTTGAAGAAACCCTAGCCATGGCTCCTTAGTGATTTTCGACCATGGGAGAAGAAGATGGACACAATTTTGACTTCTTTTTCCCTTTTTAATCTTTTATTAACCAATTGACTAAAATGCCCTTAAGGCCCTTCCTTTAGATTTTTCCTTCCCATGTCCATTTTTGTCCATCATCAAATATAATGGTTTAATTGCTAAGTAAGGACCTCTAATAATTTTTATAATTCTATTTCATACTTGAATCTTCTAGAATCTCATATTTTCTAATCTTTGCAATTTAGTCCTAATGGACAAATTGACCACTAATGAATAAAATTTCCTCATGAAATTTTCACTTAATCATGCAAACATATTATAAGCCTCATAAAAATCATAAAACACATATTTCTACTTCGGATTTGTGGTCTCGCACCACTATTCCGACTAGGCCCTAAATCAGGCTGTTACAGTTCTCCCCCTTAGGGATTTTCGTCCCCAAAAATCTTACCAGCAAATAGGTTTGGGTACTGGTTTCTCATAGCCTCCTCGGGCTCCCATGTAGCCTCTTCTACCCCATGTCGTTGCCATAATACTTTCACGAGAGCTATACTTTTATTCCTTAGCTGTTTAACTTCCCATGCTAGAATCTTAACCGGTTCTTCGCCATATATCATGTCGGGTTGAATTTCAACCTCTGTCGGTGTAATCACATGCCAAGGATCTGATCGATAACGACGTAACATAGACACGTGGAGCACGTTATGTATCTTTTCCAACTCAGATGGCAAAGCCAATCGATAAGCTACCGGCTCTATCCTCTCGATAATCTCATATGGTCTGATAAAATGCGGACTCAATTTGCCTTTCCAGCCAAATCTGTGGACTTTCTTCCATGGTGACACTTTCAAGAATACCTTATCACCAACTTGAAACTCGATCTCTTTCCGTTTCAAGTCTGAATAAGACTTTTGTCTATCAGAAGCAGCTTTTAAACAATTACGGATTATTTTTACTTTCTCTTCGGTTTCTCTAGCCAGATCAACCTCGTGAATCTGATTTTCCTTGAGTTCAGTCCAATACAAAGGCATTCGACACTTACGCCCATACAAAGCCTCATAAGGCGTCATTTTCAAACTTGACTTAAAACTGTTATTATAGGCAAATTCTACCAATGGTAGGTACTTTTCCCAGCTACCCTGAAACTCAAGAACACAACACCGGAGCATATCCTCAAGTATCTATATTAATCTCTCTGACTGTCTGTCGGTCTGTGGGTGAAAGGCCGTACTAAAACTCAAATTTGTGCCCAAAGCTTCTTGAAACTTTTTCCAAAATCTAGATGTGAATCTCGGATCTCTGTCCGATATAATTGACAAAGGCACTCCATGAAGCCTTAGAGTCTCAGAAACATACAAGTTTTCTAACTTATCAAGTGAATAGTCAACACGTACCGGTATAAAGTAGGCCGACTTTGTACGTCTATCGACTACAACCCATACAGCATCTTTCTTGCTCGATGTCAACGGCAATCCTGTCACAAAGTCCATGGTAACACGGTCCCATTTCCACTCGGGAACCATGATAGGCTGAAGCAAACCCGAAGGTACTGGGTGTTCAGCTTTCACTTGTTGACAAATTAAGCATCTCGATACAAACTCAGAAATATCTTTCTTCATACTCGACCACCAATACCATTTCTTCAAATCGTTATACATTTTTGTACTGCCCGAATGTACCAATAGACATCTACTATGTGCTTCGTATAAAATCTTCCGAATAAGCTCATCATTCCTCGGTACACAGACTCTATCTCTGAACATCAGGCATCCATCAGAATTAATCCCGAAGTCAGACTCAACACCTGACTCGCACTGAACTCTTTTGACTTGTAAGTCACTGTCATCTTTCTGAGCCTCATAAATCTCTTAAAGGAACATCGGTCTAGCCCTCAATTCGGCTAGAATGAAACCATCATCTGACAAAGTCACCCGTGTATTAATAGCCCTCAATGCAAATAGATACTTTCTACTCAAAGCATCAGCGACTACATTCGCCTTTCCCAGGTGATAGTCAATGACCAGCTCATAGTCTTTTATCAACTCTAACCATCTTCGCTGCCTTAAATTCAATTCCTTCTGAGTCATCAAGTACTTTAGGCTCTTATGATCAGTGAATATCCGACATTCTTCACCATACAAATGGTGTCTCCATATCTTCAAAGCAAACACAATAGTAGCCAACTCTAAATCATGTGTCGGGTAATTCTTCTCATGCGGCTTTAATTGTCTAGAGGCATATGCTATCACCTTGTCGTCTTGCATAAGCACACAACCCAATCCATTCTAGGATGCATCACTGTAGATCACAAATTCTTTTCCCGGTTCAGGTTGCACTAGAACTGGGGCCTCAGTCAATAATGCCTTTAATTTCTCGAAACTCTGTTGGCATTTCTCTGTACATTTGAACTTTACATCTTTCTGTAATAGCCTAGTCATCGGAGTGGCTATCGTAGAAAATCCCTTGACAAAATGCCGGTAATAGCAGCTAGGCCTAGAAAACTTCTAACCTCTGAAACATTTCTTGGTGGTTTCCAGTCAACAATGGCTGAAATCTTGCTTGGGTCTACTCGGGTTCCATCTCTCGAAACAATGTGCCCCAAAAATCCAACCTCTTTGAGCCAAAACTTACTCTTGCTAAACTTGGCATACAACTGATTTTCTCGTAAAATCTGTAAAACCGTCCTCAAGTGCTCGGCATGCTCATTCTCATCACGAGAATATATCAATATATCATCAATAAAAACCACAACAAATTTATCCAAATATGGCCGAAAGATACGGTTCATTAAATCCATAAACACGGCAGGGGCATTTGTTAAACCAAAAGCCATGACTAAAAATTCATAATGCCCATACCTTGTCTGAAATGCGATTTTCGGCACATCTGAGTCTTTGACTCTCAATTGGTAATAAACGGATCTCAAATCTATCTTGGAAAACATTGTGGCTCCCTTTAATTGATCAAATAAATCGTCGGTCCTTGGCAATGGGTACTTATTCTTCACAGTAACCTTATTAAGCTTCCGGTAATCTATACATAATCTCATGGAACCATCTTTCTTTTTTACAAATAACACTGGAGCTCCCCACGGAGAATAACTTGGTCTTGCAAAGCCTTTGTCCATTAACTCTTGGAACTGTGCCTTTAATCCTTTCAACTCGGTTGGAGCCATTCTATACGGAGCAATCGATATAGGTGCAGTACCAGGGGCTAACTCAATGCCAAATTCAATTTCTCTCACCGGAGGCAACCTGGCAACTCTTCTGGGAATACATCTGGGTACTCACATACTATAGGTACTGATTCAATTCTTAACTCAGTCTCTTTAGCATTCATCACAAAGGCAAGATACACTTCATATCCTTTTCTTACATACTTCTGAGCAGACATATGAGAGATCACTACAGACGACCTGTCATGTTCATATGATTCAACACGAAGAGTGTCCCCATTTTCACATCTCAAATCAATGTATTTCTTTCCACAATTTACAGTCACATCATGAGCGGTTAACCAGTCCATACCAAGAATTATATCAAATTCATCAAATGGTAATAGCATGAGATTTGCCTTAAAATAATGACCTCTAATCATCAATGGGCAATCTTTTACATACCTTATCAACTAATACACTTTTTCCTAAAGGATTGGACACTTTTATTACAAACTCTATAGACTCTACAGGCATGCTCATACTGGATACTAATTTCATGCAAATATATGAGTGGGTAGATCCCGGATCAATTAAAGCAACAACATTAGTATCATGAAGGGAAAATGTACCTGTAATTACAGCAGGGGATGACGCCTCTTCGCGAGCGCGAATGGCATAAGTCCTCGCAGGCGCTCTACCCTCAGATCTTGCAGCCTGCTCTCTAGGTGCACTCTTACTACTTGTTCCACTTCCCGGGTTTCTCTGTTGTCTCCCTATAGTAGTGCTTCCCGATCTGGCACCTTGAATTTTCTCTTTTTCAACCATCTCAAGGCATTCCCTAATGAAATGATCTTAAGAACCACACTTAAAATAGGCTCTCTTGTGGGCTCGACACTCATCGGGATGTTGTCGGCCACACTATGGACATTCCGGTCAATTAGGTCGAGTGTTCCCAACACTAGCAACTGAGGTGGTCTGAGCTTTAATCCCCGAGTACTGTTTACTCTTACTTCTATTTGAAAACCCGGTTGAGGTAGCTGATCGGGTAGGGAAGTATCTTGACTTCTTGGATGAAGATTGAAGCAACTTGTTCATTTGTCTCTTTCTTGAGTCATGAGACTCCATCTCAGCTTTTCTTTTCTCTTTCACCAATTCCTCGGCTTTACAAGCCCGATCCACTAACACAACAAATTCCTTCAACTTAAGGACACCAACAAAAAATTTGATATCTTCATTTAATCCGTCCTCAAACTATTTACACATAATGGCTTCAGTGGATACACACTCTCGAGTGTATTTGCTGAGCCTTTCAAATTCACGCTCATATTCAGTTACTGTCATTCTTCCTTGTTTCAGTTCAAGGAATTCCTTTCTTTTCTGATCAATAAATCTTTGGCTAATGTACTTCTTCCGGAATTCTTCTTGGAAAAACTCCCATGTGATCCTTTCCCTTGGTACAACCGACACAAGGGTGTTCCACCATTGATAAGCAGAATCTCTCAGAAGAGCCACTACACATTTCATGAACTCTTCAGGTGTGCAAGATAACTCATCAAATACCCTGATGGTATTTTCAAGCCAAAATTTTGCCCTCTCCGGATCGTCACCTTTACTAGCTCGAAATTCCTCGGCTCCTTGTTTTTGGATTCTATCAACTGGAGGCTTTTCTCTCATTACCACTTCTACCACTTGGGGAACTATAGGGGTAGGCTGAGGAATAGGTGGGGGTGGAGGGGGTTGCGCATTCGGGTTCGAACGAACGAACTCCGTATACCATGTATTCATCATGTAAAGAAAGGCTTCCCTAGCCTCTTCACCTCCTCTCTGACTTACAGTCGTAGGTCTATTCTCATTTTTATTCGGCACCGTCCCTTCGACGGGACCCAGCGCGTTACTTTCTACATCATCAGCCACAGCTCTTTCGGAATCCATTTACTATATGAAAACACAATTAAAATTGTCAGAAGTCATCACGCTATCAAAATGTAAATACTCATGTGTATGGCATGTATAGCTAGACTCGTGCTTACGCTACGTTAGTCCGAGAATCGACTAAACTGTAGCTCTAATACCACTAAATGTAACACCCCTTACCCATATCCGACGCCGGGACAGGGTACGAGGCATTACCGGACTTCACTTACTCAAACATACAACTTCGGGCTATAAAATTTTGTTTCAACCTTAAAATTCTTCATTCATAATCATAGCATCCTGTTTATGGGCCTACGAGGCCCTAAACATATAATCAGAATGGTTCGGAACCAAACCAGAAACTTTTACGCACTTAGAAATTTTTGCTCAAAATAGGGCTACATGCCCGTGTGAAATGGAACACGCCCATGTGGGCAGGCCGTGTGGTAACACACGCCCATGTTTATAGCCTGTGTGGAATTTATTTTTCATTTCGAACCTACGGGGTTTTTTCACGCGCCACACGCGCTGTATGCGTGGCGTGTCCTCACACCCTAGACACGCCTGTGTCCTCACCCGTGTGGGAAAAACCTGGGTATTCTGTTTATGAAGTCAACAAACTCTTGAGGGACACACGACCTAGGCACACGCCCGTGTGCTAGCCCGTGTGGCGAATAGAATTCTCGTAAATTAGATGCAGGGGACACACGGCCTATCAACACACCCATGGGGATTGACCGTGTGTCACACACGGCCTGGACACACGCCCGTGTGTCTACCCGTGTTGACAATTAGAAGGCTATTTACCAAGCCAATTGCCACCCTAAAACATAAACACTCATATGCCAACACAAGCAACACATAACATGGCAATAATACTCACTATGAAGAGTCCCTAATCATCATTCATACACTTCACATTTTACTCCATCAATTGCATGAACTTTCACGTCATAAAACTCATCATCATTGGGATAATAAACTTGACAATTATTGGCCAAATACTAATGGCCATTTACAAAATGAGTGTATAACATTAATAGCCAACACTTTGGCTTTCAAATATGACATAACACAAGATGACCAAGTTCCTATACATGCCATACTCAAAATGAATTAACTTTACTATACCAAAAGAATGATTGATAGTGTGATCCGAGCTCCGACGTCCTACGATCCCCGAACTAGCTTGGCGACGCTACAAGAAAAAGGGAAAAGAGGAGGGGTAAGCATATAGCTTAGTAAGTTTGCATAAAATAGAATAGCAACATAAATACTCAAGGTAAAATCCGTTCATCTCATAGAACAATAACAACACAAGTTCTTTAACATACTTACTCATACTTACGCTTACCCATGACATACCACATTAGGGTTTCATAACTCGTATTATATTTGTGGTACCTGTATCACTTCATCACATAATTTAGCACTTATGCTATCATGGACATAAACTTGTATCATTATCATCCTTAACATAAATGTAACTCTTTATCATCTATGTATAGCTTAGCTCTTGCCATCTTTACGTACTTAACTCTTTTGCCCGTTGAATTACTCGGAATACCGAAGGATACTCAATCTCATCATGCTTGTATTGCGATGCCAATGCCATATCCCAGACATGGTCTTAAATGGGATCACCTCTTGATGCCGATGCCATATCCCAGATATGGTCTTACACGGGATCTCTTAACCCGATGTCGATGCCATGTCCCAGACATGGTCTTATACGAGATCGTACATAGATGTCGATGCCATGTCCCAGACATGGTCTTACACGAGATCTTCCTTTGGTGCCAAGGCCATGTCCCAGACATGGTCTTATATGGGACCTTCCTTATTCGGTGCCGATGCCATGTCCCAGACATGGTCTTATACGGGACCTTCCTTATCTCATGTTGTGACATAGGTATTGTAACACCTCTAACCCGTATTCGTCGACGGACTAGGGTTAACGGTGTTACCAGACAGATTGAAAACATTTACAGAAATGTCATACAATTTCATATCAACCTCAAACATAATGTCCCTTTAGTAGGTCATCGAGACCTAAAACATGCTTACAAACCGGGTCGGGACTAAACCGGAACACATACAAAATTTCACGAAAATTTAAAACTTTTCTAAGTTTCAGGGGTTACACGCCCATGTAGGCAAGCCGTGTGCCTCCCACGGCTACTGGACACCCCCGTGTGTCCTCCCCGTGGTCGAAACTGACCTCACATCCACGGCCACCAAGCATGCCCGTGTGCCTTGGCCGTGGTCGAATTTGATTTCACATCCACGGCCACCAAACACGCCCGTGTGGTAAGGCCGTGTACTCTTAGGCCATTTACTGACTTTCTCACACGGCTACTAGACACGCCCGTGTGTCTTGGCCGTGTGCTATTAGGCTAGCTACTGACTTAGCCCCACGGTCACTAGGCACGCCCGTGTGCCTTAACCGTGTAGGCAAAACAGGCCATTTGCAAGGCCAATTTGCCACCCACATAAGGGTCAAACCTACAAGCACCTTTAAGCATACTTCCACACACAAATTGGCAACCAATTTTCATGTCAAATGATCAACATATCATCTTATATCATTTCATTTCTAACATGTCAACTTAGGAACTAAATTACACAACTTGAACACATTCAAAATCAAACATGATTCATCCCAAATTCACTAAATCATACTAGCATCATACCATCACTAAGATTACCATTCATAAGACATTTTCTTTACACACAAGCTATACCAAAATATGCGCCATATATCAAAGCCACACATGCATTTTACCAAAATTTATCTAGCCACATCACATGGCTATTTACACATCTCAAACATGTCTTACAAAACTAGCCTATACAATCCATATTTCAACTATGTACATCTTTCCCAAAAGTACCAAAATATATTACCGATAGTGTGATAGAGAATGCTGACGATCCCCGGATCCGAGCTAGCTTTACTGACACAACAAAGCAGAGAAACAAATCACACAGTAAGCTTTTCAAAGCTTAGTAAGTTCATACCATAACACATTTCACTCGAACAAACCACTACATAGATTATTTCACATATACATATATATATATATATCATACCATCCGACACTAAATTGCTCATTTAACATTTCGTAATCTCATTCATAGATTCATCAACCACTTAGGTTCCGAGCGTACCTTAGCCAACACCTAGTAGTTAATTATATTTGCTACTCAATACTCACTTTTCTCTTTCGATCAACTTTCGTCTGTTCTTTGATTCAATCGCACACTTAGTGCCCCGATATTTAGCCGAAGCTTAATTATCATCACACACATAGTGCATTTAAATCAAACCATTCTTTAATCGGTATCGCACACACAGCGCCAACCACGAAGTCGAAGCTTATATTATTTCGCACACACAGTGCTGATCATCTCGATCATGTTTCTGAATACGCATACTTAGTGCCACATAGCTCAAACTCAACTCTCAAATAGCATCCACATTTCAATATCATTATAATATTCATTTCATAGCATTTAACATAACTAGATGTTCGTATTATGTCCAAACTTACCTCAGACGTTGAACTATCGCAATGGTCGGTCAATGGAGCACTTTATCTTTGCCTCGATCTTGATCCGAACCTCTCCTTTCTTGGTCTATACACATTCAAATTCAATCCATTCAATCACCAAATCATTCATTTTAGTCCAAACACACATATTTAGGGCATTTTACGAAATAGCCCTCACATTTTCGCATTTCGACACTTTAGTCCTTAATTCATAATATCATCAAATACTCATAATTAGCTTGCACCCATGTCTAGCCGAATTCTCACTATATTCATACAAGCCCACACATTTCATTTATTTCACATTTTAATACTTCAAAATGCTATTTCTTCAATTTAGCCCTTGATCGCTATGAAGTCAGAGTTTTAAAATTTATAATAAGAATGATCGAACCTGGAAACTAACTATGACAACGATTGAGGCAAGTGCACCTATCAAACAGTAGTATAGCTTAGGCAAGACCGGATTATCGAACCCAAAGGAACTAAAAGTACTAATACTAACTTTCTTTCTATTATTTAGCCTAAAATAAGTGAAGTTTGTTTATTGATCTAAATTAACTAATTACTAAGCTAAAGACGCAAAGACAAAAAGAATGAATTGGGGAAATACTTGGGAAAAACTCAGTTGATTAAAACGATACCCTTAGAAAGAATCCACCTAGACTTCACTTGTTATCTAACACTGAACCAGACGATTTATTCACTTGACTTGATCCGTAGGACTCCCTAATGTATATTAAACCCTCTCTCGAGGCGAATAACGTCTAACCCTAGGTTAATTAATGGAAATCTCTTTCTCGAATAATAACCCCCTAGAATAGTAGTAAATCGATCTATGAATTCCCATATTAGGTTTCACCCTAATCCGGAAAAATCTCGTCACCCTATCTCTAGGCGCGCGATCAACTCCGCTTAATTATGCTAGATCTACTCTTAAGCAGGGACTTTTGCTCCACCACCTAAGCACATCATACTTGAATTAATATCCGCGAAATATCAACACAAGAATTAAGCACACATAATTAAGAACAAATCAAGTATTTATCATATAGTTCAGAAACAATAACAAGATTCATCTAGGTTTCATCCCCCTTCAGGTATCTGAAGGGTTTAGTTCATAACAATAAAGAAAAACATCTCAGAAGAAAAGATAAAACAAAACATAAGAAATCCCTAAAACCCCCTGAAGGAATTAAAGAGGAGATCCTCCGTTTTGAGTAGAATTCCGGCTTCTTGAGATGGATCAACTGGCTATCCCTTGAGAGTTTCCCACAAATCTGACCTTTTCGGCTCGGTTCCTTGGCCTAGCTGACCGCCCGTCGACTCCCCCTTTCAGGTTATACTTAGGGTGTATTTATAGGCTTTTGGAATGTGTTTCTTTGCCCCAATGTATCATTTTCTGAGTGAAATTGCTCTTCTCCATGGCAGAGGCATGGCCATGGCACACGCCCATGTGAATCGTGGTCAGGCCGTGTTCGGACTTCTAATGAGGACACGCCCGTGTAGATCGTGATTAGGCCGTGTTCTAGTATTTTAAGGAGGCACGGTCGTGTGGGCTTTAGTCCAGGCCGTGTCGATTTCTTCTTTGGCCCATTTTGGCCCGTTTTGAGCCCGTTTCTCGTTCTTTTTATCCTTGGGTGCTTTCCTGAGTATAAGACATGAAAAGAAAGGATTAAGAGCACCTTTTTACATAAATCAAGGGATAAATCATCCAAAAGTATGTTAAATGTGGGATTAAAATATGTTACTTTTACGGTTTATCAAATACCCCCACACTTAAGCTTTTGCTTGTCCTCAAGTAAAATTCTCAACTTACAATTAAAACGAACTTTCAATAATTCATAATTCCTATCAACAATGTCTTATCATAATTCATAGATAATTTATACATGGATAATTCAATTCAAAGAGTCCTAAGGATTCAAACAATCTAAGTCATAGTTTTGTAGCTCGAAAATATAGGCATCTCCCCTTATCTAAATAATCACCTTTAATTCAAAACTGACAAGGATTGACATCCTCACTAGAGATTCACTCAAATCACTCAAAGTGTTTAAGGTTCAAGAAAAAGCGCTCAAAAGTCGAACATGAAAGGTTAATCCCATAGGCTTGCCTGAAAATCAAATCTCCACCACTATAATATGAGATGATACACAAATCAAAAGGTCTTTGTCAGGGTTGTAACGGGGCTAGGGTTAAGGTGTGGATAAAGGCTAAATTAAAAGGTTAGAATCGAGATCGAATTGACAAATTACCTAACCAGAATAAATTGAATAAAAGTAATTACATCAACTGAAAGCTAATAATACTAATAATACGAGCTTCTTCTTCAATATTTGGAATTCAAATGTGTAAGCTCAATTAATCACAAACTAATAATGAATAATGAATATACTTTGATTTTTTTAAGAACAAATCATAAATACATAACGAGGGATAAATTACTGAAATAAGAAGCATATTTAGGCTATTAATCAAATCAAATCTCGATATAAGGGTCGTCAAAAGGAATGGTGATAACAAAAACAAAGGGTTTCTGGGTTAATATTAGCGGTTATGTCAATAAAAAGGGTTGTTAGGATCAAAGGGGTTCACTATGGGTTAATTGTGAAGGTAGGCTTTTTATGGGGTAAGTGGGTTAAATCCTAGGTGCCTTTATCATCTCTGTATATCAAATAATAGGTGTGGTTTCGATATGTATAAATGAGGCAAGTTCTAGAATAACAAATCAATGTTGACATACTTATAATCAATAAAGTGAGCATGAAAAAGAATATATGCTCTATAAGGCTCAAAATCTCACAAAAATTATGGTATTTTGAAATCAACCTTGTAAATTTCAAACTTCAAAGTAATATTTAAACTCAGTTCGACAACCTAGAAAATTTTTAATTTCTGAAAAATAGACTTATCATGCTTGATTCTCTAGTAATCTTAGAATTTAATTATCAATGCACAATTATCAATGACTTAATCTAAAACATATCAATAAAAATCATAAATCATTAGAAATTTCATCCTAATTAGTAATATGAGGAATTTACTTAAAAACAAGACTAAATTCAGGATTTTGAGAACAATGCAAAAAGTTTGGCACCTAATTTCAGAAATTTGAGAATAATGAAAAAAGTCAGGCATCTTTTTAGGTTGTTCACCCCCCCACACTTAAGATGTACATTGCCCTCAATGTACAAAGATAGATATATCGATAATAATACTACAATCATAAGATATGGAGAGAAGTGAAACTCCCTGAATTTTGGATGGATTCCTTGAGTCGGAGGTGAAAGATAAGTTGGAGGGGCCAGTCTGGATGACGATCCTGTGCTAGGTGAAGAAATTGGGTAGCTCGTGGAGGATTAGCCAGGATATAATAATAATAATTAAAACTATACTAATTAAATAATTAAAGAAAAGCAAGCTAAAGTGAAGAAAAATAAAGACGAAACTAAAATTAAAAGAAAAGATGGATGGACCGTAGAGTCCTTATTGTTAGGTGTGATTTCTAAGGTTGAGGATATAGTGGTGGCCGTGGCGTGATTCCCTAGCAGCCTTTAGAACCTAAAATTAAGAAACTAAGATAAGATAAACTAAATTGAGCAAAAGAGAAGTAAAGATAAGGAAATTGAAGCAAAAGAGAAAAACGAAATAAAAACTGGATGGCCTCAAATATCCTTGGCTCGTCGAATGATTGAAGCGGCCGGCATGAACTTATATGTATCGGTCTCCATTGTGGAGACTGTGCTTGGCTTCTTTCGCTTCTTTGGCATTGTTTTGGTGTAGCTCAAGGGTATAGAGAAAAAGAAAATGATAAGTTGAGGGTTGAAAGTTAGTAGGAGAAGAGGGAAGGGAGGGGTGGGTTAAATAGATTTTCAAACCTGGTACCATCCCACGCCCGTGCTCCTTGGGCGTGTCGATTCACACGACCGCGTCGCACGGCTGTGTGTCTAGGTGTGTTGATTCACACACGCCCGTTTTACAGATTGCCACGCCCGTTGGTGATAAGTCAGTATCATCCACGGCCGCATCGCACGGCCGTGGCATTCTGTCGGTGCCCGTGGAGTGGTGTTTGAAGTTCGTGACTTCGAAGATTTGATTATCTCTGACTCGTACCACCTCTGCCATGTCAGTACGATGATCCGAGACATCCACACGGCCACAGCCACGGCCGTGTGCTAGGCCGTGTAGATTGGAAATCTGCACTTTTTGGCTAGTTTAAAGCTAGATACTATAAAGAAAGGGTAAAATAAAGAATAAAAATGTAAAAGTTAATGGGGTTAGTGCTCGGGTTGCCTCCCGAGAAGCGCTCGTTTATAGTCTTAAGCTAGACTTTCCTCTTGTTTACATCATCAGGGTGGTTTGAGGAGTTGGAAGTCTTTCCTCATGCTATTAGTTTTATCCTCGTGAAAAAGTTTAAGTCGAGATGTGTTTATAGTAAAAGTACCAAAAATAGGATTACTTACCTCGACTGTTCCGTATGGGAAAACACTGGTTACCCTAAAAGGTATTTCTTTGTTTGTGTTAGGGTCCGAAGGAGATATTCGAGGATCTGCCTTATCTAACAATACCTGATCTCCTATTTTGAAGTGGTTTGCTTCGTAAGTGGTTCTGGTTTTGCTTCGTGTATTCCTAATTTCTCCTTGAAGTGCGTCTTCCACTCGTCTAGCTCATCGATCTGAATCCCTTGTTGAACTACTTCCTTGTTGGCATGGGGTTCAGGATCGAGTTCATTTGTATTCTTTTGTGGTGCTTCCTGAAAATAAGGGTTAACCGAATGGTTATTAGTAGAATTTACGTTCTCACATTGATTACTCGATGTTCTGGCTGAGTCGAGAGCCTTGAGGGTGACTATCTCGTTACCTACACGAAGTATGAGTTCTCCTGCATCAATATCAATTTTAGTCCTGGCAGTTGCTAAAAAGGGTCTTCCTAAAATTAAGGGAATCGAATTATCCTCATCCATGTCTAAAACAACAAAATCTACTGGGAAAATGAATTTTTCAATTTTTACAAGAACATCTTCGATAATACCCCTAGGAATTCTAACAGTTTTATCAGCTAATTGAATGCTCATCCTAGTTTGCTTGGGTTTCCCTAGACCTAGTTGTTTAAACAATTTATAAGGCATGACATTTATGCTTGCCCCTAGATCGGCTAACGCACTATTAATAGATAAACTACCAATTAAGCATGGAATTGTAAAACTCCCTGGATCTTTTAATTTCTGTGGTAGTTTATTTTGCAAGACTGCTGAGCACATTGCGTTTAGTTCCACGTGTAATGCCTCGTCTATCCTTCGCTTGTTCATCAAAAGTTCTCTTAAAAATTTTCTAGAATCTGGCATCTGTGAAAGAGCTTCAGTAACGGTAAGTTAATATGTAATTTCTTTAAAAGTTTAAGAAACTTACCGAACTGTTCCTCTGTGTCGTCTCTCGTTAATTCTTCGGGATATGGTATGCGAGGTTGGTACTCCTTGATTACCGGTTTTGGTTTCTCTTGTGTTACCTCAACTTTACCTTATTCTACCTTGTTTCCTTGTATTGGACTGGGTTCGTCTAATCCTTCACTTTCTTGAGCTGTTATGGCTTGGATTTGCTCCTTTGGATTAATCTCAGTGTTGCTTGGTAGACGCCCTTGCGGTCGTTCAGAAATTATTTTTGCAAGCTGTCCAACT
Source organism: Gossypium sturtianum (assembly GCA_025698515.1). NCBI lineage: Eukaryota > Viridiplantae > Streptophyta > Magnoliopsida > Malvales > Malvaceae > Gossypium > Gossypium sturtianum. The sequence goes on from CM046947.1 coordinate 75,723,483, forward strand.
GTGTTAGTAAGTTGTCCCACTGTCTTAGAAACTTCCTCAACTGACTTAGTGACTTCCCTAACTTGGCTCTCGATCCCTTTGATCGATGCTTGTTGGATCTTAAGGGTGGTTTCAGTGTCTTGGAGATGGTTTTCTGTGGATGCCATGAATCTTGTCAGCATCTCTTCAAGGTTCGGCTTCTTCTCCTATGGATAGGGCTAATTTTGGAAATTTTGAGGAGGTTGTTGTCTTTGATTTCCTTGATTTCCTTGACCTCCCCACGAAAAATTTGGGTGGTTCCTCCAACCTGGATTATAATTATTACTATATGGGTTATTATTAGATCTGAAATTGTTACCTATATAGTTCATCTGTTCGTTCTCTGTGCTTGGTTGGTAGGGTGGGTACTCAGGATTCGCCACGGTTCCACTTACGTCGCACTGCATTACTTGATGTACCTGTGAAGAACATAAACTATCAAGCTTTTTATTCATCATCTCTACCTGTGTTGATAGCATGGTTACTGCATCCATGTTGAAAACTCCATGGATTTTGTTGGTTTGGTCCTTGTAACTTTGCCAGCGATAGTTATTCAGTGACATCTCTTCAATAAACTCGTAAGCTGCTTCAGGAGTTCTATTGTTCAGGGTTCCACCGGCGGCTGAATCAATTAGTTACCTCGTTGAGGGGTTTACACCGTTATAGAAAGTTTGGACTTGGAGCCACAAGGGTAAACCATGGTGCGGACACCTTCTCAAGAGATCCTTGTATCTCTCCCATGCGTCATATAATGTCTCTAAATCCATCTACACAAAAGAAGAGATATCATTCCATAATTTGGCCGTTTTGGCCGGTGGGAAATATTTTAATAAAAAATTTTCGATCATTTGATCCCATGTGGTGATTGACCCTCGTGGTAACGAGTTTAACCACTGTTTGGCTTTATTCCTTAATGAAAAGGGAAATAACCGAAGCCTTATGGCATCATCAGAAACGCCATTTATTTTGAAGGTATCATAGAACTCTAAAAAATTAGCTATATGAGTATTTGGATCTTCGTCCTACAAACCATCAAATTGAACAAATTGTTGAATCATTTGTATAGTGTTAGGCTTTAATTCAAAATTATTAGCAGCTATAGCCGGCCTAACTATACTTGATTCTGCTCCAGTTAAATGAGGTTTAGCATAATCATACATAGTACGCGGAGCATTATTTTCTGCCACATCTTGTGGGGGTGGGTTATTTTCGTCCATCCCTTCAGTAGGATTGGATCTGTCTTCTCGCTCTTCTTCTTGGTAATTTAGGGTTCGCCTAATTTCTCTGCGATTTCTACGAGCGGTAGCTTCAATATCACTGTCGTATACTGGTGGTCCTCTTGGGTTCCTTCTAGTCATAAACTAGAGGTACCTGCTAGGAAAAGAAAGAAAGAAAAATTTAGCAAAGTTTAAAATTAAAACTAAAAATAAAAGTAAATTGCAGAAAATAAAAAAAAAATAATGGCTAAAGTAATAAAAATAGAGCTTTCTTAATATTTTAGTTCCCCGGCAACGACGCCAAAAACTTGACCGCTGTGAAGTCAGAGTTTTAAATTTTATAATAAGAATGATCGAACCTGGAAACTAACTATGACAACGATTGAGGCAAGTGCACCTATCGAACAGTAGTATAGCTTAAGCAAGACCGGATTGTCGAACCCAAAGGAACTAAAAGTACTAATACTAACTTTCTTTCTATTATTTAGCCTAAAATAAGTGAAGTTTGTTTATTGATCTAAATTAAATAATTACTAAGCTAAAGACGCAAAGACAAAAAGAATGAATTGGGGAAATACTTGGAAAAAACTCAGTTGATTAAAACGATACCCTTAGGAAGAATCCACCTAGACTTCACTTGTTATCTAACACTGAACCAGACGATTTATTCACTTGACTTGATCCGTAGGACTCCCTAACGTATATTAAACCCTCTCTCGAGGCGAATAACGTCTAACCCTAGGTTAATTAACGAAAATCTCTTTCTCGAATAATAACCCTCTAGAATAGTAGTAAATCGATCTATGGATTCTCATATTAGGTTTCACCCTAATCCGGCAAAATCTCGTCACCCTATCTCTAGGCGCGCGATCAACTCCGCTTAATTATGCTAGATCTACTATTAAGCAGGGACTTTTGCTCCACCACCTAAGCACATCATACTTGAATTAATATCCGCGAAATATCAACACAAGAATTAAGCACACATAATTAAGAACAAATCAAGTATTTATCATATAGTTCAGAAAACAATAACAAGATTCATCTAGGTTTCAACCCCCTTCAGGTATCTGAAGGGTTTAGTTCATAACAATAAAGAAAAACATCCCAGAAGAAAAGATAAAACAAAACATAAGAAATCCCTAAAACCCCTGAAGGAATTGAAGAGGAGATCCTCCGTTTTGAGTAGAACTCCGGCTTCTTGAGATGGATCAACTGGCTATCTCTTAAGAGTTTCCCACAAATCTGACCTTTTCGGCTCGGTTCCTTGGCCTAGCTGACCGCCTGTCGACTCCCCCTTTTAGGTTATACTTAGGGTGTATTTATAGGCTTTTGGAATGTGTTTCTTTGCCCCAAAGTATCCTTTTCCGAGTGAAATTGCTCTTCTCCATGGCAGAGGCACGGCCATGGCACACGCCCGTGTGAATCGTGGTCAGGCCATGTTCGGACTTTTAATGAGGACACGCCCGTGTAGATCGTGATTAGGCTGTGTTCTAGTATTTTGAGGAGGCACAGCCGTGTGGGCTTTAGTCCAGGTCATGTCGATTTCTTCTTTGGTTCATTTTGGTCCGTTTTGAGCCCGTTTCTCGTTCTTTTTATCCTTGGGTGCTTTCCTGAGTATAAGACATGAAAAGAAAGGATTAAGAGCACCTTTTTACATAAATCAAGGGATAAATCATCCAAAAGTATGTTAAATGTGGGATTAAAATATGTTAGTTTTACGGTTTATCAGCCCTAATTAGCTAAATTCATCAAAAATTCAAGAACAAAATATGTTCAATAAACTCATATTTTTCATTTAACACCAACTCTCATCACAAAGCTCACCATTTCATCAATGGCACATTTCATAAACATCATCAATTCACAAAATTTAAGCATGGGTTTTAAAGAGCACAATGCAACGATCACAAAAACGTAGAAATTATAAAAAACCGAAGCAAAACATACCTTAAATTTTGAATCACAAGCTAGCCGAAAGTTTAGGGTTCTTCCTTCTTTTTATTTTCTTTGTTTTTCGGCACTAAGCATGAATGAACAACCCCCACTTTCCATTTCATTTAATTATAATATCATGCTTTTATCTTTTATAAATAATAAATAAAAGCCTTATATTAAACAACATGCTATCCACCACTCTCACATTTGGCTAAATTGCAATATAAATCCTCCCAATTATAAAGACAACAACAATTTAGCACTTATCAATTAGTACGCAACATTTTTCACTTTACGCGATTAAGTCCTTTCTCTTAATTCAGCACACAATCGATAAAATTATCACACAGAATTTTCACACAGACTATGCCACATACTATTCACACAGAAAATAATATTAAATTATCATTTCAACCTCAGATTTGTGGTCTCGAAACCACTGTTCTGACTAGGGTCCAAACCAGGCTGTTACAACTCTCCCCCCTTTAAGGATTTTCGTCCCCGAAAATCTTACCAGTGAATAAGTGTGGATATTGCTCTCTCATAATGTTCTCAGGCTCCCACGTAGCCTCTTCAATTCCGTGCTTGTGCCATAATACTTTCACTAAAGAGATTTTCTTATTTCTCAACTCTTTGGTCTCTTGTGCCAAAATTCGGATCGGTTCCTCACTATACGATAAGTCTGACTGAATCTCAACTTTAGTAGGAGCAATCACATGAGACGGGTCTGATCTGTACCGTTGAAGCATTGACACATGAAACACGTTATGAATCTTTTCTAACTCAGATGGCAACAACAATCTATACGCAACTGGCCCCACACGCTCAATGATCTCATACGGTCCGATAAACCTCAGACTCAACTTTCCCTTTTTACCAAATCGAAGTATTTTCTTCCACGGAGACACTTTCAAAAACACTTTGTCACCAATCTCAAATTCAATATCTTTTCGTTTCAAATCTGCATAAGACTTTTGACGATCTGAAGCCGCTTTCAAGTTATCACGAATGACTCTCACTTTCTGCTCAGTCTCTTTTATAAGATCAACCCTGTGAATCTTATTCTCACTCAGCTCAGCCCAATACAATGGAGTTCGACATTTTCGACCATAAAGCGCCTCATATGGTGCCATTTTAATGCTAGATTGAAAACTGTTGTTGTACGCGAATTCAATCAACGATAAATGTTTTTTCTCACGTAGTCTCGAACTCAAGTATACAACATCTCAGCATATCTTCAAGAATCTGAATGATTCACTCGAACTGACCATCCGTTTGTGGATGAAACGTAGTACTGAAATGTAATTTTGTGCCTAACGCATCCTGCAATTTCCTCCAAAATCGAGAGGTAAACCTCGGATCTCTGTCAGACACTATAGATAGTGGTACTCCATGCAATCCCACTATCTCGGTAATATACAATTCAGCTAACTTATCTAAAGAGTAATCGGTTCTCACTGGAACAAAATGGGCTGATTTTGTCAATCTATCCACTATCACCCAGATTGCATCTTTCTTACTCGGAGATATGGGAAAACCAGACACAAAGTCCATCATAATTCTCTCCCATTTCCACTTAGGAATCATAATCGGTTGTAACAAATCGGACGTAACTTCATGTTCAGCCTTAACTTGCTGACAAACTAAACACTTCGACACAAAGTCAAAAATATCCCTTTTCATACCATGCCACCAATAGAACCGTTTGAGATCATTATACATTTTCGTACTTCCCGGATGTACAACCAAATGACTATTGTGAGCTTCAGTCAAAATCATCGAAATCAACTCTGAATTTCTCAGAATACAAATTCGGTCTCTAAATCTCAAACAATCTTCACTATCAACTCGAAATTCTGATTCAGCATTTGATTCACATTGAGTTCGTTTAACCATCATTTCAACATCACTTTTCTGAGCATCACGAATCTGATGTACAAACATCGGTTTTATTTTCAACTCGGCCATAACCGCACTATCATCACACAGATCTTTCTGAGCATTCATTGCTCGCAAAGCACATATGGACTTTCGGCTCAAAGCATCAGCTACAACATTAGCTTTACCCGGGTGGTAATCTATCACAAGTTCGTAATCTTTCAACAACTCTAACCATCTTCTCTGTCGCAAATTCAATTCTTTCTGAGTCATCAAGTACTTCAAACTCTTGTGATCTGTAAAGATATGACACTTCTCACCAAATAAATAATGACGCCATATTTTCAATGCGAACACAATCGCGGCCAATTCAAGGTCTTGCATCGGGTAATTCTTTTCATGCGGCTTTAGCTGCCTCGAAGCATAAGCAATAACTTTTCCTTCTTGCATCAACACACAGCCCAAACCGTTCAATGCTGCATCACTATAAACTATGAATTCTTTTCTCGATTCCAGTTGAACTAACACTGGTGCTTCTGTCAACAACACTTTCAATTGCTCAAAACTCTGATGGCACTTTTCTGACCATTCAAATTTAACATCTTTTTGTAGAAACTTCGTCAACGGAGTCGCAATCATCGAGAAGCCTTTCACAAACCATCTATATATCCCGCTAGTCCCAGAAAACTACGGACTTCAGACACATTTCTCGGAGGCTTCCATTCTAATATAGTAGAGATTTTACTAGGATCAACTCGTATCCCGGCAGCTGACACAATATGCCCCAGAAAACCAACTTCACGCAACCAAAATTCACATTTACTAAACTTAGCATACAACTGTTTCTCACGCAGAGTTTGTAGCACGATTCTCAAATGCTCGACATGCTGCGTCTCATCACACAAATAGATCAAAATATCATCAATGAACACCACTACAAAGCGATCCAAATACGATCTGAATATCCGATTCATCAGATCCATAAACACTGCAGGAGCATTTGTTAGTCCGAAAGGCATCACTAAGAATTCGTAATGTCCGTACCTGCTCGAAAGCGATTTTGGCACATCGGATTCTTTAACTCTTAAATCGATAGTAACTCGATCTCAAATCTATCTTTGAAAACACTATAGCTCCTCTCAGCTGATCAAACAAATCATCAATAGGAGGCAACGGATATTTGTTCTTTATCGTTACTTTGTTCAACTGTCGATAATCAATACACATTCTAATACTTCCATCTTTCTTTTTCACGAATAACACAGGAGCTCCCCAGGGTGAGAAACTCGATCGTGCAAATCCTCTGTCAGTCAATTCCTGCAGCTGAGACTTTAACTCTTTCAATTCTGTTGGTGACATTCTATACGGGGCTATCGAAATAGGAGTGGTCCCCGGCACTAATTCAATACCAAATTTGACTTCCCGAATCGGAGGTAATCCCGGTAATTCTTCAGGAAACACATCTGGAAACTAACATACTACAGGCACAGATTCAACTTTCTTTTCCAACACTTTTGTATCAATCACGTACGCCAAATAAGCTTTACAACCCTTTCTCACATAGTTCATAGCTTTCATCGCATATACAACAACTGGTAATCCTTTCATATCATTGGATTCTATTCGAACTAGCTCACCATTCTGACTTTTCAACTCAATACTCTTCCTTTTACAATTCACGATGGCATTATGCAGAGTAAGCCAATCCATACCCAGAATTATGTCAAACTCATCAAATGGTAGTAACATCAAATTAATCAGAAAACAAACATCCCGAAACATCAATGGACAATTCTTGCACACCTTATCCACCAAAACACACTTTCCTAAGGGATTCGATACTCTAATCACAAATTCAGTAGACTCAACAGGTAGAGTCTTACTTGATACTAGATTCACACACACATATGAATGAGTAGATCCTGGATCTATCAATGCAATGACTTCAGTATAAAATAAAGTGAAAGTACCAGGAGATGACGTTTGGAGATGATGCTTCCTCTCGCACGCACGTCTGCATAATCTCGGGCAGTGCTCGCCTCGACCACACGGTGTGTGTCATGAGTCCCCTTTGGCTTCCACTCACATTTCTCGGTGATTACGGGTGGTCTACCCTAGCCGTCACATTACTCGGTCTTTCATTCTGAACATTTTCCTCTTCGACCATCTTTGGGCAATCTCGAATAAAATGATCTCGAGATCCACATTTATAACAAACTCTATTGTTGTACTTGCCCCAGCATTATCCCACATGTCGTCTTCCACACTGTCTACACTCAGGTTTGTTACCTTTAGCACTATCAACACTTGATTCTACTGGAGCTTGAGTTCTCGGGCCAACACTTAGTCTTGCGTGATCTCTATTTGGATGTCCAAACGAAGCATTTGATCGGTTGCTTGCATCTTTGAATCTCTTCGTCGAAGGTTGAGAAAACCTACTCATCAATCTTTTTCTTTCATCACGAGCTTCAGAATCAGCTTTCTTCTTTTCTTTACTGAGCTCTTCGGCTTTAAAAGCTCTTTCAACTAACACAACAAATTCATTTATATCAAGTATCCCAACCAATAACTTAATATCCTCGTTCAACCCTTCTATGAAGCTTTACACATAGTAGCTTCGGTCGAAACACATTCCCGTGCATACTGGCTCAGTCTCACAAATTCTCGCTCATACTCGGTAACTGACAAACGGCCCTATTTCAGCTCTAAAAACTCTTTACGTTTCTGATCAATGAAGCTTTGACTGATATACTTCTTTCTTAATTCAACTTGAAAGAAATCCCAAGTGATTCTCTCTCTCGGAACCACGAATGTCAATGTTTTCCACCAATTATAAGCCGTATCTCTCAACAAAGAAACTGCACACTTGATACATTCATTAGAGGTTAACGATATCTCATCAAATACTCATATTGTATTCTCGAGCCAAAACTCGGCTCGCTCAGTATCGTCATCAGATGTGGCCCTGAACTCTTCGGCCCCATACTTCCGGATCTTATCCACAGGAGGTTTATTCAATCGAATCGGATCTATCACTTGTGGCACAACAGGTACTTGTGGGGGTGGAGGTTGTGGAGCAGTCGGATTTGTTCGAACGAACTCCAAAAACCACTCACTCATCTTACGGAAGAAGGCTTGCTTAGCCTCTCCTCCTCACTACTTTCATTTGGCCTAGTTGTGGTGGTGTTGTCCCTTGGCGGGAGCAGCGTTACTCTCTTCATCATCGCCAAGAATCGCTTTCGATCAGGATCAATTACTATACGAAAACACATTTATAACTGTCAGAATTCATCACACTATCGCAATTTCATATATGGCATATATAGCTAGACTCACACACGCTACGTTAGTCCGAGAATCGACTAAACCGTAGAACTGATACCAATAAAATGTAACACCCCTAACCCGTATCCGTCGCTGGACTAGGCTTAATGGCGTTACCAGACAGATCGAAAACATTTACAGAAATGTCATACAATTTCATATCAACCTCAAACATAATGTCCCTTTAGTAGGTCATCGAGACCTAAAACATGCTTATAAACCGGGACGGTACTAAACCGGAACACATACAAAATTTCACGAAAATTTAAAACTTTTCTAAGTTTCAGGGGTTACACGCCCGTGTAGGCAAGCCGTGTGCCTCCCACGGCTGCTGGACACCCCCGTATGTCCTCCCTGTGGTCGAAACTAACCTCACATCCACGGCCACCAAGCACGCCCGTGTGCCTTGGCCGTGGTCGAATCTGACTTCACATCCACGGCCACCAAGCACGCCCGTGTGCTAAGGCCGTGTACTCTTAGGCCATATACTGACTTTCTCACACGGCTAGACACGCCCGTGTGTCTTGGCCGTGTGCTATTAGGCTAGCTACTGACTTAGCCCCACGGTCACTAGGCACGCCCGTGTGCCTTAATCGTGTAGGCAAAACAGGCCATTTGCAAGGCCAATTTGCCACCCACACAAGGGTCAAACCTACAAGCACATTTAAGCATACTTCCACACACAAATTGGCAACCAATTCTCATGTCAAAAGATCAACATATCATCTTATATCATTTCATTTCTAACATGTCAACTTAGGAACTAAATTACACAACTTGAACACATTCAATATCAAACATGATTCATCCCCAAATTCACTAAATCATACTAGCATCATACCATCACTAAGATTACCATTCATAAGACATTTTCTTTACTCACAAGCTATACCAAAATATGCACCATATATCAAAGCCACACATGCATTTTACCAACATTTATCTAGCCACATCACATGGCTATTTACACATCTCAAACATGTCTTACAAAACTAGCCTATACATGCCATATTTCAACTATGTACATCTTTCCCAAAAGTACCAAAATAGATTGCCGATAGTGTGATAGAGAATGCTGACGATCTCCGGATCTGAGCTAGCTTTACTGACACTGCAAAGCAAAGAAACAAATCACACAGTAAGCTTCCCAAAGCTTAGTAAGTTCATACCATAACACATTTAACTCAAACAAACCACTACATAGATTATTTCACATATACATATATATATCATACCATCCGACACTAAATTGCTCATTTAACATTTCGTAATCTCATTCATAGATTCATCAACCACTTAGGTTCCGAGCGTACCTTAGCCAACACCTAGTAGTTAATTATATTTGCTACTCAATACTCACTTTTCTCTTTCGATCAACTTCCGTCTGTTCTTTAATTCAATCGCACACTTAGTGCCCCTATATTTAGCCGAAGCTTAATTATCATCACACACATAGTGCATTTAAATCAAACCATTCTTCAATCGGTATCGCACACACAATGCCAACCACGAAGTCGAAGCTTATATTATTTCGCACACACAGTGCTGATCATCTCGATCATGTTTCTGAATACGCACACTTAGTGCCACATAGCTCAAACTCAACTCTCAAATAGCATCCACATTTCAATATCATTATAATATTCATTTCATAGCATTTAACATAACTAGATGTTTGTATTATGTCCGAACTTACCTCGGACGTTGAACTATCGCAATGGTCGATCAATCGAGCACTCTATCTTTGCCTCGATCTCGATCCGAACCTCTCCTTTCTTGGTCTATACACATTCAAATTCAATCCATTCAATCACCAAATCATTCATTTTAGTCCAAACACACATATTTAGGGCATTTTACGAAATAGCCCTCACATTTTCGCATTTCAACACTTTAGTCCTTAATTCATAAAATCATCAAATACTCATAATTAGCTTGCACCCATGCCTAGCCGAATTCTCACTATATTCATACAAGCCCAGACATTTCATTTATTTCACATTTTAATCCTTCAAAATGCTATTTGCTCAATTTAGCCCTAGTTAGCTAAATTCATCAAAAATTCAAGAACAAAACATGTTCAATAAACTCATATTTTTCATTTAACACCAACACTCATCACAAAGCTCACCATTTCATCAATGGCACATTTCATAAACATCATCAATTCACAAAATTTAAGCATGGTTTTAAAGAGCACAAAGCAACGATCACAAAAACGTAGAAATTATCAAAAACCGAAGCAAAACATACCTTAAATTTTGAATCACAAGCTAGCCGAAAGTTTAGTGTTCTTCCTTCTTTTTATTTTCTTTGTTTTTCGACACTAAGCATGAATGAACAACCCCCACTTTCCATTTCATTTAATTATAATATCATGCTTTTATCTTTTATAAATAATAAATAAAAGCCTTATATTAAACAACATGCCATCCACCACTCTCACATTTGGCTAAATTGCAATATAAATCCTCCCAATTATAAAGACAACAACAATTTAGCACTTATCAATTAGTACACAACATTTTTCACTTTTCGCGATTAAGTCCTTTCTCTTAATTCAGCACACAATCGATAAAATTATCACACAGAATTTTCACACAGACTATGCCACATACTATTCACACAGAAAATAATATTAAATTATCATTCCGACCTCAGATTTGTGGTCTCAAAACCACTATTCTGCCTAGGGTCCAAACCAGGCTGTTACAGGTATCCTCGTTATTCTGAATCTTTAACCGGGACTTCAACTTAACACATTCTCATATCAATCTTATCGAAGCATCATAAATTAATTTCATGGAATTTACATTCATTTCTCATAAAATAAAATAATTACAAGTATAGTAACAATGTATAGCTTTAGTTTCATACAAACTTACCTCGGTACTCAAAATGTGCGTAGATGTTCAATTTAGTCCAATACTTTGTTCTTGCCTCGATTTCGGTCCAGGCTTCGTGTTTCTTGATCTATAATAACAATTTCACTTGTTTAATATTTACATTGACTAAATTGACTCATAAATCATACTTTGGCAAAATTACAATTTTTCCCCTAAACTTTCACATAATTACACTTTTACCCCTAGGCTCGTAAAATATTTTTTATTCAACTTTCTTGTATTTTAAGCCTAGCCGAATCTTTTCCTTAACTACAAAAACCTCTAATTTCTACTATTTCACCCATGTATGACCACTTTCATAACTTTTGCAATTTGGTCCCTTTATGCATTTTTCATGAAAATCACTTAGAAAAAGATGTTTATCATGCATCAAACTTTCATATTCTTCCATAAAACATCAAAATACATGCATTTTATACATGGATAAATTTTTGAACATAAACCCTAGCTCATAATATAGCTAGAAATAGCTAAACCGAGCTACGAGGATCTCAAAAATACGAAGAACATTAAAAATGGGGCTAGGTTACACTTACTATCAAGCTTGGAAGTTGAAGAAACCCTAACTATGGCTCCTTAGTGATTTTCGACCATGGGAGAAGAAGATGGACACAATTTTGACTTCTTTTTCCCTTTTTAATCTTTTATTAACCAATTGACTAAAATGCCCTTGAGGCCTTCCTTTAGATTTTTCCTTCCCATGTCCATTTTTGTCCATCATCAAATATAATGGTTTAATTGCTAAGTAAGGACCTCTAATAATTTTTATAATTCTATTTCATACTTGAATCTTCTAGAATCTCATATTTTCTAATCTTTGCAATTTAGTCCTAATGGACAAATTGACCACTAATGAATAAAATTTCCTTATGAAATTTTCACTTAATCGTGCAAACATATTATAAGCCTCATAAAAATCATAAAACACATATTTCTACTTCAGATTTGGGGTCTCGTACCACTATTCTGACTAGGCCCTAAATCGGGCTGTTACATCACACGCCCATGTCAATAGGCTGTGTGCCTCACACGACTACAGACACACCCGTGTCTCAGGCCGTGTGGAAACAGGGCATACATATTGACTTGGGTCACACGGCCGACCACACGCCCGTGTGTCTAGCCCGTGTGCCCTTCGAAATGGCCACACACGCCCGTGTGTCAGGCCGTGTACTAGGCCATGCCAAACCTGTAGGGTATACTGACTTATGCAACACGGCCAAGTCACACGCCCGTGTGCTAGGCCGTGTGCCATTTAGGGGGTATACTGACTTGTGACACACGGCCAATCACACGCCCGTGTGTGAGGCCGTGTGGAGCATACTGACTTCAATTTAATTTCAACACCAGGGGACACACGACCGTGCAACATGACCGTGTGTTGCACACGGCTGAGACACACGCCCGTGTCTCTGCCCATGTGGACAAAAATAGGCCTTTTGTATAGCCATTTTGCCACTCTATTTTTACTTGCATATACAAGCATAAATTGCAACATTTCACAACTCAATTGGCAGTCAATCCATTACATTTCAAACACATTTTATACCATTTCAACATAGCATTCAAATACCTAAATAATATCATGCATTTTCCATTCATGTGACTAATTCAAATCAAGTCATTAATTGCATATTTCCATTCCATCTACTACTTGCAAAAACATACCATATTTATAAAATCATACATAACCAAAACATTATACCAAATTAAGCCAAATAACATGGCTTAAACTTACACCATAACATGTACCAAAATTACTAGTTCAAGTAACCATAACTATCATCTTATAACTAGCCTATACATGTCATATTTACATATATCCACAAATTCAAAAGTACCAATCGACAACTGGATAGTGTGATGAGTAACTCTGACTTTATCCGAATCGAGCGAGCTATCGAACCTCTATAATACACGAAAAAGAAACAGAGTAAGCTGTATAGCTTAATAAGCCCGTATAATATAGAAATAATCTTACCATTTGTTACAAAATCAAACCATTAAAAAAAATAAATCAAATTCACTTGCCAAATGCCTAAACACAAGCATTCATCAATTTGTTAGTCTCATAAATACATATATTCAACCTTTATCCCAATTTCATACTAAATTCATGTAACATATAAAACACATGTAACAATTCATTCACATTCATATAATCAACAATCCATAATATAAATAGTAATTCATTTCTATAAATAGTACTTCATCCGTATAAACAGAATTTATTCCCGTTGAACCTATTAGAACTTCAAAGGATACTCGGGTGATATACATCAGTAATCCGACAATTCATTATCATTTCCGCTCTTTCGAGCTATGATCAGTAAGCTCCTCCTGAGTTGATGGATAGTAAGCTCTTTTGAGCTGAAACGGTAAGCTCTAACAAGCTAAAAATAGTAAGCTCTTACAAGTTGATATATCGGTAAGCACATACGAGCTATGGTGAGTCCGCAACAAGTGCAGGAGCTCGACCAAAACGGTAACCCTAGTGACATATTACTCGTATCCTACGAATTCATACGGTTCAAACGGGGCTCGGTAACATCCAATCTATATCAAATAGAAATTCATATTCCAAGTATATCAATTTCTCAATTATAAATATACATTTCAAATAATTACAAGTTTTTAACAGTTCGATTCTAATTATACGAACTTACCTCGAGTTCCTCAGATAGAAACTATCGACTATTCGTCCACTTTTCCTTTTCCCCGATCTAAACCCAATCTCGGTTTATCTTGATCTATATATTATCAAAATCAGCTTATTTAATCAACTATTTATGCAATTTAGTCCAAAACACACATTAGGGCTATTTTACACATTTTCCCCTAAACTTTCACATTTTTACAGTTTAGTCCTTATTACATAAAATTGCAAATTAATGCAATTAAGCCCTTAACTAAGCTAGCCAAATTTCATAGGGACTCCTAGCAGCCCATATCTTTCATTATTTCACATATTTACCACATAAATTTTACATTTTCACAAGTTAATCCATTTTTGACATTTTTGTCAAAAATCACTTTACAAAATTAGTTTAACTATCAACAAATATTCAAAATCCATCATCAACCATCAAATTACTAAAACATTCAACAATGGTAACATGTTAAATCTTTAACAATTTTGAAATCAGAGATACGAGCTAGCTAGATTAAGCTGCAACGATATCGAAAACGTAAAAATCATTAAAAACTGAGCAAAAATGGACTTACAAGCAAGCAAGACAATGGCCGAACCTTCAAAATGCAACAATGGATTCTTTCTTCTTCTTATTTTCGGTCAAAACAATGAGAAAGAAAGATGATACTTTTCTTTTATTAATTTACTAACATGTATTTATCCATTTACTAAAATAACCTTGAATTTTAACCATTATAATTGACCTAACCATGCACATAAATGTCCACTTACACAACCATTGGTCTAATTTTAACATAAGGACTCCCACAATTTAATACTTTTAACTATTAGAACTCAAATTTTACGCTTTACGCGACCTTTTTACCGAATTAAGCATTCAAACAATAAAATTTCTTTAAGAAACTTTCACTTAATAATTCTATCATGCTGCAAACTTTAATAAAATAATAAAATAAATATTTTGGCCACGGATTTGTGGTCCTGAAACCACTGTTCCGATTTGACCTAAAAACGGGCTGTTACAACTCTCTCCCTTAGGGACTTTCATCCCCGAAAATCTTACCAGTGAATAGGTTAGGGTACTATTTTCGTATAGCTTCCTTGGGTTCCCACGTAGCTTCCTCAATCCCGTGTTTATGCCAAAGAACTTTCACTAGGGCTATGCGTTTATTTCTAAATTCTTTGATTTAACGAGCTAAAATCCTTATCGGTTTTTCGCTTTACGTCAAATATGCCTATATCTCAACATCTACCAGAGAAATCACATGTGACGGATCGGATCTATATCGGCATAACATAGAAACATGGAAGACATTATGAATCTTTTCAAGTTCTGACGGTAAAGCTAGTCGATATGCTACAGGCCCTATTCTTTCAATGATCTCGTAAGGTCCGATAAATCGCAGACTTAACTTTCCTTTACGGCCGAATCGAAGAACCTTTTTCCACGGTGACACCTTTAAACACACTCGGTCCCTGACCTGAAATTCAATTTCTTTACGTTTTAAATCAGCGTATGATTTCTGTTGATCTGAAGCTGCTTTTAAACTGTCGCAAATCGTTTTCACTTTTTCTTCAGTTTCTCTGATCAATTCAACCCCGTGAATCTTTTTCTCACTTAGTTCAGTCCAATATAGCAGAGTTCAACATTTGTGACCATATAAAGCTTCGTACGGTGCCATCTTTATTCTCGTCTAAAAACTATTATTATACGCAAACTTAATCAACAGCAAGTATTTTTCCCAATTGCCTTCAAACTCTAAAATACAACATCTCAACATGTCCTCGAGAATCTGAATAACTCTTTCGGTCTGACCGTCAGTCTGAGGATGAAAAGCTGTACTGAAATTCAACTTCGTACCTAAAGCTTCTTGCAGTTTCTTCCAAAATCGCGATGTAAATCTCGGATCTCTATCAGAAATAATAGATAGTGGCACCCCGTGCGATTGAACAATCTCAAAAATGTACAATTCAGCTAATCTATCAAGTGAGTAATCTATACGTACCGGTATGAAATGAGCAGATTTCGTTAGTCGATCAACGACGACCCATATAGCATCTTTCTTTTTCAGAGTTAGGGGCAATCCCGACACAAAATCTATTGTAACTCTATCCCACTTCCACTCGGGAATCATCACAGGCTGCAGTAAACCAAATGGTACTTGATGTTCAGCTTTGACTTGCTGACAGATCAAACATTTAGAAACAAACTCTGATATATCTTTTTTCATGCCTTGCCACCAGTAAAACTGTTCCAAATCGTTATACATTTTGGTACTTCCTAGATGAACAGGTAAGCAACTATGGTGTGCTTCGTGCAAAATCTTCTGAATGAGTTCTAAATTTCTCGGTATGCAAATTCTATTCCAGAACCTTAAACAATCATCGGTTCCAATCTGAAACTCTGAATCAGGGATATTCTCACATTGAATCCATTGAACTTGTAATTCACGATCCCTTTTCTGAGATTCACAAATTTGTTGAAGAAATACCAGTTTAGCTTTTAATTCAGCTAAAATAGACCCATCATCACAAATCATCAACTAGATATTCATTGCTCGTAACGCAAAAAAAAAGATTTTCGGCTTAGGGTATCAGCAACAATATTAGATTTTTCTGGGTGATAATCAATCACAAATTCATAGTCTTTCAATAACTCGAGCCATCTTCGTTGTCGCAGATTCAAATCTTTCTATGACATCAGGTACTTTAAGCTCTTGTGATCCTTATAAATGTGGCATTTATCACCGTATAAGTAGTGTCACCAAATTTTCAATGCGAACACAATTGCAGCCAACTCAAGGTCGTGCGTCAGATAATTCTTTTCATGCGGTTTCAATTGTCGAGAAGCATAAGCTATAACTTTTCCTTCTTGCATCAGAACACATCCCAAACCATTTAATGACGCGTCACTAAAAATCACAAATTCTTTCCCCGATTCAGGTTGAACCAAAACTGGTGCTTCAGTTAACAGTACTATCAACTGTTCAAAACTCTGCTGACATTTTTCTGACCATTCGAATTTCACATCTTTTTGAAGTAGTCGTGTCATCGATGTTGCAATCATCGAAAATCCTTTCACGAATATTTGATAATAACCAGCTAAACACAGAAAACTACAGACTTTAGACACATTTCTTGGAGGTTTCCAATCAACAATAGCAAAAATCTTACTCGGGTCAACTCTAATACCGTCAGCTGAAGCAATATGCCCCAGAAATTCAACCTCTCGAAGCCAAAACTCACATTTACTGAACTTTACAAATAATTGCTTATCACGTAGAGTTTGTAACACAACTCTCAAGTGATCGATATGTTCAGATTCATCCCGCGAATAGATCAGAATGTCGTCAATGAATATAACAACAAATCTGTCTAAATACGGTCTGAATATCCGGTTCATCAAGTCCATAAAAACTGCGGGAGCATTAGTTAATCCAAAAGGCATAACAAGAAATTCATAATGTCCGTACCTTGTTCTGAATGCGGTTTTCGGCATATCCGACTCTTTAACTCGCAACTGATAATAACCCGATCTCAAATCAATCTTTGAAAATATTGTAGCCCCTTTCAACTGATCAAATAAATCATCAATCCGTGGTAGAGGGTATTTGTTCTTTATAGTCACTTTATTCAGCTGTCTATAATCGATACACATTCTCATCGTGCCATCTTTCTTTTTCACGAACAATACCGGTGCACCCCAAGGCGAATAACTCGGTCGTGCAAAACCTCAGTCTGTAAATTCTTGCAACTGAGCTTTTAACTCTTTTAATTCTGTTGGAGCCATTCTGTATGGAGCTATCGATATAGGTGTTATTCCCGGTACTAATTCAATACCAAATTCAACTTCTCTGATCGGTGGCAAACCTGGTAATTCTTCTAGAAATACATCTGAAAACTCACAAACAACAGGTACAGATTCAATCTTTGATTCAGATACCTTCGTATCGAATACATATGTAAGATATGCATCACAGCCCTTTTTCATACTTTTTTGGGCTAACATAGACGATATCACAGTAGGTAATTCACTCGAATCATCTGACTCAATCCGAAGAATTTCACCATTTTGGCATTTCAATTCGATAGTCTTTTGTCTACAATTCACAACTGCATCATGCGTAGTCAGCCAGTCCATACCCAAAATCACATCAAACTCATCGAACGGTAGAAGCATCAAGTCAGCCTGAAAATAATAACCCCGAGTCATCAAAGGACAATTCTTATAAATTTTATCAACTAACACAGATTTGCCTTAGGGGTTCGATACTTTAATTACAAACTTTATAGACTCGACATGTAAACTATTTTTAAATACTAAATTCATACAGATATATGAATAGGTTGATCCAGGATCTATCAACGCAACTATATCAGTATCAAAAAGAGAAAAAGTATCGATAATAACGTCTGGCGATGATGCCTCCTCACGTGCACGGATAGCATAAGCTCGGGCAGGTGCTCGTGCCTCAGATCTCACAGCAGAATCTCTCGTAGCACCTCGGTTACCACTCGTATTTCTAGTGTTTCAGGGTAGTCTCCCTCTAGTAGCTATATTACTCACTTTCGCTGGTTGATCTCTTTCAGCTATAGACTTTTCTGGACAGTCCCGGAGATAATGATTAAGAGATATACATCTAAAACAAGCTCCGCTCACTATTCTGCATTCACCGTAATGTCGCTTGTTGCAATGCTTACATTCAGGTACAACATTTCTAACACTACCCACACAGGCAACAGATGTCGTTTGAGGTTTAGAGCTGAAATTTCTTGCATCTCAATCTCTGATCGAAATCCCTGCAAAAGCAGTAGTACGAGGATGATATTCTTTAGATTTCTTTGATGCTAACTGATGTGATTTTCCCGCAAATCTTTTTCTAAAGTTTCTAGCCTCAAAATCGGATTTCCTTTTCTCTTTGCTAAGCTTTTCGGCTTTGCAGGCTCTATCAAATAGAACAACGAACTCTTTCAGCTCTAGAATCCCAACTAATAGTCTGATTTCTTCATTTAACCCATCTTCGAATATTTTACACATTATAGCCTCAGAAGAAACATATTCACGAGCATATTTGCTGAGTTGTACAAACTCTCTTTCGTATTCCGTTACTGACATACGACCCTATTTCAATTCAAGAAATTCCTTTCTTTTCTGATCAATGAACCTTTGGCTGATGTATTTCTTTCTGAATTCAACTTGGAAGAATTCTCATGTAACTCTTTCTCGAGGAACTACAAATATCAAGGTATTCCACCACTGATACGCAGTGTCTCTCAACAATGATACAGCACATTTTAAACATTCTTTAAGTGTGCATGACAGTTCGTCAAATACCCGAATCGTGTTCTCAAGCTAAAACTTGGCTCTCTCAGGATCATCGCTAACAGTAGCTCTAATAAGTGGCTTATTCAATCACAAAGGATCCATACCTTGAGGAACTACGGGGATCGGTTGGGGAATAGGTGGGGGTGGAGGTTGTTGAGCAGCCGGGTTCGTACAAATGTATTGTGTGAACCATTCGTTCATCATTTGGAAGAAGGCTTCTTTAGCCTCTCCTCCTTAGCTACCCGTTACGGGTTTAGAGTCAGATGGTGCTGTCCCTTGTACTGGAGAAGGTGCGTTACTCTCGATCTCATCAACTACGGCTCGATCAGGATCCATTTGCTATATAAAAAAAAATTTAAAAACGTCAGGAGTCATCACACTATCACAGTTTAGATATATGGATTGTATAGCTAGACTCACATACGTTACGTTAGTCCTAGAATTGACTAAACCGTAGCTCTGATACCGATAAATGTAACACCCCTCACCCGTATCTAATGCCGGAATAGGGTTACAGAGTATTACCGGACTTCTAACACATTTAACTATATTTTTTCAATCATTTGATCAATTTAAACAATCATTATTCAATCTCAATCATTTTGTCCCTTATAATAGCTTTCGAGGCCTTAAACAGGCTTTAGGAGCGGTTCGGGACTAAACTGATAACTTATAAAAGTTTTGAAAACTTAGAAAAATTTCAAACATACAGGGGTCACACACCCATGTGAACAGGCCGTGTGCCTTACATGACTACAGACACGCCCGTGTCTCAGGCCGTGTGGAAACATGTATACATACTGACTTGGGTCACACGGCCAAACACACACCCGTGTTTCTAGCCCGTGTGCCCTTCGAAATGGACACACACACCCGTGTGCCAGGCCGTGTACTAAGCCGTGCCAAACCTGTAGGGTATACTGACTTACGCAACACGGCCAAGTCACACGCCCGTGTGCTAGGCCGTGTGCCATTTAGTGGGGTATACTGACTTGTGACACACAGCCAACCACACACCCGTGTGTGAGGCCGTTTGGAGTATACTGACTTCAATTTAATTTCAACACCAGGGGACACACGGCCGTGCAACATGATCGTGTGTCGCACATGGCTGAGACACACGCCCGTGTCTCTGCCCGTGTGGACAAAAATAGGCCATTTGTATAGCCATTTTGCCACCCTATTTTTACTTGCATATACAAGCATAAATTTCAACATTTCACAACTCAATTGGCGGCCAATCCATGACATTTCAAACACATTTTATACCATTTCAACATAGCATTCAAATACCTAAATAATATCATGCATTTTCTATTCATGTGACTAATTCAAATCAAGTCATCAATTGCATATTTCCATTCCATCTACTACTTGCCAAAACATACCATATTTATAAACTCATACATAACCAAAACATTGTACCAAATTAAGCCAAATCACATGGCTTAAACTTATACCATAACATGTACCAAAATTACTAGTTCAAGTAACCATAACTATCATCTTATAACTAGCCTATACATGCCATATTTACATATATCCACCAATTCAAAAGTACCAATCGACAACTGGATAGTGTGATGCATAACTACGACTTTATCCAAATCGAGCGAGCTATCGAACCTCTATAATACACGAAAAAGAAACAGAGTAAGCTTTATAGCTTAGTAAGCCCATATAATATAGAAATAATCTTACCATTTGTTACAAAATCAAACCATTAAACAAAATAAATCAAATTCACTTGCCAAATGCCTAAACACAAGCATTCATCAATGTGTTAGTCTCATAAATACATATATTCAACCTTTATCCCAATTTCATACTAAATTCATGTAACATATAAAACACATGTAACAATTCATTCACATTCATATAATCAACAATCCATAATATAAACAGTAATTCATTCGTATAAACAGTACTTTATCTATATAAACAGAATTTATGCCCATTGAACCTATTAGAACTTCAAAGGATACTGGGTGATATACATCAGTAATCTGTCAATTCATTATCATTTCCGCTCTTTCCAGCTATGATCAGTAAGCTCCTCTGAGCTGATGGATAGTAAGCTCTATTGAGCTGAAACGGTAAGCTCTAACGAGCTGAAAACAGTAAGCTCTTACGAGCTGATATATCGGTAAGCTCATACGAGCTATGGTGAGTCCGCAACAAGTGCAAGAGCTCGACCAAAACGGTAACCCTAGTGACATGTCACTCGTATCCTACGAATTAATACGGTTCAAATGGGGCTCGGTAACCATCAATCTATATCAAATAGGCATTCATATTCCAAGTATATCAATTTCTCAATTATAAACATACATTTCAAATAATTACAAGCATTTAAAAGTTCGATTCTAATTATACGAACTTACCTCGAGCTGCTCGAATGGAAACTATTGACTATTTGTCCACTTTTCCTTTTCCCCGATCTAAACCCGATCTCGATTTATCTTGATCTATATATTATCAAAATTAGCTTATTTAATCAACTATTTATGTAATTTAGTCCAAAACACACATTAGGGCTATTTTACACATTTGCACCTAAACTTTCACATTTTTACAATTTAGTCCTTATTACATAAAATTGCAAATTAATGCAATTAAACCCTTAACTAAGCTAGCCGAATTTCATAGGGACTCCTAGCAGCCCATATCTTTCATTATTTCACATATTTACCACATAAATTTTACATTTTCACAAATTAATCCCTTTTTGACATTTTTGTCAAAAATCACTTTACAAAATTAGTTTAACTATCAACAAATATTCAAAATCCATCATCAACAATCAAATTACTCAAAAATTCAACAATGGTAACATGTTAAATCTTTAACAGTTTTGAAATCGGAGATACGGGCTAGCTAGATTAAGCTGCAACTGTAACGCCCCAAAAGTCCTTTATAATTATTCTCGTATGTTTGTGACACAAATATCTGTCTGCTCCAGTGGTTAAGTGTTCTGGAAGTGTCTGAGAAGTCTTGGGTTCAAGCCTTAGCTTGGGCAAAATTTTGTTTTTAATTAAGTAAACCTCTATCTTTAGCCAGTAGGCTTATAATTATATGTTGGTAAAACATGGCAGAATGGGCCTGCTGGTCTAGTGGATAAGTAGAGTGTTGACGTGTTGGAGTTCCTGTGTTCGAGTACTGGTGTGGGCATTATTTTTGCTATTTTGGACGGCTAGAGTTTATATTTCATTAAAAGTCTGAGTAGTGGGAAGGTTGGAGAGTTTGTAGGAGAAGATTTGGGGATTTTGAAGTTATCCCATATTTGGTTGGCTGAAAATTTTGGCACTCTTCCTCTCACTCCCACAATTCTTTTGGTTTTGGCAATTTTCTCTCTTTTCACCTTGTTTGCTTTTCTGTCGATTTTCACCCTTTTTTCTTTGGCTGTCGACTTTAGCTTTTGGTTTTTTTTCTTTTCTCATCCTTCCTTATAGCCGAAACCTGCCTCTTCTCGCCGTTCTCTTTTTGTTCTTTGTCCAATCAATTTTTGGTGCGCAACGGTTGTTTCCTTACTCTCCCTGTCGAAGTGGTTGCTTCACCAAACACCTCCCTTTTTGCTGTCAATTTCGCTACCTACAATCCCTATTTTTAGTTTCTTTCTTCTTATTTATTTATTTTGGTTAAGTTACCAATTATTGCTAGGGGTGCGGTTATTCTATCTTTTGTCTCTGTCGAATCGTTGTGCTTTTGGCCTTCTTTTTGGTTGTAGGCCGATAATTTCTTTCCCCTATACATGGATTTACGCTTTCGGTAAGTTGATTTTCATTTTGTTTCAAGCTAGTCATGCGAATACTTATTAATAGAGGTTCAGCTGGAATACAGGTACTAATCGTGGAGCTAGTGATCACTCTTTATCAACGGTTTAAGTGTGTAAGGCCTCAGTTGTTCAACCAAGGCAAGTGGCAGTCGACCTTTTGGACAAGTGTTTTGAAGAGGGGTCGTGTAATCCAATTGTTATGTCATTAATTGTGTGTTATGGTCGAACATAGGTTTGGAGTACTCAAGAACGGTGTGCGCATTTTTGGTAACCAGGTGTGTAAACACGACTTTGGAAATAGAAATCAGCGAAAAGCCAGAAAACGTGAAAGTTAATGCCACACAGGCGTGGGCCGCCCGTGTGGTAGGTCGTGTGATCAGACACGGGCGTGTGATCGACGAGGTAGGTCATATGCGATTCATGGGCCAGGCCAAATTGGGCCTTGTGGGCCCCACACGAGCGTGTGGGATTATTGGGCCAGGCCGTGTGATCCATACAGCTAAGGCCATTTTGAGCCTTGTGGGCCACACGAGCGTGCGGGTCCACATGGGCAAACTACATGGGCTTGTGAGCTCATTTTCACTGTTTGACTACTAAGGTTGCACGGGTCGCCCGAGTCGACTATGGACCTACTTTAGGATCGGTAAGATTACCTAGATCCCTAATTGACTGAATGACTGTTATATCCATGTACATTATATATATACATGTACGACTGTATTGTGAGCATGCTGTTAAAACTGTACTGAATACATAAATGATACCATGATTTAGCATGACATGATTGTATGATGCATTGCATGGGGATGGGTTTATATGGATCGGAGGAAGTGTACTGAAAGGTTCGAGCCTAACTTACTGGCAGCTCAGCTGTAAACTACTATCTAGTGCCGCAACCGGTACTACTTGGAGTGTAGGGATGGGTGGGTTGATTATATCCCCACATAGAGTGTAGGGTTGGACGGAGATAGAGTGTAGAGGCTGGATGGTTAGGACTTGTATACTGCATATTGTGATATCTTGCATCGATTCGATATCAGTAATGGGCCAAGGCCCAAATGCATGATGCCTCAGATCTTGAGATGGGCTAAAGCCCAAACCGAGCATCATCATCGATTACGAATAGGGCTTAGGCCCGCATTGTGATTGCCTTACATGCATCTGTCTGTTTGTACTATTTGGGATTACACACTGAGTTTTCGTAAACTCACCCTTCTATTTTAACTGTACAAGTAATCCCCAAACATAGGCGGATCGGTGCGGTGGAGGACTCAGCGGTGGCCACATGACCCATTTCGTTCTATTTTAGTACTTAATTATAATTTTGATTTTATTTTGGGGTATTTTACTGTAATAATGGCCTTTTTGGATTTTCATGGTTAATTTGGGATTTCTATTGTTTTGATTTACAACTGCTAGTAGTAGGGTTAATCGAGTTTTCAAAAAGAATCAACCGTTTTAACAAAATACACTCAAATACGCAAACTGATTTACAAAGCTTCCGCAATAAGTGACGTTTTGAAAAATTAACAACGTTTTGAAAAAGAATAATTTTGTGATAATGAACTACGTTTGAAAATTAACAACGCATCCTAGAATTAACACAAGATTTTGTATAGAGGTTAAATAGAAAAGAGGTTTTTACGATAACTCATTTATTTCAAAAAACACTACCATGTGACATCGCCAGATTCGGCCATAACGTTTAGGTCGAGTTTGGGGTGTTACAGCAACGATATCAAAAACGTAAAAATCATTAATAATCGAGCAAAAATGGACTTACAAGCAAGCAAGACAATGGCCGAACCTTCAAAATGCAACAATGGAGTCTTTCTTCTTCTTATTTTCGGTCAAAACAATGAGGAAGAAAGATGATACTTTTATTTTATTAATTTACTAACATATATTTATCCATTTACTAAAATAACCTTGAATTTTAACCATTATAATTCACCTAACCATGCACATAAATGTCCACTTACACAACCATTGGTCTAACTTCAACATAAGGACTCCCACAATTTAATTTCATAGCTATTTAATACTTTTAACTATTAGAACTCAAATTTTACGCTTTACGTGATTTAGTCCTTTTTACCGAATTAAGCATTCAAAAAATAAAATTTCTTTACGAAACTTTCACATAATAATTCTATCATGTTGTAAACTTTAATAAAATAATAAAATAAATATTTTAGCCTCAGATTTGTGGTCCCGAAACCACTGTTTCGATTTGACCTAAAAACGGGCTGTTACAGTAACCTAGCGGAAGATGGTCATGGGAAATAATGCATTCATGGTGCCTAGTGTGTAAGCTAACGAATGATAGTGTAAACAAGGATTGTGAACAAGGATCCATCATTAAGGGAGTCCAGAGATACCATATAGACTAGTAGTGTAACATATGTACACCGGTCAGTCCCTAAGGAATGGAGGGGTGGTTAGAACCCATTGATGAAGAAGGATACATGAGATGTCAAAAGTGTCTACTAATACCATTTCTCTTAAAGGAGGAAACCATCAAGGATGTATCAGCCAAATGGTTAGTTATGTGGGGATGTAGTATGAGAGAGAAATCGTGAACTTAGTTAGACACTTAGTGACATTAGGCTGGGTACTAAAGGCCATAATGGCTTGAAGTAGAACGGCGTGTGACACCTAAGGGTAAGGTAGTGAGACTTGAACGGATTTCAAAGAAGTAAATTGACCACCATATAAACTAAACAGGATTTAGTTTGCCAAGGTGGCATGGTACCATGATAGTCATACCAACGAATGGAAGGCGAGCAATCATATGGGTTAAGATAAGAAAAGAATTTGCCACGAACTAAAAAGATTGTAAATACTCACCAAGGGCCTTTAGGAGAGTAAGCCGGAAGGCCAGCCAAATAGGGTAAAATGGTAGGAAGAAGAAATCTATGATAGGGGTAAGTGGAAAGACGAAAATAGGTTATGAAAGGATGAAGCCGCGAGAGCGGCAAGGTATTCAAAAGAGTTATGATGACTCGAAGGCTAATTGAATGGTCAGAGGAAATCACTCAATGATCTATTTGCTAGTGGATAGGATCAGGATCAAGTTAAAGTCCACTACGACTGTCTAAGAGAAGTTGTCCCGAACTAGCAGGAAGATTATTGTATTTTTAATAATATTTATTTGAACTCTAGTGAAGCAGGGTATGTTTTCGAGTATTGTAGGAACTTACTAAGTTCATTCGAATTTACAAATGATTGACTTGTGAATGCAAGGTTCGCAGAATAAGGAACTTGAGTTTGGATCGAGCCAGATCGTGTCGAGAAAAGGTGAAAATTAAGGAAAGTGACATGCACATAGGTCAGGGGTCACTTACAAACGATTGAATTGTGAATGCAGGGTTCGTAGAACAAGGAATTCGAGTGAGGATCGAGCCATATCATGTTGAGAAAAGGAGAAAATTAAGGAAAGTGACATGCACATAGGTCAGGGGTCACTTCTAGGGACTTAGCCAATGGAGTGAATATATTATATTTATTTAGATTGTATAGAGTTCGAAGTTGGGGCCATGAAACTTTGTACTAAATTTAAACCTTGTAAGTTTTTATTATTAAATCATTAATATCGTATGGTTTAAACTTAGCGAAATTTTAGTATAAATGATACCCCGATCTAATTGTGACTCATGCACCCAGATTCGACGAATGAGTCGGGTGAGGGTGTTACATAGAAAGGCTATTATTCTCTAAGAATAAAATATATTTTTTTGGAATAACAATTTTGACGGTTTCTATTGAGAAGAGATTTTTTGTTTTCACACTTAAAAGAAAATTATTTTTTGTCCTGTGTTTGATTCAAATCATTCGAGCCCACACTCGAAATAGTTCATGGTACGAGAATAATGGAGAAAGCCATTCTGTTGAAAGTCGGGAACGATAAGGATTCGTCTATCCGAAAATACAAGTGTGAATTCGGTTTAGGGTTTATTGCTATAAATATCTCAAACCGAGCCGATTTTTAAAATTTTTATTTTCCGCTATGCAAGAAAATCATTTTCAAACCAGATTTTTTTCCAACATTCCATCAACAATTCATATCATACTCGTTTCTACTATGCTCAGACCAATTCACAATCTCAGCATTCAATACCATCACATTATTCAATTCAAGACAAGTAATAGTCTTACCTTAATAGTTAATATGCAACAAACATGTATATGTATGTATATAAATAGAATTATCTCGAATCATAAAAGCACAAATCGAAGCTTTCGTCACTCGTCTACGACTCTCGTCTTTCCCTTTTCTCGCAAAGGCCCAGCGTCGTCCTTAGCTACGTTCAATAATTCAATAATAGAAACAACATAAATTTATATCCAATTAACATTCAAATGCATATCCAAACATATTTTGAATTTTATTCAATTTAGTCCTTATAGTCAGGATACACATATTTTTAAATATCTAACATTGGATCAAAATCTAATTTCACATTCTTTCATTAGGGACCCTATAATTTTCATCTATAGCATAATCTTATGATAATTTTTAATTTCTTCAATTTAGTCCCTAATGTTACAAAGTTATCTAACAAGATAAATTAGATTTTCAATTTTTTCCCTATCATGATCTAAACTTATTAACTATCAAATTCAAGTCTAATTCATCAATTTCTCTATAATAGTAACTTGACAAATACTTACAAATTGAATAAATTGATTCTTTCGTTCTAATGGTGGGACGACATGAAATAGTGAGGAAGATGATGTTCTCTTTTTTTTTCCACTTGATTTCTTATATATATATATATACATCATCAGTGATTTTTAATTAAGGTTTAATTATACATTTTAATTATCATATTTAAACTAAGTGGGAAACCATCATCTTCCACTATCTCATGACAAAAAATGGTTAATTAACCATTTTAGTCCTTTGGATAATTCCTTTCTAGGACCTCAAGCATTTTTTAAATTAAAATTTAATAGCGATTGGACTTTTACAATTTAGTCTCTGAGCTTTAATTAGCTGTTTTCTTGGTTAAATTACTTAACCAAATTTCAATATATTTTCATAACAACTTCATTAATCTTTATATTTCATCCTTACGAACTCAGTTTACGAAAATGAGGTCCTAAAATTGTATTTTTCAACACCATTTAAAATTGGGTTGATACAATTTTATTTATTTCATTAATTTTCTGCTATTTCTTGTGGGCATTGGATTTGAAGTCTACATAAATTACAACTTGAGCTCTAAGCAGGGATTACTCACCAATTGATGAGCATTTCTCAAACTCTTATACTTCTCCTTTGATTTAATTGTATTGAATTGAATGGAAAAGTGTTAAGATGTTGTGATTGATATGGATATGAACTAATTTGCTTGGTGATTGGTTAACTCAACTATTCTTGATGTGATTTTGTGCTTAATGTTTATGTTAATGCATTGTTTTTGCTTAAATTAATGTTGTTAGTAACTTAAGCTTCACAACCTTAAGTGAAAATCCATAAAAGCTAGGTCGAGAGGACATTCTATCGTGTTTAAATCAATTTAGAAAGGTTTAGTGAATGAGACTGAGAGGAGATTTCATTGGGCACTTCAATTAGTCATTTGAGACAAGAGGAGAGAGTGGCTAGGCGAAGAATAGTGCATTGAATTGACTTATGTATAGTTGCACCATTAGTAAACAAGGAAACCAATCACTATTTTGTTGACCATTAGTATTTAGTTTATTGACTTCCATTAGCTTAGAACTCTTAGCTTGATAGCATTACAATTACTTGTTTTTCATGATTTATCGTAATGGTTCTAGTTGTAAGTAGATTGATAGTCTTTCCAATAGCATATTAACCCTTAGTTTCAAATTTAGATAATCTTTCCTTTTGGTTCAATTTTTGGAAACTCCATGTTCTGTTGTATATAGATATTACAACTCGACTTGTATAGTTGCAATAATCGCTTTAATTGTTTAATATTTTTATTGTTATTTTCTGGTGCACATAACGTGGCAGTTAGTGTACAATTGAATCAAAGTTTCGTGTATAATTATAAACCATAATTCAAGTTTCATGCGTATAATTGCACCAAATCAAAGTTTATGTAATAAATTATAAATTAGACCAAAGTTCATGCATAAATTTGATATTTATCTCAAAATAAATGTGTTTAAGAATTTAATTTTTAATTAAGAATAAGAAAAGAAATTGATCAATTTATCCGAAGTTGAATTTTTATTGTGATATGTTTTGTATTTTCGGGGGTGTCTATCAAACTTAAAAAAGGAAGAAATACAATAGGATATGTCAATTTGGCGGCATGTGAATCGCTTACCGTACATTTTTCAGAATTTTGACTTTCTGGTACAATTTCTATCCTTTTTAATCTTGTTATTTAATTCATACAAATGTTATTTTGATCTAAAATGCCTAGGATTTGTTTTTAAAATAAATTGCTTTATAGACGCAACAAAACTCGTGTTAATGATTTTATTAAAAATTTGAGACATAAAATTTTATTAAATTTCAAAAAAAAAAAAATTGAAATATTTAGTAAAATTTTCATATTATTTTCCTTAAAAAGTAATAACAGCAATGTTTCCAAATGATAATAAATTATCGAGTCTTCATTAGGATATCCAAAGTCTCGATACTTATTGTTAAATAATATCTTTTTATGTTTGTTTAGGAAAATGTTTCCTGCTTTTAGGAAGCCCAAGGTACCGCCCAAAATTAACACCGGTAGAGTGACAGCTGGACAGTGCGTGAGATTAGGTTATGTACTCAGTCATTTCAATCAATAAATGCATCGGATATTTCATTTCTAAAATAAAAAATATCTTTTTTCTGAAAGGAAATGAAATTATTAATAAAATTTGCATTCCAAACTTTGTTAAGGGGATTTTTTTTTTAGTGTAACAAACATCTATTTCATTTAAAATAAAATAATTTTTTTTAAGAAATTATTTTTTAAACATTAAAATTAAACTCATTTTAATCAAAATTTCAGATAACACTAGGTTATTTGATACCATTTTAATAATCAGCATTGTGGAGTTGTTAATTCCTTCCACGTGTAATCAGACATCTTAATACAGATTTTGTTTTTATAAAAAAATTTGTTGTTTTAATAAATTTTAAAATTTTAATAGAATGACAATTTTCTAAGGGGCACACCTAAATAAATAAAAAAATATTAATGATTATATTTTTAAAAATTCGTCTAGCGAAAGTTAAAAAAAAGTAATATAAAAGATAAATCATACGAATATTTTTATTGTATAATTAGGCTTCTTGTATATCTGTTGAATAAATATCCTTTGACTTGAAATATTAAATTCAATCTTTATTGCCCATCTTTAATGCATTTAGGACTTAAAAACAAGTTTTATCATAATTTAAATTATATTTGTAATAATATATCTTGTTTGAAATCAAATTAATTACAAAAAGAAAAGAGAAAAGAACAAAGGTAACTCAATTTACAGTACCAATTAGACTTAAACTGGATTAAGCATTTTAATTCTATGCAACAATTGGTAGATCATTTTATATATATATATATATATATAAGTGATGGGAATTTGTTTTGATAAATATTGACTTTGACCCATATGATTTTTTTTTTTCTTTCCAGCTACCAATTTAAATTTCCTTCCTATACTTCACCGTTGCAGGGCATGGCAAGCTTTCAAATGCTTTGGCAGCCTTCTTTTGCTTAAAAAAGGGGTTCAGAGTGCCAATGACTCTGGTCTGATCCACGCCAACACCACCATCACTGCCAAAATGCTCAATAGAAAAGCATCCGGAGCTTTGACAGGAAAACATTTTTGTAAAGTTTGAAGCAAGTCTAACCACGATAGTCCCATCAGTAAAGGAAAAACTAAAATGCATCAAGAACTTGATCCACAGCATCTTGTTGATGCAAACTATTTCAGTTTTGAAGAAATGAAGCAATCAGAGCCCGTAGGTTCCTCCTTAGCAATTCTTTTGATTCCATGATACCATAGAACAGGACCTCCCCTAATCCATCAATCACTGGTTCATATTGTTCATAGACAAAGAATGCAGTGAAGGCAAAAACCATAGCTGCAATATGGATTATTTCCAAAATGAATACCAGGATAAACCGAAAGAACTACTCATTTACTGGAAAAAGTAAATTGTTACTCACCAATGCCAACAAACACAGCCAAGGAATAAGATAGAGCCCACTTGGTGAAATAAAGAAAAACCGTAACCTGAATAAGTTAAATGCATTTCTTAAAGTTCAATGAATATGGAAGAAAAGCTTGCATATGTAAAGCCACAGAACTTAATATTATGCTCATAGTTTTGCATCATATGGACATTGACTGGCATGGTTATAATCAAATCAAAAGGTTTTGGACGTGCATAATTTGCATTTTCGAAACAAATCCACATTGAGTTTTGGGCGAAGTTTATGTATGCTAGGATGATAAAAGAATCTAACCCCTCTGTTAAAGGTCCAACCAAAACCAAACTTTTAAAGCAAACTAGAGGAAAAAGTATGGTTCAAGAAGGCTCAGTTGGCTTTGTTAAGTCTAAAATTATTTCCTTCTTGGTGTTTTTGACAGGGAAATCAATCTTGTATCTCATGAGACACCTGTTGTTTTGACTCCTTATTTTTCTTAAAGTATCTCTGTTCAACGCGTATCCGGACATGGGTATAGGGATATGACTCTAGGACCTTCCAAATGTGTAGAAGAATTTTTAAAACAATTTAATATACCCGTCTCTAACACATACCTGAGTCCAACACTCACACATAAGCTTAAGTAACATGGTGAGACACTTCTAATTTCTGCTAGGAACCTACCGCATATCTTTAATGTGTATGTATACATCCAAGCTGCATATTATTTTCACTGACTCCAACACTCAAGCAGTATGATTTCCATTGCATTAAGTAAAAGATTCTCCTATTTTTTATTGGAAACCATAACAGTTCCTCAGGGCACTCATTTGCAAGACCTTTCTTCTTGCGGATTTATGTTCAGCAAAATTAGGATCTTAAGGCTAGAGTTTAGGTTAAGAAGCATTGAATTAAACTATATTACTCACACTCAAGCATAGAAAGAACTATGTTGCTTAGACTCATGTATGAGAGTGTCGGATACAAGTATGTGTCCCACATGGGTATGATCATTTTTTTCTTAGTTATGCTATTTATTTAGAAAGTCATATTCCAATACTTATGTCCAAAATATATTGAACATCTGGTCGGCATGAGTTAATGGAGAGATAAATCCAGGTTTCAAGGTGGGATTCCAGAGAGGAAAAAAATCATGTTTTCTTTTAGTAGTTTTGACACGGAAGCTTGGACATGGATGAAAATAGAAAGAAAGAAAGAACAATAATAATGACAAGTCATCCATAAAATACGAACCTTGAAAAACTTGCTCCAGTCTTCCCCCTTTCCCAACAATTTGATGTGACGAATTCCTCTATTCCATATATATGATACAGATCTGAGTGAATTTTTCACAGTTGATTCAGTGATTTCAAAACAAGACGACGATATCCTTTTAATGGCAAAAGCACGTCTGTTGCAAAGACAAAAATCATAATTGAGCCAAGATATATGCATGTCCGCTTGAAGAAAGAAATTTCATAAAAAATTACAAAAGTCAGCAGGTTACTGAAGGAAAAATGAAACTTGCAGAGTTTACAAGTTAATAATGGGAATGTTAATACTTTAGAGAGAAAAAAGATTTCATCTATGTCAGGTGCTCTCTATCTTGTAAACAATTAAACCCCAATCTCCATTGTGATTGGGGGGAAAAGTTGTGGGAACTAATAAGCTAGTTTCGCCGTATGGAAAGAAAGCATGATTCAGTCATGTCGAGAGCAATGGTAAAAGTGAACCAAGGGAAACACGATAAGTACTTCACAGAATCTCTTTAACTATAATAGCTCAAGGAAAAACAACAAACCATCGTTTTCAAACACATCCCCGCTTCACTAATGACCCACCCAATGCAAAACCAGTTTTGCCTCATGGATTTTACATCATTCTGCTGTGAATGGGAGGGGTTTTTTTTTTCCTGAGAAAGTGGAGATGGGTGGTGAAGCGGAGTGGTTTTGGTAAATTATTGCTCCACTCCACCTTCACCTTTTAAAATTACTATGTTACTCCTAAAATCTGTGAAATGGACTAAAAATCATTAATAGAAAAAGTGCATTGAGGGGCGGTGGAGTGATTATGGATGTAATCGACATCCATATCTATTTCCATGGATGTTTTCAACATTCATACAAGAATAGGGTGATGGAGGCAATCCCCACTCCCTTCTCTCCAATGTCATCCCTGGTCGAAATGGAGTAAAAGCAAAAGATAAAAAAGGGAACAGGATGGAAGATAGGTACTAGCATCAATTGGAAAAAAAAAAACTGGAAAACTGGAAAAGAGAAGGAAAAGCAAAGGGGAAATTAGGATTAAGCTGTTGCTTTACACTGGAAACAGAATCAATGTGTAATAATGAAGATGCTGCGGAAAGACTGAATGAAATTACCATAAAGCAGCGTGTGATAACTACTAATACTCACATCTTTGATGATAAATTTCCATATCCATAAAGAGTGACAGTAACTAGCAGCAGAAGCTTGGCTACTGATGAAGTAAAAGTTCGTCCACAGAGAAAGAACCAGTAAAATAACGAAGCCAGGATAAGAAAGCATAAAAGTGTTCTCTTTATTTCCCGCCACAGCAAGACATCTGCAACTGAATCCAAGTAATTCAAGCTCATTACAATGCGAATTCTTTGGCCAAACATAAACCTTAAAAAAAATGCCTATGCAATACCATCATGAAATTCTGAATAAAAAGAATCATATAATGGAATACCTATCCCGCTGCCTAGCAGCTTCACTGCTTTTGATTGTTCTTTAAAATTGTTGTCTCTCATAAAAGATGAGTCTTTAGCTAAAAGAGAGAATGATTCAATGGTTGACTTGATACCATCCTGTATTATCAGCAACAAGAAACAAAATGATGTCAAACTTTCAGATAAAAAACTTGCATTCTCGCTACTTGATTTTGAAAAACCATTTTCACACGATTTAAGTGATTGAGAAATGAGAACAAAAACTGTCTTTAAATCAAACATTTCTATGTGCAGAATTCAATCAGCTGGTGCTTAAATCCAACATTAATTTTCTCTTGGCTTCTGTTTAGGCAGGGGTGTTGAGATTGATGGGGTCAAGAATGGGGGTGGAATAGAGATCCTTGGGTGCCGAATGTTAGGGGTTTATATAGGAAACTTGAGGCAGTGGCCTTGGTTAGCTGGCAGCGAGAGTGATAAATGGTGTGCAAGTGGGAGTACGGTGTGCTACAATTGCCTCTATGGGCAAGACAAGAAGTCAAAGGCATTAAAAAAGGAAAGAAGACAAATAAGTTTACTTAGTAATATTCCTAATTAGAATAATTTATTTTAACAAGCATCTTATTGCATTAAAAGTCCTTAATTTTAGCTTCCTATTCTAAAGAATAAATCCTGTGTAACTAGTCTAGGTTAGGAGCTCCCTTCGACAGGTTACATTAATCATAGGTTCTTCTAGTGGTAGAAATTGCAACAACGGAAAGGCTCCCTCAATCGAAGAGGACTTACTCGTAAGTCAACCAGTTACTTGATCCTTAACAACTTACATTAAAGCCAGAGACTATAGGAGATTCGAACACAAAAGAAGAATAGAGGGCTTTGTTACAACAAAAAATTAATGAAGCAAGAGTGGTAAAAGCCAAGTCACGAATGGCAGCAAGCATCATAGAAATTGAGTCCAAATTGGAAAACAAGTTGCAATGACTGATGCTACAATTGTCGGATCCTGCTGGTTTCAACCCAAAATCACGAAAGAGAGGTTAATGGGTGTACGAGCAGCAATAACCATTATAGAACGGGCAATCAATTGGAACTGTCAATGGGGTTTGGTGCTCTGCTGCGGTACACAAAGCTTGATTTCGGGAAGAGGATCTATAAATTTAGTTACATCGATGTGAAAATGTAGAAATCAGAGTATTTCTAAGAGAATTTTGAAATTAAGAAGAAATTGAGAGAAAAACAGATTCTCATATATTTTATGAGGAACAATTACACTCAATTTATACACACTATATATGCCTATATTAGGAAAGAATATATCTCTAAAATGAAGCTAAGTATTATGCTAAGATTTTGCCCACATATTCTTTCAAATCTGTACGATCTATCAAATATGAAAATTGGCTATCAGATATTAATTTAGCCAATTCTCCCCCTCAAGTTGATGCATAGATATCACACATGTATAACTTGCATGCCAAATTATGATAGATTTTGTTGCTAAGTCCTTTGGTGAAAATGTCAACTAAATGTTTGTTAGAAGCCACTTGACTTAAGTTCCATACATCAATCATCAACTTTTCTTTGATGAAGTGTTGATCAATCTCTATGTACTTTGTTTGATCATATTGTATGGGGTTTATGGCTATACTGATGGAAGCCTTGTTATCACAATGTAAGGATAATTTTTCCTCATTATTTTCTACTACCACAAAAACTCACAAACACCTTGAGCCATAGCTTTGTACTTTGCCTCAGCTCTTCATCGAGCAACCACACTTTGTTCTTTTTCTTCTCCAAGTGATTGGGTTTCCTCCCACAAGCATTCAATATCCAAAGATAAATCTTTTATTATCCAAAGATCCAATGCAATTCACATATGCAAAAGTTTTTATCCGAAGGTGATCTTTGTTGGAAAAAAAGACCTTTCTAGGAGAAGACTTTAGATATTGTAAAATGCCAAAAGCACAACTTGTGTGTGAGATTCCCAAGGATCATGCATAAACGTGGTATGCCTAGCCTAGTATATGAATGATCAATCTGCCAACTAGTCTTTGATATCTCTCTTTATTCATAGACACTTCAATCCTTGCTTGTAGCTAATGATGCTCATAATGGGTGACTACAACCGTCTACATCCCTAATCGGGCAACTTCAATTTCTAGTAAATATTGCAGGTCCCTGAGATTCTTGATTCCAAATTCTTATACCAATAGCTTTGTCAATTGAGCCATTTCTTCTTTACCATCTCCAGTCGTGATTATGTAATCAACATCTATTATAAGTGTGACCTTAACCTTGTGATATTTTATAAAAAAGGTATGATTAGCATTACTATTGGTACCCGAGAGAGATTATGGCTCTATTGGATCTGCAAATCAAAATTTGGGAGATTGTTTGAACCCATATAAGGCCTCTTTAACTTGCACACTTTTCCTTGTGTTTTCTCATTGTTGAATCCAAGAGGAATCTCCATATATACCTCATCTTTTAGGTCTCTATGTCAAAAAGCATTTTTCTCATCGAACTATTGCAAACCCCAGTCAAGGTTGGTTGCACAAGTTAACAAGATTCTAGTAGTGTCCATAACAATAGGGACAAATGTCACTTTACTAGTCCACTCCATAAGTTTAAGAGAATATCTTAACTACCAATTTGGTTTTGATCCTCTCAATTGAACCCTCAACTTTATGTTTTATAGTGAATACCCACTTAAAACCAATCATTTTCTTTTCTGGCGAAAGAATGACTAGCTCCTGTCTCATTCTTTGTTAGAGCCTCGATTTCTTCCACCATGACTTCTTTACACTTTGGATCATTGAAAGCATCCCTCCAGTCCTGTAGAATAGACACAAAGGATAAGGACAAGGATTAGGCAAAGGCACTATAAGAAGGGGAAAAGAAATCATTAATAAATAAAGTTAGAAATGGGCTATTTGATACAAGACCCGACTCCTTTCCCTTTTAGCAATAGGTAAATTTAAATCATTAGTGGATTTAAGGATTAAGGATAACTCACCAGAAGAGAA
This sequence comes from Gossypium sturtianum, assembly GCA_025698515.1. Lineage (NCBI taxonomy): Eukaryota > Viridiplantae > Streptophyta > Magnoliopsida > Malvales > Malvaceae > Gossypium > Gossypium sturtianum. The sequence continues at coordinate 75,760,359 of CM046947.1, forward strand.
GGATTTTTGGCATAGAGTACGTTGCATGATGGCTACTTTTGTCCTATTTCTCCTCGAGTATCTCCTTAAATTCGATCTATTCGATAGTCTAACAATCTCCATGGTCTCTTTGTGAGCTTGATCAATAGTTTCTTTTGGGATAAGATTTTCTAGGTTTACAAAGCTAGGCGACAACTCTTCATTTCCATTATTCTCCCTCTGAAGAGATTATTGAGTTTCACTATGATTCATTTTCTCAAAAGCTAGCATTGATACTATCAAAATACCTCAGAGACGAAGGCTGATAACATTCGTAACCCTCTTGAGTTAGAAAATACCCAATAAACACATATCTAAGGGATCGATAATCTAACTTCCTAGCATTTTGATTACAAAAAAAAGCAAACATACCAAAGACCTTTGGAGGAAATGTATAATCATTCTTTCCTTGTAAAACTTCTCAAGGGCTTCTGAATTGAGATTTTTTAGAGACGTTATATTGATGAGATGGGCAACTACTAGGATTGCACCCCCCCTTAATAAGCTTTTGGAAGATTTATAGTGAATATTAGTGATTTAACAACTTCCAAAACATGTTTTTTCTTTTCGACTAAACAACTATTTTGATGAATTATCTCATAGTTCTCCAAATAATTATCAAAGTATTTTGTGGCATTATCAGTTATCTAAATCATTATCTAGCATCAAACTATGTACAAATCATTTTACGAATTGTACATAAATAAATGATTTGATCCAAACTTGATATGTTAGGTGAAAAGAATCAAGGCAATCAGCATAAAAAGGAAGAAATGGCCCAAGCTATAACGGTAGCACTGGAATTGTAACATCCCCAAAATATCATGAGCCAGGTATGGTAGTAAATAAATGGTAAATCAGTGAAAATTTAAGAAAGTCATCATTTGGAAATTATCAATGTCGATAGAGGGTGAAAATAAATGTCAAAAGTGCTTAGGAAAGATTCTATATTGGGAGAAATAAATCCGGGGTATTGACTAAATTGTAAAAGAGTGAAAGAAATGGAGCCAAAATAAGAAAATTGAAAGTTAAAATGATTAAAGTGAACTGAGGGAAAAGGAGGGGGAATTGCATGTGAAAATATACCAAAAGGAAACATGACTCATGAATGGTATTATAGGAAAAGTTAAAAGGCAAAATGGTAATTAAGTAAATTAGATAAATATGGAGAGTGTAATGATTATGAACTAAATTATGTTAAATAATGATTGGAGGGTCAAAATGTAAATAATTGATTTCATAGATATTTGATAGATATTTTTATAGAAATAACTAGAGAAATGGAGAAAGATTGAAAGAAAAATCACTCCCATCTTTAAAGGCCACTCATGTTACCCTCCAAGCCTCCAACCCCAACTTTTGATTTTCTTTCAATTATGTCATTTTCACCATTTCTAAGTCAATTAAGTTAAGTTCTTAATTTCTTTCAAGATTAGTGAGTGAAACTAATAGAGAACTGTAGTGGACATTCAAAATTATATGAGAAGCCCAACCTTAGTTGCCTTGGAAGAGAGAGAAAGTAGGGATTAGTATTGAATAAATGTGATTAAGGTAAGTATGATAAACTTTTCATGAAATAAATGTTAGTTTTAATTGAATAACATAGATTATGACATGTAAGTATGATTTTAATGTATAAATATTGTATGTTTTGGTATGGAAAATGAAGAAAAAGTGAATAAAAGTGAGAAACAAGTGAAGGACTAAAGCAAAGGAGGGGCTAAAGGAAGGTGAAGAAGAAAGTTTGATTTCAAGCTTTGAATTGTAAGTATAACTAGAGTCTTATTTCTTTTAGATATGTGGTAAAATTACTAAATTAAGTTAGATGAATATAAGCTTTAATTTGATGATTAATTATAAGATTGCATGTTATAAATAAAGAATAAAGATATGTATATGATTAAGTATAAGGAAATAATGAATTGGTTCTATTTACTAAGTAATATGTAATAAAGGAAATAAAAGAAAAGTAATAAAAAGATTAGAAGTAAAAGTACTAAAGCGTAAAAAAAATGCAAAAGTTGATAGAATTACAATTATTATAAATAAATGAGTATATAAAGTGATATATGTATAGGATTGATGTGTAGAATGATATGGTAATGTTGAGAATGTATTTGTTGAATTATGAGAAAGTAAAAGACTAAATTGCAATATGTGTAAAAGTGACATGTAAAAAGTATGATAAGATAATTGTAGTGAATTATGGAAATATTATTAAAGGATGAAGTACGTTACATGTATTGTTGAAAGTAAAAGTAATGTTATATGAATTGTACAAGGACTAAATTGAAATACATGAAAAGTATTGAGTTATGTTATGAAATGTGAACATGTAATGGATTCTAGTATATTTGCTTAAGTAGACAAGATAAGAACTAGTGGGATATAGACGGCATGCCATTAATGGAATATTAGTGCGCTCTCTGTTTACCCGCTTTGGCGGTGCCCCGTTATGTTCCATATATCCTATGCATTCGATTTAGTCTATTAGGCCTCTGCTAAAAGGTAAAAGACTTCTTCTGTTATAAGGTAAAAGATTTAAATGTGTTGAAAGGTATCTAACTGTAAATTCGATAAATAATAGCAATAGATGAAAAGAAGTGACAATGAAGTAGAGAATTACAAGTTATTGATAAAAACAGGTCGTTAAATGATTTCATGTAAAATAATAATAAGTAATTAAGTTTTATGATAAATAGAAATGTTAACTAAATCTCTAGTTATACTTACTAAGCTAGCAATAGCTTAACGCGTGTTTTATACGCGTAGGTGAAGAATTAAGGCAAAGAAGTTGGAGAGCAAAAACATCTCATCACATCAGCGATCCTGAAGAAAAGATTAAAATTTCTCCCCTGTTTTATTTTGGTGAATGGCATGTACCTAGGTACGTTTAAAGGTTAAAAAGCTTGAAGGACTTAAGTGTAATGCTTGATACTTGTTTAAATCTTATGGTAAGTTTACTAGTTTATAACTAACATGCTAGATTATAAGTAATTGGGATTGAAAATGTATAATGTATAATTATGATTTATATGTGAATTGAATTGGCTTAAAATTTGAGAATTGAACAGGGGTTAAACTAGGTAAAATTGGTGGACTAATTTGGCAAATTAACCCTTAATTTTCAAACATAGACATGGTTCCCAAAATCCACACGGGACAACCATACGGCTGTGTGACAGATACGAGCCGACGACAGGGCCGTGTGAATACTAGAAGCAAATGGTTTTGGAACCATACGGTTCCCAAGATCCACACAGCCCGGGGACACGACCGTTTGCCCTGTTGTTCATAATGACTCTTATTTCACTTTAGAATACCGTTTTAAATGCAAAATTGTTTGAAAATTTTATTTGGTCTTGTTCAGTATAATTGTAATATGATAATAACACGCTAAAAAGATTAAAATACGATATGAAAAAAGGATTCAATTTAATAGTTTTTGGCGAGGGTTACTCTAGCACCAAATGTGACATCCCTAGAACTTGACTCGGAGATCGACCGGGTATAAGGGTGTTACAAGGATGCCACACCTGGCATTGAGAAGCCATCCTCACACACTTGAAGGCTATAAAAAATATACAAGTGTCACGGGCCAAAGTGCAAAGCCCGTGACCATCGCACCAGATGCATCCCATGGAGGTCTATCAATTAGATGATGATCATTTAGCCCACGAGAACTGGTCCGATTCAAAGAGCTGTTGGAGAAGCCTGTCAGATTGAAGCCTAGGTGGCCCAATGATGTAGATTTGGAAAGATAGGCTACCTTGGTAAATATGAGAACTAATCTTAGAAAATTAAAATGAATCATATCTTATAAGATTTGATTTGATTATGTAATCTTATAAATCCCTAGATTTAAGGGATATGCTACTCTCATCCGTCAATGTAACTTGATCTAGATCATCGGTTTTGGGGAGCTCAACTATAAATAGAGAGTCTCCCCTCACTTGTAAATCATCCATTGTATCTTGAATTCTTAAAAGCAACAGAATTCTTTGAAAGTATTTACTCAAACACTTCTCGTGCATTATTTTTCTATGGCTTTTTATTCTTTTGTGCTTTCTTTTAGCTAAGTTGCTTCTGCCATACAAATTGGTGTATTGAAGGAATTCTTTGTGAATCCTCACTTTGTTGGTGGTTAGGTTGACTTAGGCGTGTTTGCAAGAAAGGCTCGCCTAAGGCCGCACGGAACACAAGACTAAAGTTCTAACCCCGTGAAACAAGGGTGGGGTTCAAACGTTAGGGACCGCCATTCAAACACTGAAGAGGAAGCCTTGCTTGACATCTGGATGCCACAGACAATGTTGGAATGCTCATTTAATCCTTACACAAAACCATGCTTGACATTACAACACTGACGAGGCCCCACTTCTTAAAGCAAGAATGTTGCTAACTTTTTGTTTAAATGTAAGGGCATTTTAGTCCTTTCACATGTTTTCGATTTTTCACCTATAAATACTAGATTTGTTGATCAAACTAAAAAGATTAGAATCTTTTAACTTTTAGTTAGTTTTTAAAATCTAAGATTTGGAAAGAGAAGTAACTAAATCTCCTCTCTCAATTTCTTTAGCTTTTCTTAGATTCATTGTCCTTGGGTTATTTTCTTTGTAATTTCTTAGATTAGATTTTTTTTTTCTTTTGTAATCAATTGAAGATGGACATAGATTATTGAATTAAATATGGAGATTGAAGAGTCAAAGCTGAATTTGGATTTCCTCACTTGATCAATGAGAATTTTCTTAACTTTTATTTTGATTTCCCACTTGTTTTATGCATGAATGATTTAATTTTCAACTTTTGATCTAATGATGAGTTGGTTGTGATTAATTTTGATCGGGCAATGCCGAGATCTATGGTTTGATCATGTTTCTCGGATGATTTTGTTAGATCTTGATGTTAATTAACTAGTTGATCTTACTATTATTGAGTTGATTGACAATAGATTTAGCATACTGCATTAAGGCATAAAAGAGATCTGCCCTTAAGAGACTGAACTAGTTAATTGCCTTGCTAGTGTCGAAAGAGGTAACAATTGTGTAATCTGCAAGTGAGAGCTACGATTAGGTAAGGAATTCGAGAAGATTTAGCCTAACTACTCTGGAGATCAGGTCTACAATGTGAGACTAATCTAATAGCTTAGTTGAGAGCCTAATTACAAGTGAGAGTTGCAATTAGGTGCCTATGATCTGAGGTTATCAATGCATTGAGTAGTCTAGCGAAGCTACAATTACATAGTTAAGTTCATGGGTGGAGGATTTATCCAGTCACTACCTCAAAGCTTCACCTACAAGTTGATTTCAAGGAAACATTAGTTAGATTTCTTAATTTGTTCTAATCATTTATTTCATTGTTGTTAAGAGTGTTTGGATAGAGATGATATTGTGTTTAACCTTGGTAATTAGTTGTGTCTATTGCATATAACTTTTGACAATCATCTCGTGAAATTTGATCCTCAAAATACTTCCCTTTGAAATCATTTTCATTGTAATTATTATTAGGCAATGATCTCACGAGTATCGAGGGCTACTTTAAGAAAGATTTCCATTTCAATATATGTCGTTTTTAAACATCATGCCAAGTCCACGCCAACAGGTGTGGGCCAAATGAATGGGAAAAAAAAAGCATAATAGAAAATGTAATTGTCTTTCAACTTATATACTTACGGAAGGAAAAGGGTAAAGACACGAAGGAAAAAGCAATTATTAGATTCCACAAGAAAATCTTGGGACCAACAACCATTTTCTATTCTTCAATTTCCTCCAACTTTTAAATATGGAAAAGCATCAAGGATACCAAATCCCAGTTATCCAATCATTTCCATTCAAATAAATAAGCAGAATTAACCTCACTGTATTTAACTTTCCATCTAGATGTCCATCAGTCCGTCTGTCATTGTTACCTGTCTACATTACAACTTGCCAGGAAACAAGCAAACTGAACTCAAGAATGTTTAATTGACCGTACGCATCGACTGATGAATTATAAAGATTATAATGCTTTAGAAGTAGACACAAGGAGAACTCCTACTCTATAAAGATTATAAAGGCAATGAAACCTTTATTTCTAGGCAAATGACCGATAAAGAACATATAATGGGAACATTATGGAGAAGAAACAAATGCATTTAATACAGAGAAAGACAATGGAAACTTACTTCTAGTAGGACAGCTCATGGGAAACTTATATAGCAGAAAGGAATGCATTTACATACAAATAAAGACTTCAGAAATTTACTTCTATGTAGACAACAAGTAAAGAAGAATGGATAATGGGAATTTCATATCGTAGAAAGGAATGCATTTACATGCAAGGAAGACGGCAAAAACTTACTTCTAGGTAGATAATGGGTGAATATCCCAGATGCTTTTGAGCCTTTGAGCAGTCAAAAGTTGTGGTACATGAAGCTAATTGAACAATGTAGTGAGGTGAATATTTATCAATTCTGAAGTGTGATTCCTCATGTATACGTTGAAGAAGTGAGAGAACATAGGCAACAATCCAAGTGGGAATTTTTATGAATGGTCTGCAATTAACAGCTATAGTTAGGAGAAAATATTAAAAATCAGGCAAATTTCTTTTTCCTCTTAAAGACTAAAATGATTTTTTTGTGACTGCTTCAGCAGCCAATCTAGCACAAAGGCAAATTCACGTAAATTGTTAACTAAAAGAAAATGAGAGTTAAGAGAAGGCAGTTAACATGATGATAAAAAATATAACAAATATGTACTATAACATTGGGAATCAACTGCCAAACAAGCAAGAAAACCGTTCCTATGTTAAGATCCTTGTTAGCAGCATTATCTGCAGATGAATTGGCAATAAACAGCTAATTTTGAAATTCAAAGAACAAAACAAAGAAAAAGGGTTCGCAGCATTTGCAGTTTCTTTGTTCTCTTCTCTGGCCCATCATTACCTCTTTTAGTTTGGTAAATGTAGAGGGGAGTTCAGTGGCTATGCTGTGTCACTGCTTGAAATTTACACTATTTGAACAGTCTTATTAAGGCAAGTAAATCTTATTACATGCCATCTTAGATTGATATATCTACAGCATAGCAGCCTACTGCGAATCAGTATGATATAGATGACTTCCACACATACGAAAATCAGCACACTTTACCTTTGATACCCTAAGCCTTCAAGTATCAGAGACACAAATTCCCAGAACATCATAGGCTCGAGATTCGTGATAAAAAAGGCCTACATATTGAGAACACCTCCCTTATACATAATTCAAAATAAATTACAGTACAAGAGAGTTTTACATACTAAGAACACTCTTAAGGAGTACCTTTCCAGCCACAGAGACTATTCGAGAATCTAGAGTTTCTGCTGCACAGATATGAGCATGAGCAACGTTCTCCGCATAGGTAAAGTCAGACATATTTTCACCACTTCCTGTAATAAACTGAAATGAGAAACCCTGTTACTCTAAAAAGGATTAAACAGAAGTATTCCATGTTCCATGATAAGATAAAATAGGCAATAATTTTCCAAAATAATAAAAGACAAATAACAGAACATTTAAACAGAAAGTCGACTGCACATTACCAAAAAGCATAAAAAATCCAGTATGCTTAACAACCAAGGATCTCACATGAGATAAATCCAAAGATGGGACATTAGGGCTAAAAATGAAGAGGTTCTTAAAGGTACGTTGCCGTATTTCACTTTCAGCATTTATTTTGATTATCAATGTAGAAATATACATCTGTTATGATATGATAGATAACATCAGGAAGTTTCTGGAGAACTAAGTTATCAGTAAAGTGATATTGAGACAGTTCACAAACCTTTCCCAAACCAGACTTGGCTAGATTCACTAGCAAAGGCACAAACCATGTGTCACCAGGTCCAAAGGCATTGCTAGGGCGAAGTACACATGTTACAAGACCATCAATATTGTTAGCTAACCTGATTAGTCCTTCCGCTTGAAACTTAAGGTCAATCAGCACATCCGGAAACTGTGTTGATGCATCAACAAAAGAGAGGATAATTAGCAAACAAAAAAAGGTAACTCAAATCCAAAATGTTTCATCAGAATGCAGCAACAAGAAACATACTTTCCCCGGGCAAGAGAAGGATTCATCCCCAATAAGTATATCCTGTGAACCGTCAAAAACAACGTCTGCAGAACTGTTGTATATGAGTCGTCTAACTTTACATTCTTGGCAAGAATTAATGACATTTTTTGCACCTGAAAATATTATCAACCCAAGGGTACCCTTTTAAAAATATAGTATACAATCATACATCAACAACATCAAAAGAAAGGAAAAACACCAACTGGAAGAAGGAGGGGCGAGGGGAATCCATTACCCTGAACAATAATCATGTAGCAATTATAGAAATCATGTGTGTCTATATCAGTCCTTTCCATGTAAAATACAACATCTGCACCTTCAGTTACTGCAAGAGGGTAAATTGAAAACACAGTGTCAATTTCTCAAACATATTTTTAATGTTGCGGGAAATTTTAAAACTTGGAATGAGAATAAAAATGTAACATATAATTCAATTTATTTCCTCCATGTCACAATAAACAGTTCAGCTTCTTAACAGAGAGAAGTCGGATATCATTTTCAGTTATCTGATTTTCTAGCAACCAAACTGAAACCGGTGCATTCTACAAATCATCAGTTGTTTTGGTTACATTGAGAAGTAAGAAAAAATAAACAGAAAGATTGAATAACTCTAGATTTTCACATTTCAATTCTCAAATTTTACCATGGTTTCTCAGAAACCAAATATCCGTGTCAGAGACCTTAATATTACTTTCTTTCCATCTAAAACTAAAACCATCTGGAATATTAACCTTTGAGAAAAACAAATCATTTTAAAATTTTCTATTTTTTTTTTATTTATATAGAAAGAAAGTGACCAAAAAAAGTCTCCATTTCAATTAACAAATGAAAATTTGAAACTATTTTATTTTCTCAATAAAAAGTAAAAATAAAAATTTAACTGAAAACAAGAGGACAAATAACAAGAAGCAAAAGAACCAACTAAACAGATCATTAGTTATTGCTTTTGCAAGATTCTTTTCATTTCAAAAGGAAAATCCAAAAAGTACTGAAATTCCAAATCAAAACGCATTGTTGAATATTATAATGAATATGATTTTGTTTCGATGATAAAACATATTAGCTTGGATTAATCATGTTATAAGAATCATTGTCATTAGTTTTTAGTCATTTGTTCATTTTTAATAACTATGAATTTGATGTTCCACTATAGAAACCAAAAGGCAACAATCAACAAAACCTTATCAAAATTCAAGTAAATTCAAATAAAAATGCTTGGCCAAAGTCGATTATCAGCTAAACTAACTTAAATTCATCAGTTTTTATTCTCTGGCATTTCCCGGTAACCAAAATGCATATATCCGAAATGCTGGTATACAAAGAGGTATATATAGGTATATTGATCGTAAATTTATGCTTTTATCTATCCTAATATTAATATAAGAAGAATTTCTTTTTACCTTTGATGATTTGAGATGTATCGCGAACGTCAACATGGCAAAAAGAGGCTTGACCGGAAGAAAGAGCAGCGAAGAGGATAGAATCGGAAGCGGAGGAAGGATCGACTTGCAGCGAGTGAGAAGATGAATCGGCGACACGGACGATCCAGCCTCCGAGTCGCAGCAACCTAGTGACTAGCGATCTCCCTAAGAATCCTCGACCTCCGAGCACCACGCACGTCCTCGTCTCGCTCCCATCTCCATACGCAACGTCATTCGCCGTCGCTGTCGTCGTTACAACCATTTTCTCTCCTTTTTTAGATTTTTTTTTTCAGTATTCTTTTTTGCTTTTCCTTTTCCCCCTGTGAGAACCGGATCATCAATGTGTTCAATTATTCTGCGGAGGGTGGGATTGTGGACGTTGTGAAATAAGGAGGTGTTTGGCGGGGAAATGTTGCATTTATTCTTTTTCCTTCTCGTGAGGTTATTTAAAATAGAATTTGTCCATTTTCGTCGCTTTCAATTTTTTTTTAATTTAATCACTTCAAATAAAATAATAGAATAATTTATGCTAAGATGATCCTAAAATATATATAATCAATATTTAAATATTTAAAGACATAAATGTTATTTTGCACTCAATCATTTATGATATCGTCTCTAATTTAATTTAATTTTAACTAAAATAATTAAAATTTAGAGGAAAATATTAAATTATGTCGGAAAAAAACATAACAAAAAATAAATAAAATTTATAAGTGTTTAAATCAATAATTTTTTTGTAACTGAATTCAGATTGGGCTTTATTAAAATAAATCTAAAATACATAACTAGGAAAGCAAATGAGAAAGGGCCCAGAGAAAAGTTTTCGACCCATGAAAGCAAAATTAAAAGACAGGTACATATCCATCAGCTATTATATATCTAATGAAAAGAGGCCTAAAACTGAAATAGCGGCCCGAAAAATTCAAAAACAAAATAAAACAAAATTAGAAGTCTTTGGAACCATATTAATGGCACCTTTATTTTGCCCAATCAGAAAAACTGGTCACCGTCCTGTCTATTCATCTGTCGTTTCTTCTGCTGAACGCTTCCAGATTCCCAATGGAGGCCTATTCACCTAACCCTTTTGATTATCACGTTTCAGCCTCTCCCTTCTTTCGCATCCTTCATTTCATTTTCAGTCTGTTTCTCCCTCTTTTTCCCTTTCCTTCAGCCTCCCCCTTCTTTCGCATCCTTCATTTCATTTTCATTCTGGTTCTCCCTCTTTTTCCCTTTCCTTCAGATTCTCAACATACTCAGGGACAGTTCCGATCAGGTAAATCTCACCCTTTTTCTTCAATGTTTCCGTTGCAAGAATATGTGCTAGGCTATTCGCTGTTCGTGGAATATGTTCAAACCAGCATCTTTTAATTTTAGCCAGTAACTGTTGAATATCATGAATATATGCCCCGATCATTGATTTGTCTTTACTTCTTGTTTTGCATTTCTTTATTATTGATAATGCATCCCCTTCAATAATGAGTTTTTTCTATTGCATGTCAATGCCGATTTGGGTTGCTGTCCTACAAGCGATTGCTTCGGCAGCAAAAGCTGATGCGACTTGTTGATGGATCTCTGAATATGATAAGAGAACTGTACCTTCACTATCTCTGGCTACGATCCCCACTGCCGATTGACAAAGATTTCCATCATATGCTGCGTCGAAGTTGATCTTCACGAACTGACCAGATGGGTGTTTCCATTTTTTGACTTCCGGAAGAACTTTTGGTATTTTCTATTCAATCCCATTAAGTTCTAAAATATAACTGTTGATGAAATTTGCTATCTCTTTTCCAGATCTGCTAACCTTCTCGTGTATTCGATTATTTCTTTCTCCCCAAATTGCCCATAGAGCACAACAGAAGATTCTACATTGGGAAGGAGTGGTCTGTTCGAAAACCCAGGTGAGCCATTGTATAAACTCCATATGTGATACTTTAATGAAGTCCGAAAATGATAATTCTTCCCATACTGATTTTGAAATAGGACACTCACGGAATAGATGGTTCATGGTTTCTGCTTCTTTTCCACACCGAGGGCAGATTGTATTGTTAGATAGTTTTCTATGATGCAAATTTACCAGTATAGGTAGATAATTCCACGATATTTTCCAGGCTGTAACTTTGATCTTAGAAGGTAGATTAAGTAGCCAAAATTTTTTGTAAAATTTCTTATAATCAGTTTGTAAAGCATAAGCTCTAGGATCTATTTCAATGCCCTGTAATAGTTTATAGGCACTACGTACCGTGAATTCTCCTGAGGACTCTCCACTCCAGGCCAGAATATCGTCATGGGGTTCTTTTGCTAGTGGAATGCACAAGATCTTCGCAGCTACATCCTCCGAAAATGTAGAAACTATCAACTCTTTTTTCCATTTTCTGCTACTATCATCAATTAATTCGGCAACTTTAAAATCGCACAAATTATTAACGTAAGATGATAATCTGGAATTATTCAAATCTAGTATCCAAACATTATTCAAAACTAAAATTTCTGAGCCTCTACCCACCTTCGGGCAAAGACCATCTGCTAAAACGCCTTTAGTTGCCCATATACTTTTCCATGTAAATGAACAATTATTTCCCAAACGCGAATTCAGAAAATCCTCATTCGGAAAATATTTTGCTTTTAATACTTGTGCAACTAACGAGTTGGGATTATTTAAGATTCTCTAACCTTGTTTAGCTAATAAAGACACATTAAATTTAGCCATACTCCTAAAACCCATTCCTCCATCGTCTTTTGGTCGACACATATGTTGCCACTGGCACCAATGAATTCCTTTCTTCCCATGTGCTTTTTGCCACCAGAAATTAGCAATGATCCTTTCAAGTTCTCCACAAAAGGAATTAGGTAGGAGAAAATAGGACATAGCGTAGGTCGGTATTGCTTGAAGTACTGATTTAATGAATACCTCCTTGCCTCCTTGTGATAAAAATCTATTACTCCAGCCTTTGATTCTGAAATGAACCTTTTCTTTAAGATTTTGAAAAGACTCTTTTTTACGTCTGCCAACCACATTAGGAAGACCTAAGTACTTTTCCATATCTGTTGAAGGTCTTACCCATAAAATTGCCGATATTTCACCTTTATTTCCTTCCGATGTGTTCGAACTGTAAAAGATCGTAGATTTATTAAAATTAACACATTGGCCAGAACATTCTTCGTATTCCTTTAGAATTCCTTTTAACAGCCTCGCTCCCTTGTTTGTTGCTTCCCCGAACAATATATAATCATCTGCAAAGAGTAAATGTGAAATCGCTGGTCCTCTCCTGCTTGCCTTTGCTCCTTTTATCAGACCCTCTTTCATAGCTAATCTCATTAATGCCGACAGTCCCTTACTACATATTAGGAAAAGAAAAGGGCTAAGAGGATCACCTTGACTCAAACCTCTAGTAGCTTGAAAAATTCTTCCTCTTTTTCCATTGATGTTAACTGCATAGGACGCTGTGGTAATACATTTCAAAATCAATTCCACCCAATCCTTTGCAAAACCCATCCGCATCATTACTTCCTTAAGAATACCCCACTCAACCCTATCATAAGATTTGCTCATATCAAGTTTGACTGCCATATATCCTTTTTTCCCTGTACGCTTTTGTCGAAACGTGTGTAGAATTTCATAAGCAAGTAAAACATTATCAGAAATTAGCCTTCCCGGGACAAAAGCACTTTGAGCTGCATCAATACATCTTCCAATTACTTTTTGAAATCTATTGGCAATTGTCTTTGCCATAATTTTGTAAAGAACCGTACACAAGCTAATAGGTCTGAAGTTGGCTAAATTAGTGGGGTTTTGGGTTTTTGGAATAAGCACAATATCTGTTGAATTTACAGGGCCAAAATTCTGATCATTGTTTAGAATTCCCAAATAGAAAGTAGTGACTTCTTTACCTACAATGTGTCAATATCGTTGAAAAAATAATGCTAGAAATCCATCAGGTCATGGTGCTTTAGTTGGCCCTATTCCTTTTAAAGCTGAAAACACTTCTTCTTCCGTATAAGTTGATAATAAAGCAGAATTGATGTCTGGCGAAATGCTCTTCTCAATGCCTTGTAAAAGAAGAGATAGATCCCCAACTCCATTTGACATAAATAGCTTCTGAAAATATAAAATAGCAGTTTCATCGATCTTACTTTCTTCGGTAGCCTCTCCTCCTTCGTCTAGCTCCAGTATAGATATTGTATTTATTTTCCTGCGAAACGAGGCGTACTTATGAAAAAAGGCTGAATTCCTATCCCCTACTTTAAGCCAGTTCGCCCTTGCCCTCTGTTTCCAGTAAATTTCATCTCTGTCAATTTCCATGTTCAGATAGACCTTTGTGTCAATAATCTTTGCTATCGTATCATCATCTCTTTCTTTTGCCATCAACATCTCAAGTTCCTTAGTCAACTTTTTTCTTTAACCCCTCTCTCCCTTTTTTAATTGACCCTGCCCATTCCTTTAGGTTTGCTTGTAGTTTTTCCAGTTTCTCCAAAATTATACCTGTAGTTGATTCCCAAGATGCCTTAATTTCTTTCTCCAAGGATTTCTCTGTGGTCCACCACGCCTCAAATTTAAATTGTGGGTTTCCAGCATAGATGTTTCCACTTTTTGTATTTAGAAGAAGTGGACAATGGTCAGACATCGAATGGGGTAAATGATGAATATTGCCTGTTGGAAAAAGAGTCTTCCATTTCTCATTTGCAACTCCCCTGTTAAGTCTTTCCTTAATATTTGTTTCTACAAAATTTCCTCTTTCCCATGTAAACCAAACCCCCGAATACCCTATAACTTCTAATTAACATTCTTTTAGAGTCTCACGGAAGGCCTCCATTTTTCTTTCTTCTCTTGGTATCCCTCCACTTTTCTCAAAAGAGTACATTATTTCATTGAAATCCCCACTTACTAGCCATGGATGGCTTTGATCTTCTCCCAATTTCCGTAGCAAATTCCAAGAATCATTTTTATTATTAAAATAAGGTGAACCATAAAAGCCTGTAAATCTCCATTCTTCATTAGTATTCTTATCATTAACCATTGCATCAATGTGGTTCTTAAAGAAACTTCTTAAAGTAACTATGATATCTTCCTTCCATGCTAAACATAAACCTCCACACTGCTTCAATATCAATCCCATTCAGAAAACCACAACTCCTCCTGACCTTTTCCATACGTTGCTTATCAATTTTTGTCTCCATTAAGAAGACCATATGCAGATTATGATGCTTTAAGAAATACCGCAGCATCCTAGTCGCCCGTTGTAACAGCCTGATTTAGGGTCTAGTCGAAATAGTGGTTGCGAGACCACAAATCCGAAGTAGAAATATATGTTTTATGGTTTTTATGAGGATTATGATATGTTTGCATGGTTGTGAGAAAATTTCATGAAGAAATTTTATGATTTAGTGATCAATCTACCTTTTATGACTAAATTGCAAAAATTGATAAAAATGAGATTCTAGAGGTTTTAAGTATGAGATAGCATTAGAAAATTTATTAGAGGTCCTTATTTAGTAACTAGACCATTATATTTCATGATGGAAAAAAAATGGACATGGAAGGGAAAAATCTTAAGGAAGGGCCTTAAGGGCATTTTAGTCATTTGGTTAATAAATTAATAAAAAAAGGAAAAGAAGACAAAATTGGTGTCCATCTTCCTCCCCCATTGCTGAAAATTTAAAGGAGCCATAGCTAGGGTTTGGCTTCACTTTCAATCTTGATTGTA
This sequence comes from Gossypium sturtianum, assembly GCA_025698515.1. Classification (NCBI taxonomy): domain Eukaryota; kingdom Viridiplantae; phylum Streptophyta; class Magnoliopsida; order Malvales; family Malvaceae; genus Gossypium; species Gossypium sturtianum. The sequence goes on from CM046947.1 coordinate 75,775,593, forward strand.
AGTACCTCCTAGCCCCATTTTTGATGTTCTTCGTATTTTTGAAATCCTCGTAGCTCGATTTAGCTATTTCTACAACTATTTTGAGCTAGGGTTTGTGTTTAAAATTTTACCCATGGATGACATACATGTATTTTGATGTCTAGTGGTAGAATATGAAAGTTTGAAGTGTGGTAAACATGTAACACCCTTTACCCGTATTCTACGCCGGAATCGGGCCCGAGGCATTACCGAAATAAAACCACTTGATCGCCACTTAGGCTCAACGTGACTACTCTCTCTTAGTCACCATAACGACCTCATTCTCAACTTACGAGATCTTACTCATATACACGAGGGCTCTCGAGACCATATCAGAAACTCTTACGAATTTAAAATTTTTCTATTCCAACAGGGCCACACACCCGTGCAAGATGATACACGCCCGTGTGTAGTCACACACGCCCATGTCCACAAACCGTGCACAAAACTCAAGTATTCTGCCAAAGTCCCACGGCTAGGGCACAAGCCCGTGCTCTCCACCCGTGGTGAGCACTGACTATTTTACACGGCCTAAAGCCTAGACACATGCCCGTGTGGCTAGCCCGTGGCCTATAACACTCAAATCTGCCAAAGTGACACGGCCAAGTCACACGCCTGGTAAATTTGGTAGTGTCACACATGGCCTAGACACATGCCCGTGTGTCTATCCACATGGACAAGAACAAAGCTATTTGCTAAGCTCTTCTCACCCCTATAGCATACACAACATGTACTCATTCAACACATCCATAACCAACTCATTTTGAAACACAATCTTACATGGATAACTACATATTTTATATAATAAAGTAGCCAACAACCACGGCATTATACAAAAATAATTTATCCATCTAATGGCCAACACATCTTAGCCAATACAACAAAATTCACTAACTTATCTAGCCCCTATACATGCCATATACAAACATTAAGTCCAATGTACCAGAGTGTGCTGATAGTGTGGGCGATCTTCCGATTAATCCGCGTATCACGATTCAATCCTTGTTCTCTATAAGACAAGGGAAAAGAAAGGAGTAAGCTTTGAGCCTAGTAAGTTTACACATAAACAATTTAAGCATTCTAGTATAAGCTAAACAACAATTAGCATTATACTAACATATGTAATTCACATCCACTACTATGCTTACTCTTTCTATCCCTTACCACATCTCCAACACATCATGAGTCACATACTCATAATCATTGACATGCACCCCTGCACTCAATAGCACATTTACTCAAAATACAACACATCATTATTTCTCAATAATACATCCACACAGCTAAATTACTCGGTGGTTTCGCACTTAGCCCACCACAATCAGATCATAAGGTAGTATCGCACATAGCCTACCACAAAGGATAATTATAGTGATTCCGCACATAGCTCACTAAATAATATGCTTAACAATAGTATCGCACACAACCCGTCATTGTTAAGTATCAAGGTGGTATCGCACTTAGCCCACTATCAAGCATTATCACTACACATTCACATGTCTACTTGTAATACATTCATCCATTCACAACTACTATCTCATTCATTCCACTAGAATTGAATAGGTTCTCAATTATGCTACACATTAGCTAGCATTAACAATGTATACGCATAAATGCATTGTTCATACGTAAACTTACCTCGGTACTCAAAAAGTATGGAGATGTGCAATTTAGTCCACGACCTTGCCCTTGCCTCGGTTAAGATCTGGGCTTCATCTTTCTTGATCTAAAATGACAAATCAACCCGTTCAATACACACATTGACTAAATTGACCCTTATCTCATACTTTAGCAAAATTACCATTTTGCCCCTAAACTTCCTCATATTTATACTTTTGCGCCAAGGCTCGTAAAGTGATTTTCATTTAACTTTCTAGCCTTTCATGCTTAGCCGAATCATTTACTCAACTAAAGTAATCATCAATTCTCACTAAATCACTCATGTATGACCAATCTCAAGACTTTCACAAACTAGTCCCTACATGCATTTTTCATGGAATTCACTTAGCAAAAGATGTTTCTACTACATCAAGCCTTCATATTCTTTCATAAAACATCAAAATAAATGCATGTCATACATGGTTACATTTTTGAACATCAATCCTAGCTCAACATATAGCTAAAAATAGCTTACTCATGTTACTAGGACTTCAAAAATACGAAGAATATCAAAAACGGGGCTTGGATGCACTTACTAGCAAGCTTGAAAAATTGAAGAGCCCTAACAATGGCTTCTTGAAATTTTCGGCAGCTTGGAGAAGAAGATGAATGAAATTTTGTCATCTTTTTCTCTTTTTAATCACTTAATTGACAAATGACCAAAATGCCCCTTTGTCAAACTTTTCCAATAACATCCACTCATGCCCATTTTTGTCCAAAAATTAGAATTTGGGAAAATTAATATTTAAGGACCTCTAATTGATAATCCAAATCTATTTCATACAAATAGCTTCTAGAATCTCACATTTTGTAACTTTTGCAATTTAGTCCTTTTGGACAATTCAACCGCAATTTAACAAAATTGCTTCATGAAACTTTCACACTAACATGCAAACATAGCATAAACCTTAAAACTTATACATATACCTCAGATTTGTGGTCTCGCACCACTATTCTGACTAGGCCTTAAATCGGGATGTTACAAAACAACTTTTGCTAGATGATTTTTGGTGAAATTGATAAAAAGGACCTATTTGCAAAAGATGAAATAATATGTGTATAGAATGTAAAATAGTTGCAATTTTGGGCTGCTATAAGAGAGGTTATGAATCGGCTAAGCTTGAGTGTGAGAAAAATTAACACATTTCATCATACGAGCCTAGGGACCATTTTGAAAATATGTGAAAGTTTAGGGGCAAAATTATAATTTTTGCCAAAGTATGATTCATGGGCTGTTTTAGTCAATGGGATAATTGAATAAGTGAAATTTTTCATTATAAATCAAGTAACACGAAGTCCAGACCTAAACCGAGAAAAGAACAAGGTGGTGGACTAAATTGAACAACTATTTATATTTTGGTACCGAGGTAAGTTTGTGTGTAATAAATCAACACCATGTTATTATGCTTTTAAATGCTTGATATTACATGAGATGTGTATATCCTTTCTATGCAATTGGTTAATGAGATTTCAATGAAAATCTAATGAAGTTTTATTATGTCGAAGTCCCGGTTGAACTGTATGAATAGAAAGGATACTCTTGCCACGACATGAGATTAATAAGGTCCCGTGTAAGACCATATCTGGGATATGGCCTCGGCACCGAATTGAGATCTCGTGTAAGACCATATCTGGGATATAGCATCGGCAACGATTAGTGACTCCGTGTAAGACCACGTTTGGGACCTAGCTTCGGTATGAAATCGTGTAAAACCATGTCTGGGACATGACATCGATATACGATCTCGTGTAAGACCATATCTGGGATATGGCGTCGACATCGATATGAGATCCCGTATAAGACCATATCTGGGATATGGCTTCGGCATCGACATGTGATACCATGTAAGACCATATCTAGGATATGGCATTGGCATCTTACTATGTGGGTGACAGTTTCCGAGTATCCCTCGGTATTCCAAGTGGTTCAACGGGGTAAGATGATAAAGTTTATGTTAAAGATGTAAAGATGGCTAAAGTTATTTGATGAACTGATACAGGTACATATGCGAAACTCTCGAAAAATGAGTCCAATATGTAATATGTGGTTGGTATGAGTGAGCATGAGTAAGCCACGTCTATGTTACTTGAAAATTTTGTGTTAACCCATGATGTAAAATGTAGATAATATTACAAGATTTTATGAAATATTGTTATCTATTGCATGCAAACTTACTAAGCTTTATGCTTACTCCCTTTCCTTTCCCTTTTCTTGTAGTATCGCCAAGCTAGCTCGGGGATCGTAGGACGTTGGAGCTTGATTCACACTATCAAGCTATTCTTTTGGGTACAGTAAAGTCTTATTATTTTGGGTATGGCATGTATAGGAACTTGGTCATTTTTTTATATGTCATATTTGTTAGCCAATGTGTTGATTATTAATGTTACTTATTTCATTTTGTAATTGGCCATTGGAATTGGCCAATACTTGTTAAGTTATATCTATTCAATGAAGATGAAATTCATGAAGTGTAAGCTTGTACAATTGAATGAGCAATGTGTGAAGTATATGCATGATGAATGCAGTGTGAACTTATGGTGTGGTTTCCTTGATTATGAATATTAGAGGTGCATTATTGCTATGTTATGTGTTGCTAGAAATGGTATAAGTGTGGTTGCCTTTCAGGGTGGCAAAGAGGCTTGGTAAATAGCCTTATAGTTGTCCACACGGGTAGACACACGGGCGTGTGTCTAGGCCGTGTGTGACACGCGATCTGCCTCAAGGGCATGTAGCCTAGCCGTGTGTCCCCTGCATCTAATTTGCGAAGAATTCAGTTCGTCACACGGGCTAGCACACGAGCGTGTGACTTGGCCGTGTGACCCTAAGTGTCTGCTGACGTCATAAACAGAATGTCAAGGTTTTTACACACGGGATAAGACATGGGCGTGTCATGGCCGTGTGAGGGACACGGGCCATAGACACGGGCGTGTGCCAGGCCGTGTGAAAACCCCTGTAGGTTCGAAATGAAAAATAAAATCCGCATGGGCTAGAGACATGGGCGTGTGTGACCAAACGGCTTGCCCACACGGGCGTGTTTCTTTCCACACGGGCGTGTGGCCCTGTTTTGAGTAAAAAATTTCTAAGTGTTTGTAAGTTTCTGGTTCCGTCCCGATTCGCTTTATTTGTTTGTTTCGGGTCTCGTAGGCTCGTAATAGGGACTATATGATTATGAATGAAGAGTTTTAAAGTTCAAAAGAAATTTATGGTTGATTTTGTATGATTTAGGTAAGTTAAGTCCGATAATGCCTCGTACCCGGTTCCGGCGTCGAATACGAGTAAGGGGTGTTACACTCGTGGACTCCCCAACCCACGGACATTCTAGCTTATGTTTTTCATTGTGTCCGGTCGGCTTGCCTTTTGGCAGCCGCCGATCCCATAAATTGTGGAACATCATTTTTCTCCATAATTTCAATCGCTACTTCTGGTAAAGATTCTCCGCAAACCTTTTTTCCTTCCTTTTTTAGCTTTTTTATTCCATCTTCATGTGCTTCTTCTTCACAACAATTCTCAATTTCATCTTCCGGGGATTTCCTCTTTCTTGTACTGCATTCATCCTTTCTTTTCATCATCGCTTGTACTGAGTCTATTCTTTTCCATCTTGCCTTCTTAACTAAATTTGGATTATTTACTTTTCGTTTTGCTGTCATTCTTCTGTACATCTTCCATAAGTGTAGATACTTCATCCTTTTCCTTCATCTTTTCCTCCCCGTCATTCAATTCTAGTTTCTTTAGCAGCATCCCGTTCGTACTGTCTCCCTCTTCAGTTCTTTTTCCTTTAAATGCCTGTACCTCTGAACCTCCTGTATAAGAGCACTGAGCCCTCCCCTTTTTTAAGAAAGCATTAAATTTCATACTCTCCTTCCCAATTAAATTTGATTCTGCTTTTAAAGCCGACGTGTATGGTGGATCAGCTCTAATTTTGTTTTTTTCTGCAAGATTTAACTCATGGCAGTCTGTAAGACCGTGCCCCATTCTTCCACATCCAAAGCAAAACATCGATAACTTTTCATAATTAAAAGAAATCCACAATTTATTCATATTATCAATTGAGACAAAAAATACCTTGTCTAAGGGGTTTCTGCACATCAAGATTTATTCTGAGACGACATAAGTCTCCATTAATTTCAGATCTGAGCACCCCCCAAAAAGTAACACCAATGGCATGTAGCAGATCTATTTTATCAAATTCTGGTAAACACGAACCTATCTTTTTCCAATACGGTGAAGAGTTAAGCCGAATCTGGGCTCTTTCCGTCGGCTGGGATATTCTGTTAAATAAAATTAGGCTTTTTCGGAACAGCCATGGCCTCCCCTCCATAATCGTCTCCAGATCTTCTTCTAAATCAAACACGATCAAAAATAAATTCTGCCCTACCATCTGAATCTCAAACTTCTTCTTTGTCTTCCATATGCTTTTCATTTGTGCCCTAAAACTTTCTGGGTTGTAACACTTCTCTGTCCAAATTGTATAAATAAGAGTTGGTTTCTCACTTGGAACCACAATCGACCCTTTAACAGATAATTGTACGAGTTCTTCTGCTAGGAGGGAAATCTCATCCCTCTCTTCTCGACCATCACCACCACTTTCTGCCATCCCAAGCCGTAGCAGTTACTGCTTTCTCTAGGACTCTAAGCAAAGCACTCTTGGCGACCTAATAATTAAAATAATTAATTAAGCCTTTTCGGTTTAAATCAATAATTAAAAATAAAAAAATGATAAAAATCATAAGCAGAAAATAAAACCTAAAATCAACCATTAAAAATCTAAAAAAACACTAGTAAAAAATTAAATTTTGAAAAGTTATAACAACCATAGATGGTTTTATCAAATTTTGAAATTTGATTAAAAATTTTAAAAAATAGAAATAGAAAATTAAAATTAAAATTAAAAAAAATTACCTCTCTAGAAATTAAAAGAATTAAAAAATAACTATATGAAAATAAAAAATGAGTTGAAAGCAAAGAAATAAAAAACGGTTAAATTTTAAAAAAAATAAAAAGATTTAAAAATTATAAAAAAAACATAGTTATTTATTAAATTTTAAATTTGTTAAGTAATTAAAATTAAATTTAAATTAGAGAAGATATTAAATATAAATGAATGTATAATAAAACTTTTACGTTTTTAAAAGTACGATGTGACATTTTATTATTGGTACTTAAAAACTATAATTTTTAGGATTATCTTAATATAATTTATTCCCATCAAATAAATACTCAAATTAACCACTTTTATTAAAATTTTACAATTTTCAATAACATGGCATATTAACTAATTAAATAAAGACACATGACTTTTTGTACTTTTGATTAAAACTTTAGAACATTTTTATAATTATTCCAAAACACTTCTCATTTCTCAAAACTGGTTACTTCCTCACTACAAACAATGCAACAAGTTGAAAATTTTTGCAACTGAAACTATAATTCGAACCTCTACTTCGATTGTAAAGCCACCATTAATATACTAAATGGAGTATTATTAACTGATGATATTTAATTTATTATACATATTATATTAAATTTGTTTTAAACTCACTAGTATTCACTTTTCCCTATCATTGTTTAATATGGAACCTCCACTTTATAATTGTTTATTCTAATTAATTTTAATTTTGCTTTATACTATTTTTTATTAGTATTATAATTATAATTTTATACAAATATTTAATTTATTATTACTGATTAAGTAATTTGTAATTTCAAAATAATTAATTGCATTAAAAATTTAATGTTGATCAATGGTGGTAAAAAAAAAGATCAAAAGTATAGATCTACACTATGTTCATCTTTTAAATATTTTACATACACATTTCTTTAATATTGTACAAAAACAATAAAAATATAAATGTGTATATTCATTTGGGACGCAAGTGATTTCGAAGACTAATTTAATTTAAATAAACAAATAGATTTCCATGACATTAATTATTATGTAATAGAATAATTATTTTTATAAATTTAAATTTAAATTGTAAAATTGGATAATTATATTAAGGAAATTTGTATGGTATCAATTCAATTCTAATATTATAATTTATATATTTTTTTAAAAGAGAATTTATACAGGTTTTTTTATCATCAATTAAATTATAAATGTTTATGTTTAAAATAAAAACTTAATTGGATATACAAGAATCTGAAAAAATAATATTCAGTTAGTTTAAATTAAATAAAAAAATTATTTAATTACATATTATCTATAAATAATTTTTAAGTTAATTTTATGTTTAAAATAAATACTAATTAGATAAATATAAGTTTTAAAAATTAGGTAAATGTTTAATTAGATAAATAGAAATTAAAAAAAAAAGTTATATTTCCATTTTATTTAGATTAAATATTTTTTATTTATTAAGTTATACACTATTTATATTATATATTTTAGTATTTATTTTAATTATTAGCATATACTAGACTTCAAATAATAAACATATTTTTAAGTTAATATTTTAAAATTTATATTTAAAATAAACAGTTAACTAAATAAATAAAATTTTTAAAAAGTTAATTTGTCCATTTAATTTAAATAATTATTTATTTAATTATAATGAACCTCAATTTAACATTGAACCCGAACTTTGATATCTAAAAAGTAGGACTAACCCAAAAATAAAAATATATTGACTAAATTTCAAATTTACGGAGAGTACAAGGACTTATGACATATTTTAACCTATTATAAAAATATGAATATTTTAATTATATAAATATGGGTATTTGTTTAAATAATGCTTAGCTTCATTTATCCCTTACAACTAGACCTGTTGGCGGCCCGACCCGAAGGCCCGCCCGAAATGTGGGAGGGTTTGGGCAAAAATATAGGCCCGAAAATGGGCTTGAACAAAAAAAAGGCCCGTTTAAAAAACGGGCCGGGTCTCGGGTAAGGCATTTTTTGCCCGGGCCCGGCCTGAATTCACTAAAGGACAAAAAAAGCTGTTTTTTTTAATATTATTTTCTTATTGTTTTATTCCTATTTTGCTACCATTTTACTATTATGTTGCTACTATTTTGTTGTTATTGTTTGGATATTGTATCAAACTTATTTTATTGTTAATTTTGTTATTATTTTAAAGACATTTGTTAATTTTGTTATTATTTTAGAGGCATTTGCTTGTTAAGTTGCATCTATCTTAGTGTTATTTAAGTATACATATTTTTTAAAATTTATTTTCAATTTGTTGGGAAATATTTATTGTGATGTTTTTAGTATTTTTGATGTATTATATATATTTTAAAATTACATAAAAAATAATATAAAAATTAATATGGGCGGGTCAGGTCGGGCCCAGGTTTTAACATTTTTATCCGGGTCGGGCTTGGGAAAAATTTTAGGCCCATTTTTCGGGTCGGGCCTGAGCCTAGCAAACGGGCCTAAATTTTTAGTTGAGTCCCGCCCAAACCCGGCTCGGCCCATGCACACCTCTACTTACAACTTTAATGTGTCAATATGTACTCTCATATATGTCATATATGTAATTTAAATTAAGTTTTAATTAAGCATCATTTATTATTAAGTTTTATATATGACATTGATTATTACAAAATATTTATTTATTATAAAATAAATTTCGATTATTAAAAGAAAATTGCACTATAATATTTTATATCAAATATATTTATGCCCCATTTGTTTTGCAAAGAACAATGTTAAATATAAATTTATAGGTATAAAATAAATTCAATTAAACAATGAAAAGATAAGAAAATCTCAAATGTATATTTGTTTTATTGAAAACAGTTTTTATGAAATACTTTCAAGAAATCTGCCAAACAATAGAAAATATTTTATACAGATTCATTCAAACACCAGAAAATATTAAATTTTGTATAAAAATAAGTCATTTTCCAAAAATAATTTTTCGAAAATAATTTTTAGTTAAACAAATAGAGCCTTAAATTCTTAAAGTTTTGCATCTAGACGGCCACCGAGGCGTTTTGAATCATGCTCTGCAAATTTGATTTGAGAAAAAGATGAACTTTTTTTTTTCTAAATTATTCTTTTGGCCTTGTATATAGAGATGTTCATGGTTCGGGCGGCCGGCCCGGCCCGAAGGCCCGACCGAAATTTGGGAGGGTTTGGACAAAAATATAAGCCCGAAAAATGGGTTTGGACAAAAAATAAGGCCCGTTTAAATAATGGGTCGGGCCTCAGGTAAGGTATTTTTGGCGGGCATTGCATGCCTAGCCCGAATTCACTAAATGACAAAAAAATCTGCTTTTTTTTTTAATGTTATTTTCTTATTGTTTTCTCCCTATTTTGCTACCATATTACTATTATGTTGCTACTATTTTGTTGTTATTGATTGAATATTGTATAAAACTTATTTTATTGTTAATTTTGTTATTATTTTAAAGGCATTTGTTAATTTTATTATTATTTTAGAGGTATTTGCTTGTTAAGTTAAATCTATCTTAGTGTTATTTAAGTCTACATATTTTTTTAAAATTTATTTTCAATTTGTTGGGAAATATTTATTTTGATTTTTTTAGTATTTTTGATGTATTATATATATTTAAAAATTATATAAAATAATATAAAAATTTAATACAAGTGGTGGTTGTGGGCTGGGCCTGGTTTTAGCATTTTTATATGGGTCGGGCTTGGGAAAAAAATTAGGCCCATTTTTTGGGCCCGGCCCGGCCCGAGCCCGATGAATGGACTCAATTTTCTAGTTGAGCCCGGCCCAAACTCGGCCCGGCCCAACCCATGAACACCTCTACTTGTATAGAGGCAAAATATGATTTGAGATTTGACCTTTAAGTATTTAATAATTTGATTAAATTCATCCTTCTTCGATTTTACATTTTAACACAATGAGGAAGATGATTATTGAATTTCAATTGTTTCTAACTCAAGCAAATGTGAAAACACATGTCGTGATGGGGATCCAAAGGAAAAAAATTGTCAAATAGTTGAAAATTTGCATACGAATTTGAAAAAAATTGTTTCATTTGACCGTTTTAAAAAAATATATTTAAATTAGTTTCTGCAGCTTGCATAGGAGGAAAAGGTGCTTTGCATTTTTATCCCTTTAGCTGTTAATTTGATGTGGGCAATGCACTAGTCTGTGTTGGTTCTTTATTCTTGTATTGATATATAGTTGTATCTTTTGAACAATTGTATCTCTTGGTTTAATATTGTATTTTTTTTTCATTTATTGTCTCTATTCACTTATATCTATTAATTTTTCAACAGAACTTTTCATGAATCGATCTAAATCTCTTCATTCATTTTCTCTCATCTATACAAAGCCAAGTTAGGAGATTTCAAAAACACATCATCAAAAACCATCAATATCAAAAATTTCTTCTAAATTCATTTCTCCTGGTGATAGAGAAAGGCAAGATTGTGTTCGTTTGATCACTATTGTTATGCTACTACTATGATCGTTTGTTGTTGTATCCTGACAGACAGACGTCCACGTTACTCAAAGCATAAAGGAGAGGTCGAATCTATCTTAAGAAAACTGTTCATACAAGCCTCAACAAAATTCTTCTTCTAATTTTCAACTCTATCCGATCACAGGTATTCTATTGTGTTACTGCTACTGCATTGTATTGCATTATCATTATTACTGACATATTAATACTACATACGATATTATATTTTCTTACAATCTTAAGATAGATTATTTGTTGTAGTTTTAATCTAAAGCGTACAGATTACCATCGTAACTTATTTAAGATTGGTTTATACTTCTATTTCGGATTTTAATTTATTTACAGATTCTAGTTCTTCATTCCGATTACAGAAAAATGTCTCATACGCCAAACAACTCATCCAATTCAAAGGCTGAGATGACTGTCGTTGCTCAGGCTCAGGCGACGAGCCAAACGTTACCTGTGATTATGAGTCATAATGAAAAGTCTGCAAAATTCACTGGAGAAAATTTTAAAACATGGCAACAGAAAATGTTGTTCTATTTGACTATGTTGAATATGACAAAATTTCTGAAGGATGATCCTCCTATTTTTAGAGAGGATGAGGAAGATGCTATTACCGCCTTCAACATTGTCGAAGCATGGAACAACTCTGATTTCCTATGCCGTAACTACATTTTGAACAGTTTATCTAATGAACTTTATGAAGTATACAGTATCAAGAAAACGACTAAGGAATTATGGGAATTGTTGGACCATAAATACAAAACTAAAGATGCTAGTACTAAGAAATTCTTAGTTGCCAAGTTCTTAAACTTTGTAATGGTTGATTCTAAAGCTGTTGTAAATCAGGTGCAGGAATTCCAACTGATCATTCATGGTATTCTCCTAGAATGGATGAATATAAGTGAATCCTTTCAGGTGGTAGCCATTATTAAAAAACTTCTTCCTGCTTGGAATGACTTCAAGAACTATCTTAAGCATAAGAGAAAGGAAATGACAGTGGAATATCTGATTGTCACACTTCGAATTGAAGAAGACAATCGAGGTGCGGCTAAAAGGCTAAACAAAAAAATCAATCCTAATTCTGTCAAGGCAAACATAGTGGAAGTCAAGAAGGACACCAAGAAAAGAAAACATTCTCAAACTGTGTCTAAACTAGGACCAAAAGGCGATGTCTTTAAGAAGCCAAAATTCCAAGGCAAATGATTTAATTGCAATAAGATGGGACACAAGTCATCTGATTGTAGGCTTCTAAAGAGGGTCAAAACAAACGAGGCCAACGCTGTGGAAAATATTTCTAAGGAAGTATTTGATCTTGACCTCTGCGCTGTGATTTCTAAAGTCAACTTGGTTGATTTAAATCCAAGAGAATAGTGGCTTGATACTAGTGCCACACGTCATATTTTCTATGACAAGGACTCCTTTGTTGAGTTGGTTCCTTATGAGAAAGGGGAGAAACTCTATATGAGCAACGCTACAACTTCCAAGATCAAGGGGAAAGACACTGTGATTTTGAAGTTGGCTTCTGGCAAAAAGTTGAAACTTTAAAATGTGTTGTATGTGCCTGACATACGCAAGAATCTTGTCTATATGGGACCTCCTAAGTATGCATGGCTTTAGGATGATATTTGAATCCCAGAAGTTAGTTTTGTCAAAAGGGGGAACATTTGTGGGAAAGGGATATGTATTAAATATTATGTGGAAACTCAATGCTATCTCTGTAAAAGCTAATACTATGAATAAGAATGATGCTTATTCTTTTGTTTATATGATTGAGTCATTTGATTTATGGCATGGTCGGCTCGAACATGTTAATTCTAATACTTTACGTAGATTAAATAACTTAGAACACATTCTTTTATTTCACATTAATTATAATCATAAATGTGAAATGTATGTTGAGGCAAAACTAACAAGGTCCTCATTTCAATCTGTTGAAAGAAATACTGAATCATTTTATCTAACACACTGTAATATTTGTGACTTAGAGTTTATTTAAACTAAATGAGGGAATAAATATTTTATTACCTTCATTGATGATAGCACAAAATATTGCTATGTATATTTGTTTAAAATCAAAGATGAAGCTATAGAGAAATTTGTTCTTTATAAGCAAGAAGTTGAAACCCAACTTAATAAAAGAATTAAGAGGGTGAGAAGCGACCGTGGTGGTGAATATGTTGAACCATTTGATAAATTTTGTGCACAACATGGTATTATTTATGAAGTGACACCACCATACTCTCCTCAATCCAATGAGGTAGCAGAGCATAAAAATCAAACCCTAAAGGAAATAATGAACGCAATGCTAGGAAGTTCTGGGTTGTCACAAAACATGTGGAGGGAAGTTGTTTTATCAGCGAATTACCTTTTAAATAAGGTGCCCCGCAAGAAAAAGAACAAGACACCATATGAGTTATGGAAGGGCAGGAAACCTTCCTACAACTACTTGGAAGTATGGGGGTGTCTTGCAAAGGTAATGGTTCTTTTTTTGAAAATGAAAATAGGTCCTAAAACGGTAGATTGTATTTTCACTGGTTATGTACACCACAGCAATGCCTATCAGTTTCTTATACATGTATCAAAGAATCTTGAAATTCACAAGAATACGATATTGGAATCTAAAAATGCCTTATTCTTTGAAAATATATTCCCTTATAAGTCTAGGGAAGATGGGTCAAGTTCAACAAAACGAACTTCAGAGACTATTGATAGTCAAGACTTTCAACAAGAAGTTGAAGTCGAGGTAGAGCCAAGAAGAAGTAAAAGGGCAAGGGTGGAAAAGTCCTTTGGATTAGATTTTCTAACCTATATGCTAGAGACTGAACCTCAAACTTATAGTGAAGCTATATGCTCATCTGAAAGCATTTTTTTGGAAGATGCTATCAAGAGTGAAATTGATTTCATCATGAAAAATCATACGTGGGAATTAGTGGATCTACCTCAGGGAATTAAACCACTATATTTTAAATGGATTTTCAAACGAAAAATGAAACCAGATGGAACAATTGATAAGTACAAGGCCAGATTGGTTATAAAAGGTTATAGACAAAAGGAAGGCATTGATTACTTTGATACAATTTCTCCTGTATCAAGAATAACTTTTATAAGGATGATACTTGCTATTCTCCGATTATTCCCAGCTATTCTTCGATTATTCTCAGCTAATCTGCACATGTCACAAAGCTTACCGTCGATTTTCTCCCTAATGTCAATTTCATTATGCATTTTGGTTGATTGCGGACAACCTTTCGGATTTCTACACAACCTTTTGTTTGGGACAAGCTCAACAGTCATCGTAAGCACCTCCCATGTAGACAGATCAGGTAGGACGGGGAACTCATTTTCCCAGACACGCAATGTGCGCTCGAGAGTATACACCTCTGCGATAAACTGTTCAACATTGAGTGAGGCGCGAGCATAGGCTGCCATGACATGTGCACATGGATAATGAAGTGTCTAGAGCCTCTCGCAATCGCACCGCCTGTTTCGGAGATCAACTCTGTAAGACCTAGGTGGGATACATGGTCGACGACCGATGGTCTCCGTAACTCGAAACATTTCAAACTGTTGTGAATATATTTCAACATTCATCGACCTTGCCCTCCGACGGTTCACATTCATTACATCCCAAACATCTTCAACAAACACGTGTCCTGCATTAATCTGGTTGACTTGTTTCAGCCCCATTCTTGGCATCAAGGTAGCCAGCCTGTAGAACATAGCCGAGAACACAGATAAAATTGGAAGATGTCGTGTGTTCCTCAACACGGAGTTAACCGTCTCTGCCAGGTTAGTGGTCATATGACCATATCAAAACATGTAATCAAAACTTTGAGCTCATTGCCATGGCTCCATGGTACCCAACCACTGTCAGAAAGGAGTGTTCATTTCACCTTGCATGTCACCCTCAAGTCTGATCATCCTTTGCTGGAAAAGGTGTGGCTCTAGCTCGTACGTTGTGTATGTATTAAGAAAAGACAAGTTATAGTCTCTGTAACACCCCTAACCCGTATCCGTCGCCATAACAGGGTTACGAAACATTACCAAAATTTACAGATCAAATACAGATATTTCATAACATTTAACATTCATATCAGAAATCATTCATAATGAATCATATTGTCCCTTAAATTAGCCCTCGAGGCCCAAAATATGCATTAGAAACAAGTTGGGACTAAACCGGGTACTTAGAAAATTTTTCGTAAAATTTCTAAATTTTTCCAAGGTGTAGGGAACACAGGCCCGTGTGGTTAGACCGTGTGGGCATTTGAAATAGGGCACACGACCGTGTCCCAGCCCGTGTTCATACCCGTGTAACTCTCTGACTTAGGTCACACGCCCGTGTGAACATAAAAATTTGCATTAAATAGGTGCAAGGGTCACACGGCCAAGCCACACGCCCGTATGCCAGGCCGTGTGATCAATTCTGAGCATTCTATTTTGAAATTTTAAAGATGCAAGGACACGCGGCCAAAACACATGCCCATGTGCTAGGCCGTGTGTCACACACGGCTGAGACACACGCCTATGTCTCTGCCCGTGTGGACAAAATAAGGCCATTTCCTAGCCATATTTCCCACCCAAACTTGCCTTCCACCTACATTAACTCTTAAACATATTCTCAAGCCAATACAAGACATTCAAATCCATTCAAAATTAAGTCTTATACATGATATAATACCTCTTATAACCAAGTATACAAACTTACCTAACTTACCAAATTCACATATATGCATATTTTACCAAATATGCTAATTCAATTTAATCATTAATATACCAATATGATTCTATCAATCAACCATTTCAAACACATATCAAACATGATATAGCCTCTTATATTCACAACAAAACATGTCCATCACAAGCCATTCCAATGGCTAGTTACAACCAAAACATTTATATGCCAACATTGGCCAAGTTAACCTATACATACCATTATAACCAAAGTTGATTTACTAAATATACCGAGATGAGCCGATGGATAGTGTGATGATATCTCCGCCAAGCTTCCATCCCAGCGAGCTTCCGAATTACTATAGAGCAGAGGAAAATAAAATAGAGTAAGCATATTATGCTTAGTAAGTTCGTATAATGGGAAAATAACTTACCATTAATTTACATTTAAAGTAAGCATGCAAAATTCATCCAAAGAAATTTGACAATTTGTCTTAACACATATAACCTCAAGAAACATGTTAGTCATGTACTTCATGTGAATAGCAAGAAACGAGGATGAGCCTATCATGTAACAATTTTCATATACATATGTTTTCCACATCATATAATCATATAACATATACGTTTCATCTCAAGTTCAGATTATTCCATGTCAGAACTTTGCCCGTTGAATTTATTTGAAATATCGATGGATACACAAGTAGTACACTTGAAGTGTACAAAACTGTAATCCGTCAATTCATATTCGAGAATGCTCATACAAGCACATAAACGGGAAGCTCTCTCTCTCGAGCCATATAACAGGAAGCTCATGTGAGTTGTATAACGGGAAGCTTATCCGGGCTGTATAATGGGAAGCTCATCAGAGCCATATTCAGGAAGCTCATGCGAGCCAATAATGGGTAGCTTTGAAGAGCCATTAATCAGGAAGCTCAGGATAGCCATATATCGGGAAGTTCAAGCGAGCCATATCGGGAAGCTTCGAAGAGCCATTAATTAGGAAGCTCACAAAGAGCCTTTAATCGGGAAGCTCACGAAGAGCCGTATATCGGGACGCTCATAAGAGTTGTGGTGTGTCTACAACACATGCAGAGTCACAACCAATCGGGATGCTTCGAAGAGCTATTAACGGAAAGCTCGCAAGAACAATATAACGGGAAGCTCGAGAGGGCCATATATTGGGATGCTCATGAGAGCTAATAACGGGACGCTCTTTCGAGCTGTGGTGTGTCCGCCACATATGCAGGACCACAACCAATTCGGGAACCCTATATCCATCGAATTTCATTTATTCAAACGGGACTTAATACTTGTCGGACATTATCGGATATGTGATCAATTTCATATATATAGCATTTATACAATTCAAATATACAACATTCAATTCAAACATATAAATATACACAAATTAGTTACACGAACTTACCTTGACAAGTGTTCGTGAACTGTAATATACTAATCCAATACTTTTTCTTTTCCTCAATCCAATTCCTTATTTAGTCTATCCGGATCTATACGAGTAAATTTAGCTCAATTTAATACAATTCATATTTAATTCAATCCAATTCACATCTTAGGTAAAATTACCATTTTGCCCCTATACCTTTGATTAATTACAATTTCATCCCTAGGCTTGGAAAATGAAATTCATGCAATTTAATCCTTATTCCAAGCCTAGCCAATTTTTACATGTAACATTAGCAGCCCATGTATTTCATAAAATTCATAATTTTTCCATGAATTTTACAACTTTTCAATTTAGTCCCTAAATCACAATTTCATCAAAATTCCCTTTACAAAAGTTGTTTATCTATCAACAACCTTTCATTTTCTACCATAAAACTTCATAATTCATGCATACTCATCCATGGCAAAACCCTAGTACTTTGATAACTTTACAAATTAATCCCCGAGATAGCTAAATTAAGCTTTTACGACCTCGTAAACATAAAACTCATTAAAAATGGGACTTGAATACTCACCTAATTGAGCCAAAATAACTTGCTTGAACTCAAGTCTCCATAACTAGGGTTTCCTTCTTTTTAATTTAGGAAAGATGAGAATATTATGATATTTTTCTTTATTTTATTATTTATCATCTTTTTATCTTTTACTTTCCAATTTAGTCCTTTTCTTTATTTAATTTTCCATGGATGAATTATCATACTTATCTACTAACTCCTCTTAATGGTCTATTTTCCATATAAGGACCTCAAATTTTGAATTCCATAGCTATTTGATACTTATAGCTACTAGAACTCGACTTTTATATTTCATGCAATTTGATCCTTTTATCAATTAAACATATAATTGGTAAAATTTTTCTTAACAAAATTTTTATACGATATTTCTATCATACGGTAGACCATAAAATAATTTTAAAATAATTTTTCTTACGGACTCGGATTTGTGGTCTCGAAACTACTGTTTCGATTTCACTAAAAACGGGTTATTACAGTCTCAAATTAATTTGTTCTAGTATTGATAATATTAAAACATATAGTGAAACTAAATTTTACCCATTTTCATAACTTGTCTTCGCCAGTCTGTATTCTTATACTATCGATGAAAGTTAGCCGCGATGTGTCGGATACAATAAATGGATCTCCATGGTACACCAGAACACTTAATGGCGACAATTATTCCCTTTCCTCTATCAGAATTGATACAAATATTATCGTCACTAATAACATACCTTCGCAGGTTCGTGATGAAGAATTCTCATGATTTCATGTTCTCCTTATCCATAATGGCAAATGCTACCGGGAGCACGTTCTTGTTTCCGTCTTGAGCAACCGTAATAAGTAGGATCTACGTATATTTTCCATATAACCAGGTCCCATCTACCTGCACAAGCGGCTTGTAGTTGGGAAATGCCCGCACGCATAGATCAAACGTCCAGAACATCCGGTGGAAAATTTTTTCCCCAATTGTAGTTGGTCATCCGGGCCGTAATAAGGTCGTGTCTCCAACTCAATGATAGTCCCCGACATGTACTCTCGCATAGCGGTTACCCACCCCTATAACTCATTGTACGACGCATCCCAATCTCCGTATAACTGCTCTATTTCCATTTGTTTAGCTATCCATGATTTCTGGTAATATACTCAATACTGGAATCGTGCTTGCATTTCGGCAATTAGTATTGAAACTTTAATGGTCGGCATATCCTTCACCATTGGCATGATACATGTGCAGATAGTTTTAAAATCAAGTTTCCGATGATATTCTATCATATGTGTTGAAGTACATGTGTGAGGCCCACCAAATTTTCGTATCTCTCACATCTGCGACTTCTGGATAAATACGGCTCGTACCCGTAAATTGCAGCCTTTTGTCGACCTCTAATACTCCCTAATATACAATGTCGATTTAGACACGATGACTTTGTAATCCACTGACACATTCATGCTATACCACTTAATGGAAAATACACACTCTTCCTTGGTTTCTAATTTTTGGCCTAGGAACAACTTCTTAGGTTCGAAATCTATGACCAACTGGTGAGCAGGTAGTATATCAGGGTACTCTGGGAACTCGGCTGCATGCGCCGCATCGGGGTCCATTAATGACATGTGTGCCCCAAGATCATTTTTATCACAATGCCTCGACTTGGGTTCTCGAATAATGACGCAATAACATTTCCATCGTCATTCCCACCTTCGTCGACGATATCATTCGAGGCCTCGTCCACATTGGGATCACTATCACCATCAACCTCATGATCAAAAGGATCACTACTATCATATCCATCATCAACATCCGCATCAGTCTCAGGTGCAACATTAAGATTGACGTTGAACCCGTGTAGAGTCGATTGACTATCAACATACGATATTAGATCCACCATACACGGATCTTGAACTCCATGTTCTTCACATAATGGAGTGAGATCTTCAGTTGGCTTCACATCAACTAACTCAACAAATAACTGAATCGGTACATTATGGTGGCTCTAATTCCCACAAGAAAGAGCGACTATTGTCTCCACGTCTTCATCGTCTACAAGTTCCATCTCGGTGAATTTGATGGAATCTGTCGAAACTAGAAACTTGTAGAAAAGTTTCGAGGTCCTTCTCCCACAACGTCTAACAATTTTTGCACTAGTCCTTTCATTCATATCATCAACTGAGACATTTTTATTAAATTTCATTACTATTTATTACCGACATTCAAATATACATCCAACTGTTGTTGTCAAAATTACTCCATCGAAATAAACACATATGAAAAATTGGTTATCCATCTTCAATACTAGATCTGTTAAAAAAGAAATAAAAATTCTCAATACAATGTCAAGCAAAATAATTACTGTAATGTAAAAAATGAATTTCATATCTACTAACCTTGTGAATTCTTCTTTCTCTGTTTACTCTTCTTCTACATAATTTTTTTTTTATGTTTTTTAAATTCTCAAATTTGTTTTCTCAAACACTCTTAAATAATGGCTGGGAATGATACCGCCTACAAGATTGGCACTAGTACTTTGGTGCTGCCTTTTCCATGGGCACCACCACCCAAACCCGTATTTAACCCATATATTGGAACCGTATGGGAAAAATACTTTGGTGCCACCTATCAACAAGGCTGCACCATTAATTTTTTTTTTGTTTTTTTAGCTGAAAGTGATGGATGTCAGAAAATAAAGGTTGTGTCGCCTATGCACCACCTTCCACTACTCCTGGTATACCATTTTCGTAAATAATTCAGTTGATATCCCATTTTGAAATTTTCTAATTTTTTTATATTATTTAAGAAAAAAAACCACATAAATAAATAGTAAACCCGTGCATAACATTAGACTTTGTAAGGAATTTTTATTTAATGAAAATATTAAATTAATACTTTTTCATTAAAGAAAATCATTGGGCTCTTATTCTACTTCTAAAATTTAATACATATATTACTTATTAGTGGATTTAAAATTTTATATTATACAACATATACAAATTAGAACATATTGATAGAAGAGACCAAATTTAAAAATGTTAATTGTTAAATGGATTTTGTTTTGACCAATATTGTTAAAATATATTTAGAAAACATTTAAAAAAAAAGTTTTACAAAGAACTTAGTTAAAATGTTTATCTTAAATCAAATTTAAAAACATTTTAATTACTTTTAATTTTGAAATTATAATGTTAAAAATTTTAATTTAAAAAAAAATGTTACCAAGGTGATTAAGTTTTGAAATAAAAATTATCGCATGCATAATTGTTTAGTTTTAAAACTGTTTTTTTAAAGGTTAATAAAATTATAATTGGAAAATTATAATTTTAAAAACAAACTTTTTTACCTACGTAATACAAAAATAAAAAATAAATACCAAAATGATATGTCAATACCATTATTTACCAAAATGGTATGTTTGCAATAGTGCCAGGGGTGGAGGGAGAGAGATAGGCGACACCACTTTTTTTTTCATTTAATCATTGAATCATTATTACCAAATAATGTGTTTAAAAAAATTATTTTTTATAAGTGGAGGGAGTGAGAGAGGCGACACTAGTATCCGGGTTTTAATTAAAACCTGATAACAAAATATGTTATACGATGAATATACGATGAGGTGGGATAGAGGAGAAGAGATAAGTGGCACCCCATAAATTTTATAGAGAGTTGTAATGTGGCAAATGGGTGTGTCCAACATATCTCAAATGTTCCACGAAGTTTGGGGGATGTACATTTAATTAACAAAAGGGGAAAACATGACAAAAATTGGGCAATAGAACATGAATAATATATTGTATTGTGGAATGACCAGATGGGGTGAAAACCTCGGATGGATTATGCATCTGATTTGTGTCCCTCAAAGGAGTACCAACTCTAGTATATCGCATGTGGGAAACCTTTTTTTTTTTGGTGGGCGAACGATGCTAGTCCCTCCACACATGCAACGACTAGGGCACCTCTCGCACCACCTGCCACATCTGCCTCCTAAACCCAAACTGGAGCCAATGCCCGAACCCGAACGATCTTTTTTACAGTCTGGGGGTAGTTCTTATCATCTGGACTTGAGGGTCGATTATTATTTTTTGGGCTTGTCAGGTTAAACATATTAGTTGGAGATTCTCGATTCCAGTTCTAATTATCTAAATTCGAGATCATCGATGATGTTTGATACCTTCAACCCATTATCACACGAGTACTCAACTCCTCCCAGGCAAACCTTTGGGACATACGATTTCGCGAGTATGTTTAGCACACCCCAGGGTTTACTGATGGATGATGTGAATGATTTTCCGGGTGAGGGTACCAATGATCGCCACGAGCACCTTCAACGTCAGCGCCGGGCACCAAAACATTTTACCCCTAAGACGAAACCATTGAACCATCAATTTTAATAAGTGTAACATTATATTTACTGCATTTATACTGTAATTTAATTTTCTAGCTTGTGTGGTTTCAATTATAGCAAATGTTTGACTTAATTTTCAAGCTTGTATCCACCACAAAGATTACATTTCAAAACACAATTATTAGATTAATTTTTTTTAAACAATATATATGCCAAAACATAAAAATGAAAATTCCATCATAATCATCAATTTTTTTATTACAAGCTTGAACATGGATTACATTAATTCATGTTCCACCCAATCGCGATGATTGTCCAATATGGTAGGTTCGATGCAGACATTTAGTTTGGTTATGACCTGCTACTCTGCACATGCCACAAAGTTTACCATCGGTTTTCTCCCTAATGTCCATTTTATTACGAATCCTGGTGACTTGCGGGCGACCTTTCGGCTTCCTACGTAACCCCTAGTCTGGGATAAGCTCGAAATTTGATGGGGGAACTTCTCATGTAGAAAAATCACACAGGACGGGAAACTCGTTTCCCCAAATATGCAAAGTGCGTTCGAGAGTGTACACCTCATCGATATATTGTTCAACATTGATCGAGGCGCGAACACAAGTTGCAACGACGTGTGCACAGGGGTAACGAAGTGACTAGAACTTCCTGCAATCATACCATCTATTTTGGAGATCAACTCCGTAGGACCCAGGTGGGATACTGGGTCAACGGTCGATGGACTCTGTAACTTGAAAAGTTTTTAACTGCCAAGAATATATTTCTATAATCATCGACCTGATC
Organism: Gossypium sturtianum; assembly: GCA_025698515.1. Classification (NCBI taxonomy): domain Eukaryota; kingdom Viridiplantae; phylum Streptophyta; class Magnoliopsida; order Malvales; family Malvaceae; genus Gossypium; species Gossypium sturtianum. The sequence continues at coordinate 75,798,437 of CM046947.1, forward strand.
TCCAACAGTTCACATCCATTGTCTTCCTAACATCTTTGACAAACACGTGTCCCACCTCCATCTGGTTAACTTGTTTTAGCCCCATTCTTGGCATCAAGATTGCCACCCTGTAGAACATAGCTAAGAAAACAGATGAAATTGGAAGATGTCATATTCGTCTCAACATAGAGTTAATCGTCTCTGCCAAATTAGTGGTCATATGACTATACCGATCCCATTCACTGAAACTTTATGCCTATTGCCACGGCTGCATAGTACTCAACCACTCTCGAAAAGTAGTATTCGTTTCACCTTGCATAACACCTTCAAGTTTGGTCATCCTTTGCTTGAAAAGGTGTGGCTCTAGCTCGTACACTGTGTATGTATTAAGAAAAGACAAGTTACAGTCTCAAATTAATTTATTGAAGTATTAAGAACATTTAAAACATATGTTGTAACTAAATTTACCCATTTTCACAACTTGTTTCCACCAGTCTGCATTCTTGTAATCTCAGTGGAAGTTAGCCCCGATGTGCCAGATGCAGTAAATGGATATCCACAGAACACCGGAACGCCTAATCACATAAACTATTCCCTTTGCTCTATCATATATGATGCAAATATTGTCGTCCTTAACAACATATATCCGCAAGTTCATAAAGAAGAATTCTCATAATTCCATGTTCTCCTTGTCCACAATGACAAACGCTATCGGGAGTAAGTTCTAGTTCCCGTATTGAGCAACCACAATAAGTAGGATCTGTGTATAGGATCTGTGTATATTTCCCGTATAGTTAGGTCCCATCAACCTATACAACCAAATTGCAATGGGGAAATGCCCGCATGCATGGATCGAACGTCCAGAACATCTGGTGGAAAACTTTTCTTCCCGATTGTAGTTGGTCGTCTGGGCCATAATAAGGTCGTGTCTGTAACTCAATTATAGTTCCTGACACGTACTCCCGCATAGCCGTTATCCACCCATGTAGCTCATTGTACGACGTACCCCAATCTCCATACAACTACTCCATGGTCATCTGTTTAGCTATCCATGCTTTCCAGTATGACACTCGATACTGGAATCATTCTTGCATTTCAGCAATCAGTACCGAAATAAGAATGGTCGACATGTCCTTCACCATTGGCATGATGCATGTACAATAGTTTTGGAATAAAGTTTGTAGTGATTTTGTGTCATACGTGTTGAAGTGCATATGTGAGGCCCAACAAATTTTTGGATCTCCCACATTTGCGACCTCTAGATAAATGCAGCTCTAACCCACCAATTGCAGCATTCTATCGACCTCTAACACTCCATAATATACAATGTTAGTTTAGACACGACGACTTTGTAGTCAACCGACACATTCATGCTATACCGTTTAATGACAAATACACAGTCTTCCTTGGTTTCAAATTTTTGGCCCACGAACAACCACGTTCGAGATTTACAGCCAACCGGTGACTAGGTAGTATTTCAGGGTACTCTGGGAACTCAGATGCATGTGCTGCATTGGGATCTATGATCGACATGTGTGTCCCAATATCATTGTGTATCACAATGCCTTGACTCGGGTTCCTGACTGACGACGTGTTAACATTTTCATCGTCATTCGTGCCTTCATCATCGATATCATTGTATATCCGGGACCTCGTCTAGATCGGGATCACTATAATCTTCAACCTTGTGATCAGAAGAACCATTATTATCATATCCATCATCACCATCAACATTAATCTCAATCACCACCGGATGTATTTGTAAATGAGGACTCGAGTTAAGGTTCTCAGACGCAGGTGGAACATTAAGATCAATGTCGATACCACGTACAGTCGATAGCCTATCAACGTACGCTCTCGGAACCATCATACACAGATCTTGAGCTCAACATTCTTCACCTAAAGGAGTGAAATCTTCAGTTGGCTCCACATTAGTTAACTCAACAAACAACTGAATCAGATCAATTTGGCTACTCTGATCCTGGTAATAAAGTGCGACCATTGTCTCCACGTCTTCATCGTCTACAAGTTCCATCTCAGTGAATTTGATGGGATCTGTTGAAACTGAAAATTTGTAGAATAGTCTCGAGATCCTCCTCCCACAACGTCTTACAATTTTTGTATTAATAATTTCTTTCATATCATCAACCGAGACATTTCTATTAAATCTCATTGCTATTTGTTGGCGATATTCAAATATACATCCAACTATTATTGTCAAAATTACTCCATCGAAATAAACACATAATAAAAATTGATTACTCATCTTCAATAATAAATTTGTAAAAATAATTAAATTTCTAAATATTTTATTTAAAAAAATAGATTGGAAAAAAATAAAATTTATATATGCTAACCTTACGATTTCTTTTATGTTTTCTTTTCTTCTACAACCAATTTTTTTCCTCTTCTATTCTTATATTTCAAAAACGCTAAGAAAACACTGCTTAAATAGGTTTAACACTGGGTACCACCTCTCTCTCACCCTCCATTGGTACCGCATCTCTCTCACCCTCCACCAATTAAACCCGTATTTTTACCCAGTATTACCCGTGTAGAGGGAGAAAATACTATTGTCGCCTCTCTCACTCCATCCATAAAATATAATTTTTTTAAACCCATATCTCTTGGTAATAATGATTCAATGATTAAATGAAAAAAAAGTGGTGACACTGTTGCAAACATACCATTTTGGTAAATAATGATATTGGCATATCATTTTAGTATTTATTTTTTATTTTTGTATTATGTAGGTAAAAAGGCCTTAAAAACACATTCTGAATTAAAATTTGATAAACATATGCATTAAACAACTTTTTCAAAATTTTTATAATTCAATATATATTATAGTAATCCAATTACAGTTAAGGAAATAATTCCTATGTGATATGTAACACCCCTAACCCATATCTGTCGCCAGACTAGGGTTAACGGCGTTACCGGACAGATCGAAAACATTTACAGAAATGTCATACAACTGTATATCAACCTCAAAAATAGTGTCCCCTTAGTAGGTCATCGAGACCTAAAACATGCTTATAAACTGGGTCGGGACTAAACCGGATCACATACAAAATTTCATGGAAATTTAAAACTTTTCTAAGTTTCAGGGGTTACACGCCCGCGTAGGCAGGCCGTGTGCCTCCCATGGCTGCTGGACACCCCCGTGTGTCCTCCCCGTGGTTGAATCTGACTTTATTCCACGGCCACCAAGCACGCCCGTGTACCTTGGCCGTGGTCGAATCTGACTTTACATCCACAGCCACCAAGCACACCCGTGTACCTTGGCCGTGGTCAAATCTGACTTTTTCACACGGCTACTAGACACGCCCGTATATCTTGGCCGTGTGCTATTAGGCTAGCTATTGACTTAGCCCCACGGTCACTAGGCACGCCCGTGTGCCACAACCGTGTGGCAAAATAGGCCATTTGCAAGGCCAAAATGCCACCCAATGGGTCTTACCTACAAGCAAAATCATCAAGACATCTCATGCCTGTTTGGCAACCAAGAACATACCAAAATAACCATCCAAATTACAAGACTAAAACTCATCTCATCACAAGCATAATTCATTCATTTGCTTAATCAAAACTTGACCATTTCATGTATCAAATAACTATGCCAAAAACATACTTCACATATCACATTCATTCAAGCAAATTCTCAACTCATAACTAGCCAAATCACATGGCTAAGTTCATATAACAAACTCATATAAAAAACTAACCTAAACATGTCATATCTAGCTATATACATTTCCAAAGTGTACCAAAAATGAGTTTAGTAGTGTGATGACGATCCTTGACGGTCCCGAGCTTTCAGTAGCTTTAACGACCTATAAAACAGAGAAAACACACACACAGAGTAAGCTTTCCAAAAGCTTAGTAAGTCATAATACAAACAAACTTAGCATGAAAGGCATATATGCACATAGGTACATTGGCACAACTTAATGACTTAGCAAATTATCACATATATGCTTTGATCCATGTACTTGGCCATATTTGTCACATTCATCAATTCAAAAGTCTTATATAAACATAGCTCATTCATGCTTACTTTCACATATCATATTGTTATTCCAATATACGTAATCATCGTAGTGAGATCACATAGGTACTTACCTTATATACACACTTAGTGTATAAATCAACGTACCTGAAACGGATATACAAATCACTTAACCATTCTTATCACAGACTTGCCCGTTGAACCGATAGGAACCTAATAGGATACTCAGAAAGCTCGGAATAGTTATACAATGCCAACGTCCCAGACGAGGTCTTACATGCACACAGATATTGATGCCCCGTGTCCCGCATGTGGTCTTACACAAATCAATATGATGCCGATGTCCGCACATGGTCTTACACATAAAGATAATATCGATGCCAACGTCCCAAACGTGGTCTTACACGTAAAGATAATATCGATGCCAACGTCCCAGACGTGGTCTTACACGAAGTCTCAAATCAACGCCAATGTCCCAGACGTGGTCTTACATGATAAAACAGAACAGATACCTATGTATTCCTAGGTTCGTACGGGACTTCTCGGACATTGTCGCTAAGTCGATCTTATCTCAGAATTCATTTGCATAACACTTCATAAGCATTCATTATCAACGATAGGCATATGAATATGCTCAACTCAATACAATTACATTTATTTGCAATATGACTTACCTCGAATTCGATTTATCGGAAATAGAAATGGCTACTCGGTTACTTTCGCTTTCCCGTGATCTAAGTCCGTTTTCCTCGGTTCTTGATCTATACATATTCAGAATTAACTCTTTTATTCACTAATTCATTCAATTCAGTCCAAGGACACACATTTAGGGCTATTTACAAATTAACCCTCACATTTGCACAATTTATTAATTTAGTCCATTTTTTTCAAAACATCAAATTCACAAAATCATCATACATCCTAGCTTAGCCGAATGTATATATATAACATACAAGCCCATATTTTCCATCAAATTTGTAATTTAGTCCTTCAAATTACTATTTTCTTAATTTAGTCCTAATTAGTTAAATTCATCAAAAATTCAAGAACAAAGTATGTTCATCTAGCTCAAATCTTTCATTTAACACCTTAAATCATCTCAAAGCTCAACATATCATCAATGGCATATCACACAACATCATCAATACACAAAATTGAGACATGGGCTTGACAGTAGACTAAGCAACGATTGCAAAAACGTAAAAATTATCAAAAACCATATCAAAATCATACCTTAATTGTGATGAACAAGAGCCGAATACCCTACAAGCTTTTTCTTTTCTTTTCTTTTTGTTTTCGGTGGAGAATGCATGAATGAAAGTTCATTTTCATGCTAAATTTTATTAATCATCATATTATTAACCTAATTACAAAATTGTCCTTATAATAAAAACATATATAACATATAAATTAATGTCATTTTAGACCATATGCTGTCCACTAACCCTATGAATGGCTTAATTACCATATAAGGCCTCCAACTTAACAAAGTCACAACACATTGGTACTTTGGCAATTAGCATGCAACTTTCACATTTAATGCAATTCAATCCTTTTGTCAAAATAAACTTACAAACGGACAAATTAATTTACGAAAATTTAACACATGCTTAATCACTTATCAGAGGCACAGAAAATAATATTAATATATTATACGGACTCGGATTTGTGGTTCCAAAACCTGAAACACCCCAAACCCGGCCCACGAGCTTTGACCAGATTTGGTATGTTCCTCAAGTAAACCGATTCAAATTCTTTCGTTACTTGGTGAAAAACTTGTGTGATTTTTTTTTAAAAAATAGTTTGGGTTGGGCTTGTGTTGAAAACAAACTGGATTTTTAAATTTGAAAACCCCTTTTTAATTTTAAGTAATAAACATATCGAGTATATTTTAAAATAAAATACTTAGTCTTTAACTTAATCAAAATTTGTAACACAATAAAACAACAAGTAGAAATAAAATCGTTCATCATGGCCTTATGGCCTTATTACATCAAAAAAAAATTCCCAAAAATAATTCAAAGTACTAAAATAAATTCAAGAGTCCATAAAAATATAAACTTCATGTTGAGCATGGCCACCACAAGTTCTGCCGTCCCGGTCCATCACTGTTCATCACACCAAACATAGTCCTCAATGGGGTGAGTCAAGCAGACTCAATGTGTACACGACATTAAATCATAATAGAATCGGGCATATCACATATTACACATTAAAAACATAGAATACAAAGTTATGATGCATTCCCAAACCCAAACCTAATTGTCCATCCGCTACACACCCCGTGCACTGGTCACCACAGTGCGTGGGACTACTAAGTCGACCCTCCTTCCGCTACACTCCAAATCTGCGGTCTTAGGTCACCGTGATACCGTGGTCTTAGGTCACCACTTTCAGACATCGTGGTCTTAGGTCACCACTTTTCGAGATATCACGGTCTTAGGTCACCGTGTTTGTGGTCTTAGGTCACCACATTCACTTCCCCTTTCAATAACCCATATGCCCCATATAATAATATGCATAATATGCCAGAGTTCACATTCTTATCATATTCTCATGTTACAAATAACATCTTTCATATTCCTAGTAGAAGTAGGAAACGTATCTGAGTACTTTGTACCATAACATGGTACCTTAGCCACTTTCATATACTTAATATCACATATATTAATTAATCATGCCATAAAACATATTATGGGATAGTGTGGGGTACACACCTGATTCGCTTAAAATTTTCTTTGAGATCCCGAAAAGCTTGATCTAATGTTTAGATCCTTAATCCCTACATTGATTTATCACTTATTACCTTAATAAAAAGCCATTCGGCCAAAATTCCAAATCCTAGTAGGATTAGTATTCTTACCTTGTTTCCGATTGGAACACCAACAAATCCCGAAATTGTTCCTTGTTTCCCTAGGAATGTCGAAATCCCTAAAACCTTACGTTAGACTTAATCTTAATCATCAAAACATAAATCAAGGCCTTTGGCCGAATATTCACATGTCTTACCTTAATCTTAGAAATCCCGAATACTCCTCCTTTTAGTCAACTACTCTGATAATCCCGAAAGGTCCTTCCATATTCGGCAACCATAATATGTATGGGGTTAGATTATCTCTCGGTTAATCTAAAAGAAAAGATTGGAAATCAAACTTGTTCTTACCTTTGAAGAAATCGACAAAGACACCTATGCTTGAAGCCTTTCCAAGATTCGGCTTTTGAATGGATTGGTAAGAAGAAATAGGAAGAAAAGAAAACTTGAGAATTTTGACAATGGTGGACTATAGATTCGGCTTGACAAAAGAAAAAGAGAAGAAAAGAGAGGAGAGTACTCAGAAATTCAACAGAGAGAAGAGGAGGAAGAAAATTTGATGAGTAGCCCTATTTTCTTCCTTTTATAGCCGAAACTACTACTCAGAATCCCTTTCTTGGCCACCACTCTTCTTTATTTGATAGCTTTATCCTTTGAATTATCAAAATAATAATCCCTTAATTTAAAATAATTAGAGAATAATCCTTTATTATCTCTTCAAAAATAATCCAAATTAAATCCCTTATTTATCACCTTATTAATCAAATATTTATGACAATAAAACTCCTCCTTTCTAGAAGGCTTGTGCCGTCCACCTGAAGCAAAAATAAAACTCCTTTTATTTGCTTCCCAAGTGACTCGAACTCAGGCCCAACACCTTACATGTGGCGCCATTTTCAGAGGGCCTAAGTGGCATCTCCAGGCCACTTTTCCAAGCCTGTTTGTGTGTCAAATTTCACAAACTTTTTCTTTTAAGGCCACATTGCCTTAATTTCCTCTTTTAAACTTTAAAACTCGACATTTCTAAGTCATTTCTAAGTTTCCAAAAATTTTCGTTCGGCTCTGTAAACTTGACATTTCCTTACATTTCCAAGTTTTCCAGAAATGTTCACTTTCCTCTTTTGAATCATTTCCACATCATTTCCTTACATTTCCTAGTTTCCAAAAATGTTCAAAATTTATTATTAGTACACAAAACATGTCACTTCGTACAATTAAACCGAAAATGCATAGGCCCTTTCCAGGATGTTACAAAACCACTATTCCGACTAGGGTACAAACCGGACTGTTACAATTCTCCCCCCTTAGGGATTTTCGTCCCCGAAAATCTTACCGTTAAACAAAGTTGGATATTGCTGTCTCATTGAATCTTCTGGCTCCCATGTAGCCTTTTCTATTCCGTGTCGATTCCACAATACTTTCACTAACGAAATTTTCTTGTTTCTTAACTCTTTCACTTCACAAGCTAAGATACGAATCAGTTTTCTTCATATGTCATATCGGATCGGATTTCAATTTCAGATGGGGCAATCACATGTGACGGATCGGATCGATATCTATGGAGCATTGAGACATGGAATACATTATATATCTTTTCTAGCTCAGAAGGCAACAACAATCGATAGGCAACAGGTCCAACTTGTTCAACGATTTCATACGGCCCGATGAATCTTGGACTCAACTTGCCTTTACGTCCGAAACGAAGTACTTTCTTCCATGGTGACACTTTCAAAAATACTTTGTCGCCGATCTTAAATTCTATATCTTTTCGTTTTAAGTCCGCATAAGACTTCTGACGATCAGATGATGCTTTCAAATAATCTCGGATCAATTTCACTTTCTGTTCTGAGTCTTTTATTAATTTAACTCCATGTAGCTTACTTTCACTGAGCTTCGTCCAATACATAGGTGTACGACATTTAGGTCCGTACAAAGCTTCATAAGGTGCCATTTTGATGCTCGACTGAAAAATATTATTGTATGCAAATTCAATCAATGGCAAATACTGTTCCCACGAACCATTAAACTCAACTATACAACATCTTAACATATCTTCAAGAATCTGAATAATCCGTTTGGATTGACCAACTGTTAGCGGATGAAAAGTCACATCTTGAAATGCGCTGTGCCTAAAGCTTCTTGCAATTTCTTCCGAACCTCGATGTAAACCTCGGGTCCCTATCTGACACAATAGATAGTGGCACCCCGTGCAATCTAACAATCTCAGAAATATAAAGCTCGGCTAATCTATCAAGTGAATAGTCAGATCTTACCGGAATAAAATGGGCAGATTTCGTCAATCGATCAACTATGACCCATATCGCATCTTTCTTTCTCGGAGTCTGAGGCAAACCAGAAACAAAATCCATTGTCACTCTATCCCATTTCCACTCAGGAATCAGAATCGGTTGTAGCAACCCAGACGGAACTTGATGTTCAGCTTTGACTTGCTGACAGATTAAACATTTTGAAACAAAATCAGAAATATCACGCTTCATACCAGACCACCAATAGTGTCGCCTCAAATCATGGTACATTTTAGTACTCCCCGGATGAACAGATAGATGACTATTATGTGCTTCATTCAAAATCAACTGAATCAATTTCGGATTTCTCGGAACACAGATACGATCTCGGAATCTCAAGCAATCATCAACAACTCGAAAATCAGATTCATAATTCGAATCACACTAAGCTCGTTTAACTAATAACTCATTATCAGATTTCTGAGCATCACATATTTACTGTATAAACAATGGTTTCGCTTTTAATTCAGCTATCACAGAGCTATCATTAGACAAATCTAACTGAGCATTCAAAGCACATAGTGCAAACAATGATTTTCTACTCAATGCATCAGCAACAACGTTTGCTTTACCCAGATGATAATCTATCACAAGTTCATAATGTTTTAACAGCTCTAGCCATCTTCTTTGATGCAGGTTCAAATCTTTCTGAGTCATCGGATATTTCAGACTTTTATGATCTGAAAACACGTGACATTTCTCACCGAACAGATAATGACGCCAAATCTTTAGTGCGAACACAATCACAGCTAACTCAAGGTCGTGTGTTAGGTAGTTCTTCTCATGTGACTTAAGTTGTCTCGAGGCATAAGCTATTACTTTGCCTTCCTGTATCAATACACATCCCAGACCATTCAACGAAGCATCACTGTATATCACAAATTTTTTACCCGATTCTGGTTGTACTAGAACCGGAGCTTCAGTCAATAGAGTTTTCAACTGATCAAAACTTTTCTGACATTTATCAGACTATTCAAATCTAACATCTTTCTGAAGTAATCTAGACAATGGAGTAGCTATCGTCGAAAAGCCTTTTACAAATCTGCGGTAATAACCAGCAAGTCCCAGAAAACTACGAATTTCAGATACATTTCTCGGAGGTTTCCAATCCAGAATAGCAGAAATCTTGCTCGAATCAACTCGAATCCCAAAAGCTGAAACAATATGTCCCAGAAAACTAACTTCACGCAACCAGAATTCACATTTGCTGAATTTCGCATACAGTTTCTTTTCTCGCAGAGTTTGCAATACAATTCTCAGATGCTCAACATGTTCAGCCTCATCACATGAATAAATCAAAATGTCATCAATGAATACAACAACAAATCGATCTAGGTACGGTCTGAAAATTCTGTTCATCAGATCCATAAAAATAGCAGGAGCATTGGTTAGTCCAAATGGCATAACTAAAAACTCATAATGTCCGTACCTCGCTTAAAGCGCTTTTTGGAATGTCCGAATCTTTAACTCTCAACCGATAGTATCCCGATCTCGAGATCAATCTTGGAAAATACAGTAGCTCATTTTAATTGATCGAATAAATCATCAATCCCGGCAACGGATATTTGTTCTTTATGGTCACTTTGTTCAATCGACGGTAGTCAATGCACATTCTCATCGTGCCATCTTTCTTTTCACAAGCGTAACAGAGCACCCCAAGGTGAGAAACTCGGTCTAGCGAACCTCCGCTACCAACTCTTGCAATCGTGACTTTAATTCTTTCAACTCTGTTGGTGCCATTCTATACGGAGCTATCGAAATAGGTGTAGTACGTGTAATAACTCAATACCAAACTCAACTTCACGTATCGGAGGCAAACCCGACAATTCTTGAGGAACACATCGAGAAAACTCACGGACATGTGCAGATCGACTCAACTTTCTTTTCAGATACTTTCGAATCAATTACATAAGCAAAATATGACTCATACCCCTTTTTCACATACTTTTGAGCTTTTAACACAGATATCACAGTAGGCAAACCATTCAAATCATTCGATTCAATCTGTACAATTTCATCATTCGAACATCTCAAATCAATAGTTTTTCTCTTACAGTTCACAACAGCATCATGCAATGTCAACCAGTCCATACCCAGAATTATATCAAACTCATCAAATGGTAATAGCATCGGATCGTGAGGGAAACAGATATCTCGTAACATTAACGGGCAATTCTTACATACTTTGTCAACAAGGACACTTTTACCTAAGGGGTTCGATACTTTTATAACAAACTCAGTAGACTCTACAGGCAAAGTCTTACTGAACACTAAATTCATGCATATATACGAATGCGTAGAACCAGGGTCCATCAATGCAATCACAGAAGTATCATAAAGAGTAAAAGTACCCGTTATAACATCTGGAGATGAAGCTTCCTCACGAGCTCGAATAGCATATGCTCTGGCAGGCGCTCTAACTTCAGATCTTGTAATAGTATCTCTCGTAGTTCTTTGACTACTCATCGATATTTCTTACATTCTTCAAGGTCTACCTCTCACAGGTGCATTATCAGATCTCAGATTCGAGCGGTCCGGCTCGGCGGACTCAGGGCAATCACGGATAAAATGATCAAGTGATCCATATCTGAAACAAGCTCTGTCATTCATTATACAGCTTCCCGAATGTCTTTTCCCATAATGCTTACATTCTGGTTTCTCGGATCGTACATTTCCAACACTTGCCACTGAAGTTGCTGGAGCTTTGGAGCTCATTTGTGATCTATCTCGATTTCTATTTGAATATCCCATATTAACTCTCGAACGGCTTTGATCATCTCTAAATTTCTTTGAAGCAGACTGAAATGATCTACTCTGAAATCTTTTTCTCACTTCTCGGGCTTCTGACTCAGCTTTCTTTTTATCTTTCCCAAGTGCATCAGCTTTGCATGCTCGATCAACAAGTACAACAAACTCTTTTATTTCTAAGATCCCGACAAACAAACGGATATCTTCATTAAGGCCATCTTTGAATATTTTACATATTATTGCCTCAGTAGATACAAATTCACGAGCATATTGATTCAGTCTGACAAACTCTCATTCATATTCCGTAACAGACATACGGCCCTGTTTCAAGTCTAGAAATTCCTTCCGTTTCTGATCAATGAACCTCTCACTAATATATTTCTTCCGGAACTCAATCTAGAAGAATTCCCATGTCACCCGTTCCTTTGGAACAACAAAGATCAAATTTTCCACCACTGATAAGCTGCATCTCGGAGCAAAGATACAACACACTTTATGCATTCTTCTGGAGTCAAAAACATCTCATCGAATACCTGGATCGTGTTTTCTAACCAAAATTCTGCCTTCTCGGCATCATCATCATTAGTAGCCCGGAACTCTTCAGCCTCATACTTACGGATTTTGTCAACCGGAGGCTTATTCAACAGACTCGGATACATAACTGGTGGCACAACTGTAGTCTGAGGGGGATTAACCGGGGGCGGGGGTTGTGAAACAGTCGGGTTATTCTTTACGAATTGAGTGAACCATTCACTCATCATCTGGAAGAAAGCTTGTTTAGCTTTTCCCTCCTGACCGCTAGTAACCGGTCTCGGATCAGAGGGCGCTGTCCCTTGCGCGGGAACAGGCGCATTACTTTCTACGTCGTCAGCTACGGCTCTTTCGGGATCCATTACTATACAGAAATCACATTTTATACGTCAGGATTCATCACACTATCACAATTCAAAAATATGGCATGTATAGTTAGACTCTGACATGCTACGTTAGTCCGAGAATCGGTTAAACCGTAGCTCTGATACCAACCAAATGTAACACCCCTAACCCGTATCCGTCGCCGGACTAGGGTTAACGGCATTACCAGACAGATCAGAAACATTTATAGAAATGTCATACAACAGTATATCAACCTCAAACATAGTGTCCTCTTAGTAGGTCATCGAGACCTAAAACATGCTTATAAACCGGGTCGGGACTAAATCGGAACACATACAAAATTTCACAGAAATTTAAAACTTTTCTCAGTTTCAGGGGTTACACGTCCGTGTAGGCAGGCCGTGTGCCTCCCACGGCTGCTGGACACCCCCGTGTGTCCTCCCCGTGGTTGAATCTGACTTTACTCCACGGCCACCAAGCACACCCGTGTACCTTGGCCGTGGTCGAATCTGACTTTTTCACACGGCTACTAGACAAGCCCGTATATCTTGGCCGTGTGCTATTAGGCTAGCTACTGACTTAGCCCCACGGTCACTAGGCACGCCCGTGTGCCACAACCGTGTGGCAAAATAGGCCATTTGCAAGGCCAAAATGCCACCCAATGGGTCTTACCTACAAGAAAAATCATCAAGACATCTCATGCCTATTTGGCAACCAAGAACATACCAAAATAACCATCCAAATTACAAGACTAAAACTCATCCCATCACCAGCATAATTCATTCATTTGCTTAATCAAAACTTGACCATTCCATGTATCAAATAACTATGCCAAAAACATACTTCACATATCACATTCATTCAAGTAAATTCTCAACTCATAACTAGCCAAATCACATGGCTAAGTTCATATAACAAACTCATATCAAAAACTAGCCTATACATGCCATATCTAGCTATATACATTTCCAAAGTGTACCAAAAATGAGTTTAGTAGTGTGATGACGATCCTTGACGGTCCCGAGCCTTCGGTAGCTTTAACGACCTATAAAATAGAGAAAACACACACACAGAGTAATCTTTCCAAAAGCTTAGTAAGTCATAATACAAACAAACTTAGCATGAAAGGCATATATGCACATAGGTACATTGGCACAACTTAATGACTTAGCAAATTATCACATATATGCTTTGATCCATGTACTTGGCCATATTTGTCACATTCATCAATTCAAAAGTCTTATATAAACATAGCTTATTCATGCTTACTTTCACATATCATATTGTTATTCCAATATACGTAATCATCGTAGTGAGATCACATAGGTACTTACCTTATATACACACTTAGTGTATAAATCAACATACCTGAAACGAATATACAAATCACTTAACCATTCTTATCACAGACTTGCCCGTTGAACCGATAGGAACCTAATAGGATACTCAGAAAGCTCGGAATAGTTATACAATGCCAACGTCCCAGACGAGGTCTTACATGCACACAGATATTGATGCCACTGTCCCAGACAGGGTCTTACACAAATCAATACGATGCCGATGTCCCAGACATGGTCTTACACATAAAGATAATATCGATGCCAACGTCCCAGACGTGGTCTTACACGTAAAGATAATATCGATGCCAACGCCCAGAGCACGTGGTCTTACACGAAGTCTCAAATCAACGCCAACGCCCCGCACGTGGTCTTACATGATAAAACGAGCGGATACCTATGTATTCCTAAGTTAAATGCGGGACTTCTCGGATATTGTCGCTAAGTCGATCTTATCTCAGAATTCATTTGCATAACACTTCATAAGCATTCATTATCAACGATAGGCATATGAATATGCTCAACTCAATACAATTACATTTATTTGCAATATGACTTACCTCGGATTCGATTTATCGGAAATAGAAACGGCTACTCGGTTACTTTCGCTTTCCCTCGATCTAAGTCCATTTTCCTCAGTTCTTGATCTATACATATTCAGAATTAACTCTTTTATTCACTAATTCATTCAATTCAGTCCAAGGACACACATTTAGGGCTATTTGCAAATTAACCCTCACATTTGCATAATTTATCAATTTAGTCCATTTTTTTCAAAACATCAAATTCACAAAATCATCATACATCCTAGCTTAGCCGAATGTATATATATAACATAAAAGCCCATATTTTCCATCAAATTTGTAATTTAGTCCTTCAAATTACTATTTTCTCAATTTAGTCCTAATTAGTTAAATTCATCAAAAAATCAAGAACAAAGTATGTTCATCTAGCTCAAATCTTTCATTTAACACCTTAAATCATCTCAAAGCTCAACATATCATCAATGGCATATCACACAACATCATCAATACACAAAATTGAGACATGGGCTTGATAGTAGACTAAGCAACGATTGCAAAAACGTAAAAATTATCAAAAACCATATCAAAATCATACCTTAATTGTGATGAACAAGAGCCGAATACCCTACAAGCTTTTTCTTTTCTTTTCTTTTTGTTTTCGGTGGAGAATGCATGAATGAAAGTTCATTTTCATGCTAAATTTTATCAATCATCATATTATTAACCTAATTACAAATTTGTCCTTATAATAAAACATATATAACATATAAATTAATGTCATTTTAGACCATATGTCGTCCACTAACCCTATGAATGGCTTAATTGCCATATAAGGCCTCCAACTTAACAAAGTCACAACACATTGGTACTTTGACAATTAGCATGCAACTTTCACATTTAATGCAATTCAATCCTTTTGTTAAAATAAACATACAAACGGACAAATTAATTTACGAAAATTTAATACATGCTTAATCACTTATCAGAGGCACAGAAAATAATATTAATATATTATACGGACTCGGATTTGTGGTTCCGAAACCACTGTTCCGACTAGGGTACAAACCGGACTGTTAGATGGTATATTTTATAAGCTACCATTTGTCACGATAGTAATCTGTCACGTCTTATTGCAATAAAAAAGTACAAGAAAACATTAATTACAATAAAGAGTAAAAAGGAAAATATTAATTACAATAAAGATTAAAAAGGATGGTTTAAGGGTTTAAAAAGTCATCCAACTTTTCCAAAAAAATCAATTAAGCCATTTTTTTTACTTAATTGGGTATTTGAAATGCCAAAGTGCATCAAAATAACCATTTAACCATTAACTTTAACATTGACCATTAAAGTTGACAGCCTCCAATTTTTGCTTTCCATTTTTTAGTTAACTTTGTTACATGTCATGTTGTAGTTGTGACTAGACCTGTCCATTAGTCGGGCTGGGCCCGTCTAATAAGTGGGAGGGTTTAGACAAAAATATATGTCCGAAAAATGGATTTGAACAAAAAATGATCTCGGGTATGGTTTTTTTGCTTCGGGCCCGACCCGGCTTGAATCACATGCCTTAATAGGTCACCCTTTCTTTCTTTTCTCTTCTTTTCCTGATTTCCTCGGCCACCCTCCCCCAAATTCCTAATTCTAATCCCTAACATTAATACCTCTAAATTCCTTCTCCACTCCAACACCAACCGGCCACCACCATCATCGTTAGCCACTCTGGTCACCACCAGTCCACCACACACCCACCAGTCCATTATCGTTCATCAATCACCATTGTTACTTCTTGACTGAGAGCCCAAAAGGAACAACCCTTATGACGTTTGATATAGTTTGAAGCTTCCGTTTTCAGCCGCAAACATTTCCACCATTTTTGAATTTTTTTCTTTCAACTCTCTGTTTTTTCGTTTCTGTTTTTAAAGCTCTACCTTGGAAAAGAAAAAGGGTTTCTATTTTTGTTTCTATTTTGTTTTCCATTGTAATACTTAGTTTTTAATGCTTATATATATATATATATATATATTGGTGATGTTAGCTGAAATGCTGTGTGCGTATATATATATGTTGTAAGGGTCGTTGGCGATTGTAGAACTTGTAATTATATTATGTACATTACTTTTTTTTTTTAATTAGAAAAAAATATACTGAAGTGTTCTTCCCATGTGAATTTTTTTTATTGATTTTGAAAAGGAAAAAAAGAAGTCATATTGCTTCTGTTTTTCTACTAATTGCCTTATTTTTCATTATGTTTTTCTGCTTAGAGCCTGCTGCATCTTCTGCTTTTGGCTAGGTTGTACTAATACATTGCAAACACGTTCTTCTCTGTGTTTAAGTCCTAAGATTGTTGAACCTCATTGGTTATATCAGAAAAAATAAATGCGAATGAGGAACAATCTTGTTGAAGGCTGAAAAAAGTAAAAATGTTTCACATGGTTTCTTGCTTTTGTGTTTTGCCACATGCTCTTGCATCGATGCCCTCTTACTAGATATTCAAAGTGTCACCTTGGATTCTTTCTTTTTTATTAAACTCCAGATCATACGGGATTTTCGGATTCTAGGCAATGTAAAAAGCATTACAGTATATTACACTATCTATGTTAGTCAAATGTTGTTTAATTCTTAATTGTTCTTTACATTTTCAGCTGAAATAACAACAATAATAATAATAATAACAATAAGAGCAGATTTGTTGATAATTGGTGTATTCGTATTTGATTTCAAGGATCACTTGCATTTTACTTTTCCTATGCTAATTATTACCATTTTAGGCTTCATTTGTTTTAACGTACAAAATTTTACGGAAAATATTTTCAATCATTTCTAATATTTACTTCATGTAAAATAGGATGGTTAATGTATAATGTTTTCCAATGAACATAAAATTAACTTATTATTACCATAAAATGTCTTACCAATTTTTTTCCGTATGATATTTTTCAAACTGATAAGACTTGTTCAGTGTAATATCCTCATACCCGACCCGAACATCGAGTCAAAGCACTGCGATGTTACATTCTCTACTACATTCATCACTTATCAAACATTTCCTTATAAACTTTCATAACATTTCAATTTAGTCCATTTCTGTCATAAAAGTTTAATATTCACTAATTAATAATATTAAATCAATTTTCTTTCTTATTACATTTTAATCACATAATTTATCTCAATATCTTGTTTCACATATTAAATTTCTATGTATTTCACTTCTATTATTTCATCCACATATTTTCTTAAGTTTACCAATTTAGTCCTTGTCATCATAAAAATTCCATATTTTCCCACAATTTCACTTTTACAATACTTTATGCATATTTTATCATCTCATAACACATTCGTTAAACTTTTATCATAATTTCCTTATTCACATATTAAATTGTTTCACACTTAAACTTTTGTACAATTTTAAATTTAGTCCCTATTGTCATGTAATTTATTTTTCACCATATAAGCACTTTAATCAAATAATTCATTATAATATCTTATTTCACATAACAAATTTTCATGCATATCACTTCTCTTGTTTCAATTATAAATTTCACAAAGTTTACAATTTAATCATTAACATCACTTTGTAATCAATTCACTACCTCATTTAAACTCTTTATCATAAATTTCAAATGTATGTTTGTTTCATTAAAAACATTTTTTATGAAATAATTTCAGAAAATTTGTCAAACAACAAAAAATATTTTACACAGATTCATCTAAATACAAAGAAATATTAACTTTTTCAAAAAAATAAATAATTTTTGTAAGTACACAATTTTGCCCAGGCCCGTTAAAAAAATAAATCAATGTTTTTTAATAGTCCTTTTACAAAAATCCAAAATCAATTGGCAGCAACCCAAACCACTAAACTACCCGATACCCAGTGGCCCAATTACAAACTCAGACTAGCCCAAATTCTACAGCTCATTTTGGCCCAAAACATAAACAAGCTTCAGCTGCTGGAAACCCTAGCAGGGATCTCGCGCCGCAAGCACCCAACGGAGGCTCCTCGTCAAGCCGCGATCCACGCGCAAATCATGCCCTATCACCGCGCGTCCCGCGCTATTCACTGAAATAAGGAAAAGAAATCGCGATGGCGATGAGATTGATTTTTCATTTATTTTTTCGATTTTATTTTAGGGCTATATAAACGCAAAACAATCTGTAAAAGTGGGGGATTTTTTTTTTACTATAACACACGGATTCAAACGAATACAGAGAGATATATACGAAAATACAATACAATCAAAAAAGAAATCGAGCCAAGGTTTTGCTTCATTTTATTTTTATTTTATTTCCGAATACTGTTATTCTATTTCGTTTTATTATTATTTTTTTAACAATATATAATATATGTTAAAGTGTAAAAAAAAAAGAGTGAAAAAAATAACCTTTTTTGAACTCCACGGTGGCCGGCGACGGCACCGGAGCCTCGCCGGAGGGACTGTCGGAAATCGCCTGGAGCCGGAGGGGGAGAGCATTTTTTTTAAAGCTTTTCAGTTTTTTTTTTTTTAAAGAATGGGGTAAATGATTTTTTTTAGCCAAAACTTAACTTATATAGTAATATTAAAACGACGTCGTTTTGGCTTAAGTCAATAAGCATCAAAACGACGCCGTTTGGCTTTTTACCGTGACCCGACCCGCACAAGGAAAGGATCGCGTGTTTTCCTATTTTGGTCTTATTGCGCAAATGATCCTCCGCATTTTTATATTTTTAATTCCGTTCAATTTCATTTTCTTTATTTTTATTTTGACCCTAAAAGTTTAATTACTTTTCAATTTAGTCCCTCGGGCAGTTTAAAAACCAAAATCGGAACGGTGCCATTTTGAAATTTGGCATTATTTCCATTTTAACCCCTGTAATTTAACGTGTGTTTTAATTTAATTCTTTTAATATGTTTTAATTGCTGTTTTAATCCATGTTTCTTTGTTATTTTTTTATCCTTTTATTTTATATTATATTTAATTATTTTACCTTATTAAATATTATATATTATTTCCTTATTTATTAATAGTACGAAATCTATATATATATATATATATATTCTATATGTATTATTTTTTTATATATATATATTTAATTATTACTATATGTATTATTTTACTTGTTTAATAATTTATATATTATTATATTTTGTATATTATATATTATTAAGTTACATTATATATTATTTTTTTAAAACTTTATTTTTAAAAAATTTATTCATATTACCTAATCTATTTTATTTATATTATTTATATTAAATTTATGTTTAGTGTATTATATATATATATATATATATTTTTCATCATTTTATTTTGTTTAATATTATATTAATTATATATTATTTTTATAAATTAGTTATTATATTATTTTATACATTGTATAGTATTATATTATATCATATTTTATGTAAAATATATTTATGTTTCATTTATATTATTTTATTTATTCAAAATCATTATATACTTTTTTTTATACATTGTTTGCATTATGTATATCATATATGTATGTACTTTTTTTTTATTAATCTTGCATGAAACATGTTCATATTTGTTTTATTATTTATTGTATTTGTTTATACTTCGTCATGTATTTACAATTGCTTTAGTCTAGGAATTATTATTTGTCATATTTTGTATTATTTCTTTGTTGCCTATTTTAAACGTTAGTATATTATAATTGCTTTTAATATTTATGTGCGATAATTTATAAATGCAATATTGTCACATGGATTATTATGAAAGTACATTTTTTGCAAAATTATTATATTTCATCCAAAGGCTTTTAAAATAAGGCAATGTTTTGGTATTCAGAAATTCGGGAAATAGTGCCCTAACGTAATGGGTTGCGATTTTCCGTTTGGCTAAATAACTAAATACCCTTTTAACAAGTTTTGTAAATCATGGGATGACTTTAATTACGAGGGTTTTAAAAAATGTCGTGTCCTAACGTGCTGGATGTGATGTTTATATTCCTTCGGAATAAAGAAATCTCAAGTTTTAAATAAAAACCTATTATTGGAAATTCAAAGTGTTGTGCCTTAACTTACTGGGTTCGACGTTTTGAATCTCGAAGTAGGAATTTTCTAAAATAAAGACGAGCTTAATTTCAAAGTCATAAGGTACTATACCTTAACTTACTGAGTAAAGTACTTTATTTCTTTGTGATAAGTAAGTCCTGATTTTCTTTCTAATAAAAGGATCATATTTTCTAACTTTCTTTATCTTCAACATTCGGACATGATTTTATCGATTAGGTACCAATTTTGGGCGTTATGAGGGTGCTAACCCTTCCTCATACGTAAATCGACTCTCCGAACCCGTTTTCTTGTTTTTGTGGACCAAAATTGAATGTTTTTTTAAATAAAACGTTTTACAAGGTGATCCAATCACACCTAAGTAAAAAAAGATTGGTGGCGACTCCCATTTTTGTTTTTAAAGTCGATCCCTATTTTTTCAAAACCCGGTTTTTAAAATGGTTTCGACAGCTTGGCCACTCCACTGGGGACCAAGAGAGTCAGGCCGTAAAATTGATAATTTCATGTCCTTTTGTTCGAATTTAAAATTCGATTTTAAAAATATGATCCTTTTATTGCATGTTGTTTTAAATATATTGCTCTGCATTGCAATTGCATGACCGTCGTGGTCACACCCTTAAGTGGGAGTGAGAAGCTACTCCTTCGTGAGGTTTTCACCTCGTGCGAGGATAGTGAATCGCCGGGATACATCCGCACCTATGTCTTCGTGAGGTTTTCACCTCAGTGCGACCATAGGGAAATGTATTCCCCGAACCGAACTCGGTCCATATGAGCCTATAATGGGTGAGGATCGAAGAATCACTGGTTCGGGTACCTCAACTTTAGAGCTAAACCACATGTAGAAAACCTAAGTTCTTACCTAGGTAGAACTATGCTAAACTTTAGTAGTCACCCAAATAGGCGTTATATGTTGTTTATTTCTTCTGTACTAACGTGTTTTCTTGTGTTTTGATTGCATTGCATCATAGAAAAGAGGTGTTGATTTCAAATTCGATTGCTAAATAGAAAAGTTGGTCATAAGAAAATGGATTTTTTGATAAAGTGGATTATAACACGTGCAAACACAGCATGAGGAATATCTCCAAAGGCCACCCATCACGATTAGGCCTCAACAGGGGCAAGCTGATCCTAGACCACCCATGAACTATCAAGTGGGCTCGGGATCTAACCCAGGAGATAACCTTGCCAACCCCGTTATCCCTGATTTGGATATAGAAGAGAGAGAGGAAATAAGAATTGAATCTTCAAGAAAGTTAGAGGATCGCTGTAGGTGGTTAGAAGAAAAGTTCCAAGCTTTGGAAAATACTGACCATCATCATGGTATTGACACTAAGGACTTGAGTCTGGTTCCAGATTTAGTGCTTCCTCATAAATTCAAGATGCCAGAGTTTTAGAAGTACAACGAGACTAGTTGCCCTGAAGCCCACATCACTATGTTTTGTAGACGGATGACTGGTTACGTGAACAATGATCAACTTCTGATTCATTGTTTCCAAGACAGTTTGGTGGGAGCAGCGTCTAGGTGGTACAATCAACTCAACCGCGCTAACATTGGCTCTTGGAGAGACTTGGCCCAAGCCTTCATGAGGCAGTACAATCATGTCACAGATATGTCGCCTGACAGAATCACTTTGCAAAACATGGAGAAGAAGTCAAATGAAAGCTTCAGGCAGTATGCGCAAAGATGGAGAGAGGTTACCATGCAAGTTCAGCCATCACTCCTAGAAAAGGAGACTACAATGCTCTTCATCAATACCTTGAAGACTCCATTCATCACTCATATGATAGGAAGTACTACTAAGAGCTTTGCAGATATAGTGATGGCAGGAGAGATGATTGAAAATGCCATAAAAAGTGAAAAGATTGAGACAGGGGAAAGTAACAAAAGAATGGCCACAAGAAAGAGAGAAAATGAAGTAGATAATACAAGTATGGGGTGCTCAAAGTCGATTGCTGTTAAACAGCCAAAAACAGTGACTACTGGGTATCAAGGTTCATTAAGGAAAGAATCTGGCACAAGGCAAAGCAATGAGCAACTCCAGTTTACACCAATTCTAATGACATATAGGGAGTTGTATCAAAGTCTATTTGATGAACATGTGGTGGCTCCTCATTACATGGAACCAATACAACCCCCGTACCCCAAATGGTATGATTTGAATGCTCAATGTGAGTATCACGCAGGAATAACGGGTTATTCAATCGATAACTGCATGGCATTTAAGAAATTGGTTAAAAGGCTTATTAAAATAGGGGTTATAAAGTTCGATGAGTCGAACGGAGCAGTGATAATTGAAGGAGGGGGCAGGAGAGTTGTGATTCCTTGAAGAAGTCATTAGAAACCTAACAATCGGGGAATCAAAACACCAATGACATATCCGAAGAGGAAATCGGGGAATAAAAATTTCTAGGTCCTTACATACTTGGGAAGTTTTTGAACAATGGAACTGTGGAAAGGATCATTGTATTTTTAGAGTGGATTTAGAGTAATATTTGAAACATGCTTGTTGTCTTGAGCCTAGAGGCAACAAGAACTCTTTTGTGGAATAGGCTTATGTTCAAATTTTATTTCAATAAGATGCATCTGTTTGAACATATATTCTTTTATATTGTATATTCTTTTGTTTTTTAGAATATTCTTTCATTCTTTATTCATGACCATACCAATAATCATCCTTAGAATCATTTATTCTTTGGATTTTTTCGCCTTCGTACCTAGGTACCCAGATATCAACGACGTGAGCGATGTTGTTACTGACTCCCTTTTTAAATGAGATATGGGTCTAGGGGATCTAAGGACTTCGAAGATGACAAAGATTGTAACCTACCTTCTGATTTGTTAAAGATGGTAGAACAAGATGAAAAATCGACCTTACTCTACAAAAGGTCATTAGATATTATGAGCCTAGGGAAAATGTGAAGACCGAAGCCTAGCTCACCACAAAAATAAGGCAAGACACCATTGAGTTGTTTTCGCACAATTATATCAGAACATGCATTGGCTAAATAAAGAGGATCGGGCACTGTTGATTCACCATGGAAGGGGACATCATCAGTCATACCGCAAATATGGAATTAAAGAAGACAAGATTCATATGCCTACTCCAGTTCTTCACAAATTTTCCATATGTGGGGCATGGATGTGATGGGGCCAATCTCGTCAAAAGCTTTTAATTAATATCGACTCATCAGCATAGTTATCGTTTACTTCACTAAGAGAGTGGAAGTAGCTTCATATGCCAATATTACAAGGTCGAAGTCATCAAATTCATCAAAAAAATGAAGGAAAAGATCAAAAAGGTCGCGTTTAAATAACTGTACAAAGTCAAAGTTTACAGTTTGTCCAAAGATCATGCAACATATCACTGTATAGCAAAAGTTGCCAAAAAAAAAAGAAATGAAAGGTGGCTTAGACTTGTAAAGATTGGCATAAGAAGCTATCACTACTCTCTATGATTATCAAACGTTGGCTAGAATCTTCACTGGGGCAATATCTTGCCCATTATGGAATTGAAGCATTTTTGCCAATTGAACCTAATCGAAGAAGAGGTTAAAAGTTATCCATCATGGTTGGATGATGTGAGCTTACGACAAAAAGGTTCATCCAAGAGAATTCCATAAAGGGAACCTGATGTTGGAAAAAAAATTTCTTTACAAAACGATTTTAGAGGAAAGCATATGCCAAACTGGGAAGGACTTATATAGGGCCTGTTCTAGAGGAGCATTGATACTGACCGAGATGGAAGGCAAAGACTTGCCCAATTCAGTGAATTCAGGAGATATTTTACCTGAAAGACCAAAGTGAAAACTCGTAAAGGGTACCTCGAACAAAAAAAAAGAGAAAAAAGAAAAAGAAAAAAGAGAGGCCAAGGCAAAAACCCACAAAGGGCGCTTTGAGACCAAAGGGGCTTTGAGTTGAAAACCCGAAAAGGGCGGCTCAAATTTTGATCAAAAGTGGGGCACACAGTAGTCTTACTACATTTGAATTAACAATGAAGAAGTATGTTACGTCTTGGGGCACTGACAGAGTACTCCGGATCCCCTAAACACATATTGAGCTTAAAATGGTCCTCAAGAAGTTGGAACAAAGAAGCTCAGGCTGCGATATCTGCGGCATCTAGCTTCATTCTTACCCAGTTTTGAAATTTGTTATCTTTGATTGCTTTATTCTTTTTTGAGATACGCCCAAATTAATTTTCTTTTATTGCCTGGGTTATCTTTGATTAAACTATTTCTCAGAGCTATGCTCCTGACTAATTTCTTTCTCGTCCATTTTTGTGGCCTTTTTCAAGCATTTTATATTGAAATAACAATTTATGGACTAATAACACTTTCATAAAAGGAGTTTTACATATTACTCTAGAAGCTTCTAAATAATATGAGGAATCTGAAGCATGACTATTGTTCAGAACTCACCAAGCCTAAGGGCTGGAAACATGGAAGAATGATTATCTCTTCAGATTTTTATTGAATACGACAATTTCGTTGGTGATATCATATCGAAAAATGATGAACAAGGTCAATCCAAGTGTAAAGAGGATCATTGACAAGATACTCTACATTCATACATCTGGTCATTACACCCAGGGAATGGTGTAACAGATTGAAAGTAGTACAAGTTCTGTACCTCTGAATGGTAACAGAAAGATGGAAGAAATTAAAAGTTATTCCCCTGAAGTTGCAGTGGGGGATACCAATTCATGTCCCAAGGTTCAAGTAGAGAGGACTCAGAATTACCATGGGGCAAATTATTTGAGCAGAACATGAATGAAAAACAAATGAGTAATAACACCTAGGATAGGAATCATACTCATAACATTTTTGTAAATTTCATTAGGAGCATTTGATTTATTTCGGTCATTGTATCCTAATCCTTGAAATAGGAATCATCCTCATAACATTTTCATGACATGGCTAAATAGGAGCATTTGATGCATTTCGATTAAAGCATCCTAAATATTGGACATAAACATATACCCATTCTACAGGCTATGTAGCAAGGTAGAAGACAATAGTCTGGTATCCCTGAGTTTGCAGGGAGCAGATTAAAATAGCAGATCTGACAATCCTGAGGTTACAGGAGCAGATCGGAGACATCAGTCCTATCTCCCTGACCAGCAGTGGAATAGGTCAAAGATTGTAGATCTTGTCACCCTAAGCAGGAGAGAACCAAGATCGAGCGGCAAATCTTGTCTCCTAAGCGATGAGTGGAACAGATTTAAGCCACGAGTCCTATCTCCCGACCCAGAGTGGAATAGGTCAAAGATTGTAGATCTTGTCACCTAAGCAATGAGGGGAACCAAGATCGAACAACAAATCTTGTCTCCTAAGCGATAGAGGGAACAGATTTAAGCCACCAGTCCTATCTCCCTGACCAGCAGTGGAATAGGTCAAAGATTGTAGATCTTGTCACCCTAAGCAGTAGGGAACCAAGATCGAACGACAAGTCTTGTCTCCCTAAGCAGTAGTGGAACAGATTTAAGCCACCAGCCCTATCTCCCTGACCAGCAGTGGAATAGGTCAAAGATTGTAGATCTTGTCACCCTAAGCAGTAGGGAACCAAGATCGAACGACAAGTCTTGTCTCCTAAGCGATGAGTGGAACAGATTTAAGCCACCGGCCCTATCTCTCTGACCAGCAGTGGAATAGGTAAAAAATTGTAGATCTTGTCACCCTAAGCAGTAGAAAACCACGATCGAACGGCAAGTCTTGTCTCCCTAAGTAGTAGTGGAACAGGTTTAAGCCACCAGTCCTATCTCCCTAACTAGCAGTGGAATAGGTCAAAGATTATAGATCTTGTCACCCTAAGCAGTAGGGAACCAAGATCGAATGGCAAGTCTTGTCTCCCTAGGCAGTAGTGGACCAAGATCGAACGACAAATCTTGTCTCCCTAAGCAGTAGTGGAACAGGTTTAAACCACCAGTCTGGCATCCCTAAATTTGCAGTGGAGCAGATTGAAGATAGCAGATCTGGCATTCTTGAAGTTGCAAGAAGCAGATCGAAGACATCAGTCTGGTGATCCCTGAGTTTGCAAGGATCAGATTGAAAATATCAGATCTGGTCTCCCTGAGTTTGCAGTGGAGCAGATCAAAAGATAGTGGATACTGCCTTCATGAAGTTGAAGCAATCAAACTTACTGAAATCAAGATGAAGTTCCAATACCGTTGAAGTTGCAGAGGAGTTGGAATCATTTGAAGAAGACAAGGATCAAGAGGTCCAGGCTTGGCCAAGACCGGTCAAAATTGGTCCTTTTATAATCTTTACTCTATTCTCGTTACACAACAATGAGCAAAGAGGGGCAGCTGTAAGTACTCAATTTTGCCCGGGCCCGTTAAAAAAATAAACCAATGTTTTTTAATAGTCCTTTTACAAAAATCCAAAATCAATTGGCAGCAACCCAAACCACTAAACTACCCGATACCCAGTGGCCCAATTACAAACTAAGACTAGCCCAAATTCTACAGCCCATTTTGGCCCAAAACATAAACAAGCTTCAGCTGCTGGAAACCCTAGCAGGGATCTCGCGCCGCAAGCACCCAACGGAGGCTCCTCGTCAAGCCGCGATCCACGCGCAAATCATGCCCTATCACCGTCGCGTCCCACGCTATTCACCTGCAAACAAGGAAAAGAAATCGACAGTGGCAGTAGATTGATTTTTCATTTATTTTTTCGATTTTATTTTAGGGCTATATAAACCCAAAACAATCTGTAAAAGGGGGGATTTTTTTTTTACTGTAACACACGGATTCAAACGAATACAGAGAGATATATACGAAAATACAATACAATCAAAAAAGAAATCGAGCCAAGGTTTTGCTTCATTTTATTTTTATTTTATTTCTGAATACTGTTATTCTATTTCGTTTTATTATTATTTTTTTAACAATATATAATATATGTTAAAGTGTAAAAAAAAAAGAGTGAAAAAAATAACCTTTTCTGAACTCCACGGTGGTGGTCGGCGACAGACACGAGCCTCGCCGGAGGGATGCACGAAATCGCGCTTGAGCCAGGAGGGGAGAGCATTTTTTTAAAGCTTTTGTTTTTTTTTTTTAAAGAATGGGGTAAATGATTTTTTTAGCCAAAACTTAACTTATATAGTAATATTAAACGCGTCGTTTTGGCTTAAGTCAATAAGCATCAAAACGACGCCGTTTGGCTTTTACCCGTGACCCGACCCGCACAAGGGGAAAGGATCCGCGTGTTTTCCTATTTTGGTCTTATTGCGCAAATGATCCTCCCGCATTTTTATATTTTTTAATTCCGTTCAATTTCATTTTCTTTATTTTTATTTTGACCCTAAAAGTTTAATTACTTTTCAATTTAGTCCCTCGGGCAGTTTAAAAACCAAAATCGGAACGGTGCCGTTTTGAAATTTGGCATTATTGCCATTTTAACCCCTGTAATTTAACGTGTGTTTTAATTTAATTCTTTTAATATGTTTTAATTGCTGTTTTAATCCATGTTTCTTTGTTATTTTTTTATCCTTTTATTTTATATTATATTTAATTATTTTACCTTATTAAATATTATATATTATTTCCTTATTTATTAATAGTACGAAATCTATATATATATATGTATATATTTTTTATATGTATTATTTTTTTATATATATATTTAATTATTACTATATGTATTATTTTACTTGTTTAATAATTTATATATTATTATATTTTGTATATTATATATTATTAAGTTACATTATATATTATTTTTTTAAAACTTTATTTTTATAAAATTTATTCATATTACCTAATCTATTTTATTTATATTATTTATATTATGTATGTAAATTTATGTTTAGTGTATTATATATATATATATATATATTTTCATCATTTTATTTTGTTTAATATTATATTAATTATATATTATTTTATAAATTAGTTATTATATTATTTTATACATTATATAGTATTATATTATATCATATTTTATGTAAAATATATTTATGATTCATTTATATTATTTTATTTATTCAAAATCATTATATACTTTTTTTATACATTGTTTGCATTATTTATATCATATATGTATGTAATATTTTTTTTTATTAATCTTGCATGAAATATGTTCATATTTGTTTTATTATTTATTGTATTTATTTATACTTCGTCATGTATTTACAATTGCTTTAGTGTAGGAATTATTATTTTTCATATTTTGTATTATTTCTTTGTTGCCTATTTTAAACGTTAGTATATTATAATTGCTTTTAATATTTATGTGCGATAATTTATAAATGCAATATTGTCACATGGATTATTATGAAAGTACATTTTTTTTTTTGCAAAATTATTATATTTCATCCAAAAGCTTTTAAAATAAGGCAATGTTTTGGCATTTAGAAATTCGGGAAATAGTGCCCTAACGTACTGGGTTGCGATTTTTCGTTTGGCTAAATAACTAAATACCCTTTTAACAAGTTTTGTAAATCATGGGATGACTTTAATTACGAGGGTTTTAAAAAATGTCGTGTCCTAACGTGCTGGATGTGATGTTTATATTCCTTCGGAATAAAGAAATCTCAAGTTTTAAATAAAAACCTATTATTGGAAATTCAAAGTGTTATGCCTTAACTTACTGGGTTCGACGTTTTGAATCTAGAAGTAGAAATTTTCTAAAATAAAGACGAACTTAATTTCAAAGTCATAAGGTACTATACCTTAACTTACTGGGTAAAGTACTTTATTTCTTTGTGATAAGTAAGTCCTGATTTTCTTTCTAATAAAAGGATCATATTTTCTAACTTTCTTTATCTTTAACATTCGGACATGATTTTATCGATTAGGTACCAATTTTGGGCGTTATGAGGGTGCTAACCCTTCCTCATCACGTGAACCGACTCGAACCCGCTTTTTTTGTTTTTGTGGACCAAAATTGAATGTTTTTTTTTAATAAAACGTTTTACAAGGTGATCCAATCACACCTAAGTAAAAAAGGATTGGTGGCGACTCCCATTTTTGTTTTTAAAGTCGATCCTCATTTTTTCAAAACCCTATTTTTAAAATGGTTTCGACAATTTTCAATGAAACAAACGAAACCTGATTTTATTATAAAAGAGCTAAAACTTCTATTAAAAAAAAAACACATGGTTACCTTGAAAGTACCATAATTTGTTTCTGGCTCAACTATTTCAGCTCGAAATAGTTTAGTTCTAGATCTGCTTTCTTCTTGCAATGTTTGCATCTGCTAGTTCTTTAATTTTCAAATGTGAAGATGTCAATTTAAGTGCATGGTCTGATGATACATGTGGCATAAGAAGGTATTCATTATGGGATTGTTTCATTTTTAGGTTTTTATTGTAAAACCCCCAATTTCTGATGACTAGAGTTTTGAGCTTTTATTATCCTTACTCTTGTACTAGTTACTTATTTTTAGTTACTTTTAGCTAATAAATCTATTACCATTCTTTTTATTTTGTTCTTTTTTGTCAATTTTATTATTATTTTAGTTAGTATAAATATTTTTAGTGTATTTTTAATTTGTTAGCAAATATTTGTTTGAATGTTTTTACTATATTTGATTTATTATATTTTTAAAATTTATTTTAATAATAATTTTTTTTAAAAAATAATATGGGTCAAGCCTAATAATCGGGCTTAAAATTCTGTTATGACCCAACCCGAACATGGCCCGACCCAACCTTTAGATAAGTCTAGTTATCACACATGGTAAAAAATGATTAAAAAAATTATTTATCAATAAAATTAATTAAAATATTATAAAAAAATATATAGAAAAATTTATAAAATTATTAGACATTTATAAAAAAAATATAAAAATATTTTAAAAATTATTAAAAATTTAAAAATATATAGAATTTTATTAAAAACTATATAAAAATCATTACAAAATATAAAAGATATAGAAAAATTATTTTAAAAATATAGAAAAATTATAAAAAAAAATAACTTAAAAAGGTTATTATCTCTATCACGTATCACGTTATGATTGTGACACATGACAAAAAAAATAAAAAAATAATAATTAAATTCAATAAAAACGATAAAATTATAAAATTATTTTGTAACATTGCCAATGCTTCTGTGATCCAATAGTAATGTTTGATAAAAAGGCTTTTTGATGTAACCTCTTCATTGGACTATTTTTATAGAAGCGAAGGTCTTTTCAGGCATGGAGTCAGAGAGGACAATGCCATAGAAATTGTAATCACCATACAAGGTGATCAAGAAAGATTGAATCCTAAAGTGAATTTTCTTTGATTTTTTTTAATAAACAGATTAAACCCTTTTAATTATTTAATGATGTTTCAAATTTACTATAGGGTTAATTATTATTAAGAAATTCCATTTAGTGTGATACTGCAATATTACTACAACATGAGAATGAAATAAAATTTTATAATTTTTTTATTGATTTTAATTTTTTTTATCATTTTCTTGTCATGTTAACAATCATGTTAACAGCCATGTTAACAAGCATTTATTGCAGACACAAACGCAACTCTTCGTGAGCGTCCTGATATAGGCTCTTACGAGCTTCCTGACATGGCTCGCTTGAACTCCCTGTTATGCTATCCGGAGCTCCCTGTTAATAACTCTTCGAGTTACCTATTAAGCTTAATGAGCTTCTTGTTCTAAACTCTTAGGAGTTTCCTGTTTAGCCCGGATAAGCATCCTGTTACATGGCTCACATGAGCATCCTGATATATGGCTCGAGAGTGTGCTTCCTGATTATATGCCCTTATGGGTACCCCTAAATATGAATTGTAGGTTTCTGATTTGTACACTTTGAGTGTACTACATGTGTATCCATCGATATTTCAAATAAATTCAACAGGCAAAATCCTGACATGAGAAAATATGAACACGAAATGAATTATTACATGTATCTGCCTGAAATACATGAAAATGATGATATATGATATATGGAAGTATGAGATGGTGATATATGAACATGGAACTTGTTTGATGAATATGTTCATCTAAGATTATAGATTTGTACACTTTGAGTGTATTTTCCCTGGTTTCTATTGATATTTTAATTGATTTAATGAGCAAAATCCTGACATGAAATAATCTGAACTTGAGACAAAATATTATGAAAATGTACTTGAAATACATGGGTGTGAATTATATATATTATTTGAATTCATGATGTGGAAAGTATATGTATATGGGAATTTGGTTTTTATTGAGCCCATGCATGTTTCTTGATGTTTATATGAGATAGTATGACTTAGAAACGAACTATTACCCGTATGTACATGAAGTACATGGAAATGACATTACCTGATATAATGATGAATGAATTGGTTGTTACATGAATGTGGATCATGCTTGATGACTTTGTTCATCCATGATTAAGGACTATTATATGTGATTACTTGGCTAACATGATGAGGATATGTGTTTAGGGCTTGTGATAAAATTTGGTTGATAGTGCCTTGCATGTTTATTTTGAACATAAATATATGGTAAGTTATTTACCATGTTATACGAACTTACTAAGCATTTCATGCTTACTCTGTTTTATTTTCCCTTGTTCTATAGTAATTCGGAAGCTCTTTGGATTGAAAGCATCGGTGGAGATCACTCACACTATCCATCGGCTCATCTTGGTATATATGGTAAATTAATTATGGTTATAATGGCATGTATAGGTTAATTAGCCAATGTTGGCATGTAAATGTTTGGGTTATAACTAGCCATTGGAATGGCTTGTGATGAACATGTTTTGATATGTATAAATGTGGCTATAACATGTTTGGTGTAACACTCCTAACCCGTATCCGTCACCGGATTAGGGTTATGAAGCGTTACCGAACTAGACACAGTTCAGCACAGTCATTTATCACTATTCGTACACCAAATTATAATTATAACTTTTTAACATTCCAAGCTCATAAAAAAAATCTCTTACTAAAATATAGCTCATGCATAACCCATGCTCTTATTTCATGCTAATCGAGACTTACATTACAAATCATACTCGTAATTCAATTACAACATTACTCATAATTTATACAAGATTCGGATCAAACTTTCATATACCAAAACAAAATTACACATGTTTCATATTTCTAAAGTCCGAACCATTTGACCATCGAATCTATGACATTCAAATATTTAAAACATATCCAAGCATATATCATTCACTTCATATATCAAATACGTGTTGATACACCTATTTCATTAGTTAAATATCAACATATCATTTCATAACTTCTGCCCATATGCATATTAAAACAAATAGATCCATAGTACTCTGATAAATATCCATTCGCCTATATGACATTAGAACATTATAGCATAACCGAACATGCTCATAACGCTATTATAATATGCGCATAATTCCTAAAAAAAACAAAAGCCATATCAAACCTTAACTATCAAATTAATATTAATCATATTTTATTAACAAGTTTTTATGACTATGCCAATTCACAAGATATGCATATTAATCTAGGTTAAGTAATCCACACGACATAATAGGCATACCTATATATATATATTACACATAAGTAAGCATCTCCATATAACCACATACAATTGAATTAGTTTCTAATTTACGCTCATTTTACCATAGCCACATTAAATATTCATGGACACAAAGATCATTAAATAACATACCAAACACATATGCTCTATAACTAATCCAAAATACCTAAATACAACCAATCTACTAACCATATATTTGGTCCTCAAACTAACTCACCAATGATCAACCCAAAATATTTATAAACATTTCCATTATTCATTACCGAATCATAAAACCATGAAGAACATTCATCAAAGCCACATTCATTTAAGATCATAGTTTCATGACTTAGCCATTTTCGCATGGCTATACATATATACAAGACAAAAATTCATTGGTTTAAACACTTAGTCTAACCTATACATGCCTTTGGTTTAAAAACTAAGCTTATAAATACCAAAAGAGATGATAGTGTAGTTGACTTCGCTGACGATCCCCTGAGCTCGTAGCTTGATCAAAATCTAAAAGACAGAGTAACACGCACATAGTAAGCTACTTAGCTTAGTAAGCCTTAAGCAATTTAGAGAAATATAAAATCAACCATTCATTATTATACACTACTCATTTTATAATCTTAACTTAAACACATCCTACACCTTGTTCACCGCAACCAAATACCACCAAATTAATAGGTACTTAAATCAACTTAATTCCATACCATCAAATTCATGTATATTTATAGAATCAATTCACATGTCCGAATATCAAATCACAAATTTTTTTCATATGGCCGAATATACTTATGTATACATAGTCATATAGTTGTTGAATTCTCAAATGTTGGCAAATGGACAATATCCAAACAATATTAAATTATCCACATGTCATAAATACCAAATACATAACACCTCATATATATAACTTACCTAATCAATAAACATCATATATATTCATATACTTAGGTCAATACATACCTTATGGCCGAACAATTTAATTCACTTGAATAAGCTTTAGCTTGTTCTTTTATCACCATAACTCTATCTTTTTGTATGCATAAGCTTGCATTATAAAACACCGACATTAAGCCTGCTAGACCCAAGGTCTGAAATTTTGATCACCGGCATTTAGCCTGCTAGGCAATAAGCCCGATACACTTCACCGGCACAAGGCCTGCTAGGCTCGAAGCCCGATACACTTCACCGGCACAAGGCCTGCTAGGCTCGAAGCCCGATATCGATATTATTATCATCTCATACACATTACATGTTGCCCAAATTAAGTAAATCACACATTACTCAAATCACTTAAACATATCATCTCGGTTAACAATTTAACAACATTACATTACAAATTCACTATCCACATTCGGCTTTAACAAATTTTACAATTATAATTTTCATAATTCAGCATATAATCAAGGTTATAAATTATATTAACGAGATTAAATTGCTTATAGACTTACTTCGAATATAGTCGGACGATAACAACCGGCTATTCGATAACTTTTGCCTTCCCCCGATCCAAGTCTGTTTTTCTTTGTTCTTGATCTAGACATATTCAATTTTAAGCTCATTCAAACACATTTCATTTCAATTTAATCCAAAAACACTTAAATAGACAAATTATCATTTTACCCCTAGCATTTACAACTTTTACAATTTAGTACCTATTGCACAAAACACAAAATACACATAATTTGAATTCAATCCTTTAGGGCCGAATCTTCCACATAACCATACAAGTCCATACATTTCATTTTTTTTGCAATTCAACCCCTCAAAAATTTACTTTTACAATTTAACCCAAAATACTTAATTTCACCAAAATTTCCAATTCAAAACATGATAATCTCAAGCATACTTTTAATATTTTTCCATCAAACATTTCAAAGCATAAACATCCTTCAATAGCCGAATATCAAACATGCTCCAATTCAAAAATTCTAACATGGGTCGACTTGTATTCGAACAACGATCACTAAAATGTAAAAATAATTAAAAACCGAACTAACCACGTACCTTAATTTAACTAGGAAAGTGCCGAAACTTAGGCTTGTTTTCTTCTTTTCTTCCTTAGCTATATTCGGCCTAAAGAACCAAAGATGATAATGGCATTTCTTTTTGTTTTACTTTAACATATATTATGATTATTTCTAAATTACTTTAATAACCTTTTAATTAAGATAAAACTAACATATATACTAAGGGTAATGGTGTCATAAACCGTCCACTATCTTAAAGAATGGGATATTTGCCTTTTTAAGACTTCATATTAAGAAGCCACTAACAAATAAGCACTTTCCACTATAGTTTGTAACTTTTACACTTTATGCAATTAAATCCTTCTGTTAAATTAAACACACAAACAATCAAATTTTCGTACGAAACTTTCACACATAATAGTTCACATATAATAAACACAGAAAATAATATCTAAATTTTTTTCAGACTCGGATTTATGGTCCCGAAACCACCGTTCCGATTAGGGTCAAATTCGGACTGTTACATTTGGTATGTGCTTAAATGGTTGAATGATAGAAATCATGTTGGTATATTGATGATTAATTCTAGCATATTTGGTAAAATATGCATATAGGTTAATTTTGATAAGTTAAGTATGTAACACCCCCTACCCGTATTCGTAGTCAGAATAAGGTACGAGGCATTACCGGAGTTTACAAATAATTTTTTTTTTATTCAATATAACCCTTTTATAGATATCTAGCCTTCCCTGCAAATTTTAAACCGAGACCAATCCACATCAACCAATCCAATTCAACATATTTTCAAAATAGATTCATGCATATTTATAAGATAACCTCAACACATACCAAAACCAAGATTTGTTAGCCATACCAATGGCTGACCTTACATTCATTTCATATTAACATTTATTTTATTAGCTTATACATGCCATTGATTTCCAAAATAAAGTTTCTTTATATACCGAAATCTTGGGGTTGATAGTGTGATGTGTCTCATTGAATCAATCCGACCTCCGAGCTCTTAACACTACAAAACAGGGGAAAAAGAAATAGGGTAAGCACTTTGTGCTTAGTAAGCCCATGTAACAAGAATTATACTTACCTAATATATTCAATACAATGCAATAAACATTCATATATCCATTCAATGCATTATTACCCTAACATGCACAAACTCAACATTCAAGTTAGTCCAATAATTTCCATATATCAATAATATATACCATGATTGATGAGCTCATCAATACCATGATTTCCATTTCCTTGTTATTTTTTTTTCATATTTATCCCGTTGAATTTCTTGGAATTTCGATGGATTTTCGAGTACACTTTAGTGTACAAACCGGTCCGTCAATTCACATTCATGTGCGCATATTTCCATTTCAGAGAGCACATTCCCGCTGAACCTCATCCTTACAATGGGATTACCGGTCGAGCTAAATCTCAGTAATATAAACTCATAGAGTATTGTCGGGATTACCACCAAAGCTAAATCCCCTCGCAACGACAATTACTCTAATGAGCTTGAATCTGAATTACCAGTCCAGGCTAAATTCAGACCCTAATTCGGATTACTCGTCCGGGCTAAATCCATTTTCCACATATTCTTCGGGAGGGCTATATCAGGATAGGATCACCCGTCCGGGCTAGATCCTTTTTACCGTCAATTCCTTTTCAGAGATCCATCGAATTTTCCTTTCGTTCAACCGAGATTTCTTTCCCTTTTTATCAAATATATCAATGTATCATCAATCTTCATACAATGAACATTCAAATTATATTCACATCAATAACATACATTTCAAGCATTTAAGAATATAATTCAAGTTACATGAACTTACTTCGATACTTGTTCGTACAAAAAAATCTACTAATCCGAGACTTTTTCCTTTCCTCGATCTAGCTTCGTATTTGAGTTTTCCGGATCTAAATAAATAAATTCAATCATCAATTCAATACATTTCATGTTCACATGTAGCATTCTATATAATTCTATTATTATATATAGTTCATTCAAAGCTGTCTACTCGAGTCATAGTCACTAAATTATTTTTATCTTGAGCTACAGAACTCCAAATTAGGATCCGCTAATTTTCCCTGAAACTAGACTCAATATATTCTTACCATAAAATTTTCAAAATTTTTGGTTTAGCCAATAAGTACAGTTTATTCTTTAAAGTCACCCCTGTTCTGCTGTCTGACAGTTCTGACCCTTCTTCACTAAAAATTAATTATCTGTTCATACAGGATTCGGATGATGTTTCCGTTTGTTTCTCTTGAAAATAGACTCATTAAGGATTCTAAAAATATAAATTTAAGCCCCTAATTATTTTTATTAAATTTTTTATGATTTTTCAAAGTCAGAATAGGGGAACCCGAATTCATTCTGACCTTGTCTCACAAAATTCATTATATCTCATGATTTACAAATCCATTGCTTACACTGTTTCTTCTATGAGAAACTAGACTCAATAAGCTTTAATTTCATATTTTGTTCATTGTCTAATTCGATTTCTAAAATTTATGGTGATTTTTCAAAGTTAGTCTACTGTTGCTGTCCAAACTGTTTTAGTGCAAACTGTTTATTACCATTTTTCCTCTAAGCTTTTAATAAATAATAATTTCGTCCCTACTCAATTAGCCTCTCAATTGAGCTGATTTTTCTCAATTAACACTTTATTATATCACTTTAAATTACTTTATAACCTTTAGGAATCAGAATTTCAGTAATAGACTTTAATTCCAAACATTTTCACAATTAGGTCCTAAAAATCAAATTCTATTGAAATTACCTAATAAAATCATCTCATAAACAAATTAAAGCTTCAATTTCATTCTATTTCATCATAAACTTACAGCACTCAACCATGATGACTTTCAATTTCATCCATGAAATCAAAGACTAATGAATTTAATAGTAGGACCTAGTTGTAAAAGTCTTAAAAACACAAAAATTACAAGAAATAGGCAAGGATTAACTTACTTGGTGCAAAAATTATGAAATACCAGCTTAGAAAACCCTCCTATGCTGTTTTTGGCTGATGAGAATGAAGAAAAATGAAGATATTTCTAGATATCCCA
The DNA here is from genome assembly GCA_025698515.1 of Gossypium sturtianum. Classification (NCBI taxonomy): domain Eukaryota; kingdom Viridiplantae; phylum Streptophyta; class Magnoliopsida; order Malvales; family Malvaceae; genus Gossypium; species Gossypium sturtianum. The sequence continues at coordinate 75,836,554 of CM046947.1, forward strand.
AATTAGTCCTACTTTTATTTAGTAAATTTTGTTATTTTCTCATTTTGCCCTTATTTCAGTAATTCTCCTGATTTTTATCCGCTTATGCCGCCCAAAATATCTCCTTTGGGCTTATTTGCTCTTTAGATCCCTCCTCATTTGACAATTGAGCTATTTTATCCTTCTAGTAACTTTTACACCCTTTTCAATTTAGTCATTTTTCAATTAATTACCTACCCAAACATTAAAATTTTCTAACGAAATTTTAATACCACATTACTAACATTTTATAAATATTTATAAAAATATTTCCTACTCAATTTTATGAGATCAAGGTCTCGATACCTTATTTTTACCTAATTCCTTCAATAATTCCTTTTTCTAACTAACCACTAAATCGGTAAAAGTTTTCTATCGATATTTTAATACGATTTTCCTATCATATAAATATTCATGCATAAATATTAAAATAAATTTCTCTTTAAATCGAATTTATGGTTACGAAACCATTGTTCCGATAACCTTGAATTTAGGCCATTACAAAGTAAGTTTTGTATGTTTGGTTACATGATGGTAAAGTGTTATTTGAGGTGCTTAAGAGCACATTGGTTGTATGTGATGTTATGTCATGCATGAGACTCGGTTTTGACTTGAATTAATTATTTTAAAAATGGCTTGTGAATATGTTAAAGTATTGGTGTAAGAGGAAGACAAATTGGGTGAGAAATGTGGCTTGGAAAATAGCCTTTTTTTATCCACGCGGGCAGAGACATGGGCGTGTGTCTCAGCCGTGTGTGACACACGGCCTAGCACATGGGCGTGTGATCTGGCCGTGTGTCCCCTGCATCTTTAAAATGTCAAAACAGAATGCTCAGAATTGATCACACGGCGTGGCACACGGGCGTGTGGCTTGGCCATGTGACCCCTGCATTTACAAACGGTCTAGCGCACGGGCGTGTGACTTGACCGTGTGACCCAAGTCAGAGAGTTACAGGCCTAAGACATGGGCGTGTCATTGACTGTGTGAGCCACACGGCCTGACCACACAGGCGTGTGACCCCTGCATCTAGGAAAAAATTTGAGAGTTTGCGAAAATTTTTCTGAGTACCCGGTTTAGTCCTGACTCGTTTCTAATGCATGTTTTGGACATCAAGGGTTCATATAAGGGACTTTATGATTGATTTCAGGCATGAATACTGTATGGTGTAGAATATCTGTTTATTCAATCTGTAAGTTCTGGTAATGCTCCGTAACCCTGTTCCAGCGACGGTTTTGGGTTAGGGGTGCTAAAACTATAAATTAGAACTTCATGGGTTTGATCTCCTTTCTAACTGTAATAGATTGTTTTTCAATAGTGTGAGAAACAATGGTTTCGGAACCACAATTCCGACATGTGAATTAGTAAATATTATTTATTTAATATTTATGAAGTTATATAAGTGTCATATTAAGGTTTGGTCTAGTAATTTTGTCGTTTGAATAGTTAATTAAGAAAAAAAGACTAAATCGTAAAAGCTGTAAAAGTCTATCACTGTTGAATTTTAGGTGTTAAAAGGGTCAATTATTATAAATTCAAGGATCAAAGTGGAGATTTGACCAAAATTTAATGTTGGTGGACGATTTTGATGATAATTATGATATAAAATATGTTAATTAAAACTAAAATATGATTATATGTATACTAGTTAATAAAATAAAAGAAACAAAAGTTAAAGGAACATTTTATGATTTATTTAGTTAATCATTTTCATCAACTTAAAACCGATTCTAAAGGGGGAAGAAAACCTAGCTCACGGCTAGCTTTATCTTGCAAATTAGTAACCCGTTTTTAATTTGTTTATTGTAATTTTTATGTTTTTGGAATTCTAGGAGTTTGATTTAGCTAACTCAGGAATTATTTCGTGAAATTTTTAAAGTTTTTTTTTTTTAAGTTTTCATTAATATTTAGAAAACATATACATATTTACTACAATATGAGTACATTTCCCAACACACTCGCCGTATGAGAGATGGAATGTGTCAGTGGGGTCCAATTTACACCCTCTACCCATATGGACCACGTGCAAAAATCTCGCATCTCTCAAGTATGGTTCGATTAAAGACGATGGAAGAATGGATATATTGTGAATATATGTCTCCAAAATTTGATCTTCTGGCTAATTATAAAAAAAATACAAAATCTTAAATTTCAATATAACAACAAAATAATTAAATTATATTATATTAAAAATAAAAAAATTCTTACCATTTGCAATTGAACGATCGGAATATGCTTGTCATCCAAACGAATAAGAGAATTTGTCATTAATAATTTTAATAAATATGAATAAAAATTGTAATACAAAATTACTTAAAAAAACTTACTACGATTTTAATAAAAAATAGAGTGAACTAAGAGAATTGAATGAGAATTAAGAGAGTATTGAGAATGAATTGAGAGATAGTTGAGAGTGAATTTAAAAAGTGGGAAATTTGGGGTTTAAATAGGGAAAAGAAGTTAAAGTTGGAATTCAGCCGTTGAGGGTAGCATTTGCGAGGTAGTTGCGTCCAGCTTGACGCACTTTGCTGACTGAGTAGGAAAGGGTGTCTAGCTGGACACGTTTTCCTTCTCTCTCTCCAAAATCGGCTTAATTTGATAAATTTCAAAAAAATCGATCTAATCCGATAATTTTTATAAAAGAGAATAAATTATATTAGTAGCATCCTAAAATGTATAGTTTTTAGGCATCAATAAAATAGTGCCACGTCATTAAATTTTAAAGATAACAAAGTATTATTATACACTCATCTATATCTAATATCTTCTCCAACTTAATTTAACTTTGGTTAAATTACTTAAAATAATTAATTTTTTAAATTATAAACAAACATCTTCTCTTCTTTTACAAATTTTAATCATTTTGTTTTTTTTCATAAGCTAATATTTTTTATTTTTGTGCAACAAAATTAGTAATTTTTGTTAAATTTTTTCCATGTCATTGACACATAATTTTGATAATTCTTTTACCATGAATCCTGAGCCTTGAACTTTGGACTCGAACCCTGAAACTTAAACCTTGAACCACGAACCCTGAGGTTCAAGGTTTGGATTTGAGATTTAAGGTTTAGGTCCAATGTTTAAAGGTTTAAGGTTACGAGTTTATGGGTTAGTGTTCAAGGATTTGGGATTACGGGTTACGAGTTTGAAGTTTAAGATTCGGGTTTAAAGTTCAAGGGTTCAAGGTTATGAGTTTGGGGTTAGGGTTTAGAGTTTGAGTTCTATATTTTGGGTTTAGTGTTCAAGATTCTAGATTCATGGTTTTTGGTTTGGGGTTCAGATAGAAAAAAATGTTGAAATATTGTTAAATAATTGAAAAAAGATCATGAATAATGTGATGGAAAGTGTGTATAAAATAATTTCATATTTTTAAAATTTGATGATTGACTAAATTTTATTGATACCTAAAACCCTTAAATTTTAGAACTATTCTAATTTAAATTATTTCGTTTATAAAAAAATGATATTTTTATAGTAATTCACCCGTTGTTTATTGGCTTTTTTTTACTTAAATAATACCAAAAATAAAATTAATAACTGAAATGGTATGCCCATTAGATTATTTACTAAAATGGTATGATTTTACTGGTGTCGCTTGTCAAATTGGCGGCACTAGACTGAAATGTAATGATTTAAAGTATTCAATGACCTGATATGCAAATTTACCATTTTAAGTGGCTGCTGAAAAAAAAGTGAAAGGGTGCCGCCTGAGAGTGTGGTGACACCAAACCTTAAATGTGGCTAATTGTCTTGAAAGCCATCCTTATTTATTATTTTCTTTTTATTCCCCTTCAACTCATTACATTGTGTTTAAACAAGCCCTCAACCTATTTTTGTAGTTAAATAAACCCTTAACTTATTATTTTAATATTAAAGTAAATATATTTTACCCAAAGTAAAGCTATTTTAAAAAAAATAAACTAATTCGCATTTTATGTTGATGTGAATTTGATGAGAATAGTTTATTAAATAAAAAGATAAAATTTTAAAATTTCTTGAGAGTGCTTATATACATGATATTCTTAACTACTCTTTTGAAATATTTGATTACTTTTTTAAATTTTATGTTGATGTTAAAGTGTATAAATTTTTTATTGCATCAACAAAAAAATTAAGATAAGAGCTTGAAATTCAAAATATATTTACTTTAATATTAAAATAAAGGGCTTTTATGAGTAAAAATCATAGGTTAAGAGCTTATTTAACTACAAAAATCTTGAGGTTCAGAGTTTAGGTTCGAGATTTAAGATTCAAGATTTGGGTTTAGAGTTTAAGATTTAGGTCTAATGTTTAAAGGTTTGGGGTTATGAGTTTAGAGTTTGAGTTCAATGGTTTGAGATTATGGGTTACGAGTTCGAAGTTTAAAATTCGAGTTTAAAGTTTAAGGGTTTGAGGGTTAGAGTTTGGGATTCTATATTTTCGGTTTATGATTTGAGATTCTAAATTTAGGGATTTTAATTTGGGATTTTGATAGAAAAATTATTAAAATCTTATTAAATAATTGAAAAAAGATTATGAATAATGTGATGAGAAGTGTGTATAAAATAATTTCTCTATAAATAAATATATAATAATAATTTCATATTTTTAAAATTTGATGATTGGGTAAATTCTATTGACCCTTAATTTTTAGAATCCTTTTATAAAGAAAGGATATTTTTTAAAAAATTTACCCATTATTTATAACTTTAAAATTATATTTAAACTTAAAAACACTTTAAAAAAGCACTGCTTTAATAATCAAATACTAAGGGTGGGTTTGGATGGGCGATTGAGTACGGTGCAGTGCGCTTAGTTTACTTTTTGTCTCATGCTATAATATCGCTACAATATCTAATCTCACCATCACCATTATTTTTACACCAATCACAGATAAACGTACAGCCCGTCCAAACCCATCCTAATAATAATGTCAACCAAGCAAGCTGGGTTTGAAAGATAAAAATAATGTGAAATACTTGATATTATAACTGCAAATGTCAGTGTCAGTAGTATAAGTAAGTGGGCCGTTTTGTCGTGTATATAATTTTTAATTTGTTTGCATCGTCTCAATTCCCTATCATTTCCATATATCACGTTAATGTTTCTTCAACTTCAGCATCTTCAAGATACTTCGTGATCCCCCGCACTTGCTCCTCTCACCTACCACCGCCACATCACTTCACTCCTTTTGCTTTCGCTTTTTTCAAAAATGTTGGGGGCTCCGATCAAAATATCTTCTTCGCCTTCTTGCTGTTCTTCTTCTGAAAATAGAAAGGCGATCATGTTGTCGCCGGTTTGTTTAGATAAATCGAGGTCTTTTCAGTTTCTTTTCTCGGGTTCTAAATTGCGGTGCTCCAAAACTTTGGATACCAAGCAGCTCTCCAGCGCCAAGTTCCAGGTCTCCCGAGGATCGAAATTTCGAGTTTTCTGTGACTCCAAGGTGAGTTTCTTCGGAATTCTGAACTTTATTTTTATGGGATCATCGGGGATCTGTGATGGGTTGGGTTTTTGGATGTGTTCAACTGTTCATTCAATGTTCTTCTCCTGCAAGTTGGCTTTATTTTATTTTTGGTATTATATATATTTTAGTCAAATAGTTTTGGAATTGACGATATTGTTTGTCTGGTAATGAGTAGTTGAGTTAATTGGTTGGACGGTAGGGCTCAGAAAAAGACCGAGAAAGCATTACAACTATACCATTCGGCTCGGTTTTGGTCTAAATTTATTAATTTTGGTCTGTTAAGTTTTTAATTTTTGGCTTATTAGGAAAATAAACCTTCAAACTTAAAAAAAAAAAAAATCAATTATACTTTTCTAATTTTTTACACCCACAATTTTAATCAATGAGATCTTTGATGAAGGTTGACCATTAAAAACAAACAGCAACTTCAACATGATAGTTAAAAAATGTCACACCAGTAAAAATAAAAAAAATTCTATTTTAAAAATAAGTTCGTCACTGAACTTGGATAAATAGTTAACTTTTATTTGAATTTGTTAGTGATAAACCCGATTACGTAATGAACAAAGTGAAGAAAATAATAATCGAAAAGATCAATACGGAAATTTACGTGGAAAAACTCCTCAATTGAGGATAAAAAACCACGGGTAAAAAGATATTCCACTATAATAAATAATGAGTACAAGAGAGAGAATCAAAGGAAAATTCGAAACCCACAAGAACAAACCTTTCAAAAATAAAGAACAAAATTCTCTCAATCTCAATATTTTGTTGTATGTCTAACCTAGAGTAATTGTGACCTATTTATAACTTAAAATTCATAGTATAATACGACTAGATTACCTCTAGATTAATCAGAGTTTAAATGAAAAACTGAAACAAAGTTTAACTAGGAATAATAAAGTCGAAAACTTGGACTGGATGTCGCGTCGTCGTGACGCTGCTTCTCTGCTCGTCGGGACGTCAAGACAATTGCGTCGTTGGGACAAGTCTTTGTTCCTCGTTGGGACGAGATCCACTATTTGGGCCAAATAGAGGCATTCTCCCACAGAATCTGAACAATCATTTATACATATTCATTCTAGAATTATAAAGAACATAAAAAATTATAAAAAAATCATTAAAATTATTAAAATTTATAAAATTATTAAAAATTAATTAATAACCATAAAATTTATAAAAATAATTGATTAGAAACCATAAAAAATTTATAAAAATCTTAGACATTAATCTAAAACCATAAATTTTATTAAAAAAAATAATTTTTTATATAAAAAAATGCTTCCTCATATTTGATTAAATAATTTGACTAATATAACTTGCACAAATTGAAAAAAAAAATGAGAGGAAAAATATAACAAAAAAGTACTGATTTTATGATATAAGTTGTTGATGTTTGTTTATAAATTATTTTTTTTATAAATTTTATAATGTTTAATTAATTTCTAATAATGTTTATAATTAATTTCATGACTTTTTCTTATTTTTTTAATTTTTTTTATAATTCTAAATGTATCTGGGCAAGACAGCTATGCATGTGGATTCCTTGTGCACTTATTTTTAAAATAATTTAAAAATATTTTTTAATATTTTTGAAATTTTTTATTTTTATTGATGTGTCACTGCCACGTCAGCAATCGACATTGACGTTGCATCTGTGGATAGTTACGTTAGTGTTACTGTTAGTTTCTAACGGTCAACGTTTGTTAAAAGGTCTTATTGGTCAAAATTGTGAGTTCTTGGGCTTTAGTTGGTGCACAAAGTTAGAGGGACTTAATTGATTTTTTTGAAAAAATTTGAAGGCTTATTTTCTTAACTTTTAAGTTAAAAGATTTGCAATTATCTAATTTTATTTTTAGGCTTAAAATAAGCCTTAAATTTTAGGTGAAAAGATTTGCCATTATCTAATTTTATTTTTAGGTTTAATATGCACTTTTGTCATTAAAGTATATCGTTTTTCCATTTTAGTTCTTAAATTTTGTTGGCCTACTTTAATCTCTATTATTATCAAATATTTTCAGTTTAGTCCTTTAGATGTTAAAAACTAACGAATGAGGTATCCAACCAATCATATGTTGTCTCGTGTCATATAATGTCGTCACAGTGATGTCATCATTAGAAAAGAAACTAAAAATTCTTTAAAAATGAAAAAATATAAAAAATGTTAAAAATTATAAAAATTATAGAAATTAAAATATAAAAAAATTTACTAAAATTTTGAAAATATTAGATATTTTAATATTTTAATAATTTTTTAAATCACATTTACTAGAACTTGAACATGATTCCTGTCTCTTGGAATGATACCACATGCAATAATTGACTTATAATTCAATCAATCTGAATTTATAATTAATAGATATTTTTAGGTGATAAATTTGGACTCATTTAAATTTTCAAATTATTAAAATAATGGAATTAATGTTATTTCAATTATATAATATTTTTAATTATTTCAATTATTTTTAGATAAATTATTTGCCTCTAAATCAATATCTTAATTCACAAATAAAATTTTTTAAAAGAGAAGTGGATATCTAAAAGTTAACATGAGCATATATTGCTTTAAAATATTTGAATTTAATCTTTAATATTTATGGTCACAACTACAATCAAATGTGGCAAATATCTTAATATGCTATTGTTCTCCCTAAATCCACCACTATTGTTGAGTATTTTTCTTCTCTAAAGAACTTTTGTACAATTTTTATGAAAATTGATTATATATTTTTTAATATTTTAAATGTTGAATGTATCAACAATTTTTACTTATTTTTTTAAAAATAATATTTTTCCAATCTTTTACAATTTCTAATAATTTTTATTATTTTATTATTTTTACAATTTTTAAAAATGATATATTTTTTATAATTTTATTTATATATATTTTTTAATTTTTAAAGACCTTTTAGTGATTTTTCGGATGAAGTTATTGTGATGTCAAAAGATGACACGTGTTAATTTATGATTGATTGAATATTTTAGTGAACTTTTTAAAAATCTAAAGGACTGAATTGGAAGCGTTTGATAATGTTAGGGATTGAAGTGGGCTAAAAAAATTAATGGTCAAAGTGGAAAAAACAATAGACTTTTTAGGGACTAAAGTGCACAATATTATTCGACCCATCCAAATCCATGGACTTTGGTGTCAATTAGTACTTTAATTAATTATTTTTCTTTTTTTTTTGGGTGAATTACAATAACAAGGCAAAGCCCGAATATAATAAACGCGATTAGCACAACTCGAACCCAGGTTACATCTGAGGCGGTGAACACTCTTAACCATCAGACCATAAAGCCGAACAAGAGTTCTTTGACCAACTTTGTATATATTGGTATGAAATAAAGGGAGTCTTGAACATACAAGGAAACCAATAACGTTTTACATTTTGCATGGATAAAAACAATTATCTAAACAATGCACAATAGGATTATAAATTTGTTTAAAGAAATTATTAGATTATGGCACACCCACAATGTGGGTGAAAAATATTGTAAATTTCAGAAGAAAAGAATGAATTTCTTGTATTTTATTTATCAATAGTAAGGGTATATATAGCATTATAGAAATCTTATAATATGAAGTAAAATATCCTATATAAATTACAATAAACCAGCACTCTAATTCCTATTATTTAACCTACATATCAACTATCTAATCCCTATAAATCAGCCCATCTAATCCCAACAAATCAACTTATATACAATCTGTAACATTCCTCCTCAAGTTGGAGCATAGATATTGAGAAATTTTGGTGAAGGAAAAAATTCTTATTTTATCAAGGAAATATAGCCTAATACTTATATTAGGATGACTGACATTTCAACCCATTATTCTAGGAAAGATAATATGACAATCCCATAAAGTTAGGAATCTTAATAAATTAGGAAAGCAACTAATTAGGAATAAATTAATGACTTATACTATATTTCTTAGAAAATTAAATAATAAAGCTTAATCTACCAGATTACAGCCTACGAGTAATTTCCTAATATATAAAACTAATTCGGCTCCTTTCTACACTCCCCCTCAAGCTAGGGTGTATATGTTATACAATCCTATCTTGGAGTTGAATTCATCGAAGCTGATTCTTGGAAGAGCTTGGTGAGAAAGTTGCAGTTGAATAGGGTTAGTTAGAGTATTCCATTGTTGATCTTCTCTGAAATGAAATATCTGTCAATTTCCACATGTTTGGTCTTGTTGTGGTGTACTGGATTTTTAGCAATGCTCATGGCGGATTGACTGTCACTGTATATTTTTATTTGGTCCTTAAAATCGACTTTCAATTCCCTTAGTAATCTCTGAATTCACATTCCTTCGCAAATGCCCAAAGCAAGAGCACTATATTCTGGCTCTACACTACTTCTTGACACCACAAACTGCTTTTTGCTTCTCCATGTAACAAGATTGCCCCAAACAAAGGTGTAGTAACCACTTGTGGATCTTATTTCAGTCAATTCTCCAGCCCAACTTGCGTTGGTGTAAACCTCTATCTCACGAATTTCACTCTTTTTGAAGAGTAAACCGTGACCTGGTGTCATCTTTAGGTATCTGAGAATCTGATTCACAACTTCTAAATGTTCCTCATGCGGATTATTCATGTGCTGGCTAACAACACTTACTGAGAATGCAATGTTTTGCCTTGTGTATGAAAGACATATCAACTTGCCCACTAGTCTTTGATATTGCCCTTTATCCACTGGTATATTCTCATTTTTCCTTAACTTTAGGTTAGGGTCCATAGGCGTCTCTGTAGGTTACACCCAAGCATGCCTAGGAAATATCTGAGAGTGCTAAGATCTTTAATTTCAAACTCAGTAGCAAGTAATCTTTTGAGTTTAATAATTTCCTTTGAGTCATCTCTAGTTAGAATGATGTCGTCGACATTGACAATGAGAATAACAATTCTACCTTTTGATGAGGATTTCACAAATAAAGAATGATCTGCCTGGCATTGATTGTATCCATTTGTGACTACTGTTTTGGAAAACCTATCAAACCAGACAAGAGGTGATTGTTTTAGCCCATACAACGACTTCTTTAGCTTGCACACTTGATGGCTGTTTGAGGAGGTTTCTAAACCTAGAGGTATTTCCATGTAAACGTCTTCTTCAAGATCTCTGTTCAAAAAGGCATTTTTGATGTCTAGTTGGTACAAGGGCCAATCTTTATCTACTGCTAGTGACAACAGTATTCGAACCGTGTTTAACTTGGCAACAGGTGCAAAGGTTTCCTGATAATCGGTTTCATATGACTGAGTAAAGCCGTTTGCCACCAGCCTGGCTTTAAACCTATTGATACTTCCATATGCTTTATACTTAACTGTAAATATCCACTTGCAACCCACTGGCTTCTTCCCTTGAGGTAACTCTGTAAGAGTCCAGGTTCTATTTCTATCTAGAGCTCTGATTTCTTCCTCGATAGCCTTCTTCCATGTTGGATTTTTCAAAGCTTCTTGAATTGAATTTGGTATCTGTATACTGTCAATAACTGAAATAAATGATTTACATGATGGCAACAATTTCCATATGCCACATATCTCTCAATAAGATGGTCTGTAGATGTTCGGACACCCTTTCTTTGAGTAATAGGCGGCAAATCAGAATCATCAATAAAAGGAACAAGAGGCTCACGAGTTGAAGAATCCATACCTGTGTGAAATTCTGAAGCAGGAGGCTCCGGTTCAAGTTCTTGACAATCTCTGATTTGAGTGTCATTCTCTAGATTTTCAGTAGGTCGTCTCCTCTCAGAATAGACACGAAGTTCCTTATGATTTACACCAAGTTGTGGTTGAGTGGACTCATGGAACTGAGACTCGGATGGTGTGTCGTTTGGACTTGATGTGGAATTAGGATTTGGATTTTGAAGACTCAGAAGAAATAAGATATTTGAGAGCTTGAAAGAGGGTAAGGATGCCAGATTGACACTTTGGGATGAAATATACACGGATTGCTTGAAGAATGTCCCAAAGCTGAAATTCCCTCAAGTTTTCCTCCTAAATTTCAGATTTAGACAAATAGGGTTGGTGTTCAAAAAAAGTGACATCCATGGAATTGTACATCTTTCAAGTAAGATGTGAGTAACACTTGTACCCTTTTTTATTAAAAGAATATCCTAGGAGGATGAATTTTATTGATTTGGGATCAAGTTTGATTCGATGTTGTTGGTGTACGTGAACAAATGTTGAACAACCAAATACTCTAAGTGGAAGATCAAAAGAAAAGGATTTAGCATGAGGGAAGACTTGTAGGAGGACTTCATGTGGTCTCTAAAATTGTAGCACTCAACTAGTAATTCTATTGATGAGATAGGTGACAGTAAGGATGGTTTCACCCCAGAAGTGTTGAAGTACATGATTAGTAAACATGAGTGATCTAGGTAGCTAAAGTAAGTGTTTTTTTTTTTTTTTCTCTCACCTATCCCATTTTGTTGAGGGGTGTCAACACAAGAACTCACATGAATAATTCCTTTTGTTATGAAATGAATACCCAAGGCTGATGTAAAATACTCCCTGCATTATCGGTATTAAGAATCTAAATTTTGCTTTTGAACTGGGTGTGAATCATGGAATAAAAAGACTTGAAGATTTCCTCAATTATATATTTTTCTTTCATAACGAATACATAAGTGGTTCTAGTATGATCATCTATGAAAGATTTCCTCATTAATATTTTTCAATCGTGAGGGTCCCCAAATGCCACTATGAATTATAGAGAATGGATGTGAAGGCTTATATCGAATGCTAGGATAGGTTTTGCAAGTTGACATATTTCACAATGAAAAAACTTTGAATTTTTATTGATGAATAAATGAGGAAGCAATTTTTCAAGGTATACAAAATTTTGGTGACCAAAGCGGGAGTGCCATAACATGACTTGATTCTCATTTGAAACAGAAACATAATTAGAGAAAGAGTTAGAAACAGACTCAAAAACACAACTTGAATAAACTTGTCCATATAGTGGAGAGTTCCTTTGGAGCAAGTAGAGACCGCCACACATTTCAACACTACCAATCACGTTCCCCGAATCCTCTGCCTGGATTTCACAAAGATTTGGATAAAATTTAGTCACACAGTTTAAGTCACGAGTGAGTTTACTAATAGAAATCAGATTGTAAACTAATTTTGGAACATAAAGGACAGACGAGAGAAGATGGTCCTTTGTCAATTTGATTGATCCAATTCCTGCCACTTTTGAGATTGATCCATCTGCTATTTGTACTGTAAAAGGGTTTGAATATGGACTGAACTTGTGGAAGACATTGATATCTTCGGTCATGTGATCCGAAGCTTCAGAATCAACTATCCATGATCTTAATTTTCTAGTTGTTACAATATGAGCAGAAGAAAATGTACCTTGATGTATTTTGATGATATTGGTTGAGAAATTTTCTTAGTTTTTGGCTGAGGAATTTTGCTCGGGTCTGGAATTGACTTCTGAGGAGGAGATGGTTTGTGTATCCATGCCGAATTAGGGTTTAGAGCCTAGCTCTGATGTCATGAGAAATTTTGGTGAAGTAAAAAATTCTTATTTTATCAAGGAAATACAACCTAATGCTTATATTAGGATGATTGACATTTCAATCCATTATTTTAGGAAAGATAATAGGACAATCCCACAAAACTAGAAATCTTAATAAACTAGGAAAGCAACTAATTAGGAATCAATTAATGACTGATACTATATTTTTTAGGAAACTAAATAATAAATCCTAATTTACCAGATTACAGCCTACGAGTTGTTTCCTAATATAGACAAACTAATTCGGCTCCTTTCTACATGTATTAATCATGCCCAATTTGTTACATAGATAATCAATCCGGACCCTGTTAAAAGCTTTTGTGACTATATCACCTAATTGTTCTCCAATTTTCACATAACCTGTAGTAATCAAACCCTGTTGAATCTTTTCACTAATGAAATGACAATCAATCTTAATATGTTTCGTTTGTTCATGAGACTGGATTGGAAGCAATATAAAGTGCAGCTTGATTATCGCACCATAGCTCTGCAGGTACTGTGACCTTAATTCCTACTTCATTGAGGAGCTAATATACCCACATGACTTCACACACAGACTTGGCTATAGCTCTGTATTCAGCTTCTGCATCCGATCATGATACTACATTCTGTTTCTTACTGTTCTATGAAATCAAATTTCCCCCAACAAACACACAATATCCTAAAGTAGATCTCCTATCTTCCTTACATCCTGCCCAATCAGAATCTGAAAAACATTAGATCCTAGTATGACCATGATTTTCATACGGGATTCCACGTTCAGGAGCACCTTTTAAATAGTGCAGAACTTGTTCTACCGCCTTCCAATAATCAACAGTTGGTGATGACATTTATTGACTCAGCACACTCACCGAATAAGCAATATCAGGATGTGTCACAGTAAGATAATTCAACTTTCCAATAAGTCTTCTGTACCTCTCAAGATTTGCAAATAATTTACCTTCTTTGGTTAATTGTAAATTAGGAACCATTGAAGTACTACATGGTTTAGCATCCAATTTTCCCGACTCCGACAATAAATCAAGCACATACTTCCTTTGAGATGGGAAGATTCCTTTCTTACTCCTGCTAACTTCAACTCCCAAGAAATACTTTAACATCCCAAGTCTTTGGTATGAAATTGAGTATGAAGAAAGGGCTTCAGAGATGAAATTCCTCTAGAGTCGCTACTAGTGATTACAATATCATCCATATACAACTAACAGTATAATGCCTCCATCAGACTGTCCATAGAAAACAGAATGATCTGACTTGCTCTTCTGCATCCCAAACTTCTCAACAGCCTTGTTAAAATTTTCAAACCAAGCCTGAAGACTCTATTTCAAGCCATATAGGGATTTTTGCAGACAACATACTTTCCCATACTCCCCCCTGAGCAACAAAACCAGGTGTTTGCTTTGTATATACCTCCTCCTGAAGATCACCATGAAGAAAGACATTTTTTATGTCTAATTGTTGCAGAGGCCAGTCAGAAGTTGTTGCAAAGGAGATAAATAACCTGACAGAAACAAGTTTAGCAACAGGAGAAAATGTATCATGATAGTCCACTCCATAAGCCTGAGCATATCCTTTAGCAGCAAGTCTAGCTTTTCATTGAGAAATGGAGTCATCAGGATTAATTTTGACAGTAAATGCCCATTTACATCCAATAGCTTGTTTACCAACAGGTACGGTAACCAAAGTCCAGATACCATTGACATCTAGAGCATTCATTTCCTCAATCATAGCATTACGCCATCTAGGATGATCTAATGTCTCTCGAACAGTTTTAGGTACAGAAACATTATCTATGTAAGAACAGTTCAAGAAGAGGAAGACAAATGATTGTAGGAAACAACTGAAGATATTAGAAATGTACATGTATGTTTACCTTTTTCGAAGAGCAATAGGAAGATCAAGATCATTTGTGGTAGTCGGATCTGATGACAAAGATACTTGTTCATCAGGACATGATTCTAAAGACTTGAGAATCAAGTCAGAACTAAGTGGATGTGGGCGACACGAGTAGGTGTGTTTGATGGGAGGCTTAATTGGTGTAGAGGGAGGCGGACCCAAATTTGGTATGATATTATAGATTAACAAATCATCCTCTCCCTGACTCACAGTATTTGAAGAGTACTTGAAGATAATGGTGTTTGTTCCAAAAAAAATAACATTGGCAGACACAAGATACTTACCAAGACTTGGACAATAACTACGATACCCTTTTTGTACATGGGAATATCCCCAAAACATACATTATAAGGACTTAGGATCAAGTTTTGTAACTTAAGGACGAACACCCCGAACAAAACAAGTATAACCAAATATCTTTGGTTCTATAAGAAACAATTGTTTATTTGGAAATAGAGCATGGAAAGGAGTATTACCAAACAAAACAGAGGAAGACATATGATTAATTAGAAAACAAGCAGTAGACACAACATCATCCCAGAAGCATTATGAAACTGCTTTGAAATAACAAAGCTCTAGAAGTTTCAAGAAGATGTTTATTCTTTCTCTCAGCAGCCCCATTTTAAGAAAGGTGTCAACACAAGAAGCCTGATGGAGAATACCCTGCTCAAGCATGTATTTTTGAAAATTTCCATAAACATATTCTTTAGCATTATCGCTCCATAAAATGTGTACGGGTTTACCAAATTGGGTCTGAATTTCAGCACAAAAGGAAGAAAAATGAGAATAATTTTGAGCCATTTTTAATCAAATAAAGCAATGTCATTCTAAAATAATCATCAACAAATGTAGCAAAATATCTGAAACCAGTTTTAGAGGTAACTGAATAAGGGTCCCAAACATCAGAATGTACTAACTCAAAGAGAGCAGTGACTCGCTTATTGACTCTAGAACTAAAACTAAGATGATGATGTTTAGCAAACTGACAAGACTAACACTCTAGAGAAGTAATGTTTGAAAACTGAGGACAAAGTTTCTTTAACATAGAAAGCGAAGGAGGACCCAATCGACAATGTTCTTCAAAAGGAGTGATTCTTCCAACACAGACTATAGACTCTGGTTTCTGGGTATCAAGAATGTAGAGACCATCAGACTCATGTCCCTTACCAATAATCTTCTTTGTCATGAGATTCTGAAATAAACAATAATCAGGAAAAAAATAAGACAACAATTAAGGGCACGATTAAGTTTGCCAGAAATCAGATTAAAAGATAGTTGTGGTAGACTCAGAACAGATGATAAATGGAGAGATGATGTGGGATTAGTGGTTCCAGACCCAATGACACTGGATATTGAACCATCGGCTAAGGTAACAAGAGTGATAGATTTATGTGGCTGAAAGTTAGAAAGTAAACTGGGATTACCTGTCATGTGATCCGTAGCACCAGAATTAATGACCCATTTTGAAGAGGAGGAAACAAGACATGTATTGGGTTTACCTGACTCAACAAGAGCAGTAATGTAACTGGATGACTGTTTTACAGTTTCTTGAAGCTGAGTCAATCTGGCATACTCATCTGCAGGTATTGTAACAGACTTTTCAGAGGTCTTAGAACTAGATGCAAAATGAGCACATTGAGCTTTCTGATACTGCAACTTCCTACAATCCCGCTTGATATGACTTGGTTTATGATAGTAGTGACATACAATTTCTCCTTGCTCCTGTTTACGAATTTCAGCATTCTTATCAGAGTTGTAGGATCCCAAGCCCATGCTCTTATTGTTGTTACTAGTCTTGTATTGTTGTCCGCCCGAGTCAGATGGGGAACAAATTCTCTGTATGGAGGACCCTTCGAAAAGCATCTTAAAGACTGGAATTTCTGAAAGGATTTGAGATTTGGCAGTCTCAAATTCAGACGGAAGACTGGCTAGAAAACTCATTAACAGCCATCTTCTCTAGCTGATTTTGTTGCACTCGACATCGGTACTGAAAGGAAGCAGCATATTGAGCTCTTCATATATTAAGTCCTAGTTCATTAATTGTTTCACTGTCTTACAATGAGTAACCAGACCAACCACCTCACTATCAATAGAATTACGAATTTGTATATACAAACGAGTGTCTTCTCTTACCCAAGACAATCTAGAGTCATCCGTAGGTGGATCATCAGTCAGATTACCATCAATAGAAATACTGAGCAGATATAATTCAATAGTATGGTTCCAATCAAGAAAATTAGTTCCATTTAATTTATGTTCCGTGAATTTTGAAACCACCAGAACTATATCAGAAACAATTTCAGTCTTTTTGTCAGACATAATTGCTAAAAAAAAAACAGATTACCCATAAGAGAACTAAACATATCGTAGCCAAGTCCCACACATATATCGATGTTGACCCAAAAACAAGTATGCAAATAGCGTCGAGAAACAGAGACGAGTCAAACACAGAACCGAACTGGCTCCGGTACCATGTAAATTTCAGAAGAAAAGAATGAATTTTTTTTTTTTAATCATCAACCGTAAGTGTATATATAGCAGTATAGGAATCCTATAATAGGAAGTAAAATATCCTATATTAATTACAATAAATCAACCCTCTAATTCCTATTATTTAACTTACAAATCAGCCTACAAATCCCTACAAATCAGCCTATATACAGTCCGTAACAAATATAATTATGTAATAAATATATTTACTAAAAATTGATATAACTAGCAAATGGGGTTTTAATTGAATGATAAAATATAACTGTCGAAAATTGTAGACAGTTGGGTTTAAATCTTATTATGTGTTTTAATATTTTTATTTTTCTATATAAAAGATATGAATTGACATAAACACCTTTAAATAATATTGATATTTTATATAGTAAGAGTATTTTTATCATTACTTAACTGAGAAATCCAATGGTATTTTCTATGTGTATTAGAAGATATAAGGAGAACAAGTGAAACTTCATTTCAATTGAATTCCAAGTTCTATTTATAAGAACTTACTTTTTTGTTCATCTAAACACAACTATCTATTTAGATGTCTTTTTGGATAGTCATTCCTATTAATAGAGATAACTACAATTATTGCTTATTAACCAAGAAATATAATTTTAATAATTAGGATACTTAATTTGTTACTTCTCCCCATTGAGTCAATTCTTTCAAAAATTATAAATAGTTTGAAAATATTCCGAAAGGCATGACTATCCAAAAAGATAATGTTTGAATATTAATTATTTTGGTTAATAACTAAGAGAGATAATTTTTATGAACTACTCTTTTACTTGTAACTCTTGAATCCAAATCGGTTGTCAAGGTTGTGTATAAATTATTGATTGAAAAATGATTGTTTTAGGTTGGAAGAAAGTGGAATCGGAGGAAGAAAAATATATGTATGTATATGTCTCCTTCCATCAAAGCATAGATTTGCTTTGTCACATCAATTAAATCCTAAAAATTGAAGTGCCAATAATCACAACTAGTTTCCATTAGATCAAAACCTGTCTAATTTGACAAAAAAAATGGAGGGTTCATTTGGTGCTAATAAAAGAGATGATTAAAATATCTGAAGTTTTTGTAATAGGGAAAAAAGTTCAATTGCATTAAAGTGTTTTAGCAAGTAAAATAGCCTAATATTGAGGATTGGATAATTTAAGCCATGTTCCATTGAGGTTAGTTGGGGTTTGATTTTAATGGCAAAGTTGGTAATGCTGGGCAACACCACTCGATAACCTGCATTCTATTGTAAATGGTTTAATCCTATATTTCATTTTATAGCAACAGCTTGTGGACCGTGCAGTTGCACTGAAAATTCACTTGTAATGTGGATTGCTTATTTTTTGCATCATTGCTATCAATAGGCCTGCTCCTCCTTGGCTTTATCTGGCCTAACTTTTAACCGTTCAAGCTTCAATATTTTTATTTCCATGTAGTTCCCTGTAACATATATTACTCTTATAATTAGCATGAGCTTGGTAGCGTTATTCTCATTTTCAAAAGGTTATTAAAGTGCTTCTTCACAAAGCTCTTAAAATTTCCTTTCCTTATGAAGCATTTTATACTTGTTTCATGTGTTGCTATGACTTTATTTTTCTTGAAGTTCTTGTGTCTTTGACACTTATTTCCGTTGTATAACCGGACCTAGGTATAGGGATGTGAGTCTCCAAAGACCCTCCAAATACATGGAAAGCATTCAGAAATTCAATATACTTATGTCTGAAACATACCTGTATCTGATACTCAAACTCGTGTAACATAGCTTGTTCTAGTGGAGTTAGAGAAAGGATGTGTAGTCTCAACATCTAGCCATGTTTTTTTCTCCTGTCCTAGACACAAGAGTTGCAGATTAGAAGGTGTTCGCCTTTACTAGAAAAGGCATCACTGCCAAGTAATGGTGCACCGCTCTCAAATGAATGGAAAGCAGTCCCAGACATTTGGAGGTCTTCAGCAGAGAAGTATGGTGATCGAGTAGCGTTGGTGGATCCATATCATGATCCACCCTCTACCTTGACATATAACCAGGTAAATTTTTGCTTCTATTCTTCTATAAGTTATTACAAAACTAATTAGAGTACACATTGAAGTAGAAAATGTGAAGCCCATTTATTAAATTAATATCTGAATACTTATTTCTTTCATAATTTCTTTGTATTTAATTATCGCAAATTGTATTTATATAGAACAAGTCATTATATCTTTTCACTTGCCTATTTTCAACTCCTTCCCTATTGCAGTTGGAGCAGGAAATATTGGACTTCGCCGAAGGTTTAAGGGTTATTGGAGTAAAGCCAGAAGAGAAGTATGCACTTTTCGCTGATAATTCGTGCAGGTGGCTCGTTGCAGATCAAGGTGTGTACCGTTTTTAATTTTCCATTAACTTTCTGTTAACATTTGATTGCTAGTTTAAAATACATATATATTCCTGTTATGGATTTCTATTTTATAGGTTTATATGGGACTTGGGCTTTTTGGATAGACTCCTCTATTTTCTTTGAACCAGAGGCACTTAATTCTGTTTCTCTAGAACTAATAACGGATGAACATATTATGTTCTATATAAACAAGAAAGACCAGAATGGCACACAGATTGGGAGAAAAGTTGAATAACTTCCTCTTGAATTGATTACTTAAAACATGAGCACTTTGATTCTAGTCAATAACTATGCACAACTTTTAAAGCTCATGCAGCCATGTTTACATGCATTCTCTCTATAGTAAGAACTAGCTATGTATCTTCTATTTCATTTCTAGATGCGCCACTTCCAACTCATTGAAAACCCAATTCACTTGTTCACCTGATTTTAAACTCTTATCTATTTTAGAACCAGATGACTTATGGTTGAGCCTTATTGCCACATTTTATTCAGTTTTCTCTGGCATACTTGTTTCATACTGAAATACTGAGTTCACGTAAGATTTGTTGAAACATTTTTTTTGAACTTCCATGCTTTAGATTATAACCATTGATGGCGTTCGTCTGGTTTTATGAATTTACTTTTTCTTGTTGGCAGTAAAGGTTGCCCCTGTAGACAGCAGGCCTCTTCCTTTTTAAGCCTAGAAACTTACTGTGTTTTTATTGTGAAAGTAGTGAGGTTATTCATTATTATATCTTTAAATTGATATAATATTAGTATCTGATGTAGGAACACTTTATCTTTACTCCGTTACAGCCTTATTAGTTGTTGAATTTATGAAAATCTGAAATAATTTTGGTGCTTTATTTTGGCCTAGGTATAATGGCAACAGGAGCTATTAATGTTGTCAGAGGGTCAAGATCAGCTGTGGAAGAGCTTTTACATATATACAATCATTCAGAAAGGTTTGGGAAATAAGTGCTTTTGTAATATACTTCGATTTTTCTTTTCTGTTTTTTTTTTTTTTCAAAAATAAAAGATTTTTCATGTTTGAAATTGACTCTAGTTTTGTAGCTTTTTAAGCAAAAGATGTCCTGAAATAATGTATGCGATGTCTTTGTATACTTGCTATTGTTGTTTATTGGTGCATTTGAGTATCGATTTGCACTTTAGTTTACATCAGCTTGCATGTCTCCAAGCCATGTTACTTGGATTCAGGTGTGAGTGTCATTTACAAGTATTTGCTTGACACAAGTATGGTCATTTTTTTTCTTATACATGGATATTTTAAGAACAATTAAGAGTGAAACAACATAGGTTCATTGGGTTTTCCTCCTGTGGGATTTACCCCTTCATCAAGCATAATTAATTTTAATGATTAGTAATATTATCTACTGCTAAATTGATAGTTCAAAAATAATCTGCACATAATCATGTTTTCATGAAGTAATCATTATTCTCAAGAAGGGTTGATAATTGTTGTTCACAATGTATAGAACACATGGAAACTCACATGAACCTCATGTCTTGGGGTCAGCTCAAGTTCTTAATTTCTGAGATATAAATGCTTCTTCAGGTTTCATTATCAGGGCTATGCTGCCTTCCTTGTGATTTGTAGTACAGAAATTGCTGATTTTATGTTATTGTAATGGCAGTGTTGGGCTTGTTATTGACAATCCAGAATTTTTCAATCGTCTTGCTGGCAAATTTTGTTCCAATGCAAGGATGAGATTTATTGTTCTACTTTGGGGGGAGAAATCACGTTTGGCCAACAATGAAACACTTGGTGTACCTGTATTCAGTTATAAGGAGATCGTGAAGTTAGGAAGAGAAAACCGTGCTGCCCTTATCGATTCTCTTGATGCTAGTAAGTTTGACTACATTTTCTTGCAGAACCAAATTCTCTTTTTGTGATTACCTGCCATATTGCTTTGACTCTACATTTTATTTTTTCTGAAATTTCATCGAGTCCTAAATAGCCTCTTCATACATGATGATACCAGAGTGGTTGTTTGCATGTTGCTTTTTATTTAACCATGCACCTCGTACAACTTCTCTAAATCATATGGTGTTACTACGAGTTCCCATTTCCTTGATAGAATAATAGCAGTTGGATAAATTTGATTTCAGGAAAAGGTTACAGATATGAAGTGATTGGCTCAGATGATATTGCTACCCTTGTATATACAAGTGGAACCACTGGTAACCCAAAAGGCGTTATGCTTTCACATAAAAACTTATTGCACCAGGTAACTTCTTAATACTGATTTAAGTATTTTAGTTTTCAAGAGTTTCATTGTTTGTTGTGTGTTTCATTTTCCAGATAGAAAATTTGGGGGTTCTTGGACCTGCTAAAGCGGGGGATAGATTTCTAAGTATGCTTCCTACTTGGCACACATATGAGCGGGCTTGTGAGTATTTCATATTTACGCGTGGAATTGAGCAAGTATATACAACTGTGAGAACTTTGAAGGTATTGTTTATTTTAGGTTTACATTCTTTAAATTTATATAGAATAAATTGATAAATATGAACCACTTTGACTTATTCGGTACCATGTTCACTGGTACATTCAATGATTCTCTTCTTTGCTTAATTGTTAGTTTATACTGATTTAAATGTGTTGATTATATATATTTTTATTTTGTTTTGTAGGATGATTTGAGAAATTATAAGCCGGATTACATGATTTCAGTACCTTTAGTGTATGAAACACTCTATAGGTATGTCCTGTAATTTTATGTGTTCCATCAGTTTTCGGTACCATGCTCAACTTGACTACGACTGATTTGAGTTTTTTTTTTTCTTCTCTTTGCCAAATCCGAGTAAGGCTATCAAGCTTGAGTTCAACTTGACTATGACTGAATTGATTTGAGTTTTACTTATAGCCAAATCCAAGTGACTTATGGGCACATGTATCTGGTTTTTACCCCTAGTATTGATGTTCACTTTTTAGATACGAGAGTTACACGTTTGTAATTTTAGATTAATTCTAGATGGTTGAGCCATGTATGATTAGTTGATTAAAGACTTTACTTACTCTGATGAATCAAAATAATTTTCTTTTGTGATAAATGTTCTCTCTCTCATTCTGTATGTTGGATTGATCTTCATGTTTAAATTATCCAAATTAAATGCTAATTATACCGCTATGACAGATCTCTGGTTAAACTTATTGTGTAGGGAAACTATTTGATTCTAAATGCTGCTTTTAAAATATTTTTGGATTACCTTGCAGTGGAATTCAAAAGCAGATATCTTCAAGCCCCAATGCCATTAAATTAATAGTATTTTCATTCATAAGGATCAGCTTGGCATACACGGAGTTGAAGAGAATTTATGAGGTGATGGCAATTTTTGTGAAACTAAAGTTGCTTAACTTCATTCTTTAATGCCCTAAAACTTGAGATAAATGGGGATTAGATGCCAGTTTAACCTGATACCCATATTTCTTTTATATATATAATGCCTAAAGTTCAACTAAGACTGCAGACTTTCTTAAACTTAACTTACGACCCGTTTTTGACAAGACCACATAACTTCGTTTCTAGTGAAATTGTTTAAGCAATTGTGCCTTTATATAAATTGTTAAAATTCTATTAAATGTACATTCAGGGTTAAACATGGTTCTGCTTATCAGGGAATTCGTTTGACAATAGAGTTATGTTGATAACGCTTTCTGCAGAATATGGTGACTAGTCTAGCAGCCTGTGGAATCGACCAAACTGAATAAAGCAAATTAAAAACTATCATCCTGTGTTGCTTTAATTTTCTTTTTTCTTGAAGCATCCGTGTTCAACACATTCCCGGACGTGGGTATAGCATATGACCCTCCAAATACATGAAAAGGTTATGTTACTCGGACTTGGGTGTAAGTGTTGGACATAGGCATCTGACTTGAGTATTTTCAGTTTTTTCTAGGATTGCATGTATTTGGAGGACTCTTGGAGGACCATATCTCGATGCCCATGTCCGAGCATGTGTTGGAGATGAATTCAGACACAGTAGTTATTTAGGCAAAATGAAGAGTTGGGTTAATATAGTAAAAACTTAACAAAAAAAGAGTCAAATATACCCATATAAGATGCGTGCCTCTACTCACACCCACTTGAGTCCAAGTAACATATCTATAACCTATTTGCCCCATGCTTTGGATGTCACACGTACCGAGTGTTGGTGCACTCATATGGTCCTCTGATTGTCTTTTGGCTCCAAACTATCAAATTGGATGAATTCTAATGTTTGTTAGTCAGTTGTTTCAACTTAGTTTTTCCCTTTGATTTTTATTTGATCAACAGGGACTATGCCTAACAAGAAATCCGGAGGAACCTTCACATTTTGTATCCATGTTCGACTACTTATGGTCTAAAACTATTGCTACAATATTGTGGCCATTGCATGTCTTAGCAACAAAGTTTGTCTACAAAAAAATCCGCTCCGCTATTGGGATACAAAAGGTTTGATCTATTAGCTACATAAACTTGTTATTGAAAATTTTTCTTCCAGCTTCAGAGTGAACTCTATTTATCAACCAATAAAACCTGTATGTATTGTCTATGTTTTGCCACTCTTTCATTTTTCTTTTCTTGAAGTACTTGGGTCTGACACTTGTGTTTGACATATCACTGGACATTGTTTGGGGATATTACCCAGCCCTTCAAATATATGGAAAAGCATATGCAAAATTAAACATATCAGTGTTGCTTACATACCCTTATTTGACACTCACACTCGTGTCATATAACGTAGTGTATTGCAATTGAAAAGAAAAAAAAGAAACGTTACAAAGGAGAAAAAGAAGAGGAACCCATATTATTATTTTTCCTTTTATGTGCAAAGATCCTTGTTGGTATGTTCCTTTTATTTTTCTTCGTTCAGCATTTCTAGTATTTCTGTTCTGGGTTTTATTGATTATTTTCAATCATCCTCTAGACTGCCAAAAGCGGAGGTGGAAGTTTGCCAACGCATATTGAAAAGTTTTATGAGGTTAGATGCTAATATGTTTTTAGTTTTCAAATGAAAAGGTTACTAGTCAATTTATCTCTTATTTTATGGAGGCTCGTACGTGCAGGCAATTGGTCTGGAAGTGCAGAATGGATATGGTTTAACAGAAACATCCCCTTGCATTGCTGGTCGACGACCTTATTATAATGTAAGACAGCTCTAGGTCTTTCTATTATAATATTTAACTGAAACTATTCTCTATTCTCTTCCTTCCATGCTACCTCTGATAGAACATGTGATTTCTCCTAAACAATGTGAATAAATTCTTAAAAAGAGAACTAATAGTTATATATCGGTAATCTCTGTTGCTCCTACTCTTATTTTTTCTTGAAGTACACGTGTCTGACGCTTAGACAGACTTGGATACAGAACATTCCAAATACATGGAAAACCTTTAAAAAATTAAACACACGTACATTGGATACATATCCGTATATAAGGCTCGCACCTGACTCCAAGTAACTAGCTAGAAATCTACTTTTTTAAATACAGGATATTGGGGAAAAATGTGTTTGAGATCATTTGAAAAGTAAACATGTTATGCTAGTACTATCTTTTCTTGCTAAGTTCCTTAATAGGATCAAAGGAAAGGATCTATGTATGTGCTTTGGTATTAAAGTCTCAAAGGAAAGGATCTATGTATGTGCTTTGGTATTAAAGTCTTAGTTTCTCTTTTTGGTTAAGTGGATTTCAAAGAGGTAGCCTTAATTTTTTCGGAACCCAGAATTGCTGGAATTCTTTATTATGTTCAATGGTGGCAAAATCAGCTCATAGAATCATCAAAATGGTGACTGCATGTGTCACGAGCCACAGTTCAAATCCTGTGACCATCGCACCAAATGCATCTGATGGAGGTCTATTGTGTAGATGGGGATCATTTGGCCCGCAAGAACTGGCCCAATTCGGTAACTTGTTGGAGAAGCCTGTCAGATTGAAGCCTGGTTAGCCCGATAATGAAGATATGGCGACTTAGGCTATTTTGGTAACTAATCTTAGAAGATTGATAGAATCATATATTGTAAAGATTAGATTAGATTTGATATGGCATATCTTGTAAATCCATAAAATCAAGGGATATAGTTAATCTCGTTTGTCGATGTAAATGTATCTTGACCGTCGGTTTTGGGGGAGCTCAACTATAAATAGAGAGCCTCCCCCTCATTTGTACTCACTCCATTCATTGTTTCATTATTCTTTGTGAATAAGAGAATATTGAGAGCATTTACTCAAATACATTGTGTGCGCTCTTTCTGTTGTTCTTTGTAAGCTTCTTTTGGCATAAATTGCTTCCGCTCTACAAATTGGTGCATTGGAGGAGTTCTTAAGGAATCCTCATTTGAGTAAAGGCTAACTTAGGCGAGTTTGGATGAACGGATCGCCTAAGGCTGCACGGATTGTGAGGCGAAAGATCTAGCCCCGTGACAAGTGGTATCCGAGCTATTGGTTCGAAGGCACCGCTAGGATGTCGAAAGAAGAGTTCGAACAAAGGTGGGCCAGAAAGTCTTTGAGGGAGATGCTGTCGGCTGTTTAGGAACGCGTGGGAAAACTTGAGGAGTCCATAGAGGACCGAAAGAGTCGGACAATGCGCTTGGGGAAAGCATAGATGATTTGAGGGAGCAGTCCAGGGACTTTGTGACCATGTGTCTCACTTCCCAGAGGGATAGCGTGCAAGAGTTGCTAGATTCCCAAAGGAAGAAGCTGATGGAGAGGAACGATGCTCTCGAAGCCATGGCGAAGGCTTTGAAGGAGGAAACAATGGCCACGACGATGGCTTTGAGCACAAGAATAGAGGAGCTCGAGGGAGAGCTGGCCTTGTGCCGAGTAGTCGTGGGGAAAGGAGTGTCAAGTGCAGCGCTCAGTTACGAGGATGTCCCGAAGCCAAAAGAGTTTGTGGGGACAAGGTTTGCATACGATGTGGACAATTTCTTGTGGAGGATAGAAAACTACTTCCGTGCCAAAGGCATCGTGGATGATGAAGTTAAGGTAAATACTGCTTCAATGTTTCTTACTGATATTGCGCTTTTATGGTGGCGAGGCAGGACCACAGATAAAAGGCAAGGTGAGATTAGGACGTGGTAAGAGTTCTAATGTGAGTTAAAGGGACAGATTTACCTAGAGTTTGTCGAGGAAGAAACTCGGGCAAAGTTGCAAGGGATAACGCAATGGGGCACAGTGGGGGAGTATGTTCGAGAGTTCAAGGAACTCATGCTCCAAGTTTCAGATGTGACCGAGAAAGAAGCATTGCTTGCTTTTCAGAATGGATTGAAGCCGTGGGTCAGACAAAAAGTGGAACAAAGAGGTGTCCAAAAGCTGTCGGAAGCCATGATGGTAGCGGAATCCGTGGTTAAGCTTAGTCTAGGGAAAGACAAGCTTGGGTCTTTCAAGTCCGAGAAAAGGGGCGTATGTGAAAAGGGTCACAAGGAAGATGTTGTTGATGGCAATGGCAACGGCAACGGCGACAATGGTTGTAATGGGAAACCACGAGTTGGGAAGAAGAAACCCAACAGGAAAATGGACAAGTTGAAATGCTTTCTCTGTGACGGTCTACACATGTTGAAAAAATGTTTGAAGAAATCCGCGCTTAAGAAGAAGCCGGTGGGCAAGGCCTTGGTACTTGGTTCGAACGCAAGGGGTGTCGAAGCCAAGGAGGTCGAAAGTGAGAAGAAGCCAGTGGAGTGCTTCTTATGTAATGGTCCGCATAGGTTGCGGAAGTGTCCAAAAAAGTCTGTCATCGAAGGGGACGATGGAGCAGACAATGAGCCCAAGAAGCTTGGTTCGAGTAAGAGAAAAGTCGAAGCCAAGAGGGCAAAGAGAAGCAAAAAGAAGCGAGTAAAGTGCTTTTTGTGCCGTGGTCCGCATGAGTTGCGGAATTGTGCAAAGCAAGCCGTAGTCAAAGGAAAGGCAACGTTTGAGCTTGGAGAGTCATCGGAGGGGGCTTCCACCCAAGGAAGAGGTGAGTTTGTCATCAAACTTAGGGGAAAAAGTTGCGATGAAAACAGTGAAGCTGAGACCAATGAGGCTCAAGTTGAGTGAAGCGTCGGAGTTGGCCAAGTCATCGACAAGACTTCCACCTATAAGAGAGGTGGGTGATGCATCAGACTGCAATGGTAAAAAAGTGATGCAAGTGGGGTAGTTGACCAGAGTAAATGCAACGAGTAGGACGGTTCGAGTTAAGAAGCGACGTAAGCCGAGGCAAAAGTTTCGAGGGAAGGGAAAAGCAAAGGCGTCGAGACGAGATCGAGGCGAATCAAGTCAGTGCCATTCGGAAGTCGCAACGAGGGCGTTGTGAGAATGGGTGGGGGAGAATGTCACGGGCCGCAGTTCAAAACCCGTGACCATCGCACCAAATGCATCTGATGGAGGTCTATTGTGTAGATGGGGATCATCTGGCCCGCAAGAACTGACCCGATTTGGTAATCTGTTGGAGAAGCCTGTCAGATTGAAGCCTGGTTGACCCGATAATGAAGATATGGCAACTTAGGTTATTTTGGTAACTAATCTTAGAAGATTGATAGAATTATATCTTGTAAAGATTAGATTAGATTTGATATGACATATCTTGTAAATCCCTAAAATCAAGGGATATAGTTAATCTCATAAAATCGATGTAAATGTATCTTATTTATCGGTTTTTGGGAGCTCAACTATAAATAGAGAGCCTCCCCCTCATTTGTACTCACTCCATTCATTGTTTCATTATTCTTTGTGAATAAGAGAATATTGAGAGCATTTACTCAAACACCTTGTGTGCGCTCTTTCTGTTGTTCTTTGTAAGCTTCTTTTGGCATAAATCGCTTCCGCTCTACAAGTAGGTGCCTTAGAGGAGTTCTTAAGGAATCCTCACTTGAATAAAGGCTGACTTAGGTGAGTTTGGACGAACGGATCGCCTAAGGCCGAACGGATCGCCTAAGGCCGCACGGATCGCAAGGCAAAAGATCTAGCCCCGTGACACATGCACGTACTTCAGATGTTTGATAATTCTTTACCTCACTTGATGAAAATGCATGGGACTATTCTTTTATATATACATTATTTATGTTGCACTGCCTCTCCTTTTTCTCGGGATATCTGTGTCCTACATTTATCAAATATGACATAGGAGGTATGACCTCTAAAAACCCTCCAAATACATGGAATAACTCCAAAAATAGTCAACATGCCTGTATTGGGCACATATGATGTCCAATGCTCAAACTCGCATCCGAGTGACTTGGCGTTTTATCCAACAAAGAATTTGATCAAATTGATATTCTTGAAATAGGTTAAAAATCTAGACTTTGCGGGTGCAACCACTATGAAGTTTGTCGGCCTAGCAATAACCGTCTAGGTGTTGGTAAAACCATGTTAAAGACATGCTTGCTAAATATTAAAGTAATGAGAGGCTCATGAGATGACTTCACTTGATTTATTGATAGAAGAAACCTCTATTTATAGAGGTAAAGATAGTTACATAAAAATTTAAATTACTAATTTATTTGAATATTGCATTATTACGTCTTGTAAGATTGATGATTGGTAGAGCAACAACCTTGGATTGACAATGACATTAAAAAACACGAACAATTGGTGTAAAAAAGGTGGATTTTCCAACTGAGGATGTTGTAATGACAAACTCTTGTGAGTTACGGCAGTGTAAAATTGAATCCATGATGTGGCCCTCAACTGGCTACTAAGATAATTAGGCGCGAATCTCACCACTTTGAACTAAGAAATAGAAGTCGATGATTGACTAGTATTAATGAAAACTGATTGGCTGGCTTTGGTGAATAAGAGTTGACGTAATTTCTGCTGAAAGATAAATAGTTGGAGTTATATAAAGATCTAAGAATATGCTTGTTTGAGCGAAAGGGTTAAAAAAAGAGACATATAGAGCAAGACCGAAAACCATGTCCTTAGACAAAAAGCTAGAAGTAATGAGAGACTTATGAAATGACTCCACTTGATTTATTTATAGAAATTTCTATTTATAAAGTTAAAGATAATTACATAAAAATTAAAATTATTAAATTATTTGAATGTTTTAAATCTAAGATATTAAGTGTATTTTATTGGGTTCACTGTCTTATTTTTACTACGTTTTCTTTTTACCTTGTTTTCATCTTTTTTCAATCTTACTCGGTTCTTTTCTTTGGTATAAATTGTGCTGAGAAAGAGTGTCCTATCATATGACGATCTCTCATGTTTGACTTTTGAAGGTTCTTGGTTCTGTTGGGCATCCAATTCCACTCACAGAATTCAAAGTTGTAGATTCCGAAACTGGTGAAATCCTCCCACCTGGCTCCAAGGGCATTATAAAGGTCAGGGGACCGCCAGTGATGAAAGGTTACTATAAGGTAGTATTATATTGAAATATGCTTATTGAAAATGTTGTCAAATGTTCATATATTGTGCATTTCTTACAACATGTAGCCTGAGCTAGTAACCTTTAATTATTTATTTTTATAAAGAGAAGGAACATTACATAAAGAAACTTTAGGCATATAAGAAATAAGTGAAATAAAAATGGGATTAATTATATCTTGCGCACCCGAAGTATACTTGAATGTTTGATGCCAAAAGTTTAAAAAATCGCAATAAGATATGCAAACTTTGCTTCGGTTAAATAGCTTGCACCTAAGAATAACTCCACTAGTCAAACAGGTGATGTGGGAAAAAACTGGGGATAGCAATGTTCGACATACTTGTCTAACTTCTATTGACTGTTCTTTTTGGCCTCATCACCCATTTGACTGAGTTAGCGAGTTCTACAATCTGCTAAACAAAGTGAAGTCCTCGATCACAAATTTGGCTTCTTTAGGCACCAAATGTGTATTAACCCATAAGATGTTTAGAATTGGTCTTGTTTGTAGCAAATGCCTTGTGTCATAAGTTATGCTTTTGGAATTTGTACAGCAGTAGAATTTTCACTATTGCGAGTTCTAGGGTGGCAGGTGACTTAACCAAGAAACTGAATCTGCAAGGTTTTAGGCTTGGACTATTTCCAGGTTGTGTTTAAGGGTTCAATGTTGGTGAAAAAAAACACGTATAATTTCTATTTTGCATTTAGGAAACACCAATATTGTCTCAAAGAAAAAATATTTACATCAACAAGTTGTTGAGTGCAATGGTAAGACACATTTTACTCCTAAGGGGAGGATGCAAGTTCGAACTTTGGATACGACTTTGTTGGGAAAGGTAGCCATGAACCACAAAATGGACCGTAAAATGGACATCAAGAATATAAAACAAAAAATATTTGCATTATTTGTTGCGTTGGACCACTTTTGTTAGTTTAAGATGGAATAATTATGAGAGTATAAGCCTTCTATTCCTCACTTCCTGGGATTCCGGAATAAACTTTCATTGTTGACGAGTGTCATGCTTCATGCAATTGATCAGTTATTGTGGCATCTCAAATGACATATTCTGGTTGTTGTTTGAATTAGAATCCATTGGCTACGAGGCAAGCCCTAGACGAAGATGGTTGGCTAAATACTGGTGATATAGGTTGGATTGCTCCTCATCATTCAGTAGGGCGAAGTCGTCGATGTGGAGGTGTGATAGTTTTCGAAGGACGTGCCAAGGACACTATTGTTCTTTCTTCTGGTATATTTTAAACCCTACGTAACTCTTATAACCTACATGGTGCAATCTTTATAGCAGTAATTTAAAACAATCATCCCCTTTTAGCTTTGAGTTGGCCAATTAGGTCCTTTATTGCGAGTCGTTTTATATTATCTCAGTTAAGAATATCAGGGGATTACATTATTTTTGAAGACATTTTAATAGAGTTTTTGAGGGGCTAAAATGCAACTCGGTTCGAGCTCGATCGAACATCTATTTTTAAGCTTGAGATATAATCGAGCTACTCAAGCTCGATTAAGCTTGTTTACCTCGAGCTCGGGCTTGGCTCAATAATTAAGCTTAAGGTAATAATATATATTAAGGGTAATAACGTAATTTAATAATAAAAAAACATGAAAAATTTGATAAGGCTCGCGAACCATTCAAGTCAAGTATAACTAAGTTCGAATTCGGTTCAATTGATAGCTTGAGCTCGAGCTCAGCTTGATAATTATCGAATCGAGTTAGAATATTTTTCGAGTCGAATTTGAGTTGCTTGCGAGCACCAGTATCTCATTTACACCAATAAGTTGCATAATAACTTTTTCATTTTGGAAGGGCAAGGCTCTTGCCTGCCCCTTAAATTCGCTACTGAATGTTTTAGTTGTCGGCCTTCTCACTATATTTTTAATTGTGGGTCCACATTTATCTCTTTACTGGATAACTATAGTTTCCACTTGCTTAAAAAAAAGTAAACTACATAGTTGGTCACCCAACTTATATAACTTTTCATTTGACATCAGAAATAAAAAGTTTGCAATATGGGCACTGTCGTTACATACTTTCATCATTCTACTCACCTGCCGTTAATTTGTAATTACATACACTCATTTTAATCACCTAACTTTAGTAAGTTTTTTATTTGGGTCACTCATTTCATCTTTTTAATTTTCTTTATTTTTTTCATTATTTAAGAATTAATTTTAGTTTTTCAAATAAAAGAGAAAAATCTGAGGTTTTTAGGAAAAAACCTTAGTTTTTACATGTAATTGAGTTACTGGTGAAGATTTTGAGTTTCATGTAAGCATTCAATTTCTTGTAAAAACTTCCAAATTTTATTTTAAAAAAAAAATTCTGAAAAGGAAAATGAGTGACTAAAATGAAAATTTATTAAAGTTGGGTAACTAAAATGAATGTATATAATGATAAATTAACGGAAGATGACTAAAATTGTAGAAGTATGCAACGGCAGTAATTAAAATGATAAAAATATGTATCGACAGTGCTCATGTTGTAAACTTTTTATTTTTGGTGTTCAAAATGAAAATTTATGAAAGTTGGATGACCAATTGTGTGATTTACCCAAAAAAACTGTAGTTTCCAATTGCAACTTGGACAGAGTTATGTCTCATGGTTTACTTAGGGACTCATCTGATTCCGACTTTCTATCTTTGATATGACTATAATAATATAAAATTCTAATTCGAATTTGGCGTTGTCAATATTCGTCCATAAAAGTCACCTAGGCTCAGATCATTTGGTGATAAAAGTCACTTTGTCTTGGATCATTTGGTTGGACTACGGTGTTTTTGGTTGAGATCTGTGTCACTTGGACTTGGGTGTGAGTTGTTTGACCTTTTTCTTTTTTTGTCTTTTTGAGGGTCTTCGAAGGACTATATTCCACATCCATGGTCATGTGTTGGACCCAAAATAAATAAATGGAGACTACAGGTTTAAGAGATGCTGCTTTCTCTTTCTTCCGGTAGTCGGAAAAGAAAAACTATGGTGCAAGTTTACTAAGTTGAATTTTGATGTTGCAACCGTACTTTGAAGTCTATTCTTTTTCTAAACTCCATTAAGCATTCACTACCATGCTTTCCATTATTAACCAAAACAATCTTCTTTGGAGAAAATAGGTGAAAATGTTGAACCTTTAGAGATTGAAGAAGCTGCCTTAAGGAGTACTCTTATTCAACAGATCGTTGTCATCGGCCAGGCAAGTTGGACACCCTCTTTTCACGAAGTTGCTTGTGGCTGTTGCACATAAGTTCTTTATTTACGCATGTATCGTTTCCATCTTTTGATTTGATTTCTGACTTTTCATTGTTGATTGACATCTTCCTCCAGGATCAACGACGCCTTGGCGCTATCATTGTTCCAAACAAAGATGAAGCACTCCTGGCAGCAAAAGAGGCATCTATTGTAGATGCAGATGCCGTCGATCTTAGCAAGGACAAAATTACAAGCATGCTATATGAAGAATTGAGGAAGTGGTAATTATTTATTTGCAATTTAAGGGTCTCTTCTGGTTTTCTCTTTTCTTTCATCATGTTGCAGTACCAAAAGCAGTTTGAAGAGTCGATTAGAGTTCGAGTGGTAGGCTGTTATCTGACTATTGTCTTTTATGCAGGACCTCCGAGTGTTCATTTCAAATTGGACCAATTCTTGTTGTGGATGAACCTTTTACGGTGAGACTCAATGCTGCCATATCTGATCATTGATTTCGCATACTTTATGTTGGACTTATGTATACCTTTTTCTGATTTGTAGATCGAGAGTGGCTTATTGACCCCAACCATGAAAATCCGAAGAGACCGAGTTGTGGCTCAATACAAGGAGGAAATAGCCAATCTCTACAAGTAGGTTCCCTTTGAAAAAAACATGACTAAGACTATCATAATGTCCAAAACTGCAATAAGACTAGTCATGTAAGTTATTCTCAACAAAGTTGTATGAAAATGTACATTTTATCTATTTCCAATTGTTAGGATCTTGTTGTGGTGTTTTTTTTTGGATTAAAATTCCCTCTCCGGTTCTCCTCAATTTTGGTATTTCACCAATTGATCCCTCTCAACAAAAATCAGGGTAATTTAATCTCTATCAATTTTGAACATGAGCAACTAAGGATAATTAATAACAGTATAAATGTTTTTCATCAATTGTAAATAATTTTGATTAGCATGACAACAAATTTAGCCTTTGATGTTTATATATTTTTTGTAAATATTATGGGGTAATTTGTTAAATCGGGACCAAATTGACACAATATTGCAAGTGACAGAATATGAATTTTGAGAGTTAAATTTGTTACTATACTAAAAAAATATACAATTGATGAACTATATTAATGTTATGAGTAATTGTTTTTAGTTTCTTACTTTTGAAATTGACAGGGATTAAATTGCTCTGGTTTTGTTGAGAGTATCAATTTACTCTATCGAAATTAAGAGGGAATAAAAAGGTATTTGGGGTGAAGGACAAGATCCATTAAGACGAACAAAGGCTATAATCTGAGCAAGAATAGAACATTACAACATATTGACAATCGATTTTGTCACAACTCAAGCATGACACCAACTCTGAAGGATCCAGAGCAGGGGTGTAAAACAATAAGAAAACTTAGGATTCCCCAAACTAAAATGGATGATCAATACGTCCTTAAAAAGACTTGCATAAGCAAGATTAATACTTGTACATAACAGGTAAGATTTTCTACAATTTTCATAAGGAATGGCTTATTAAATAAAGGAAAACAACATAAAACACATAAGGTGTAAAGCAACCTAGGTCCAAATTTACATGTGAAATCAATTAGTATTCTGAAATAACTTAAAAACAGAAAAAGATTAAAAGTTGACAAAGAGCGACTATTTAAATATCTACAGACAACTCACTTTCTAAGAAAAAGAGCTTGGAGACACTGGTGTTTGTCAACCATAGCCCATGAAGACAACAAAGGTGCCATACTAATAGATTTGCAAATTGAGATGAAGGAAGGCACATGGAATGAAAAAAAAGAAAAGCATGGAGATCAAACCCTTC
Source organism: Gossypium sturtianum (assembly GCA_025698515.1). Lineage (NCBI taxonomy): Eukaryota > Viridiplantae > Streptophyta > Magnoliopsida > Malvales > Malvaceae > Gossypium > Gossypium sturtianum. The sequence goes on from CM046947.1 coordinate 75,871,649, forward strand.
ACAATCTCTTATATGTCATGCTTACAATCATCTCAGATATGTCATGCTTCTTTAGTTGTGAAAAAGTTGGTTATCAAAGTTGGAAATATTCTGTTTAGAAAATGGTTTTGTTGCAAAGCGAGAAGTTAATTTTTTTTTTCTAAAATTGAGCTTTTGTGTTATTTATAATGATACCCTTTACCAAATTTAGCACTTGTGTTTTGAGTTGGGTAGATTTAGTTGTTTCTTGGCTTTCTACTAACACGATATTCTTTGCTATCCTTAAACCTTTGGTTTGCTTAAAGAGTTGGCTTCAATCACACAAATCGATAAACACCATGAAAACTCTTTGATAGGAGTAAGATCTCCTTCGGAATACACAAGCATATAATCCCTCGTTCTCTAAATACTTGAGTATATGCTTAACTGCTTGCTAGTGTCTTGGTCTTGGATTCGCTTGATATCGAATTACCAACCCCACTACAAAATAGATATTTGGACATGTGCATAACATAACATACATGAGACTTTCTATTGCTGAAACATAAAGAATCTTTCTCATGTTCTCTTTTTCTTCTGTTGTCTTAGGACAGTCATCTAAAGAGAGATAAAATCTTGATACAGAGGGTTGATTTTCCTTTTTCAAATCCATCATTGCTTAATGCTCCAATATCTTTTCTATGTATGAAGCATGAGACATTGCTATCACTTTATGCTCGTTTCTTTTAGCTATATATTTGGTGGGTTGCATCATATAGATGCTCTTTTCAAGATAACCATTCAAAAACGCTGTCTTGACATCCATTTGCCATATCTCGTAATTGGGAGATGTTGTAATGGATAAAAATATGTAGATTGACTTGAGCATGAAAATTGGAGAGAAAGTTTCTTCGTAATCGACACCTTCTTTCTGAGTATAACTTTTTGCTACAAGTCTGGCCTTATAAGTTTTCACTTTCACTTTCCATTTCTTTTCCTCTTGTAGATCTACTTACAACCTATGGGTTTTATCTCTACTGGTAAGTCTACAAGTTCCCACATTGAGTTGGAATACATAGAATCCATATCAGCTTTCATAACTATTTCCCAGAGTTTGGAATCAACACTCTGCATCGCTTCGTCATATGTGAGTGGGTCATCATTTTCCTGTTCGACAGACTCAGGGTTAAGAACATTTCTGCTAGATTGGAAGCTCAGGCCTACGAGAGACCGTTCTACTACAACAAAGCACTCTATGCTGCTGATCGTTTGCAGGTCCACTATTAAGAGTTGGTTCTGGAACCGTTTCAGTAGGGTTTTGTATATTTCCCAAAATTTCTTCGAGTACCCCTTTACCCCAAGGTTTAAAGTTATTCATGTAACTTTGTTCAAGGAAAGTAGCATGAGTTGACACTATAACAATTTGGTCTTTTGGGTTATAAAAAAAACCACCATTTGTTCCCTTTCGATATGCTATAGATATGCACAATTCTGTTGGTAAGTCCAACTTTCTTGCATCTTTGTCCAATACGTGGGTCGGACATCCCCAAATCCTATAGAAATTCTTGCCATGTCACAATTCGTATGGGGATTTCAATACTGCCTTACCTGGCACATCATTCAGAATATAGCAAGTAATTTGTACAACATATCCCCAAAAAGAGACTAACAGCTTTGAATAACTTAACATCGAATGTACCATGTCTAATAACGTTCGACTTTTTCTCTCTGCCACACCATTCTGTTGTGGAGTGCCCGAAGTGGTTAACTGAGATAGAATCTCATTCTCTATGAGGTACCTTAAGAACTTATCAGATAAAGATTCCCCACCTTAATTAGACTGAAGTGCCTTTATGGGTAAACCTAGCTGTTTATCTACTTTAGCACGAAACTCTTTAAATTTATTAAAGGTTCATTTTTATGGTACATTAAGTATACTTACTCATATATGGAATAGTTGATAACTCTTGAAAAGAGTTATATTTAAGTCCTCTAAATAGAATTAATTGGTTGTAATTAAGTGAATACATTTGCATTTTAAGGATATTTTTAGAACATTGCATAACAAAGCTTGAATTGTGATATAATGGTCATTATTTGTTACTTTTATCACTTGGGGAGGAAAGGTATGGTTTTTTGTGAATACAGGTGTAGCAAGAGCAAGAAGATGGAGAGGAAAAATAAAGGAAGTGAAATATTGTCGTGGCAAATGGTGAAGTTGATTGCCAATAGATTTGCCATGGTAATTTTGAGATGACTCAACACTTTATCCACGTCATTCTCAGCCAGCTGTGCATGTACCAAAAAATCCAACCTGAAAAAAGGAATGAAAAAAGTGTGCTGAGGTGGGACGGATCTACCCAATAAAAGAAGGAGAGAGAAGAAGAAAAAAAAGGAGAGGAGAATTTGTGTGAGAAAGAGACTGGTGACAACAATCCTTTCTTTGCACAGAGAAAAACTCCATTGGAGAAGTTCAGAGAAAGAAAGGGTTGCAGCTACAGAGAGCAGAATACATACGTGAAGAAGGGGAAGAAACATCTATCCTGGATTCACGTACGATTGGAAGATAAAGGAGAAGCTGGAATGTGGCGAGAAATCCTGCAGTTTTGCCTTTAGTTTTCCAGATTTCTGTGATTCAAACTTCTTTAAATGTTGATGAATGATTTAAATTTGGTGTTTACTTTTCCACCCATGAACAAAATCTTTTCTGGGTTGAATTTATTTCGGTGGATGTTTATCATCTTTAATGCTCATGATTTGAGATTGCCTATATCATTGTTTCATTCGATTTATGCCTATTTTAAATACATGCATGCAAGCTCTAGACATAGCTGATTGTATGCTATGTTCATAGATGTATTTTTAATTTTGAAATGGTTAAATATAATGGATCTAGAACCGTTTGATGCAAGCGAATATTCGACAGAATATTCGTAGCATTCTAGACATAGATGTTGCGAGTTATGCAGAGAAGAACGTTCATTGCAGTTATTAATCCAGAGTTCTGTAGACATGTAACTTAGATTTTTAGCTTAAAATCTGGCTATCGAAAGAGGCAGGTTATAGTAGTAACTCTCTGAGCAGTTGATTAGACAATATTTTTTCATGACATTATTTTGATATGAGCATTTCACCTGAATGATTCTAGCCCTATTCATTCAACAACAGAATTACTCTTGCTTTTCTATGTAATTTGCCACTACATTATATTTTCCATATCAATTCTCTGTTTTTAGCATTAAATTACATTAATTCATTATACCAACATCTTATTCAATTTAAGAGTATTTCCTACTATTTAGTATAGTTAACAGGATTATACTAACTCAATCAATCTCTTACCAATTTTTGATCCCTGTGGAGACAATACTTACTCATCACTTTATTACTTGAATGACGTGTACATTTTCACAATTGCATTAGTTATTTACACGCAACAATTTTTTGGTGCCGTTGTCGGGGATCTGCAGTATTGGTGAAAAGTTGTTTTGTTATTATTCTTGTTATTTTTGTTAAAATAGTTAATTAGTATTTTATTTGATTTTTCAGGTTTGTACTAGTGCATGAGAAGAAGTATTCAAGAGGATACAAAATACTATTTTGATCCTGAGATTGAAAGGACATTAAGGCGAAGAAGGAAAGCATTAAGAGAAATGAAGAGGATTATAAATGATCCAATGAGAGAAGATCAGGTACTCCAGAATGAAAGGAATGATGGTATTCCTCGAATATTAGATGATAGAGATAGACCCATCAGAGAACATGTAGTGCCTACTTTGGGTGATCTAAGTCTAGGAATTGTTAGGCCACATATTCAAGGTCAACACTTTGAAGTAGAACCAGTAATGTATCAGATGCTGCAGACGGCAGGGCAGTTTAGTGGTTTACCAACTGAAGATCCCAGATTGCACTTGAGACTTTTTCTTGAAGTATGTGACTCATTTAGGCAGCAGGGTGTTCCTGAAGATGCCCTTAGATTAAAATTATTCCCTTATTCATTGTGAGATCGTGCCATATCATAGTTGAATGCATTACCATCAGGTACGGTGGCATCTTGGAATGAACTATGTCAGAGATTTTTGCTTAGGTACAATCCTCCCAACATGAATGCCAAGCTAAGGAATGGCATTACATCGTGCAAGCAATCTGAAGATAAGACATTATACGAAGCATGAGAGTGTTTCAAGGAATTAATTAGAAAATGCCCGATGCATGGTTTTCAGCATTTGACACAAATGGAAATGTTCTACAATGGATTAAATGGTCATACACGAATGGTGGTGGATGCATCTGCTAATGGGACGTTGCTTGACAAATCCTACAATGAAGCATACAAAAAAAAGAATAGAAAATAATGATTATCAGTACCCCACTACCAGAGTTGGTACTGGTAGAAGAGTTGCTGGAGCAATGGAACTTGATGCGATTACATCATTAACAACTCAGGTATCATATTTAATGAATATGATTAAAACTCTAAAAAGACCCTCTGCAGTGCATGAGATGAAGGTTGCAGAACTAGCATGTGTATACTGTGGAGAAGATCATGTTTTTGATGAATGCCCATCTAATCCATCCTCTGTGTATTACATAGGAAATTTTAATCGTAGCAACAACAATCCCTATTCCAACACCTACAATCCACGGTGGAAGCAACATCCAAATTTTAGCTGAAGTAATCAGGGAATGGGAAATGCCAACACTGTTAATAGACAAAAGGCGGCTGGTGTACCACCTGGACACAGTCAACCAATGCCGCAGCAAAATGTGCAACAAAGTTCGTCATCTTCAACATCAGTTATGGAAGCTTTATTAAAAGAGTATACGACTAAGAATGATGCAATTATTCAGAGCCAAGAAGCTTCCTTAAGAGCTCTGGAGAATCAAGTGGGACAAATTGTCACTGCATTAAGCTCCAGACAACAAGGAGTATTGCTCAGTGACACAAAAAGTTCTAGATCTCAAGGAAAAGAACAATGTAAAGCCATAACACTCTGGAGTGGCACTTAGCTGCCAGGAGTTGTGAATGATGCCTTATCTGAGGAGGAAAGTTTCGAAATTCCTGGAAGCACAACTTTCGAACCAGAAATGTGTAACACCCCTAACCTGTATCCATCGTCAAAATAGGGTTATAGAGCATTACCGGAGATTACATTTCAAAACAATCAAAAATTCAATTCATATATTTCACAACATCAATCATAGCAAACTCCATTAATAACATACATATTGTCCCTTATACGAGCCTTCGAGGCCTTAAAAACACATTAGAAACAAATCGGGACTAAATAAGGAACATAAAATTTTTTTCGGGAAAAGATGAAAATTTTCAAAATTGTAGGGGTCACACGACTGAGAGACACGCCCGTGTCTCAGGCCGTGTGGACATTCAAAGTAGGGACACACGGCTGTATCCCAGCCTGTGTAACTCTCTGACTTGGGTCACATGGCCAATCCACATGCCCGTGTGCCAGGCCGTGTAACTCTCAAAATGCAACCTTTAAAACCTATAGGGGACACACGGCCGTGTCACCTGACTGAGACATACGCCCGTGTCTCTGACCGTGTGGACAAAAAATAGGCCATTTCCAAGCTATTTTTCTTACCTATTCATGCACACACACCTATAACCAATTTACCACATGTAATCAAGCATCTCAAAGTACACCAAAACCATACAACATGTAACACCCCTTACCCGTATCCGACACTAGAACAGGGTACGAGGTATTACCGAACTTAACAGACTTCTTCATACAACATTGGCCATAAATTTTCATTCATACTTAAAAAACCCTTCATTTGTACTCATAATGTCCCTATCATAGGCCTACTAGACCTAAAACATACGTATAGATTGGTTCGGGACTGAACCGGAAACTTACGGACACTTAGAAAGTTTTTGCTTAAGACAGGGCCACACGCCCGTGTGAGAGAAGTGACACGCCCGTGTGGCATGTCACACGCCCGTGTCCAAAATAAGGGACATTCTGTTTATGACGTCAGCAGACACTTAGGGACACACGGCTAGGTCACACGCCCGTGTGCTAGCCCGTGTGATGAACTGAATTTTTTGCAAATTGGGTGCAGGGGACGCACGGCCTACCAACACGCCCATGGGGCTGACCGTGTGTCACACACGGCCTAGAGACACGCCCGTGTGTCTATCCGTGTGGACAAATGCAATGCTATATACCAGGTCATTTGCCACCCTGAAAAGCAACCACATTCATACCAATTCAGGCAACACTTAACTTAACAATAATGTCCTTCTAACATACACTATTAAGACATCCACACCTTAACTACACACTATGGCATTATGCACATACTTCATACATTACTCACACAATTGCATAAACATGCACTTCATGAATTTCATCATCATCGAATAGATGTAACTTAACTAGTTTTGGCCGATTCCAATGGCCATTTACAAAATAAATTGAATAACATTAATAGCCAATACATTGGCTAGCCAATATGACATATAACAAAATGACCAAGTTCCTATACATGCCATACCCAAAATAATCAACTTTACTATACCAAAATAATAGCTTGATAGTGTGAATCGAGTTTCGACATCCTACGATCCCCGAGCTAGCTTGGCGATACTACAAGGAAAGGGAAAAGAGAGGGAGTAAGCATAAAGCTTAGTAAGTTTGCATGAAATAAATAGCAACATAAAGGCTTATGATAACATCCATACAATACATCGGGTAATAACCCAAATTCTCAAGCACATTGACCTAACTTACTCGTGCTTACTCTTACCGATCTCATATCACATATCGAACTCATTTCTCATAAATTACTCATATGTACTTGTGTCACTTCATCACATATCTTTAGCGCTCTCACATCTTGAACATAAACTTAACTCTTTATCCCGTTGAACCATTTGGAATATTGTAGGATACTCAAACTTGTCATTCACGTAATACGATGCCAATGCCATATCCCATATATGGTCTTACATGGGATCACTTCTCGATGCCGATGCCATATCCCAGATATGGTCTTATACGGGATCTCTTATCGATGTCGATGCCATATCCCAGATATGGTCTTATACGAGATCGTATATCGACGCCATGTCCCAGACATGGTCTTACACGATTTCATACTGAAGCCAGGTCCCAGACGTGGTCTTACACGAAATCTCTATTCGATGCCAATGCCGATGCCATATCCCAGATATGGTATTATACGGGATCTCCTTTCGGTGCTGAGGCCATGTCCCAGACATGGTCTTATCCGGGACCTCCTTAATCTCATGTCGTGACAATGGCATCCTTTCTATTCCTAAGGTTCAACCGGGACTTTCACATAATATAATTTCATCATATTTTCATCGAGACCTCATTAATCAATTTCATAAAGATAATATACATTTCTCATGATATCAAGCATATTAAAACATAATAACATTATGTTGACTTATTACACACAAACTTACCTCGGTATCAAAATATGTTTAGTTGTTCGATTTAGTCCACCACCTTGTTCTTTCCTCGGTTTCGGTCCGGACTTCGTGTTTCTTGATCTATAATAGAAATTTCACTTATTTAATAATCACATTGACTAAAATAACCCATGATTCATACTTTGGAAAAATTATGATTTTGCCCCTAAACTTTTACATATTTACAAAATGGTCTTTAGGCTCGTATAATGAAATGTACTCATTTCCTTGGTTACCGAAGCCTAGCCGAACATTTATTAAGCTTATAACAGCTCACACTTTCCTTCAAAACTAATTTTTACTACATATTTTATCACTTTTACAACTAGGTCATTTTTGTGGAATTTCTATGAAAATCACTTAGAAAAAGATGTTTATCATACATCAAACTTTCATATTCCTCCATTAAACATCAAAATACATGTATTTCATACATGGGTAAATTTTTAAACACAAACCCTAGCTCAAAATAATGGTAGAAATAGCTAAATTAAGCTACGAGGATCTCAAAAATACAAAGAACATAAAAAAGCGGGGCTAGGAGGTACTTACAATCAAACTTGAAAGTTGACAAAACCCTAGCTATGGTGAGCTTGAAATTTTGGCAATGGGGAGGAAGATGGACATCAATTTTGACTTCTTTTTCCCTTTTTATTAACTTATTAACATAATGACCAAAATGCCCTTAAAGCCCCATTTCTTGAGATTTTTCCTTCCCATGTCTATTTTTGTCCATCTTAACATATAATGGTCTAATTGCTAAATAAGGACCTCTAATAATTTTTCAAATGCCATTTCATACTTGAATCTTCTAGAATCTCAAATTTTCAATCTTTGCAATTTAGTCCTAATGAATAAATTGATCACTAAATTATAAAATTTCTTCATGAAATTTTCACACAATCATGAAAACATGTCATAGACCTCATAAAAATCATAAAACACATATTTCTAATTTGAATTTGTGGGCTCGCAACCACTATTTTGACTAGGCCCTAAATCAGACTGTTACACAACAAGAAGCTATCCAAATAGGTACATATTCATACAACCAATATGCCCAAAAGTCACCTCAATCACAACAATTAAACGTGTATAACTAAATGCTTAGTTTAGCCAAAACTTACCATTTTGTACACATATCAAATCCACACTCATATGTACCTAATTACCATTTAACATTTAGTATCATAAGCCATAAATACAAACTACATTTTTATTACCAAAATGACCATGTTCAACTTCAATCAAAAGGCCACATACATATATCCACATATCAACCATTTCAATCATTCAGAATACCAAATTTACAAGCCAAAACATAATGGCTAAAACATCAACCAAAAACACCTATACATATGTATATTTATCCAATTATCAATTAACTTGGTTTCATGCCAAAACATAACATAATTGATATATAATAACCATACCATTTTGGCCATTTAAAGATACAAATCTAACCACATCCAGATGGTTCCAACAAACAACATGTACGCAAACTTTATTTCAATCATGCACATCTATTCAAAAACTTTCCAAAGTATACCAAATCTTGACCATGTTGAGGTCAATTCATCTTATATCACTTTGGCCATTCAAACATGCTTTAACACATTATCAAATTAACACATATCAACAAGGCACCAAATGTACCAAGGATACATCACCCAAAACGACATATACATGCCAAACTCATCAACTAACATTCAATCAATCATCAACCATAAGTCCACCTATACATGCCATTATAACCTTAACCAAGACATCAAAATCTACCGATATAATCGTTGGATAGTGTGATGGATCTTCAACGATCTTCCAACCCGATCGAGCTTCTGATAATCTAAAAAGTAAGGGAAAAACAATTACATAAGCAATGAATGCTTAGTAAGCTCGTATAAACTTTACTTGTAACAGCCCGATTTTAGCTAAGTCGGAATAGTGGTTTTGGAACCACAAATTCGATGTCAGAAAATTATTTTAATATTATTTTTGGTGTTTATAACATGTGATTATATATGTGTGAAAGTTTCGTGAAATAATTTTAGTGTTTAAATGCTTAATTTGAGAAAAAGGACTAAATCGCGTAAAATACAAAAGTTGCATTCTATTTGTTTAAGTGCATAATTACTATGATTTATTAAATGAAAAGTCCTTATGATGATATTAGACCATTGATAGTGGAATTTGACATAAATGGGCATGTATTTGATGTTTTAAATGTTATTTAATTAAGGTTAATTTGGTAATTAAATAAAACAATGTATATTAAATAAAACAAAAGATGAAAACATGTTCATCTTTGTTTATTTCAACTGAAAATAGAAAAGAAAACCTAGAATTGGGGAGCTTTAAGTTTCGGCACCTTTGAAGCTTGATTGGTAAGTGTTTTGAGCTCGATTTTTGATTATTTTTACGTTTTTGAAATCGTTGCTTTGTATTCTAGCTAGCCCATGCCTTAATTTTTGAAGTTGTTAATGATTTTGTGAAGTGCCATTGATGAATACTTGAGATTTTGAATGTTTGATGATGAAAAATGAATATTTGTTGATAGTTACACATGTTTTGTAAAGTGATTTTTGACAAAAATGTCAAAAAGGAATTTAATTGTGAAAAGTGTAAAGTGGGTGGATGAAATGTGAAATAAATGAAAGTTTTGGGCTGCTAAGGACTTATACGAAATTCGGCCAAGCATGATTATTGTTGAATTGTGTGAATTTTGTGTATTTGTGAAATAGGGACTAAATTGGAAAAATTGGAACTTTAGGGGTAAAGTGTAAAAATTCCCAAATATGTGTTTGTGGACTGAATTGAATGATTTGATGAATAAATGAGTTAATTTTGAATGTATATAGATCAAGAACCAAAGAAATCAGATTTAGATCAGGGAAAATCAAAGGTTATCGAATAGTCAATCCAGTCCGTTTATCCCGAATAAGAGATAATTGAAGCTAGCTCAGACTCGAGGATCATCAGGAACATCGTCACACTATCGATCAACTTGTTGGTACTTTTGGTGCTTTGTAAATATGGTATATGGCATGTATAGGCTAGTGATATGATGATATGTTTTGGTTGTGATAATGGCCATGAGATTTGGCTTGTAAATGGTATATGTTTTAGTATGTATATATAGTCATGAGTAATGGCTCATTTTGTTATGTTTGGCAAGAATGTGGTTATGGTTATATTTGAAATTGGAAATTGATCTATAAGGTGTGATTGAAGTTGTTAGTTTGATTAGTTAAGTGCTTGTGAATTGATGTTTAATGATATAAGTATTTGAATAGGTAAATGATATGGAATTGAGTATTGAAATAGTTGAAATGAATATGCTATGATTTGTGTACTTGGTTGACGGTTTTGGGATGCCTATTGTATAATGAAATGGTACCATTTTGGTTGTTTAGGTGAGCATGAGAAAGGATGGCAAATTGGCCTTGCTAATGGCCTATTTTTGTCCACACGGGCAGAGACACGGGCGTGTGTCTCAGCCGTGTGTGACACACGGTCATGCTACACGGTCGTGTGTCCCCTGGTTTTTAAATTGAATTGAAGTTAGTATGCTCCACACGGCCTCACACTCGGGCGTGTGACCGGCCGTGTGGCACAAGTCAGTATATGTAAACGAAAAAATATATAGGATTTTTCCTATGTAATTTATCACCTTTTTACTTAAATCCATTGTTAAAACTTAGTAATTGTTTAATAAAGTAATGAAATATGTGAAAATATGAAATTAGGACATAGAAATTTTTAAAATGTGATTTTATGCTTTATTATATAGTTTTCATGCAATAAATGGCTTATTTTATATTAATTTGAATATATTATATTTTTTAAGACATAAAGTGGGCCATGCATGATTAAATTAAATAATAAAATATAAAATTATATTTAATAATTCATTTTAAAATATTTCATTAATAATTTGGGTTTTAATTCATTAATTAAATTGGATAAATTTTATTCTTTAGTCCTCTAACTTGTTGATTTATTCTGGACAGGTCTGATAGCTTTGCTGGATTACAAAACCGTCCAAATTGGAGACCAAGTCAACCCAATATTCAGCTACACATGGCTGTCCATTTAAATCAATCTTTGGTTTAATTACACAAGGTCCTTGCAGTGTTGAAGAAATTAGAGATTGCCCAAAGATTTACGATTGACCGAATCTCAGTCCCGAGTTGTGTGGCATCCAAAATTGCTTAAAAATCAAGCAAAAATCAATTCAAAAGCCACTAAGCATGGATGGAAACAATTTGAGGAGATTTTAAGAGGTTAACATCCACTATTTTTAGCAAACTATCCCCCTCTTCTCACCTATAAGTAAGACCCTCTCATTCCCTCATTCATCATCCCTCAATCATTCCTCATCCTCTCTTCTCTCCAAGTTCTCTTAGTCTTTTCCATTCCCACAGCTAGCATCATCTCTTCATAGAGATTTTAGCAATTAAGCCTCTTAAATAGCCTTGGTCGGCCACCTTGGAGAGCCATCAGCAAAGGAGCAAAACAAAGGAACGAAGGAGCCTCGTCAGTCAGAGTCTTGGGTGACAGCCAATCTGAATTGGGTTTAATCTTTCTTTTCTTTAATTTAATCTAAAGATGTTTGCTATGTGTTCTTTGTTCTTGTTTACAACAATGTTAGCTTAATTTTATTTAAGCTAGGATGATTGCTTTGATTAAATAATATTTATTTGATTCATGCTTATAATGTTTGTGCCTCAATCGATTATGTTTTCAATTAAAATCAAGCCTGTATTTCGTTCATACGTGATTGAAATGCACCTAAATTAATGAGCAATCGACGGACGATGGCTAATGGACACATAATTGAAATGTGCATGCTCAATTTAGATCCTGACCGATTAAATTGTAGGTTGCATAACAACTCGACCAAGCTCGTTATCTCGCATAGTTTTTAGATTTGTGTGATTAAACTGTTTCAAAACGACACGCCCTTTTACCTCACACGAATGCTAAGAAACCCTTAGTAAATAAGGATCATAAAATGCGTATTTACTAAGTAAAGGATTCCGAAAGGACCTAATGGGGTTTCCAAACTCATGAAAGATTGAGTTGCCATGGAATGTTTTTCTGAATGTTATTAAGCATGTTGATAATAAATTGAGTTTAATTAAAGTAATTGTCCTAGTTTATTTATGTTATAATTATTGCAAATTGTGTTTAATTTTACTAAAATCTATTTCATTCATATAGTTTGCATACTTAGGATAATTTTCATTAGGGATCATTGCATTTAGTTTAATATACTTAAATCACCACTCCTCAACTATATTGTGTTTTTATTTACCAAATTGTTAATATAATTTTACAAATTAAGTGACTTAGCACAAATACAATCCCTGTGGAGACGATAACTCGATACTTACTTATTACTTGATAACGACTGTGTACACTTGCACAAACCTACGCATTACAAGTTTTTGGTGCCGTTGCCAGGGATTGTCAACTGTTGCCATAGTCATTTTTTTGTGAAATTATTTGTTTTCAATTTGATTCATTCCTAACATTACTAACTTATTCTTTTTAATTTTTTGATTTTCTTTTGAGATGTTTATGAGCATAGATCGAATTATTGATTTACTCCCTGTAGACCCTGAAATTGAGCGAACTTTCAGACAAAGAAGACGTAAACAAACAGCTCAAAGACAAGTCGAGATGGACCTTGAAAATCAGAATCAAGACCAAGGTAATGAAGCCGATCATGTACGAAATCCCATCCTCATTACCGATGATAGGGATCGATGCCTCAGACAATATGTTGTGCCACTTTTCAGTGAGTTAAATCAAGGAATTAGAAGGCCAGATATTGAGGCAACTTAATTTGAATTGAAACCAGTGATGTTTCAAATGCTACAAACAGTGGGCCAATTTAGTGGTATGCCCACAGAAGATCCACATCCCCACCTTCGATTGTTTATGGAGGTGAGTGATTCATTCAAGATAGCCGGTGTGACTGAAGACGCACTGAGGTTGAAGTTATTTCCATACTCATTACGAGATCGAGCACGAGCATGGCTCAATTCATTACCACCAAGTTCCATATCTACATGGAAAGAATTAGTAGAGAGATTTTTGGTTAAGTATTTCCCACCTAGCAAAAACGCTAAGTTGAGGAACGAGATCACAAGTTTCCAAAAATTGGATGACGAGTCTTTGTATGAGGCTTGGGAGCGATTCAAGGAGTTACTTCCTAAGTGTCCTCATCATGGGATTCCTCATTGTATCCAGTTGGAGACATTCTATAATGGTCTCAATGCACATACAAGATTGATGGTAGATGCTTCTGCGAATGGTGCAATTTTGTCTAAGTCTTATAATGAGGCTTATGAGATCATCGAGAGGATCGCGAGTAATAACTATCAATGGCCAACAAATCGAATAGCTTCTGGAAGACGTGTAGCCAGAGTTCATGAAGTTGATGCCCTCACTTCGTTATCAGCTCAGGTATCGTCTATTTCCTCTATGTTAAAACAGTTTACCGCTAATAGTGCTAATAATTTTGCAGCTCAGCCACCAAGTTCGTTTGAAGTAGTTTCCTGTGTGTACTGTGGGGAAGGTCATTCTTTTGAGAATTGTCCATCAAATCACGAGTTAGTGTACTACGTGGGGAACCAATATCAAAATAGGAGTGGACAAGGACCCCAGTCCAACTTCTACAACCCTTCATGACGTAATCATCCTAACTTTTCTTGGAGCAACCAAGGAAATGGACCGAACAACAACTTATTGCAGCAAAGACCCAACCAATCTCAAGGGTTTAATCAGCAAGCTTCAAAACCACCTCAAGTGAGGCATCAAACAGTTTGGAGAACTTGTTGAAAGCGTACATGGCAAAGAATGACGCTTTGATCCAAAGCTAAGCAGCAACACTGAAAAATTTAGAAAACCAAATGGGTCAGTTAGCTACGAAGCTACGTAATAGACCGCAAGGAACCTTGCCAAGCGATACTGAGAATCCAAGAAATTTTGGTAAAGAACATATCAAGGCAGTGGCATTACGAAGTGGTAAAATTTTGGAACCCGAATTGATTGATGTCGAAGATAAGCCCGTTGAGAAGAATCAACTAGCTATTAAAATTCCTACACCAAAGGAATCAGAATCTGTAAAGCCTGACAAGGTAAATCCTGACTTAGTGAATTCATATATTTTAACATCTTCTTTGGATACAGATTTACGTACTCAGAAAAGTTGTCCGGTTCAACCAAAAGTTCCATCACCTTTTGCAGTAACACAAGTAGAAACATGAGGTGCAATTCAAGAAGTTTTTGGATGTTCTGAAGCAGTTACACATCAATATTTCATTGGTGGAGGCTTTAGAACAAATGTTGAATTATGTGAAGTTTATGAAGGATATACTGTCCAAGAAGAAATGGTGAGTGAGTATGAGATCGTTGCCTTGACAAAGGAGTGCGGTGCGTTCTGCAGAACAAATCGCGCACAGAAATTGAAAGACCCAGGAAGCTTTACTATACCCTGTAACATTGGTGAATCTTACTGTGGTAAAGCTTTGTTTGACTTAGGAGCGAGTATCAACTTGATGCCTAAGTCTATTTTCAAGATGTTAGGGATAGGTGAAGTAAGACCTACAAGCTCGTGACGCTTCAATAGCGGATCGATCTTTAGCATATCCCGAAGGAAAGATCGAGGATGTTTTGCTAAGAGTCGATAAATTTATTTTTCCTGCTGATTTCATTGTCTTAGATTTTGAAGCAGACAAGGAAGTGCCGATCATCCTTGGGAGACCTTTCTTAGCCACGGGAAGAATGTTAATTGATGTGCAGAAAGGTGAACACACCATGCGAGTTTAAGATGATCAAGTAACCTTTAACATTCTTAAAGCGATGAAATTTCCCGATCCGGCAGAAGAGTGTTCAGTTATGGAAGAGATAGAAACCTTGGTTTCTATGGAAAACAATTTTGAAGAAGATCTATTGGAGAAAGCCTTAGATTTTGACCCTTCGAAGGATGAAGAAGGTGAAGAAAACATGGCTTTGATGGAAGCCAATCCGAGAAATTTTATTCAATCCACATGGTTTGAACCGTTGGAGTTGGAAGTTAGAGAATTTGTGCAACCCAAGTTGTTAATTGAAGAACCACCTAAACTCGAACTAAAGGTACTTCCTTCCCATTTGAAATATGTTTATTTAGGTGACTGTTCTACTTTGCCTGTGATTATTTTAGCGGAACTGACGAAAGATCAAGAGAAGCAACTAATTACTGTTTTAAAGAAATTTAAGAAAGCAATTGGTTGGACCATAGCTGATATTCGAGGTATAAGCCCTTCTTTTTGCATGCATAAAATCATTTTATAAAAAGGTGAAAGAGCTCGAATTGATGGGCAAAGGAGGCTCAATCATATTATGAAAGAAGTTGTGAGAAAGGAAGTGATCAAATGGTTAGATGCAAGAATCATCTATCCTATTTCAGATAGTTCGTGGGTAAGTCCGGTACAGTGTGTGCCAAAGAAAGGTGGAATCACGATTGTTGAAAATGAGCGTAACGAGTTAATTCCAACGAGAATTGTTACCGGTTGGAGAATCTGTATTGATTACAGAAAGTTGAACAAAGCCACTCGGAAGGACCATTTTCCGTTGCCTTTTATGGATTAGATGTTAGATCGACTGACAGGTAATGAATTCTATTATTTTTTAGATGGCTATTCGGGATATAACCAAATATTTGTAGCCCCGAAGGACCAACATAAAACAACCTTTACTTGTCCATACGGTACGTTTGCTTTTAGGCGAATGCCTTTTGGTTTATGCAATGCACCTGCAACTTTTCAATGATGCATGATGGCAATATTTACTAATATGGTTGAAAATTTTGTTGAGGTTTTCATGGATGATTTTTCTATTTTTGGTAACACTTATGATATCTATTTGAGTAATTTGGCTAAGGTACTGAAGAGATGCGAAGAGACGAATCTTGTCCTTAATTGGGAAAAATGCCATTTTATGGTCAAGGAAGGGATTTTCTTAGGTCATAAGATCTCAAAGAAAGGAATTGAAGTTGATAAAGCAAAGGTGGACGTAATTGAAAGATTACCAGCCCCAATGAATGTGAAAGGAGTTAGAAGTTTCTTAGGCCATGCCGGTTTTTATCGAAGGTTTATCAAAGATTTCTAAAAAATTTCTAAACCGTTGTGTTTGTTGTTAGAGAAAGATACAGTGTTTGATTTCAACAAAGCATGTTTGGAAGCTTTTGAAGATCTAAAGAAGCGGTTAATCTCAGCCCCAATAATCGTTACACCTGATTGGAACTCACCTTTTGAGTTGATGTGCGATGCAAGTGACTATGCCGTTGGAGCTGCGATGGGTCAACGAAGAAACAAAGTGTTTCACCCTATTTACTATGCAAGTAGAACTTTGACGGGAGCCCAACGCAATTATACGGTAACCAAAAAGGAACTCTTCACTATAGTTTTTGTTTTTGACAAATTCCGCTCATATCTTATAGGTACCAAAGTTTCTGAGATTTCACGACCATGCGGCCATTAAATACTTGCTCACGAAGAAAGATGCAAAACCGAGGCTAATTCGTTGGATACTTTTACTCCAAGAATTTGACCTTGAGATCCAAGACAGAAAAGGTGTTGAAAATCAAATAGTTGATCATCTGTCGAGGTTGGAGCAAGATGAGGTAACTCGATCATGTGTGCTATTAACGAGAATTTCCCAGATGAACACTTATTTGAGGTAAATCAAATTCATGAAATACCTTGGTTTGCTGATTTTGCCAATTATCTTGCATGTGGAATAATTCCTCGAGAAATGACATAGCAACAAAGAAAAAAATGCCTTCATGACAGTCGATATTATCTTTTGAAGGATCCGTTTTTGTTAAAACAATGTGCAGATAATGTTACCCGAAAGTGTGTAGCTGAAAGCGAGATTGTTGAGATCTTGTATCATTGCCATTCATCTCTAAGTGGGGGACACTTTGGTGGTTCACGTACTGCATCAAAGATTTTGCAAGCAGGTTTTTTCTGGCCTACACTATTTAAAGATGCTTATGCTTATGTGAAGAACTGTGATAAATGCCAAAGGACTGGAAATATATCAAGGAGGAATGAGATGCCCTTGACAAACATTTTGGAGATTGAATTGTTCGACGTATGGGGCATTGACTTCTTAGGCCCGTTTCCTTCTTTGTATGGGAACAAATACATCTTAGTTGCTGTGGACTATGTATCCAAGTGGGTTGAAGCTGAAGCATACCCTACAAATGATGCTAAGGTAGTTATGCGATTCCTACATAAGCATGTGTTTACACGATTTGGGACACCAAGAGCTATTATTAGTGATGAAGGTTCTCACTTTGTGAACAAATGGCTTAATTGGTTGCTTGACAAATATGATGTGACAAGATTGCTACTGCCTATCAACCCCAGTCCAATGGGCAAGTTGAAAGAGTGAATCGCGAAATCAAAGGTATCCTTGAGAAGGTAGTACGCCCTAGCAGAAAAGATTGGTCTTGAAGGCTCGATGATGCATTATGGGCCTATCGAACAACATTTAAGGCACCGTTAGGAATGACTCATTATCGGTTAGTCTTTGGAAAGGCATGTCATTTGCCATTAGAGTTGGAGAATAAAGCTCACTGGGCTTTGAAGCAGTTGAACTTTGATCTTAAGCAAGCCGGTGAGAGAAGGATGTTACAACTTGATGAGTTGGAAGAGTTGAGGTTGTTTTCATATGACAATGCCAAAATGTGTAAAGAAAGATCAAAGAGTTGGCATGATAGTCATATACAACCTCGCGAATTTAAAGAAGGTCAGAAGGTTTTGTTGTTTAATTCAAGGTTGAAGTTATTTCCTGGGAAGCTTAAATCCCGATGGACAGGACCTTATACCATCTATCGAGTTTACCCTTAAGGAGATATTGAATTATACGACAATTACAGAGGTACGTTTAAAGTTAATGGTCAACGTCTCAAACACTACTGGGATGGTGAAGTTGAGTGAGTTGAATCCTCATTCAAATTAACAGACCCTTAATTTTTCATGAACTCATTTTGTAAATAAATAAATAATTAGAACTTATTTTCTTAACTTATTACATTTAATTAATTCTGTCTAAGGAGATTGGAACTTAAGAGGGATCACTGTGACCCCTCCAACCTTTCCTGGGAATTAATTTAATGTAATTTGTTAAGAAGAAATTTTCTAATTAAGATTTAAAATTTCTAAGTTTCATTTGTTCTATTTAAATTTTAAATTTTTATGTTAATAAAGGGGGTCAAATTTGGCCCAAGTACTAATCATTTTTTTAGTAAGATACAGTCTGAGTTTGAGGCCCAAGACAACAAAAAGGAGGGAAAAATCCATGCCTTGCTGTCACCCCCATTGCTTGCCGCCCAAGTAACCCTAATGTAGCTAAATTTTTGCTACATGTTGCCCTAATTTTTCCCTATATAAACCCCTCTTCATTCTACTAATTTTCATATCCCTCAAAGCAATTTGCTTACACCCTAAAAATCCCTAAATCTTCTTTTTGTGCCGTCAACCTCAAATCCCGAAAAAAACCCTAGTTCTCTTCCCTTTTTTTTCGAAATTACCTATTACTGCCGTAAAGAGATTGCCGAAGCACCGCCGTTGCTGTCTCACACCGTTGTCGCCACTGCACCCCACTGTTACTGTCGCACGTCGTTGTCACTGCCGCACCATCCTTGCCGTCGCAAGATTTTTGCCGTAGCAAGTTCTACCCACTTTGCCGATTTCTCTTTTCTCTCTTGTGCAGAAATTTTGCCAAATTTTTAGGAAAAGATACCATGTCTCGCAAAAGAACCAGATCTTCAAAGACTAATCCTGAAAACCCAATTTTGATCGATGAAGAAGTGAAAGAGAGATTTGATTCAATCTTCAAGCATCAACCTATGATGCCAGAAAAAGGTTTTGACTTGAAGAATAATGATTTGATGGTTGTTCCTATACCGATTAGAAAGAAAATCAATGGTCTCAACTGGTAACGATTTTGTGATGCTCATTCACTTCCCGATGATGAACTAGTTCGAGAATTCTATGCTAGTTTGACTACACAAGATGCTACTGATGTCATCGTTCGAAAGAAAAAGATGCTTTCTCTGAGACATGGACGGAAGATACTGACGATGCAAGCAGAGATGAAGCTAAAGAAGACAAGGGGAATGAGTCAGAAAAATAAAAGGGGGGATTCTTGTCTTGTTATTTATTTAATTATTTTTAGGTCCTTCAAAATTTATTTCTTTCGTGATTAGGATTTAATTTCTGCAGAATAAAACATAGCAAGCATGAACAAACTTAACACTTCTTTAGAAAGAATAAGACTAAGTGATGTGGTAATGGGAATGAACATGTCTAGGATTGGGTTATTAGGGAAGACTTGGTATTTAAGCAGTTTTAATGACTCACCTCTCTTTCTTTACAACCCTACCTGGTGTTCAGTTTTCATTCATTACTTTGTTCTTGCAATGAAGACATTGCTTCTTTTTAAAGGGAGGTAAGGCAAATAAATTGCTCAAACTTTTAAAATTTTCAAGTATGTTTCAATCATTTCTTTCATAAGTATGTTTTAATAAATGAATGTTTAGAGATATTTTTTTTGTTACTGAGATAGTTTGTATGCAAGTATGAATGATGATTTTATCTAAGTGAAAGTATGTTATCATGAAGAATGGAATGCTTGTATGATCTTAGCCTTAGTAATGTTTGCCATGAAAACTTAGTTTCTTTTGACATTAGACACGCATGAAGGTTTATATCTTTAGAATTGACTTAGTAACTTTCTTGAGGTGAAATCCTAGGGGACATAAAAATCTAAAATGATATAGGCACTATTTCTTTGGACCGTTTGAGCCTTTTCAAACCAACCCTATGATATTAGACCCTTGAAACTGTAATTTTGAGCTTAAAGGCTTGTATTTTTGCAATGAAGCTACATTATAAGACAATTACCATATTTTTAAAGTTATCCTAATTTTGTGCACCTATCTTAACTAAAGTTGTCTTGGGAATCAACATTTGAGGAAATTTTCATAAAGATGTATGTGCTCATGCTTTAAAAAAAAAGAGAGCGAAGAAAAGTTTGCTCAGTCTCCAAAAAAAAGGGAAAAATATATGAGCTTGAGTTCAAAATAAGTTTGGGGGCGTTCCAAAGGTTCACTTAAAGAAAAAGGTTGTATTACGAGAAAACCAAGACAAAGTTAAAGGTTAAGATTTTTTAAAACCGAAATGTCCCATCTCTCAAAATCCCTACCTTTAACCGAGCCCCATTACAACCTTAGAAAAGACCTATTGATTTGATGATTATGTCACCTACATTAGTGGAGAGGAAGTCCTAAGTTCAACATATGAAGATCATAAATAAGCCTTGTGATTGTTTGCTTGATTGATAGGAAATTATGTTGAATGAAGGATGTTATCTATGGCTGTGACATACATGCAAACTATGATTTATGTTGGCATATTTTGAAGCTTAGTATAATCTTAAGGAATGTTTTCATATGAATTACTTGTTAATAAAGAAGATCGATAAGCATGAAGTTATTAAAGCATGATTATGGGACAAAGATTGATGCTGCTTACACAATTAGCAATTTTGCCTTAGCAAGACCTTTTGCTGTGCATAAACATTACTCGGGACGAGCAATGATTTAAGTTTGGGGGTGTGTAAACGGAAAAATATATAGGATTTTTCCTATGTAATTTATCACCATTTTACTTAAATCCGTTGTTAAAACTAAGTAATTGTTTAATAAAGTAATGAAATATGTGAAAATATGAAATTAGGACATAGAAATTTTTAAAATGTGATTCTATGCTTTATTATATAGTTTTCATGCAATAAATGGCTTATTTTATATTAATTTGAATATATTATATTTTTTAAGACATAAAGTGTAACACCTCAAACCCGGCCCATGCGGTATGACCGGATCTGACATGTCACATGAAGAAAACGTATAAAGAACATGTGATTCTTACTAAAATAGGCATTATTTGGTCATGGTCAAGAAAACAAGTTTGGTTATAAATATTTGATAAAACACCACCAATTTCGAGAGGTTGATTGATGAATCGAAAATCGAACTAGTGAACTTTAAAATCGTGACTTTTGAGAAATGACGTTGATAATTTGAAATAGAATCCGAGTTAAATTATTAATGCATATTCATTATGAAAACCATTTGTTAATCAATTTTAGAAACCGTTATTTATGATTTTAGAAAAATCCCCATTTTAAAACAATTCAAGCAAGATAATAAGTACGACTAAACATAAAGCAAAATAAAAATATTCCAGAGGCCTTATTACAACTTAAAACCCAAATAGTAAAAATAGTGAAATAAAGCGGGAAAGTAGTTTACTAATATTTGAAAATATTATTTCAAAGTATGGCCTCCACCGAGTCATCCATGGGCCCAAGTCCTCATTACGGAGCATTACCTGCAACGGTTAAGAAAGAAGGGGGTGAGTCACAAGAACTCAGTGTATAATCCCCTTACCGTCATCCACTGGGCCTGAACCCGCATAGCATAATCTTGGGCCTAAGCCCATTTACATAGTAATAATTAAAATGTAGTATATGTATGCAACCCAACCCATCCATCCATCACACCCCCGACTAGCTAATCACACCTGTGGGGATCAAGTCAACCCGCCCCGCCGCTCACACCAAATTTGAAGTCAAACTGCTATAGCATTTTATTTTTGTGGTCAAACCACTGAAATCATAATTTAGGCACAATAATATACAATTTGTGGCAATGCCACCAGGCTACACTACTCTTCATACAATTTTCCCATCCCATGCAAAATGTAAAAAAAATGCAACATACATAATTAAATAAAATATCCATATTTATATGACAACCATTTTCTATTGAACAATTTTGGTGATTCAGCCCATTAAAGCATTTTAATAATTCGACCCACTAAGGCATTCTAGTAAATCGGCCCATAGGGGCATTTTGGTAAATCGGCCCATAGGGGCATTTTCGTAATTTAGCAATTTAATACCGATTTTGACAGATCTTTAGAAATAATATTAATATAAGAAAGTTACTTGATTTATGCCATATTACGATTTTTAACTCTGTAAATAATAATGATCTACTTTTCCAACATAATATCGAATCTTGAATCTACGGATTTCGGTGTGAGATTACACACTGATCTGGTGAGGACTAACCCTTCTTGATAAATCGACACCTAAATCACCATTACACTCGATTAACCAACAAAGCGAGATTTTATTAATCCTAAACTAAATCAGACGATCTAAAATGCTTACCCTTAGTATCGTGAGCGACCACGATTTGCCTATTCTCACGGATGATGGTCCACAACACGGTGGAAAATCCCGAACCGCCGATACCGCCTACGCTTGAACTTAGGAGTAGGAATCGCAAATCCACTCCCTTTTTGCTCTCCTATCAATTTTCTTTTCAAATCGCTACCACTTGCCTCCATTGGAAATGTCTTAGTCAGAACGATATTACGATGATAGAAAACGATTGTCTAAGGAAAAGGTTTCGGCTTACCACTACTTCCGAAGGGTCAACGAGTAGATAAGAAGGAACGATCTAGTCCCTATAATAATCGATTAGTCAAACTTTCAATCCGATTAACACAATAACCGAGTAGCAATATCAAATGGACTATGAAGAGACTCCTTACCTTAATCGATGATGAACCCGATTCCCACCGATTGGACTTATGACTAGAGATGAAACGGAAATGATGTGGTATTCGGCCACCCACTATAACACTATGAAAAAGAATTGATCACAATATGAGAGTGTAGGAGAGAGTGATGTTTCAATTTAGAAACAAACTAGAACAACCGAATAGTGATGGACACACATTCGGCTAGGAATAAAAGAAAATGGAAGAAGTAGAAATGAAACCCTTACCCGATTCAACCAAGGAGAAATGTCCAACACGCAAGAATGGAGAAGAGAGAAGATGTTAAAGATTCGGCTATTGAAGAGAAAAGGGCAAGGAAGATTCGGCCAATCAAAGTTGTGTCGATTTAAGAGAAAAGGAGAATGGTTGAGGAAATGGTTAAAAAAGAAAAGAAAAAAAGTGATGGACAAATGAGTATTAGAGAGGTTCGGCTATTACCAAAAGAAAATGAACCAAAATGGATTGAGTGGTTTCGGCAACAAAGGAAAAAGATTGGAAAAAAATGCACAAAAATGTTAAAAGAAAACCAACCTTTCATGCACAATCTTGCAAATAAGCTATAGGAATTTCGGCTCTCCCTTCCCCCTAACAAAACCGTGTGTCCATAACACCCAAAAGATGATGGTTGACCAAAAATATTCTTTCCCAAACACCTTCCACAAAATCGGCCAACATGTCCCCTCCCTTACCTTTTTCCTTTATGTCTTTCCTTATTCTTCCCTTGTTTCTCTCCTTACTCTTCTCCCTTTTGTTCTTTCCTTCAACAAAAAGTCTTCCTTACCATCTTTGATGCCATGGCCGACACTTACCATATAGCACAAAAAAAAAAATAATCCAAAATATTTGCACTAGGTGGGATTCGAACCCAAGTTCTCCCCTCTTCCATTTCACGCCACAACCACCTTGCCAATGCTCCATTTGTGCTAGCAAAATTACATACTTAATTCCTTAAGCCTTAATGCCACTTACCTTCTCTCCTTAAAGTGCTTAAACACAAAAATTTTGCTAAGGCCCAACTCAATCCCAAGTCTTCTTAGGGCCCCTAAACATACACAATTAACATTATTGACTAGCCTATCGCATGGTATAATGTAAAACATAAATTCCCGAATTTCAGGATGTTACAATTCTACCCCTCTTAAAGAAATTTCGGCCTCGAAATTTACCTGATTAGAAGAGATGAGGATATTGCTGCCGGATCGCGTCCTCTGGCTCCCATGTAGCTTCCTCTGTCCCGTGATTACGCCATAATACTTTGACCAATGGAACTGACTTCTTTCTCAGTACCTTAATATCCCGATCTAAAATCTGCACTGGCTCTTCTTCAAAAGACAAGTTAGGTCTTATCTCAACTTCTTCCACTGGCACAACATGAGACGGATCCGAACGATAACGCCTTAACATCGAGACATGGAATACGCTATGTATCTGACCTAACTCCGGAGGTAACTCAATCTGATAAGCCACTGGCCCAACACGCTTTAATACACGGTAAGGTCCGATGAACCTAGGGCTCAACTTGCCTTTCCGCCCAAATCTTAAAATCTTCTTCCAAGGTGAGACCTTCAAAAAGACCTGATCACCTACAGAGAACTCTATCTCCTTCCGCTTCAGATCCGCGTACAATTTTTGTCTGTCCGAAGCTTCTTTTAACCGTGCCCGAATTACCTTAACTTTTTCCTCTGTCTCCGAGATCAACTCTGGACCCAATAACTGTCGCTCCCCCAACTCAGTCCAGCAAGTAGGAGTACGACACCTACGACCATACAACGCCTCGTAGGGTGCCATCTGGATGCTGGATTGATAGCTGTTGTTGTATGCAAACTCTGCCAACGGTAGAAAATCTTTCCAGCTACCCCTGAAGTCGATCATACAGCCTCTTAACATGTCTTCTAGAATCTGGATTACTCTCTCTGACTGACCATCAGTCTGCGGATGAAACGCCGTGCTGAAATTTAGCCTTGTACCCAAAGCTTCATGTAGAGCCTTCCAGAACCATGATGTAAACCTAGGATCCCTGTCCGATATAATCGACACTGGTACCCTATGCAACCTCACGACTTCTGCTATATACAACTTGGCCAACTTCTACAACGAATAATCCGTACGAACAAGTAGGAAATGGGTAGACTTCGTTAACCGATCCACTATAACCCATACTGAATCTTTCTTAGTAGGCGTTAAGGGTAACCCACTAACAAAATCCCTCGTTATCCGTTCCCATTTCCATAGTGGAATTTTCACCGGTTGTAATAACCCTGAAGGCAGTTGATGTTCCGCCTTCACCTGCTGACATGTCAAGCACTTGCTCACGAAGTCAGTAACCTCTCGTTTCAACCCTGGCCACCAATACTACTCACGGAGGTCTCGGTACATCTTATTTCCTCCGGGGTGTATAGCATATGGGCTACTATGTGCCTCACGTAGAATCATTTGTCTCAATTCTGAATCCCTGGGCATACAAACTCTTCCACGGAAACATAATACTCCATCACTATTCAATCCAAAATCCCCTATCTCACCACCTAACACTTACTGAAGCTGAGAACTCAACCTTTCATCTGAAAACTGCTTTTCCTTAATCTGGCTTACCCATGCCGGCTTCACTTGAAGTTCGGCTAACAGACTACCATCTTCATAAAGGCTGAGATGAGCGAACATCGCTCTCAAATCCGATATCACCTTACGACTCAACTCATCTGCCACTACGTTAGCTTTACTTGGGTGATACTCGATTGAGAAGTCATAATCCTTCAACAATTCTATCCACCTCCGCTGTCTTAAGTTCATCTCCTTTTGGGTAAGGAGGTACTTCAGACTCTTATGGTCCGTATAGATAATTGACTTCTCCCCGTACAGATAGTGTCTCCAAATCTTCAGAGCAAACACCACTACAGCTAACTCCAAATCATGAGTGGGATAGTTTACCTCATGCGGCCTTAATTGACGAGATGCATAAGCTACCACTTTTCCCCCTTGCATCAACACATATCCTAAGCCCGTGTGTGACGCATCACAATACACAATAAACTCTTTACCAGCCTCAGGTTGAATCAATATTGGCGCTTCTGTCAGAATCTTCTTCAGTTTCTCAAAGCTCTCTTGCTGCTTATCTGACCACAAAAATGGTACTCCTTTACGCAACAACTTAGTTAGGGGTGCAGCAATCAATGAAAACCCCTCAACGAATTGCCTGTAATACCCAGCCAAACCTAGGAAACTCCGAATTTCTGCCACTGACTTCGGTGGCTTCCAATCCAACACAGCCTCGACCGTCCGGGGATCAACTCTAATTCCTTCGGCAGACACAACATGCCCCAAAAAGGTCACCTCCTTCAACCAAAATTCACACTTACTGAATTTGGCATACAACTGCTTCTCCCTCAAAATCTGCAATACTACCCGTAGATGCGAATCATGCTCTTCTTTAGTCTTTGAGTACACCAGGATGTCATCTATGAACATAACCACAAATCGGTCTAGGTAAGGTTGGAAGACTCGATTCATCATGTCCATAAATGCAGCTGGTGCATTAGTCAACCCAAACGGCATCACTAAGAACTCGTAATGCCCATATCAGGTTCGGAATGCAGTCTTGTGAATATCCGCCTCCTTGACCCTAAGCTGGTGATACCCCAATCTCAAGTCTATCTTCGAGAAAACTGAAGCTCCTCGTAGCTGATCAAACAGATCATCGATCCTCGGTAACAGATACTTGTTCTTGATCGTCAACTTATTCAATTGTCTATAATCGATGCACATACGCATCGACCCATCCTTTTTCTTAACGAACAAAATTGGTGCTCCCCACGGTGACACACTTGGTCGAATAAATCCATGATCCAACAACTCCTGGATCTGAGCTTTAAGTTCCACAAGCTCCTTCGGTGCCATTCGGTAAGGAGTAATAAACACCGGAGCCATTCCTGGCAATAGCTCAATACCAAATTCTACCTCTCGATCTGGAGGCAATCCTGGAAGCTCCTCGGGAAAGACGTCTGAAAACTCTTTCACCGTTCTAAAATTCTCTACCGACGACTCTTTGACATCCAAAGCACTGATAAAGGCTAAGAACGCTCCACACCCCTTTCGCACCAACTTTTCTGCCTTTAAAGCAGATACCACATTAGACAGATAATCTCTTCTTTCACCTATCATCATCACTTCCTTATCCTCTGAAGTTCTTAGTACCATCTGCTTTACAACACAGTCCAAGTTTGCACGATGCTTAACCAGCCAGTCCATGCCCAATATAAGATCGAACTCCCCGAACGACAGTTCCAACAAATTCGCCAGAAATACTTCCCCCTGAACCTCTAAGGGCACATCCCTAAACAACTTATTTACTACCACCGACTGTCCTAAAGGGCTAATTATAGTTGTTTCTCTAACAGTAATCTCAGATTTAATATTCAGAGTTCCAGACACAGCACATGCAACATACGAATGGGTGGATCCAATGTCTATCAAAGCGGTAATATGTACATCAGATATGAAGAACGTACCGATTATGACGTCCGGTGCATCGCCATCCTCTCGACGCCTGACTGCATAGACCAACCCTGGCTGTCTCACCTCCGTGTTACCCCTGTTATCGATACCTCTACCCGGTGCACCTTGACCTCGTCCTACACCATTACCACCTCGACCTGGCCCACGGCCTCTCGGCGGCTGCTGAGTGCCTCCAGCCGACTGCGCAAATCTGTTATGAACTGCCTGAGTTTGATCCAGCTTTCGAGGGCAAACCCTAAACAGATGGTCCTTGGATCCACATCTGAAACAACCACAGTTCTCTTCCGGCATTCACGAGTGAAGTTTCCCACAATCCACGCAAGGTCAGAATCGATTGGTAGTATTTGGAGCACCCACTCGAACCGCCCCTCATTCCTGGGCCTTTTCGAAATCCTCTAGCAGGACACGAATACGCAGAGTCTCTCTTGTTCCTGACCCTATCCTTGTCTCGATTTTGCCGTTCCGAATGCTTTACTTCTTCAAGCAATCTTAGCTTTTTCCACCGGTGTGGCAAAATTCCTCTCCTTCCGTGGGGCTATCAAGACGCAACTCATCACGCAATCCATCCTCAAAGCGCACACAGCGTTCATGATCGATCGACTATACCCGGCATACCGACTCGCACGCCAGAAACTCGCCTCGTAGTCGCCATAGACCTACCTCCTTGTACCAGATTCGAGAATTCCTTCCTTCCGCATCCACATAACTAGCCCCGACATATTTTCCCTGGAATGCTATCTTAAAGAAATCCCAGGTAATACGATCAGCCTGAGTGCCTTCCCGAACAGTGAGTGACCACTGATACGCCTCGTCTCTCATTAATGACATAACCCCTTTCAGTTTCTGCTCAACTCTGCAATCCAGATCGTCCATAATCCACTCTACCGCCTCAAGCCAGTACTCCACTACACTAGGGGCTACACCCAAAATACCTCTAAAGACTTCAGCCCCATTCGATCTGAGTCGCTCCGATATCGACCCACGAGTCGTCGACCCGCTTTTTTGCCCAAAGAACCCTTTCCAGTACCGCAACATCGCTTGGGACAGAGCGTCGTCCTCTCTCATTCGATCATGTGACCCAGCTTCAGTCACAGGTGACGCAGGTGCGTCCATTTCTGGCATATGTCCCGAGGCCTCAGATACAACTCTAGCACCTCGGCCTCTACCACGACCACGTCTACCGCGGCCACATCCTCTAGCACTCATGTTTGCTAAGTCGATTTAATCTGATTAAGAATCTTATGAATCAGTATGCTTATTCAGTATTTATTAAAAAATATTTTATGGAGTATAAGAAGTAAAGTTGTTTTCACAAAACAAATCCTAAAGTCTCAATCTCTATGATTTCAGCTCCTAAAGCTAAAAGTTCTAGAGTATCTCTATTTTGTGAAGTTTTCTTACTACAGTCATACTACAATAATCATAAAATGAAAACAAAACGTACTGACTTGGTGCCGGATACCCGTGGTGCCATACTTCCTTTGAAACATGTATTTATAAATCAAATTTCAAGCAGTTTTAGAAAACATTTTTGAACCCAAACCACAATTGAGTTTTGCAACCTGGCTCTGATACCATAAGATGTAACACCCCAAACTCGGCTCATGCGGTATGACCGGATTTGACATGTCACATGAAGAAAACGTATAAAGAAAATGTGATTCTTACTAAAATAGGCATTATTTGGTCATGGTCAAGAAAATAAGTTTGGCTATAAATATTTGATAAAATACCACCAATTTCGAGAGGTTGATTGATGAATCGAAAATTGAACTAGTAAACTTTAAAACCGTGACTTTTGAGAAATGACGTTGATAATTTGAAATAGAATCCGAGTTAAATTATTAATGCATATTTATTATGAAAACCATTTGTTAATCAATTTTGGAAACCGTTATTTATGATTTTAGAAAAATCCCCATTTTAAAACAATTCAAGCAAGATAATAAGTACGACTAAACATAAAGCAAAATAAAAATATTCCAGAGGCCTTATTAAAACTTAAAACCCAAATAGTAAAAATAGTAAAATAAAGCGGGAAAGTAGTTTACTAATATTTGAAAATATTATTTCCAAAGTATGGCCTCGACCGAGTCATCCATGGGCCCATGTCCTCATTACGGAGCATTACCTGCAACGGTTAAGAAAGAAGGAGGGGTGAGTCACAAGAACTCAGTGTATAATCCCCTTACCGTCATCCACTGGGCCTGAACCCGCATAGCATAATCTTGGGCCTAAGCCCATTTACATAGTAATAATTAAAATGTAGTATATGTATGCAACCCAACCCATCCATCCATCACACCCCCGACCAGCCAATCACACCTGTGGGGATCAAGTCAACCCACCCCACCGCTCACACCAAATTTGCAGTCAAACTGCTATAGCATTTTATTTTTGTGGTCAAACCACTGAAATCATAATTTAGGCACAATAATATACAATTTGTGGCAATGCCACCAGGCTACACTACTCTTCATACAATTTTCCCATCCCATGCAAAATGCAAAAAAATGCAACATCCATAATTAAATAAAATATCCATATTTATATAACAACCATTTTCTATTGAACAATTTTGGTGATTCAGCCCATTAAAGCATTTTAATAATTCGACCCACTAAGTCATTCTAGTAAATCGGCCCATATGGGCATTTTGGTAAATCGGCCCATAGGGGCATTTTCATAATTTAGCAATTTAATACCGATTTTGACAGATCTTTAGAAATAATATTAATTTAAGCAAGTTACTTGATTTATGCCACATTACGATTTTTGACTCTGTAGATAATAACGATCTACTTTTCCAACATAATATCGAATCTCGAATCTACGAATTTCGGTGTGAGATTACACACCTGATTACGGTGAGGACTAACCCTTCTTGATCGTCGACACCTAAATCACCATTACACTCGATTAACCAACAAACGAGATTTTATTAATCCAAAACTAAATTAGACGATCTAAAATGCTTACCCTTAGTATCGTGAACGACCATGATTTACCTATTCTCACCGGATGATGGTCCACAACCCGATGGAAAATCCCGAACCACCGATACTGCCCTACGCTTGAACTTAGGAGTAGGAATCGCAAATCCACTCCCTTTTTGCTCTCCTATCAATTTTCTTTTCAAATCGCTACCACTTGCCTCAATTGGAAAAGTCTTAGTCAGAACGATATTACGATGATAGAAAACGATTGTCTAAGGTAAAGGTTTCGGCTTACCACTACTTCCGAAGGGTCAACGAGTAGATAAGAAGGAACGATCTAGTCCCTATAATAATCGATTAGTCAAACTTTCAATCCGATTAACACAATAACCGAGTAGCGATATCGAATGGACTATAAAGAGACTCTTTACCTTAATCGATGATGAACTCGATTCCCACCGATTGGACTTATGACTAGAGATGAAACGGTAATGATGTGTTATTCGGCCACCCACTATAACACTACGAAAAAGAATTGATCACAATATGAGAGTGTAGGAGAGAGTGATGTTTCAATTTAGAAACAAAGTAGAACAACCGAATAGTGATGGACACACATTCGGCTAGGAAGAAAAGAAAATGGAAGAAGTAGAAATGAAACCCTTACCCGATTTAACTAAGGAGAAATGTCCAACACACAAGAATGGAGAAGAGAGAAGATGTTAAAGATTCGGCTATTGAAGAGAAAAGGGCAAGGAAGATTCGGCCAATCAAAGTTGTGTCGATTTAAGAGAAAAGGAGAATGGTTGAGGAAATGGTAAAAAAAAGAAAAGAAGTGATGGACAAAGGAGTATTAGAGAGGTCCGGCTATTACCAAAAGAAAATGAACCAAAATGGATTGAGTGTTTTGGTCATTTTGTGTTTCGGCAACAAAGGAAAAAGATTGGAAAAAAATGCACAAAAATGTTAAAAGAAAACCAACCTTTCATGCACAATCTTGCAAATAAGCTATATGAATTTCGGCTCTCCCTTCCCCCTAGCAAAACCGTGTGCCCATAACACCCAAAAGATGATGGTTGACCAAAAATATTCTTTCCCAAACACCTTCCACAAAATCGGCCAACATGTCCCCTCCCATACCTTTTTCCTTTATGTCTTTCCTTATTCTTCCCTTGTTTCTCTCCTTACTCTTCTCCATTGTGTTCTTTCCTTCAACAAAAAGTCTTCCTTACCATCTTTGATGCCATGGCCGACACTTACCATATAGCACAAAAAAAAATTAATCCAAAATATTTGCACTAGGTGGGATTCGAACCCAAGTTCTCCCCTCTGCCATTTCACGCCACAACCACCTTGCCAATCCTCCATTTGTGCTAGCAAAATTACATACTTAATTCCTTAAGCCTTGATGCCACTTACCTTCTCTCCTTAAAGTGCTTAAACACAAAAATTTTGCTAAAGCCCAACTCAATCCCAAGTCTTCTTAGGGCCCCTAAACATACACAATTAACACTATTGACTAGCCTATCGCATGGTATAACGTAAAACATAAATTCCCGAATTTCAGGATGTTACATAAAGTGGGCCGTGCATTATTAAATTAAATAATAAAATATAAAATTATCTTTAATAATTCATTTTAAAATATTTCATTAATAATTTGGGTTTTAATTCATTAATTAAATTGGATAAATTTTATTCTTTGGTCCTCTAACTTGTTGATTTATTCTGGACAGATCTGATAGCTTTGCTGGATTACAAAACCGTCCAAATTGGAGAACAAGTCAACCCAATATTCGGCTACACATGGCTGTCCATTTAAACCATTCTTTGGTTTAATTACACAAGGTCCTTGTAGTGTTGAAGAAATTAGAGATTTGCCCGAAGATTTACGATTGACCGAGTCTCAGTCCCGAGTTGTGTGGCATCCAAAATTGCTTAAAAATCAAGCAAAAATCAAGTCAAAAGCCACTAAGCATGGCCGGCCACAATTTGAGGAGATTTGAAGAGGTTAACATCCACTATTTTTAGCAAACTATCCCCCTCTCCTTACCTATAAATAAGACCCTCTCATTCCCTCATTCATCATCCCTCAATAATTCCTCATTCATACTCATCATTCATCATTCTCTCTTCTCTCCAAATACTCTTACTCTTTTCCATTCCCACGCCTAGCATCATCTCTTCATAGAGATTTTAGCAATTAAGCCTCTTAAAGAACCCTTGGTCCGCCACCTTGGAGAGCCATCAGCAAAGGAGCAAAGCAAAAGAACGAAGGAGCCTCGTCAGTCAGAGTCTTGGGTGACAGCCACTCTGAATTGGGTTTAATCTTTCTTTTCTTTAATTTAATCTAAAGATGTTTGCTATGTGTTCTTTGTTCTTGTTTACAAAAATTTTAGCTTAATTTTATTTAAGCTAGGATGATTACTTTGATTAAATAATATTTATTTGATTCATGCTTATAATGTTTGTGCCTCAATCGATCATGTTTTTAATTAAAATCAAGTTTGGATTTCGTTCATTTGTGATTGAAATGCATGAATTAGCTGAGCCATCCTGACTAGACGATGGCTAATGGACACATAATTGAAATGTGCATGCTCAATTTAGATCCTGACCCGATTAAATTGTAGGTTGCATAACAACTCTGACCAAGCTCTGTTATCTGCATAGTTTTTAGATTTGTGTGATTAAACTGTTTCAAACCTGACACGTCCCTGTTACCTCACACTAATGCTAAGAAACCCTTAGTAAATAAGGATCAGTAAAATGCGTATTTACTAAGTAAATTATTTCGAAAGGACCTAATGTGGTTTCCAAACTCATGAAAGATCGAGTTGCCATGGAATGTTTTTCCAAATGTTATTAAGCATGTTGATAATAAATTGAGTTTAATTAAAGTAATTTTCCTAGATTATTTATGTTATAATTGTTGCAAATTGTGTTTAATTTTACTAAAATCTATTTCATTCATATAGTTTGCATACTTAGGATAATTTGCATTAGGGATCATTACATTTAGTTTAATATATTTTAATCACCACTCCTCAACTATATTGTGTTTTTATTTACCAAATTGTTAATATAATTTTACAAATTAAGTGACTTAGCACAAATACAATTCTTATGGAGACGATAACTCGATTCTTACTTATTACTTGATAATGACTGTGTACACTTGCACAAACCTACGCGTTACAGTATACCCCCTAAATGGCACACGGCCTAGGACACGGGCATGTGACTTGATCGTGTTGCATAAGTCAGTATACCCTACATGATTGACACGGCCTAGCACACGGCTTGGCACACGGGCGTATGTGGCCACTTCGAAGGGAACACGGGTTAGACACACGGGTGTGTGGTCGGCCGTGTGACCCAAGTCAGTATGTATACCTTGTTTTCACACGGCCTGAGACACGAGCGTGTTTGGAGCCGTGTGAGGCACACGGCCTGTTCACACGGGCGTGTGACCCTTATATGTTTGAAATTTTTCTAAGTTTCCAAAATTTTTATAAGTTATCGGTTTAGTCCCGAACCACTTCTAAAGCTTGTTTAAGGCCTCGTAGGCCCATATAAGGGACATAGTGAATATGATTGAATGGTTTTTGAGAATGAATGCTTAAATGTATAAGTTATGTTTGATAAATAATGTGTATTGATCGGTAATACCTTGTAACCCTATTCTGATAGTGAATACGGGTGAGTTTTGGCTATGAGAGGTTGGATTTCTGGGACATATTGTTTCAGCTGATGGTATCCGGGTTGATCCGAGTAAGATATCTGCGATTATAGATTGGAAGCCTCCGAGAAATGTTTCTAAGGTCCGTAATTTTCTGGAACTGGCAGGATATTATAGACAGTTTGTAAAAGGCTTTTCGATGATT
Organism: Gossypium sturtianum; assembly: GCA_025698515.1. NCBI lineage: Eukaryota > Viridiplantae > Streptophyta > Magnoliopsida > Malvales > Malvaceae > Gossypium > Gossypium sturtianum. Next base: position 75,906,108 of record CM046947.1, read on the forward strand.
GCAACTCCGATGACAAGATTGCTTCAAAAAGATGTTAAGTTCGAGTGGTCAGATAAATTCCAGAAAAGTTTCAAGCAGTTAAAAGCTTTATTGACTGAAGCTCAAGTGTTAGTTCAGCCTGAGTCGGGTAAAGAATTCATAATTTTTAGTGATGCATCGTTAAATGGCCTGGGTTGTGTTTTGATACAGGAAGGAAAAGTTGTAGCTTATGCCTCGAGATAGTTGAAGCCGCATGAAAAGAATTATCCGACACACGATCTAGAATTGGCTGCGATTGTGTTTGCGTTGAAAATTTGGGGCCATTATTTGTTTGGTGAGAAATGTCATATTTATACTGACCACAAAAGCTTGAAATATCTAATGACTTAGAGAGATTTGAATTTGCGATAGCAGAGATGGTTAGAATTGTTAAAAGACTATGACTTTGTAATTGACTATCATCCGGGGAAAGCGAACGTAGTTGCTGATGCTTTGATCCGAAAGTCTTTGTTTGCTTTACATGCTTTGAACACACATTTGGCTTTGTCTGACGATGGTTCGTTAGTAGCCGAGTTGAAAGCGAGACCGTTGTTTATACAACAAATTTATGAAGCTTAAAAGTTTGATAATGAACTGCAAGCAAAATGGGTTCAGTGTGAGTCAATTTCTGATTCAGAGTTTCAAGTTGATTCCGATGATTGTTTGAGATTCAGAGATCGAATATGTGTTCAGAGAAATTCAGAGTTGATTCAGATGATTTTGAACGAAGCACATAATAATTATTTATCAGTACACCCGGGAAGCACGAAAATGTATAATGATTTGAAACAGTTTTATTGGTGGCATGGCATGAAGCGGGATATCTCAGAATTTGTTTTGAAATGTTTGATTTGTCAGCAAGTCAAAGCTGAGCATCAAGTTCCGTCAGGTTTATTACAGCCTATCATGATTCTTGAGTGGAAATGAGACAGAGTAACTATGGATTTTGTTTCGGGTTTGCCCTTAACTTCGAGAAAGAAAGATGCAATCCGGGTTATTGTTGACAGATTGACAAAATCAGCTCATTTCATCCCTGTACGTACGGATTACTCACTTGATAAATTAGCTGAGTTGTATATCTCAGAAATTGTTCGATTGCATGGAGTGCCGCTATCTATTGTTTCGGATAGATATCCGAGGTTCACTTCACGATTTTAGAAGAAATTACAAGAAGCTTTAGGTACAAAGCTGCATTTTAGCACTGCATTTCACCCTCAAACGGATGGTCAATCCGAATGAGTTATTCATATACTTGAGGATATGTTGCGATGTTGCATTCTTGAGTTTGAAGGTAGCTGGGAGAAATATCTACCAGTAATTGAATTTAATTATAACAATAGCTTCCAATCGAGTATAAAGATGACACCGTATGAAGCTTTATACGGTCGTAAATGTCGAACACCGTTGTATTGGACTGAGCTTAGCGAGAATAAGATTCACGGGGTTGATCTGATCAGAGAGACAGAAGAAAAGTGAAAGTAATTCGCGATAGTTTGAAAGCAGCACCGGATCGACAGAAATCTTATCCAGACTTGAAATGGAAAGATATCGAGTTTCAGATCGGGGATAGAGTGTTTCTAAAAGTGTCGCCGTGGAAAAAGATGTTGCGGTTTGGTCGAAAAGGGAAATTAAGTCCGCGATTCATCGGACCATATGAGATTATCGAGCGAGTCGGATCAGTTGCTTATCGACTATCTTTACCGTCTAAGTTAGAGAAAATACATAATGTATTTCACGTGTCGATGCTTCAACGATACCGATTCGACCCTTCACATGTCATTTCCCCTACTGAGATTGAAATTCAATCAGATATGTCATATGTTGAATAACCGATTCGAATTCTAGCTCGTGAAATCAAAGAGCTGAGAAATAAGAGAATTGCATTAGTGAAAGTTGTAACAGCCCGGTTTTAGCTAAATCAGAATAGTAGTTTCGGAACCACAAATTTGAAGTCGTAAAATTATTTTAATATTATTTTTGGTGTTTATAGTATGTTAATTGATATGTGTGAAAGTTTCGTGTGAAAATTTTATTGTTTGCGTGCTCGATTTGATAAAAGGACTTAATTGCGTAAAATGCAAAAATGACTTGCTATTTGTTAAAGTGCTATATTGCTATGTTCTTTTTAATGTGGAGACCTTAAAATGAAATTAGGCCATTAAATAATAGCATGGACGGTAATGGACAACCATTATAAAGTTTTAATATTATTTCATTAAGGTTAATAAGGTAATTAAGTTAATAAATGATAATATAATAAAACAAAAAATTAAAATGGCCATTCATGTTGTTCATATTTTGACCTAAACTACAAAAGAAAAAGAAAGAAAAAGAGGAAGCTAGGTTCGGCCTTGGTTTTCTTTAATTAAGGTATGGATTTTGTTCGGTTTTTGATAATTTTTACGTTTTTGAGATCGTTGCTTCGAATACTAGCTAGCCCATGCTTGAATTTTTGAATTGGTTGTGGATTTTGTGATTTTCCATTGTTGATAGCTTGAGATTTTTGTGGTTTGATGATGAAAAATAAATCTTTGTTGATAGATTATTATGTTTAATTATGTGATTTTTGTTAAAAATGTGTATTAAGGATTAAATTGTGAAATTTGTAAATTGAGGGGTCAAAATGTGAAATAAATGAAAGATATGGACTTATATGAATTAATGGAATATTCGGTCAAGCATGTGTATAAGGAAATTATGTATATTTTGTGTTTTGTGAAATAAGGACTAAAATGTCAAAGTGTGAAATTATAATGGCCAAAGTGTAAAAAGGCCTAATTATGTATTTGTGGATTGAATTGATTAAATGTGTGATTAAATTAGTGAAATTTTTATTAATTTAGATCAAGAAAAGAGGAAATCGGATTTGGATCGTGGGAAATCAAAAGTTGTCGAATAGTCGTTCCGGTTCGTTCGTGTCTGTATGAGGTAAGTTCATAAGTAAATAAATGTTATTAAATAATATATATGTTTTAAATGTTTTTGAATTGGTATGTATATATTTGACATATTGCTGAATTGATATAAGTATGGTATGACGTGTATCGAGCTCGAATTAATTGAATTACGACGTTCAAAAGCCCCGTACGAACCATAGGAATAGTATAGGATACGTATGTCATGACATTAGGATTTCTGATGTGTGATTCGTGTAAAACCATGTCTGGGACATTGGCATCGAAGTGAGAAAACGTGTAAGACCATGTCTGGGACATTGGCATCGTATATGATTCGTGTAAGACCCTGTCTGGGACAGTGGCATCGATATGTGATCGCATGTAAGACCATATCCGGGATATGGTAATGAACTAGCATATTATGATTTCTGTGTATCCTTAACAATTTCGAATGGTTCAACGGGCAAAGACATGGCAAGACTGGATGTGAGTTCGATTTAAACGATTCAGGTATGTATTAAGTTTATACGAACTTTGAAAGAAAAGGTAAGTGTTGATAATTAAAGTGATTATGTGAACTTTATGAGAATTGGGATTATATATGTATATGGAATTAATTAGGTTTGGTTGTTTCGAAATGAATTATGAATGTTCTTGTGTTAATTTATTTGCTTATGGCTTACTAAGCTTTCAAAGCTTACTTTGTATATTTTTTCTCTGTTTTATAGATATTTAAAGCTAGCTCGAGCTCGGGATCGTCGAGGAACGTCATCACACTACCGATATCTATTTTGGTACCTTGAAAGAAAACTTGTGTTTATGACATATGGCATGTATAGTCTAGCTTGTTATGGTTGGTTTTGAATTGTATATATATAGCTATGCGAAAATGGCTTGATCATGATGCTAGTGTGGTATATATCCGGTCATGGTATAAACTCATTTTGGTAAGTGTGTTTAATGGCAATGTATGCACATATATTATGCTTAAATGGTTGGCTAATTAGGTACGGTTGGTGAAGGCAAATAATGAATATGTTATATGATTGTTTTGGTTGATATGCTTTGTTTGAGGTTCGGTAATGAAAGATCAAAATGTTAGGTTTAATATTTGAGTTGAAAATGTGCCATATTTGTGGTTAAATAATTTGATATATGATAGATAGGTACTTTAGTATGATTTGCTTCGGTAATAGTATTTAAAATTAGTAATAATCATAATTTTATGTGGTTAAATGTAGATGCTTGTTTATGTGTATTATATACGCATGCCTATTATGCCGTGTGGATGTTTAAATCTAGACAAACATGCATAACATGTGAATTGGTATAGTCATGACTTAATTAATGGAATAGGTTAATATTAATTTGGTAAATATACATAGAAAAAGGGCAGTTGCATTTAGGGTAAAATACGTATAATATAAAGACATCAAAGGTATGTACGGCCATATTGTAATGTTGCTAATGTCACATATGTGATTGGACATTAAGTTGTATACATATTAGTTCGATTTGTTTCATTATGTACATATACAGAAGTTATGAAATGAAATGTTTGATACTTAGCTAATGAAATTATGTACTGTCATATTTTGTTTATATGAAAAGTGAGGATATATGCTTGAATATGATTTAATTATGAAAATGTCATTAATATGATGGATATAGGGAATCGAATATTGAAAGTATTAAATATGTGAACATGGCTTTGATGTATACAAGTTTGGTTCGAATTTGGTAATTATGGAACATGTTCAATTGAGTTTTGATGTATGTTCGAATTGAATTAGTTGAAATTTTGAAATGTGCTTATTTGTGATACATGATTAGTACGGTATGATTGATTTGAATTGGAATTATGATTCATGTATTCGAATTTAAAATAAATGAATTGTGGATATTCAAGTTTGATAATGTTATAAATGTATCGTTATTCTTTGGTGCATGAAAGGTGATAAATGACTCATGATCGAATCGTGTGTTTTGTACGGTAATGCCAGAATCGTAATCCGACGACGGATACGGGTTAGGGGTGTTACAAAAGTATTATGGCATCGACACGGGGTTGAAGAAGCTACGTGGGAACTCGAGGATGCTATAAGAAATCAATACCCTAACCTATTTACTGGTAAGATTTTCTGGGACGAAAATCCCTAAGGGGGAAGAGTTGTAACAGCCCGGTTTTAGCTAAGTCGAAACAGTGGTTTCAGAACCATAAATCCGATATTGGAAAATTATTTTAATATTATTTTTGGTGTTTATAACATGTGATTATATATTTTTGAAAGTTTCGTGAAATAATTTTAGTGTTTGAATGCTTAATTTGAGAAAAAGGACTAAATCGCGTAAAATGCAAAAGTTGCATTCTATTTGTTTAAGTGCATAATTACTATGATTTATTAAATGAAAATTCCTTATGATGATATTAGACCATTGATAGTGGAATTTGACATAAATGGGCATGTATTTGATGTTTTAAATGATATTTAATTAAGGTTAATTTTGTAATTAAATAAAATAATGTATATTAAATAAAACAAAAGATGAAAACATGTTCATCTTTGTTTATTTCAATTGAAAATAGAAAAGAAAACCTAGAATTGGGGAGCTTTAAGTTTCGGCACCTTTGAAGCTTGATTGGTAAGTGTTTTGAGCTCGGTTTTTGATGATTTTTACGTTTTTGAAATCGTTGCTTTGTATTCTAGCTAGCCCTGTAACATCCCGAAATTGGGTCTAGTAGAATTGGGCCCAATGGGCCTTGAGCGTAGAAGTGTTTTAAAATTTTGAGAACAAGAGAACGGCATTATTTCAAGTTGGACTTATTAAGAAGGTAATTTTGGAAAGTTACGACGTTTCTATGAAGTTCCGGGTTCAAGTTGAGCCTTAGTAAAATTTTGTGTTTAAGCCTATTAAGGAGAGATAGTAAGTGGCATCAAGGCTTATGGAAATAAAAGAGTAAACTGCTAGCATAAATGAGCAATTGGTAAAAGGGTTATGGCGCCACATGTAGTACCTTGAGGGAAGAGGTTCAAATCCCTTTGTGTGCAATTTTTGACTTTTAGTTTTGCATTCCTTCCTTAGTGTCGGCCAAGGTAGATATATGGCAAGGTTGACTTCTTTATTTTTGGTATGGTGGCTAAAGGAATTAAGGAAAGGTTGAGGTTGGGGTAAGGAATCAAAAGGATAAGGCAAGTAAGGGGAACAAGTGGCTTATTTCATGGAGAATGTTATGGAAAGTATGGTTGGCAAAATTTTGACCCTTATGGCTATGCATGTGGACGGTTTTGGGGGTAGATAGGTAGCTGAAATTTTACTTTGGCTTTTGGTAAGGTTTTGGTATTGTTTTGGCCAAAAATCCCATTTGCAACTTTGTGTCATTTTCTCCTAAATTGCTACTCTCCTTGCCGAAATCTTCTAGCACAATGGTGCATTTTTTCTTCTCTTTGGATTGGTCACATATTCATCTTTTGTCCATCTTCCTTGATAGCCGAAACTTCAAGTTGATATTAAACAAATTCTTCTTCTTTCTTCTTGATTGCCGAAACTCTAAAGCCATTAGTGAGTACTTTTCTTTCTTTGTTTTGCCGAAACCACCTAGCCTAATTAATCATCTTCTCCATTTTCCAAGTTGGGTTTTTCTTTCTTGATTAAACCGGGTAAGTGTTTTTAGTCAAATATTTTCATTCTTTTTCTCTTTAGCCGAATGAGAGTCCCTCATTATTTGGTTGTTTCATCTTGATTCTAAAACCGAAATGGTGTTCTCTCTTACTCCCTCACATCTTGATAATCTTTTATTTGTAGTATTCTAGTGTATTGGCCGAATACCACATCATTGCCTAATCATCTCAAGTCATAAGTCAATTGGTGGGAATTGTGATTATCATCGATTAAGGTAAGGAGTCTTTTCATAGTCCATTCGATATCACTACTCGGTTATTGTGTCAATCGGATCGAAGTTTCGACTAATCGATTATGTTTTAGGGACGAAATCACTCGATATGTTCTACCTTCAGACATAGTGGTAAGTGATTCAAGTGTAAGTGATACGAAATCTTTTGGAAATCCGAGGCTAACTTTTGGTTGGTATTGTTCTAGGTCATCGACGAGTGGTTCATTAGGAAATCAAAATCAGGTGTGTAATCCCGTATCTTCCGTATACATATCTGAACTGGTGTGTAATCTCACATCTCTCTGAAAGTTTGTATGATATGTTCTGTGATTTGGTCAAAATACCGAAGAAAACCGAAAACTGGCATCCGTGATCACTCGGGCGTGCGTATGATCGTAGTGGTAATCGTATTTTGTAATAAAACAGTTTCGGTTAGAAGCAGTGACGTGTTTTTGAAAAATTATGAAAAATAGGAGAAAGGGAATTAGATGATGAATAAGATATCCAATGAAATCTTACCGTGTCTATTTTGATAAGGAAGAAACGGAGAAGGAAAAGGAATTCTATATTCTGAGATATCTTAATTTTAGTGAGACTGGTTCTGAATGACTTCGTGGTTCCCTGATCTATCCTGGAAAAATCTTATAAAATTGTAAAAAGTGAATTATGAGTTATAGTTTATATTTACAGATTCCTTAGTGAGTCTATTTTCAATAGAAACAAGTGGGAGCAACATATGAAAACTGTACAGTGAGATATTTGAATTTTGGGTAAGAGAGGTCAGAATCGTTGGTCAGTGAAACAAGGAATCTTTAAGGAATAAACTGTACTAAATGGATAAGTAAAAAATTCTAGAAAAATTATAGTAAGAAGATATATGAGTCTAGTCTCAAGGAAAATTTACGGAGTTAGATTTCAAGATTCCTAACTCAAGTTATAGTCAATTTAGTTAGTACAACGTAGATGGACAGTTTCGATTTTTATGCTCCACATTAGTAGTTAAGTCTAGGTTGCGAAATTTCCAAAATACCCTTAGGTTGCGAAATTACCGAATTACCCTTAGTGGGTAAATTATTGAAATTACGAAAATGCCCCTATCGGTCGAAATTACGAAAATGCCCCTAAAGGGTCGAATTACGAAATTGTTATATGGGCCAATCTGATATTTTGATAAATGGGCCAATTTGATATTTTGCTATATGGGCCAATTTGATATTTTGCTAAATGGGCCAAATCTGATATTTTGCTTAATGGGCCTTTTGATTAATTGTTGTAATGGGCCATAATTTTGTAATAAATATCTGAATAAATTGTTGTGAATGGCTATGCATTATATACATGATTTGCATGGGATGGGATAATGATGAAGAGAAGTTCTGGTAGCTCTGCTACATAATTCTGGTGGCTCTGCCACAAATATGAAAAATGGCGATGCCATGTAAATTCTGTTAATCTGGTGGCTTGTCCACAAATTTGATATAATCGGCTTAATGCCTACGTTTGGTGTGTTGGCGGGGTGGGTGACTAAAGCTCCCCATGTGTGTGTTGGTTGGTACGGGTGGTGTGTAGCGGATGGAAAACTAGGTTTGGTTTGGGAATTGTATATCATATGCATATTATATTTGATACATTATTGTTGTTGTAAATGGGCTTAGGCCCAAAATATTGCTGATTGGGTTCCGACCCAATGAATAACGGTAAGGGGATTTCACATTGAGTTCTTGTAACTCACCCCCTTTCTCTTAACCCTTGTAGGTAATGCTTGATGATATGGACTTGGGCTATGGATGACTCGAGGGAGGCCATACTTCGGAAATGGTTTATTTGGACTTTAGACTTCTTTCTCGTTTATTTTATTACTTTAATATTTTGGGTTAAATGTTGTAATAAGGCCTCTGGACTATTTTTATTTTTGCCTTTTGGTTGGGATGTTTTTATTATTTTTCTTAAATTGTTTAAAAGGGAATTTTCTAAAAACTTAAAAATGGTTTCCAAAATCGATTAACAAATGGATTTCAAAATAAACTTTTACAAATATTTTTAACACGGATATTTTCTCTCGAACTATTAACGATATTTTCAAAAGACTTGGATTCTCTTTCGAATTTTCAACGTCGTTTTCAAAAGTCACGGTTTTGTAAGATCATTAGTTCAAATTTATCGATTTATCAATCAAATCTTTGAGGTTAGTAGTATTTTATCAAATCAAACTTGTTTTCTTGATTTTTAACAAAGCAATATTTTAGTATGAACAAAAAGGGTTTAACATGTTTTGCTCGTGTGACATACCAAATCCGCTTGTAACACCCCAAACCCGGTCTAACCACTACAACCGAGTCTGGCGTGCTACGGGAAAGAAAATGTTTGAAAATCGACTTGTCAATTTTGTTTAAGGAGAAAACTGTTGAATAATTTTAGAGAAAACGAATTTGAATCTTGTGGTGTTCAAAACGTGTTAAATCTTGCTTTAGAAAAACTTAGTTGCTCAATTGTTACTCCATACTTACTATTTAATCAGTGAACATTTCAGAAAACACATTCTTATCGAGGTTTTAAAAACAACCAATTCACATTTACCAAGTATGCTTATCGAAAGTTATAAAAACAACAACCAAATAAAACATCACAGAAATAAAAGTTAGGCGGCCTTATTACAACGAGGAAAACCCAAAATTTAAATAAAACAACTAAGTCCAAACAGAAAACTTTGATATAAAACAAATGCTGAGCATGGCCACCTCGAGTCCACTCCGGCTCCATATCCACGATCTAAGTCTGATCTGCAAAATGTAAAGGAATGGGTGAGTCACCTAGACTCAGTGTATAAATCCCCATCCCAAGAGAAGTTATGCTCTTACACAAATTCATTTACACATATGCATGTCATGCAACCCGTCAACCTAAGTATCCATCCATGTCTCCCAAATCTACCCCTTGTGGTACCAAACCACTGGTGGTACCAAACCACAGTAACGAAGTTACAAAAATAACATATGTGGTACCAAACCCTTTGGTGGTGCCAAACCACCGAGACTTAGTCACAATTTTTATAATATGTGGGGCCAACCTTTGTTGTGATGCCAAATCACTTTGGTGTGATCGATAGATCATACTTCCCCTCCTCTCATCACCCATAACACGAGTTATGCTAACAATATCAGTATGATCATGCTTAACATACATAATTATGTATCTGAGAATATCATGCTCTCATAGATCACAATCAACGAGAAACATAACAACTTACGGCATCCTCGCCTTTTACCCACAAGGGTAATTTGGTAACCATTGCCGTCATTCAGGCTTTTAACAACACATAACATTTAACATAATAAGTAAAGAAAGTGTGTAAGGGTTACACACTGGTTCTCGTACTAACGCTTTTACTGCTTCTACGCTACCGTCTCTCGAGACTACCACTATAGGCCTACAATCCAACTCCCGATACTTATTCTTTTCTTGTACTTTAGCGTTGGATTTACAGATCCAACCTCCAACGCTTGACTGTTCTTCGAGTTCAAAATAACCCCTTGGTCACTAAACCAATCAAACCGATGAGATCTAATATATAATCATAGTGTTTAGACGAAACCCTTACCTAAACAGTCGAATCCCGAAAGTCTTTAAGAAAACGTCACCACCAACCTACATTGACTTTCCCACAAATCGGCACTCTGAGCCACATCACAATGTGATTCGGCTTTCAAGAGCAGAGAGTGAAACCGATAGGGCCTTAGAACAAATGATTCGGATTAGAAACTTGATGAAAAATAGAGAAATCGCAGAGAAGAGAAATCCCGAAAACTCACCAATCTCCCTTGAAGACTATTCGGCTATGGTGCACCTTTGGGAAAACGAAACCACCCTTGTAGATTCGGCTATGGGAGAAGGAGTATGAAGCAGAGGGATTCGGCTTTTAGAAGAATTTTGGAGAGGGAAATAAGGCTAGGGAATTTCGGCTATAAGAGAGAAAAGTATGAGAAAAGAAAGAAAAGATGGACCACTGGCCACTAATTTCGACTACACACACACCCCTTCAGAGTTGGAGTTTCGGCCAACTCTCCCCTCTCCTGATAACTTTTATCCATCTATTATCACATCCATTATCCTTTCTTTAGATGAGACCACCTTAAAACCAACTCTTTCCCTTCCTTATTATCAGCATTTGATCTCTAAAATAAAAGAATTAAAGCTCCTAAAATGTAGCTCATGTGCCGTCCTTCCCTCCCCCCTAGGAGTGCCAAATTTTGGACCCCTTAAACTTGGGCCCCAAGCGGCCATACATGGCCCAATCTCCCTCCTAAGTGACGCCACCTCTATGCTCACCCATAGCACCTCCAACCTTTGGGCCACGAGCCCAACTTACTACTAACATAATTACTTAACTAAACTTAACTTAAATTATAAACTAGCATTATTTTTAAGCAACTTAACCCAGATTTAAGTCCAAGCCTGAGCCCAATACATACCTCAAAGCCTCAACCTACCAACTTAGCCACCCAACCTACCAAATGCACAGACCCACCAAATCAGGATATTACAGTTCTACCCCCCTTAAAATAAATTTCGACCTCGAAATTTACCTGGTCAGAAGAGTTGAGGATATTGCTATTGCATGATATCATCTGGCTCCCATGTCGCTTCCTCCGATCCATGGTTCCGCCATAATACCTTTACCAAAGGGACCGATTTCCTACGCAAAACCTTAACATCCCGATCTAGGATCTGTACTGGTTCCTCCTTAAAAGACAAGTCTGGACTCACCTCAATCTCCTCCACTGGCACCACATGAGACGGATCCGAGCGATAACGTCTAAGCATGGAAACGTGAAATACATTGTGAATTTGACTCAACTCTGGTGGCAACTCGAGCTGGTAAGCCACTGGTCCTACTCGCTTTAATACCCGATAAGGCCCAATAAACCTAGGGCTCAACTTGCCTTTCCTACCGAACCTTAGAACCTTCTTCCATGGCGACACTTTCAAGAAGACCCTGTCACCCTCTACAAACTCTATATCCTTCTGTTTAAGGTCGGCATAAGACTTCTGCCTGTCTGAAGCTTCTTTCAACCGAGTTCTAATCACCTCTACCTTATCTTCTGTCTCAGCAACCAACTCCGGACCCAATAACTGCCGCTCCCCCAACTCTGTCCAGCACGTAGGGGTACGACACTTCCGACCATATAACGCTTCGTATGGTGCCATCTTAATACTACTTTGATAACTATTGTTGTACGCGAACTCCGCCAACGGTAACAATTCTTCCCAACTGCCTCTGAAATCCAAGACACAACCCCTTAGCATATCTTCCAAGACTTGAATCACCCTCTTCGACTGTCCATCCGACTGGGGATGGAATGCCGTACTGAAATCCAACCTTGTACCCAATGCCTGATGCAAAGCCTTCGAACACGGATGTAAATCTAGGGTCTCTGTCTGAAATAATCGACACTGGCACCCCATGCAACCTTACAATCTCCGCTATATATAGTCTCGCTAGCTTCTGAAGAGAGAAATCCATACGTACAGGTATGAAATGAGCAGACTTCGTCAGACGGTCCACAATCACCCAAACCAAATCCTTTTTAGTGGGTATGAGGGGTAACCCACTCACAAAATCCATTGTGATCCTTTCCCACTTCCACTGTGGAATCTTAATCTATTTGTAACAAAAACCGGTGAGAATCGATGTTCGACCTTGACTTGCTGACATGTCAGACACTTACCCACAAATTCCGTTACCTCATGCTTAAGACCTGGCCACCAAAACTTCTCCCGCAAATCCCGATACATCTTACTACCTCCCGGATGCATAGCATATGGACTGCTATGTGCCTCTTGCAAAATCTTCTGCCTTAACTCCACATCCTTAGGCATACACACCTTCCCCTGAAAACATAATACTCCATCGCTGCTCAGACTATACCCCTTCAATCTACCATTCTGCACTTGCAAGCATCGAGCACTTAAGACTTCATCTACCAGCTGTTTCTCTTTAACCTGATCTACCCATGATGGCTTCACCTACAATTCCGCTAACAGGCTTCCGTCCTCATACAAACTAAGATGAGCGAACATCGCCCTCAAATCCGACACCACTTTCCGACTTAGCGCATCTGCCACCATGTTTGCCTTTCCCGGGTGATACTCAATCGAGCAGTCGTAATCCTTTAATAATTCCACCCACCTTCGTTGCCTCAAATTCAGCTCCTTACGAGTCGCCAGAGATACTTCAAGCTCTTATGGTCCGTGTAGATCACCGACTTCTCCCCGCACAAATAATGCCTCCACTCCTTCAAAGCCAAGACCCTGCGCAGCCAACTCCGGATCATGCGTTGGATAGTTAACTTCATGCGGTCTCAAGCTGCCGAGACGCATAAGCAACAACCTTCCCCCTGCATCAATACACAACCTAACCCCGTATGGGGAAGCGTCACAATACACCAAAAATCTTTCCCCGCCACAGTGAATCAAGACCGGAGCCTCGGTCAAAACCCTCTTGACTTCTCAAAACTCTCCTGCTGCTTATCCGTCCATACAAAAGGTACCTCATTCCTCAACAATTTTGTCAAAGGTGCCGCTATCGAAGAAAACCCTTCCACAAATCTCCTATAGTAGCCTGCTAACCCCAAGAAACTGCGAATCTCCGCCACCGACTTGGGTGGTTTCCAATCCAATACTGCCTCAATCTTCCGAGGATCCACTCTTATCCCTTCTGCTGATACCACATGCCCCAGAAAAGTAACTTCCTTCAACCAAAACTCACACTTACTAAACTTGGCGTATAATTTCTTTTCCCTTAAAATCTGTAACACTTCCCGCAAATGCGCGTCGTGTTCCTCTTCCGTCCTCGAGTACACCAGAATATCATCTATAAATACTACGACGAACCGATCCAAGTACGGCTAAAACACCCAGTTCATCATATCCGTAAATGCTGCCAGTGCGTTTGTCAACCCGAACGACATTATCAGAAATTCATAGTGCCCATATCGAGTACAAAACACCGTCTTATGGATATCTACCTCCTTTACCTTAAGTTGGTGATACCCCAACCTCAAATCTATCTTGGAAAAGACCGATGCTCCCTTAAGCTGGTCGACGGGTCATCTATCCTAGGCAACGGATACTTGTTCTTAATTGTCAATTTATTCAACCGACGGTAGTCTATGCACATTCGCATCGACCGTCCTTTTTCTTAACAAAGAGCACAAAGCGCTCCCCAAGGTGATACACTTGGCGAATGAAACCCGATCTAATAACTCCTGAATCTGTGCTTTCAACTCCACCAATTCCTTTGGCGCCATCCTATACGGAGCAATAGACACTGGCGCTGTTCCCGGTAGAAGGTCAATACCGAACTCTACCTCCCGATCCGGTGGCAAACCCGAAAGCTCCTCCGAAAAGACATCGAAAAAGTCCTTCACCGTTCGAACACCTCCTACAGCCAAATCCTTAACTTCCAAGGCACAAACATAAACCACAAACGCCTCACATCCTTTCCTTACCATCTTTTCCGCCTTCAGCGCGAACACCATATTAGATAGGTAATTCCTTCTCTCACCTATCATCACCACCTCTTCACCCTCGGCCAATTTTAGCACCATGCGCTTAGCCGCACAGTCCAGTTCTGCCCGGTACTTAACCAACCAATCCATTCCTAAGATTAAATCGAACTCCCCGAAGGGTAGTTCCATCAAATCCGCTTGAAACACGACCCCTTGAAGTTCTAGGGGTACATCCCTATACAGTTTGTCTACTACCACAGAGTGTCCTAGAGGGCTAACTACTGTCATCTTTCTAGGAGAAATCTCATAGGCTAAGTTCAGAGTTCCCACTACGCTACTAGCTACATATGAGTGTGTTGAACCAACGTCAATCAAAGCAGTATAAGGCAACCCAGAAATTAAAAATGTACCGGTTATGACGTCCGGTGCGTCGCCCTCCTCTCGACGTTTGGCTGCATAGACCAACCCAGGTTGTCTAGCATTAGCACCCCTTTGACACCTCGGCCGGTGCTCCACGGCCTCGTCGTTACCATTACCACCCCTAACTGCCCCTCGACCCCTCTGTGGTTGTTGGCCATCTCTCCTGAATTGACCACGTCTTTGACCCTCAGCTTGAGTCCTAGCTAACTTCCGCAGACAATCCCTTACCCGGTGCTCCATTGACCCACACTTAAAGCACCCTCTATTACTAGCCCAACACTCTCCCGAATGAGACTTCCCACATCTAACGCGACCGAGGTGGCCCCGAAGCAAAGAAGCGGGCTTTGCGGCTCGATCCGGTCCATCAAATCTAGCCCTTTTCTGAGTATTTCCACCAGACCCTGATAGCCCAAAACTCTTTTTATCCCTGCCTCTCTCCTGATTTTGTTTCTCGATTCGCTTCACCTCCTCAGCTATTTTGGCCTTTTCCACGAGAACGGTGAATTCCCTTTCTCGCCGAGGTGCAATCAACACCCGCAGCTCATCTCTTAGCCCATCCTCGAACCTAACACAACGCTCATGTTTCGTAGCCATCATACCCCGAGCATACCTACTTAACCTCAAAAATTCTGCCTCGTACTCAGGTACCGACTTACTCCACTGAACCAAATTTAGGAACGCCCTACGTTGCGCATCAGTATAACCAGCTCCCACATACTTCCTCTGATAGGCTGCCTTAAAATAATCCCAGGTGATATCATCGGCCACTGCACCATCCCTGACCGTGAGCCACCAGTGATACGACTCATCCCGGAGAAGAGACACTATCCCCTTCAACTTCTCCTCAGTCGAGAAGTCTAAGTCATCCATTATACGTTCTGTTGCCTCTAACCAGTACTCAGCAGTGTTGGGAGCTACACCGGACACCCCCCTAAACACCTCCGCTCCGTTAGCTCAGAGTCGCTCAGCCACCGATTTTCGGGCTCCTGTGCATCGTGTACTGCGCGGCAACTCTCTCTAAAACTCGCGATCGCTCGGGATATTACATCATTATCACCGATCGATCACGAAACTCGGCTTCCTCCACCGGCAGATCGGCAAAGACATTCTCGGACCCATGGCGGACCTGCTGGCTCGACAAGGTTATCCTACCCTACTACGACCGGCCACGCGGCGGGCGTCCACGACCTCGTGTACTCATTCTTCTGTTCGCGTTTATCCGGTTAAGAATTTTATGTATTATTAATTACGTTTCACTTTGTTTATCCACGAGCAATTTTTATGGAAAATAGTTTTAAAAGTGATTCTTTCGAAGTCGAATCTATCTATAGTTTCAGTTTCAGGCTTATCTCCTAGTTCTAAGTGCATTCATCACACAAACAACATCCACAGACCACATTCGACGTGTAGGGGTATTTTCGTCATCTTCATTACCCGGGGGTATTTTCATAATTTTTACCTACAGGGGTATTTTTAAAATTTTTCCAAAACAAAGTTTCGCGTGATTTTGCAAATTAAGGGTATTTTGGTAATTTTTTGAAGTAGGGATATTTTGGTAATTTTGCAACTCGGGGGTATCTTGGTAATTTTGTCAATCAGGGGTAGTTTGGTAATTTACAAACCAGGGGTACTTTGGTCCTTTTTCCAAATTCAGGGTAGTTTTCACAAATCAAGGGGTAATTTGATAATTTCAAAACTAGGGTTTTTACAAAACAGTGTGGCTGGTCCCTTTCGGGTTTTAATTATCGGATTTAGCTTGTGAACAAGTCCTCATGTCAGAGTGAACAGTCACTACGCACCAGGTAGGATTTGAGCGAAGAGGAGGTGAGTCACTAGGACTGCTTAAATACCAAGCTCTTCCTGAATCCAATCCTAGACATGCGCATGGCGGTTGCTACACCTTAACTCGGCGACTTACTCGCAGGTTTGTTTGATTCGGCTTAAGTCTTATGTAATTAAGAAGTTGTGTAAACTAACCCTATGGTCCATCAGTTCTACCATGCTCAACTACGTCTAAAGCCCCCAAAGCCCACACATAAACATTAAATCAAAGGTTAGGGTACTTACCTGGGTGGATCGGCGCTGGAGACTCAGGTGCCATGCTTTTCGAGATATTCATCTCCTTAAAAATCATTTTACACCCCTCAAAACATATTTGGGCCTTAAACCCACAACCGGGCTTTTGAACCTGGCTCTAATACCAAAATGTAACACCCCAAACCCGGTCTAACCACTACAACCGAGTCTGGCGTGCTACGAGAAAGAAAATGTTTGAAAATTGACTTGTCAATTTTGTTTAAGGAGAAAACTGTTGAATAATTTTAGAGAAAACGAATTTGGATCTTGTGGTGTTCAAAACGTGTTAAATCTTGCTTTAGAAAAACTTAGTTGCTCAATTGTTACTCCATACTTACTACTTAATCAGTGAACATTTAAGAAAACACATTCTTATCGAGGTTTTAAAAACAACCAATTCACATTTACCAAGTATGCTTATCGAAAGTTATAAAAAAAACAACCAAATAAAACATCACAGAAATAAAAGTTAAGTGCCTTATTACAACGAGGAAAACCCAAAATTTAAATAAAACAGCTAAGTCCAAACAGAAAACTTTGATATAAAACAAATCGAGCATGGCCACCTCGAGTCCACTCGGCTCCATATCCACGATCTAAGTCGATCTGCAAAATGTAAAGGAAGGGTGAGTCACCTAGACTCGGTGTATAAATCCCCATCCCAAGAGAAGTTATGCTCTTACACAAATTCATTTACACATATGCATGTCATGCAACCCGTCAACCTAAGTATCCATCCATGTCTCCCAAATCTACCCCTTGTGGTACCAAACCCACTGGTGGTACCAAACCACTTTAGTAACCAAAGTTACAAAAATAACATATGTGGTACCAAACCCTTTGGTGGTGCCAAACCACCGAGACTTAGTCACAATTTTTATAATATGTGGGGCCAACCCTTTGTTGTGATGCCAAATCATGGTGACATCTAATAGATCATACTTCCCCCTCCTCTCATCACCCATAACACGAGTTATGCTAACAATATCAGTATGATCATGCTTAACATACATAATTATGTATACTGAGAATATCATGCTCTCATAGATCACAATCAACGCGAGAAACATAACAACTTACCCGGCATCCTCGCTTTTACCCACAAGGGTAATTTGGTAACCATTGCCGTCATTTCGCTTTTAACAACACATAACATTTAACATAATAAGTAAAGAAAGTGTGTAAGAGTTACACACACGGTTCTCGTACTAACGCTTTATCGCTTGCTACGCCATCTGTCTCTCGAGACTACCACTATAGGCCTATAATCCAACTCCGATACTTATTCGTTTCTTGTACTTTAGCGTTGGATTTACAGATCTAACCTCCACCGCTTGACGTGTTCTTCGAGTTCAAAATAACCCTTTGGTCACTAAACCAATCAAACCAATGAGATCTAATATATAATCATAGTGTTTAGACGAAACCCTTACCTAAACTGTCGAATCCCGAAAGTCTTTAAGAAAACGTCACCACCAACCTACATTTGGCTTTCCCACAAATCGGCACTACAGGCCACAGCACAACAGGATTCGGCTTTCAAGAGTAGAGAGTGAAATCGATAGGGCCTTAGAACAAATGATTCGGATTAGAAACATGATGAAAAATAGAGAAATCGCAGAGAAGAGAAATCCTGAAAACTCACCAATCTCCCTTGAAGGCTATTCGGCTATGGTGCACCTTCGGGAAAGCGAAACCACCCTTGTAGATTCGGCTATGGGAGAAGGAGTATGAACAGAGGGGATTCGGCTTTTAGAAGAATTTTGGAGAGGGAAATAAGGCTAGGGAATTTCGGCTATAAGAGAGAAAAGTATGAGAAAAGAAAGAAAAGATGGACCACTGGCCACTAATTTCGACTACACACACACCTTCAGAGTTGGAGTTTTGGCCAACTCTCCCCTCTCCTGATAACTTTTATCCATCTATTATCACATCCATTATCCTTTCTTTAGATGAGACCACCTTAAAACCAACTCTTTCCCTTCCTTATTATCAGCATTTAATCTCTAAAATAAAAGAATTAAAGCTCCTAAAATGTAGCTCATGTGCTGTCCTTCCCTCCCCCCTAGGAGTGCCAAATTTTGGACCCCTTAAACTTGGGCCCCAAGCGGCCACACATGGCCCAATCTCCCTCCTAAGTGACGCCACCTCTATGCTCACCCATAGCACCTCCAACCTTTGGGCCACGAGCCCAACTTACTACTAACATAATTACTTAACTCAACTTAACTTAAATTATAAACTAGTATTATTTTTAAGCAACTTAACCCAGATTTAAGTTCAAGCCTGAGCCCAATACATACCTCAAAGCCTCAACCTACCAACTTAGCCACCCAACCTACCAAATGCACATACCCACCAAATCAGGATATTACACCGCTCATAACGCATGGGCCGGGTTTGGGGTGTTACAAGCCCATGCCTTAATTTCTGAAGTTGTTAAGTATTTTGTGAAGTGCCATTGATGAATACTTGAGCTTTTGAATGTTTGATGATAAAAAATGAATATTTGTTGATAGTTACACATGTTTTGTAAAGTGATTTTTGACAAAAATGTCAAAAAGGGATTTAATTGTGAAAAGTGTAAATTGGGTGGATGAAATGTGAAATAAATGAAAGTTTTGGGCTGCTAGGGACCTATACGAAATTCAGCCAAGCATGAGTATTGTTGAATTGTATGAATTTTGTGTATTTGTGAAATAGGGACTAAATTGGAAAAATTGGAACTTTAGGGGCTAAAGTGTAAAAATGCCCAAATATGTGTTTGTGGACTGAATTGAATGATTTGATGAATAAATGAGTTAATTTTGAATGTATATAGATCAAGAACCAAAGAAATCAGATTTAAATCGGGGAAAATCAAAGGTTATCGAATAGTCGATCCCGTCCGTTTATCCCGAATAAGAGATAATCGAAGCTAGCTTGGACTCGAGGATCATCAGGAACATCGTCACACTATCGATCAACTTGTTGGCACTTTTGGTGCTTTTTAAATATGGTATATGGCATGTATAGGCTAGTGATATGATGATATGTTTTGGTTGTGATAATGGCCATGAGATTTGGCTTGTAAATGGTATATGTTTTAGTATGTATATATAGTCATGAGTAATGGCTCATTTTGTTATGTCTGGAAAGAATGTGGTTATGGTTATATTTGAAATTGGAAATTGATCTATAAGGTGTGATTGAAGTTGTTAGTTTGATTAGTTAAGTGCTTGTGAATTGATGTTTAATGATATAAGTGTAATAGCCCATTATTGCCCGGGCTTAATAAAAATAAAAAATAAACCAGTCTCAATTTACAAAACCAGACCCAATACCCGAGCCCAATACCACAAACAGACTTGACCCAAAACTATGACCCAGACCTAAACAAACTACCCATTTCCCGAATACACCCTGACCCGTTCTACCCAGTAGCCCAATTAAACCCACTAGCCCAAAACCTACGGGGCCCAAAAGGCCCAAAACCTAAATCAGAAACTAAGGGTTCTGAAACCCTATGTAACAGTCCGAATTTGACCCTAATCGGAACGGTGATTTTAGGACCATGAATCCGAGTCCGAAAAAATTTTTAATATTATTTTCGGTGTTTGTTATATGTGAATTAATGTGTGTGAAAGTTTCGTAGGAAAATTTGATTGTTTGTGTGTTTAATTTAGAAAAAGGATTTAATCGCATAAACTGTAAAAGTTACATATTAAAGTGAAATGTGTTAAATTGATAATGGCTTCTATAAATGAGGTGTTAAAAGGGAAATTAGCCAATTTTAAGAGTTAGTGGCCGGTCATGGACAAAACTAACCTTAAAATATAAAATTTGGTTATGTTTTAATAATGGCCAAATGTGTAATTAGATAAATATTGATATATATGTTAATTATAATAAAATAAGAAGCCAAAGCTCATCTTTTTTGGCCGAAAGTTAGCAAGGGAGGAAGAAAGAAAAGCTTCAAAACATTCGGCCTTGTTCAAGCTTAATTAGGTATGAATTTTAGCTCGGTTTTTGTCCATTTTTACGTTTTTGAGACCGTTGTTTCGAACATTAGTTGACCCATGCTAGAATTTTTAAATTTGAGCATGCTTGATGTTCGTCCATTGTCATGTTCTTGTGGTTTTTGATGTTTGATGATTTTATATTAAAGTTATGTTAAAGATTAGCATGTTTTGTGTTGGAAATTTTAGTGAATTTGTGTATTTTTGGCTAAATTACAAAGAATAAATTTTTGAGGGGCTAAAATGCTAAATAAATGAAATAAATGGACTTGTATAGTCCCTATGAACATTCGGCCCTTAGGTGATGTAGAGAAATTTTGTGTATTTTGTGTTTTGTGCAAATAGGACAAAATTGTAAAAATGTGAAACATTAGGGGTAAAATGGTAATTTGCCCATTTATGTGTTTTGGGACTAAATTGAGATGAAATGTGCTTGAATGAGCTAAATTTTAATGTGTTTAGATCAAGAACAAAGAAAAACGGATTTGGATCGGGGAAAGGTAAGGGTTAACGAATAGCCGGTCTTCGCTGTCCGTCGATAGTCGCTTTAAGCAAGTTAATATCATCAGTATCGACTATAACCTAGTATACATGTTGAATTATGAACTTGTGGATTGAAATATGATTAAGCCGAATGTGTGGAAGTAGTTTAGCAATGATATGTAATCGAAGTATTTGAGTTCATTAAATGAAGTGATGTGAATTATATGTGATATTTGTGATCTTGTTATTGTGTAATGTGAATGAGTTGGTTTGGTAAAATAAATATCGGGCTTATTGCCTAGCAGGCCTTGTGCCGGTGATTTGTATCGGGCTTTGATGCCTAGCAGGCCTTGTGCCGATGAAATGTTTTGGGCTTATTGCCTAGCAGGCTAAATGCCGGTGATTGAATTTTAGACCTTTGGTCTAGCAGGCTTAATGCCGGTGTATATTTCAGGCTTTGATGCCTAGCAGGCTTGATGCCGGTGATGTATTATAATTGGAGAAATCATGAATCATACAAGGTGAATCATAGTTAATGTATCGAGCTCAAAGCTCATGTAAGTATAAGCCCTTTTATATTTACAAGGAGTAAGGTAAGTTGGTATAATACTATTTGAGTTAAGATAATACGATAAGAATTTAGTTATGTGCTATTGAGCTTACTATTGATGTGTATGAACATTATATAATAGAAATTGAGTTTAAATGTACTATTTTGGAGATTCGGCTACAAGTAGAAATGTTAAGGGTGAAAAGATTTGGAGTGTGATTGTATATGTGTATAAATAAGTTAATGAGGTTGATATGAATGTTGTACTCATATGACTTGGAGTATGCGATTACATGTAATATATTTTTGTGTTTCGATGAGTTACATGTTTATGGTAATAAAGTGCAAATACTTAGGTTAATAATTTGATAGTATTTGGCCATGTTTAAATTCACATATTGTAATGTATATATATTCAATGCCATAAGCCTAAAGATTAAAAGGTTTAAGTGTTTGTTTGTTATATTAACATTTGCTTGAGACTTACTAAGCTAGTAAGCTTACTCCGTATGTGTTCATTGTTCATTTTATAGATTTTGATCAAGTTACGGGCTCAGAGGATCGTTGGTGAAGTCAACCACACTATCATCCCTTTTTGGTACTTTCAAGCTAGTTTTTGAATCAAAGGCATGTATAGGCTAGTTAAATGTTTGAATGATGTTCGGTTTACATATATATATATAGCCATGCGAAAATGGCTTGATCATTTTGTTTAAGTTTGGTTTTATTTGTTCTTGGCTATGTGTATGGTGTGTTTGGTTTCAATAATTCGGCTATGTTCTGTTTCTTTTAGTCAAGTATATGTAATATGCATTCGATATAATTGCTTGTTTATAATACTAATGTTTGAGTTACTTTAGTCATGTATTTTGGCATTTAGGTTAATAGTTGAATTTCATTTGAATGTAAATCTTTATATGTATTAGGTCATGATTCGAATTGTTGTAAAGTATGCTCCATGGTTGTATTCTTGAGATGGTTGGTCTAGGTAAATTTTAAGTAATGGAAATGTTAAGGGTATTCAACTTTGTAAATAATTTATTTGGGAATTATATTTAAGGTACGGTTTGGGTGTGATTGTAAAATGAGAAATGGATATAAGCTATATATGATTCGGTTATGATATTCGACCATTTGTTTCGGTTTTCAAAGTGTATATGTGTATTTGGTTTTTTAATGGATATGATGTGGTGGATGGCATAATTACATAAGTATAATGAAATAAAGGTTTCTTATATAACCTAATAGGTAGTTAATTTATTGGTTGAATGTGCATATTTTAATTATGCTATTAGATCATTCGTAATAAGTGAATTATTAATTGTTATATGTGTTCAAGATGCTTAAAATTATCATAGTTTATGTGCCTGATCTTGTATTGAATCAAAATGGTAGAGTATATGATAAGTTTGGTAATAATTTAATACGACTCATGAATGTTTTGGTTTTAAAATGCGCTTGTATAAAAGTGATATGTTTGATATCCAACTTATGAAATATTAGTTCTAAGCTGTGTTTTGTTGGTAACGCCTCATAACCCTAATTCGGCGACGAAGACGGGTTAAGGGGTGTTACACCCTAAGTCTCCTTTGCGCCGCAAGCACACCAGCATCATCCCCAGCCTCGCGCCGCAATCAACGCCTCGCGCTCATGCCAGCCCTCGGTCGCACCACGGTTCACGCGCGAATCGCCCCATCGTCGGATCTACCGCCAGCCACCTGCAAAAAAAAGGAAAGAAGAGCAGCAAAAATAGCAAGAGAAACGACAAGGTCTTGTATTTCCTTTTTCATTTTCTTTTTTTCGGGTTATATAAACTGTAACATCCCAAACCCGGCCCAAACACTACGACCGAATTTGGTTTGTTACAGGGGAAAACAACTTTGTAAAATCCCTTTTAAGCCGATTTAAGTTTTGTCGAAACCCTTCCTTTAATTTTCTTGCTAAAACCATACTTAGTTTGTTTAAAAATATTTATTAAGTCAAGTTGTTATAGGTTTCAAATGTACCCGATGGCACTTTAAAACATTTTGCGTTTGATTTGAGAAAACATGTGCACCCATTTTAACATTATTAAATAGTTTAAACAAAATATTCAAAACATGTAAAAATAATAAAAATAATCCTAGGAGGCCTTATTACAACTTGATTAAAACAAAACCAACAATAAAGTATAATAAACTAAAATTTAAAGTTCATTTAATTCAAATATCCACTGCATGGCCACCTCGAGTCCATCCGGCTCCTCATCCGCGATCTACGAGTCACTTGAAAAAAATGTTAAAGGAGAAGGTGAGTCACCAAGACTCAATGTGTAACCCTTCCCCTATTTAGTGAAACAACATACACAATTTATAACAAATTAACATGCACTAAACCATGCACCCAACCTAGCCATCCAAACACCTTTCTCTACCCGTGTGGTACCAAACCTTTGGTGGTGCCAAACCACTTGGTGACTTATAGTCACGAAATCCGTCATATTGTGGTGCCAAACCACTTTGGTGGTGCTAAACCACTGGTGACTCGAAGTCACAAATCAAATGATGGGGCCAACCCATCGTGTGATACCAAATCACCGGCGTCAATCCCATAATGTAAGCGTGGGGCCAACCCCATCGTGGTGCTAAGCCACTGGGACGAGACGCTATGAGGTGCCAAACCTCCGGAGGTGCCAAACCTCTCGGTGACCGTAGTCACAATGTGGTACCAAACCATCGGTGTCCGTCGACACGAATATCACTGCCCCCTCCACTCGTTTAACCCACATAAGTCAAGATATGCATAACAGAATTCATGCCAACATGTATTTAAATCGCATATACCAAATATGCCATGCTTTCCAAAAGCATCAAATAGTAAACTCATACGGACAGGGGCTTACCCGAATCATCGCTTATACCGTTATGGTATTAAATCCAAAGCTACATAAATCAGATTTAGCATACACAACATTTAGCACAGTTAATCAATCATAAAGTGTGTATGTACACACCTGTTTCTAGCGATAACTCTAAATCCCCAAAGAGTCAATCGGCCACACAAGATATCCTTGCTCCTATATTCGGCCAAACATAAGATTAGTGTCATGGGCTATTCGGCCAAACCAACTAAATCCAATGGGTTATAATTTGAAACTCGAGACCTCACCTACACGTCCTTTGAATGCTAGCCACCACACACCAAGTGTTTCTGCTTCCCTACAATCGGCAACCATCCATATTAATAGCCTTCGGCTTTTCGATCACTAAAAATATAGTCTATTTAAGTAGATCCTTACCACCACTTACCAACCGATTGCTAACGAATGAAGGCTTGGTTTGAATACCTCGAAATCCCGGAGCACCTAGACAGAATCGGTTTCAACACACTAATTAGCCCAAATCATCAGTATATTTCGGCCCTTTTCTTATTCATCCCAAATTGACAGAACATAAGAGAGAAGAACAATAAGCATTCGGCTAGAACACCTACCTTCTCAAATCGATTGCCACAGAATATCCGAAGAGATCTATACCTCCTTTAACATTCGGCCAAAGTGCTTCAAAATAGGAGAAGGGAATTTCGGCACAAAAGTAGGGAGTAGATTCGGCTAGAAGGAAGGAAAACTAAATGAGAAGGGAGTTTCGGTCGATAAGAGTGGGGGATATTCGGCCAATAGAGAAAGGAAAAGAAGGGGAAAAGAAGATGGGAATTCGGCAAAGACTAAGAAAAAGAGAATGGTTTTCGGTTTTGAGAGAATGAGAAAGGAGAGAAAAAATCAAAGATGGAAGAGTAGAGAATTTCGGCTTACTTGCCAATGGAGAAAAGAAGAAGAAAAAAAAAACAAAATGAGGAGTATGTGCCTTAAGAGAATTCGGCACCCCCCTTCACCTACTCTCCTTGCCGTCCACTCCTCTTCAACAAGGAGTTCAAAATTTCGGCAACTCCCAAAATTACTCTAGGCCAAGCATTTGAAATTACTCAAAGGAATTTGAATCAGTCAAGTTCCTTCTTTTTCTCCTTGCCACCCTTTAAAAATATCCACATAAAATCCAATTAAATCCTTATTTATCTAAAAGAATTTGAATTGAGCACTCCTCTCTTTCTCTTGCCGTCAAAATAAAGAGCACAAAAGGAGATTTCTGCGACTCGAACATAGGCTCCCCTTGCTCCCCCTTGTGGCGTCAATTCCAGCTCCTAAGTGGCCTTCCTTTTGCCACTTTTCCAAGGCCATTTCTGTGTCAAAAGTTCCCTCTTTTAATCTTGTAACCCCTACTTACTAAGGCTCCCTACCTTTAAAGCTTACAAAAATATTTTTCCACTATTCCGAGCCTACTCAAGACCCCTAATTAAGCCTTACTACACCATAATTAATACCACAGTAATTCAAACACGAGAAAAATAATTCAATCCCAAATAACCCCAATTTTAGGATGTTACAGTTCTACCCCCCTTAAAAATAATTTCGGCCTCGAAATTACCTTGATTAGAAGAGATGGGGGTATTGCTGCCGCATCACATCCTCGGGTTCCCACGTAGCTTCCTCTGCACCGTGGTTCCGCCATAGCACTTTCACCAAAGGTACTGATTTCCTTCGTAGAACCTTGACATCTCGATCTAGGATCTGAACTGGTTCTTCCTCGAATGATAAGTCTGAGTTTACCTCAATCTCTGCCACAGGCACAACGTGTGATGGATCTGACCGATACCGTCTAAGTATCGACACATGAAAGACGTCATGAATCTGACTCAACTCTGCCGGTAGTTCGAGCTGATAAGCTACCGGTCCCACTCGCTTCAACACTGTATATGGGCCAATGAACCTTGGGCTTAGCTTCCCTTTCCGCCCAAATCTTGAACACCTTCTTCCAAGGTGACACTTTTAGGAAGACTTTATCTCCTACCGCATACTCCATTTCTTTACGCTTAAGATCAGCATAAGACTTCTGCCTGTCTGATGCCTCCTTGAGACGAGCCCGAATCACCTTAACTTTATCTTCAGTTTCTGTCACCAACTCTGGACCCAGAACTTGTCGTTCACCCAACTCCGTCCAACATGTCGGAGTACGACATTTTCATCCATACAGTGCTTCATACGGTGTCATTTGAATACTTGCTTGATAACTATTGTTATAAGCAAATTCCGCCAACGGTAGATACTCCTCCCAACTACCGCTGAAATCCAAAACGCATCCTCTTAACATATCCTCTAAGATCTGTATGACCCTTTCCGATCGCCCATCGATCGTGGATGGAAAGTCAGATGAAATCGATCGTGTACCCAAAGCTTGATGCAACGCTTTCCAGAACCTCGACGTAAATCTGGGATCCCTATCCGAGATGATTGATACTGGCACTCCATGCAACCTCACTATTTCTGATACATACAGCTTAGCTAGCTTTTGAAGTGAGTAATCCACTCTCACCTGTATGAAGTGAGCTGATTTGGTCAGACGGTCCACAATCACCCAAACTGCGTCCTTCTTGCTGGGCGTAAGGGGTAGCCCACTGACAAAATCCATAGTAATCCTCTCCCATTTCCACTGCGGGATCTTCACTGGTTGAAGTAACCCTGATGGCAACTGATGTTCAGCCTTAACCTGCTGACACGTCAGACACTTACCGATGCATTCAGTTACCTCACGCTTCAACCCTGGCCACCAAAACTGCTTCCGCAAATCTCCATACATCTTGCTTCCTCCAGGATGCATAGCGTATGGGCTGCTATGTGCATCTTGGAGAATTCTTTGTCTCAACTCCACATCCTTTGGCATACAAGGCCGTCCTTGAAAACATAGTACACCATCACTGGTCAAACTATACCCTTCTAATCCACTATCTTGAGCTTGCAACCTCCTTGCATTCAAACTATCATCCACCAATTGCTTTTCCTTAATCTTCTCGATCCAAGTTGGCTTAACTTGAAGTTCTGCCAAAAGACTTCCGTCGTCGTATAGACTGAGGTGAGCAAACATCGCTCTTAAGTCTGTCACGACCTTCCGGCTCAACGCGTCAGCCACCACGTTAGCTTTGCCCGGATGGTACTCAATTGAGCAGCCATAGTCCTTCAATGACTCAATCCATCGACGCGCCTCAAGTTCAAATCCTTTTGGGTCAAAAGATACCTCGAGACTTTTGTGATCCGTGTAGACTATCGACTTCTCCCCATATAAGTAATGTCTCCATACTTTCAAAGTGAAGACTACTGCCGCTAACTCCAAGTCGTGAGTTGGATAGTTAACCTCATGCGGTCTTAGCTGACGGGATGCATAGGCCACTACCTTCCCTTCCTGCATCAACACACATCCCAAACCAGTATGGGATGCATCACAATAAACCGTGAACAATTTTCTGCCTCGTCAGCCGTACAGAATCGGAGTTTTCACGAATCTTCCTTAGCTTATCAAAACTTTCTTGTTGTTTCTCCGACCAAAAAATGGAACTCCTTTCCTTAATAACTTAGTCAACGGCGCTGCGATTAGAGAGAACCCTTCCACAAATCTTCGATAGTACCGCTGCACGGAAAACTTCGAATTTCTGCCACTGACCTAGGCGGTTTCCAATCCAATACCGCTTCAACCTTGCGAGGGTCCACCCTAATCCCTTCAGCTGATACCACGTGACCTAAGAAAGTCACCTCCCTAAGCCAAAATTCGCACTTACTGAATTTAGCATATAACTGCTTCTCCCTCAATACTTGTAGAACTATACGCAAATGCATATCATGCTCCTCCTCCGTCTTTGAATAAACCAATATGTCGTCTATAAACACCACGACAAATTGATCTAAGTACTGCTGAAACACCCTATTCATTAAGTCCATGAACGCTGCAGGTGCATTAGTCAACCCAAATGGCATCACCAAAAACTCGTAATAGCCATACCGAGTACGGAATGTCGTCTTGTGCACATCCACCTCCTTCACCTTAAGTTGATGATAACCTGACCTAAGATCTATCTTCGAGAAAACCGCTGCACCCTTCAATTGGTCAAACAAGTCATCGATCCGAGGCAACAGATACTTGTTCTTGATCGTTAACTTGTTTAACTGGCGGTAGTCGATACACATCCACATTGAACCGTCTTTCTTCTTGACAAATAGCACAGGTGCTCCCCACGGAGATATACTTGGTCGGATAAACCCTCTATCCAAGAGCTCCTGAATTTGAGCCTTCAGCTCCACCAATTCCTTTGGTGCCCCCTTGGTAGGGTGCTATAGACACAGCGCCGTTAGGGTAACAAGTCTATACCAAATTCAACTTCCCGATCCGGAGGCAGACCTGGAAGTTCTTCTGGGAACACATCAGCGAACTCCTCTACCGTTCGAACCTTCTCAACTACTGACTCCTTGGCCTCCAAGGCACATATTCGAACCAGAAACGCCTCACAACCCTTTTTGACCATCTTCTCAGCCTTCAAGGCCGACACCACGTTGGATAGGTAATCTCTTCTATTACCTATCATGACCACCTCATCGCCTTCAGCCATCTTAAGAACCATACGCTTTGCAGCACAATCCAACCTTGCTTGATACTTAACCAACCAGTCCATTCTAAGAATCAAATCGAACTCCCCAAACGGCTAGTTCCATCGATCACCATAAACACGACCCCTTGGAGTTCTAGGGTACATCCCTATATAGCTTGTTTACAACTCTGAGTGTCCTAGAGGGCTAATTACAGTCATCTCCCTAGAAGCAGTCTCAAAGTCTAGGTTCACAGTCTCTACCACACTACTAGCAACGTATGAATGCGTCGAACCCACATCTATTAACGCAACATATGGGAGACCAAAAATTAGGAACGTACCGGTTATGACGTCCGGTGCGTCACCCTCTCGCGACGCCCACATTGCATAGACTAAGCCAGGCTACCTTGCCTCTGTGTTGCCTGCGCCTCTGCCTTGAATTCCGCGACCTCGATTAGGACCACTGCCTCCTCTACCATTACCACGACCCCTCTGTGGTCCCATAGTTTTATCCTGAGTGCGGTTTTGCCCCTCTGGCTGATTCTTGGCTAACTTCCGAGGACAATCCCTTACATGGTGATCCAACGACCCACACTCAAAGCAACCCTTCTCACTAGTCCAACAACCTCCCCAATGTGATTTTCCACAGCGATTAGACTGGGCCGGTCTCTGATTAGTAGCCATGGGCTTTCCTGCCTGATTTGACCCACTCTGCCTAGCCCTTTTCTAAACGTTACCACCTGACCCAGACGACCCAAAGCCTCTCTTCTGCTTGTTCCTATCATAGTTCTGATTCACAGACTCCTTGACTCCTTCGGCTACCTTAGCCTTTTCCACCAGCATGGCAAACTCACGCTCCTGCTGTGGAGCAATCAGCAACCTTAACTCATCTCTAAGTCCGTCTTCAAAGCGGACACAACGTTCATGTTCAGTAGCCACGATGCCTCTAGCATATCGACTCAGCCTTAAGAACTCTGCCTCGTACTCAGATACTGACTTATTTCCTTGTACCAATCCCAAAAAGGCTTTCCTCTGAGCATCAGTGTAGCTGGTGCCCACATACTTCTTCTGATAAGCAGTTTTGAAATACTCCCAAGTAAGATCATCTGCCGTAGCACCATCTCGAACGGTGAGCCACCACTGATATGACTCTTCCTTTAGAAGCGACACCGCTCCTTTCAGCTTCTCCTCATCCGTCAGGTCAAGATCATCCATGATTCTCTCGGTCGATTCTAACCAATATTTCACAGCCTTTGGGTGCCACTCCCGACACTCCCGAAATACCTCGGCTCCGTTGGATCGGAGTCGCCGGGAACAGATTTACGAGCTCCCATACCTCCACTAGCCCGACCACCATCTCAAGGACTCGCACATACGACTTGCGTCTCGCCTCACCCCTGCTCCGATCTCGATCCTCGGCTCCAAATGTTGGAGGTGGTGGTGGCGGTGGTACCTCATTTTCCGACCCTTGACCCGACCTAACAGGTTCTGACACGGTCATCTTGCCCCTACTGCGTCCACGACGGCCACGTCCTCTAGAGCTCATTCTAACTATCGCGCTTTAATCTGATTAAGAAATTTTTATGGATTAGTAATTGTTCCACTTGGTTACTCGTGAAGAAATTTTATGAAAAGTTCAATAGGGATTCCTTCGATCAATCAAAGTTTTAAGTCCTCTATCCTAGTTTACACAGAAGAGCACATCCATTCCCTAATACTTTTCATACCTATTCACTCTTCGGGCATTTCTGTCCGTTTCTATCCCAGGGGTACTTTCGTCATTTTCCTACAGGGGTAATTCTGTAAATTTCGATAAGCCAAGAATACTTTAAAATTTTTTCCAAAAATAAATTTGTCCTACTATTTTAAAGAGATATTTTAATGGGTTTAAAAATTAAGGTTTTCCTAAAACATGGCTAATCCCCTTCGGGTTTTATTTAGTATGTTTAGCCTATGACCGAGTCCTCTTGGTTAGGGTGAACCGAAGCTACGCACCAGGTAGGAATCCCACAAAGAGGAGGTGAGTCACGAGGACCGCTTAAATACCAAGCTCTTAGGATCCAATCCTAGACATGCGCACTGGGTTACCACACCCTAACTCGGCGACTTGGTCGTAGGTTTGTTTAATTAGGCTTTTAAGTCTTATGTATTTGTTGGGGTAGACTAGTCCTAAGGTTCAAACACTTATCATACTAGCTACGTCCCATACCTACCCTTTCTTCAAGTAATAATTCACAAAGAAGTTGGAAGTACTTTACAGGCGGATTAGTGCTAGGAAACTCGGTGCCATCTTTGCTCAAATACCCAAAAATAATTCCAAAAGGCCTACTAAAAATTTTGGGCCTGGGGCCCCCTGTACCAGAGCTTTTGGCTGGCTCTGATACCAATTTTGTAACATCCCAAACCCGGCCCAAACACTACGACCGAATTTGGTTTGTTCTGAGGAAAACAACTTTGTAAATCCCTTTTAAGCCGATTTAAGTTTTGTGAAACCCTTCCTTTAATTTTCTTGCTAAAACCATACTTAGTTTGTTTAAAAATATTTATTAAGTCAAGTTGTTATAGGTTTCAAATGTACCCGATGGCACTTTAAAACATTTTTGCGTTTGATTTGAGAAAACATGTGCACCCATTTTAACATTATTAAATAGTTTAAACAAAATATTCAAAACATGTAAAAATAATAAAAATAATCCTAGGAGGCCTTATTACAACTTGATTAAAACAAAACCAACAATAAAGTATAATAAACTAAAATTTAAAGTTCATTTAATTCAAATATCCTTTGCATGGCCACCTCGAGTCCATCCGGCTCCTCATCCGCGATCTACGAGTCACTGAAAAAAATGTTAAAGGAGAAGGTGAGTCACCAAGACTCAATGTGTAACCCTTCCCTATTTAGTGCAACAACATACACAATTTATAACAAATTAGCATGCACTAAACCATGCACCCAACCTAGCCATCCAAACACCTTTTCTACCCCGTGTGGTACCAAAACACCGGTGGTGCCAAACCCTTTGGTGACTTATAGTCACGAAATCCGTCATATTGTGGTGCCAAACCACTTTGGTGGTGCCAAACCACTTTGGTGACTCGAAGTCACAAATCAAATGATGGGGCCAACCCATCGTGTGATACCAAATCACTGGCGTCAATCCCATAATGTAAACTGTGGGGCCAACCCACTGTGGTGCTAAGCCACTGGGACGAGACGCTATGAGGTGCCAAACCTCTGGAGGTGCCAAACCTCTCACGGTGACCGTAGTCACAATGTGGTACCAAACCACCGGTGTCCGTCGACACGAATAATATCACCGCCTCCACTCGTTTAACCCACATAAGTCAAGATATGCATAACAGAATTCATGCCAACATGTATTTAAATCGCATATACCAAATATGCCATGCTTTCCAAAAGCATCAAATAGTAAACTCATACGGACAGGGGCTTACCTGAATCATCGCTTATACCGTTATGGTATTAAATCCAAAGCTACATAAATCAGATTTAGCATACACAACATTTAGTATGATTAATCAATCATAAAGTGTGTATGTACACACCTGTTTCTAGCGATAACTCTAAATCCCCAAAGAGTCAATCGGCCACACAAGATATCCTTGCTCCTATATTCGGCCAAACATAAGATTAGTGTCATGGGCTATTCGGCCAAACCAACTAAATCCAATGGGTTATCATTTGAAACCCGAGACCTCACCTACACGTCCTTTGAATGCTAGCCACCACACACCAAGTGTTTCTGCTTCCCTACAATCGGCAACCATCCATATTAATAGCCTTCGGCTTTTCGATCACTAAAAATATAGTCTATTTAAGTAGATCCTTACCACCACTTACCAACCGATTGCTAACGAATGAAGGCTTGGTTTGAATACCTCGAAATCCCAGAGCACCTAGACAGAATCGGTTTCAACACACTGATTAGCCCAAATCATCAGTATATTTCGGCCCTTTTCTTATTCATCCCAAATTGACAGAACATAAGAGAGAAGAACAATAAGCATTCGGCTAGAACACCTACCTTCTCAAATCGATTGCCACAGAATATCCGAAGAGATCTATACCTCCTTTAACATTCGGCCAAAGTGCTTCAAAATAGGAGAAGGGAATTTCGGCACAAAAGTAGGGAGTAGATTCGGCTAGAAGGAAGGAAAAATAAATGAGAAGGGAGTTTCGGTCGACAAGAGTGGGGGATATTTGGCCAATAGAGAAAGGAAAAAGAAGGGGAAAAGAAGATGGGAATTCGGCAAAGACTAAGAAAAAGAGAATGGTTTTCGGTTTTGAGAGAATGAGAAAGGAGAGAAAAAATCAAAGATGGAAGAGTAGAGAATTTCGACTTACTTGCCAATGGAGAAAAGAAGAAGAAGAAAAAACAACAAAAAGATGAGTATGTGCCTTAAGAGAATTCGGCACCCCCCCTTCACCTAGTCTCCTTGCCGTCCACTCCTCTTCAACAAGGAGTTCAAAATTTCGGCAACTTCCCAAATCACTCTAGGCCAAGCATTTGAAATTACTCAAAGGAATTTGAATCAGTCAAGTTCCTTCTTTTTCTCCTTGCCACCCTTTAAAAATATCCACATAAAATCCAATTAAATCCTTATTTATCTAAAAGAATTTGAATTGAGCACTCCTCTCTTTCTCTTTCCGTCAAAATAAAGAGCACAAAAGGAGATTTTTGCGACTCGAACATAGGCTCCCCTTGCTCCCCCTTGTGGCGTCAATTCCAGCTCCTAAGTGGCCTTCCTTTTGCCACTTTTCCAAGGCCATTTCTGTGTCAAAAGTTCCCTTTTTTAATCTTGTAACCCCTACTTACTAAGGCTCCCTACCTTTAAAGCTTACAAAAATATTTTTCCACTATTCCGAGCCTACTCAAGACCCCTAATTAAGCCTTACTACACCATAATTAATACCACAGCAATTCAAACACGAGAAAATTAATTCAATCCCAAATAACCCTAATTTTAGGATGTTACATAAACCCAAAAATAATCTGTAACAAAGGAGAGTATACAGAGAGAACAAAACAGACAGAAAAAGATACAAAAAAAGAAACTAAAACATAATACAAAGAATCTTTTTTAAAGGTGATCTTTGATTTATTTTATTGGCGTTATTTCTTATTTTTCGCTTCGATTCAAGCATTTTTATTTATAAAATAATATTAAAATAAAAGGGGGCGAGGAAATTACCTTTGAAACGTAGGTTTTTAACCTCTGGCCACCGCCTACGAAGGCGCGTGTGGCGCGTGGCCCATGACGTCCGATGGCCACTCCGGACAGAGGCGAAGGGAGTTTAGAGAGCTTTTTGAATTTTTCTTTTTAAACCTAAGGCTAAATGATTTTTTTTTCTCTGGGAATTGGTTTATATACGCTAAAGAAACAACGTCGTTTTGGTGTAGTCAGTTAATGACCAAAACGACGTCGTTTTAAGCAGGGGATCCGCGCGTTGACCCGAATACCCAGGGAGGATCCGCGCGTTTTTGATAAATGGTATAATTGTCAGTTTAGTCCTTCCACATTTTTTATATTTTTAATTCCGTTTAATTTCATTTTTTTATTTTTTTAATTCGGCCCCGGAAGTTTGTTTTCATTTCAATTTAGCCCTTCAGGCTATTCCAAGGCAAGAGATCGAACGACGTCGTATAGGAGTCGAGGTTTAATTGCCTAATCAGTCCCTACATTATGACATGCGTTCAAATCTGGTCCTTTTACACTTTTACCCTATTTTTTTTTTTATTTTCTTTCGATTTAATTCTTTAATTTTTTTATTCTTTGCATTTTCATTTTTTATTATTTAATATTATATATGTATCAGACTATTATTTATTATACTAAATCATTTTTATTTATTATTTTATTATTATTAATCTTATTTTATATTTTTTTATATTATGTAGTGTTTGAATATTATATATATTATTGTATTATATTATTATTTTTAAAATTTTCTGTATAAAATTTGTTTATATCATATAAAATATATTATTTAGATTGTTTATATTATATATCTAATTTTTATAATTACTATGTTATATATATTTTGTTTAAAATTTTATATATTATCTATTCATAATTATTTTTTATCATGTATTGATATTTATATTTATATATTAATTTATTAAATTATAATAGATTGTCCTTTATTTTTTTTATATATACCCTAAGTTTTTTTTATATTTAATTGTTTAAAAGATTTTCATGTTCTTTTACTCTTGTCATAATATTCAAATATATCATTCATTTATTTATTCATATATTTGATTTTGTTTATAGAATTTAACATTTATTTTTTAAATTTTTATATCTCATGAAAACTTTAATTTTAGTTACTAATTTTGTATCTCGGATTTATATGTTTGTTATTGCTTAGTATAGTTCTTTTATTTGTTATTCATGATATATTATCTTTCGATTATTTGTATTAGTAATAATTGTTATTATAAATTGTATTTATGGTGAATTATCATTAAGTATGACGATATCTTACTCAAACCATTGTTTTATAAAAAAAAAACTTTTTAATACATTTTATTCAAATAGTTTTAAAAATATATGGTGATATCTAATGTTTGGGAACTTCGAGAAGAATTGTGCCATGTAACACCCCAAACCCGGTCTATGCGTTTAGACAAGATTTGGTTTGTCACACCAATCATACATTCGTTTATTTTCACATGGTTAAGATAAAATAGTGCTACAAAACTTTTTGTTATAAAACCAATGTTCTTAAGAAAACTTAACATATTTGAGATAAAACCATATTAAGAGTTTAGAAATAAAATTTAAATCATCCACACAATAAAACCATAAAACATAATAAGAGGCCTTATTACATCAACCCAATAATAGCAATTAAAATAAAAACTTAAATAAAGTCATAGTTTATTAAAAACCCAAGTTTGTAGTATGGCCTCCACCAAGTCATCTCAGGCCCAAGTCCACGTCAATTTCCATTACCGAAATGGTTAATAAAATTTGGGTGAGTTACAAAGAACTCGAGTGTGCAACTCACTTACCACCATTTTTAGGCCGGATCGTCAAGATATCATCTTTGGGCTTGAGCCCATTAATGATTTCAACCATACATCGTAAAGTAACATAATTTAAAGAGAAGAATGCATGAAATATGAATTTCCCAAACCAACCTAGTATCCATCCGCTAACACCCCGTACCAACCAACACACTGTGGGGATCAAGTCAACCCACCCCGCCAAACACACCAATCATGGGCTTAAAGCCCTTAAATAATTTTGTAGTGCACTCATCGAACTAGATTGTGACATTGTCACCGAACTAGAGGCATTTAGCGAATTTGTGGCAGAGCCACCGAACTAGAGGCATTGAGCCATATTGTGGCGAGAGCCACCGAACTAGAGGCAATGAGCCAAATTTGTGGCAACTGGCCATTCTTCTCTTCATATAACCCACCCCATGCAAT
Source organism: Gossypium sturtianum (assembly GCA_025698515.1). Lineage (NCBI taxonomy): Eukaryota > Viridiplantae > Streptophyta > Magnoliopsida > Malvales > Malvaceae > Gossypium > Gossypium sturtianum. The sequence goes on from CM046947.1 coordinate 75,942,859, forward strand.
CATGCGTATATAACAAATATAATCATATAATGATTTTCATTAATCCATATCATCGGTGGGTTTATCAATTAACCTTTCATTAGGCTCATATAAACAATTTAACAACTAGCCCATTTAGTAGTTTAGTGACTTTGGCCCATTTTAGCCCAATTTATCAAAAGCAGTATTTTCGCCCATTTAATCGAACTAGAGTATTATCGCCCATTTAATCGAACTAGAGTATTATCGGCCCATTTAATCGAACTAGAGTATTATCGGCCCATTTTATCGAACTAGAGTATTATCGGCCCATTTAATCGAACTAGAGTATTATCGGCCCATTTAATCGAACTAGAGTATTATCGGCCCATTTTATCGAACTAGAGTATTATCGGCCCATTTTATCAATTTAGCAGTTTTTCGCATATTTCTTGGTTTTAACTGTTTTCATGTATTTTCACAAAAGTATCAATTACTACATAATTTCCGAGTTTACCACTTTCACGATTTTATCGCAATACTTACGATTAGAAATCTAACGAAAATGAGTGTGAAGTTACACACTGGTTATGGAGAGAACTAAACTTTCCGCTCTTCAACACCTATACGTATTGTGTTAATTAAAACACTATAATCTATAATAAAACCGATCTAAATATAGCGATCTAGAAATTTACCCTCGGATTTTCGTAAGACTTCTACTTGCGATTTTTCTCCGATCGATGGTTCGCTAACCGAATCGAATCCACGAACAAATAATGGTTCGGGAGTACGAACGACTTCGAACAATTGATTTTCCTCGGTTGAACGTCCACAACCCGGTGGAAAATCCCGGATTCGAAATAGTCCTTTGCTTGTACTTAGGGGAATAACGAGAACCTCCCCTCTTCCGAAAGGCTAAACACCGCCCTTTTCTTCCCTATTCGAATGTCTTCAAAGACAAAGATCGTTAATCCAATCTAAGATAAATTTTGAAATATTACCAAGGTTTAAAGATATGATTTCCTTACCACAAAAATCGATTCCAACGATTTGTGTCACCCACGACTTCTTGATTCCAACTTCCGTTATCGCACTAAAGTTTAACAAAATAGACGTTAATAAAATGAACGTTTATTCGATCTAATAAAGCCTTCAAACCACCATCAATATTCGGCTATAATCACTATTAACTAATCGAAGCGAAAAGAATCTCTTACCTAATCTCCACGTCGAAAAGAAAGAATTGAGAATGGTGGTTGATTGATGAAAGTTTCGGCTATGAAAGATTAAGGAGAAGAGAAAATAATTTGGCTTATAAACACTTTAGCATTCGGCCATGAAAGTGTAGGTGGAGAGAATTTCGATTGAAAAGAAATAAAATAAGAGAAAGATGATGATGATGTTGCTTTGATTTCAAAATGAATAGAAGAAAAGAAAAGAAAAAGATGAGCTTGAGAGAGATGGATATTCGACAATGGTGAGAGAAAAGAGAAAGAGAAAAGCTTTTGGTGTAGATGATTTTTTGGCACTAATGAAAATAAGGCACAAAGAATACCAATTGATGTGCAAAAATGACCAAATGGTCAAAAATTAACAAGGCTTACCAAGGATCAAATTCGGCCAAGGGAGAGAGGTTGAGAGAATTTGCAAAACTATGCACTAAAAAAATGACCAAAACAAAACCAAAATTCCTAGCCAACTATCACCAAAAATTCGGCTCCTTCTTTTGCCATGATGCAGTCCAAATGCATGGTCTAATGACCAAGATATTGTTTCCAAAATAATTCCTTGATTCTTGCCTCATATCTTCACACCTTTCCTTATTTTCTTGATACCCTTCCTTAAGTTCAAATTTTCCTTATTCCTTTGATATTCTAACCAAAAATAACAAGTCAACACCTTCCATATATGCTCTTGGCCGACACTTGCTATATTGGTGCATAAAAATTCAAAATAAAATTCACCTAGATGCTAAACATGGGATTCGAACCTTCAACCTCATGCACAAGCTCATGCGCCATCACCACTTGTCCAATAATTCATCTTATGCCTCACTTTGACACTTAAATTAATTTATGTGTCAAAGTCACTTAATCCACTTCCATAAATAATTTCTTAAAATTAATAATATTCCTTCTAAAAAATTTTAAATCCTTCTTCAGGACTATACTAACCACGAAAATAAATCGAGAAAATTTTACTTTCTAGAATAATTACTCAAAGCACACATAGAAAATAAATTACTCAAATTTTCAGGGTGTTACAACTCTACCCCCCTAAAAGAAAATTTCGTCCTCGAAATTTACCTGGCTGAAAAAGGTGAGGGTATTGTTGCCGAATTGCATCCTCGAGGCTCCCACGTAGCTTCCTCCACTCCGTGGTTACGCCACAACACTTTGACCAACAACGCACAGTCTTCTTTCTTAGCACCTTCACGTCTCGGTCTAAGATTTCCTTTGGTTCCTCCTCAAAAGACAAATCCAAATTCAACTCCACTTCTTCTACCGGTACTATGTATGCGAAGGATCCGATCTATAGCGCCTCAACATGGACACATGAAAAACATTATGAATTTGACTCAATTCGGAGGTAACTCAATTTGATAGGCCTTTGGACCAACTCGTTTCACCACCACGATACGGTCCAATGTATCTAGGACTCAACTTGCCCTTCTTCCCGAATCGAATATCTTTTCCAAGGTGAGACCTTGGGGAAGACTTGATCTCCTACGGCATACTCGATCTCTTTACGCTTGAGATCCGCATACGACTTACGTCTATCCGAAGCTTCCTTTAACCGTGCTCGAATAACTTTCACTTTTCTTCCGTTTGAGAAATCATCTCGAGTCCTAACAATCGCCGATCACCCAACTCAGTCCAACAAATAGGAGAACGACACCTACGACCATACAATGCCTCGTAGGGTGCCATCTGAATGCTAGATCGTAGTAGCTGTTGTTGTACGCAAATTTCGCTTAACGGTAGAAAATCCTCCCAACTACCTTTGAAGTCGATTACACATCCCCTTAACATGTCTTCCAGAATCTGAATCACTCTCTCCGAGTGACCATCGATCGAGGATGAAAAGCCGCATACTAAAATTAAGCTTTGTACCCAAGGCTTCATGCAAAGCTTTCCAAAATCGAGATGTAAACCTAGGATCCCGATCCGATATAATCGATCTGGTACCCCATGCAACCTCACGATTTCGGATACATACGGACCGCCAACTTCTCGCAACGAGTAGTCCAAATGCGCCTTTGGTAGAAAATGAGCGGTCTTCGTCAAGCGATCAACAATTACCCAAAGCAGAATTTTTCTTAGTAGGTGTTAAAGGTAACCCACTAACATAATCCATTGTTATCCGCTCCCATTTCCAAAGGGAATCTTAAGCTGGTTGCAAAAGACCGACGGCAATTGATGCTCCGCCTTCACTCTGGCGACAAGTTAAGCATTTTCCCACAAATTTCGAAATCTCCGCTTCAATCCAGGCCACCAAAACCGCTCACGAAGATCCCGATACATCTTATTTCCTCCGGGATGCATAGCATAAGGACTACTATGCGCCTCCATAAAATCATTTGCCTCATATCTCGAGTCCCTAGGCATACTGAGACTCTTCCACGAAAGCACAACACACCTTCCATGTTCATACCAAAATCCTCTATCCCACCATTTTCCACTTGTTGAATTAGAAGTCTCAACTTCTCATCTAATATCTGTTTTTCCTTAATTTGATCCAACCACGAGAGGTTTCACTTGAAGTTCCGCTACCAAACTACCATCCTCATACAAACTCAAATGGGCAAACATAGCTCTCAAATCAGATACCACCTTACGACTTAATGCATCCGCCACCACATTAGCCTTTCCAGGATGATACTCAATTGAGAAATCATAGTCCTTTACTTGATGTACTCCACCCATCTTCGTTGTCTCAAGTTTAACTCCTTACGAGTAAGAAGATACTTAAGGCTCTTGTGGTCCAGTATAAATGATAGACTTTTCACCATAGAGGTAATGCCTCCAAATCTTTAAGGCAAAGACCACTGCTGCTAACTCCAAATCATGAGTAGGGTAGTTCACTTCGTGCGGTCTCAATTGACGAGAAGCGTAAGCTACAACTTTCCCACTTTGCATCAATACGCGGCCTAAACCCGTATGTGACGCATCACAATAAAGCGTAAACTCCTTTGACCTCAAAGTTGAATCAATACCGGCGCGCTAGTTAAAACCTTCTTCAGCCGCTCGAAACTTTCTTGCCGCTTATCGGTCCATATAAACAACACTCCCTTCCGCAAAAGCTTAGTTAGAGGTGCAAAGCAATCAACGAGAACCCCTCAACAAAGCGTCTATAATATCCACCAAACCCAAGAAACTCGAATCTCGCTACCGAAGGCCGGTGGTTTCCAATCCAATACCGCCTCAATCTTCCGAGGATCCACCCTTATTCCTTGGTGATACCACATGACCCAAGAAAGTCACTTCTCTTAACCAAAATTCACATTTCTTGAATTTGGCATACAATCGATTATCTCGAAGCACTTGCAATACAATCCGCAATTGCGAGTCATGTTCTTCTTCGCTCCTCGAATAAAACAGAATGTCATCTATGAATACCACCACAAACCGATCTAAGAATGGTTGAAAGACCCGGTTCATCATATCCATAAATGCACTGGTGCATTGGTCAACCCAAACGGCATCACTAAAAACTCATAGTGTCCGTAGCGGGTTCGAACATTTGTCTTGTGAATATCCGCTTCTTTCACCTTAAGTGGTGATAACCCGACCTTAAATCAATCTTGAGAAAGCGAAGCTCCCTTCAATTGATCAAGCAGTCGTCAATCCTCGGCGAGAGAGGGTACCGATTCTTGATCGTCGGCTTATTCAATTGCCTATAATCGATACACATACGCATTGACCCATCCTTCTTCTTAACAAACAAAACCGGTGCTCCCCGGAGACACACTCGGTCGAATAAAACCCCGATCTAGCGGTTCTTGAATTTGGGCTTTAAGCTCGACAACTCCTTCGGTGCCATTCTATAAGGAGCAATGGACACTGGAGCAGTTCCGGGCAAAAGCTCAATACCAAATTCCACTTCCCGATCTGGAGGTACACCAGGAAGTTCTTCAGGAAAAACATCCGAAAATTCCTTCACCGTTCTCACATCTTCCACCGACAACTCTTTGGCATCTAAAGCACTAATAAATGCTAAAAATGCTCCATATCCTTTTCGTACCAACTTCTCTCGCCTTTAACGCAGAAATCACGTTTGTCAAGAAATTTCTCCGCTCGCCTATCATAACTATCTCCTTATCCTCATGATTCTTATCAACATCCGCTTTTCGGCCACGATCCAATTGCGCGGTGCTTAACCAACCAATCCATGCGAGAATGATATCGAATTCGCCAAAAGGCAATTCCATCAAATTTGCCAAGAATGTTTCTCCTTGAATAACTAAGGGCACGTCTCTAAACAGTTTATTAACCACCACCGACTGACCTAAGGGACTAATCACCCTCATCTCTTTATCGGAAATTTTGAGTCTAATTTCAAGTTTCGAGTTATGGTGCTAGCAATGTACGAATGAGTAGAACCAATATCTATCAAGGCAATAACGGGTACATCGAAATGAAGAACGCGTGCAGTTATCACATCGGTGCATTGCCATCCTCACGACGTCGACCGCATACACCAATCTCGGTGTCTTGCATCCGCGTTGCCTCTAGGACCATTGCCTCGACCACGCACCTTGACCACGTCCGGCCCCATTACCACCACGACTGGTCCCCGACCTCTCGGTGGTTCTTCGAACTCCTCTTGCGGTGGTGCATCGTAGCACGAACTTCTTGAGTTGTATCCATACGTCGAGGGCAACTCCTATATTGATGCTCCGTCGATCCACATTTATAGCAAGCACCCGTTTTCCTCCAACATTCTCGGAATGTCTTTTCCCACATTCGGCACAATCCCGACTACGATTAACGACTCATGGTGCTCTTCCTTGAGCTGGTTCCTCATTCAGGGGCCTCTTCAGAATCTTCTCGAAGAACCCGAATGCTTGAGATCTTTCTTGCCTCGAATTTGCTCCCGATTTTGGCGTTCGAGTTCTTAGCCTCTTGGCTATCTTGGCCTTCTCCACAAGAGCGGCAAAAGTTCTAACTTGTTGTGGGGCTATCGAACCCGCAACTCGTCTTTCAAACCGTCTTGAAGCGCACACAGCGCTCATGGTCCGTTGCCACTATCGTTCGAGCATAGCGACTCAAACGTAAGAACTCACCTCATATATCTTCGCCACCGTCTTATTTCCTTGCACCAGGTTCAAGAATTCCTTCCTTCGGGCATCCACATAGCTTGTTCCCACATATTTCCCTTGAAAGGAAGCCTTGAAAAATTCCCAGTTAATCAAAGCAGCATCAGTGCCATCTCGGATAGTAAGCCACCATTGGTAAGCTTCGTCTCTCAACAAAGATACCGCTCCTCTTAACTTTTGTTCCACAGTGCACTCAAGATCGTCCATAATTCGCTCTACTGCCTCAAGCCAATATTCAGCGACATTGGGAGCTACACCAGAGACACCTCTGAAAACCTCAGCTCCACTGGATTTCAGTCGCTCCGATATCGACCCACGAGCGGTTGGTCCAGTTCTGGATCCAGCGACCCTTTCAAGTACTCGCAGCATTGCTCGTGTCACAGCATTATCCTCTTCCATATGGTCGTGCGATCCCGTCTCACTCTCGAGTGACGCAGGTGCATCCATTTCCGACATATGACCCGGCACATCAGTTGCGCCCCTAACACCTCGTCCTCTACCACGGCCACGCCTACCGCGTCCACGACCACGTCCTCTAGTGCTCATGGCGACTAATTCGATTTAATCTGATTAAGAGTTTTATAAATCAGAATAATATTTCAGTTGTTTATTAACGATGTCTTATGATATGAAAGAGATAGAGTGTTTTCGCATCAATATCCTATTGTCTCAATCTCTACGGTTTTAACACCTAAAACTAGAAGTTCTAGAGTGTTTCTTATAATCATATCACAATGATAATAAACATACAAAGATATCTGAGATACTTACTTGACTTGGCGCGGGATGCTCATGGTGCCATACTACCTTTAATCAAAACTCTAGAAATTATTTTCAAACAAATTTCTTTATTGAACCCAAACCACAGCCGAGTTTTGAAACTGGGCTCTGGTACCACTAAATGTAACACCCCAAACCCGGTCTATGCGTTTAGACAAGATTTGGTTTGTCACACCAATCATACATTCGTTTATTTTCACATGGTTAAGATAAAATAGTGCTACAAAACTTTTTGTTATAAAACCAATGTTCTTAAGAAAACTTAACATATTTGAGATAAAACCATATTAAGAGTTTAGAAATAAAATTTAAATCATCCACACAATAAAACCATAAAACATAATAAGAGGCCTTATTACATCAACCCAATAATAGCAATTAAAATAAAAACTTAAATAAAGTCATAGTTTATTAAAAACCCAAGTTTGTAGTATGGCCTCCACCAAGTCATCTCCGGCCCAAGTCCACGTCAATTTCCATTACGAAATGGTTAATAAAATTTGGGTGAGTTACAAAGAACTCGAGTGTGCAACTCACTTACCACCATTTTTAGGCGGATCGTCAAGATATCATCTTTGGGCTTGAGCCCATTAAATGATTTCAACCATACATCGTAAAGTAACATAATTTAAAGAGAAGAATGCATGAAATATGAATTTCCCAAACCAACCTAGTATCCATCCGCTAACACCCCGTACCAACCAACACACACCTGTGGGGATCAAGTCAACCCACCCCGCCAAACACACCAATCATGGGCTTAAAGCCCTTAAATAATTTTGTAGTGCACTACAGAACTAGATTGTGACATTGTCACCAAACTAGAGGCATTTAGCCGAATTTGTGGCGAGCCACCGAACTAGAGGCATTGAGCCATATTGTGGCAGAGCCACCGAACTAGAGGCAATGAGCCAAATTTGTGGCAGCTGGCCATTCTTCTCTTCATATAACCCACCCCATGCAATCATGCGTATATAACAAATATAATCATATAACAGATTTTCATTAATCCATATCATCGGTGGGTTTATCAATTAACCTTTCATTAGGCTCATATAAACAATTTAACAACTAGCCCATTTAGTAGTTTAGTGACTTTGGCCCATTTTAGCCCAATTTATCGAAAAGCAGTATTTTGGCCCATTTAATCGAACTAGAGTATTATCGCCCATTTAATCGAACTAGAGTATTATCGGCCCATTTAATCGAACTAGAGTATTATCGGCCCATTTTATCGAACTAGAGTATTATCGGCCCATTTAATCGAACTAGAGTATTATCGGCCCATTTAATCGAACTAGAGTATTATCGGCCCATTTTATCGAACTAGAGTATTATCGGCCCATTTTATCAATTTAGCAGTTTTTCGCATATTTCTTGGTTTTAACCGTTTTCATGTATTTTCACAAAAGTATCAATTACTACATAATTTCCGAGTTTACCACTTTCACGATTTTATCGCAATACTTACGATTAGAAATCTAACCCGAAAATGAGTGTGAAGTTACACACCTGGTTATGGAGAGAACTAAACTTTCCCGCTCTTCAACACCTATACGTATTGTGTTAATTAAAACACTATAATCTATAATAAAACCGATCTAAATATAGCGATCTAGAAATTTACCCTCGGATTTTCGTAAGACTTCTACTTGCGATTTTTCTCCGATCGATGGTTCGCTAACCGAATCGAATCCACGAACAAATAATGGTTGGGAGTACGAACGACCGAACAATTGATTTTCCTCGGTTGAACGTCCACAACCCGGTGGAAAATCCCGGATTCGAAATAGTCCTTTGCTTGTACTTAGGGGAATAACAGAACCTCCTCTTAGAAGGCTAAACACCGCCCTTTTCTTCCCTATTCGAATGTCTTCAAAGACAAAGATCGTTAATCCAATCTAAGATAAATTTTGAAATAATACCAAGGTTTAAAGATATGATTTCCTTACCACAAAAATCGATTCCAACGATTTGTGTCACCCACGACTTCTTGATTCCAACTTCCGTTATCGCACTAAAGTTTAACAAAATAGACGTTAATAAAATGAGCGTTTATTACGATCTAATAAAGCCTTCAAACCACCATCAATATTCGGCTATAATCACTATTAACTAATCGAAACGAAAAGAATCTCTTACCTAATCTCCACGTCGAAAAGAAAGAATTGAGAATGGTGGTTGATTGATGAAAGTTTCGGCTATGAAAGATTAAGGAGAAGAGAAAATAATTTGGCTTATAAACACTTTAGCATTCGGCCATGAAAGTGTAGGTGGAGAGAATTTCGATTGAAAAGAAATAAAATAAGAGAAAGATGATGATGATGTTGCTTTGATTTCAAAATGAATAGAAGAAAAGAAAAGAAAAAGATGAGCTTGAGAGAGATGGATATTCGGCAATGGTGAGAGAAAAGAGAAAGAGAAAAGCTTTTGGTGTAGATGATTTTGGCACTAATGAAAATAAGGCACAAAGAATACCAATTGATGTGCAAAATGACCAAATGGTCAAAAATTAACAAGGCTTACCAAGGATCAAATTCGGCCAAGGGAGAGAGGTTGAGAGAATTTGCAAAACTATGCACTAAAAAAATGACCAAAACAAAACCAAAATTCCTAGCCAACTATCACCAAAAATTTGGCTCCCTTCTTTTGCCATGATGCCGTCCAAATGCATGGTCTAATGACCAAGATATTGTTTCCAAAATAATTCCTTGATTCTTGCCTCATATCTTCACACCTTTCCTTATTTTCTTGATACCCTTCCTTAAGTTCAAATTTTCCTTATTCCTTTGATATTCTAACCAAAAATAACAAGTCAACACCTTCCATATATGCTCTTGGCCGACACTTGCTATATTGGTGCATAAAAATTCAAAATAAAATTCACCTAGATGCTAAACATGGGATTCGAACCTTCAACCTCATGCACAAGCTCATGCGCCATCACCACTTGTCCAATAATTCATCTTATGCCTCACTTTGACACTTAAATTAATTTATGTGTCAAAGTCACTTAATCCACTTCCATAAATAATTTCTTAAAATTAATAATATTCCTTCTAAAAAAATTTTAAATCCTTCTTCAGGACTATACTAACCACGAAAATAAATCAGAAAATTTTACTTTCTAGAATAATTACTCAAAGCACACATAGAAAATAAATTACTCAAATTTTCAGGGTGTTACATGCCATAACTTACTGGGCTTCAATTTTTCTCGAAGAACTTAAAGTATTGGATATCTTTTCTCTTTTAAAATAAAAACTTACAAATTTCAAATAAAAAACCTATTCTTGGGAATTCAAAGCGTTGTGTCCTAACTTACTAGGTATGACGTTTTGTGTCTCGAGGTAGGAATTTTCTAAAATAAAGACGTGCTTAGTTTTGAAGTCATGAGATGCTATATCCTAACTTACTGGGTATGGTGTTTTATTTCTTTGAGATAGGTAAGTCTGGGTTTCTTTTCTTCAAATAAAAAGACCATTTTCTAAAGTTTTTTAAAGTTTCAACATTAGGACATGATTTTATCGATTAGGTACCAATTTTTGGGTGTTATGAGGGTGCTAACCCTTCCTCATACGTATCCGACTCCCGAACCCATTTTTCTTGTTTTTCGTAGACCAAAATCAGTATTTTAAAATAAAGCGTTTTTAAGGTGATCCAATCACACCTAAGTAAAACAAAGGATTGGTGGCGACTCCCATTTTCGTTTTTAAAAGTCGATCCCCATTTTTATCAAACATTTTTAAAATGGTTTCGACAGCTTGGCAACTCCACTGGGCACAATAAGAGAGTCAAGCCGTAAAATCGATAATTTCATGTCCTTATGTCTGAATTTAAAAATATGGTTTAAAAATTATGATCCTTTTTGTCGCATGTGGTCCTATTTTTATAAAATGTTTCTGCATTGCATTGCATGACCGTTGTTGTTGTACCCTTAAGTGGGAGCGAGAAGCTACTCCTTCGTGAGGTTTTCACCTCCGTGCAGGATAGTGAATCGCTTTCGGGATACATCCGTACCTATGTATTCGTGAGATTTTCATCTCCGTGCAGCGACCATAGGGGAAATGTATTCCCTGAATCGAACTCGGTGCGTATGAGCCTATAATGGGTGAGGATCGAGAAATGCACGGTTCAGTACCTCTATTTTAGAACCAAACCGCATGTAGAAAGCCCTAAGAGCTTACCCTAGGAAGAATTACGCCTAACCCTAGCGATCATATTACACGACCGTTGTGGTCATACCTTTTAAGTGGGAGTGAGAAACTATGCCTTCGTGAGGTTTTCACCTCCGCATGGGCTAGTGGATTACTTCCGGGATACATCCGTACCTATGTCTTCGTGAGGTTTTCACCTCCGCATGGCCATAGGGAAATGTATTCCCCTGAACTGAACTCGATCCATATGAGCCTATAATGGGTGAGGATTGAGGAATCTGCTGGTTCAGGTACCCTCCTTTTAGAACTAAGCCACATATAGTGAACCTTAAGAGCCCACCTTAGGTAGAACTATGTTAAACCTTAGTAGTTACCCAGATAGGTGTTCGTATTATTTTACTTGTTTTATATTCTGCGGTACTAACTTATTGTGTTTTATTCTTTTGTGCATGTCATTTCATATTTTAAGAGGTATCGATTCACGGTCAGTTTCTAAGTTAGAAAGCTGGTTATGGAGAACGAATTCCTTGATAAAGTGGAAGACAATGTAGTCGTCTATATGTGGTTAGAGAAAAGGCAATTAGAGAAAGAAGGGTATAGATTCGTTTGAGCAAGAGGGAAATGGGGCAACGTTGGAATCCCTACCTCCTCAGCCACCTGTGCCTCCTGATGTTGTTCCAATCAAAGCAGAATCGGATGCGAAGAAGATTGTACGACACCCTATGGAAAGGCGTGGTAACTATACTCTCCAATCACTTCAAAGCGAGCGTGTGGAGTACGGATGGAAACTTCTACCAAATAACAAGCTTGAGTTTACTGTTGTACTTGAGGATGTTGCACCTACCAGAAACAATGGAAATACAAGCCCTGATGGCCAGGATAGCCCAAATGGGCGTGAAAAAAAGGAGATTAAGAAGACCGTATCATTCAAGAAATTAATGGAGCTATCTAGTATTGAAAGGTGGGCTGTTGTGAACTTCTCGGCTCCTCGTTGTGACCCAAACAACATTATAAGGGATTTGATTCATTGTGAAGAAATGAAAGGAATTCGTATTAATCCCCATTTGATATATTCGATGAGATGAACCAGAATAGATGTCTTTCACTTGTGGTTAGAGTTGAAAAAATGTTTGAACAGATACAATCTAAACTTCCTGGAGCTCCACAGTTCCTTCTTTGTCCGCACACTGATAGGAAAAATTCTGATCTTTATGGGCCATGGAAGCGGAAGAATCTTTCTGAGCATGGCATTGTGACTCAGTGTATGGCACCAGCTAGGGTGTATGATCAATACTTTACAAATCTTCTTCTGAAGATTAATTCTAAGCTTGGACGGCCTCTTCATCACCATCGAAGCCATAATTCTGAGTTAAAGTCTAGCCTGAACAAGATCGAGGAAATGAAGGGTAAGATTAAAGAGTTAGAAGCAGCATTGCACAGTTGTGAACTTTGGATCGAGCTTCTTGAAACAAGAGAAGGGCGTTGGAAGGAAGAGCTTCACCATTCTCAAGATCAAGTTAGAAGTCGAGATTACCACATGGGTGAAGCAATAGTTTAGATTTGAGAGGTAGCTGATCATCTATAGACTTTAGCATCACAGGCTGATACGTTGAGCATGAAGTATGAGCTGCAGTCTGATCGCAGTCAAGAGCTAGCTTCCTTGCTTGGGAAAATCAAGACCTTAGGACATAGGGCGAAAGCATACTTGTAGTCCGTTTTATGTAAAGGATTTTGTTTTCTAATAAATTTTTCTAAAATGAAGTTGAATCAGAATCGATACCTCTTTGCATTTATGCATTTGCATTACATCATATCATATGCATTTAAGTCCATAGAGAGAGCCTAATTAGTTGAAATTACATCAGAGAGAGAGAGATAGCGAAAGAAAGAGAAGGAAAATCTGGAAGCTGAACACCCATACGGTACACGTGCCAAATCAAGGAAAATGGATGAAAGATTGGAGCAATTCCAAAGAGACATACAAGACCAGATGCAAGAGCAAATGGAAAAACTCCAACAAGAGATGAGGGACCAGATGTTGGAGGCTCAAAAGAACATGATGGCTCAAATGGCCCAGATGATGAGTGGGATAATGGACAAAGGAAAGGGTCCCCTAGTTAATGCTGAAGACAATGAGGATTTTCCTAGGGGTTTCACCCTACCGCATGTACAACCTGAGGAGTATCCCCAAAGGCCACCTGTCACAATTAGGCTTCAATAGGGGCAAGCGATACTAGACCACCTATGAACTTCCAGGTCGGCTCAGGATCTAACCCAGGAGATAACCCTGCCAATCCCGTTATCCCTAATTTGGACATAGCAAAGAGAGAGGGAATAAGAATTGAATCTTCAAGGAAGTTGGAGGATCGCTGTAGATGGTTAGAAGAAAAGTTCCAAGCTTTGGAAAATACTGATCATCATCATGGTATTAACACAAAAGACTTGAGTTTGGTCCCAGATTTGGTGCTTCCTCATAAATTCAAGATGCCAGAGTTTGAAAAGTACAACGGGACTAGCTGCCCTGAAGCCTATATTACCATGTTTTGCATACGCATGACCGGCTATGTTAACAATGATCAACTCTTAATTCATTGTTTTCAAGACAGTTTGGTGGGGGCAGCGTCTAGGTGGTACAATCAACTCAGCCGCGCTAACATTAGCTCCTGGAGAGACTTAGCTCAAGCCTTCATGAAGCAATACAATCATGTCACGGACATGACGCCTGACAGAATCACTTTGCAAAACATAGAGAAGAAATCAAAGGAAAGCTTCAGCCAGTATGCGCAAAGATGGAGAGAGGTCGCCATGCAAGTTTAGCCACCACTCCTAGAAAAGGAGACTACAATGCTCTTCATCACATTCATTACTCATATGATGGGAAGTACTACTAAGAGCTTTGCGGATATAGTGATGGCAGGTGAAATGATTGAAAATGCCATAAGGGGTGGCAAGATTGAAGCAGGGGAAACCACTAGAAGGTCTACTCCTAGGAAAAGGGATGACGAGGTGAATAATACGAGTACATACAACAAAGGGTACTCAAAAGCAATTACTGTTAACCAGCCAAAGGTAATCACTGCTGGACAACAAGGGTCGATAAGACAAGAATCAGGCACCAGGCAAAACTCTGAAAGGCTCGAATTTACGCCAATCCAAATGACGTATAAGGAGCTATATCAAAGTTTGTTTGACGCACATGTGGTGTCTCCATTTTATTTGGAACCGTTGCAACCTCTGTTCCCAAAATGGTATAACGAGAATGCCCAATGTGATTACCATGCGGGAATATCGGGGCATTCCATAGAAAATTGCACTGCCTTCAAAAAGGTAGTTGAGAGGCTCATCAAAATGGGAATTGTGAAGGTCGACAATTCATCAAAACCTGATCACTTTGACGAGGCAGTAAATGCGATAATTGAAGGAGGAGACAAGAAAGTTGCGATCCCTTGAAGAAATCGAAAGCAAAGAGGGAATTGGGGAATAATGTTTCCAAACCCTTGGATACTTGGGAGTGTCTTGAATAATGGGATTGTAAAAGAGATCTCTATATTTTTAGAGCTGATCTATAGTAATGTGCAAAACATGCTTGTTGCCTTAAGCCTAGAGGCAATAAGAACTCTTTTGTGAAATAGGCTTATGTCTAGAATTGTTATTTTAATAAAATGCATTTTTTTAAGCAAATATTCTTTTATTCTTTCCATTTGTACATTCTTTTGTTTTATAATATTCTTTCATTATAACCATACCATACAAATAATCATTCTTTGAATCATTTATTCTTTTGAAATCTTCTTTCGACCCTACACTAGGTCCCCAGATATCAACGACATGAGCGACGTTGTTACTGACTCCCTTTTTTGAATGAGATATGGGTCTAGGGGATCTAAGGACTTTGAAGATGAAAGAGATTGTAACTTATCTTCTGATTTGTTAAGAATGATAAAAAATAGACCTTACTTTATAAAGGGTCAGGGGATATTATGAGTCTAGAAAAGAGGTGAAGATTGTAGCCTAGCTCATCACAGAAATAAGGCGAGACATTATTGAATTATCTTCGAAAATTCAAAGATGTTTTCGCACAATCATATCAGAATATGCCTGGACTACTAAGACGCGGGCTTAACATAAGGATCGGGTACTGCTGATCTATATAGAAAGGGATGGTATCAGCTATGCCGTATTTAAGGAAACAAGATTCATATGCCTTCTCCAGTTCTTCGCAAATTTTCCATATGTGGGGTATGGATGTGATGGGGGCCAATCTCGTCAGAATTTTTTAGCCAATATTGGTTCATTGTCATGGTCGTCGTTTATTTCACTAAGAAGGTGGAAGTAGCTGCTTATGTCAATGTTACAAGGTTGAAGTCATTAAATTCTCAAAAAAAAAAAAGATCAGGCGCCAGCAAAGAATGCCATAAAAGATCACATTTAATAATGCATAACTGTACAAAGTCAAACTTTACAGTTTGTCTAAAGATCAAACATCATATCACAGTGCAGCAAAAGTTGTTAAAAGGAAAATACGAAAAAAAAAACAACAAAAACAACAAAAACTATGCAAGGTGACTAAGACTTGTAAAGATTGGCATAAGAAGCTACCATTTACCCTCTGTCTTATTGAACGTCGGCCGAAACCTTTGCTAGGGCAACATCTTACCCATTGGTTTATGGAATTGAAGCTTTTTGCCAATTTAACCTAGTTGAAGAAATGGTTAAAGTTATCCATCACGATCAGATGATGCAAGCTTATGACAAAGAGGTTCATCCTAGAGAATTCCACGAGGGAACCTGATGTTGAAAAAGACCTTTCTTCTATAAAATGATTTTAGAGGAAAGTAGATGCCAAACTGGAAAGGACTTTATGTTGTAAAGAAGACCTGTTTTGGAAGAGCATTGATATTTACCGAGACGGATGGTGAAGACTTGCCCAATCTGGTGAATTCAGGCCTAAAATAGGAAAAACCAAGGTGAAAACCCGTAAAGGGCGCCTCAAAATAAAAAAAAAGAAGAAGAAGAAGAAGAAAAAAGAAAGAAAAATGAGAGGCCAAGGCGAAAACCCGCAAAGGGCGCTTTGAGACCAAAGGGGCTTTGAGCCGAAAACCCGAAAAGGGCGGCTCAAATTTTGATCAAAAGAGGGGCATACAGTAGTCTTGCTATGCTTGAATTGACAATGAAGAAGTATGTTACATCTTGGGGCATCGACAAAGTACTCCAGATCCCCTAAACACATATTGAGCTTAAAATGGTCCTCGAGAAGTTTGAACAGAGAAGCTCAGGCTGCGATATCTGGGGCACCTATTTTCTATCTTACTCATTTTTGAATTTGTTATCTTTGATTGCTTTATTCTTTTCAAGATACTCCCAAATCAATTTTCTTTTATTGCCTTGGTGATATTTGATTAACTTATTTGTTTCGAGCCATGCTCCTGATTAATTTCTTTCTCGTCCATTTTTGTGACCTTTTTCAAGCATTTTATATTGAAATAATGATTAATGGACTAATAACACTTTCATAAAAGGAGTTTCGCATATTACTCTGAAAACTTCTAAATAATATGAGGAATCTGAAACATGACTATTGTTCAGAACTCACCAAGCCTAAGGGTTGGAAACATTGAAAAATGATTATCTCTTCGGATTCTTATTAATAAGACAATTTCGTTGGTGATACCATATCGGTAAATGACAAACAAGGTCAATCCAAGTGTAAAAGGGGATCATTATCGGGATACCCCGCATTCATGTAAATTTTAGACACATACATCTGGTTATTACACCCAGGGAATGGTGTAACAGATCAAATTGATTGAAAGTGATACAAGTTCTGTACCTCTGAGTGGTAACAGAAGGATGGAAGAAACCAAATGTTATTTCCCTGAAGTTGCAGTGGGAGGTACCAACTTCATGTCCCAAGGTTCAAGTGGAAAGGACTCAGAATTACCATGGGGCAAATTATTTGAGAAGAATATGATTGATACTTTAAGAGGAACGAAGATGAAACCTTGACGGATAAATAAGTGATGACACCTGAAATAGGAATAATTTTTCATAACATTTTCGCATCATAGCATGTCTAATTAGGAGCATTTGATGCATTTCGATCAAAGCATCCTAATTATTAGACATAAGCATTCTACAGGTTATGTCCTCTAGAGGACAATGTAGTAAGATCGAAGACATTAGTCTGGCGTCCCTAAGTTTGCAGGGAGCAGATTAAAAAAGCAGATTTGGCATTCCTGAGGTTGCAGGAAGTAGATCGAAGACATTAGTCTGGCGTCCCTGAGTTTGCAGGGAGTAGATTAAAAAAGCAGATTTAGCATTCCTGAGGTTGCAGGAAGCAGATCGAAGACATTAGTCTGGCGTCCATGAGTTTGCAGGGAGCAGATTAAAAAAGTAGATTTGGCATTCCTGAGGTTGCAGGAAGCAGATCGAAGACATTAGTCTGGTATCCCTGAGGTTGCAGGGAGCAGATTAAAGCAGATTTGGCATTCCTGAGGTTGCGGGGAAGCGGATCGAAGACATTAGTCTGGCGTCCACGAGTTCTGAGGAGCAAATTAAAAAAGCGATTTGGCATTCGAGGTTGCGGGAAGCGGATCGAAGACATTAGTCCGGCATCCCGAGGTTGCGGGGAGCATTAAAGCGATTTGGCATTCCTGAGGTTGCAGGAAGCAGATCGAAGACATTAGTCTGGCGTCCCTGAGTTTGCAGGGAGCAGATTAAAAAAGAAGATTTGGCATTCCTGAGGTTGCAGGAAGTCGATCGAAGACATTAGTCTAGCATCCCTCAGGTTGCAGGGAGCAGATTAAAGCAGATTTGGCATTCCTGAGGTTGCAGGAAGCAGATCGAAGACATTAGTCTGGCGTCCCTGAGTTTGCAGGGAGCAGATTAAAAAAGCAGATTTGGCATTCCTAAGGTTGCAGGAAGCAGATCAAAGACATTAGTCTGGCATCCCTGAGGTTGCAGGGAGCAGATTAAAAAAAAGCAGATTTGGCATTCCTGAGGTTGCAGGAAGCAGATCAAAGACATTAGTCTGGCATCCCTGAGTTTGCAGGGAGCAGATTAAAATAGCAGATTCGGCATTCCTCAGTTTGCAGTGGAGCAAATCAAAAGATAGTAGATACTGCCTTCCTGAAGTCGTAGTGAAGCAGATTGAAGCTATCAAACTTACTGAAATCAAGATGGAGTTTCAAGTACCCCTGAAGATACAGTTGGGATTGGAAGCCGTTTGAAGAAGGCGAGGATCAAGAAGTCGAGGCTCGATAAAGACCGGGCAAAAATGGGCCCTTTTATCATCTTTTCTCTACTATCGTTACACGACAATGAGCAAAGAGGGGCAGCTGTAATAGCCCATTATTGGCCGGGCTTAATAAAAATAAAAAATAAACCAGTCTCAATTTACAAAACCTGTAACACCCCAAACCCGGTCAATACGCCACGACCGAATCTGGTATGTCACTAAGGAAAATATTTTTGAAAGAATCGAATTAACAATTAAATTTTGTGAAAAACTCTTTGAAATTCTTTATTAAATCGAAAATAAGTTAAAAGCGAGATTTACTTTGAATTACATAAAAATTTAAAACTTAGTTGATAAATCATAGGATAGAAAACATTTATATCTTTTTAAGAAAATTTGAAATATCACTTTGAAAATCCATTTGCAACTGAGTATAGAAACCTGAATTTTGGAAATCACTTAATTTGTTGAAAACACTTAACTTGTAATTTTTTCTATCGAACTATTCATATTACCCGATGGTAAGATTTTTAAAACAATTGCGAGTTTTTAGTTTAGAAAACTTTGAGCTCAATTATTAGATTAACCAAGTAATTTATAAGCCATATTTTAAATATATTCAAAACATAAAAATAATCCAAAACATAATTAAACAGGCCTTATTACAAATCCATAAAATATGAAAACCAAATTAAAATAAAGTACCCAAATGGAAGTTCATGTAAAACCAAACTTTATTGCATGGCCTCCTCGAGTTCATCCGGCTCCACATCCGCGATCTCACGAATCACCTGAAAAGATAAGGGAGAAGGTGAGTCACCAAGACTCAGTGCATATTCCCTCTCCCGGGTAAATACCACATACTTACACAAATTATAACAAAGCAACATATATGTATAATGCACCCAACCTAGCCATCCATAACTCCTTTTCTACCCCTGTGGTACCAAACCCTTTGGTGGTGCCAAACCACTGGTGTCCAAAGACACAAATGTGATACCAAATCATTGGTGACCGTAGTCACAAATAATCCATCTGTGGGGCCAACCCACGTGTGATACAAAATCACCGCGACGATCCCATATCTCAAAAGTGGGGCCAACCCACGGTGGAGTTAATCCACGGGGGACGAGTCGCTATGAGGTGCCAAACCTCGGTGTCCGAAGACACGAATGTGATACCAAATCACCGGTGGTGCCAAACCATGGTGTCCGAAGACACGAATCATCAAGTTGTGAGGCCAACCCACGTGTGATACCAAATCCGCGTGACGATCCCATATCTCAAAAGTGGGGCCAACCCACGGTGGAATTAACCACGAGGGACAAGTCGCTATGAGGTGCCAAACCTCCGTGTGTCAAGACACGAATGTGATACCAAATCACCGGTGGTGCCAAACCTTTGGTGGTGCCAAACCACCGGTGTCAGAAGACATGAATCATCAATCTCCCCCCTCCTCTCATATTACCCATACCAATGCAATAGATAGACAAATCATGTCAATAAACTTTGATATGTATCTCATAATGAATATATCATAAATCGTAGATCATAATTTCAATCCACATGTATTAACAACATATTGAAACGGACTTACCCGAATCCTCATTCATACCATCATGGTATCATATCCAGATCTCATCGATTTACCCACTTTTCATAATATAATTAGTTATAACACACAAATATACATATATAAACCAAGTTATAAAGTGTGTAAGATACACACCTTTCACCAAAGCAATACTAAAATCCGATGATCCGATTTACCGCACTAGATCACTTTGTCCTACAATCGGCCATATCACAATATTTTAATGAAAACCATTCGGCCAACAACATATCTTAATCCAAATAACCTTAGGCTTCCTCAACCAACTTTAAGAGTATAGAATCCTTACCACTTGACTTACCAACTTCGATTTGCTAAAGGAATGGCTTAAATCGATTATTCAAATCCCAATGAGCCTAAGAGAATAATCGAATCCTAAAAAATGGTTAGAACCTTGCAAAACAATGCCCAAAGGTTCGGCCTTTGTCCACAAGAAAACATCATAGAAACGAGAAAGAAAAGAAAAGAAAACGTCCATGAACACTTACCCTTTTTATCCAAAATCGATAGAAGAAAACCAAGGAGAGTCTACCCTTGAATAATCGGCCAAACTAGAACTAAAAGGAAGTGGGAGGATTAGGCTATGGTGAAGTGAAAAGAAAAGAAAAATAGAATGGAGGTAGATGTTTTATCTTTGAACAAATGAAAAGAAATGGTATTTGAGATGGAGAAATATTCGGCCAAGAGAGTGTAAAAGAAAATGTGATTATGAATAAATGTCAAAAAGAAAAGAAAAGAGAGATGTGGAAGAGATGAGATTCGCCAACACCTATTTTGCCTAAAAGAAAAGTGCAAAAATACCAAAATGAAGTTTTGGTTCAAAAGGACAAATGAAAGAAAGGAAATAGCATTTTTGGTTCAACAAAATAAGAGCTAAAACAAAAGCTAAATTTGCACAAAATGCACAATGACATTCGGCCAAAGAAAGAGTTTTTGGAGAGGGAAAACAAAAATGCAAAAGATGTTCAATAGGAAAAATTGGCCAACTATTCCCCCAAGCTACCTAACAAAATTCGCCACCCCTTAGACACCCATACCGTCCACATACATTCACTAAAGGCCTTGGAATACTTTCCAAAACATTTTCCTACAACCAAGCCTTATGTCTCCCCAACCTTCCATAACCTTAAGATTCTTATCCCCTATTTCATGCTTTCCTTAATCCAAAATTCGACCTACCAAAAACTTAAGGTCCAACATATCATAAACATAGGTTGACCGTCCATCAATGCTAGAACACAAAATAAAGTCTTCAAAAATGCTTTCCATGATACTCGAACCTCTAACCTCAAGCCACCTTTCAAGCTCCTTAACCAACTTGCCACTTACTCCTCTTATGCTTCAATTAACACTTAAATTAACTTAAGTGTCAAGCTCACTTAATCCACTTCATTAAATAAACCATACTAAAAATTATCTAACTTCCTAAATAAAATCAAGCCTTCATAAGACTATGCTAACACACAAAATTCATACCCGAGCCAACACAAATAATACTCAAATTTTGGGATGTTACAATTCTACCCCTTAAGAAAATTTCGTCCTCGAAATTACACGATCAAAAGAGTTGAGGATCTCTTTGCCTCATTACATCCTCCGGTTCCCACGTAGCTTCCTCCACGCCATGATTCCGCCATAAAACCTTCACTAAAGGAACCTGTCTTCCCACGCAAAACTTTCACATCTCGATCTAGGATCATGCATGAGTTCTTCTTCTATCGTCGATCTAGACTCACCTCCATTTCTTCTATCGCCACAACATGCGATGGATCGAACGATAGCGTCTAAGCATGGAGACATGGAACACATCGTGAATCGACTCGATTACTGGCAACTCAAGCCGATAAGCTACTTGGTCCCACTCGTCTCAACACCTTAAACGACCCAATAAACCTTGGACTTAACTTGCCTTTTCTCCCAAATCTTAACACTTTCTTCCATGGCGAGACCTTCAGAAAAACTTTGTCACCCACGGCAAACTTTATATCCCTCCGCTTGAGATCGGCATACGACTTTTGCCTATCCGAAGCTTCCTTCAGACGAGCCTGAATCATCTTAACCTTATCCTCAGTCTCTGCAACCAACTCTGGTCCTAACATCTGACGCTCACCCAACTCGGTCCAACATGTAGGCGTGCGACACCTCCTACCATACAACGCCTCATATGGTGCCATCTTAATGCTTGCTTGGTAACTATTGTTGTATGCGAACTTCGGCTAATGGTAAAAACTCTTCCCAGTGCCTCTCAAGTCCGATACACAACCTCTCAACATATCCTCTAAAATCTGTATAACTCTTTCCGACTGCCCGTCAGACTGTGGATGAAATGCGGTACTAAAATCCAACCGCGTACCCAAAGCCTGATGTAACGCTCTCCAAAACCTCGACGTAAATCTAGGATCTGCATGCGAGATGATCGACACCGTACACCGTGCAACCTCACTATCTCCGCTACATACAACTTAGCTAAACCAGGCGAATAATCCATCCTTACCGGAATGAAATGAGTCGACTTAGTCGGACGATCCACAATCACCCAAACTGAATCCTTCTTACTAGGTGTAAGAGGTAATCCACTGACAAAGTCCATAGTGATCCTTTCCCACTTCCACTATGGAATCTTCACTGGCTGAAGTAACCTAGACGGTAACTGATGCTCCGCCTTGACCTGCTGACACGTCAGACATTTACCCACAAACTCAGTTACCTCACGCTTCAGACCTGGCCACCAAAACTGCTCTCTTAAATCCCGATACATCTTGCTTCCTCCAACATGCATAGCATATGGGCAGTTATGTGCATCCCGAAGAATCCTTTGCCTCAACTCAACATCCTTCGGCATACAAGCTCTCCCTTTAAAACACAGTACTCCATCATTTGGACAAACTATATTCCTCTAAACCTCCATTCTCGAAACCGCAACCTCCGATCATTTAAACCATCATCCTCTAACCGCTTCTCCTTGATTTGCTCTAACCAAGTCGGCTTGACTTGCAGTCAAATAAAAGACTCCCATCGTCATATAAGCTAAGACGAGCAAACATCGATCTTAAATTCGATACAACTTTACGGCTCAACGCGTCTGCCACCACGTTAGCCTTGCCGGATGATACTCAATCGAACGATCGTAGTCCTTCAACAACTCAATCCATCTACGCTGCGCCTTAAGTTCAAATCCTTCTGAGTTAAAAGATACTTAAGACTCTTGTGATCCGTGTAGACTATCGAATTCTTTCCGTACAAATAGTGTCTCCATATCTTCAAAGCAAAAACCACAGCAGCTAATTCCAAGTCATGCATCGGATAATTAACCTCATGTGGTCTCAACTGCCGAGATGCATAAGCCACTACCTTCCTTCCTACATCAAAGACACATCCCAAACCAGTATGTGATGCATCACAAGAAACTGTGAATTCCTTGCTCGCCTCGAGTTGAATCAAACAGGAGCTTGATCGAGAATCTTCTTTAACTTGTCGAAACTTCCTTGCTACTTCTCGGTCCACACAAATGGAACTCTTTTCCTCAATAACTTGGTCATAGGTGCTGCTATCAAAGAAAATCCTCTACAAATCTTGGTAATACCCGCTGGACCTAGAAAACTCCGAATCTCACCCATCGACTTAGCGGCTTCAATCCAACAACGCCTCAATCTTCCGAGGATCCACTCTAATCCCCTCGGTGATACTATGTGACCCAAGAAAGTCACCTCCTAAGCCGAACTCGCACTTACTAAATTTGGCGTACAACTGCTTTTCCCTCAGAATCTGCAACACTACTCGCAAATGCGCATCATGCTCCTCCTCTGACTTTGAGTATACCAAAATATCGTCTATAAATACCACAACAAACTGATCCAAAAACTGCTGGAATACCCGATTCATCATGTCCATGAATGCTGTCGGCGCGTTAGTCAACCCAAATGGCATTACCAAAAACTCGTAGTGCCCGTACCGGGTACGAAATGCCGTCTTATGGATATCAGCCTCTTTCACCTTTAGCTGATGATATCCAGACCTTAAATCAATCTTGGAGAAAATCGCTACCCCTTTAAGCTGATCAAACAAGTCATCTATCCTCGGCAAAGGATATTTGTTTTTGACCGTCAGCTTATTCAACTGGCAGTAGTCTATACACATCCACATCGTACCATCCTTCTTCTTGACAAAAAGTACCGGCGCTCCCCATGGCGAAACACTTGGTCGAATGAAACCTCGATCCAACAACTCCTGAATTTGAGCCTTTAATTCCATCAATTCCTTCGATTGCCATCCTATACGGAGCTATAGACACCGGCGCGCCGTTCAGCAATAACAGATCTATACCAAATTCAACTTCACGATCCGGAGGTAGTCGGAAGTTCTTCAGGAAATACGTAAACATATTCCTTTACCGTGCGGACATTCCCCACATTAGACTCCTTAGCCTCCAACGCACACACATGGACCACGAATGCCTCACAACCCTTCCTAACCAACTTCACAGCTTTTAACGCAGATACCACGTTGGATAGATAATCTCTTCTATTACCTATCATGACCACCTCTTCGCCCTCAACTGACTTCAAAACCATGCGCTTAGCAGCGCAATCCAAACTTGCTCGGTACTTGGCCAACCAGTCCATCCCAAGTATCAGATCAAACTCCTCAAATGGCAATTCCATCAGATCAGCTACGAACGCTACCCCTTGGAGTTCTAGGGGCACATCTCTATCTGACTTATTTACTTCTATATAGAGTGACCGGAGGGCTAAATAATGTCATCATCCTAGAAGTAGTCTCGAGTCTAGATTCATAGTCTCTACTATGTTCACGGCAACATACGAATGTGTCGAACCCACATCTATCAAAGCGTTATATGGTTCACCAAAGATTAAGAACGTGCGGTTATGACGTCCGGTCGTCGCCCTCTCTCGACGTCTCATTTGCATACACCAAACCAGGCGGTCTTGCCTCGGTGTTGCCAGCACCTACGCCATATGCTCGCGGCCTCGACCAGAACCATTACCTCCTCTACCATTACCACAACCTCTCTGTGGTGGCGGTCCCTCATTTCTGAACTGAACACGACCTAGACCCTCGAACTGATTCCTGGCTAGCTTACGTGGACAATCTCTCACACGATGATCCAGCGAGCTACACTCGAAACATCCTTTCCCTCCGATCCAACATTCACCCCAATGATATTTCCCACATCGATTACACCGTGCTGGTCCTTGATTAGCAGTAACAGGCCTCCAAGACTGATTCGGCCCACTTTGCCTAGCCCTCTTTTGAGAATTACCGGCTGATCCCGATGATTCGTAATCTCTCTTATGCTTGTTCCGGTCGTAACTCTGCCTTGCAGATTCCTTGATTCCTTCGGCTATCTTAGCCTTTTCAACCAAAGCAGCAAACTCGCTCCCGATGTGGAGCAATCAACAATCTCACTCGTCCCTCAAACCATCTTGAATTGAACACATCGCTGTGTGCTCGATGCCACAATACCTCCAAAGATACCGGCTCGGTCTTAAAAATTCGCCTCATATTCGACACGGACTTACTACCTTGGATCAAACTCGAGAAATGCCTTACGCCGCACATCAATGTAATTAGACCCAACGTATTATTTCACGTACACGCTTTGAAATAATCCTAAGTGAGATCCTCATTGCGGCGCAAAGACCATCTCAGATTGTGAGCCACCACCGATATGACTCATCCCGGAAGAAGCGTCACGATCCCTTTCGGCTTTTCCTCGGCATTCGGATCCAAATCATCCATGATTCGCTCCGTTGCCTCTAGCCAATATTCACCGCACTAGGAGCCACGCTGAAACACCTCGAAATACCTCGGCTCCATTGGCTCAAGTCGCTCAAATCACGGTTTTGAATTCCCACGCCTCCACCTATTCCGGCTACCCTCTCAAGAACTCGCGACATCGCTCGAGACACCGCATCATCCCCGTTTGATCCTCGTTGCTCAACTCCAAGCTCGCTGGTGGTGGGGGTAGTGGTACCTCATTTTCGGATCCTTGACCAGGACCCACCGGCTCGAACACGACCATCCTACCCGGCCGCGTCCACGAATCATACGACCCGACCACGAGTACTCATGTCTAAAGTCTCGACTTATCCGATTAAAAAGTTTTATGCATTAGTCAATATTCCACTTTCTTTAAAGCACGCTTTTATGAATAATTTTAATAAGTTGTTTCGCGAGTACATTCAACCTATAGTTTCGGTTTCTAGAGTAGTTCCTACTACTATACAATCATGCCAACATCATCATATCATATCATCAAAATCAACAGTTTGATGTACTTACAGTATGATTGATGTTGGAGACTCGAGGCCATGCCTTTCCAACCATAAAATTTTCAACAAAACATTTTAAAATCCATTCTTTAAAACATTTTGGGCCTCGGGCCCACAATGAAGCCGAGCTTTTGAACTTGGCTCTGATGCCAATTTGTAACACCCCAAACCCGGTCAATACGCCACGATTGAACTGTATGTCACTAAGGAAAATATTTTTGAAAGAATCGAATTAACAATTAAGTTTTGTGAAAAACTCTTTGAAATTCTTTATTAAATTAAAAGAAGTTAAAGCGAGATTTACTTTGAATTACATAAAACTTTAAAACTTAGTTGATAAATCATAGGATAGAAAACATTTATATCTTTTAAGAAAATTTGAAATATCACTTTGAAAATCCGTTTGCAATCGTGAGTATAGAAACACGAATTTTGGAAATCACTTAATTTGTTGAAAACACTTAACTTGTAATTTTTCTATCGAACTATTCATATTACCCGATGGTAAGATTTTTAAAACCATTGCGAGTTTTTAGTTTAGAAAACTTTGAGCTCAATTATTAGATTAACCAAGTAATTTATAAGCCATATTTTAAATATATTCAAAACATAAAAATAATCCAAAACATAATTAAACAAGCCTTATTACAAATCCATAAAATATGAAAACCAAATTAAAATAAAGTACCCAAATGGAAGTTCATGTAAAACCAAACTTTATTGCATGGCCTCCTCGAGTTCATCAGGCTCCACATCCGCGATCTCACGAATCACTGAAAAGATAAGGGAGAAGGTGAGTCACCAAGACTCGAGTGCATATTCCCTCTCAGGGTAAATACCACATACTTACACAAATTATAACAAAGCAACATATATGCATAATGCACCCAACCTAGCCATCCATAACTCCTTTTCTACCTGTGTGGTACCAAACCTTTGGTGGTGCCAAACCACCTGGTGTCCAAAGACACAAATGTGATACCAAATCTTTGGTGACCGTAGTCACGAATAATCCATCTGTGGGGCCAACCCACGTGTGATACAAAATCACCGCGACGATCCCATATCTCAAAAGTGGGGCCAACCCACGGTGGAGTTAATCCACGAGGGACGAGTCGCTATGAGGTGCCAAACCTCTAGTGTCGAAGACACGAATGTGATACCAAATCACCGGTGGTGGTGCCAAACCACCGGTGTCCAGAAGACACAAATCATCAAGTTGTGGGGCCAACCCACGTGTGATACCAAATCACCGCGACGATCCCATATCTCAAAAGTGGGGCCAACCCACGGTGGAATTAACCACGAGGGGACAAGTCGCTATGAGGTGCCAAACCTCTGGTGTCCGAAGACACGAATGTGATACCAAATCACTGGTGGTGCCAAACCACTGGTGGTGCCAAACCACTGGTGTCCGAAGACACGAATCATCAATCTCCCCCCTCCTCTCATATTACCCATACCAATGCAATAGATAGACAAATCATGTCAATAAACTTTGATATGTATCTCATAATGAATATATCATAAATCGTAGATCATAATTTCAATCCACATGTATTAACAACATATTGAAACAGACTTACCCGAATCCTCATTCATACCATCATGGTATCATATCCAGATCTCATCGATTTACCCACTTTTCATAATATAATTAGTTATAACACACAAATATACATATATAAACCAAGTTATAAAGTGTGTAAGATACACACCTTTCACCAAAGCAATACTAAAATCCGATGATCCGATTTAACGCACTAGATCACTTTGTCCTACAATCGGCCATATCACAATATTTTTGTAACACCCTGGTTTTAGGGGTTAGATTTTTGGTGCTTAGCTCGGGTATTGGCACACTTCAGTGTGTGTTTGGGTAAGTTTTAGGGGTCCTGAGAACCCTAGGTGGTGGTAGATTGCTTTGGTAAATTTTTAGTTTTAGGGGCTAAAAGGGGGAGTTTGGATGGAGAGGGCCTTAAGAGAATTTTTGGTGGGGTTTTGGCACAAAGATTGGTGTGGCAGAGTGGCAAGGAGGCGCCACTTAGAGCATGGAGAAGTGACGCCACTTGAAGGGAAAGGGGCCAGTGTTCGAGTTGTAAGGATGGCATTGTGGGTTGTTTTTTGGCGTCATGAAGGAGGGTATTGGACGGTTTTGGGAGGCTTGAAAGGTGGAGGAAGACTTGGTCTTCTCTTTTAAATTTGGCTAGGTAAGTTTGACCCATTCAAATTATTTTGAATGGATGGAAGGAGGTGTTTTAGGAGAGATTTTAGGTTTTTTTGGGAGCTTGGAGCTTGGCCGAATAGTATAAATAGGGGAGGTGCTCATTGTTCATTCACCATTTGCTTTCTCCTCACTAAAAGTTCTTGCTTCTTCTATTTTATTTTCCCTTAGTCTCTTGCCGAAAATAAGTCAAGAACACCCTTTCTTTTCCTTTCATTTTGTTGTAGCCAAAGCCGGAAGTTGGCTTATCCATTTTTCCCCTCTCCCTTCACCCCTTTTCTTTGACCTTGCTTCAAACTGAAATCACCCTTAAAAGCCCGCCATTGCCGAATATCTCAACACCATTTTAGAGTCATTGCCGAATCACCATTTATTCTCTTACTCCACTTTTGTTGCAAGTCCCCGAGCCGAACTTCACGGTGGTGGTGGATTCTTGTTAGAGCAAAGGGTAGTGGTTAGCAAGGTAAGGGTGTGTTAGTTTTCTTTGTGCTATAGTTTTTGTCTTGGCCGAATGGCCTAAGTGTTCATTGTTTTTATGCCAAGGCCGATTGTAGGGGAGAAGAGCCTATCATTGGGAACCTTTTGTAAGTCCGTTAGTCTGCAGTGCGAAGCGTATATAGCGTTTGGTTTTGGTATCATTTAGGTGCGAAATCATCGCACTATTTACGTGGTTTGGTTTGCTAACATGTTTATATGTGTATTATGTGTAATAGCCGTTTATAATGGCATAAGTGATGAGTAACTGGTGATGGTAAGTTAATCTTGATATACATTTATATATGTACAAGGTGGTAGTGATAAGTGATAAATACTCATTCTATATGATATTCTTGCATGATTTATTGACACATGGGCATGGGATTGGATTGAAGAAGGAAGAAGTGTACACAGGATGTACGTGGTCTAATGATAGCTCAGGCTACATTAGCGCTTGAAGGCTAGCTTTGTGCTACCTCAAGGGAGGTGTGGCTCGGTGCCCATCTCGGCGGTTGATGGCTATGTGCGTCACCGTAGACGGATTTTGATATCGGGATCACGATTGGTTGATCGGTGGCTCAGCCACGGCCTCAAGCAACGAGATTGCCGAGGTAAGAGTTATGGATCACGATGTGATCAGTGGTGGGTTAGCCACGGCCTTAGGCAGGGAGTCTGCTAAGGTTGGTGTCACGGTTGGAGTGGGTTGGGCTGAGATGCATTCTT
Organism: Gossypium sturtianum; assembly: GCA_025698515.1. Taxonomy (NCBI): domain Eukaryota; kingdom Viridiplantae; phylum Streptophyta; class Magnoliopsida; order Malvales; family Malvaceae; genus Gossypium; species Gossypium sturtianum. The sequence goes on from CM046947.1 coordinate 75,972,642, forward strand.
GCATGATTTGTTTCGATGGCTGTGTGGGTATGGGCCAAGCCCATACGGATGGAAATATGTGTTGTGGTTATGCATCGAGTCGGTGGACTCACTCTTTTCATTAACCATTTTCGTGACGCGCGTAGTTGGATCGGGTTCGGAGAGGACACATGGTGGCCCATGCGAGAAAGAAGAGTTTAAATGTTTTAGGCTTACTTTAAGTATTTTGTTTTAAATAGAATATGTAATAAAGGCCTTTTGACTCTTATTTATTTTAGTTATTATTTTATTAGTATTTATTATGGTTTGAGGAATTTGAAACACTATGTGAAGATGATTATATTTTTCTAACCTACTCATTCAATTTGGCTTGTATATATTAAACTTTTAGAATGAGTATATTTCAATAACAAAGTTTTACTCATAAGTTTAAATAAACATGGATTTTTCAAAACGGTAGCAAGTTTTACTAAATTTTTCTAAGTTAAATAGATTTTCCACCGTCTTTTCCGCACTAACATAACCAGATTCGGTCGTAGTGAATGGGCCGGGTTTGGGGATGTTACAATTTTAATGAAAACCATTCGGCCAACAACATATCTTAATCCAAATAACCTTAGGCTTCCTCAACCAACTTTAAGAGTATAGAATCCTTACCACTTGACTTACCAACTTCGATTTGCTAAAGGAATGGCTTAAATCGATTACTTCTGAAATCCCAATGAGCCTAAGAGAATAATCGAATCCTAAAAAAATGGTTAGAACCTTGCAAAACAATGCCCAAAGGTTCGGCCTTTGTCCACAAGAAAACATCATAGAAACGAGAAAGAAAAAAATAGAAAAACGTCCATGAACACTTACCCCTTTTTATCCAAAATCGATAGAAGAAAACCAAGGAGAGTCTACCCTTGAATAATCGGCCAAACTAGAACTAAAAGGAAGTGGGAAGATTCGGCTATGGTGAAGTGAAAAAGAAAAGAAAAATAGAATGGAGGTAGATGTTTTATCTTTGAACAAATGAAAAAGAAATGGTATTTGAGATGGAGAAATATTCGGCCAAGAGAGTGTAAAAGAAAATGTGATTATGAATAAATGTCAAAAAGAAAAGAAAAGAGAGATGTGGAAGAGATGAGATTCGGCCAACACCTATTTTGCCTAAAAGAAAAGTGCAAAAATACCAAAATGAAGTTTTGGTTCAAAAGGACAAATGAAAGAAAGGAAATAGCATTTTTGGTTCAACAAAATAAGAGCTAAAACAAAAGCTAAATTTGCACAAAATGCACAATGACATTCGGCCAAAGAAAGAGTTTTTGGAGAGGGAAAACAAAAATGCAAAAAGATGTTCAATAGGAAAAATTGGCCAACTATTCCCCCCCAAGCTACCTAACAAAATTCGCCACCCCCTTAGACACCCATACCGTCCACATACATTCACTAAAGGCCTTGGAATACTTTCCAAAACATTTTCCTACAACCAAGCCTTATGTCTCCCCAACCTTCCATAACCTTAAGATTCTTATCCCCTATTTCATGCTTTCCTTAATCCAAAATTCAACCTACCAAAAACTTAAGGTCCAACCTATCATAAACATAGGTTGACCAGTCCATCAATGCTAGAACACAAAATAAAGTCTTCAAAAATGCTTTCCATGATACTCGAACCTCTAACCTCAAGCCACCTTTCAAGCTCCTTAACCAACTTGCCACTTACTCCTATTATGCTTTAATTAACACTTAAATTAACTTAAGTGTCAAGCTCACTTAATCCACTTCATTAAATAAACCATACTAAAAATTATCTAACTTCCTAAATAAAATCAAGCCTTCATAAGACTATGCTAACACACAAAATTCATACCCGAGCCAACACAAATAATACTCAAATTTTGGGATGTTACAAAACCAGACCCAATACCCGAGCCCAATACCACAAATAGACTTGACCCAAAACTATGACCCAGACCTAAACAAACTACCCATTTCCCGAATACACCCTGACCCGTTTCTACCCAGTAGCCCAATTAAACCCACTAGCCCAAAACCTACGAGGCCCAAAAGGCCCAAAACCTAAATCAGAAACTAAGGGTTTTGAAACCCTAAGTCTCCTTCGCACCGCAAGCAAACCAGCAGCATCCCCAGCCTCGCGCCGCAATCAACGCCTCGATCTCACGCCAGCCCTCGGTCGCGCCGCGGTTCGCACGCGAATCGCCCCATCGCCGGATCTACCGCCAGCCACCTGTATAAAAAGGAAAGAAGAGCAGAAAAAATAGCAAGAGAAACGACAAGATCTTGTATTTCCTTTTTCATTTTCTTTTTTTCGGTTATATAAACCCAAAAATAATCTGTAACAAAGGAGAGTATACAGAGAGAACAAAATAGACAGAAAAAGATACAAAAAAAGAAACTGAAACAGAATACAAAGAATCTTTTATAAAGGTGATCTTCGATTTATTTTATAGGCATTATTTCTTATTTTTCGCTTCGATTCAAGCATTTTTATTTATAAAATAATATTAAAATAAAAGGGGGCGAGGAAATTACCTTTGAAACTGAGGTTTTTAACCTCCGGCCACCGCCTACGGAGGCGCGTGTGGCGCGTGGCCCATGACGTCTGATGGCCACTCCGAACAGAGGCGAAGGGAGTTTAGAGAGCTTTTTGATTTTTTTTTAAAACCTAAGGCTAAATGATTTTTTTTCTCAGGGAATTGGTTTATATACGCTAAAGAAACGACGTCGTTTTGGTGTAGTCAGTTAATGACCAAAACGACGTCGTTTTAAGCAGGGGATCTGCGCGTTGACCCGAATACCCAGGGAGGATCCGCGCATTTTTGATAAATGGTATAATTGTCAGTTTAGTCTTTCCGCATTTTTTATTTTTTAATTCCGTTTAATTTCATTTTTTATTTTTTTAATTTGGCCCCAGAAGTTTGTTTTCATTTCAATTTAGCCCTTCAGGCTATTCCAAGGCAAGAGATCGAACGACGTCGTATAGAGACGAGGTTTAATTGCCTAATCGGTCCCTACATTATGACATGCGTTCAAATCTGGTCCTTTTACACTTTTACCTGTTTTTTTATTTTCTTTCGATTTAATTCTTTAATTTTTTATTCTTTGCATTTTCATTTTTTATTATTTAATATTATATATGTATCAGATTATTATTTATTATACTAAATCATTTTTATTTATTATTTTATTATTATTAATCTTATTTTATATTTTTATATTATTTAGTGTTTGAATATTATATATATTATTGTATTATATTATTATTTTTAAAATTTCTCTATAAAATTTGTTTATATCATATAAAATATATTATTTAGATTGTTTGTATTATATATCTAATTTTTATAATTACTATATTATATATATTTTGTTTAAAATTTTATATATTATCTATTCATAATTATTTTTTATCATGTATTGATATTGATATTTATATATTAATTTATTAAATTATAATAGATTGTCCTTTTTTTTTTTATATATACCCTAAGTTTTTTTATCGTTTATATTTAATTGTTTAAAAGATTGTCATGTTCTTTTACCCTTGTCATAATATTCAAATATATCATTCATTTATTTATTCATATATTTGATTTTGTTTATAGAATTTAACATTTATTTTTTAAATTTTTATATCTCATGAAAACTTTAATTTTAGTTACTAATTTTGTATCTCGGATTTATATGTTTATTATTGCTTAGTATAGTTCTTTTATTTGTTATTCATGATATATTATCTTTCGATTATTTGTATTAGTAATAATTGTTATTATAAATTGTATTTATGGTGAATTATCATTAAGTATGACGATATCTTACTCAAACCATTGTTTTATAAAAAAAACTTTTTAATGCATTTTATTCAAATAGTTTTAAAAATATATGGTGATATCTAATGTTTGGGAACTTCGAGAAGAATTGTGCCCTAACTTACTGGGCTTCAATTTTTCTCGAAGAACTTAAAGTATTGGATATCTTTTCTCTTTTAAAATAAAAACTTACAAATTTCAAATAAAAAACCTATTCTTGGGAATTCAAAGCGTTGTGTCCTAACTTACTGGGTATGACGTTTTGTGTCTCGAGGTAGGAATTTTCTAAAATAAAGACGTGCTTAGTTTTGAAGTCATGAGATGCTATATCCTAACTTACTGGGTATGGTGTTTTATTTCTTTGAGATAGGTAAGTCTGGGTTTCTTTTCTTCAAATAAAAAGACCATTTTCTAAAGTTTTTTAAAGTTTCAACATTAGGACATGATTTTATCGATTAGGTACCAATTTTTGGGCGTTATGAGGGTGCTAACCCTTCCTCATATGTAACCGACTCCCGAACCCATTTTTCTTGTTTTTCGTAGACCAAAATTAGTATTTTAAAATAAAGCATTTTTAAGGTGATCCAATCACACCTAAGTAAAAAAAAGATTGGTGGCGACTCCCATTTTCGTTTTTAAAAGTCGATCCCCGTTTTTATCAAACATTTTTAAAATGGTTTCGACAATAAGTATTTGAATAGGTAAATGATATGGAATTGAGTATTGAAATATTTGAAATGAATATGGTATGATTTGTTTACTTGGTTGACGATTTTGGGATGCCTATTGTATGATGAAATGGTACCATTTTGGTTGTTTAGGTGAGCATGAGAAAGGGTGGCAAATTGGCCTTGCAAATGGCCTATTTTTGTCCACACGGGTAGAGACACGGGCGTGTGTCTCAGCCGTGTGCAACACAGGGTCATGCTACACGGTCGTGTGTCCCCCGGTGTTGAAATTGAATTGAAGTCAAGATGCTCCAAACGACCTCACACACAGGCGTGTGACCGGTCGTGTGGCACAAGTCAGTATGCGTGTGACTTGGCTGTGTTGCATAAGTCAGTATACCCTACAGGATTAACACGGCCTAGCACACGGCCTGGCACACGGGCGTGTGTGGCAACTTCGAAGGGCACACGGGCTAGAGACACGCGCGCGTGTGGTGGGTGTGTGACCCAAGTCGATATGTATGCCCCTGTTTCCACACGGCCTGAGACACGGGCGTGTCTGGAGCCGTGTGAGGCACACGGCCTGTTCACACGGGCGTGTGACCCTTATATGTTTGAAATTTTTCTAAGTTTCCAAAATTTTTATAAGTTATCGGTTTAGTCTCGAACCACTTCTAAAGCATGTTTAAGGCCTTGTAGGCCTGTATAAGGGACATAGTGAATATGATTGAGTGGTGTTTGAGAATGAATGCTTAAATGTATAAGTTATGTTTGATAAATAATGTGTATTGATCGGTAATACCTCGTAACCCTATTCTGATAGTGAATACGGGTGAGGGGTGTTACATTACTCATATCAATCCATTTCAAATATGAAATTTATAGATATCAAGAATAATCTTACACCAATACCACAAGATTCATGAAACCATATTCAACAACTCACAATGTGACTAAATCCACAACATCACATATACATGTCATCCCTAGTATAGTAGGATTTTCTAAAACTTTAAACGCTTTCAAATTTTCTTATTTTTATTTGCATTTCATTACTTTCCATTGCATTTACTATCTTTAGCTTAAATAACAACACCAATTCAATTCTTCATTCCCTTTTTCATCATTTTACACTTTAAGTATGAACTTACTATTTCATTACCTTTCCACACCCGTTTCATATGCATAACACACAAGACATAAGCATTTCATCAACCATAGCCACAAGCTAGTGCATATAAACATAGCTCTTTTGGAATTAACCACATGATAAACCATTTCATAAGAAATTACATAATTTAAACCTTACCACACTTTCATAAACACAAGCATATTTTCATTTGGGCACTTACCATTTCAATGCAACTTATAAGTAAACATAATACCAATCAACCAATAGCTTGGCACATGCCTAAGTCCCGAACCACTTCTAAAGCATGTTTAAGGCCTCGTAGGCCCATATAAGGGACATAGTGAATATGATTGAATGGTGTTTGAGAATGAATGCTTAAATGTATAAGTTATGTTTGATAAATAATGTGTATTGATTGGTAATACCTTGTAACCCTATTCTGATAGTGAATACGGGTGAGGAGTGTTACATTTATTGGTATCAGAGCTATGGTTTAGTCGATCCTAGGACTAACGTAGCGTGTGTGAGAGTCTAGCTATACATGCCATATATATACTCTGCGATAGTGTGATGATTCCTGACAGCTTAAATTGTGTTTTCGTATAGTAATGGATCCCAAAAGAGCTGTAGCTGACGATGTAGAGAGTAACGTACCTGCTACTGCTCAAAGGGCAGCGCAATCTGACTCTAGGCCTGTATCTAGTAGCCATGAGGGAAAGGCTAAACAAGTCTTTTTCCAGATGTTGAGTGAGTGGTTTACGGAGTTTGCTCGAATGAATCCGGCTGCTCAACAACCTCCACCCCCGCCCGTTACTCAACAAATCCATGTTATTCCTCAAGTTATAAATCTGATATAGATGAACAAGCTGCCAATAGATAAGATTCAGAAACATGGGGCTGAAGAGTTCCGGGCTACTGTTGATGATGATGCGGAGAGAGTTGAGTTCTGACTCAAAAATACAGTCAGAGTATTTGATGAATTGTCTTGTACTCATGATGAATGTATCAAATGTGTTGTATCTTTGCTGAGAGATAATTCATACCATTGGTGGAAAACGTTGATATCTGTGGTTCCTAGAGAATGGGTTACTTGAGAGTTTTTCCAATCCAAATTCTGAAAGAAGTACATCAGTCAAAGATTTCTTGATCAGAAGCATAAAGAGTTTCTAGAGTTAAAACAAGGTCGGATGACTGTCACTGAGTATGAAAGAGAATTCGTACGGTTAAGCAAGTATGCCCGAGAATATGTTTCCACTGAAGAAATCATGTGCAAATAAATTGTAGATGGATTGAATGAAGATATAAAGTTACTAGTTGGAATTCTAGAGTTGAAAGAATTTGTCGTTCTAGTTAAGAGGGCTCGTAAAGCCAAGGCTCTTAGTAAAGAGAAGAAAAAGGCAGATTTAGAAGCTAAAGACTCGAGAAAAAGATCAATGAGTAAGTCGTATCAATCTTCATTGAAGAAATTTTGAGACTCGTTTAATCGTTCCAATGCATCAGTAGGACAATCAAACAGAGATCGTGAAAGGCAACATTCGAGCTTTAAAGCTCCGGCTATCTCGATAGCTAGTGTTAGGAGTGCGAAACCAAATCGACCCGAATGTAGACAGTGTGGAAAATGACATTTTGATGATTGTAGATATAATGATCGGGCTTGTTTTAAATGTGGATCGTTAGATCATTTTATCAAAGATTGCCCAGAGTTAGCTGAAAAAGATAACTCTCAGAGTATGAAGCCGAGTAATACTGCAGTTAGAGGGAGACCATCCAGATATGCTGGTAATGTGAGTGGTAGCCAGAGAGCGACAAAAGACTCTACTGTGAGGTCTGAGGCACGAGCACCTGCCTGAGCTTATGCTATCCGTGCACGGGAGGAGGCATGTAACATCCTTAAATCGGGGTCTTTGCATTTTGCATGTGTTTGCATATGATGGTATGTCTGCTGTGTTTGCTTGAGATGTTTTGGGGTCTAGGCATGACCTTGGGTAAGGCCTGGGTCATGCAAAAATTTTGTTTTAAGTGTTTAGTGGGAGGAAGCTAAGGGAGTAGGGGTTAAAAGAATTTATTGGGAGGTTGTGACACAAAGAACCAAGTGGTAAAGTGGAAAAGAAGGCGCCACTAAAGTGTCAGGAAGGTGACGCCACATTCAGGGAAGGAGTGCTTGGGTTCGAGCAAAGAGGAATTGCACTTCGCTTATTCTTTTCATGCCGTAAACAGGGGAAGTGGAGTGCTCGGGATGGACTCGGAAGATAAGGATGGAAGGGGTCAAACGAATTTGAACTGATGGAAGGGAGGAAATTTAGGAGTTTGAATTATTTCAAACTCATTTGAAGGAGTTGGCCGAATTTTGGACTTTGGGGAAGGAGGTGTAATCGATTTTGGGTTTATTGGGGAGTGGCCGAATGTTTATGGTGGTTTAAGGGAGTATTTCGGCTAGTGAGGAGAGGGTCTTTCTCTTTTCGTTTTAGTGTCATAGCCGAAACACTTGTGCATTTTTTTTTGAAGAGCCGAACTTGGTAGCTATTCTCTCCCTTTTCTTTCCGGTTCTCTTTGGGTAGCCTATATTACTGAAACCACCTTTGTTCACCTTTTTCTTCTTCCTATTTTGCTCAAGCCGAAACTTGACCCTCACATCTCCGTCTTCTTTTTCTTTTTCCAATCCTCTTGTGCCAAAATTTCTTCCACTCTTCCTTTGCCGAATCTCTTCTTTTCCATTCTATTTTTCTTCTTCATCTTCCCACTTCTTGGAAAGCCGAATATCTTGCTCATAAACCCCTCTCTTTTTGCGTTATCTCTTCATCATCTCAAGTGCCGAAACTCATCTCTTCTTTGGTTCTCATAGCCGAACCTCAAACTTGGGTGTGGTAAGTTTCGTTACTTCATTTCTTTTCCCTTTTTATTTCTTGTGGTGTATGGATGAATCTTCTAAGTAGCCTCACCCTCTCTTTTGGTTGTCGATTCCTTTATCTTGGGATGCTAGGGCCGAATCTTTGTGAAAGCCGGAATGATTTTTTGCGTTAAGGAAGGGGTGACACCAACGTGTAGGTTCTCGAGTTTCGTTTGGATTGCGGCTTGGATCTAGATCTTCTAGATCTTCAGAATTTGGTCGTCGACTTAGGTAAGTGCTTTAACGTTTTGGGATCTGTTTCATATTCTTTCAAAGCCGAAGGCTAATTATTTCTATGTGATAGTGGTTGGCCGATTGCAAGGGAGATCATTACGTAGCTTCGGGATTCAGTTGGAAACCAAATCGGCACTAAGGTAAGAGTTATTTTCATGCGACATATCCTTCAGGATTCCTAGTTTAGCTGAATGGGCTTTTGGTTACTAACAAGTATTGGCCGATTGTAGGAAGGGGGAAAGCAACGTTTTGGGATTTTGCTAGTTTCGCGTAGTTTCGGGTTTCTCTTAGATCTACAAGTAGTCAGGTGTGTAACCTTACACACTTCATTAGTATTACATGTTATTGTGTTAACTGTTATAAACCGATTAGTCATTGAAATCAGTGATTTTGCCTTGTGGGCATGAGCGTGGACTCTGGGTAAGTCCCCTGCTATGTGATTTTTGATATACATCGTCATGTTACCGTTAAATGCTATGCTATGCGTTAATTGCATGATTTCATGATATTATGATACTTATGATTTGGACATGATGATGGGTTTGATGAGAGGAGGGGGAGGATCTATTTGGGTGTCACACGGTGGTTTTGACCACACGACAGGTTGGCCCGTCTTTGATATTATTATTTGTGACTAAGTCCCAGTAGTTTTGACCACCAGTGGTTTTGACCACATTGATGATATTTGTGACTATGGTCACCAGTGGTTTTGACCACATATGGATATTTTGACTCGTCCCAGTGGTTTGGTACCACAGTGGGTTGGCCCCACATGATTGATACGGGATTATCACCAGTGGTTTTGACCACATGATGGGTTGGCCCCATCACTTGATTTGTGACTACGGTCACCAGTGGTTTTGACCACCAGTGGTTTTGACCACACGGGGTAGATAAAGGAGATCGGATGGTTAGATAATGGGGTTGCATGATTTGCATGTTCTATTAATGTATTGTGTAAGTGCTATTCTATTGGGTTGGGGATTTATACACTGAGTCTTGGTGACTCACCCTTCCCTTATATTTTGCAGATGAGGCATAGATCGCGGATAGGGAGCCCGGGAGGACTCGAAGTGGCCATGCAAACTTATTTTTGGGTTTTTGATTTTAAATTACTACTCTAGTTTTATCTATTTACTTTAAATTTGGTTTGGTTTTGTAATAAGGCCGCTAAGTATTATTTTGGGTTTTAAATTACTTGCTTTACTTTTTGATGATATTATGCATGTGCTTAACGAATTGATTGCTTAAATAACATGTAAAAAGCAATGTTTTTAAAATTATACCTCATTTGAGTTTTCAAACCTCACTATCGGGTAACAACATTTACAATATGATTGCAAAGGTAACCTAAATGATTTCCGGATTTAAGTTTCAAACAACTTCAAAGCGAATGGTTTTAACCTGACTATACACAACTTACTCGGAATTTAAAGAATCACATGATATCCAAAAGCTAGTATTGATCAACTGATTTTTCAACCATAAAGTTTTCTGGGTTTAAAGAAGCATCAAAATGATTTCAGCATCATTTTATACACGGTTTTTCAAACACTAAAATGTTAAAGAGTTTTTCAATAAAATTTAACCGGTAACTTGTTTTATTCAAATGTTTTCACTCCGTAACATGTCAGATTCGGTCGTGGTGTGTTGACCGGGTTTGGGGTGTTACAATTTTGGTATCAGAACCAGGTTCAACAGCTCGACTGTGGGCCCGAGGCCCATAAATATTTTAAAATGGTTTATGAAAGGCTTTTATGGGAAAAAGTACAGTGGTGAAAGCATGGCACCGAGTCTCTAGCACCAATCCGCCCAGGTAAGTACCCCAAACTGGTGCTTTTGATGATGTGATTATGGTGATATTGGCATGACTAAATAGTGGTGACTAATAGTAGCAGGAACTACTCTAGAGATTTGAACTATAGGATGGATGTACTTACGAAACAATCTCTGATTAAACTTCTCATAAAACTGTGCCTTAATAGACAGTGGAATTAAAATCTAATGCATAAAACTTTTAATCAGCTCGTATCGTATCGGTAGACATGAGTACACGTGGACGTGGGCGTAACACTCGTGGACGAGGTAGGGGTAGGATGACGATCTCAGAACCGGTAGGGTCTGGTCATGGATCGGAAAATGAGGTACCACCACCGCCAGCTGTGGGCGCGGAACATCAGGACCAGACAGGTGATGACGCAGTGTCACAGGCGATGCTGCGGGTGTTAGAGAGGGTTGCTAGTGCAGGCGTCGGAGCAGGGGTTCGGAAATCTGTGCCCGAACGACTCCGGGCTAATGGTGCCGAGGTGTTCAGAGGTATCTCCGGTGTGGCTCCTAGCACAGCGGAATATTGGTTGGAGGCGACAGAATGTATTATGGATGATCTAGACTTCTCGGCTGAGGAGAAGCTTAAGGGGGTAGTATCTCTGCTGCGAGATGAGTCATATCAGTGGTGGCTCACAGTTAGGGACGGAGCAATGGCGGATGATCTTACTTGGGAATTCTTTAGAGTAGCTTATCAGAGGAAATACATAGGGGCTAGCTATATTGATGCGCAGCGCAAGGCGTTCCTGAACTTGGTCCAAGGTAATAAGACTGTGTCAGAATATGAGGCGGAATTTCTTCGGCTGAGTCGCTATGCGCGTGGTATTGTGGGCACGAAGCATGAGCGCTGTGTCAGATTTGAGGATGGGCTGAGAGATGAGCTGCGGATGGTAATTGCCCCACAGTAGGAAAGAGAGTTTGCGGTCTTAGTGGAAAAGGCCAAGGTTCTTTGAGGAAGTGAAACTTGATCGGTAAGACGGAATCGGGATAAGGGTTGGAACAAAAGAAATTGCAGGTCATCCGGGTCTACCGAGAATCGCAGAACAGGGTAGATTTAGTGGGCGAATCAGGTTCGCTGGGCTCGCTCATCGCTAATACTCGGTGGCGCGCCACGGTGTGCTCGGTGTGGAAAGTCTCACACGGGGAATCTTTGGGTCGGGAGCAGGGGATGCTTTGATTTGTGGATAGATGGGGCATCGAGTGAGGATTGTCCGCAGAGGTCGATTAGGTTGCGCCGGGGATCGAGAATCGTGCTCAGTCGGGAGGGATGGTCGCAGCCACCTCAGAGGGCCGTGGTGCGGCCGGGGAGGTAATAGATCCGGTAGAGGCCGTGGAGCACCGGCAGAGGTGCGGCTGGTGCGAGAGGCGAGACGACTGGATTGGTCTATGCGGTGAGGCATCGAGAGGAGGGCGACGCACCGGACGTCATAACCGGTACGTTCTTAATCTTTGGACTACCTTATAATGCTTTGATAGATGTGGGATTGACGCATTCATATGTAGCCAGTAGCATAGTGGAAACCATGAACTTAGACTCTGAGACTGCTTCTAGGAAGATGACAGTGATAAGCCCTCTAGGTCACTCTGTAGAAGTAAATAAACTGTATAAGGATGTACCCCTAGAACTTCAAGGGGTCGTGTTTTTGGCTAGCTTGATGGAACTACCGTTTGGAGAGTTCGATCTGATTCTTGGGATGGATTGGTTGGTAGAGTATCAAGCTAGTTTGGATTGCGCAGCTAAGCGTATGGTGTTGAAGACAGTGGAAGGCGAAGAGGTGGTGATGATAGGTAATAGGAGAGATTACCTATCCAATGTGGTCTCTGCACTGAAGGTGGAGAAAATGGTTAGGAAAGGTTGTGAGGCATTCATGGTACATGTCGTGCTCTGGGAGCTAAGAATTCAATTTGTGGAGAGTGTCAGAGAACCGTGAGGGAATTTCTTGATGTATTTCGGAGGAACTTAGAGTGTGCCTCGGCACCGTGAAGTTGAGTTTGGTATAGATCTACTGCCAGGAACCGCGCCAGTATCTATTGCTCCATATAGGATGGCGCCAAAAGAATTGGTGGAGTTAAAGGCACAAATTCAGGAATTATTAGACAGGGGTTTCATCCGGCCGAGTATATCTCCTTGGGGAGCACCTGCGCTCTTTGTTAAGAAGAAAGACGGTACAATGCGGATGTGCATAGACTATCGCCAGCTGAACAAGTTGACGATAAAGAACAAGTATCCGTTGCCCAGGATTGACGACTTGTTTGATCAACTTAAGGGTGCATCAGTTTTCTCTAAGATAGATCTCAGATCAGGGTATCATCAACTCAAGGTGAAGGAGGCTGATATTCATAAGATGGCATTTCGTACCCGGTATGGGCATTACGAGTTTCTAGTGATGCCATTTGGGTTGACTAATGCGCCGACAGCATTCATGGACATGATGAATCGGGTGTTCGATCGTATTTGGATCGATTGGTCGTAGTGTTCATAGACGACATCTTGGTGTACTCGAAATCTGAGGAAGAACATGACGCGCATCTTCGGGTGGTTCTACAGGTTCTGAGAGAGAAGCAGTTGTTTGCCAAGTTTAGTAAGTGTGAGTTTTGGCTTAAGGAGGTAACTTTCTTAGGTCATGTAGTATCAGCTGAGGGGATTAAGGTGGATCCTCACAAGATCGAAGCGGTGTTGGATTGGAAACCACCGAAGTCGGTTGCAGAGATTCGAAGTTTTCTGGGTTTGGCAGGATACTACAGGAGGTTCGTGAAAGGTTTCTCTTTCATTGCAGCGCCACTGACTAAGCTGTTGAGAAAAGGGGTTCCGTTTGTATGGTCTAAGAAACAACAAGAAAGCTTTGACAAGTTGAAGAAGATTTTGCTTGAGGCTCTAATTTTGATTCAGCCGGAGGCAGGAAAGGAATTCACGGTCTATTGTGATGCATCGCATACTGGCTTAGGGTGTGTGCTGATGCAAGATAGAAAAGTTGTAGCGTATGCATCTCGACAGTTGAGGCCTCATGAGGGTAACTATCCGACACATGATTTGGAATTGGCTGCAGTGGTTTTTGCTTTAAAGATATGGAGGCATTACTTGTATGGGGAAAAGTCGATAGTTTACACGGATCACAAGAGTCTGAAGTATCTCTTGACTCAGAAAGATCTAAATTTGAGGCAGCAAAGGTGGATCGAGTTGTTAAAGGACTACGACTGCTCGATTGAGTACCATCCGGGTAAGGCTAACGTAGTAGCTGATGCGTTGAGCCGTAAGGTGGTAGCGGACTTGCGAGCAATGTTTGCTCACCTTAGTCTTTATGACGACGGGAGTCTTTTGGCGAATTGCAAGTAAAGCCGAATTGGATTGATCGAGTTAAGGAGAAAGCGGTGTGGATGAGGTTTTGAGTGCTCGTGAGGTTGCAAGTGCGAGAATGGTGAATCGAGGGTTCTGACTTGGGTAGTGGTGGAGTATTGTGTTTTCAAGGAAGGTATGTATGCACGAGGGCGTCGAGTTGAGACAGCGGATTCTTCAGGAGGCTCATAGTAGCCCATACGTTATGCATCCTGGAGGCGATAAGATGTATCGTGATTTGAGGAAACGATTACGGTGGCGGCCGTCTTAAGTGGAAGTAACATGAGTTTGTGGGAAAGTGTTTGACATGCCCGGCAAAGTTAAAGCCGAGCATCGATTACCGTCGTGGTTGTTGCAAACGGTAAAGATTCCATGATGGAAGTGGGAAAGGATTACGATGGACTTCGTTAGTGGGCTTCCCTTACGCCTAGTAAGAAGGACTCAACTGGGTGATTGTGGACCGTTTGACTAAGTCACTCATTTCATACCGGTAAGGGTTGATTATTCGCTCCAGTTAGCCAAGTTGTATGTGGCGAGAGATAGTAAGGTCGCATGGAGTGCAGTGTCAATCATTTCGGATAGGGATCCCGAGTTCATGTCGAGGTTCGGAAAGCTTTACATCGGGCTTTGGAGTGCGAGGTTGGATTTCAAAGACGGCTTTTCATCCATGTCGATGGAGCGACCGAGAGGGTAATCCAGATTCTAGAGGACATGTTAAGAGGTTGCGTTCTGGATTTTAGCGGTAGTTGGGAGGAGTATCTACCTTTGGCAGAGTTCGCTTATAACAATAGTTATCAAGCGAGTATTCAGATGGCACCATATGAGGCACTATATGGTCGGAAATGTCGTACTCCTACATGTTGGACAGAACTAGGTGAACGGCAGATGTTGGGTCCAGAGTTAGTGGCAGAAATAGAGGATAAGGTTAAGGTGATTCGGGCTCGTCTTAAGGAAGCGTTAGACTGGCAGAAGTCTTACACTGATCTTAAGCTTAGGGATATAGAGTATGCAGTGGGTGATAAGGTCTTTCTGAAGGTATCGCCATGGAAGAAAGTGTTGAGATTTGGGCAAAAAGGCAAGCTAAGCCCTAGGTTTATTGGGCCGTATTCGGTGTTAAAGCGAGTGGCACCGGTAGCTTATCAGCTCGAGTTACCAGCAGAGTTAAGCCAGATTCACGATGTCTTTCATGTTTCAATACTTAGGCGCTATCGATCAGATCCGTCACATGTTGTGCCAGTTGCGGAGATAGAGGTGAGCCCTGATTTGTCTTTCGAGGAGGAGCCAGTATGGATCGTGGATTGGGATGTCAAGGTTCTGCGTAGGAAGTCGGTACCCTTGGTAAAAGTATTATGGCGGAACCATGGTACGGAGGAGGCCACGTGGGAACCCGAGGATGTGATGCGGCAGGAATACCCTCAACTCTTCTGATCAGGTAATTTCGAGGTCGAAATTATTTTTAAAGGGGGTAGAATTGTAACATCCTTAAATCGGGGTCTCTGCATTTTGCATGTGTTTGCATATGATGGTATGTCTGCTGTGTTTGCTTGAGATGTTTTGGGGTCTAGGCATGACCTTGGGTAAGGCCTGGGTCATGGCCAAAAAAATTGTTTTAAGTGTTTAGTGGGAGGAAGCTAAGGGAGTAGGGGTTAAAAGAATTTATTGGGAGGTTGTGACACAAAGAACCAAGTGGCAAAGTGGAAAAGAAGGCGCCACTAAGGTGTCAGGAAGGTGACGCCACATTCAGGGAAGGAGTGCTTGGGTTCGAGCGGCGAGAATTGCACTTCACCCGCTTATTCTTTTCACGCCTAAACAGGAAGTGGAGTGCTCGGGATGGACTCTCGGAAGATAAGGATGGAAGGGGTCAAACGAATTTGAAATGATGGAAGGGAGGAAATTTAGGAGTTTGAATTATTTCAAACTCATTTGAAGGAGTTGGCCGAATTTTGGACTTTGGGGAAGGAGGTGTAATCGGTTTTGGGTTTATTGGGGAGTGGCCAAATGTCTATGGTGGTTTAAGGGAGTATTTCGGCTAGTGAGGAGAGGGTCTTTCTCTTTTCGTTTTAGTGTCATAGCCGAAACACTTGTGCATTATTTTTGAAGAGCCGAACTTGGTAGCTATTCTCTCCCTTTTCTTTTCAGTTCTCTTTGGGTAGCCTATATTGCCGAAACCACCTTTGTTCACCTTTTTCTTCTTCCTATTTTGCTCAAGCCGAAACTTGACCCTCACATCTCCTTCTTCTTTTTCTTTTTCCAATCCTCTTGTGCCGAAATTTCTTCCACTCTTCCTTTGCTGAATCTCTTCTTTTCCATTCTATTTTTCTTCTTCATCTTTCCACTTCTTGGAAAGCCGAATATCTTGCTCACAAACCCCTCTCTTTTTGCGTTATCTCTTCATCATCTCAAGTGCCGAAACTCATCTCTTCTTTGGTTCTCATAGCCGAACCTCAAACTTGGGTGTGGTAAGTTTCGTTACTTCATTTCTTTTCCCTTTTTATTTCTTGTGGTGTATGGCCGAATCTTCTAAGTAGCCTCACCCTCTCTTTTGGTTGTCGATTCCTTTATCTTGGGATGCTAGGGCCGAATCTTTGTGAAAGCCGGAATGATCTTTTGCGTTAAGGAAGGGGTGACGCCAACGTGTAGGTTCTCGATTTTCGTTTGGATTCCGGCTTGGATCTAGATCTTCTAGATGTTCAGAATTTGGTCGTCAACTTAGGTAAGTGCTTTAACGTTTTTGGGATCTGTTTCATATTCTTTCAAAGCCGAAGGCTACTTGTTTCTATGTGATAGTGGTTGGCCGATTACAAGGGAGATCATCACGTAGCTTCGGGATTCGGTTGGAAACCAAATCGGCACTAAGGTAAGGGTTATTTTCATGCGACATATCCTTCGGGATTCCTAGTTTAGCCGAATGGGCTTTTGGTTACTAACAAGTATTGGCCGATTGTAGGAAGGGGGAAAGCAACGTTTCGGGATTTCGCTAGTTTCGCGTAGTTTCGGGTTTCGCTTAGATCTACAAGTAGTCAGGTGTGTAACCTTACACACTTCATTAGTATTACATGTTATTGTGTTAACTGTTATAAACCGATTAGTCATTGAAATAAGTGATTTTGCCTTGTGGGCATGAGCGTGGACTCTGGGTAAGTCCCCTGCTATGTGATTTTTGATATACATCGTCATGTTACCGTTAAATGCTATGCTATGCGTTAATTGCATGATTTCATGATATTATGATACTTATGATTTGGACATGATGATGGGTTTGATGAGAGGAGGGGGAGGATCTATTTGGACTGTCACCAGTGGTTTTGACCACACGACGGGTTGGCCCCGTCTTTGATATTATTATTTGTGACTAAGTCCCAGTGGTTTTGACCACTAGTGGTTTTGACCACATATGGATATTGTGACTCGTCCCAGTGGTTTGGTACCACAGTGGGTTGGCCCCACATGATTGATACGGGATTGTCACCAGTGGTTTTGACCACACGATGGGTTGGCCCCATCACTTGATTTGTGACTACGGTCACCAGTGGTTTTGACCACACGGGGTAGATAAAGGAGATCGGATGGTTAGATAATGGGGTTGCATGATTTGCATGTTCTATTAATGTATTGTGTAAGTGCTATTCTATCGGGTTGGGGATTTATACACTGAGTCTCGGTGACTCACCCCTTCCCTTATATTTTGCAGATGAGGCATAGATCGCGGATAGGGAGCCCGGGAGGACTCGAGGTGGCCATGCAAACTTATTTTCGGGTTTTTGATTTTAAATTACTACTCTAGTTTATCTATTTACTTTAAATTTTGTTTGGTTTTGTAATAAGGCCGCTAAGTATTATTTTGGGTTTTAAATTACTTGCTTTACTTTTTGATGATATTATGCATGTGCTTAACGAATTGATTGCTTAAATAACCGGTAAAAAGCAATGTTTTCAAAATTATACCTCATTTGAGTTTTCAAACCTCACTATCGGGTAACAACATTTACAATATGATTGCAAAGGTAACCTAAATGATTTCCGGATTTAAGTTTCAAACAACTTCAAAGCGAATGGTTTTAACCTGACTATACACAACTTACTCGGAATTTAAAGAATCACATGATATCCAAAAGCTAGTATCGATCAACGGATTTTTCAACCATAAAGTTTTCTGGGTTTAAAGAAGCATCAAAATGATTTCAGCATCACTTTATACACGGTTTTTCAAACACTAAAATGTTAAAGAGTTTTTCAATAAAATTTAACCGGTAACTTGTTTTATTCAAATGTTTTCACTCCGTAACATGCCAGATTCGGTCGTGGTGTGTTGACCGGGTTTGGGGTGTTACAAGGCATCATTGCCAGATGTGATTATCGGTACTTTCACTCTCTATGATACTAATGTGATTGCATTGATAGATCCATGATCAACTCATTCTTATATATGCATGAATTTTGTATCCAGTAAGACTTTACCTGTAGAGTCTACTGAACTTGTGATTAGAGTATTGAACCCCTTAGGAAAATGTGTTTTGGTTGACAAAGTCTGCAAGAATTGTCAGTTAATGCATCGGGATTTCTGTTTTTCGGCTAATCTGATGTTGTTTCCATTCGACGAATTTGACGTAATCTTGGGTATGGATTGGCTAACGATGCACAATGCTATAGTGAATTGTAGACGAAAGAGAATTGAACTGAAATGTCAGAATAATGAGATTATTAGAATTGAATCTGAAGATCTGAACAGTTTGCCAGTTGTAATCTCGTCTATGTCACCGAGAGATTTATGAGAAAAGGGTGTGAAGCTTTATCCGCTTATATACTTGATAACTGAAAGTGACAGAAAGAAAAATTGAAATAGTACCACCAAAAAGTAGTATCCGGATGTGTTTCGGAAGAGTTACCTGGGTTTACCACCTATTAGAGAAGTTGAATTTGGTATTGAATTAGTACCGGGGACAACGCCGATATCGATAGCTCCGTACAGAATGGCCCCGACAGAGTTAAAAGAATTGAAATCTCAGTTGCAAGAGTTAACAGATAAGGGTTTTGCTAGACCGAGTTTCTCTCCCTGAGGTGCACCGGTGTTGTTTGTGAAAAAGAAAGATGGCACGATGAGAATGTGTCTTGACTACAGACAGCTGAATAAAGTGACTATAAAGAACAAATACCCTCTACCACGGATTGATGATTTGTTTGATCAGTTAAAAGGGGCAACAATGTTTTCGAAAATCAATTTGAGATCGGGTTATTACCAGTTGCGAGTTAAAGACTTCGATGTGCCAAAAACTGCATCTAGAACAAGGTATGGACATTATGAATTTTTGGTTATGCCTTTCGGACTAATGAATGCACCTGCTATTTTTATGGACCCGATGAACTGGATTTTCAGGCAGTATTTAGACTGATTCGTAGTTGTGTTCATTGATGATATCTTGATTTACTCTCGTGATGAATCTGAACATGCCGAGCATTTGAGAATTGTGTTACAAACTTTGAGTGATAAACAGTTGTTTGCAAAGTTTAGAAAATGTGAGTTTTGGCTATGAGAGGTTGGATTTCTGGGACATATTGTTTCAGCTGATGGTATCCGGGTTGATCCGAGTAAGATATCCGCGATTATAGATTGGAAGCCTCCGAGAAATGTTTCTAAGGTCCGTAATTTTCTGGAACTGGCGGGATATTATAGACGATTTGTAAAAGGCTTTTTGATGATTTCAACTCCGATAACAAGATTGCTTCAAAAAGATGTTAAGTTCTAGTGGTCAGATAAATTCCAGAAAAGTTTCGAGCAGTTAAAAGCTTTATTGACTGAAGCTCAAGTGTTAGTTCAGCCTGAGTCGGGTAAAGAATTCATAATTTTTAGTGATGCATCGTTAAATGGCCTAGGTTGTGTTTTGATACAGGAAGGAAAAGTTGTAGCTTATGCCTCGAGACAGTTGAAGCCGCATGAAAAGAATTATCTGACACATGATCTAGAATTGGCTGCGATTGTGTTTGCGTTGAAAATTTGGGGCCATTATTTGTTTGGTGAGAAATGTCATATTTATACTAACCACAAAAGCTTGAAATATCTGATGACTTAGAGAGATTTGAATTTGCGACAGTAGAGATGGTTAGAATTGTTAAAAGACTATGACTTGGTAATTGACTATCATCCGGGGAAAGCGAACGTAGTTGCTGATGCTTTGATCCGAAAGTCTTTGTTTGCTTTACATGCTTTGAACACACATTTGGCTTTGTCTGACGATGGTTCGTTAGTAGCCGAGTTGAAAGTGAGACCGTTGTTTATACAACAAATTTATGAAGCTTAAAAGTTTGATAATGATCTGCAAGCAAAATGGGTTCAGTGTGAGTCAATTTCTGATTCAGAGTTTCAAGTTGATTCCGATGATTATTTGAGATTCAGAGATCGAATATGTGTTCCGAGAAATTTAGAGTTGATTCAGATGATTTTGAACGAAGCACATAATAATTGTTTATCAGTACACCCGGGAAGCACGAAAATGTATAATGATTTGAAACAATTTTATTGGTGGCATGGCATGAAACGGGATATCTCAGAATTTGTTTTGAAATGTTTGATTTGTCAGCAAGTCAAAGCTGAGCATCAAGTTCCGTCAGGTTTATTACAGCCTATCATGATTCTTGAGTGGAAATGGGATAGAGTAACTATGGATTTTGTTTTGGGTTTGCCCTTAACTCCGAGAAAGAAAGATGCAATCCGGGTTGTTGTTGACAGATTGACAAAATCAGCTCATTTCATCCCTGTACGTACGGATTACTCACTTGATAAATTAGCTGAGTTGTATATCTCAGAAATTGTTCGATTGCACGGAGTGCCATTATCTATTGTTTCGGATAGAGATTCGAGGTTCACTTCGCGATTTTAGAAGAAATTACAAGAAGCTTTAGGTACAAAGCTGTATTTTAGCACTGCGTTTCACCCTCAAACGGATGGTCAATCCGAACGAGTTATTCATATACTTGAGGATATGTTGCGATGTTGCATTCTTGAGTTTGAAGGTAGCTGGGAGAAATATCTACCACTAATTGAATTTAATTATAACAATAGCTTCCAATCGAGTATAAAGATGACACCGTATGAAGCTTTATACGGTCGTAAATGTCGAACACCGTTGTATTGGACTGAGCATAGCGAGAATAAGATTCACGGGGTTGATCTGATCAGAGAGACAGAAGAAAAGTGAAAGTAATTCGCGATAGTTTGAAAGCAGCACCGGATCGACAGAAATCTTATGCAGACTTGAAATGGAAAGATATCGAGTTTCAGATCGGGGGTAGAGTGTTTCTAAAAGTGTCGCCGTGGAAAAAGATATTGCGGTTTGGTCGAAAAGGGAAATTAAGTCCGCGATTCATCGGACCGTATGAGATTATCGAGCGAGTCGGATCAGTTGCTTATCGACTATCTTTACCGTCTAAGTTAGAGAAAATACATAATGTATTTCATGTGTCGATGCTTCGATGATACCGATTCGACCCTTCACATGTCATTTCCCCTACTGAGATTGAAATTCAATCAGATATGTCATATGTTGAATAATCGATTCGAATTCTAGCTCGTGAAATCAAAGAGTTGAGAAATAAGAGAATTGCATTAGTGAAAGTTGTAATAGCCCGGTTTTAGCTAAATCGGAATAGTGGTTTTGGAACCACAAATTTGAAGTCGTAAAATTATTTTAATATTATTTTTGGTGTTTACAGTATGTTAATTGATATGTGTGAAAGTTTTGTGTGAAAATTTTATTGTTTGCGTGCTCGATTTGATAAAAGGACTTAATTGCGTAAAATGCAAAAATGACTTGCTATTTGTTAAAGTGCTATATTGCTATGTTCTTTTTAATGTGGAGACCTTAAAATGAAATTAGGCCATTAAATAATAGCATGGACGGTAATGGACAACCATTATAAAGTTTTAATATTATTTCATTAAGGTTAATAAGGTAATTAAGTTAATAAATGATAATATAATAAAACAAAAAATTAAAATGGCCATGCATGTTGTTCATATTTTGACCTAAACTACAAAAGAAAAAGAAAGAAAAAGAGCAAGCTAGGTTCAGCCTTGGTTTTCTTTAATTAAGGTATGGATTTTGTTCGGTTTTTGATAATTTTTACGTTTTTGAGATCGTTGCTTCGAATACTAGCTAGCCCATGCTTGAATTTTTGAATTGGTTGTGGATTTTGTGATTTGCCATTGTTGATAGCTTGAGATTTTTGTGGTTTGATGATGAAAAATAAATCTTTGTTGATAGATTATTATGTTTAATTATGTGATTTTTGATAAAAATGTGTATTAAGGATTAAATTGTGAAATTTGTAAATTGAGGGGTCAAAATGTGAAATAAATGAAAGATATGGACTTATAAGAATTAATGGAATATTCGGTCAAGCATGTGTATAAGGAAATTATGTATATTTTGTGTTTTGTGAAATAAGGACTAAAATGTCAAAGTGTGAAATTATAATGGCCAAAGTGTAAAAAGGCCTAATTATGTATTTGTGGATTGAATTGATTAAATGTGTGATTAAATTAGTGAAATTTTTATTAATTTAGATCAAGAAAAGAGGAAATCAGATTTGGATCGTGGGAAATCAAAAGTTGTCGAATAGTCGTTCCGGTTCGTTCGTGTCTGTACGAGGTAAGTTCATAAGTAAATAAATGTTATTAAATAATGTATATGTTTTAAATGTTTCTGAATTGGTATGTATATATTTGACATATTGCTGAATTGATATAAGTATGGTATGACGTGTATCGAGCTCGAATTAATTGAATTACGACGTTCAAAAGCCCCGTATGAACCATAGAAATAGTATAGGATACGTATGTCATGACATTAGGATTTCTGATGTGTGATTCATGTAAAACCATGTTTGGGACATTGGCATCGAAGTGAGAAAACGTGTAAGACCATGTCTGGGACATTGGCATCGTATATGATTCGTGTAAGACCCTGTTTGGGACAGTGGCATCGATATGTGATCGCATGTAAGACCATATCCGGGATATGGCAATGAACGAGCATATTATGTTTTCCGTGTATCCTTAACAATTTCGAATGGTTCAACGGGCAAAGACATGGCAAGACCGGATGTGAGTTCGATTTAAACGATTCAGGTATGTATTAAGTTTATACGAACTTTGAAAGAAAAGGTAAGTGTTGATAATTAAAGTGATTATGTGAACTTTATGAGAATTGGGATTATATATGTATATAGGATTAATTAGGTTTGGTTGTTTCGAAATGAATTATGAATGTTCTTGTGTTAATTTATTTGCTTATGGCTTACTAAGCTTTCAAAGCTTACTTTGTATATTTTTTCTCTGTTTTATAGATATTTAAAGCTAGCTGGAGCTCGGGATCGTCGAGGAACGTCATCACACTATCGATATCTATTTTGGTACCTTGAAAGAAAACTTGTGTTTATGACATATGGCATGTATAGTCTAGCTTGTTATGGTTGGTTTTGAATTGTATATATATAGCTATGCGGAGATGGCTTGATCATGATGCTAGTGTGGTATATATCCGGTCATGGTATAAACTCATTTTGGTAAGTGTGTTTAATGGCAATGTATGCACATATATTATGCTTAAATGGTTGGCTAATTAGGTACGGTTGGTGAAGGCAAATAATGAATATGTTATATGATTGTTTTGGTTGATATGCTTTGTTTGAGGTTCGGTAATGAAAGATCAAAATGTTAGGTTTAATATTTGAGTTGAAAATGTGCCATATTTGTGGTTAAATAATTTGATTTATGATAGATAGGTACTTTGGTATGATTTGCTTCGGTAATAGTGTTTAAAATTGGTAATAGTCATAATTTTATGTGGTTAAATGTAGATGCTTGTTTATGTGTATTATATACGCATGCCTATTATGCCGTGGATGTTTAAATCTAGACAAACATGCATAACATGTGAATTGGTATAGTCATGACTTAATTAATGGAATATGTTAATATTAATTTGGTAAATATACATAGAAAAAGGGCAGTTGCATTTAGGGTAAAATACGTATAATATAAAGACATCAAAGGTATGTAAGGCCATATTGTAATGTTGCTAATGTCACATATGTGATTGGACATTAAGTTGTATACATATTAGTTCGATTTGTTTCATTATGTACATATACTGAAGTTATGAAATGAAATGTTTGATACTTAGCTAATGAAATTATGTACTGTCATATTTTGTTTATATGAAAAGTGAGGATATATGCTTGAATATGATTTAATTATGAAAATGTCATTAATATGATGGATATAGGGAATCGAATATTGAAAGTATTAAATATGTGAACATGGCTTTGATGTATACAAGTTTGGTTCGAATTTGGTAATTATGGAACATGTTCAATTGAGTTTTGATGTATGTTCGAATTGAATTAGTTGAAATTTTGAAATGTGCTTATTTGTGATACATGATTAGTAAGGTATGATTGATTTGAATTGGAATTATGATTCATGCATTCGAATTTAAAATAAATGAATTGTGGATATTCAAGTTTGATAATGTTATAAATGTATCGTTATTCTTTGGTGCATGAAAGGTGATAAATGACTGTGCTGAACTGTGTTTTGTACGGTAATGCCTCGTAACCGTAATCCGACGATGGATACGGGTTAGGGGTGTTACAAAAGTATTATGGCATCGACACGGGGTTGAAGAAGCTACGTAGGAACTCGAGGATGCTATGAGAAATCAATACCCTAACCTATTCACTGGTAAGATTTTCTGGGACGAAAATCCCTAAGGGGGAAGAGTTGTAACAGCCCGATTTTAGCTAAGTCAAAACAGTGGTTTCAGAACCATAAATCCGATATTGGAAAATTATTTTAATATTATTTTTGGTGTTTATAACATGTGATTATATATTTGTGAAAGTTTCGTGAAATAATTTTAGTGTTTGAATGCTTAATTTGAGAAAAAGGACTAAATCGCGTAAAATGCAAAAGTTACATTCTATTTGTTTAAGTGCATAATTACTATGATTTATTAAATGAAAATTCCTTATGGTGATATTAGACCATTGATAGTGGAATTTTACATAAATGGGCATGTATTTGATGTTTTAAATGATATTTAATTAA
Organism: Gossypium sturtianum; assembly: GCA_025698515.1. Lineage (NCBI taxonomy): Eukaryota > Viridiplantae > Streptophyta > Magnoliopsida > Malvales > Malvaceae > Gossypium > Gossypium sturtianum. Next base: position 75,997,625 of record CM046947.1, read on the forward strand.
TGTTAATTTTGTAATTAAATAAAATAATGTATATTAAATAAAACAAAAGATGAAAACATGTTCATCTTTGTTTATTTCAACTGAAAATAGAAAAGAAAACCTAGAATTGGGGAGCTTTAAGTTTCGGCACCTTTGAAGCTTGATTGGTAAGTGTTTTGAGCTCGGTTTTTGATGATTTTTACATTTTTGAAATCGTTGCTTTGTATTCTAGCTAGCCCATGCCTTAATTTTTGAAGTTGTTAATGATTTTGTGAAGTGCCATTGATGAATACTTGAGCTTTTGAATGTTTGATGATGAAAAATGAATATTTGTTGATAGTTACACATGTTTTGTAAAGTGATTTTTGACAAAAATGTCAAAAAGGGATTTAATTGTGAAAAGTGTAAATTGGGTGGATGAAATGTGAAATAAATGAAATTTTTGGGCTGCTAGGGACCTATATGAAATTCATCCAAGCATGAGTATTGTTGAATTGTATGAATTTTGTGTATTTGTGAAATAGGGACTAAATTGGAAAAATTGGAACTTTAGGGGCTAAAGTGTAAAAATGCCTAAATATGTGTTTGTGGACTGAATTGAATGATTTGATGAATAAATGAGTTAATTTTGAATGTATATAGATCAAGAACCAAAGAAATCAGTTTTAGATCGGGGAAAACAAAGGTTATCGAATAGTCGATCCCGTCCGTTTATCCCGAATAAGAGATAATCGAAGCTAGCTCGGACTCGGGGATCATCAGGAACATTGTCACACTATCGATCAACTTGTTGGCACTTTTGGTGCTTTGTAAATATGGTATATAGCATGTATAGGCTAGTGATATGATGATATGTTTTGGTTGTGATAATGGCCATGAGATTTGGCTTGTAAATGGTATATGTTTTAGTATGTATATATAGTCATGAGTAATTGCTCATTTTGTTATGTTTGGAAAGAATGTGGTTATGGTTATATTTGAAATTGGAAATTGATCTATAAGGTGTGATTGAAGTTGTTAGTTTGATTAGTTAAGTGCTTGTGAATTGATGTTTAATGATATAAGTGTAATAGCCCATTATTGCCCGGGCTTAATAAAAATAAAAAATAAACCAGTCTCAATTTACAAAACCAGACCCAATACCCGAGCCCAATACCACAAACAGACTTGACCAAAAACTATGACCCAGACCTAAACAAACTACCCATTTCCCGAATACACCCTGACCCGTTTCTACCCAGTAGCCCAATTAAACCCACTAGCCCAAAACCTACGGGGCCCAAAAGGCCCAAAACCTAAATCAGAAACTAAGGGTTCTGAAACCCTAAGTCTCCTTCGCGCCGCAAGCACACCAGCATCATCCCCAGCCTCGCGCCGCAATCAACGCCTCGCGCTCATGCCAGCCCTCGGTCGCGCCGCGGTTCGCGCGCGAATCGCCCCATCACCGGATCTACTGCCAGCCACCTGTAAAAAAAGGAAAGAAGAGCAGCAAAAATAGCAAGAGAAACGACAAGATCTTGTATTTCCTTTTTCATTTTCTTTATTTCGGGTTATATAAACCCAAAAATAATCTGTAACAAAGGAGAGTATACAGAGAGAACAAAAAAGACAGAAAAAGATACAAAAAAAGAAACTGAAACAAAATACAAAGAATCTTTTTTAAAGGTGATCTTTGATTTATTTTATTGGCGTTATTTCTTATTTTTCGCTTCGATTCAAGCATTTTATTTATAAAATAATATTAAAATAAAAGGGGGAGAGGAAATTACCTTTGAAACGAAGGTTTTTAACCTCTGGCCACCGCCTACGGAGGCGCGTGGCCCATGACGTCCGATGGCCACTTCGGACAGAGGCGAAGGGAGTTTAGAGAGCTTTTTGAATTTTTTTTTTAAAACCTAAGGCTAAATGATTTTTTTTTTCTCAGGGAATTGGTTTGTATACGCTAAAGAAACGACGTCGTTTTGGTGTAGTCAGTTAATGACCAAAACGACGTCGTTTTAAGCAGGGGATTCGCGCGTTGACCCGAATACCCGGGGAGGATCCGCGCGTTTTTGATAAATGGTATAATTGTCAGTTTAGTCCTTCCGCATTTTTTATTTTTTTAATTCCGTTTAATTTCATTTTTTTATTTTTTTAATTCGACCGCGGAAGTTTGTTTTCATTTCAATTTAGCCCTTCAGGCAATTCCAAGGCAAGAGTTCGAACGACGTCGTATAGGAGACGAGGTTTAATTGCCTAATCAGTCCCTACATTATGACATACGTTCAAATCTGGTCCTTTTACACTTTTACCCAGTTTTTTTTTATTTTCTTTTGATTTAATTCTTTAATTTTTTTTTATTCTTTGCATTTTCATTTTTTATTATTTAATATTATATATGTATCAGATTATTATTTATTATACTAAATCATTTTTATTTATTATTTTATTATTATTAATCTTATTTTATATTTTTTATATTATTTAGTGTTTGAATATTATATATATTATTGTATTATATTATTATTTTTTAAATTTTCTGTATAAAATTTGTTTATATCATATAAAATATATTATTTAGATTGTTTATATTATATATCTAATTTTTATAATTACTATATTATATATATTTTGTTTAAAATTTTATATATTATCTATTCATAATTATTTTTTATCATGTATTGATATTTATATTTATATATTAATTTATTAAATTATAAAAGATTGTCCTTTATTTTTTTTATATATACCCTAAGTTCTTTTATCGTTTATATTTAATTGTTTAAGAGATTGTCATGTTCTTTTACCCTTGTCATAATATTCAAATATATCATTCATTTATTTATTCATATATTTGATTTTGTTTATAGAATTTAACATTTATTTTTTAAATTTTTATATCTCATGAAAACTTTAATTTTAGTTACTAATTTTGTATCTCGGATTTATATGTTTGTTATTGCTTAGTATAGTTCTTTTATTTGTTATTCATGATATATTATCTTTCAATTATTTGTATTAGTAATAATTGTTATTATAAATTGTATTTATGGTGAATTATCATTAAGCATGACGATATCTTACTCAAACCATTGTTTTATAAAAAAAACTTTTTAATGCATTTTATTCAAATAGTTTTAAAAATATATGGTGATATCTAATGTTTGGGAACTTAGAGAAGAATTGTGCCCTAACTTACTGGGCTTCAATTTTTCTCGAAGAACTTAAAGAATTGGATATCTTTTCTCTTTTAAAATAAAAACTTACAAATTTCAAATAAAAAGCCTATTCTTGGGAATTCAAAGCGTTGTGTCCTATCTTACTGGGTATGACGTTTTGTGTCTCGAGGTAGGAATTTTCTAAAATAAAGACGTGCTTAGTTTCGAAGTCATGAGATGCTATATCCTAACTTACTGGGTATGGTGTTTTATTTCTTTGAGATAGGTAAGTCTGGGTTTCTTTTCTTCAAATAAAAAGACCATTTTCTAAAGTTTTGTAAAGTTTCAACATTAGGACATGATTTTATCGATTAGGTACCAATTTTTGGGCGTTATGAGGGTGCTAACCCTTCCTCCTACGTAACCGACTCCCGAACCCATTTTTCTTGTTTTTCGTAGACCAAAATCAGTATTTTAAAATAAAGCATTTTTAAGGTGATCCAATCACACCTAAGTAAAAAAAGGATTGGTGGCGACTCCCATTTTCATTTTTAAAAGTTGATCCCCGTTTTTATCAAACATTTTTAAAATGGTTTCGACAGCTTGGCAACTCCACTGGGGACAATAAGAGAGTCAAGCCGTAAAATCAATAATTTCATGTCCTTATGTCTAAATTTAAAAATCTGGTTTAAAAATTATGATCCTTTTTGTCGCATGTGGTCCTATTTTTATAAAATGTTTCTGCATTGCATTGCATGACCGTTGTGGTCGTACCCTTAAGTGGGAGCGAGAAGCTACTCCTTCATGAGGTTTTCACCTCAATGCAGGATAGTAATCGCTTTCGGGATACATCCGTACCTATGTCTTCGTGAATTTTCATCTCCGTGCAGCCATAGGAAAATGTATTCCCCTGAACTGAACTCGGTCTGTATGAGCCTATAATGGGTGAGGATCGAGGAATCTGCCGATTCAGGTACCTCTGTTTTAGAACCAAACCGCATGTAGAAAGCCCTAAGAGCTTACCCTAGGAAGAATTACGCCTAACCCTAGCGATCATATTACACGACCGTTGTGGTCATACCTTTTAAGTGGGAGTGAGAAACTATGCCTTCGTGAGGTTTTCACCTCCGCATGGGCTAGTGGATTACTTTCGGGATACATCCGTACCTATGTCTTTGTGAGGTTTTCACCTCCGCATGGCCATAGGGAAATGTATTCCCCTGAACTGAACTCGATCCATATGAGCCTATAATGGGTGAGGATTGAGGAATCTGCTGGTTCAGGTACCCTCCTTTTAGAACTAAGCCACATATAGTGAACCTTAAGAGCCCACCTTAGGTAGAACTATGTCAAACCTTAGTAGTTACCCAGATAGGTGTTCGTATTATTTTACTTGTTTTATATTCTGCGGTACTAACATGTTGTGTTTTATTCTTTTGTGCATGTCATTTCATATTTTAAGAGGTATCGATTCACGGTCAGTTTCTAAGTTAGAAAGCTGGTTATGGAGAACGAATTCCTTGATAAAGTGGAAGACAATGCAGTCGTCTATATGTGGTTAGAGAAAAGGCAATTAGAGAAAGAAGGGTATAGATTCATTTGAGCAAGAGGGAAATGGGGCAGCGCTAGAATCCCTGCCTCCTCAGCCACTTGTGCCTCCTGATGTTGTTCCAATCAAAGCAGAATCAGATGCAAAGAAGATTGTACGACACCCTATGGAAAGGCGTGGTAACTATACTCACCAATCACTTCAAAGTGAGTGTGTGGAGTACGGATGGACACTTCTACTAGATAACAAGCTTGAGTTTGCTGTTGTACTTGAAGATGTTGCACCTACCAGAAACAATGGAAATGCAAGCCCTGATGGCCAGGATAGCCCAAATGGGCATGAAAAAAAGGAGATTAAGAAGACCGTATCATTCAAGAAATTAGTGGAGCTATCTAGTATTGAAAGGTGGGCTGTTGTGAACTTCTCGGCTCCTCGTTGTGACCCAAACAACATTGTAAGGGATTTGATTCGTTGTGGAGAAATGAAAGGAATTCGTATTGATCCCCATTTGATATATTCGATGAGATGAACCAGAATAGATGTCTTTCACTTGTGGTTAGAGTTGAAAAAATGTTTGAACAGATACAATCTAAACTTCCTGGAGCTCCACAGTTCCTTCTTTGTCCGCACCCTGATAGGAAAAATTCTGATCTTTATGGGCCATGGAAGCGGAAGAATCTTTCTGAGTATGGCATTGTGACTCAGTGTATGGCACCAGCTAGGGTGTATGATCAATACTTTACAAATCTTCTTCTGAAGATCAATACTAAGCTTGGACGGCCTCTTCATCACCATCAAAGCCATAATTCTGAGTTAAAGTCTAGCCTGAACAAGATCGAGGAAATGAAGGGTAAGATTAAAGAGTTAGAAGCAGCATTGCACAGTTGTGAACTTTGGATCGAGCTTCTTGAAACAAGAGAAGGGCGTTGGAAGGAAGAGCTTCACCATTCTCAAGATCAAGTTAGAAGTCGAGATTACCACATGGGTGAAGCAATAGTTTAGATTTGAGAGGTAGCTGATCATCTACAGACTTTAGCATCACAGGCTGATACGTTGAGCATGAAGTATGAGCTGCAGTCTGATCGTAGTCAAGAGCTAGCTTCCTTGCTTGGGAAAATCAAGACCTTAGGACATAGGGCAAAAGCATACTTGTAGTCCGTTTTATGTAAAGGATTTTGTTTTCTAATAAAGTTTTCTAAAATGAAGTTGAATCAGAATCGATACCTATTTGCATTCATGTATTTGCATTACATCATATCATATGCATTTAAGTCCATAGAGAGAGTCTAATTAGTTAAAATTATAACACAGAGAGAGAGAGAGCGAAAGAAAGAGAAGGAAAATCTAGAAGCTGAACACCCCTACGGTACACGTGCCAAATCAAGGAAAATGGATGAAAGATTAGAGCAATTCCAAAGAGACATACAAGACCAGATGCAAGAGAAAATGGAAAAACTCCAACAAGAGATGAGGGACCAGATGTTGGAGGCTCAAAAGAACATGATGGCTCAAATGGCCCAGATGATGAGTGGGATAATGGACAAAGGAAAGGGTCCCCTAGTTAATGCTGAAGACAATGAGGATTTTCCTAGGGGTTTCACCCCACCGCATGTACAACCTGAGGAGTATCCCCAAAGGCCACCTGTCACAATTAGGCCTCAACAGGGGCAAGCTGATACTAGACCACCTATGAACTTCCAGGTCGGCTCAGGATCTAACCCAGGAGATAACCCTGCCAATCCCATTATCCCTAATTTGGACATAGTAGAGAGAGAGGGAATAAGAATTGAATCTTCAAGGAAGTTGGAGGATCGCTGTAGATGGTTAGAAGAAAAGTTCCAAGCTTTAGAAAATGCTGATCATCATCATGGTATTAATGCAAAAGACTTGAGTTTGGTCCCAGATTTGGTGCTTCCTCATAAATTCAAGATGCTAGAGTTTGAAAAGTACAACGGGACTAGCTGCCCTGAAGCCCACATTACCATGTTTTGCATACGCATGACCGGCTATGTTAACAATGATCAACTCTTGATTCATTATTTTCAAGACAGTTTGGTGGGGGCAGCGTCTAGGTGGTACAATCAGCTCAGTCGCGCTAACATTAGCTCCTGGAGAGACTTAGCTCAAGCCTTCATGAAGTAATACAATCATGTCACAGACATGACACCTGATAGAATCACTTTGTAAAACATGGAGAAGAAATCAAATGAAAGCTTCAGCCAGTATGCGCAAAGATAGAGAGAGGTCGCCATGCAAGTTCAGCCACCACTCCTAGAAAAGGAGACTACAATGCTCTTCATCAATACCTTGAAGGCTCCATCCATTACTCATATGATGGGAAGTACTACTAAGAGCTTTGCGGATATAGTGATGGCAGGTGAAATGATTGAAAATGCCATAAGGGGTGGCAAGATTGAAGCAGGGGAAACCACTAGAAGGTCTACTCCTAGGAAAAGGGATGACGAGGTGAATAATACGAGTACATACAACAAAGGGTACTCAAAAGCAATTACTGTTAACCAGCCAAAGGTAATCACTACTGGGCAACAAGGGTCGACAAGACAAGAATCAGGCACCAGGCAAAACTCTGAAAGGCTCGAATTTACGCCAATCTCAATGACGTATAAGGAGCTATATCAAAGTTTGTTTGACGCACATATGGTGTCTCCATTTTATTTGGAACCGTTGCAACCTCCGTTCCCAAAATGGTATAACGAGAATGCCCAATGTGATTACCATGCGGAAATATCGGGGCATTCCATAGAAAACTGCACTGCCTTCAAAAAGGTAGTTAAGAGGCTCATCAAAATGGGAATTGTGAAGGTCGACGATGCATCAAAACCTGATCACTTTGACGAGGCAGTAAATGCGATAATTGAAGGAGGAGACAAGAAAGCTGCGATCCCTTGAAGAAATCGAAAGTGAAGAGGGAATTGGGGAACAATGTTTCCAAACCCTTGGATACTTGGGAGTGTCTTGAATAATGGGATTGTAAAAGAGATCTCTATATTTTTAGAGCTGATCTATAGTAATGTGCAAAACATGCTTGTTGCCTTAAGCCTAGAGGCAATAAGAACTCTTTTGTGAAATAGGCTTATGTCCAGAATTGTTATTTTAATAAAATGCATTTTTTAAAGCAAATATTCTTTTATTCTTTCCATTTGTACTTTCTTTTGTTTTATAATATTCTTTCATTATAACCATACCATACAAATAATCATTCTTTGAATCATTTATTCTTTTGAAATCTTCTTTCGACCCTACACTAGGTCCCCAGATATCAACGACATGAGCGACGTTGTTACTGACTCCCTTTTTTGAATGAGATATGGGTCTAGGGGATCTAAGGACTTTGAAGATGACAGTGATTTTAACTTATCTTCTGATTTGTTAAGAATGATAAAAAATAGACCTTACTTTATAAAGGGTCAGGGGATATTATGAGTCTAGAAAAGGGGTGAAGATTGTAGCCTAGCTCATCACAGAAATAAGGCGAGACATTATTGAGTTATCTTCAAAAATTCAAAGATGTTTTCGCACGATCATATCAGAATATGCCTGGACTACTAAGACGCGGGCTTAACATAAGGATCGGGTACTGCTGATCTACATAGAAAGGGATGGTATCAGCTATGCCGTATTTAAGGAGACAAGATTCATATGCCTTCTCCAGTTCTTCGCAAATTTTCCATATGTGGGGTATGGATGTGATGGGGGCCAATCTCGTCAGAAGTTTTTAGCCAATATTGGTTCATCGTCATGGTCGTCGTTTACTTCACTAAGAAGGTGGAAGTAGCTGCTTATGTCAATGTTATAAGGTTGAAGTCATTAAATTCTCAAAAAAAAAAAGATCAGGCGCCAGCAAAGAATGCCATAAAGGATCACGTTTAATAATGCATAACTGTACAAAGTCAAAGTTTGATTTGTCCAAAGATCGATAAACATATCACAAAGGCAAAGAAAAGCTATTAAAAGGAAAATACGAAAAAAAAACAACAAAAACAACAAAAACTATGGAAGGTAACTAAAAATTGTAAAGATTGGCATAAGAAGCTACCATTTACCCTCTGTCTTATTGAACGTCGATCGAAACCTTTGCTGGGGCAACATCTTACCCATTGGTTTATGGAATTGAAGCTTTTTGCCAATTTAACCTAGTTGAAGAAAAGATTAAAGTTATCCATCACGATCAGATGATGCAAGCTTAAGACAAAAAGGTTCATCCTAGAGAATTCCACGAGGGAACCTGATGTTGAAAAACACCTTTCTTCTATAAAATGATTTTAGAGGAAAGCAGATGCCAAACTGGAAAGGACTTTATTGTAACAACCCAAACCCGGCCCAAACATTACGACCGAATTTGATTTGTTACGGAGAAAAACTTTTTTTGAACACCGTCTTACAACCAATTTAAGTTTTGTTGAAAGCTTCTCGTTTTTGGTTATCTTGCCAAAACTACACTTAGATTTAATTTGGAAATTTAATTAAGTCCGGTTATTATACAAATTTCAAGTGCGCCCGATGGCACGATAAAACATTTTCGTGTTAATTTAAGAAAACATGTGATTTTAATTCAGTTTTAATAATATAGTTTAACCAAAATATCCAACATATAAGAAATAACAAACATAAAGTTTATGGAGGCCTTATTACAACCAGAATAAAAACAACCCAATAAAATAAAATAACTAAGTTTAAAGTTCAGTTTATGCAAGTCCACTGCATGGCCACCTCGAGTCCAACCGGCTCCTCAACCGCCATCTACGAGTCACCTGAAAAATGTTAAAGGAGAAGGTGAGTCACCAAGACTCAGTATGTAACCCTTCCCCCGTATGTAAACAATTTCATACACAGCATATAACCAATCATCATGTACTAAGTCATGCACCCGTCCTAGCCAACCAAACGCCTTTGCCTACCCCATGTGGTACCAAACCACTGGTGACCGTAGTCACAATGTGTTACCAAAACACTGGTGGTGCCAAACCACTGGTGACATATAGTCACGATGTGCTACCAAAGCACGGTGTCCGTGGACACAAATCGGGTGATAGGGCCAACCCATCGTGTGATACCAAATCACCGCGCGGACGATCCCATATCTCAAGTGGGGCCAACCCACGGTGGTGTTAACCACGAGGACGAGTCGCTATGAGGTACCAAACCTGCGGAGGTACCAAACCTCACGGTGACATATAGTCACGATGTGTTACCAAAAAACATGGTGCTCGTCAAGACGAAATATCACCGCCTCTCCACTCATCAATCCCACATCAACATTTATATCACATAATTTATGCTACCATATACTTAATCACATGTACATGTTTTATCATCAACAATACATAGCGTGTACTAGACACACCATGCTTCCCAAAAGCATCTTAAAATATTTCATAGTCAACAAGGACTTACTGGTTCCTTGCTTATACCATTCATGGTATTAATCCCGAATCTACACAGATCCGGTTAGCACACAGTGATTTAGTACATTTAATTAATTATAAGTGTGTATGTACACACCGACACCCTTGGATGCTCTAAATCCCAAAAGAAACGTTGGTCACCACAGATCTACTGATCCCTATATTCGGCCAAATACCTGTGTTAGTACTATGGCCTAATCGGCCAACCAATTAATTTGAGAGGGGTTCCTTGTGAACCCGAATCCTTACCCTCACACTTTTGGATACTAATCGCAATACTTGATTCCCGAATCTGCTCGTCAATCACCATTGATTAGTAAGTAACACTAATAGCCTTCGGCTTTAATCGAATACAAACTAAATGAAATCTTCTTACCACCACTTACCCAAGCCGATTATTAGAGAATAGGAGTTGGGATTGAGTACTTCAAAATCCCGGGATACCTAATGGAATCGGTTCCAAAGAAGAGAAATAGTTAGCCATTACCAACACCAAATCTCGGTTCTTCTTTTCACTCTGGTCGACAAAAATATAAGATTAAGAGAGGAAAGTTTCGGCCCTTCTTACCTTCACCAAATCGACTACCAAAAGAAATCCCGAAAAGTTCTATGCTACTTATGATATTCGGCCAAGAAGCTTCAATATAGAAAGAATTTTCGGCACAAGAAAAGTTGGTAGATTCGGCTATTATGGAAGAAAAATAGTGGAGAGAAAGAAAGGTAGCAAGAGTTTCGGCTAAAGGAGTTGGGAAAAGAAAAGAAAGTTTTTTTCGGTTTTGAAGAGGGTGGAGAAAAGAAAATAGAAAATGGGAGACTCTTTGGGAGAATTCGGCTAATAGAGAAAAGAAACAAAAGAAAATTTGGCACTCCCCCTAGTACCCCTTGCCGTCCACTCTCCTTGCTCAAGGAGTTCAAATTCGGCACAACACCTAAAAATCCTCTTAGCCACTTATTTGATTTAATTCAAAATAGCTTGAATTAATCTCCATAATCCATCAAATATCCCTTTTATCTGCTATTAACATGATACCTAAATAATAATAATAACTAATTAATCCCTTATTATCCTATTATCTAATAATAAAAAAAAGAGTTTAAGGAGAGAAAATCTCTCCCCCTTGTGCCGTCCACTTAAGGAGCAAAAAGAGAGGATTTTGTGACTCGAACCAAGGCTCTCCCTTGCTCCTTGGTGGCGTCACATGCTAGCTCTTAAGTGGGCTCACTTTGCCACTTTTTCTAGGCTCATTTTTTGTGTTAAAATACCCACATCTATTCTTATAACACCCTCCTGCTGATGCTCCTTGCCTTTAAAGTTAAAACTGAAATTTTTCTATCAAACCGGGCACACTCAAAGCCTTAAATTAAGCTCTATTATTCCATTAATAATATCACAGCTGTTCATAACAAGAAAAATAACTAAATTCCAAATATCCCCATTTTTGGGATGTTACAGTTCTACCCCCCTTAAAATAATTTCGTCCCCGAAATTACCTAATCAAAAGAGGTGGGGGTATTGCTGCCGCATCACATCCTCGGGTTCCCACGTAGCTTCTTCCACTCCGTGGTTCCGCCATAGCACTTTCACTAAAGGCACTGCCTTCCTACGTAGAACCTTCACATCTCGGTCTACAATCTGAACCGGTTCCTCTTCGAATGATAAATCCGAATTCACCTCAATCTCTGCTACTGGCACGACGTGCGAAGGATCTGACCGATACCGTCTCAGCATTGATACATGAAATACGTCATGAATCTGATTCAGTTCTGCTGGCAGCTCCAGCTGATAAGCTACCGGTCCTACTCGCTTTACAACTGTATATGGCCCGATGAACCTTGGGCTCAGCTTCCCTTTTCGTCCAAATCTCAACACCTTTTTCCAAGGCGACACCTTTGTAAAGACTTTGTCTCCCACAAAGATACTCCATTTCCTTGCGTTTGAGATCGGCATAAGACTTCTGCCTATCCGATGCTTCCTTGAGACGGGACCGATCACCTTGACTTTGTCTTCCGTCTCGGTTACCAATTCTGGACCCAGAACTTGTCGTTCTCCCAACTCCGTCCAACATGTAGGAGTACGGCATTTTCGTCCATATAGGGCCTCATATGGAGCCATTTGAATACTCGCTTGATAACTATTGTTATAAGCGAATTCCGCTAATGGTAGGTACTCTTCCCAACTACCACTAAAATCCAAGACACAACCTCTTAACATGTCTTCTAAAATCTGTATCACCCTTTCCGACTGTCCGTCAGATTGTGGATGGAAAGCCGTGCTGAAATCTAACCGTGTACCCAAAGCTTGATGCAACGCTTTCCAAAACCTTGACGTGAATCTGGGATCCCTATCTGAAATAATCGATACTGGCACACCATGTAACCTCACAATTTCACCCACATATAGCTTCGCTAGCCTCTGGAGTGAGTAATCCATTCTCACCGGCATGAAGTGAGTGATTTAGTCAAAGCGATCCACAATTACCCAAAGCGCATCCTTCTTGCTGGGCGTAAGGGGTAGCCCACTAACGAAATCCATGGTGATCCTCTCCCATTTCCATTGAGGGATCTTTATCGGTTGAAGTAGTCCCGATGGTAACTGATGTTCAGCCTTAACTTGCTGGCACGTCAGACACTTTCCTACGAACTCCGTTATCTCACGCTTCAACCCAGGCTACCAGAACTGTTTCCGCAAGTCTCCATACATCTTGCTTCCCCCAGGATGCATAGCGTATAGGCTGCTATGTGCATCTTGGAGAATTTTCTGCCTTAATTCTGTATCCCTTGGCATACAAGCTCGTCCTTGAAAACAAAGCACTCCATCACTAGACAGACTGTACCCTTCCAAACCACCATCCTGAACTTGTACCCTCTTAGCGCTCAAGCCTTCATCCACTAACTGCTTTTCCTTAATCTCCTCAATCCATGTTGGCTTTACTTGGAGTTCCGCCAAAAGACTCCCATCATCATATAGACTCAACCGAGCGAACATTGCTCTTAAGTCCGTCACCATCTTCCGGCTCAATGCGTCCGCTACCACATTAGCCTTACCCGGATGGTACTCGATCGAACAATCGTAGTCCTTTAATAGTTCAATCCACCGACGCTTTCTCAGATTCAGATCCTTCTGAGTCAGAAGATACCTCAAGCTTTTGTGATCTGTGTAGACTATCGACTTCTCTCCATACAGGTAATGTCTCCATATCTTCAGAGCAAAGACGACTGCCGCTAATTCCAAGTCGTGCGTTGGGTAGTTAACCTCATGCGGTCTTAACTGACGGGATGCATAGGCTACTACCTTCCCTTCCTGCATCAACACACATCCCAAACCAGTGTGAGATGCATCACAATAGACGGTGAATAACTTTCCTGCTTCAGGCTGTACCAAAACCGGAGCTTCCGTCAAAATTTTCCTTAGCTTATCAAAGCTTCCTTGCTGCTTCTCCGTCCATACAAATGGAACACCTTTCCTTAGTAACTTAGTTAACGGCGCTGCTATTAGAGAGAATCCTTCCACGAATCTCCGATAGTATCCTGCTAAACCCAGAAAACTTCGTATCTCAGCCACCGACCTAGGTGGTTTCCAATCCAATACTGCTTCAATCTTGCGAGGGTCTACTCTAATTCCTTCCGCCGAGACCACGTGCCCTAAGAAAGCTACTTTCCTCACCAAAATTCGCACTTCATCGAATTTGGCATATAATTGTTTCTCCTCAATACTTGCAGAACTATCCGTAAATGCTTGTCATGCTCCTCTTACGTCTTTGAATAAACCAATATGTCGCCTATGAACACCACGACGAACTGGTCCAAGTAATTGTTGAAATACTCTATTCATCAAGTCCATAAATGCCACGGTGCATTGGTCACCAATGGCATCACCAAGAACTCGAAATGCCCATACCGAGTTCGGAATGCCGTCTTGTGAACATCGACCTCCTTCACCCTTAATTGATGATAAACGACCTAAGGTCAATCTTTGAGAATACCGACGCACCTTTCGGTTGGTCAAACAAATCATCGATCCGAGGCAAGCGGATACTTGTTTTTGATCGTTAACTTGTTTAATCGGCGGTAGTCGATGCACATCCGCATAGAATCGTCCTTCTTCTTGACAAACAACACAGGTGCTCCCACGGAGATATACTTGGTCGAATAAACCCTCTATCCAAGAGCTCACGAATTTGAGCCTTTAGCTCCACCAATTCCTTTGGTGCCATTCGGTATGGTGCTATAGACACAGTGCCGTTCGGTGTAGCAAGTCTATACCGAATTCGACTTCTCGATCCGGAGCGCACTCGGAAGTTCTTCCGGGAATATATCGCCAAATTCCCCAACCGTTCGGACCTTTCCAACTACTAACCCCTTAGCTTCCAAAGCTGATTTGAACCAAATACGCCTCACAACCCTTCTTGACCATCTTTTCAGATTTTCAAGGCAAAGTCACTACATTGGATAGGTAGTTCCTTCTATCTCCTATCATAACGACTTCATCACCTTCAGCCGTCTTAAGAACCATGCGCTGGGCGCGCAATCCAAATTCGCTTGATACTTAACCAAACGGTCCATTCCAAGGATCAAATCGAACTCCCCAAATGGTAGTTCCATTAGATCGCCTACAAATACTACCCCTTGAAGTTCTAGGGGTACGCCTCTATATAGTCTATCTACGACTACGGAGTGACCTAAAGGGCTAACTACAGTCATCTCCCTAGAAGCAGTTTCAAAGTTTAGGTCCATAGTTCCTACCACACTACTAGCAATGTACGAGTGCATCGAGCCCACATCAATCAATGCAACATAAGGAAAACCAAAAATTAGAAACGCATCGGTTATGACATCCGTGCGTCACCTTCTCGCGACACCTCATTTGCGCAAACTAAGCCAGCCGCCTAGCCTGCTGTGTTGCCCGAGCCTGCGCCTTGAGTTCCACGACCTCGGTTAGGACCGTTGTTTCTCTGCCATTACCACGACCCTCCGTGGTCCCACACTTCTATTCTCGAGCACGATTCGCCTCCGGCTAATTCTTAGCTAGCTTCTAGGACAATCTCGACACGATGCTCCAAAGACCCACACTCAAAACATCCTTTATCACCGGTCCAACAACCTCCCAATGGGTCTTTCCCCAGCGATTACATCGAGTTGGCCTCGATTAGTAGTCGTGGGCCTTGCCACTTTGATTTGGCCCACTCGGCCTAGCCTTTTCTCGAGCACTACCGCTTGATCCGGTTGACCCAAATCCTCTTTTCGATTATTCCTACTATAGCTTTGCCTCACGGCCTCCTTGATCCCTTCGGCTACCTTAGCCTTCTCCACTAGGGATGAGAACTCACGAACTTTCTTTGTGGGGCAATCAAGAACCTTAAATCATCTCTGAGTCCGTCCTCAAAGCGGACACACGGCGCTCATGTTCGATTGCCACGATGCCTCTAGCATACCTACTCACCTTAAAAATTCCGCCTCATATTCCGACACGGACTTAGTTCCTTGCACTAATCCGAGAAAAGCCTTTCTCTGGCGTCGATGGTGTAGCTGGTACCCACATACTTCTTCCGATAGGTGGTTCGAAATATTCCCAAGTCAATTCATCTCATTGTAGCCCCATCTCGAACCGTAAGCCACCACCGTCACGCTTCATCCTTTAGAAGCGACACACGCGCCTTTCGACTTTTCTTCCTCGGTCAGTCAAGGTCATCCATGATTCTTTCGGTTGACTCTAGCCGAGATTCCACGTGACCGAGTGCCACTCGACGACACACCTCGGAATACCTCCGCTCCGTTAGATCGGAGTCGCTCGGGGACAGATTTACGAGCTCCCACATTTCCACCCACCCCGACCACCATCTCCAAGACTCGCAACACGACTATGATACGCGCTCGCCACCGGCCCGATCCGGCTCCTCGCTCTAAAAGTAGGAGGTGGTGGTGGCGGTGGTACCTCATTTTCCGAACCTTGTCCCGACTGACGGGTTCGGCACAATCGTCATCCTACCCTACCACGTCCACGGCGCCCACGTCCTCTAGAACTCATCCTATCTACCGCGCTTTTAATCTGATTAAGAAAAATTTTATGCGTTAGCATTTGTTTCACTTTATTACTCGCGAAGAAATTTTATGGATAAGGTTTAATCAGAGATTCTTTCGAGCAAACAATGTTTCAGTTTCCTATCCTAGCTCACACAAAGAAGTTCATGCATCCATTCCTTAATACTTTCCATACCTATTCGCTCATCGGACATTTCTGCCCATTTCTAACCCAAGGGTATTTTCGTCTTTTTCCTACAGGGGCATTTTCGTAATTTTCCAGAACCAAAATATTTTGCTGATGATTTTCAAAGCAAGATTTTTGAATGTCTGTAAAATCATTGAAATTTTTGGGCAAAACCATTGAATTAATATTTTATGGGTCAGGGGCATTTTGGTAATTTTACTCCTAAGGGTATTTCTGTAATTTTCCACAAGTCAAGTTTTCCGAGAAAAACGTTGTAAAAGTAATGTTCTAGGGTTTGAGAAAGTTATTGGACAAGTTTTGAAAACATTAGGGTTTGTTGTTTCATTCTATTTCGAAAACATGGCTAATTCCCTTTTCGGGTTTTAATCATTGTGTTTAGCCTATGACCGAGCCCTCCCGGTCGGGGTGAACCAAAGCTACGCACCAGCGTAATTCGAGTGAAGAGGAGGTGGGTCACGCGGACCGCTTAAATACCAAGCTCTCACCGAACCTTTCTAGACATGCGCACGAGAGGTTACCACACCACCGAGCCCCTCCGAGTTAGGGTGAACTGAAGCTACGCACTGGGTAGGATACTGCGAAGAGGAGGTGAGTCACGAGGACCGCTTAAATACCGTGCTCTTCCGGATCCAATCCTAGACATGCGCATGGGGTTACCACACCTAGCTCATTGACTAAGTCATAGGTTGGTTTAGTTCCTTAAGTCTTATGCTTCATTTGTGTTTGAGTAATCTAACCTTAGGGTCCAAGTCCTATAAGTCTATCTACGTTCCATGCTTCCTACCCTTCTACGAATATAATTCACCAAGAGGTTTAGATATACTTACTCGGGCGGATTGGTGCAGGAGACTCGGGCCATGCTGTTCAAAAACCAAAAATCATTCCATAAGGCCTACCAAAACATTTTTGAGCCTTGGGCCCCCACAGCCGAGCTTTGAACTGGGCTCTGATACCAATTTGTAACAACCCAAACCCGGCCCAAACATTACGACCGAATTTGATTTGTTACGAAGAAAAACTTTTTTTGAACACCGTCTTACAACCAATTTAAGTTTTGTTGAAAGCTTCTCGTTTTTGGTTATCTTGCCAAAACTACACTTAGATTTAATTTGGAAATTTAATTAAGTCCTAAGTTATTATACAAATTTCAAGTATACTGATGGCACGATAAAACATTTTCGTGTTAATTTAAGAAAACATGTGATTTTAATTTAGTTTTAATAATATAGTTTAACCAAAATATCCAACATATAAGAAATAACAAACATAAAGTTTATGGAGGCCTTATTACAAACGAATAAAAACAACCCAATAAAATAAAATAACTAAGTTTAAAGTTCGGTTTATGCAAGTCCACCTGCATGGCCACCTCGAGTCCAACGGCTCCTCAACCGCCATCTACGAGTCACTGAAAAATGTTAAAGGAGAAGGTGAGTCACCAAGACTCGATATGTAACCCTTCCCCGTATGTAAACAATTTCATACACAAAGATATAACCAATCATCATGTACTAAGTCATGCACCCGCCCTAGCCAACCAAACGCCTTTGCCTACCCCATGTGGTACCAAACCACCGTGACCGTAGTCACAATGTGTTACCAAAACACTGGTGGTGCCAAACCACCTTTGGTGACATATAGTCACGATGTGCTACCAAAGCACCGTGTCCGTGGACACAAATCGGGTGATGGGGCCAACCCATCGTGTGATACCAAATCACCGCGAGCGATCCCATATCTCAAGTGGGGCCAACCCACGGTGGTGTTAACCACAGGGACGAGTCGCTATGAGGTACCAAACCTCCGGAGGTACCAAACCTCACGGTGACATATAGTCACGAGTGTGTTACCAAAACACCGGTGCTCGTCGCCACGAAATATCGCCCCTCCACTCATCAATCCCACATCAACATTTATATCACATAATTTATGCTACCATATACTTAATCACATGTACATGTTTTATCATCAAGCAATACATAGCGTGTACTAGACACACCATGCTTCCCAAAAGCATCTTAAAATATTTCATAGTCAACAAGGACTTACCTGGTTCCTTGCTTATACCATTCATGGTATTAATCCCGAATCTACACAGATCTGGTTAGCACACACAACAGTTTAGTACATTTAATTAATTATAAGTGTGTATGTACACACCTGACACCCTTGGATGCTCTAAATCCCAAAAAGAAACGTTGGTCACCACAGATCTA
The DNA here is from genome assembly GCA_025698515.1 of Gossypium sturtianum. NCBI lineage: Eukaryota > Viridiplantae > Streptophyta > Magnoliopsida > Malvales > Malvaceae > Gossypium > Gossypium sturtianum. The sequence goes on from CM046947.1 coordinate 76,016,158, forward strand.
CTGATCCCTATATTCGGCCAAATACCCAGGTTAGTACTATGGCCTAATCGGCCAACCAATTAATTTGAGAGGGGTTCCTTGTGAACCCGAATCCTTACCCTCACACTTTTGGATACTAATCGCAATACTTGATTCCCGAATCTGCTCGTCAATCACCATTGATTAGTAAGTAACACTAATAGCCTTCGGCTTTAATCGAATACAAACTAAATGAAATCTTCTTACCACCACTTACCCAAGCCGATTATTAGAGAATAGGAGTTGGGATTGAGTACTTCAAAATCCCGGGATACCTAATGGAATCGGTTCCAAAGAAGAGAAATAGTTAGCCATTACCAACACCAAATCTCGGTTCTTCTTTTTCACTGCAGTCGACAAAAATATAAGATTAAGAGAGGAAAGTTTCTACCCTTCTTACCTTCACCAAATCGACTACCAAAAGAAATCCGAAAAGTTCTATGCTACTTATGATATTCGGCCAAGAAGCTTCAATATAGAAAGAATTTTCGGCACAAGAAAAGTTGGTAGATTCGGCTATTATGGAAGAAAAATAGTGGAGAGAAAGAAAGGTAGCAAGAGTTTCGGCTAAAGGAGTTGGGAAAAGAAAAGAAAGTTTTTTCGGTTTTGAAGAGGGTGGAGAAAAGAAAATAGAAAATGGGAGACTCTTTGGGAGAATTCGGCTAATAGAGAAAAGAAACAAAAGAAAATTTGGCACTCCCCTAGTACCCCTTGCAGTCCACTCTCCTTGCTCAAGGAGTTCAAATTCGACACAACACCTAAAAATCCTCTTAGCCACTTATTTGATTTAATTCAAAATAGCTTGAATTAATCTCCATAATCCATCAAATATCCCTTTTATCTGCTATTAACATGATACCTAAATAATAATAATAACTAATTAATCCCTTATTATCCTATTATCTAATAATAAAAAAAAAGAGTTTAAGGAGAGAAAATCTCTCCCCCTTGTGCCGTCCACTTAATGAGCAAAAAGAGAGGATTTTGTGACTCGAACCAAGGCTCTCCCTTGCTCCTTGGTGGCGTCACATGCTAGCTCTTAAGTGGGCTCACTTTGCCACTTATTCTAGGCTCATTTTTTGTGTTAAAATACCCACATCTATTCTTATAACACCCTCATGCTGATGCTCCTTGCCTTTAAAGTTAAAACTGAAATTTTTCTATCAAACCGGGCACACTCAAAGCCTTAAATTAAGCTCTATTATTCCATTAATAATATCACAGCTGTTCATAACAAGAAAAATAACTAAATTCCAAATATCCCCATTTTTGGGATGTTACATTTATGTTGTAAAGAAGACCTGTTTTGGAAGAGCATTGATATTTACCGAGACGGATGGCAAAGACTTGCCCAATCCAGTGAATTTAGGCCTGAAAGAGGAAAGACCAAGGTGAAAACCCGTAAAGGGTGCCTCGAAATCAAAAAAAAAAAGAAGAAGAAGAAGAAGAAGAAAAAAGAAAGAAAAGGGAGAGGCCAAGGCGAAAACCCGCAAAGGGCGCTTTGAGACCAAAGGGACTTTGAGCCAAAAACCCGAAAAGGGCGGCTCAAATTTTGATCAAAAGAGGGGCATACAGTAGTCTTGCTACGCTTGAATTGACAATGAAGAAGTATGTTACATCTTGGGGCATCGACAAAGTACTTCAGATCCCTTAAACACATATTGAGCTTAAAATGGTCCTCGAGAAGTTTGAACAGAGAAGCTCAGGCTGCGATATCTGGGGCACCTATCTTCTATCTTACTCATTTTTGAATTTGTTATCTTTGATTACTTTATTCTTTTCAAGATACACCCAAATCAATTTTCTTTTATTGCCTTGGTGATATTTGATTAACTTATTTGTTTCGAGCCATGCTCCTGATTAATTTCTTTCTCGTCCATTTTTGTGACCTTTTTCAAGCATTTTATATTGAAATAATGATTAATGGACTAATAACACTTTCATAAAAGGAGTTTCGCATATTACTCTGAAAACTTCTAAATAATATGAGGAATCTGAAACATGACTATTGTTCAGAACTCACCAAGCCTAAGGGTTGGAAACATTGAAAAATGATTATCTCTTCGGATTCTTATTGATAAGACAATTTCATTGGTGATACCATATCGATAAATGACAAACAAGGTCAATCCAAGTGTAAAAGGGGATCATTGTCGGGATACCCCGCATTCATGTAAATTTCAGACACATACATCTGGTTATTACACCCAGGGAATGGTGTAATAGATCAAATTGATTGAAAGTGATACAAGTTCTGTACCTCTGAGTGGTAACAGAAGGATGGAAGAAACCAAATGTTATTTCCCTGAAGTTGCAGTGGGAGGTACCAACTTCATGTCCCAAGGTTCAAGTGGAGAGGACTCAGAATTACCATGGGGCAAATTATTTGAGTAGAATATGATTGATACTTTAAGAGGAACGAAGATGAAACCTTGACGGATAAATAAGTGATGACACCTGAAATAGGAATCATTTTTCATAACATTTTCGCATCATAGCATGTCTAATTAGGAGCATTTGATTCATTTCGATCAAAGCATCCTAATTATTATACATAAGCATTCAACAGGTTATGTCCTCTAGAGGAGAATGTAGTAAGATTGAAGAAATTAGTCTGGCGCCCCTGAGTTTGCAGGGAGCAGATTAAAAAAGCAGATTTGGCATTCCTGAGGTTGCAGGAAGCAGATCGAAGACATTAGTCTGGCGTCCATGAGTTTGCAGGGAGGAGATTAAAAAAGTAGATTTGGCATTCCTGAGGTTGCAGGAAGCAGGTCGAAGACATTAGTCTGGCATCCCTGAGGTAGCAGGGAGCAGATTAAAGCAGATTTGGCATTCCTGAGGTTGCAGGAAGCAGATCGAAGACATTAGTCCTGGCGCCCACGAGTTTGCGAGGAGCGATTTAAAAAGCGATTTGGCATTCCCGAGGTTGGGAAAGCAGATTGAAGACATTAGTCCAAGGCCCCGAGTTTGCAGGGGAGCATTAAAAGCAGATTTGGCATTCCCGAGGTTGCAGGAAGCGGATCGAAGACATTAGTCTGGCGTCCCTGAGTTTGCAGGGAGCAGATTAAAAGCGATTTGGCATTCCTAAGGTTGCAGAAGCAGATCGAAGACATTAGTCTAGCATCCACGAGGTTGCGGGGGCAGATTAAGCAGATTTGGCATTCCTGAGGTTGTAGGAAGCAGATCGAAGACATTAGTCTGGCGTCCCTTAGTTTGCAGGGAGCAGATTAAAAAAGTAGATTTGGCATTCCTGAGGTTGCAGGAAGCAGATCGAAGACATTAGTCTGGCACCCCTGAGGTTGCAGGGAGCAGATTAAAAAAAACAGATTTGACATTCCTGAGGTTGCAGGAAGCAGATCGAAGACATTAGTCTGGCATCCCTGAGTTTGCAGGGAGCAGATTAAAATAGCAGATTCGGTATTCCTGAGTTTGCAGCGGAGCAGATCAAAAGATAGTAGATACTGCCTTCCTGAAGTCGCAGTGAAGCAGATTGAAGCTATCAAACTTACTGAAATCAAGATGAAGTTTCAAGTACCCCTGAAGATACAGTTGGGATTGGAAGCCGTTTGAAAAAGGCGAGGATCAAGAAGTCGAGGCTTGGCAAAGACTGGGCAAAAATGGGCCCTTTTATCGTCTTTGCTCTATTCTTGTTACACGACAATGAGCAAAGAGGGGCAGCTGTAATAGCCCATTATTGCCCGGGCTTAATAAAAATAAAAAATAAACCAGTCTCAATTTACAAAACCAGACCCAATACCCGAGCCCAATACCACAAACAGACTTGACCCAAAATTATGACCCAGACCTAAACAAACTACCCATTTCCCGAATACACCCTGACCCGTTTCTACCCAGTAGCCCAATTAAACCCACTATCCCAAAACCTACGGGGCCCAAAAGGCCCAAAACCTAAATAAGAAACTAAGGGTTCTGAAACCCTAAGTCTCCTTCGCGCCGCAAGCACACCAGCAGCATCCCCAGCCTCGCGCCGTAATCAACGCCTCGATCTCACGCCAGCCCTCGGCCGCGCCGCGGTTCGCGCGCGAATCGCCCCATCGCCGGATCTACCGCCAGCCACCTGCAAAAAAAGGAAAGAAGAGCAGCAAAAATAGCAAGAGAAACGACAAGATCTTGTATTTCCTTTTTCATTTTATTTTTTTCGGGTTATATAAACCCAAAAATAATTTGTAACAAAGGAGAGTATACAGAGAGAACAAAACAGACAGAAAAAGATACAAAAAAAGAAACTGAAATAGAATACAAAGAATCTTTTTTAAAGGTGATCTTCGATTTATTTTATTGGCGTTATTTCTTATTTTTTGCTTCGATTCAAGCATTTTTATTTATAAAATAATATTAAAATAAAAGGGGGCGAGGAAATTACCTTTGAAACGGAGGTTTTTAACCTCCAGCCACCACCTACGGAGGCGTGTGTGGCGCGTGGCCCATGACGTCCGATGGCCACTCTGGACAGAGGCGAAGGGGGTTTAGAGAGCTTTTTGAAAAAAAATTTAAACCTAAGGCTAAATGATTTTTTTTCTCAGGGAATTGGTTTATATATGCTAAAGAAATGACGCCGTTTTGGTGTAGTAAGTTAATGACCAAAACGACGTCGTTTTAAGCAGGGGATCCGCGCGTTGACCCGAATACCCGGGGAGGATCCGCGTGTTTTTGATAAATGGTATAATTGTCAGTTTAGTCCTTCCGCATTTTTTATTTTTGTAATTCCGTTTAATTTCATTTTTTTTATTTTTTTAATTTGGCCCCGGAAGTTTGTTTTCATTTCAATTCAGCCCTTCATGCTATTCCAAGGCAAGAGATCGAACGACGTCGTATAGGAGGCGAGGTTTAATTGCCTAATCAGTCCCTACATTATGACATGTGTTCAAATATGGTCCTTTTACACTTTTACCCTGTTTTTTTTATTTTCTTTCGATTTAATTCTTTAATTTTTTTATTCTTTGCATTTTCATTTTTTCATTATTTAATATTATATATGTATCAGATTATTATTTATTATACTAAATCATTTTTATTTATTATTTTATTATTATTAATCTTATTTTGTATTTTTTATATTATTTAGTGTTTGAATATTATATATATTATTGTATTATATTATTATTTTTTAAAATTTCTGTATAAATTTTTTTTATATCATATAAAATATATTATTTAGATTGTTTATATTATATATCTAATTTTTATAATTACTATATTATATATATTTTGTTTAAAATTTTATATATTATCTATTCATAATTATTTTTTATCATGTATTGATATTGATATTTATATATTAATTTATTAAATTATAATAGATTGTCCTTTATTTTTTTTATATATACGCTAAGTTTTTTTATCGTTTATATTTAATTGTTTAAAAGATTGTCATGTTCTTTTACCCTTGTCATAATATTTAAATATATCATTCATTTATTTATTCATATATTTGATTTTGTTTATATAATTTAACATTTATTTTTTAAATTTTTATATCTCATGAAAACTTTAATTTTAGTTACTAATTTTGTATCTCGGATTTATATGTTTATTATTGCTCAGTATAGTTCTTTTATTTGTTATTCATGATATATTATCTTTTGATTATTTGTATTAGTAATAATTGTTATTATAAATTGTATTTATGGTGAATTATCATTAAGTATGACGATATCTTACTCAAACCATTGATTTATAAAAAAAACTTTTTAATGCATTTTAGTCAAATAGTTTTAAAAATATATGGTGATATCTAATGTTTGGGAACTTCGAGAAGAATTGTGCCCTAACTTACTGGGCTTCAATTTTTCTCGAAGAACTTAAAGTATTGGATATCTTTTCTCTTTTAAAATAAAAACTTACAAATTTCAAATAAAAAACCTATTCTTGGGAATTCAAAGCGTTGTGTCCTAACTTACTGGGTATGACGTTTTGTGTCTCGAGGTAGGAATTTTCTAAAATAAAGACGTGCTTAGTTTCGAAGTCATGAGATGCTATATCCTAACTTACTGGGTATGGTGTTTTATTTCTTTGAGATAGGTAAGTCTGGGTTTCTTTTCTTCAAATAAAAAGACCATTTTCTAAAGTTTTTTAAAGTTTCAACATTAGGACATGATTTTATCGATTAGGTACCAATTTTTGGGCGTTATGAGGGTGCTAACCCTTCCTCATACGTAACCGACTCCCGAACCCATTTTTCTTGTTTTTCGTAGACCAAAATCAGTATTTTAAAATAAAACGTTTTTAAGGTGATCCCATCACACCTAAGTAAAAAAAGATTGGTGGCGACTCCCATTTTTGTTTTTAAAAGTCGATCCCCGTTTTTATCAAACATTTTTAAAATGGTTTCGACAATAAGTATTTGAATAGGTAAATGATATGGAATTGAGTATTGAAATAGTTGAAATGAATATGGTATGATTTGTTTACTTGGTTGACGGTTTTGGGATGCCTATTGTATGATGAAATGGTACCATTTTGGTTGTTTAGGTGAGCATGAGAAAGGGTGGCAAATTGGCCTTGCAAATGGCCTATTTTTGTCCACACAGGTAGAGACACGGGCGTGTGTCTCAGCCGTGTGCAACACAGGGTCATGCTACACGGTCGTGTGTCCCCTGGTGTTGAAATTGAATTGAAGTCAGTATGCTCCAAACGACCTCACACACGGGCGTGTGACCGGCCATGTGGCACAAGTCAGTATGCGTGTGACTTGGCTGTGTTGCATAAGTCAGTATACCCTACAGGATTAACACGGCCTAGCACACGGCCTGGCACACGGGCGTGTGTGGCCACTTCGAAGGGCACACGGGCTAGACACACGGGCGTGTGGTCGGCTGTGTGACCCAAGTTAGTATGTATGCCCTGTTTCCACACGGCCTGAGACACGGGCGTGTCTGGAGCCGTGTGAGGCACACGGCCTGTTCACACGAGCGTGTGACCCTTATATGTTTGAAATTGTTCTAAGTTTCCAAAATTTTTATAAGTTATCGGTTTAGTCTCGAACCACTTCTAAAGCATGTTTAAGGCCTTGTAGGCCTGTATAAGGGACATAGTGAATATGATTGAGTGGTGTTTGAGAATAAATGCTTAAATGTATAAGTTATGTTTGATAAATAATGTGTATTGATCGGTAATACCTCGTAACCCTATTCTGATAGTGAATACGGGTGAGGGGTGTTACATTACTCATATCAATCCATTTCAAATATGAAATTTATAGATATCAAGAATAATCTTACACCAATACCACAAGATTCATGAAACCATATTCAACAACTCACAATGTGACTAAATCCACAACATCACATATACATGTCATCCCTAGTATAGTAGGATTTTCTAAAACTTTAAACCCTTTCAAATTTTCTTATTTTTATTTGCATTTCATTACTTTCCATTGCATTTACTATCTTTAGCTTAAATAACAACACCAATTCAATTCTTCATTCCCTTTTTCATCATTTTACACTTTAGGTATGAACTTACTATTTCATTACCTTTCCACACCCGTTTCATATGCATAACACACAAGACATAAGCATTTCATCAACCATAGCCACAAGCTAGTGCATATAAACATAGCTCTTTTGGAATTAACCACATGATAAACCATTTCATAAGAAATTACATAATTTAAACCTTACCACACTTTCATAAACACAAGCATATTTCCATTTGGGCACTTACCATTTCAATGCAACTTATAAGTAAACATAATACCAATCAACCAATAGCTTGGCACATGCCTAAGCATTAACAACAACACATGTTAGCATATTTGAACATATTTCATATAAATTCAACATGGATAACAATTTAATCTCAACATGTAACACTTGAGTTTATCACTCGTCTCAACTTACATAATTTCCACGTATCATCATATCAAGGATGTCCATATATGTACATGTCATAATACATATCATTCTCTTACCGTTTCTTATTTGAATAATGCCCGTTGAACCATTTAGAATACCGTTGGATACTCGGGATAGCTCACACATAGTGTGCTAACTCATATAACTGTAATCTGTCAATTCTGTACATGTATGCTCACACAGCCGTGTGAATCGTAATGCTCACACGAAGCTGTGAAAATAGGCCCGCTCACACAGCCGTGGGTTGGAACGCAGCTACACGATGCTGCTCACACGAGCTGTGGAGTATCCGCAACACATGCCGGACCTCAGCCATCAGTAAGATGTTCAGGACCAGCACCCGAATCATGTAAACCCTAATGACATATCATTTGTATCCTATAAATTCCTAAGGTTCAAACGGGGCTCGGTAATCATCGTACGTCATTGAATTTACATCGTTTAATAACACAGTAAATTGCATACTAACATATATATATATATATATATATTGATTTAATTACAATATAATCACATATTAACATTAAATTTGATCAAAATTATACAGAATATAGTTCGTACAAACTTACCTAGCTAAATTGTAGAAATAACAAAGTTTAGGGGCATTTTGGTAATTTTCCATTTTCCTCGATTTTCCACCCGATCTTGATCTAAATTAATAATTTCATTCAATTTATCAATTTAGACAGTAAAACAATGTATTTCATGAAATTTGGTCATTTTGAAATATTTACAAAATTGCCCCTAAAGTTTTACTTTTATTGAATTTAATCCCTGAGCCCAAAACATGCAAATTAACCATTTTTAATGCCAAATTATAACAGTCGAATATTCATGGCATCCATATCAGCCCATATTTGTATTAATTTCACATCAAATCCTTGTACTTTTACTATTTTAACAATTTAGTCCCAAATCGAAAAATTCATCAAAAATCACTTAACAAAATACTTTTAAATACCAACTAATATTTCAAATTCATCATTTAACATAGAAGATCACTAGATTCATCAATGGCAACATTCATAATCTTTAACCGTTTCAAAATCGAAGGTACAGGCTAGCTGGACCTAGTTGCAATGATCTCAAAACCATAAAAATTATTGAAAACGGGGCTGAAACGGACTTACATGCATCATCACAAAGTATGCCGAAGCTTCAAGGTCTTCCATGGAGTTTTTCTCCATTCAAAATTGGTGTAGAAGACATTAAGATGATGATAAAACATTTTGGTTTTATTTTATTTTAATATAATTATCAAATTACCATATTAACCTTAGTTAATAATTAAGTAAAACATCATATTCATGTCCATTATTGTCCACTAACACCTTGAATGGTCTAATTACCATTTAAGTCCCTTTTCTTTTGTTCAAATAACCATTTAATCACTCAAATCTAATAGTGATCAAATTTTACATCTTTTACAATTTTGTCCTTTTTAATTAATTAACTATCGAAACGTTAAAATTTTTCAACAAAACTTTAATACCACCTTAATGACACTCTATAAATATTTATAAAAATATTTACAGCTCGATTTATAGAAACGAGGTCCCGATACCTCATTTTCTAAAACCACTTGACCATAGGGTCTTACCACTTGAACTTAATAAATCGCTTATATAACAAAAAATCACTATATTAAAAACCTTTTTAAAACTATATTTGACTCGCAAATATTAAATAATAATATTTATAAACTTACTCATCGGATTTGGTGGCCTCGATCCCACTGTTTTCGACACCACTGAAAAATGGGCTGTTACAAAATGGAACAAACTACAAAAGATGGGAGTAGACAAAAGCATACAAAAGCAAATTCATCTTGCCGAGCCAATACAAATACCATGGCAAGGCAACCTCAAAAAATGGAAGGAAGGCCACCGCCACCTTTTCCCTTGCGTTTCCAAAAGTCGAAACAAGATGCTCAATTCAAGAAATTTCTAGAGGTCTTGAAGCAATTACACATCAATATACCTTTGGTGGAGGTATTAGAACAAATGCCAAACTATGTGAAATTTATGAAAGATATCCTATCCAAGAAGAGAATGTTAGGGGAGTTCGAAACTGTTGCACTTACTGAAAGGTCACAGCTATGCTAAAGAACAAACTGCCACCAAAATTAAAAGATCCAGGGAGTTTCACTGTACCCATTTCGATTGGAAACCATTATGTAGGCAAATAATTATGCGATTTTGGTGCAAGTATCAATATAATGCTTATGTCTATTTTCAGGAAACTTGGGATAGAAAAGGTGATAGTACTAGAAAGAACATATGTTTTCTCCCTACTTATTGGTTAATTTGTTCCCTTTTAGTTATCTTTAGCACATATTTTAGTATTTTCAGTTTAGTAATTTACATTTTATAACTTAGTGGATCTTAGCTTATTTACCCTCAATTTTATCATATTTTGGTACTGATGTCGCTACATGAGTAATTTCAGATTGCGCCCAGAATTGTCGTCGCACCTGATAGCTGTCCAGATAGGAACAAAAAGGTGTGAGTTGTCCAGTTTGGTACAACTAACTTGTACGTACAGAGGTAGCATGATTCTAATGAAAAGGACACCTGGGCTATTTGGAAAAAAAAATATAAATATTCACATAAAAATAAAAGGGATAGAGAGCTTTTTGGATCATCTTCTTCAACTTATCCTTTAAAGCTTTCGGCTATGGTTACTTAAGCTCCGACGGGTGAACAGACGTGAAAAGGATGCAGATCAGCTGTAACACCCCTAACCCATATCCGTCGTCAGACGAGAGTTAAGAGGCATTACCAGACATATCAGAACATTTCTCAAATATTTCACAAACATACATTATGTATAAACAAAACATCATTATTCACAATCACTTTATCCCTTTAGAAGATCTACGAGATCTTAAACATGCTTTAGAGAGGGTTTGGGACCAAACCGATCTCATACGGAAACTTTACAAAACTTAGAATATTTTTTTTCAAAACAGGGGACACGCCCATGTGGCTAGGCCGTGTATCTCACACGCCCGTGCCTTGGCCCGTGTCTCAGCCCGTGTACAAAAATGACTAAAATCACACGGCCTGTCACACACACGTGTGCTTGGCCCGTGTGCAACACTGACTTGAATCACACGGCCTTCCACACGCCCGTGTGTTTGGCTCGTGTGCAAGTCTGACTTACTTCGAATTGGGACAGTGAAGGACATGGTCAAGACACACGCCCGTGTGCTCAACCGTGTGGGCAACTATAGGCCATTTGCAAGGCCAAATTGCCACCCATTATAGGTCATACCTACAAGCATCATTTAATGTTCCAAAATCAGCCAAAGCATATCAAATATATGCCCAATTTGACCCATAACAACATCATTCACTTCTAAATACAAATTCATCCAAAACATACCAATTTCAATATACCAACCTCTCATAAAAACATACTAACTTTTGCATCACATATCATAGACTAAATTAATCCATATTCACATTCATTAACATGCCATATCACATGGCTATATATACATGTCTCAAAATATATCTTAACAATTCTAGCCTATACATGCCATACTTCAATATATACATTTTCAAAAGGGTACCAAAATAGAGTTCGATAGTGTGGTGATGATCCTCGACGATCCTCGAGCTTCCAGTAGCGTCGATAATCTATAAAACAATGCAAACACACACAAAGTAAGCTTTCAAAAGCTTAGTAAGCCATATACAAATAAATTATCATATAAACAATTACAACTATTTCATTCATATGAATTATGGCATAACAAAATAGCATATTCTTACTTCTCATCTAACTTCTTTGTTTGTAATCACTTGCTTATAAACATATCATATATTCATGTAGCTCACATATCAAATGTTCATATTCATACATACCTTTCATTGCAAAATTTCATATAAATTTCATACGTACCTGAGCGGATACATTTTCACATATTCAATCATATCTCGAAATGCCCGTTGAACCATTCGGAATCAGTAAGGATACTCAGATAGCTCGTAAAGCTCGTACAATGCCAACATCCCAGACGTGGTCTTACATGTAATTAAATATCGATGCCTCTGTCCCAGACAGAGCCTTATATGAAATCATATACGATGCCGATGTCCTAGACATGGTCTTACACGTAAATCTCAAATCGATGCCAACGTCCCAGACGTGGTCTTACACGATAACACATATCGGAATCCTATGTCATGACATACGTATCCTAACTATTCCTAATGTTCGTACGAGACTATTCGGATGTCGTCACATTATCGGCACTTTCCCGAATTCCACATATTTAGCTCAAATAGCCATATATCACAATTCATTTATATATATAAGCAATATTAATTCAATTCAAGCACATTTATTTGTATATCGACTTACCTTGTACAGGAAAGAACGAAACGAACGGTTATTCCACTACTATTGATTTCCCCCGATCTAATTCCGTTTTCTTTGGTTCTTGATCTATACACATTCAAATTTAACTTCTTCATTCACCAATTCATCCAATTCAATCCATATACACATATTTAGGGCATTTTACAAATTAGCCCTCACATTTTCACATTTTAACATTTTAGTTCCTATTTCACAAAATCACAAAATATACCAAATTTCATTACACTATAGCTTGGCTGAATATTCCATTAGTCCATATAAGCCCATATCTTTCATTTATTTCACATTTTGACCCCTCAATTTCTCATTTTCACAATTTAGCCCATAATGCTCAAATTCATAAAAAATCCAAATACAAAACATGTTAACCCAACAATTATCTTTCATTTTTCATCAATTAACATCATTAAACTCACAAAATCATCAATGGCATAACTCAAAATTATCATCAAATTCTAAAATTGAGACATGGGCTTGCTAATATACTTAACAACGATCACAAAAACATAGAAATTATCAAAAACGGATCAAAACACATTCTCGATTGATGCTTAGACATGGCCGAATGTTTGAGAACTCAAACCCTTATTTTATTTCTTCAATTTTGGAAAAATAAAGATGATAATGGCTATGTTATCATGTTTGTTTTATTATTACATTATTTAATAATCAATTTCCATTTTTAACCTTTATAATATCATTTAAAATCCACTAAGTAATGTCTAACTTTGTCATTTAATGCATTCAATGGTTAAATGACCACATAAGGACCTCCTCTTTATAAAGACACATCAATTCGACCATTATTCAAATAGAAGGACAATTTTGCATTTTCTTTGATTTAGTCCTTTTTGCAAATTAAGCATACAAACGATCAAATTAAATCACGAAAATTTCACACATACCAATTCACATGTTGTAGACTCAAAAAATAATATTAAAATATTTTTTTGACTTGGATTTGTGGTCCCAAAACCACTATTTTGACTAGGGTCTAAACCGGACTGTTACATCAGCTCTTGACGAGGAGCCTTGAGTGCGACACAAGGAGGGATAGACAGATTCAAGTCGAGTTGTCTAGGAATAGTATTCTCCACTTGTTTCTTTTATTTTTCTTTTCTAAATGCTGGTGATTACTTCCTATTTCATGTTAGTACGGAAGTACACACGATTTCTGGGTTAAATATTATTTTATTTAATCTTGCTTCTACTGTTTAATCTTTGGGTTGGAATGTTTTTAGCATGGAAGTGTTATTGCGATCACTGACACTGGAAGGTGCAGTGACAGTTCAAGCTAATAAGCATGACAACGGAAGTTGCTTGAGGATTAGAGGAATTTAATCCACTTGTTCTTAAAAGTGTTCCATTACCATCATCGGAAGGTGTGGCTAATATGCATGTTTAAGTCTTTGATTAAATATAGAAGATAAGCTTGGTAAGATATTCATCGCAATTTAATGCATCGACAATCACCTATCCTTTTATACCTTGTGAGCACTTAGCATTCTGTTGAATATTCACGTTGGGAATCCCAGTTTATAGGTATCAAATTTTATCTTACTGTTTTCAAGTTATTGCTTCGACAAATACATTCACAATTTATCTCATTCCTATCTAATTATTGCACTAACATTGATCGACAAAAGACAACCATCCTCGTGGGATTGTTATCTAACAGGCTCATGTCTGTCAACTATACTTGCATCAATAGTGTACACTTGCACATTATTGCTGTGACGTTAAACAGTCGATAAAGTTTTAGTGCCGTTGCCAGGGATGGCGTTTGTTTGATGTTTATTTTTTTCTATTTTTATATCATAATATTTAGTTGCTACTAACTTGTTTTCTTTTTGTCATTACTTTCACTTTTTATTTTAAGTGTTGTATGACCCGAAGCAATTCAGAGTTTATTACCGATTTTGATCCAAAAATTGAAAGAACTATTCGGAGGAGACTTCGAGAACAAAGGAATATGACTTTGCCAAGAAACAATGCAGTTATACCCCCGTTGCAAAACCAAAATGCTAAGAACCCACTATTGCAGCAAGACGGTCAAATACAAAATAGGACTATACGAGATTTTGTAGTACCTGTCTTGGATGACTTACAACCGGGAGTTGTTAGGCCAGCAATCCAAGCTGGAAATTTTGAGCTCAAGCCAGTAATGTTCCAAATGATTAATTCTAATGGGCAATATTTTGGGCTGCGACATGAAGATGCACGAGAACATCTAAAATCATTTTTATTGATTTGTGCTTCCGTTAGTCAACAAGGAGTTCCTGATGCCGCTTTGAAGATGCAGTTATTTCCTTATTCCTTGTAGGGAAGAGCTCGTACATGGTTCTTTGGGTTACCTGCCGGATCAATTACTTCTTGGAATGCACTAGCAACACAGTTTGTTTTGTAATTTAACTCGCCGACAATGAATGCTCGTCTCCGAAATGATATTACAGCTTATCATTAGCTGGACGATGACAATCTTCACACTACATGGGAACATTATAAATCTTTGCTTCGACGTTGTCCCATGCACGACATTCAACAGGAAACACAAATTGAGAATTTTTATAATAGGCTGAATTCACACACGAGGAATCTTGTTGACGCATCAGCCAATGGACATTTACTGGATTGTACTTATAATGATGTTATTGGAATTCTTGAGAGAATTGCTTAGAATGATTATCAATACCCTATCTCTAGAGCTGCACAAGCAAAAGCTACTCCGAGAGTTATTGAATTGGACGCAATATCTGCACTTAGTGCTCAAGTTTCTTCTCTTGCAAATATGATAAAAAATATACAAGGGACTAGTGAGGTTGCACCTATACAAGTCGCTCAAAAAGTTGATGTTCCTACCTTTTGTTGTGAGATTTGCAGTGAAAATCACAGCTATGAAGATTGTCCACAACATGCAGAGAATGTCTTTTATGTCAGTAACATCTGCAACAATTCTTATGATAACTCTTATAATAATTCTGCATGCAACCAATACCCTTTGGGGAACTCAGAATGTTGGACAAAATGCTGCGACATTCTGATATGGGAATATATCCACTCAAGGCAATTATAATTCAAGAGAAGGGAATTACAATCAACAACAGCAGAACTACAATCAGCACATTCAGATGCATCTACAACAAGGCTAGATGCATCCAAACCAGACCTAGACACAGCCACAACATTCTTCAATACCAAATTAACATGGTTAAGAACATCGGTGACAACAGTACACGCAGGCTTCTCCTTTTGACCCGTTAGTAGCTCTTGAAGCTTTAATGCGGGAGCATATGACTCGCAAAGAAGCTATTGTACAAGGGAATTCATCTTCTATTAGGGCATTGGAGGCACAATTAGGACAACTTGCTTTGAATCTGAATACTCGACCACCGGACACACTACCTAGTGACACGGAAAATCCTAGTCCGAGGGGAAAAGAACACTGAAAAGCTATCACTCTCAGGAGTGGTAAACAAATTGGCAAGCTGACTACAGACTCTACTGTAGCACCTCAAAATACTGGTGAAGTGATCCCTAGTGAGAAGGTTGAATCTGAAGAGCTTGTCGATGTACCAGACAAAGAAGTCCCACAAATTGTCACTCATATGCCTAATGCTCGACCCTCGAAACTGTCGATGCAACTAAGGGTGTCGACGTAATCAGATGTCTTTCCACCATTACCTTTTCCACAAAGATTCAAGGAGAATGAGTAGGATAAGCGGTACCAACAGTTCCTGAAGTTTAATATTCCCTTAGTAGACACTCTTGTGCAAATTTCGAATTATGGGAAATTTTTGAAGGAGCTCTTGTCCAAGAAGAAGAAACTCAGTGATATGGAAACTATTGCACTCACAGAAGGCTGTAGTGCTTTTTTGAAAAATATGTTGCCCCCCAAAATGAAAGATCCTGGGAGCTTTACTATCCCATGTTCAATTGGCAACCATTAATTGGGCAATACTTTATGCGACTTGGGAGCTAACATCAACCTAATGCCACTATCAACTTTCAAAAAGTTGAGAATTGGTCATATGAAACCTACTGCAATGACATTGCAACTAGTTGATCGATCTTTGGCTCAACCTGAAGGGAAAATTAAAGATATCTTAGTTCGTGTGGATAAATTCATTTTTCTGGCTGATTTTATCATACTTGACTACGAGGCAGACAAGGAGGTTCCCATAATCTTGGGACGACCAATTTTAACCATAGGATGAACTCTTATTGATGTTTACAAAGGTGAACTAACCACGTGACTTAATGATGAACATGTTACCTTCAGTGTTTTTGAATATATTCAAGGCAAGGAAAAAGAAAAATGCCATACTGTCAATGTGCTAGATGATCTAATTGAGGAAGAATTCAATGACCAACGCATAATACTTTCTGAGGAGTTTGCAGTGACATCTAACGATGAATTTGTAGATGATTGTGACAACATGGTTGAAGCTAATAATATTGAACTCAGGCATGGATGGCAGATCGAATCCTTAGACTTAGCCAACAGAACAGCTCAAATTTTCAAGCCATCTATTGACGAAGCTCCTACTTTGGAATTGAAACCACTACCTACTCACCTTAAATACGTCTTTCTTGGTGATAACAATACTCTCCCAGTTATTGTCTCCGCAACACTAGATGTAACTCAAGAAGAGAAATTGGTCCATATTCTTAAGCAACATAAATGAGCTATTGCTTGGAGTATTGACGATATCCGAGGCATTAGTCCATCTTTTTGCATGCACAATATCAAGTTGGAAGATGAAGGCAAGTAATCGATTGAGCAACAAAGAAGGTTAAATGAGAAGATGAAGGAAGTTGTTAAGAAAGAAATTATAAAATGGCTTGATGCTGGAATTATTTACTCTATTTCTGATAGTAATTGGGTAAGTCCAGTGCAATGCGTTCCTAAGAAGAGTGGCATCATTGTGGTTAGCAACGTAAAAGACAAATTAATTCCTACACGCATTCCCACGGGATGGCGAGTCTGTATGGATTATCGCAAACTTAATGCTGCCACAAGGAAGGACCACTTTCCACTTCCTTTCATTGACCAAATGTTCGATAGGGTTGTTGGAAAAGCCTATTACTGCTTCCTAGATGGCTATTCTGGGTACAATCAGATTGCTATTGCACCGGAGGATCAAGAGAAAACAACTTTCACTTGTCCCTTTGGTACTTTTGCTTTTCTTTGAATGCCTTTCAGTTTTTGCAACGCACCAACCACATTTCAAATGTGCATGATGGCAATATTATCAGATATGATTAAGACTCTTTAGAGGTGTTTATGGATGATTTCTTAGTCTATGGGAATAATTTTGATCATTGCACTGATAATTTGGATAAAGTATTGCAGTGATGTGAAGACACACATCTTGTTCTAAATTGGGAAAAATGCCATTTCATGGCAACAGAAGGCATTGTGTTAGGCCATCGTATCTCTCGTCAAGGAATTAAAGTTGACAAATGTAACACCCCAAACCCGGCCCATGCGTTACGACTGGATCTGACATGTCACGTGAATAAAACGTATTAAGAACTTGTAATTCGTACTAAAATAGGTATTATTTGGTTATAATTAAGAAAACCAGTTTGATTAAAAAAATATTCGATAAAAATACTACTAATCTCGAGAGGATAATTGAAGAATTGATATTTAAATTCTTGATATTTTAAAACCGTGACTTTTGAAAATATTGTTGATAATCCGAAAGAGAATCCGAGTTAAATTATTTATAAATATGTTATAAAATCCTTTCGTTACTCAACTTTGGAAAACCGTTATTTATGATTTTAGAAAAATCCCCATTTAAAACAATTTAAGAAAAATAATAAATATGTCCAAACATAAAGCAAATTAAAGTTTATCCCAGAGGCCTTATTACAACTTTAAACCCAAAATAGTAAAAGTAATGAAATAAAGCGGAAAATGAAAATTTGCTAAAGTTCGAAAACACCATTTCTAAAGTATGGCCTCCACCGAGTCATCCATGGCCCAAGTCCACATCACTGAGCATTACCTGCAAGGATTAAGAAAAAGGGGTGAGTTACTAGAACTCAGTGCATAATCTCAAGAGGATAATTGAAGAATTGATATTCAAATTCGTGATATTTTAAAACCGTGACTTTTGAAAATATTGTTGATAATCCGAAAGAGAAACCGAGTTGAATTATTTATAAATATGTTATAAAATCCTTTCGTTACTCAACTTTGGAAAACCGTTATTTATGATTTTTGAAAAATCCCCATTTAAAACAATTTAAGAAAAATAATAAATACGTCCAAACATAAAGCAAATTAAAGTTTATCCAAGAGGCCTTATTACAACTTTAAACCCAAAATAGTAAAAGTAATGAAATAAAGCGGAAAATGAAAATTTGCTAAAGTTCGAAAACACCATTTCTAAAGTATGGCCTCCACCGAGTCATCCATGGCCCAAGTCCACATCACTGAGTATTACCTGCAAGGATTAAGAAAAAGGGGTGAGTTACTAGAACTCAGTGCATAATCTCCTTACCGTCATCCATTGGGCCTAAACCCGCATAGCATAATCTTGGGCCTAAGCCTATATAGCATATTCTTGGGCCGAAGCCCATTTACATAACAATATTTATATGAAGTAAATATATGCAACCCAACCCAACCCATCCATCCATCACACCCTCGACCAGCCAATCACACCTGTGGGGATCAAGTCAACCCACCCCGTCGCTCACACCAAAATTTGCAGTCAAACTGCTATAGCATTTTATTTTTGTGGTCAAACCACTGAAATCATAATTTAGGCACAATAATAAACAATTTGTGGCAATGCCACCAGGCTACACTACTCTTCATACAATTTTCCCATCCCATGCAAAATGTAAAAAAAAGATGCAACATACATAATTAAATAAAATATCCATATTTATATAACAACCATTATTCTATTGAACAATTTTGGTGATTCAGCCCATTAAAGCATTTTAATAATTCGGCCCACTAAGGCATTATAGCAAATCAGCCCATAGGGGCATTGTAACACCCTAAAATTCAAGTATCGATTTATTGCATGTTTTGGTGTTTAGATTACGAAGGAAATTTTTTCTTATTTCTTTTTGTGCCTATTATAGTCCTGAAGAAGAGTATAGAAATATTCGGGTATGGAATAATTTTTTATAGTTTGAGAATTTATTGAAGTGGAACAAGTGGCATTGACACTTAAGTTAAATTAAGTGTTAAAAAGTAGCATAAGATGAGTAAATGGCAAGGTGGTGTTGGCGCATGGGTTATAGCATGAGGAGAGTGGTTTGAATCCCTTGGATGGCATTTTGACAACTTTTATTTTGCTCTTCTTTGGTAAGTGTCGGCCAAGCTTATTTATGGTAAGTGTTGACCTTGTTATTTTGGTTAGTATATCAAAGGATTAAGGTAAGAGTGAATTTTTGGTAGGGAATCAAGAAAATATGGAAAGATATGGAGACATAGGGCAAGTATCAAGGAAAGTGTTTTGGAAACAAAATCATGGCCATTTGACCATGCATATGGGCGGCAATATGGTCTAGGGGGGAGCCGAATTTTTGGTGTTAGTTTGGCTAGGATTTGAAGTCTCTTTTTGGTCATTCTTAGCATATGTGCAAAGTTTGCAATCCTTTCTCAACTTTTCTCCCTTCGCCGAATTTGTGCATTTGGTAAAGCCTAATTCTTTTGACCATTTGGTCATTTTCTTTGTTCATCTTTTGAATATTCTCTTGTGCCTCTTCTTAGTGCCGAAAGTGTTAGTACCAAAAAGACCATCTCTCTCTTTTTGTTTTCTTCCTCCATTGCCGAATGTACCTTGCTCTCCAATACATCTTTTTCTTTTTTCTCTTTTCTTCTCTTTGAAAACCGAATCTTCATTATCATCTCTTCTCTCATATTTTATTTCTTTTCACTCATCCTTTTCTCCATTGTTTTTCTCCATGGCCGAATGTTAGTGAGTCATAGCCGAATTCTCCATCACTTAGGGACATCATTTTCAATCCTTTCTTTTCAACCGTGGACAAAAGGGTAAGAATTCTTTTTAGTTCCGTTTAGTTAGAAGTAGTTATGGCCGAATATTGATGGTGGTATGAAGGCTTTCTTAGATCGAAATAAACGTTCCTTCTATTAACGTTTATTTTTGTTATACTTTAGTGCGATAACGGAAGATCGGAAATCAAGTGGTCGTGAGTGACATAGAACGCTTGGATCGATTCTCCTTGTGAAACAAGAATATTTGTGGTAAGGAAATCTCGTTCTTAAAACCTTTAGTCATATTCGATATATATATTATTAGGACGTGCTAACGATCTTTTGTCTTTGAAGACAATCAAGATAGGGAAGAAAAGGGCGGTGAATAGTGTTCGGAAGAGGGGTGGTTCCGTTAATCCCCCTAAGTATAAACAAAGGACTGTTTCAGCAATTCGGGATTTCCCACCGGGTTGTGGACGTTCATCCGAGGAGAATCAATTGTTTGAAGTAGTTCATACTCTCGAACCATTATTTGTTCGTGGATTTGATTCGGTTAACGAACCATCAATCGGGGAGAAACCGCAAGTGGAAGTAGTTCAAAAATTCGAGGGTAAATTTTAGATCGTTATGTTTAGATCGGTTTTATTATTAGATTATAATGATCCTAAGTTATCGTGATATGTATAGGTGTTGACGAGCGGGAAAGTCTAGTTCTCACCATAACCAGGTGTGTAACTTCACACTTATCTTTCGTGTTAGATACTAAACAGTAAGTATTATGATAAATCGTAAAAATGGCAAAATCAAAAATTATGTGATAATTAACACTTTTGTGTAAATACATGAAAACGGTTAAAGTCGAAAAAATTACTAGATCGATAAATTGAGCCAAAATATTGCTAGATCAATAAATTGAGTCGAAATACTGCTAGATTGTTAAATTGAGCCGAAAGACTGCTAGATCGATAAATTGGGCCATAAAACTGCTAGATCGATAAATTGGGCCATAAAACTGCTAGATCGATAAATTGGGCCATAAAACTGCTAGGTCGATAAATCGGGCCATAAAACTGCTAGATCGATAAATTGGGCCATAAAAGTTTGCTAGATCGCTAATGGGCCGGAAACCCTCTAGTTTGAGATATGGGCCAAAGTTTAATACTATATTGTTAATAGGCCTAAATGAAGGGTTTTATTAAAAACTCATTTGTATTATGGGTTACTTGATAAATTATTTATGATTAAAGTTTGTTATTCATACATAAATGCATGGGATGGGATTTGATGAAGAGAAGAAAGGCCTGTGGCCACGTATCTAGTTCGGTGGCTCTGCCACAAATTTTGGCTTAATGCCTCTAGTTCGGTGACTATGTCACAATCTAGTTCGGTAGTGCACTACAATATTATTTAAAAGGCAAAATGCCTACGATTGGTGTGTTTGGCGGGGTGGGTTGACTTGATCCCCACAGGTGTGCTGGTTGGTACGGGGGTGTGTAGCGGATGGAAATTAGGCTTGGTTGGGAAATTCATTTTACATGCATTTTAATATATTTTATTTCATTTTATATTGTTAAAGTTTGTAATTGGGCTCAAGCCCAAATTAATGCCTTGATGGTCTGGCCCAATAATGGTGGTAAGTGAGTTACACACTGAGTTCTTTGTAACTCACCCCGTTTTATTATCCATCTCAGGTAATGGAAATTGATGTGGACTTGGGCCGGGGATGACATGGTGGAGGCCATACTACGAGCTTGGGTTTTATAAACTATGAACTTTATTTAAGTTACTTATTTTAATTACTATTTTGGGTATGATGTAATAAGGCCTCTAATTATGTTTTTATGGATTGTTTTTTTGTGTGGATGGATTTAATTTTATTTTTATTTTTAGACTGTTAATATGGGCTTATGTTAAATCTATAAAGTTTTCTTAAAAATATTGTGTTTTGTAACAATTTTGGACACCTAAATTACTTTTCAATTTCTTTCAAATTCTTTTAAAACTACGTTAAGGTTTTGACTAATATATATATATAAGATTTCAAACAAGTATTTTCGTAATTCATAATCATTGTAATTAGTTTTTATTAAACCTTATTTCTAAAGGTTTTGCATTACTGTTTTACTTAAATCATTAGAGAAATTTTGGATGTTCGTTCGGTGTGACAAACCAAATCTCGTCTTAACGCATAGACCTGGTTTGGGGTGTTACAGGCATTTTGGTAAATCGGCCTATAGGGGCATTTTGGTGAAACGACCCTTAGGGGCATCTTCGTAATTTAGCAATTTAATACCAATTTTGATAGATCTTTAGAAATAATATTAATTTAAGCAAGTTACTCAATTTATGCCATATTACGATTTTTAACTTTGTAAATAATAACGATTTATTTTTCCAACATAATATCGAATCTCGAATCTATGGGATTTCGGTGTGAGATTACACACCTGATTACGGTAAGGACTAAACCTTCTTGATCGTCGGCACCTAAATCACCATTACACTCGATTAACCAACAAACGAGGTTTTATTAATCTAAATCAGACGATCTAATGAAATGCTTACCCTTAGTAACGTGAACAACCACAATTTGTCTATTCTCACCGGATGATGGTCCACAACCCGGTGGGAAATCTCGAACTGCTGATACCGCCCTACGTTTGAACTTAGGAGTAGGAATTGCAAATCCACTCCTTTTGTGTTATCCTATCGCTTTTCCTTTCAAATCGTTACCACTTGCCTCCATTGAAAAAGTCTCGGTCAGTAAAATACTACTATGAGAGAAAGTAGTTGTTTAGGGATAGGATTCAGCTTACCACTACTTCTGAAGAACCAACGAGTAGAGAAAACGAGCGATTTAATCCCTATAACAATCGATTAGTCAAATCTATCATTCCGTTTTAACAGAATAACCAGGTATTGAGAGATCGAAATAATCCATAAAGAAACTCCTTACCTTAACGATAATAGATCTGACTTCCACCGATTGACTTAAGACTAGAGATGAATCGGCAAGGATGTAATATTCAGCCACCCACTAGAACACTTCGAAAAAGAAGAGATGATCATGATTTGAGAGAGTAGGAGAAAATGATATTTCGGTTTAGAAACAAAATAGAACAACCGAATAGTGATGAACACACATTCAACTAGGAATAAAGATAAGAATAGAATGAAGCCCCTTACCCGTTCAACCAAAGAGAAATGTCCAACACGCAAGAATGAAGACGAGATAGTGACTAAGAGGATTCGGCTATTGGGAGAAATGAACAAAGAAGATTCGGTCATAAGGTAATGTCGATTTAGGAAAAAGATAGAAAGGTTGAAGAAATGGTAAAAAGAAAAGAAGAGATGGAAAAAGAAGTGTTAGGTAATTCGGCTAACACAAAGGAAAAAGTGAACAAAATGTTTTGAGTGTTTTGGTCATTTTGTGTTTTGGCAACAAAGGAAAAAGGTTGAAAAAGAGTACCAAAAATGTTCAAAAGATAAAATAGGCCTTTCATGCACAAACTTGCAAATAGGCTAGGAAAATTCGGCTCCTCTTTTTCTCCCAACAAAACCATGTATCCCAAGCACCAAAAGGATTAAGGTTGGCCAAAATTTCTTTCCAAAACACCTCCCTAAGATTCGGCCAACATGTTTCCCCCACCTTATCCTTTTCCTTTATTTCTTTCATTCTTTTTCCCTTGCTTTCCTCCTTACCATATTTTCTTAGTCTTCTTTCCAACATTAGAAAGGTCTTCCTTTCCTTCTTTGATGCCATGGCCGACACTTACCATACAACACTTGAGAAGCTCAAAAATTTAAATCCCAAAAGTTGCAATAGAAGGGATTCGAACCCCTTCCCTCAATGCTCTCCACTTGACGCCACACCACTCCACCATGTGCTCCACTTGTGCTAGCAAAATACACATTTATTTCCTTAAGTCTTGATGCCACTTACCTTCTCTCCTTAAAGTGCTTAAACAAAAAAAATTTGCTAAGGCCCAACTCAATCCCAAGTCTTCTTAGGGCCCCAAAACATACATAATTAACACTATTGACTAGCCTATCGCATGGTATAATGTAAAACATAAATTCCCGAATTTCAAGATGTTACAACAAAGCTAAAGTGGAAATTATTGAAAAATTACCTCCACCAACAAATGAGAAAGGTATTCTCAGTTTTCTTGGGCATGCAGGGTTTTACCGAAGATTTTTAGAGATATCTCGAAAATTGCAAAACCCTTATGCTCATTGCTGGAACAGAATCAAAAATTCATATTTGACGATGCATGTCTGGATGCATTCATTCAATTGAAGACGTAACTAGTAAATGAACCCATTGTCGTTGCACCCAATTGGTCTCAACCTTTTTAAGTTATGTGCGATGCAAGCGACTTTGCTGTGGGTGCTATTCTAGGACAACGTAAGGGAAAAATATTGCACGCCATCTATTATGCTAGGAAAACTCTTATAGAGGCTCAAATAAACTATACCACTATAGAGAAATAATTTTTGGATGTAGTCTTTGCTTTCGACAAGTTTCGTTCTTATCTTATCAGCGCAAAGGTTACCGTATTTTGTAACGACCCAAAATTTAGGGTTATCAAAAAGTGTATTTTCGGGTCTTCATTTTCATAAAACAGATTTGTAAATATTTATTAAAAATATTTACGAAGTTAGTTGTGTGGTTAATTAGGTTTTGGCTAGGTGAATTAGTTTGAATTAAGGTTAATTAGATGAAAGGACTAGATTGCATATAGAATAAAAGTTGAATTATATAATAGAGAAAAGTTAAAGGACAAAATAAATAAATAAACCAAATTGTGACAATTGTATAGTAATGGTAATATACATGTGTAATAAATACATACATACAATTGTAATACATATATATACTTATTATTTAAGAAAATATTATTATATTATATTATTAAAATAAAACATAAAATAAATGAAATAAAAAGAAACAAAAGATAGAAAAGAAACAGGAGAGTGAAACGAAATAGGAAATAAAGAAAAAAGGGAAAGAAAAAGAAGGAGAAATTAGGGTTTAAGGTTCAAACTCAAATTGGTAAGTCAATTTAATCATTTTTCTTGTAATTTTGATGTTTTTAGAATCCTAGAACAAAATAATATTTTATTTATGTTGAAAATTTAAAAATTAGTGAATTTTTAGATGTTGTTCATGTTGAATAATTTGAAGTATTAAGGTTTAAGTTTATAGAATTTTAAGTTAGAAGTACAAAGGGATTAAATTGTAAAATAAATTATAGGTTTTGAAGTAATAGGGACTAAATTGAGAGAATTTTGAAATTAGGGATTTATGGTGAAATTAGAGAGTTAAATTTAGTTTTAAGTGTTAATTGAATGAAAATAAATAATAATTGTGAAGAAAATAAAATTAGTTTTGGTTAGGGACTAAATTGGAATTTAGGCAAAAGTTGTGTATAAATTAAAATATTCAATGTTAAATTGTAGTGTATTGATAAATTTTAATTGTTTGATTTCCGTAACTAACGTTGAGCCGGAGACCTCGGCTAAGAAAGGAAAAGACAAGATTATCGAGGAGTAACTCAAGAATTACGATTTGTATTTCTATAATCCGAATTTAATAATTTTTATTTGTTGTATTTTAAATTAATGTGTATGGTAAGTAATTAAGGTGAGTGTTGTTTGTTATTATCTTGATATTGAATTGAGATTATATGAATTTGTGATTGATGAAAATATTGATTGTTGTTGGAATGTGAAAATATTGAATTGAGGTTTATGTAAATTTTGTGATAATTGAATATTGAATATTGATTGTTGTTGAAAAGTGAATTGAAAACCCTATTAATTATATTGGGCTGAGTCGGATATAGTTGGCATGCCATAGGATTGGAAGTGTTCAAGGATACTTCGACCTCGAGTCGATGAGACACTAGGTGTCAAATTATTTCTTCGGATAAATTAGATGAGGTACTGGGTACCAACTTACTTCGGCAAGGCCGATGAGACACTGGGTGTCAACTTATTTCTTCGAATTATCTGATGAGGCACTGGGTGCCATATTGGTGTGTTTTGGTTGGATCCGTGTATCCGCCAAAGTCTGAGTCGTGTTAATAGGGGTAAATGAATGAATTGATAATAAGTTTGATATTGAATGACATTGTATGTGAAATGGAATGGATAATGAATTGAATTGTACAAGAGAGAAACATGAATCATGGAATTCATGAAATGGAAATTGTTATTGAAGTATGAATGTGAGAATCATAATTGAGAAAAGCTATTGAGATAGTTATTGATGATAATTGAATGTGTGATAATGATTTATATATGAATTAACTAATTGAGTGGATTTGGAAGTTGTATGAATTGAATTTACATGTTTAATTATTTTGTTTTAAAAGTATTCGGATTATAGAAATACCACTGAGTTTTATACTCAGCGTACAGTTTGTTTCCGTGCGCAGGTTAGGTTAAAGTTCGAATGTTGAATCAGCATCTAAGGTCAATCCCGTACTCATTGTGGTGAAGTACATTTCTTTTTGGTAAATGGCATGTACCTAGGATGTTGTGTTTGTCATTTTGAGAAATGGTTGTAAGTGATGATATAAGATGATTTTAGTTGATTATATATATAAGTTATGAGTTATGTTGAGATTATAAAATGGTATGTTTTGGTTGAGGTATGAATGAATTTAACATATACAAATTTTAGGTTGAAATTTGGTATAAAGTTTGATTTGATTTAAATGATGTTAAATGAATTGAGTTAGTAAGTATTTCTAAAATACTTATGTTGATGTGTTGGTTAGATCATTAAATAGATTACTTGGTATGATTTGGATGTATTTGATTGTGTTTTGGATTGGTTGAATATTGGTTATTGAGTTGTTTGAGGTTTAAGTTTGCAGGGTTGGTTAAACTTGATGTTAAAGGCTCATTTTGAGTCCACACGGCCTGGCACACGGGCGTGTGACCAGGCCGTGTGAGACACACGGTTTACACATGGGTGTGTGGTTAGGCCGTGCGTCACCTGCATCTTAAAAATTTAAAATAGAATGCTTAGGTATTACCACATGAGTAGAGATTCGGGCATGTGTCTCAACCATGTGAAGCACACAGCCTAGCACACGGGTGTGTGGTTTGGCCGTGTGAGGTAAGTCAGGGAGTTACACGGGTTAGGACACAGCCTGAAGCACGGGCATGTCATAGGGTCACACGGGCGTGTTCCTTGACCACACGGGTGTGTGAGCACTGCACTTAGGAAGAATTTTGAATTTTCATAAAAAAAATTATGTGTTTCCAATTGAGTCCCGATTTGTTTCTAACACGTGAATTGGGCTTCGAAGGCTCAATAAAGGGACATTATGATTAAATTATGATGTGTATGTTATAATATTATATGATTGTTTGTATTTGTTCTGAAATATCCGGTAATGCTGTTTAACCCTGTTCCGGCGACGGATAAGGGTTAAGGGGTGTTACATATTTACTGATCAGTCAGTGTTGAGATATCTTTTTGCGAAGAAGGATACAAAACCAAGATTGATACGCTGGATCTTACTGTTGCAAGAATTTGACATCAAGATAAAAGACCGTAAGGGTTCAGAAAAATAAGTTACAGACCATTTGTCTCGATTGGAAGTTGGCACCGAAGATGGAAACATATTTCAAATCGTCGACGCATTCTCAGATGAGAAGTTATTTGCTATAGATGCAACCCTTGGTATGCAGATCTGGTTAATTATTTAGTATGTGGAAAACTCCCATTGGGTGCCACAGACCATAAAAAAGATAGATTTCTTCATGAAGTAGCGAAGTATCATTGGAATGAACCGTATTTATTCAAGGTATGCAATGACAACACTATTCGACATTGTGTTCTTGAAGAGG
The DNA here is from genome assembly GCA_025698515.1 of Gossypium sturtianum. Classification (NCBI taxonomy): domain Eukaryota; kingdom Viridiplantae; phylum Streptophyta; class Magnoliopsida; order Malvales; family Malvaceae; genus Gossypium; species Gossypium sturtianum. Next base: position 76,044,283 of record CM046947.1, read on the forward strand.
AGATGCTTTCAATCCTAAAGCACTGTCATGATGCTCCTTATGGAGGTAATTTCGGTGGCATGCGAACTGCTACAAGGTTCTCCAATTTGGATTCTACTGGCCTTCATTATTCAAAGGTGCCCAAAATTTTGAGAATTAATGCGATACGTGTCAGCGCACTGGTTCTCTATCCCGACGCAATGAAATGTTACAACAGCCTATTATGGAGGTTGAATTATTTGATGTTTGGGGTGTGGATTTTATGGGACCATTTCCATGTTCATTTTGAAATCTTTATATATTAGTAGCTTTTGAATATGTCTCGAAGTGGGTTGAAGCTGTTGCAGTCCCAAACGATGATGCAAAGACAGTGCTTAAATTATTTCACAAGCACATACTCACCCGCTTTGGCATACCAAAGGCATTGATTAGTGATCAGGGTACACACTTTCATTGCAACCAAGTGGAAGCTGCATTGAAAAGATATGGAGTTAATCATAGAATGGTTACTACTTATCATCCGTAAACTAATGGACAAGCCAAAGTGTCGAATCGACAACTTAAAAACATTCTCGAGAAGGTTGTAAACCCTTTGAGGAAAGATTGGTCTTCTAGACTGGACGACGCTTTATGGGCTTTGCGGAAAGCTTACAAAACTCCATTAGGGATGTCGCCGTATCAATTCTAGACTGAAATTGCACCCGAGTAAATTGCGCTCTCGTTGGTTTGGACCTTTCGAAGTTGTCGAAGGATTTCTTCATGGTGTGGTCATAATCAGAGATTTACATGATGGGCACTAGTTCAAAGTGAATGGCCAGCGATTGAAACATTATTTTGGGAATATTGATCAAAAGCAGGCAGAGACCATTAAATTGGTTGAAAAATTTTAATTTTTATGGAATTTATTATTATGTAATTTTATTTTATTTTTGTTTCTATTCAAGTTTATTTTACTTTTTTTTATTTTTTGCAGAATAATTAGGTACCATTGTCGACGCACTTGGGTTTTATTGTCAACACAGTTCGTACTATTGTACTTTCATGTATGACTCACCACGAATGAAGGGCAGAGTTAGAATTTTTAGATCCTACTATGCAGCCACATTGATGGTCGAGGAAAACTGAGTTAGTTTATTTTAAGTTTTAGCTGTAGTATTCATACATTGCATGTAGCTATAATTTTCATTTTGTTAGTGAACATTATCATTGCATTGTTATTGTCATCACATTTTAATCTTAGTGCATTGGGGACAATGCGAACTTTAAGTTTGGGGGAATGCATATGGGGATTGGAAATACACCCACATTTCAAAATTTTTTTTAATAAGCATACAAGTTTTATTTATGGTTAATGCAAATGTGTTGAACTTTTTTTGTTACATTCGATGCTTAATTCTTGAATCATGTGAACTATCAATGAATGAGTTGGATAAATTTGACTGAATGTTGTATTTTCAATTCTTTGATGAATGATTTAGGCTGCATTAGTAATGGATGACTAGTAGTATTCCTTGAATCTTGAATGAATCTACCTTTTACAGCTACTCTTATGTATATATAGTTATGAATAAGTGACACTCCAAAGTGGGTGTATTGTGAAATGTTAAAAAGGGAACACTCCAATGCAAGCGTTAGAAAAATGAATCTAGCCAAAGGCTGTCACTGCATGAGTGTGTGTCGGCGCAATTACATACTTCCTGGGGGTTTGCTGCACTCCATCGTTACTTCTTAGGAACAATGGTACAGTAATTCAACAATATCCTTTATTCACACACACATAAAAAATACAATAAATGCTGTATTGGTAGATAAAATTTAAGATTTGAAGTATGATGCTGGTTTTGATGAAGATGCAATCTTAGTCATTCATACTTATGTATTGTCGATGCAATATTCTGTCATCTGAATGTGAATCATCCATTGGAATTTTAGGAGATTAAAGTTGCTAGAATGATCATTTACCTTAGTGAATTCTTATATAGCCTAGCCAGTTTCTGTTTTACTGGAGGACAAGTAAAAACTCAAGTTTGGGGGTGTGATAGTACTAGAAAGAACATATGTTTTCTCCCTACTTATTGGTTAATTTGTTCCCTTTTAGTTATCTTTAGCACATATTTTAGTATTTTCAATTCAGTAATTTACATTTATGACTCGGTGGATCTTAGCTTATTTACCTTCAATTTTATTATATTTTGGTACTGATGTCGCTGCATGAGTAATTTCAGATTGCGCCCAAAATTGTCGCTGCACCTGATAGCTTTTCGGATAGGAACAAAAAGGCGTGAGCTATCCAGTCTGGTACAACTAACTTGTACATACAGAGGTAGCATGATTCTGATGAAAAGGACACCTGGGCTATTTGTAAAAAAATATATAAATATTCACATAAAAAGAAAATAGAGAGATCTTTTTGGATCATCTTCTTCAACTTATCCTTTGAAGCTTTTGGAAATGGTTGCTTAAGCTCGGACAGTGAACCGATGTGAAAAGGATGCAGACTAGCTCTTGATAAGGAGCCTTGAGTGCGACATAAGGAGGAATAGACATATTCAAGTCGAGTTGTCTAGGAATAGTATTCTCCACTTGCTTCTTTTATTTTTCTTTTCTAAACGCTGGTGATTACTTCCTATTTCATGTTAGTTCGGAAGTACACATGATTTCTGGGTTAAATATTATTTTATTTAATCTTGCTTCTACTGTTTAATCTTTGGGTTTGAATGTTTTTAGCATGGAAGTGATATTGCAGTCACTGACACTGGAAGGTGCAGTGACAGTTCAAGCTAATAAGCATGACAATGGAAGTTGCTTGAGAATTAGAGGAATTTAATCCACTTGTTCTTAATAGTGTTCCATTGCCATCATCAGAAGGTGTGGCTAATATAAATTTTTAAGTCTTTGATTAAATATAAAAGATAAGCTTGGTAAGATATTCATTGCAATTTAATGCATCGACAATCACCTATCCTTTTATACCTTGTGAGCACTTAGCATTCTGTTGAATATTCACGTTGGGAATCCCAGTTTATCAGTTTCATATTTTATCTTACTGTTTTCAATTTATTGCTTCGACAAGTACATTCACAATTTATCTCATTCCTATCTAATTATTGCACTGACATTGATAGACAAAAGACAAGCATCCTCGTGGGATTGATATTCGACAGACTCATATCTGTCTATTATACTTGTATCGATAGTGTACACTTGCACATTATTACTGTGACGTTAAATAGCCGATCAAAAGGAAAGACCTACTATAGTCACACTACAACTAGCTAAGAAACCATATGTCCATCCAGAAGGTAAAATTGAACATGTATTGGCAAAAGTTGACGAGTTCATCTTTCCAGTAGATTTTATTATTCTAGAATTTGTAGTAGATAAAGAGGTACCTATATTGGAAGAGCTTTCTTATCAACTGGTAGAACATTGATTGATGTACAGAAAGGTGAGTTAACCATGAGAATTAATGATCAACAATTGACTTTTAATGTGTTTGATGCTTTAAAGTATGCAGACCCAGATGAAGAATGCTATGCTGTAGAATTTGTTGACATTGTAATTCATGAAGAATTTGCAGGACATATCCACAACAATTCCAATACAGACTCTGTCAAATTAAATGAAAAGATTTGACTGAAGAATATAAAGAACTGATGGAAACTCATCAATTTGAAAGTGGATGTAGAAGGAGCTTTGAATAATTTGATTTATCAAGTCGCTCTTTCAACCCTCATCGCTGATCAATAGAAGATCCAACGGTGCTGGATTTGAAGCTATTACCAGTGCATTTGAAGTACGCTTATTTGGGAGAAAATGATACACTGCATGTAGTTATTTCTGCTGAGCTTACAATAGATCAGTAGATGCAATTATTAGAGGTCTTAAAGAAATCCAAGAAAGCTTTAGGATGGTCAATTAAGGATATCAAAGGAATTAGCCTAGCAATCTGCATACACAAAATAATACTTGAAGATTGCCATGGGAAATCTATTGAACAATAAAGGAGACTGAATCCTGTCATGAAGGAAGTAGTGAAGAAGGAGATTATGAAATGGTTGGATGTTGGGATTATATACCCAATTTCTGATAGCTCTTGGGTGAGCCCTATTAGTGTGTACCTAAGAAAGGAGGAGTCACAGTAGTTAGCAATGATAACAATGAAATCATTCCCACACGTACTATCACAGGTTGGAGAGTTTGTATGGATTATCGAAAGCTCAAAAAAGCAATGAAGAAGGATGATTTCCCTTTGCCTTTTATAGATTAGATGCTGGATAGACTAGTAGGGAAAGCCTTCTACTGTTTTTCAGATGACTACTCAGGGTACAACCAAATTACCATATCTCCTACTGATCAAGAAAAAACTACATTCACTTATCCTTATGGAACATTTGCTTTTAGAAGAATGCCATTTGGGTTATGTAATGCCCCAACAACATTCCAGCATTGCATGATGGCAATATTTTTTGACATGGTGTAGAAATGCCTTGAAGTATTCATGGATGATTACTCGGTGTTTGGTGACACTTTTGAAGATTGCTTAAAAAATTTAGAGTCAGTACTTTGTCGATTTCAAGAAACAAATCTGGTGTTGAATTGGGAAAAATGCCACTTCATGGTTTGTGAAGGCATTATTTTAGGCCACAAAATTTCACAGCAAGGAATTGTCATTGACAAAGAAAAAATAGAAGTCATTGAAAATTTGCCACCACCCACTTCAGTGAAAGGAATCAGAAGCTTCCTCAGGCATGCTGGGTTTTACTATCGCTTCATCAAGGATTTTTATAAGATATCAGAGCCTCTATGTCAATTTTTGGAGCAAAATAAACCATTTCATTTTTATGAGTTGTGCTTAAAGGCGTTCGAAGAGTTAAAGGAACGATTAACTACAACACCTATAGTCACTGCACCAGACTAGACTCTACCATTTGAACTAATGTGTGATGCAAGTGGCTTTGCTGTCAGAGCACTGCTAGGGAAAAGAGAAGCCAAGATGTTTCATGCTATATATTATTCCAGTCGCACGCTAACATATTCACAGCTCAATTAGACCACTACGGAGAAAGAATTGTTAGTAGTGGTGTTCGCCTTTGAAAAATTCAGAGCTTATTTAGTGGGCACCAAAGTCACAGTTTATATAGACCATTCTACCATCAAGTACTTGGTGACAAAAAAGAGGCCAAACCTAGACTCATTAGATGGATATTGCTGTTGCAAGAATTTGATTTGGAAATCAAAGATAGGAAAGACACTGAAAATCAAGTGGTTGATCACTTGTCATGACTGGAAACAGGGAATGAGTATGGTGAGGGTCAAATTGTAACACCCCAAACCCGGCCCATAAGTTTCGACCAAATCTGGTATGCTACGGGTTGTACGTTGAAAACTTTTGCTAAGTTGGTTTTAGTAAATCATAAGTTATTAGGCAAAATTCGAATAATCAAGTGACTTTTGAAAAGAAAACCTTGTATTATTATTATTTTCAGTAATAAAACCTTTGACAAAGTTCCATAAGTTGCAAATATTAAAAACTAAGTATTGAGTATAAACTATGGGGCCTTATTACATAAATGTTTCCAAAATTAAAAACTTAAGGAAAAACTGAAATAATCTATAGGAATAAAAACTTGATGGCCTCTCGAGTCCGCCTTTGCTCCCATGTCCACGATCTACTGCTCATCTGCAAAGTTAGGGAAAAATAATAGGGTGAGTCACCAAGACTCAGTGTGTAAATCCCGAAAACACATCAAAGGCTTGGCCCACAAACACATTATGGCCTTGGCCCGTATACAAGGGTAACTATATATGCATCATGGCCCATCCCAGCCTAGAAATCCATCCTCTACACACCAACCCGTACCAACCATCACACCTTGGGGATTTCTACAATCAACCCTCCAACCGCTACACACCATATCGACAGTTTGTCTTCGCTGTCTTAAAGACCGATCATCGTCGACCTATGTGGCAAAGCCACCGATCGCCATGCGACCTTAATAATACATCGTAGCATTTCGACATGGTGAGTCGTTGTCATAAAGACCGATCACTATGTGACCTATGTGGCAAAGCCATCGATCGCTATGCGACCTTCTTCCCCTTCATCATATCAATCCCATCCCATGCATACATACATGCAGTAATCAAAACAATATACTACCTAAAAGTTCACATCTATCACATACATCGATACACATAGAGAAGTTTCTATGATTACGCACTGCATCCCTTGCCTACCCTTTTTGGGTAATCCGACTGTCTATCTGACCTTTTTCCAGCTTTTTGCCCATAACATATATTTAGTACAGATTACTATACTGACCTTTTTCTCGGCTTTTAGCCCATAACATATATTTAGTACAGATTAATTAGTGTGTTAGAGATCTACACACGATGACATTAGAACGAGACCCTCTAAGTCGATGCTATCCGTAGCCAACACCACCGCTTATCCGCCTTGAAATCCCGAAAAGTGATATGAGATTCAGGAACTAGTGTTTCCGGCTTTTAGATCTAAGAGATCTTACTAGAGAAGATTCGGCTACTCCCAGAGGATTCCAGCTTTTTGCGAAAAATCAGGAAGAGAAGATGATTCAAAGAAATCTATAGAGATTCGGTTTTTAGAAGAAAGAAGAGAAAAGAATAATGGAGTTTTCGGCTTTCAGCTTTTTAGAAGAAAGAAGAGAAGAGAATAATGGAGTTTTCGGCTTCTAGAAGAAATAAGAGAATAATGGAGTTTTCAGCTTTTAGAAGAAAGAAGAGAAATAAATAATGGAGTTTTCGGCTTTCGGCTTTTAGAACAAAGAAGAGAAGAGAATAATGGAGTTTTCAGCTTTTAGAAGAAAGAAGAGAATAATAGAGTTTTCGGCTTTTAGAAGAAAGAAGAGAAAGAAAAGGTGGAAACCCTAAATGCCGAAAAATAAAGAAGAGAACCCTCTCTATTTATAGAAATTTCGGCACTTACCTATGAAAAACCGAAAGTGCCCTTCCTGATAACTAAAAATTAATCAAATAAAAAGGGAAAATTCGGCACCCCTTTGCCATAAAGAAACCGATTTCTTCACTTCTCTAGGTGATGGAATTTTGGCCAACTCCTAGCCTTGTAGATAGCTCCTATCTTTTCTCCTTTTTTCTTCTTCCAGATTATCAACTATATTATCTACATTATCCCATTCACATAAATCCTCCTATTTTTGAGCCTTGTTGCCGTCCACTCTACCTAACCCTAATGCCGAAATTTAGCTAACTTAAATTAAAAGAGTTGGGCTCCATGTAACTTAAATTTGGGCCCCTTACTCCCTTGTGTGGCGTCACCTCCTTGCTCCCTAAGTGGCGCCACTGACCACTGGGCCACAAGCCCATTTTGATATTTTAAACTCAAATACCACCTTTTAAACCCTATAGTGCCCAAACAAAAAATTTAACTAAGGCTTCAGCCCAATCCTGAGCCCAATTTGGACCCCTAATGCTCAAATTAACTCATTACACATATTCACCCATTAAATGCATAGGCCCAAAAATTCAGGATGTTACACAAATGATTAAAGAAAAATTTCTTAATGAGCATATATTGTTGGTTATGGCATTGCCATGGTATGCTGATATTGTTAACTTTCTAGTTAGTGGGTTGTTGCCACCTGTGCTCAATCATCAAGGAATAAAGGAAATTCCTTCATGATGTCAAGTAATATTACTGGGACGAGCCGTTACTATTCAAGTAGTGTGCAGATCAAGTAATTTGAGGATGTATTCAAGATGATGAATTTCAAAGTATCCTACATCTCTGTCATTCTTCACATTATGGTGGACATTTTGGAAGCATAAGAACTGCTGCAAAGGTTCTCCAATCTGGTTTTTATTGGCCCACCATGTTTAAAGATGCTAATAAGTTCTGTAAAAACTGTGACTGCTATCAAAGAACTGGTAACTTATCAAGAAGACACGAGATACCGTTACAAAATATTTTAGAGGTGGAATTATTTGATGTTTGGGGAATTGATTTCATAGGTCCATTTCCACCATCCTGGGGAAAATCTATATTCTTGTTTGATAAACTGAAATAGTAACATATTTTAGGCCTATATTTAGTATGCTTTTGGATGAATTATCCCTTATTTTATGTAAAAAGGTGCTCTTAATCCTTTCTTTCCATGTCTTATACTCAGGAAAGCACCCAAGGATAAAAAGAACGAGAAACGGGCTCAAAACAGACCAAAACGGACTAAAGAGGAAATCAACACGGCCTGGACTTGGACTCACACGGCCGTACCAAGTTAATTATCTAGAACACGGTCTAACCCCGACTCACACGGCCGTGTCTCATTAAAGAAATCTGAACACGGCCTGTCCACGATTTACACGGGCGTGCGCCATGGTCGTGTCTCTGCCGTGGAGAAGCGCAATTTCATTCGGGAAAGGATACTTAGGGAGAAAGAAACGTATTTCAAAAGCCTATAAATACACCCTAAGTATAACCTAAAAAATGGAGCCCAAAGCCATCGTCTAGGGGCGTCGTGCTAGGCCAGAGAAGGCAGATTTGTGGGGATTCACTCAGGGATAGCTAGTTGATCCATCTCAAGAAGCCGGAATTATACTCAAGACGGAGGATCTCCTCTTCAATTCCTTCAAGGGGTTTTAGATATTTCTTATGTTTTGTTTTATCTTTTCTCTTGAGATGTTTTCCTTTATTGTTATGAACTAAACCCTTCAGATACCCGAAGGGGATGAAACCTATGATGAATCTTGTTATTGTTTTCTGAATTATATGATAAATACTTAGTTTGTTCTTAATTATGTGAGCTTAATCCAAATTTAATGTGCTTAGGTGGAGGAGGAATAGACCCTGCCTAAGATTAGATCCAACAAAATAAAGCGGAGTTGATCGCACGCCTAGAGATAGGGTGACGAGATTTTACCGAATTAGGGTGAAACCTAATATGGGAATCCATAGATCGATTTACTGCTATTCTAGGGAGTTATTATAAGAGAACGAGAGTTCCACTAATTAACCTAGGGTTAGACGTTATTCGCCTCGAGAGAGGGTTTAATATATGTTAGGGAGTCTTGCGGATCAAATTAAGTGAATAAATCGTATGGTTCAGTGTTAGATAACAAGTTACGTCTAGGTTGATTCTTCCTAGGGTATCGTCTAAATCAACTAAGTTTTTCCCAAGTTATTTTCCAAATTCATTCTTCTTTGTCTTAGAGTCTTTAGTTTAGTAGTTAATTAATTTAGATTAATAAACAACTTCACTTATTTTAGGCTAAATAATAAAAAGAAAGTTAGTATTAGTACTTTTAGTTCCTTTGGGTTCGATAATCCGGTCTTGCCTAAGCTATACTACTGTTCGATAGGTGCACTTGCCTCAATCGTTGTCAGAGTTAGTTTCCAGGTTCGATCATTCTTTTTTTTATAAATTTTAAAGCTCTGATTCACAGCGATCATTGTTGCTGTGGATTATGTCTCCAAATGGGTTGAAGTTGTGGCTTTATCTACAACTGATGCCAAATCAATTTTGAGATTCCTATATACAAATATTTTTACCAGGTTTGGTACCCCTCGTGCTTTAATTAGTGATGAAGGCTCACATTTTGACTGTAGATTAGTTGCCAATGGTTTGACAGATATGGGGTTAAACATAAAATTGCCACTACATATCACCCCTAAACAAATGGACAAGTTGAAATTTTCAACAGAGAAATCAGACATATTCTGGAGAAAGTTGTCAATCCCAACTGCAAGGATTGGTCAGTAAGGTTAGATGAAGCCTTGTGGGCTTATCGCACAACTTTCAAGACATCATTGAGAATGTCACCTTTCAAGCTTGTTTATGGTAAACCATGTCATTTTCCAGTTGAGCTAGAGCACAAAGCATTTTAGGCAATCAAGAAACTAAACATGGACTGGGGTGCTACTGCTACTCGTCGCCTACTGGATCTTAATGAGATGGATGAGTTTCGAGCTTAAGCTTATGAGAATATGAGATTGTACAAAGAAAAGACAAAGCGCTAGCATGACAAGAAAATTTTGCCATGGCAATTTGTACCTGGAGAACAAGTCTTGCTTTTCAATTCCAAACTTAAACTATTTCCTGGAAAATTAAAGTCGAGATGGTCTGGACCATTCGAAGTCAAGCGTATATATCCTCATGGAGTTATTGACGTTAAAAAATGAAAAATAGGATCCACTTTCAAAGTCAATAGTCAACGTCTGAAACACTATTTTGGAGCTCCTATAATGCGTGATAAAATATTCATTTCTCTTCGGAATAATTAAAATTTCTCTCCTACATTTAAATTTTTCTTCATTTAATTTTATTTTTTATTTTGTTATTCACTAAACTCATTTAACTTTTCCTTCTTGTTAAAAGTTTTTCTTTGGGCCATAATAAGTACAGCTTGGAGCCATTAGCCCAAAATTATTTTAATCCTCCCAATTTGTGCTAATTTCATTTCCTTTTCCCGCTAAATGTTAATTGTTTTGCCTTGTCAGCACATGATTGAGGCCAGTCTTATTGCACACGTCACAATTTCTTCTCCCCCACGTTTTAACCTAGCCGATTTAGTTTTCTTCCACATTTTCATCCCGCTTTGTTTTCTGCTTTTACTTTATGTTTCACTCATAACTGAAATCAAATCTCACTTTTTTCATTTTCCAACTGTCTATATTCTCTTCAATGGCTTCTTAGAAGACTTCTGCTTCAACCTCTACCTCTCCACGCACCTTCTTCAGTAATCTTACTGAGGAGAAATACCACAAAAATATTTCCAAATGACCATTCTGCATGGAAAAAGGATTCCTTTTTTAGGATGCTCCCTTCATGGGGTATATAGAGGTTGTTTCATTAGTTTTCGAAAAGCATGGGTGGGGAATCTTTTGCCTCCATCCTGATGATGTCCTTCCAATGGTAGTGAAAGTGTTTTATGCCCACATTACCTCTCATGACAAGGCATTTATATACGATCGTGGCGCATCAGCTCTATTCGATGAGGACTCAATCAATGCCCAATATGAATTGTCCAAAGGTCCCGACAAGCATGCTAACTTTGTGAAGAAAATGTCCCCAGAGCGTTTAGCTCAGGTTCTCATTGATGTTTATGTGGAGAGAACACAATGGTCAATCTCAAGAAATGACTGTTACACCATCGACAGAATCTCATTGACGCCTCAATGCAAGATTTGGTACCATTTCTTAAAAACTCGTCTCATTCATTCTAGACATAATGCTATAATCTCTAAGGATCGATTATTGCTTCTCCACTCCATAATGGTGGGTCAAAAGTTTAATGTTCAAAAAATAATCTTTCGTGAGATTCATCGCTGTGCCCAAAAGAATACCGGCACAATAAATTTCTCCTCACTGATCACTACACTCTGCTAAAGAGTCAAGGTTCCCTTCTCACAAAATGAAGACCACCTTCCTAACAAAGGGGCTATTACTACGCACATTGCACAGAAACTGGCTGGCGAGGAAATGCCAAGGCAAAAAGGCACACCTCTATATTTTCCCTTTAGGACTTCTTCTACTACCCCCTCGACCTCTCACACTAAGTTTAAGCAGCGAATGATTGAAGCTGTAGAAGGTTTGAAACAACAGTTTTGTGTGTTGGAAAAACATCAAAAAATGCTTGTCACTGACTTTGGTAAAGCTCAAGAGGAAATGGCCATCTTTTAGGGATATGTCCGCCAATGTGATATTGCCATTTGTAAATCCTTGCAAAAGAATTTCTTGCGCCCAATGCCACCATTTCTTGTTTTTCCTAAGGAACTGCTATTGAATCCTGAAGTAGAAGATGAAGAACCTCCTATTGCCCCCACGCACAACCAAGACCCAGAGCAAGATGAAGCTAGGACAGAAACTATCCACATTGAATCTGATGATGATGGAAGGGATACCACTTAGATTACCGCACCTGCACCATAATCCATGGCCTCTATGACTGCTCAGGAATGTGCGGTTCATCAACTAATTGATGAAATCACAAAGTCTGATTCTGATGATGATGAGGAAGAGGTGCCCATCAACCAGCTTAAGAGAAAAAAGATTTAAGAAAGCTGTTGGTAAAATCTCTCAAGTTGACAGTGATGACCAAGACAGGCTGCAACGTTACAAGAGAGCTACAAAGAGATCCACCTAACCCAAGTGAAGTAATTTCTTTCCCCTCCAAGCTTTGATTTTTATATTTTCATGATCCTTCATTTTAGTTTTTATCTATTTCCTGCATTCATGTAGCTTTTATTAATTTTACTTTGTCATTTCATGTATTGAGGATAAAGCATCCCTTAGGTTTGGGGGTGTGTTGTGCATATATACTGCATTATCATAACGTTCAATTGCCATTTAACTGCCGGATTATGTGAGTATATGGTTATCAATAATGTTCAATGAGGATAATAAGTCTTCTTTGTAAACTTAGAAAATAGGGTGACAGTTGTTTAGCATATTTAGCATAGGACAGTTGTTGAAAATGACTTTCTAAAAGTAGAATAATTGAAATATAAATGCAATTAGGTTATAGTAGCATTCCTTGAATAAATTTAGGACTTCTTGACTTAATTTCAATATAGTAATAGGGTATAATTCTGTCATGGTAAAATAATATGAATACTCCAATGTTTGAACCTACTGAGTAGGTCAGTAATATTTTGTTTGCTCCATTATATTGCTGACCAGAAAAATGAGTTTTTCCCAAGTTATTCCCAAGTTATTTTCCAAATTCATTCTTCTTTGTCTTAGAGTCTTTAGTTCAGTATTTATTGAATTTAGATTAATAAACAACTTCACTTATTTTAGGCTAAATAATAAAAAGAAAGTTAGTATTAGCACTTTTAGTTCCTTTGGGTTCGATAATCCGGTCTTGTCTAAGCTCTACTACTGTTCGATAGGTGCACTTGCCTCAATCGTTGTCAGAGTTAGTTTCCAGGTTCAATCATTCTTTTTTTATTAATTTTAAAGCTCTGATTCACAGCGATCAAGTTTTTGGCGCTGTTGCCGGGGAACTAAAATATTAAGAAAACTCTATTTTTATTACTTTAGCCATTATTTTTATTTTTCGCAATTTATTTTTAGTTTTAGTTTTAATTTTAAATTTGCTAAACTTTCTTTCTTTCTTTTCCACGCAGGCACCTCTAGTTTATGACTAAAAGGAACCCGAGAGGACCTTTAGAATACGATAGTGATATTGAAGCTACCGCTCGAAGAAATCGCAGAGAAATTAGGCGAGCCCTAAATTACCAAGGAGAGCGAGAAGACATATCAAATCCCATTGAAGGGATGGACGAAAATAATCTTCCACCACAAGATGTGGTAGAAAATAATGCTCATCGTACTATGTTTGATTATGCTAAACCTCATTTAACAGGAGCCGAATCTAGTATTGTTAGGCCTATTATAGCTGCTAATAATTTTGAATTAAAACCTAACACTATACAAATGATTCAACAGTTTGTTCAATTTGATGGTTTACAGGACGAAGACCCAAACGCTCATATAACTAATTTTTTAGAGTTCTGTGATACCTTCAAAATAAATGGCGTTTCTGATGATGCCATACGTCTTCGGTTATTTCCCTTTTCATTAAAGAATAAAGCTAAACAGTGGTTAAACTCGTTACCACGAGGGTCAATCACTACATGGGAACAAATGACCGAAAATTTTTTATTAAAATATTTCCCACCGGCCAAAACGGCCAAATTACGTAATGATATATCTTCTTTTGTGCAGATGGATTTAGAGACATTATACGATGCATGGGAGAGATATAAGGATCTCTTGAGAAGGTGTCCACACCATGGTTTACTCTTGTGGCTCCAAGTCCAAACTTTTTATAACGGTGTGAATCCTTCAACGAGGCAATTAATTGATTCAGCCGCCGGTGGAACTTTGAACAATAGAACTCCTGAGGCAGCCTACAAGTTTATTGAAGAGATGTCGCTAAATAACTATCAGTGACAAGTTAAAAGAACAAGGCCAACAAAAACAGCCGGAGTTTACAACCTCGACGCAGTAACCATGCTATCAAATCGGGTAGAGTTGATGAATAAGAAGATTGATAGTTTGTGTTCTTCGCAGGTACATCCAGTCATGCAATATGACGCAAGTGGAACTGTGGCAAATCCTGAGTACCCACCCTAGCAACCAGGCACAGAGAGCGAACAGATGAACTATATAGGTAACAATTTCAGATCTAATAATAACCCATATATTAATAATTATAATCCAGGTTGGAGGAACCACCCAAATTTTTCGTGGGGAGGACAAGGAAATCAAGGAAATCCAAGACAACAACCTCCTCAAAATTTCCAAAATCAGCCCTATCCACAGGAAAAGAAGCCGAATCTTGAAGAGACGCTGAACAAATTCATGGCATCAGCAGAGGCCCGCTTCCAAAAGTCTGAGACAACATTAGATAATCAACAAACATCGATCAAAATGATCGAGAGTCAAGTTGGGGAACTTATTAAGTCAATTGAACAACTTACTGAGATGGTTTCTAAAATTTGATCAGCGGTTTTCTCTAAAGAAACAGAACATGTAAAGGCAGTTACACTAAAAAGTGGAAAGGAGCTAGTCGAATCAGAGAAAAGAATGCCACCCGTAGATGACAAAGCAAAGGATATGAGAATTGAGGATGTAATTCCAGTACATAAAGAAAGTAAACCACCGATCCCATATCCAGCAAGGTTGAAGAAAGAACGATTAGACTCCCAATATGGTAAGTTTCTCGAGCTTTTTAAACAAATACATATTAACCTACCTTTTGTCGAAGCCATTTCACAGATGCCGACGTACGCGAAATTCTTGAAAGAACTCCTGACGAATAAAAGGAAGCTTGAAGAAATATCAATGGTGGAGCTTAATGAAGAATGTTCGGCCATCCTCCAAAACAAGTTACCAACCAAATTAAAAGACCCAGGAAGTTTTACTATTCCTTGTTTAATTGGCAGGTTAAATGTTAAGAAAGCATTAGCTGATCTAGGTGCCAGTATTAATTTAATGCCTTATAAGATGTTTAAACGACTAGATCTCGGGAAACCAAAACCCACTAGGATGAGTATTCAGTTAGCTAATAGATCTATTAAATATCCTAGAGGAGTTATCAAAGACGTCTTGGTAAAAATTGATAAATTTATTTTTCCCGTTGATTTTGTTGTGCTTGACATGGATGAAGACATTGAGGTCCCCTTAATTCTAGGGCGCCCTTTTTTAGCTACTGCTAGGGCTGTTATTGATGTAGGTGATGGTAAACTTGCATTAAGGATAGGCGATGAGGAAATTATTTTTCAAATTTATGATGCCATGAAATATTCTAGAGAACAAGATGATTCATGTTATTTTGTTGATACCAATGACCATCTCATTCAAAACTCGTTACAGGAAATTCTGCATGATGACACGATGGAACTGTGTCTCACTCAAGAAGAGGGGGAAGAAGATGAAGCTTTCGAGCTAAAATTATCATAAAAATAAACGGAAAAAGAAAGCATCAAACTTGATGACGATTTCAAACAAAAACCCTATGTTGATGAACCACCCAATTTAGAATTAAAACAACTGCCAAAGCACCTAGAGTATGCATTCCTTGGGGAAAATTCTACGTTACCAGTAATTATCTCTTCGGAATTAGAACCCAAGGAAAAAGAGGAGTTGATACAGGTACTGAGAGAGCATAAAAAAGCCATAGCTTGGAAAATCTCTGACATTAAGGGAATAAGCCCAACATTTTGTACCCACAAAATTTTAATGGAAGATGAGTACAAGCCATGCGTGCAACCAAAAAGACGACTAAATCCCAACGTAAAAGAAGTCGTGAAAGTCGAGGTAATTAAACTTCTAGATGCTGGAATAATCTATCCTATTTCTGACAGCAAGTGGGCAAGTCCTGTGCAAGTTGTTCCGAAGAAAGGGGGCATGACAGTGGTGGCTAACGAAAGGAATGAACTAATTCCCACCAAGACAGTCACAGGTTGGAGAGTTTGCATCGACTACAGAAAGCTGAATGACGCCACTAGAAAAGATCACTTTCCCTTGCCCTTCATTGATCAAATGTTAGAAAGACTATCAGGGCATATGTACTACTGCTTCCTAGACGGACTCTCTGGCTATTTCCAAATCCCAATAGCACCTGAAGATCAAGAGAAGACAACGTTCACATGTCCATACGGTACGTTTGCCTATCGTAGAATGCCTTTCGGATTATGTAACACTCCTGCTACTTTTCAGCGATGCATGTTAGTAATCTTCGATGAACTCGTCGAAGATATTATGGAAGTATTTATGGATGATTTCTCCGTATACGGTAATTCTTTCCATCTTTGCCTTAAAAATTTAAAACAAGTCTTAATGAGATGTGAGGAAACAAACCTTGTTTTAAATTGGGAAAAATGTCACTTTATGGTACAAGAGGGAATTGTATTAGGACATAAAATTTCTAGTAAAGGGATTGAGGTAGATAAAGCAAAGATTGAAACCATAGAAAAATTACCTCCTCCTAGTTCAGTTAATGCCATTAGAAGTTTTTTAGGACACGCAGGATTTTATAGAAGATTCATTAAGGATTTTTCTAAAATAGCTAAGCCTTTAACAAAATTACTAGAAAAAGATGTTCCTTTCAATTTTGATCAGGAATGTTTAGACGCATTCAATATCCTTAAGGATAAACTAATAAATGCTCTGATTATAATTGCACCTGATTGGAATCTACCCTTTGAACTAATGTGTGATGCAAGTGATTTCGCAGTAGGTGTAGTTCTGGGACAACGAAGACGCAAGCATTTTCAGCCAATCTATTATGCTAGCAGGACTTTGACACCCGCACAAGAAAACTACACCACCACGGAGAAAGAACTGCTAGCTGTAGTTTTTGCTTTTGACAAATTTAGACAGTATTTATTATTATCTAAAGTTATCGTTTTCACTGACCACTCAGCTCTTCGTTATCTATTAACTAAACCTGATGCGAAACCACGACTCATAAGATGGATTTTACTTTTACAAGAATTTTATTTGGAAATACAGGATAAGAAAGGAGCTGAGAACCTTGCAGCTGATCACCTCTCTAGACTCGAAAACCCCTATATCGAAGAGCTAAATGAAGGAGAGATAAACGATTCATTCCTAGAAGAACAACTCTTTTCGATAACTCATTCTGAGGTACCATGGTTTGCGGATATTGCAAATTATTTAGCTACTAACATCTTTCCAAAAAAATTAACACATCACCAAAAGAAGCGATTCTTTGCTGATGCAAAAAATTATTTTTGGGAAGATCCCTTTCTTTTCCGAATATGTGCATATCAGGTAATTTGAAGATGCGTTACAAGGACAAAAGCAAGTAAGATTATAGAACATTGCCATTCAGGACCTTCAGGAGGACACTACAGTGGCATTAAGACAGCACATAAGATACTCGAATCAGATTTTTATTGGCCCACTCTATTCAAGGATGCCAACAGGTATGTCGCTTCATGTGATAAATGTTAAAGAACAGGTAATGTCTCTAAACGTGATGAAATGCCTCAAACATATATGTTATCATGTGAAATATTTGATGTATGGGGTATTGATTTTATGGGGCCATTCCCTAGTTCATTCGGACATAAATACATCCTAGTGGCAGTTGATTACATGTCAAAATGGGTGGAAGCCGAAGCTCTACCTACTAATGATGCTAGAGTAGTAGTTAAGTTCCTCAAGAAATTGTTCTCTCGATTTGGAATGCCTAGAGCTATCAATAGTGATAGGGGCACTCATTTCTGTAATACTCAATTTGACAAAGTCTTAAAAAAGTTTGGAGTACACCATAGGATAGCTACCCCATATCACCCTCAAACCAGTGGGCAAGTTGAAGTAGCAAACCGGGAACTCAAGCGCATTCTAGAAAAAAACGGTTGAATCAAACAGAAAAGATTGGGCATTAAAAGTAGATGATGCCTTATGAGCCTATAGAACAGCATTTAAAACCCCTCTAGGGACATCCCCATACAAACTTGTATACGGGAAAAGCTGTCATCTACCATTCGAGTTAGAACACAAAGCTTTTTGGGCCATAAAGTTTTTAAATTTTGATCTTAGCACTGCAGGAAAGAAAAGAATGATGTAGATGAACGAGCTAGACGAATGGAGAGCTGAGGCCTATGAGAACTCGAAACTATACAAAGAGGCAACTAAGCGACGCCACGATGCTCGTCTAAAGAAGTCGAAACAATTCGAAGTAGGGGACTTGGTCCTACTGTACAACTCAAGGCTTAAATTATTTCGTGGGAAGCTGAAATCGAGATGGTCAGGCCCATTCATGATCAAAACAAATTTTCCATACGGCACAATCGAGGTAACTCACCCCACTAAGGGCACATTCAAGGTAAATGGTCACCGACTAAAAATTTATAATGGTGCAGATTTTAGTGATATGAGAGAGGAGCTTCTGCTTCAGGAACCTTCTTTTAGAACCAAAAACAGGGAAAGTCTAGCTTAAGACTATAAACAAGCGCTTCTCGGGAGGCAACCCGAGCACTAACTTTCCTAACATTATACTTTTAACTGTTTAGCATCTAACTTCATACTAATTAATCTAATAAAGCGCATGTTTTAGACCACACGGCCTTACACACGGGCGTGCCCGTGGCCGTGCGGAAGCCAGGGGATAAACCATAGGCGTGCCAGCGGCCGTGCACGACAAAGAAGAATCTTTTTCCTCAAACACGGGCTGTAATAATATCCCACGCCCGTGCCGACTACCCGTGCGAGGTTACTGACTTATTAAGCACGGACTAAACACGGCCGTGCCTACTAACTGTGTGAGGTTACTGACTTGTTAAGCACAGGAGAAACACGCCCGTGCCACCCAACCGTGTGAGGTTACTGACTTATCAAGCACGGGCATGTCATAAGCAACACGATCGTGGCAAATCCACCTGAACGCGCCTAAAATTTGAAATCGCAAAAAACACGGGCGCATAAAAATCAAACACGAGCGTGGCCCCTGCCCGTGCTCGTATCCCTATTTAAGCAACTTTAACCGTCACCCTTCCCCCAAATCAACCCTAAAACAAATTTTAAGCTTCATCCCTCTCAAATCCGGCCACACTCAAACCCTCCACCGCCTCATCAAACCCTCAACCTTCTTTTCTTTCAAGAAAACCACACTAAAACCGTGAACACGCCCGCGCCACCACCGTGCTTTAGGAAAAACACGCCCGCCCCACCACCGTGCGCCTGCAGAAAACCTCACAGCACCATCGTGCTTTGCCCGTGTCCAGCCGATTTGCACCATCACGACCCCTGGTTCCCTCCACTACTTCATGTTCTTGACTTAAAGTTTGATAAATTTCATATTATTTCATATTATCTCATTTTGTTTAGTTTTAGTATTAAGCATAAATTATTTTCTTTTAAAATTCATTTTAGAACTTGTTTCAATGTTTCATTTCCCAGGAATGTTTATAGTGAAAATCTTGATTGATAGCTATTTGTCACTATTTATCGTTGTTAGATCAATTTCATATTGATATTTTGCTAGGTAAAATTAGAATAAGTTGCTCTTAGGTGAATAATCGTATTGAGCATTTAAATATCTTGGGTCTAGAGAACAATTTGGTACCAAGACTACTTAAATATCCATTATTTCAGGTACAATGTCGTCATCACGAGGAAAACGAACCACAACCGCCCTAACGAAGAAAAGAAAGGGGCCCGGATCGTCCTCAACCAGTGCTTCTTCCAAAATAAGACACCGCCTCCTTCAATTCACTCAAGAAGCTCAGGAAGAACGATATAAGACATTTCGGCAACGACCCCTTGGCACCGGTAGGTGCATTGACTGGGAAGCTATGGAACAGGTCGGGCTAGCAGCCGACATTCGGGCCCTCATCTCGACCGAGCCATGGGAGAAATTTTTCTCTATCATCGAGCCCACATATTTGGAACTCACTCTTGAGTTCTGCACCACTTTTACCTTACAAACAGTGATGGCCCAATATGACGACCCAGGCACAGTCTAATTCCGGCTAGGGGCCACGGTACGTCGATTGAGCGTACCACCATTCGGCACAGAACTCGGACTCTATACGGAGGAGTTTATAGCAGACAATTCACTCTCCGAGTTAGACCGTCAACTCCACTGCACCCCCTTTATTGCTGGCGCAGCTTAGCACCCACCACGAATGTCACGACCCGATCGCGGGCAAGGCGACACCTCTGGCCCACCTCTACGGTATATTCACGCCATTCTTGCTCACACCATCACGGGACGACGTGAAAGGATAGGTGTGGTAAACAAGCACGATGTCTACTACCTATCGTGCATGTCAGAAGAGCACGTTTTCGACCTGGCATACTTCATCGCCTGTGCAGTTCAACATCAGACAGAGCCGTACAGGAAGGGGATTTTATCGATGGGGCCGTACATAACACGACTAGCTCGACACTTTGGTCTTCTCAACACAGATGCACAAATCTCTTCACTCACATTGATGGGACAGATGATACCTCAGGGCATCTACATGATGCTACACATGAGGATGATTCAATATCGTCGGGGGACTGACCCTCCTCAGTACCGATTAGTGAAACCCACAGACGAGGGGGAGCCCGAGGACATCCCACCACCATCACAGGAGGCACCGATTTCAAGCCAGCGGCCATCCCATACAGCAACTTTATTAGCGGATATCTCTGTACGCCTAGACCAGTATTACGTTGACAACACTCGACGATTTGATAGGTTGGAGGCCACCCTCCAACAGATATGCTAGCACCTCCATATCTCATCGCCGCCTCAACCACCCAGTGACCCAACTGACGATGAGGAACTTTGAGTCCCTACATTTTTTTTTGTTTTCTTTTCTTTATTTTTATTTTCAGTTCTGTTGCTTTAATTTAAACTTTGTTAACTTTTATATTTCATAACTTTATTCATGTTTTTATTGGCTATCTAACAATAGAATCCTGCTAACAAACACTTGCTTAAATCCGCCCCACGACATCTAACTGATGACTTCGCAGAACAAACAGATTTAATTTATCACTCAAGGAATGAAACATCGTTTCTACACAGTCATCTCAATAAGTCAAGTTTCCACACCATCATACAAGGATGCCATCCGAAAATTCAGGGAGTTTCACTTCTTCCCATATCTTATGATTTTATAATGATATTGTCTATCTTTGTACATTGAGGGCAATGTACATCTTAAGTGTGGGGGGGTGAATCTTAGATATACCAAATTTTTTTCATTATTCTCAAAATCCCTGAATTTAGTCTTGTTTTTAAGTAATTTACTCATATTACTAATTAGGATGAAATTTCTGATGATTTATGATTTTTATTGATATGTTTTAGATTAAGTCATTGATAATTGTGCATTGATAATTAAATTTGAAGAATACTAGAGAATCAAGCACGATGAGTCTATTTTTCTGAATTAAAAATTTTCTAGGTTGTCGAACTGAGTTTAAATATTACTTTGAAGTTTGAAATTTACGAGGTTGAAATCATAATACCCATAATTTTTGTGAGATTTTGATCCTTATAGAGCATAAATTCTTTTTCTTGCTCACTTTATTGATTATGAGTATGTCAACACTGATTTATTATTCTAGAACTTGCATCGATTATACATGTCGAGACCACACTTTTTGATTTGATATACAGAGATGATAAAGGCACTTAGGATTTAACCCACTTACTCCATAAAAAGCCTACCTTTACAAATTAACCTCTAGTGAACCCCTTTTAATCCTAACAGCCCTATTTATTGACTCACCCACTAATATTAACCCGAAACCCTTTGTTTTTGTTATCACCATTCCTTTTGACTACCCTTATATCGAGATTTGATTTGATTAGCTGCCTAATTATGAATTTTAGTAATTTATCCTTTATTATGTATTTAGTTTGTTCTTAAAAAAAATCAAAAGTATATTCATTATTCATTATTAGTTGTGATTAAATGAGCTTATACGCTTGAATTCCAAATATTGAAGAAAAAGCTCGTATTATTAGTATTATTAGTTTTCAATTGATGTAATTATTATTAGTTTATTAGTTCTTAATTAGGTAATTTGTCAATTCAATCTCGATTCTAACCCTCTAATTCAGCCTTACTCCACACCTTAACCCTAGCCTCGTTACAACCCTAACAAAGACCTTTTGATTTGTGTTTCATCTCATATTTCAGTGGTGGATATTTGATTTTCATGCAAGCCTATGGGATTAACTCTTCATGTTTGACTTTTGAGTGCCTAAATTTTGAACCTTAAACACTTTGAGTGATTTGAGTGAATCTCTAGTGAGGATGTCAATCCTTGTCGATTTTGAAATTAAAGGTAATTATTTAGATAAGAGGAGACACCTATATTTTCGCGCAACAAAATCTATGACTTATATTGTTTGAATTTTTTGGACTCTTTGAGTTGAATTATCCATGTATAAATTATCTCTGAATTATGATGAAACACTATCAATGACTATTATGAATTACAGGAAGTTCATTTTAATTGTAAGTTGAGAATTTTGCTTGAGGACAAGCAAAAGCTTAAGTGTAGGGGTATTTGATAAACCGAAATAGTAACATATTCTAGGCCCACATTTAGTATGCTTTTGGATGAATTATCCCTTATTTTATGTAAAAAGGTGCTCTTAATCCTTTCTTTCCATGTCTTATACTCAGGAAAGCACCCAAGGATAAAAACAACGAGAAACGGGCTCAAAACAGACCAAAACAGACTAAAGAGGAAATCGACACGGCCTGGACTTGGACCCACACGGCCGTGCCAAGTCAATCATCTAGAACATGGTCTAACCCCGACTCACACGGCCGTGTCTCATTAAAGAAATCCGAACACGGCCTGGCCACGATTTACACGGGCGTGCGCCATGGCCGTGTCTCTGCCGTGGAGAAGAGTAATTTCATTCGGGAAAGGATACTTAGGGAGAAAGAAACGTATTTCAAAAGCCTATAAATACACCCTAAGTATGACTTGAAAAGGGGCGCCCAAAGCCATCGTCTAGGGGCGTCGTGCTAGGCCAGAGAAGGCAGATTTGTGGGGATTCACTCAGGGATAGCCAGTTGACCCATCTCAAGAAGCCGGAATTATACTCAAGACGGAGGATCTCCTTTTCAATTCCTTCAAGGGGTTTTAGAGATTTCTTATGTTTTGTTTTATCTTTTCTCTTGAGATGTTTTCCTTTATTGTTATGAGGGGATGAAACCTATGATGAATCTTGTTATTGTTTTCTGAATTATATGATAAATACTTAGTTTGTTCTTAATTATGTGAGCTTAATCCAAATTTAATGTGCTTAGGTGGAGGAGGAATAGACCCTGCCTAAGAGTAGATCCAACAAAATTAAGCGGAATTGATCACACGCCTAGAGATAGGGTGACGAGATTTTTCTGAATTAGGGTAAAACCTAATATGGGAATCCATAGATCGATTTACTGCTATTCTAGGGAGTTATTATAAGAGAACGAGAGTTCCACTAATTAACCTAGGGTTAGACGTTATTCGCCTCGAGAGAGGGTTTAATATATGTTAGGGAGTCTTGCGGATCAAACTAAGTGAATAAATCGTATGGTTTAGTGTTAGATAGCAAGTTAAGTCTAGGTGGATTCTTCCTAGGGTATCGTCTAAATCAACTAAGTTTTTCCCAAGTTATTTTCCAAATTCATTCTTCTTTGTCTTAGAGTCTTTAGTTTAGTAGTTAATTAATTTAGATTAATAAACAACTTCACTTATTTTAGGCTAAATAATAAAAAGAAAGTTAGTATTAGTACTTTTAGTTCCTTTGGGTTCGATAATCCGGTCTTGCCTAAGCTATACTACTGCTCGATAGGTGCACTTGCCTCAATCATTGTCAGAGTTAGTTTCCAGGTTCGATCATTCTTTTTTTTATGAATTTTAAAGCTCTGATTCACAGTGATCATTGTTGCTGTGGATTATGTCTCCAAATGGGTTAAAGTTGTGGCTTTATCTACAACTGATGCCAAATCAGTTTTGAGATTCCTATATACAAATATTTTTACTAGGTTTGGTACCCCTCGTGCTTTAATTAGTGATGAAGGCTCACATTTTGACTGTAGATTAGTTTCCAATGGTTTGACAGATATGGGGTTAAACATAAAATTGCCACTACATATCACCCCTAAACAAATGGACAAGTTGAAAATTTCAACAGAGAAATCAGACAGATTCTGGAGAAAGTTGTCAATCCCAACTGCAAGGATTGGTCAGTAAGGTTAGATGAAGCCTTGTGGGCTTATCGCACAACTTTCAAGACATCGTTGAGAATTTCACCTTTCAAGCTTGTTTATGGTAAACCATGTCATTTACCAGTTGAGCTAGAGCACAAAGCATTTTAGGCAATCAAGAAACTAAACATGGACTCTGCTACTCGTGCGCCATTGGATCTTAATGAGATGGATGAGTTTCGAGCTTAAGCTTATGAGAATGCGAGATTGTACAAAGAAAAGACAAAGCGCTGGCATGACAAGAAAATTTTGCCATGGCAATTTGTACCTGGAGAATAAGTCTTGCTTTTCAATTCCAAACTTAAACTATTTCCTGGAAAATTAAAGTCGAGATGGTCTGGACCATTCGAAGTCAAGCGTATATATCCTCATGGAGCTATCGACGTTAAAAATGGAAAAATAGGATCCACTTTCAAAGTCAATAGTCAACGTCTGAAACACTATTTTGGAGCTCCTATAATGCGTGACAAAAAATTCATTTCTCTTCGAAATAATTAAAATTTCTCTCCTGCATTTAAATTTTTCTTCATTTAATTTTATTTTTTATTTTGTTATTCACTAAACTCATTTAACTTTTCCTTCTTGTTAAAAGTTTTTCTTTGGGCCAGAATAAGTACAGCTTGGAGCCATTAGCCCCAAATAATTTTAATCCTCCCAATTTGTGCTAATTTCATTTCCTTTTCCCGCTAAATGTTAATTGTTTTGCCTTGTCAGGACATGATTAAGGCCAGTCTTATCGCACACGTCACAATTTCTTCTCCCCCACGTTTTAACCTAGCCGATTTAGTTTTCTTCCACATTTTCATCCCGCTTTGTTTTCTGCTTTTACTTTATGTTTCACTCATAACTGAAATCAAATCTCACTTTTTTCATTTTCCAACTGTCTATATTCTCTTCAATGGCTTCTTAAAAGACTTCTGCTTCAACCTCTACCTCTCCACGCACCTTCTTCAGTAATCTTACTGAGGAGAAATACCACAAAAATATTTCCAAATGACCATTCTGCATGGAAAAAGGATTCCTTTTTTAGGACGCTCCCTTCATGGGGTATATAGAGGTTGTTTCATCAGTTGTCGAAAAGCATGGGTGGGGAATCTTTTGCCTCCATCCTGATGATGTCCTTCCAATGGTAGTGAAAGTGTTTTATGCCCACATTACCTTTCCTGACAAGGCATTTATATACGATCGTGGCGCATCAGCTCTATTTGATGAGGACTCAATCAATGCCCAATATGAATTGTCCAAAGGTCCTGACAAGCATGCTAACTTTGTGAAGAAAATGTCCCCAGAGCGTTTAGCTCAGGTTCTCATTGATGTTTGTGTGGAGGGAACATAATGGTCAATCTCAAGAAATGACTGTTACACCATCGACAGAATCTCATTGACACCTCAATGCAAGATTTGGTACCATTTCTTAAAAACTCGTCTCATTCATTCTAGACATAATGCTATAATCTCTAAGGATCGATTATTGCTTCTCCACTCCATAATGGTGGGTCAAAAGTTTAATGTTCAAAAAACAATCTTTCGTGAGATTCATCGCTGTGCCTAAAAGAATACCGGCACAATAAATTTCTCCTCACTGATCACTACACTCTGCTAAAGAGTCAAGGTTCCCTTGTCACAAAATGAAGACCACCTTCCTAACAAAGGGGCTATTACTACGCACATTGCACAGAAACTGGCTTGCGAGGAAATGCCAAGGCAAAAAGGCACACCTCTATATTTTACCTTTAGGACTTCTTCTACTACCCCCTCAACCTCTCACACTAAGTTTAAGCAACGAATGATTGAAGCTGTAGAAGGTTTGAAAGAACAGTTTTGTGTGTTGGAAAAACATCAAAAAATGCTTGTCACTAACTTTGGTAAAGCTCAAGAGGAAATGGCCATCTTTTAGGATATGTCCGCCAATGTGATATTGCCATTCGTAAATCCTTGCAAAAGAATTTCTTGCGCCCAATGCCACCATTTCTTATTTTTCCTAAGGAACTGCTATTGAATCTCAAGTAGAAGATGAAGAACCTACTATTGCCCCACGCACAACCAAGACCCAGAGCAAGATGAAGCTAGGGACGAAACTATCCACATTGAATCGATGATGATGGAAGGGATACCACTCGGATTACGCGACCGCACCATAATCCAAGGCCTCTATGATCGCTTTCAGAATGTGCGGTTCATCAACTAATTGATGAAATCACAAAGTCGATTCGATGATGATGAGGAAGAGGTGCCCATCAACCGCTTTTAAGAGAAAAAGATTTAAGAAAGTCGCTGGTAAAATCGCTCAAGTTGACAAAGTGATGACCAAGACAGTCGCAACGTTATAAGAGAGTCGCAAAGAGATCCACCTAACCCAAGTGAAGTAATTTCTTTCCCCCAAGCTTTGATTTTTATATTTTCATGATCCTTCATTTTAGTTTTTATCTATTTCCTGCATTCATGTAGCTTTTATTAATTTTACTTTGTCATTTCATGTATTGAGGATAAAGCATCCCTTAGGTTTAGGGGTGTGTTGTGCATATATACTGCATTGTCATAACGTTCAATTGCCATTTAACTGCCGGATTATGTGAGTATATGGTTATCAATAATGTTCAATGAGGATAATAACTCTTCTTTGTAAACTTAGAAAATAGGGTGACAATTGTTTAGCATATTTAGCATAGGACAGTTGTTGAAAATGACTTTCTAAAAGTAGAATAATTGAAATATAAATGCAATTAGGTTATAGTAGCATTCTTTGAATAAATTTAGGACTTCTTGACTTAATTTCAGTATAGTAATAGGGTATAATTCTGTCATGGTAAAATAATATGAATACTCCAATGTTTGAACCTGCTGAGTAGGTCAGTAATATTTTGTTTGCTCCATTATATTGCTGACCAGAAAAATGAGTTCAAATATGATTGTTTGTCTAAAAAATATATGTACATATTCTAGGGACACTCTAATTAACCTTGAGGCTAAATTGCTAAGAAGGTAGTTGTTTGCTCCATCCATCTTTTTAGTTAAAAGCTTTTGTTTCATGAGTGATTTATGTTCAAATTGTGACATGATATAATACGTGACAGTCTAGTGTATGCTCCATTGAGGTTGTCATGTATATAATCATATGACAATATGAATTCCCTAGGAAATTTTGTGTTGAAAATTGAATAAGTGCCTAAAAAAATGAGTTTAGGAGAGAGATAACCTAAGTATATTTAGAGAGATCTGATATAGTTTTAATTGCTGAAATATTTAGAAAATTTTACCCTTAGGAACCATTTTTTGCACTGCATTTGCTAAATAGGTTTACAACAATTGTAAACATTTTTTCTCTGTTTCAATAGAAGATTACTGAGAATAGAGGTACACAGTATGCTTATTACGATTTGGTAGTACATTTGGTGACTGATTGTTTTAGCAATTCCATGCATTCATGCATATTCAAACATCATTTGCTTGAGGACAAGCAATAATTCAGGTTTGGGGGTGTGATAACTCTTGAAAAGATTTATATTTAAGGCCTCTAAATAGAATTAATTGGTTGTAATTAAGTGAATACATTTGCATTTTTAGGATATTTTTAGAACATTGCATAACAAAGCTTGGATTGTGATATAATGGTCATTATTTGTTACTTTTATCACTTGGGGAGGAAAGGTGTGGTTTTGTGTGAATACAGGTGTAGGAAGAGCAAGCAGATGAAGAGGGAAAATAAAGGAAGTGAAATATTGCCATGACAAATGGTGAAATTGATTGCCAACAGATTTTCCAGGGTAATTCCGAGAAGATGACTCAGCACTTTATCCACGTCATTCTCAGCCAACTGTGCGTGTACCAAAAAATCCAACCTAAAAAGATGAATGAAAAAATGTGTGTTGAGGTGGGATGTATCTACCTATTAAAAGAATGAGAGAGAATAAAAAAAAAGGAGAGGAGAATTTGTGTGAGAAAGAGACTGGTGACAACAATCCTCTCTCTGCACAGAGAAAGACTCCACTGGAGAATTTTAGAGAAAGAAAGGGTAGTAGCTACAGACACTAGAATACAAATGTAAAGAAGGGGAAGAGACATTTATCCTGGATTCACATAGGATTGGAAGATAAAAGAGAAGCTAGAGTGTGGCGAGAAATTCTGCAGTTCTGCCTTTAGTTTTCCTGATTTCTGTAATTCAAACTTCTTTAAATGTTGATGAATGATTTAAATTTGGTGTTTACTTTTCCACCCATGAACTAAATCTTTTATGGGTTGGAGTTATTTGGGTGGATGTTTATCATCTTTAATGCTCATGATTTGAGATTGCCTATATCACTGTTTCATTCGCTTTATGCCTATTTTAAATACATTCATGCAAGCTCTAGACATAACTAATTGTATGCTGTGTTCATAGATGAATTTTTAATTCTGAAAAGGTTAAATATATTGAATTTAGAATCGTTTGATACAAGCAAATATTTGTAACACTTTAGACATGGATGTCACGAGTTGTATAGAGAAGAACGTTCATTGCAGTTACTAATCCAAGGTTCTGTATGTAACAGCCCGAATGTGACCCTCATCGGAATGGTGGTTTCGGGACCACGATTTTAAGTTAAAAATATTTTAAATATTTTATTTGATAGCTAGATTATGCGTTCGAGTGTGTGTTAAAATATTATGGAGTTATTTGTATGTTTGATTGGTTAATTTAAGAAAAGGATTAAAATGAGTAAATGAGAAAGTGGCTATTGTGGAAATTAGGGCTAAATTGATTGGATTTCTTTTCACATGGGAATTAAGTTACAATTTAACCATATTTTTTCCTCCTAGTGGACGGTATTGACCATGAGTAGTGCATATATTATATATTATATATTATTATTATTAGTTAGTGGGGTGATAATTAATAAAGTATTATTTGGTTAAAGAAATAATAAGAAAAACATATTTTCTCCCCACTTACTTCATCTTCTCCACGAAAACAAAGAGAAAAGAAGTGAAAATTTAAGCTCCATAGTCGGTCCTTGCATGTCCTCTTAAGGTAAGTAATTAAGCTTCATTTTTGTAAATTCTTGCATGGTTGTGTTAGCTATCATGAATACTTTAAAATACATGTGGAAATTTTGGAGTTTGAAGCTTATTTTAAGTTCGGCCATGGATGAGTACATCGATATAGTCATGTTTGATAGAAGATTTTTAAGTATGAGCTAGACATAAACATGTTTGAGTAGGAATTTGGATAAGATGGATGAGTGAAAGCTTGAATTATGAAATTAAATAGTTGAGGGTATAAATGCAAGAATAAATGGCTTATATAGACTTGTATAGGAATGAAGAAAATTCGGTTCTTAAAGGGCTAGTCCGAATTTGATGTAATTCTTGTGTTTTATGTTAGGGGACTAAATTGTGAGAAAATCGAAACTAGAGGGGTAAATTTGTAAATTGGTAAAATTACATGTTATGAGTTATTTTATTGTATAAAGAGAATTAATTCATCTTGAGGAGTATTGGGCATTAGCTTAAATGTGTATGAATTTTTATATATTCGAATGAATGAAAAGAATTGGTATCAAATTGTAAGGATTTCGAAACTATGAATGATCAATTGAGAGAATAGTACAATGATGTGTTTCAAATTGAGATGAATGAAATTTATTTGAATAGGCTCTTTTCGAACTTTGTTTAGATCAAGGGAAGAAAGAGTTGGAAAAGGATCGGGGAAAAGCTAAACTAGACGAGTAGCCGGGACATCCTTACCCTTCAACTATCAAGGTAAGTTTTAAGCAATGGAATTAAATTGAAATAATACTTATTTACGAGTTTAAGTTGAATGGTGATAGTTTATTTCAGTGTATTGCCGAATATACATATATATATGAAATTGATAAGAGATAGTCGATGGTGATGGTACTTGGTTGTTATAATTAGATGCATGAAATAGGAAATTTTATTAATGTCATTATAATGAGATTCAGGCACACTAAATAGAGTTGATGATGGCTTGATGTGGTATAGGCCGAATGCAATATAGTACTTGGGATATTGAATACTTTGTTATATATATATATATGTGTATGTTCTTGTGTGTAAAGTGAATGTGAATTATATACATAAAGTATGCATATCGAATGAATAACAAGTTATGAGAAGCATAAATTGGGTGAAATGGTTCAATGAGCACTATATGTGCAAATTTGTAAGTAACAGCTCTATGTGAGCGATACGTTACGGAAACTCTAAAGTAACGGCTCTATGTGAGCGATACGTTACAATAAGCATGAAGTAATGGCTCTATGTGAGCGATACGTTACGATAGGTATGAAGTAACGGCTCTATTTGAGCGATACATTACGGGAAGTATTAATGAGTAACACTAAGTGTATGAGACGTTGCTGACCATATTGACAATGTGCAGGTGTGAGGTTCGTTTTAAAGACTTCTATTATAAATGCAAATAAGTATACAAGAATGATTGAGTATATTATCCTAAGTATATGCATGCATGACTAAGTTTGGGGTTGGTAAGTATACTAGAGGTAAGTATCATCTCTATAAATTTAAGAGTGATAGAGGTTGATGTGTAAGTTGAATACTTGTTAAATATGTATTATGTATATAAATTATTTAGAATGTGGTTATGTATTCAACTTTTGGAGTTTTGATTATTCGGTTTAATGGTGATAAATAAACTATTTATTTCATTTGTATAAGTTAATTGGAATGGAAACTAATTGCTTAATTCTTACTAAGCTATGAAAGCTTACTTTATGTTTTGGTTATTTTCTAAACACGTAGGTTACTTTCGGAAGCTCATTTTGTGCTCGGGAATCACTTCGAAAGCTCTCCATACTATCATCTCTTTTGGTACTCTTTTGAAGTAGTGAACTTTGACCATTATGGCATGTATAGGCTAAGATACATTTTGAATTGATTTCAATGGTGTGTATGTATATTTATGCCATGCGAAAATGGCTAAATTATGTTAACTTGATCTTGTGTGAATTCGGCCTTGATGTTTGTTTAATGAAAGTGCATTTTATATGTGTTTGTGTTTGATGTATGAAAAGGTGGCTTGAATGATTTTAAGGTAAACATTCTCGCTATGTATTATCGAAAATGGTGTTGGTATAATTAGGTAAATAACATCTCATGACACGTAAGAATGGTATTATTGGTTATGTAAATTTTGGGTCGTGCAAACTAGTCGTGATAGTCACATACATGCATAACATGTTTGGTTTATATGTGTTAGGTTAAATATAAGATATTTTTGTTTTGATAACTTGACTTTGATAATTGTATGAGATGTGGTTGTTTATACGTTTGGATATAGTCAGCAAATGGTGTAAATTTGGTATAACATAGATTTTATAAGCAACGTGGTGGTATATGCATACTTGGTGTTGATGATTGACAAAATTTGTTTTAGTAAGGTGAATGTAGTATGCGCATATTTGGCTATTGTAATGTCAATGATCAAATGAATAGTTCTTTTAGTAAGTTTGATTTTGATCAATAGTTATATTATAAGTGGTTATGAGTATCGGCCTCGGTATATGTAATGTATTGATAAGTTTGATTAATAATGAATTCGAAATTACTGACAAACATGTGTATTTATACCTACTCTGGGTTTGGTTTAGATCGGTAATGCCTCGTAACCCTAATCCAACGACGGATACGGGTTAGGGGTGTTACTTTTGATTGGTATCAGAGCTACGGTTTAGTCAGTTCTTGGACTAACGTAGCATGTGTTTTAGCTATACATTCCATAATATATAAATGATAGTATGATGACTTCTGACAGTGTAATGTTTTTGCTCTTTTATTTAGTAATGGATTTCGATCACGAGCGAGCTGTAGCCGAGGACGTCGAGAGTGTAGCGATCGCTCCCGCACAAGGGACCGTGCCAGAAAAATCTCGACCGGCTACGAGTAATCCTGATGAGGGGGCTAGAAATGCCTTCTATAGTATGATGAACGATTAGTTCAGCCATTACATATGAACCAATCCGGCTGTTCAACCACCCCAAAATCCGAATGTACCCCCTGTAGTACTGGTTATTCCTCCATTTGCCAATCTTGAAAGAGTAAATAAACCTCCGGTTGATCGCATTAGGAAGCCGGAGCTCAGGAATTTAGAGCCGAGGATGATGATGACGCTGAGCGAGCTGAATTTTGGCTTGATAACACCATTCGTGTTTTCGATGAATTATCTTGCACACCCGATGAATGTTTAAAGTGTGCTATATCTTTGTTACGGGATTCTGCCTATTACTGGTGGAACACGCTGGTGTCAGTTGTCCCGAAAGAAAAGATTACTTGGGACTTCTTTCAGACTGAATTTTGCAAGAAGTATATAAGTTAACGCTTCATTGACTCCAAGCGTAAAGAATTCCTCAAGCTCAAACAAGGTCGTATGACCGGATCTGATTACGAGCGAAAGTTTGTGCGAATCAGTCGCTACGCTCGCGAATTTGTTTCATCAGAGACTGTTATGTGTCGGAGGTTCGAAGATGGTTTGAATGAAGATATAAAGCTTTTGGTTGGTATTCTTAAAATTAACGAGTTCGTAGTGCTAGTGGAAAGAGCTTGTAAGGCGGAAGAACTGGGGAAAGAAAAATGAAAGGTTGAACTTGAATCTAGAGACTTTCGGAAGAGATCGGCGAGTAAACATTCGCAGATGATAACAAAGAAGATTAAGAATGATGGTAGCCGATTCAGACCCAACACCGGGATTTCTATACGAGAGCGACCACCAGTGAGTTCTCGGGCTACATCAGTGGCTAGTGTTGACAATGATCGATCAAGCAAACCTGAGTGTCAGCAGTGCGACAGACGACATTTTGGAGAGTGTTGGGGCAAATCCATTTCTCGCACTTGTTACAAGTGTGGCTCGCAGGACCATTTCATTCGGGATTGCCCGGAGACTACTGGAAAGGGTACTGCTCAGAGTGCGAGACCTAGCGGCATATCAGCTAGAGGTAGATCGTCTCGTTATGGGGGAGGTAAAAGTGTTGCACAGAGAGGGACTACAGATGCAGTTGTTCGATCAGATACTCGTGTACCGGCTAGGGCGTACGCCATCCGTGCTAGAGAGGAGGCCTCATCTCCAGATGTCATTACCTGTATTTTCACCCTCTTTGATTTTAATGTAACTGCTTTGATTGACCCCAGTTCAACTCACTCATATGTGTGCGAGACATTAGTATCCAGTAAGACTCTACCTGTTGAGTTTACTGAATTTGTGATTCAGGTTTCAAACCCTCTAGGTCAGTGGGTATTAGTTGATAAAGTGTACAAGAACTGCCCCTTAATGATTCGAGAGATGTGTTTTCTGGCCGATCTGATGCTATTACCTTTTGATGAGTTTGACATTATTCTCGGTATGGATTGGTTAACAATTCACGATGCAGTAGTCAATTGTAGACGGAAGACTATTGATCTGAGATGCCAGAATAACGAGATAATCTGAATTGAGTCGGTGGATTTGAGTGGACTACCTGCTGTGATATCTTCGATGTTGGCTCGGCAATATATGAGAAAGGGTTGTGAAGCCTATCTTGCATATGTAATTGATAGCAAGGTAACTGAAAGGAAAATTGAGTCAGTACCGATTGTGAATGAATATCCAGATGTGTTCCTGGAGGAATTACCAGGACTACCACCAGTTCGTGAGGTAGAATTTGGGATTGAGTTGGTGCCGGGAACTACCCCGATTTCGATAGCTCCGTACAGAATGGCACCGACTGAATTAAAAGAATTGAAGGCTCAGTTGCAAGAATTGTCAGATAAAGGTTTCGATCGACCCAGTTTTTCTCCCTGGGGTGCGCCTGTTCTATTTGTGAAAAAGAAGGGCGGAACTTTGAGAATGTGTATTGACTATCGACAGCTCAATAAAGTTACCGTAAAGAATAAATACCCATTGCCATGTATCGACGATTTATTCGATAAACTTAAGGGAGCTTCAGTGTTCTCAAAAATTGATTTGTGGTCGGGATATTACCAGCTGCGAGTTTGGGAATTGGATATACCAAAGACTGCTTTTCGGACAAGATACGGTCACTATGAATTCTTAGTGATGCCGTTTGGGCTCACTAATGCCCCTACTATTTTCATGGACTTGATGAATCGGATATTTAGACTGTATTTAGATCGGTTCGTAGTTGTGTTCATTGATGATATACTGATTTATTCGCGAGATGAAACTAAACATGCTGAGCATTTGAGGTTAGTGTTGCAGATTTTGCGTGATAAGCAATTGTACGCGAAATTTAGCAAGTGTGAATTCTGGTTGAGTGAAGTTAGTTTTCTCG
Organism: Gossypium sturtianum; assembly: GCA_025698515.1. Taxonomy (NCBI): domain Eukaryota; kingdom Viridiplantae; phylum Streptophyta; class Magnoliopsida; order Malvales; family Malvaceae; genus Gossypium; species Gossypium sturtianum. Next base: position 76,078,798 of record CM046947.1, read on the forward strand.
GACATGTTGTTTCAGCGTCGGGTATTCGGGTTGACCCGGGTAAAGTTTCAGCAATACTCGATTGGAAACCTCCGCGGAATGTTTCTGAGGTTCGTAGCTTTTTGGGGCTAGCCGGATATTATAGACGCTTCGTGAAAGGGTTTTCTATGATAGCATCTCCAATGACAAAGCTACTTCAGAAAGATGTAAAATTTGAGTGGTCGAAAAAGTGTCAGAAGAGTTTTGATCAACAGAAGACCTTGTTGACAGAGGCTCCGGTACTCGTGCAGCCAGAATCGGGTAAGGAGTTTGTTGTTTTCAGCTATGCATCTTTAAATGGACTGGGTTGTGTATTGATGCAAGAAGGCAAAGTCGTAGCCTATGCCTCGAGACAGTTGAAACCGCACGAGAGGAATTACCTGGTTCATGATCTTGAATTGGCTGCTATAGTCTTTGCTTTGAAGATGTGGCGTCACTATTTATTCGGTGAGAAATGTCACATCTATTCAGATCATAAGAGTCTAAAGTATTTAATGACTCAGAGGGACTTGAATTTGAGACAGCGACGATGGTTAGAGTTGTTGAAAGATTATGAGCTCGTGATTGATTATCACCCGGGAAAGGCTAATGTTGTTGCAGATGCTTTAAGTCGGAAGTCATTATTTGCTCTTCGTGCGTTGAACGCACATATGGCTATGTCGGGTGATGGTTCGATAGTAGCCGAATTAAAAGCAAGACAGTTGTTTATTCAACAAGTTAGTGATGCCCAGAAAGTTGACAAATATTCGTTGGCAAGACGAGTTCAGTGTGAAAGTAACGTTGAATCAGAGTTTTGGATTGATGAGAATGACTGTCTAAAATTCAAAGGCCGATTATGTGTTCCGAGGAATGTGGAGTTGATTCAGATGATATTGAATGAGGCTCATAATAGTCGATTTATCTGTACATCCGGATAGCACGAAAATGTATAATGATTTGAAATAGTTCTATTGGTGGCTTGGTATGAAACGAGACATATCTGAATTTGTCTCGAAGTGCTTAGTTTGTCAGCAAGTGAAAGCCGAGCGTCAAGTTCCATTATGACTACTTCAGCCGATTATGATACCTGAATGGAAATGGGATAGAATTGCTATGGATTTTGTATCCGGTTTGCCTATAACACCGAGCAAGAAAGATGCAGTCTGGGTTATAGTGGATAGACTAACCAAATCAGCTCACTTTGTTCCAGTTCGTACGGACTATTTGCTCGATAAACTTGCTGAGTTGTATGTATCTCAAATTGTGAGATTACATGGTGTGCCGATTTCCATTGTTTTGGACAGAGACCCGAGATTCACGTCGCTGTTTTGGAAGAAATTGCAAGATGCTTTAGGTACCAAACTACACTTTAGCACAGGTTTTTATTCGCAGACAGATGGTCAGTTTGAGCAAACCATTCAGATACTTGAGGATATGTTGAGATGTTGCGTCCTCGAGTTTGAAGGTACGTGGGAACGATACTTGCCTTTGATTGAATTTGCTTACAATAATAGCTTTCAATCTAGTATCAAAATGGCACCTTACGAAGCTTTGTATGGCCGCAAGTGTCGTACACCATTGTACTGGACCGAGCTCAGTGAAAACAAGATACACGGGGTTGATTTGATTAAGCAGGCTGAACAGAAAGTGGCAGTTATCTGAGATAGTTTGAAAGTTGCATCAGATCGCCAAAAGTCATACACGGATTTGAAACGTAAAGACATTGAGTTTCAGGCCGGAGACCGAGTATTTTTGAAAGTTTCTCTGTGGAAGAAAGTGCTTCGATTTGGTTGAAAAGGCAAATTAAGTCTGAGGTTCATCGGACCGTATGAGATCATCGAACGTGTTGGTCCTGTTGCTTATAGATTAAAGTTGCCCTCTGAACTAGAAAAGATTCATAATGTCTTCCATGTTTTGATGCTTCGTAAATATCGATCAGATCCGTCACATGTGATTTCTCCGTCTGAGATTGAAATCCGATCCGATATGACGTACGAGGAGGAACCGATCCGTATTTTAGCTCGTGAAATGAAAGAGTTGAGAAACAAGAAAATTCCCTTAGTTAAAGTACTGTGGCAAAAACACGGAGTTGAAGAAGCAACTTGGGAATCAGAGGATACGATGAAAGAGCGTTATCCGAACCTATTTATCGGTAAGATTTTCGGGATGAAAATCCTTAAGGGGGGAGAGTTGTAACAGCCCGAATGTGACCCTCATCAGAATGGTGGTTTCGGGACCACGATTTTGAGTTAAAATTATTTTAAATATTTTATTTGATAGCTAGATTATGCGTTTGAGTGTGTGTTAAAATATTGTGGAGTTATTTGTATGTTTGAGTGGTTAATTTAAGAAAAGGATTAAAATGAGTAAATGAGAAAGTGGCTATTGTGGAAATTAGGGCTAAATTGATTGGATTTCTTTTTTCATGGGATTTAAGTTGCAATTTAACCATATTTTTATCTCCTAGTGGACGGCATTGACCATGAGTAGTGCATATATTATATATTATATATTATTATTATTAGTTAGTGGGGTGATAGTTAAAAAAGTATTATTTGGTTAAAGAAATAATAAGAAAAACATATTTTCTCCCCACTTACTTCATCTTCTCCACGAAAACAAAGAGAAAAGAAGTGAAAATTTAAGCTCCATAGTCGGTCCTTGCATGTCCTCTTAAGGTAAGTAATTAAGCTTCATTTTTGTAAATTCTTGCATGGTTGTGTTATCTATCATGAATACTTTAAAATACATGTGGAAATTTTGGAGTTTGAAGCTTATTTTAGGTTCGGCCATGGATGAGTACATCGATATAGTCGTGTTTGATAGAAGATTTTTAAGTATGAGCTAGACATAAACATGTTTGAGTAGGAATTTGGATAAGATGGATGAGTGAAAGCTTGAATTATGAAATTAAATAGTTGAGGGTATAAATGCAAGAATAAATGGCTTATATAGACTTGTATAGGAATGAAGAAAATTCGATTCTTAAGGGGCTAGTCCGAATTTGATGTAATTCTTGTGTTTTATGTTAGGGGACTAAATTGTGAGAAAACCAAAACTAGAGGGGTAAATTTGTAAATTGGTAAAATTACATGTTATGAGTTATTTTAGTGTATAAAGAGAATTAATTCATCTTGAGGAGTATTCGGCATTAGCTTAAATGTGTATGAATTTTTATATATTCGAATGAATGAAAAGAATTGGTATTAAATTGTAAGGATTTTGAAACTATGAATGATCAATTGAGAGAATAGTACAATGATGTGTTTCGAATTGAGATGAATGAAATTTATTTGAATAGGCTCTTTTCAAACTTTGTTTAGATCAAGGGAATAAAGAGTTGGAAAAGGATCGAGGAAAAGCTAAACTAGACAAGTAGCTGGGACATCCTTACCCTTCAACTATCAAGGTAAGTTTTAAGCAATGGAATTAAATTGAAATAATACTTATTTATGAGTTTAAGTTGAATGGTGATAGTTTATTTCAGTGTATTGCTGAATATACATATATATATGAAATTGATAAGAGATAGTCGATGGTGATGGTACTTGGTTGTTATAATTAGATGCATGAAATAAGAAATTTTAATAATGACATTATAATGAGATTCAGGCATACTAAATGGAGTTGATGATGGCTTGATGTGGTATAGGCCGAATGCAATATAGTACTTGGGATATTGAATACTTTGATATATATATATATATATATATAAGTGTATGTTCTTGTGTGTAAAGTGAATGTGAATTATATATATAAAGTATGCATATCGAATGAATAACAAGTTATGAGAAGCATAAATTGGGTGAAATGGTTCAATAAGCACTATATGTGCAAATTTGTATGTAACGGCTCTATGTGAGCGATACGTTACGGAAACTCTGAAGTAACGGCTCTATGTGAGCGATACGTTACAATAAGCATGAAGTAACGGCTCTATGTGAGTGATACATTACGATAGGTATGAAGTAACAGCTCTATGTGAGCGATACGTTACGAGAAGTATTAAGGAGTAACACTAAGTGTATGAGACGTTGCTAACCACATTGACAATGTGCAGGTGTGAGGTTCGTTTTAAAGACTTCTATTATAAATGCAAATAAGTATACAAGAATGATTGAGTATATTATCCTAAGTATATTCATGCATGACTAAGTTTGGGGTTGGTAAGTATACTAGAGGTAAGTATCATCTCTATAAATTTAAGAGTGATAGAGGTTGATGTGTGAGTTGAATACTTGTTAAATATGTATTATGTATATAAATTATTTAGAATGTGGTTATGTATTCAACTTTTGGAGTTTTGATTATTCGGTCTAATGGTGATAAATAAACTATTTATTTCATTTGTATAAGTTCATGGGAATGGAAACTAATTGCTTAATTCTTACTAAGCTATGAAAGCTTACTTTATGTTTTGGTTATTTTCTAAACGCGTAGGTTACTTTCGGAAGCTCATTTTGTGCTCGGGAATCACTTCGAAAGCTCTCCATACTATCATCTCTTTTGGTACTCTTTTGAAGTAGTGAACTTTGACCATTATGGGATGTATAGGCTAAGATACATTTTGAATTGATTTCAACGGTGTGTATGTGTATTTATGCCATGCGAAAATGGCTAAATTATGTTAACTTGATCTTGTGTGAATTCGGCCTTGATGTTTGTTTAATGAAAGTGCATTTTATATGTGTTTGTGTTTGATGTATGAAAAGGTGGCTTGAATGATTTTAAGGTAAACATTCTTGCTATGTATTGTCGAAAATGGTGTTGGTATAATTAGGTAAATAACATCTCATGACACGTAAGAATGGTATTATTGGTTATGTAAATTTTGGGTTGTGCAAACTAGTCGTGATAGTCACATACATGCATAACATGTTTGGTTTATATGTGTTAGGTTAAATATAAGATATTTTTGTTTTGATAACTTGACTTTGATAATTGTATGAGATGTGGTTGTTTATACGTTTGGATATAGTCGGCAAATGGTGTGAATTTGGTATAACATAGATTTTATAAGCAGCGTGTTGGTATATGCATACTTGGTGTTGATGATTGACAAAATTTGTTTTAGTAAGGTGAATGTAGTATGCGCATATTTGGCTATTGTAATGTCAATGATCAAATGAATAGTTCTTTTAGTAAGTTTGATTTTGATCAATAGTTATATTATAAGTGATTATGAGTATCAGCCTCGGTATATGTAATGTATTGATAAGTATGATTAATAATGAATTCAAAATTACTGACAGACATGTGTATTAATACCTACTCTGGGTTGGGTTTAGATCAGTAATGCCTCGTAACCCTAATCCGGCGACGGATACGGGTTAGGGGTGTTACACTGTAGACATACAATAACTTAGATTTTTAGCTTAAAATCTAGCTATCGAAAGAGGCAGGTTATAGTAGGAACTCTTTGAGAAATTGATTAGACAACATTTTGCCATGACATTATTTTGATATGAGCATTTCACCTGAATAATTCTAGCACTATTCATTCAACAACAAAATTACTCTTGCTTTTCTCTATAATTTGCCACTACATTATATTTGCCATATCAATTCTCTGTTTTTAGCATTAAATTACATTAATTCATTATACCAACATCTTATTCAATTTAAGAGTATTTCCTGCTATTTAGCATAGTTAATAGGATTATAATAACTTAATCAATCTCTTACCAATTTCTGATCCCTGTGGAAACTATACTTACTTATCACTTTATTACTTGAATGATGTGTACACTTGCACAATTGCATTAGTTATTTACACGCAATAATAGTCATCAATAAAGGTTACGTAATACTAATAACCACCTCTTGCACTAATGCTCATAGGTCCACATGCGTCCATGTGCACATGTTCTAGGGGTTTTTCGGCTCTCACTCCTTTTGCATTAACAAGATTGCTTAGTCATCTTACCTTCCAAGCAAGATTCACATTGTGGAAGATCAACTTCTTTTAGCGAATTTAAGATGCTATCTTTCACAAGTGTAGTGATTCTTTCTCGGTTAATATGATCAGGTCTCAAATGCAAAAGGTACGATTGAGAAGTTTTAAGTCTTTTATTTGATATTTTAGTCTCAAGCAGTGTGTACATCTTTGGTTTGATAAAATAGAGATTATTTGACATCTATTTGTTAAAGATAAGATTGTGATTTCTAAATATTACAATTCCATTATTAAAAGTCACAATCAAACCGTCTTTATATAAACATGCAACATAAATTAATTTTTTTTGAAACTTGGTACATAAAAAATGTCTCTTAAAATAATCTTCCTAAAATTATCAAAATAAAATGTACATCTCCACTACTTCAGCTGTCACAGTTGTCCAATTTCAGGTCCGCAATGGTAAGCTCTTATCTCCAAGATCTTCCGTCTCCCCGAACCCCTGTAGAGAAACACAAACATGATTAGTGGCTCCCAAATCAATGACCCAGTGGTCTATTGAATCCTCCACTAAACAAGTTTCTATCATAAAGAGTTGCATACCTTTGCCTTTGGTGGCTAGATATTCCTTTCACTCTCTGCAGTTTGCCTTGAAGTGCCATTTCTTACTACAGAAGAAGCATTTAGACTTAGATAAGTCTTTAGGCTTTCTGGTTCTCTTCCTTTTCACGTGTAGTGGCCTAGAGGCATTAGCTTTTCCTTTTTTAGTGTGTTTTCCCTTCCCTTTTGAGGAAGAAGCGATGACTATATTTGCTTCTGCTATTCGGACTGGCTGACCGCCATTCAACATCAACTCATAGGACTGTAGTTCCTTCATGAGTTGTGTAAGTGTCAGATTCTTGTTCCCATGGTTATAAGTGACCCGAATACCAGCAAAATCCTTGGATAGACTTTTGAACACCATCTCTATTTGAGTTTTTGGTCCAAATTGGCCTTATTGTCCACGACCTCGACAAAGTATCCCATAAGAGTGATCATTTGAAATTTGACCAGAGTTCCAAGCTTTTGCTGGGCATTCATCAAGCTAGTTATGACAGATTGTCAAGCCAAGGCAGATTAGCCCCCGAGGATGCCTTCTAGCTTATCTAGATTAATTTTAATAGTCTCACAACTCTCCAGTTGCTTATATAGAGTGCTAGTCATGCTTGCCAGCATATAACAACGAGCTATATCATCAGACTCTTCTCAGTACTTTCTCACTTCAGCTTGAGTGGATGGAGGACACTTAGTATCAAGAACTGTTTTATGTTTCTCATAGCTCTGGATAATTATCAGGTTCCTTTTTAATTCCTTATAATTGTTTCCGTTAGTTTATTTTCAGTGAGTATGTTCAAAGAGGGAGTAGGTTCCATTTTTGAACTAAAAATAAAATGTTCATCTATTAATATCTTTTTATAAGCAAATGTTTAAAAAATTTTGCAACACTACGATATGCATTAAGATGATGCATGCGTCTTACGTTAAACCTTGAAAAACATTTGTAAGTTGTTGCAATGATAATGCCCACACTCTTTGAATTAAGCCACTGTGGGGTGATCATGATCAATTAGGAAGAACATTGTAACACCCCTAATCCGTATCCGTTACTGGAACAGGGTTACGGAGCATTGCCAGAGTTTATAGATCAAAAAAACAGAAATTTCAACATTTCAAAACATATCAATATTCATATCAAAAACCAATCAAAATCATTAATATTTTCCCATAGACGAGCCCTCGAGGCTCAAAATACGCGATAGAAACAAGTTGGGACTAAATGGAATCTCAGAGAGTTTTTCGTAGAACATTAAAAATTTTCAAAGCTACAGGGGTCACACCGCCAAGAGACACGCTCGTGTCTCAGACCATGTGGGAATTCAAAATAGGGACACACGGCCGTGTCCCAGCCCGTGTCCGTGCCCGTGTAACTCACTGACTTGGGCCACACTACCAAGCCACAGGCCCGTGTGCTAGGCCATGTACCCCTTGAAGTAACCTCACACGCCCGTGTGCTAGGCCGTGTGCTAGGTCGTGTAACAGTCTAACTTGCAACCCTTTAAAAAGTTACAGGGGAGACATGGCTGTGTCACCTGGCCGTGTGTCACACACGGCTGAGACACACACCCGTATCTCTGCCCGTGTGGACAAGATTAGGCCATTTTACAAGCCATATTTCTCACCTAATTTGACATGTACCTACACCCAAGATTGTGCATATAAACCAGCCATAATAAGGTACCAAAACCATGCATATTCTAGCCTTATACAAATGGCATGATCACATACAACCAATATGCCCTTAGGCACCTCAAATGACAATTTATAAACATGTCAACCATGAATTCAAACTTACCTAACTGATTAACTAACATATATGCACAGTTGTACCAAATCTTTCCATGTAAATTTCTTACCAAATCATAACCATTTGGTATCGAAACACCATTCTAAGACTAGCATCAAATGACCATATAAATCATATCCATAAAAGTGTCAATTTACCACAATTTCATTCTATCACAAAGTACATATACAATGTGCACAATCATGCCATAGTTTTCATCTTCCACAATTCAAGCTTAGCAATCAAAACATCAGCCATTAGAGAGCAAATATTTACATACCATATACTAAACTCATACTATCAACAAAGTGCAAAGACACAAGCCAAATAGATGGCCAAAATAACAACAAAACATGTAGGCCAACATTAGCCAAAATAACCTATACATGCTATTATAACCAAAATTAAACCAACCGAAAGTACCAAAAGAGTTGATTGATAGTGAGATATAGCTCCGAAAAGCTTCCAACCCGTACGAGCTTCTGAATCACTAAAAAACAAAAATAATTACGCAGAGTAAGCATTTAAGCTTTGTAACACCCCTAACCCGTATCCGTTGCCGGAGTAGGGTTACAAGTTATTACCGATCATTACATATCATTTAACATATAATGCTCATACATCTATGCATTTATAATCAAATATCATTCAACACAATCATATTGTCCCTTATAAGAGCCTACGAGGCCTTAAACATGCTTTAGAAGTGGTTCGGGACTAAATCGATAACATATAAAAATTTTGGAAACATTAGAAATTTTTCATCTATACAGGGGTCACACGCCCGTGTGAACTGGCCGTGTGCCTCACACGGCTCTAGACATGCCCGTGTCTCAGGCCGTGTGGAAACAGGGCATACATACTGTCTTGGGTCACACGGCCGACCACATGCCCGTGTGTCTAGCCCGTGTGCCCTTCGAAATGGCCACACACGCCCGTGCGCCAGGCCGTGTACTAGGCCGTGCCAAACCTGTAGGGTATACTGACTAATGCAACACGACCAATTCACACACCCGTGTGCTAGGCCGTGTGCCATTTAGGGGGTATTGTAACAGTCTAGTTTAGACCCTAGTCGGAATAGTGGTTTCGGGACCACAAATCTGAGTTTGAAAAATATTTAATATAATTTTTCGTGTTTATAATCTGTGAATTGGTATGTGTGGAATTTTTCATGATTCAATTTTTCCGATTGTGTGATTAATTTGCGAAAAGGATTAAATTGCATAAAAGGTAAAAGTGGCGTTCTATATGTTAATGTGCTAAATTACTATGATTTGATTTTTTAGAAGTCCTTGAAAGGTTAATATGCCATTATTAAGTTAGTGGACAATTATGTCCATGATTTAAATGTTTTTCATTAATGTTTCATTAAGGTTAAAATTGGAAACAGATAATTAAATGTTTGATTAAAAAAACAAATATGAAAAACGTAGTGATTATCATATTTGTTTTGCCGAAAATTGAAGAAAGAAAAAGGGTTTGATTTCTTAACATTCGGCCATTGTCTAAGCATCAATCGGGTATGTGTTTTGGATTCATTTTTTATAATTTCTATGTTTTTGTGATTGTTGCTTAGCATTCTATCAAGCCCAAGCCTTAATTTTAGAATTTGATGATAATTTTGAGTTATTCCATTGATGATTTTGTAAGCTTTGTGATGATAGTTGATGAAATATGAAAGATATGTGAAAGATTAACATGTTTTGTCTTTGAATTTTTGATGAATTTGACGATTTTGGGCTAAATTTTGAAAATGATATTTTGAGGTACTAAAATGTGAAATAAACGAAATATATGGGCTTATATGAAGTGTAGTAACATTCGGCCTAGCTTGGGTAAAATGAAATTATGTGTATTTGGTGATTTTATGAAATATGGACTTAAATGTCAAAATGTGAAAATGTGAGGGCTAATTTGTAAAATGCCCCAAATATGTGTATTTGGATTGAATTGAATGATTTGGTGAATAAATAAGCTAAATTTGAATGTGAATAGATCAAGAACCAAAGAAAACGGAATTAGATCGGGGGAAGTCGAAAGTGGTCGAGTAGTCGTTTCCATCCGTTCATATCCGTACGAGGTAAGTCTATATACAAATAAATGTGTTTGAGTTGATTTATTCATGTTTATAAGAAATTGAATTGTGATGAATGACTATGGAAGATGTACATGTGAAATCCGAGAAAGTTTCGACAATGTGTCAATGTCAGAAAAGCCCGCATTTAACCTTAGGAATAGTTAGGATACATATGTCATGACATAGGGTTTCGATATGTATTATCATGTAAGACCACGTCTGGGACATTGGCATCGATTTGAGTTATACTTGTAAGACCATGTATGGGACATCAGCATCGTATATGATTTCGTGTAAGACCCTGTCTGGGACAGTGGCATCGATATTTGATTACATGTAAGACCACGTCTGGGACGTTTGCATTGTACGAGCTTTTAGAGATATCCGAGTATCCTTATGGATTTCGAATGGTTCATCGGGCATTCCGAGAAATGAATGATTATATGAAATGTGCAACCGATGTAGGTACGTTTGAAATGTATACAAAGTACGAGTATGAAAAGTAAGTATATGTGAAAAATGTGGAATTGAGATACATGTATGAGAGCAACGAAATAAATTGTGCCATGATCAAACGAACTACATAGTTATGTGGTATGTGTGTTAGTAAATGGTTAAGAACAATTGAGACAAATGAGAAATATGATTTTGCTATTGAGTTATGATATAATTTATGTTTATGTGAATGAATGGTTTATAAATGTTCTATGTGATGAGTTTATTTGTATATGGCTTACTAAGCTTTTGAAAGCTTACTTCGTGTGTGTTTACATTGTTTTATAGATTGTTGAAGCTACTGGAAGCTCGGGGATCGTCGAGGATCATCACCACACTATCAAACTATATTTTGGTACCTTTTGAAAATGTATATATTGAAGTATGGCATGTATAGAATAGAAATGTTAAGATATGTTTTGGTACATGTTTGTGTATATAAAGCCATGTGATATGGCTTATTAATGAATGTGAATATGGTAAATTTAGTCCATGTTATGTGATGCAAAGTTAGTATATTTTTGATGAATGGTTGGCATATTGAGTTGGTAAGTTTTGGATGGACTTTTACATAGAAGTGAATGATGTTGTTATGAGTCGAATTGTGCATAAGTTTGATACGTTTTGGTTGATTGAGTCTTAAAATGATGCTTATTTGATGCTTATAGGTATGACTCTTAATGGGCGGCAATTTGGCCTTGCAAATGGCCTATAATTGCCCACACGGTTGAGCACACAGGCGTGTCACCTGACCGTGTCCTACACTATCTTATTTCGAAGCAAATTCAGTATTGCACACGGGCTAGACACACGGGCGTGTGAAAGGCCGTGTGGTACTAGTCAATTTTGTACACGGGCTGAGGCACGGGCCAAGGCACGACCGTGTGAGGCACACGGCCTAGCCACACGGGCATGTGCTCTGTTTTGAAAGAAACTTTTTATGAGTTTTGCAAAATTTTTGTATGAGATCGGTTTGGTCCCAAACCCTCTCTAAAGCATGTTTGAGGTCTTGTAGACCTTCTAAAGGGATAAAGTGAATGTGAATGGTGATGATTTGTTGATGCATAATGTATGTTTGTAAAATATTTGTGAAATGTTTCGATATGTCCGGTAATGCCTTATAACCCTAATCTGGGGACGGATACAGTATAGGTGTGTTACATTTGATTGGTATCAGAGCTATGGTTTAGTCGATTCTAGGACTAACGTAGCGTGTGATAGTCTAGCTATACATGCTATATATAAGAACTGTGATAGTGTGATGAATCCTGACAGATAAAAATGTGTTTTCGCATAGTAAATGGATCCCGAATGAGCAGTAGCTGACGATGTCGAAAGTAATGCGCCTGCTCCCGCTCAAGGGACAGCACCGTCTGATTCTAGACCGGTTACTAGCGGTCAGGAAGGAGAGGCTAAACAAGCATTCTTTCAAATGATGAATGAGTGGTTCACTCAGTACATTAGAACAAATTCGGCTGTTCCTCAACCTCCGCCCCCACCAAATCCTCCTCAGACTTCTATTGTACCTCCGGTTATGAATCTGAATCTATTGAATAAGCCTCCAGTTGATAAAATCCGTAAATATAGGGCCAAAGAGTTCAGGGCTAATAATGATGATGATGCTGAGAGAGCTGAGTTTTGGCTCGAGAATACAATTCGAGTGTTTGATGAAATGTTGTGTACTATTGAGGAATGTGTGAAATGTGTTGTTTCTTTGTTGAGAGATGCAGCTTACCAGTGGTGGAAAATGTTGATTTCTGTTGTTCCGAGGGAATGCATTACCTGGGATTCTTTCAATCCAAATTCTGGAAGAAATATATTAGTCAGAGATTCATTGACCAAAAGAGAATGAAGTTTCTTGGATTGAAACAGGGCCGTATGTCTGTTACAGAATATGAGCAGGAATTTGTGATACTGAGTCAGTATGCACGAGAATGTGTCTCGACTGAAGCAATAATGTGTAAAAGGTTTGTAGACGGCTTGAATGAAGATATCCGTTTGTTAGTTGGAATTCTGGAAATAAAAGAGTTTGTTGTGCTTGTTGACTGAGCATGTAAAGCTGAAGAACTCGGGAAAGATAAAAGAAAAGCTGAGTTAGAAGCTAGAGATGTGAGAAAGAGATCGTCAAGTAAATCATTTCAGTCTGCATCAAAGAAATTCCGAGATGAGTATAGTCGTTCAAAGGCTAATGCGGGACTTTCGAGCAGAGATCGTGTTAGATCACATTCGAGTTTCAGAGCTCCAGCTACTTCGATAGCTAGTGTTGGAAATGTCAGATCTGAGCGACCCGAGTGTAGACATTGTGGTAAAAGACATCCGGGTAATTGTAGATTGAATGGCCGAGCTTGCTTTAAATGTGGATCATTATATCATTTTATCCGAGACTGTCTCGAGTCTGTTGAGCAAGAGATTGTATAGAATCCGAAGTCAGATAACGCTTCAGCTAGGGGTAGACCCTCCAGAAACACGAGAAATGCGAGTGGTAGCCAGAGAGCTACGAAAGATACAGTTGCGAGGTCTGAAGCGAGAGCACCTACCAGAGCTTACGCCATTCGAGCTCGTGAGGAAGCTTCGTCTCAAGACATCATTACTGGTACTTTTACTCTTTATGATACTTCTGTGATTGCATTGATAGATCCAGGATCTACTCATTCATATATATGCATGAACTTAGTATTCAGCAAGACTTTGCCTGTAGAGTCTACTGAACTTATAATTAGAGTATCAAACCCCTTAGGCAAAAGTGTCTTGGTTGACAAAGTGTGTAAGAATTGTCCGTTGATGTTTCGAAATAACTGTTTTCCAGCTGATCTGATGTTATTACCTTTTGATGAGTTTGATATAATTCTGGATATGGATTGGCTAACATTGCATGATGATATTGTGAATTGCAAACGAAAAACTATTGATTTGAGATGTCAGAATGATGAGGTAATACGGATTGAATCTAATGATTTGAATGGGTTACCGTTTGTGATATAAGTGATGAAAGCTCTGAATTATGTGAAAAAGGGTTATGTAGCCTATTTTGCCTATGTGATTGATTCGAAAGTGACTGAAAAGAAAGTTGAATCTGTGCCAGTTGTTTGTGAGTTTTCTGATGTGTTCCCTGAAGAACTACCAGGATTACCTCTGATACGAGAACTTGAGTTTGGCATCGAGTTAGTGCCGGGGACGAACCCAATCTCAATAGCTCCGTATAGAATGGCTCCAATAGAATTGAAAGAATTAAAGTCTCATGGTGGGTTTGGATGGGTGGTGCGTTTACTTGCGGTTAGTGTAAAAACAGCGGTGGCGGTGAGATTAGATACTGTAGCGATACTGTAGCGTGAGACAAAAAGTAAGTTAAACGCACCGCACCGCACTCAATCGCCCATCCAAACCCACCCTCAGTTGCAAGAGGTGACCGATAGAGGATTTGCTCGACCGAGTTTCTCACCTTGGGGTGCTCCCGTTTTGTTTGTGAAAAAGAAAGATGGTACGATGAGAATGTGTATTGATTACCGTCAGTTAAACAAAGTGACCATTAAGAACAAGTATCCTCTACCCAGAATCGATGATTTGTTTGACCAGTTGAAAGGAGCTTCTGTGTTTTCAAAGATAGATTTGAGATCGGGATATTATCAGTTACGAGTAAAAGATTCAGACATTCCGAAAATAGCTTTCCGAACGAGGTACGGACACTATGAATTTTTAGTTATGCCTTTCGGACTAACAAATGCTCCTGCTGTCTTTATGGACTTGATGAACAGAATTTTTAGACCGTATCTAGATCGATTTGTTATTGTATTCAATGACGACATTTTGACTTATTCACGTGATGAAACTGAGCATGCCGAACATTTAAGAATTGTGCTACAAACTCTGCGTAATAAGAAATTGTATGCAAAGTTTAGTAAATGTGAGTTCTAGTTGCACGAAGTTGGCTTTTTAGGGCATATTGTGTCAGCATCCGGTATACGAGTAGATCCGAGCAAGATTTCAGCTATTCTAGAGTGGAAGCCTCCGAAAAATGTGTCTGAAGTCCGCAGTTTTCTGGGACTAGCTGGTTATTACCGACGATTCGTAAAAGGCTTTTCGATGATTGCAACTCCGTTGACGAGATTACTTCAAAAAGATGTGAAATTCGAATGGTCCGAAAGGTGTCAAAAAAGTTTTGATCAGTTGAAAGTCTTATTGACTGAAGCTCCAGTGCTAATACAGCCAGAATCCGGTAAAGAATTTGTGATATATAGTGATGCTTCGTTGAATGGTCTGGGATTTATTTTGATGCAGGAAGGCAAAGTTATAGCTTATGCTTCGAGAAATTGAGACCGCATGAAGAGAATTATCCAACGCATGACCTTAAGCTGGCTGCGATTGTATTCGCCTTGAAGATTTGGCGTCACTATCTGTTCGGTGAAAGATGTCATGTATATTCAGATCATAAAAGCCTAAAATATCTGATGACTCAAAAAGACTTGAATCTGCGACAGAGAAGATGGTTAGAACTGTTAAAAGACTACGAGTTAGTTATAGATTATCATCCGGGGAAAGCAAATGTTATTGCTGATGCCTTGAGTCGAAAGTCTTTATTCGCTTTACGAGCAATGAAGACTCAAATAGATTGGTGTGATGAAAGTGCGATTGTAACTGAGATGAAAGCGAGACCGTTGTTCTTACAGCAGATTTGTGAAGCTCCAAAAGTCGACAAGGAAATGCTAGCGAAACGAGTTTAGTGTGATTTGAATTCTGATTCAAAATTTCGAGTTGATGATAATGATTGTCTGAGATTTCGAGATCGGATTTGTGTTCTGAGAAATCCAGAGTTGATTCAGTTGATTTTGGAAGAAGCTCATAACAGTCGTTTATCGATTCATCCGGGAAGTACAAAAATGTATAAAGATCTGAAACAACTTTATTGGTGGCCTGGTATGAAGCGTGACATCTATGAATTTGTCTTGAAATGTTTAATCTGTCAGCAAGTCAAAGCTGAACATCAGGTATCGTTTGGGTTACTTCAGCCGATTATGATTCCCGAGTGGAAATGGGACAGAATCACGATGGATTTTGTTACGGGTTTGCCTCTGTCACCGAGTAAGAAAGAGGCGATTTGGGTAGTGGTTGATAGATTGACTAAATCAGCCCATTTCATTCCGGTACGCACAGGTTATTCGCTTGATAAGCTTGCCGAGTTGTATATCTTCGAGGTTGTGAAATTGT
The DNA here is from genome assembly GCA_025698515.1 of Gossypium sturtianum. Classification (NCBI taxonomy): domain Eukaryota; kingdom Viridiplantae; phylum Streptophyta; class Magnoliopsida; order Malvales; family Malvaceae; genus Gossypium; species Gossypium sturtianum. Next base: position 76,094,848 of record CM046947.1, read on the forward strand.
ACGGAGTACCTATTTCTATTGTTTCGGATAGAGATCCGAGATTCACATCGCGGTTTTTGAAGAAACTGCAAGATGCATTAGGTACGAAGATACATTTCAGTACTGCTTTTCACCCACAGACAGATGGTCAATCCGAGCAGATTATTCAGATACTCGAGGATATGTTGAGATGTTGCATTCTTGAGTTTGAAGGTATGTGGGAACAATACTTGCCATTGATTGAATTTGTGTATAATAATAGCTTTCAATCGAGTTTAAAAATGGCACCTTACGAAGCTTTATACGGTCGCAAATGTCGAACACCTTTGTATTGGACTGATCTCAGTGAGAATAAGATACATGGGGTTGATTTGATCAAAGAGACTGAACAGAAAGTGAAAGTGATTCGCGATAGTCTGAAAGTAGCGCCAGATCGTCAAAAATTGTATGCAGACTTAAAAAGGAAAAATATTGAGTTTCAAATCGGAGAAAAAGTGTTTCTAAAAGTGTCTCCGTGGATGAAAATACTCCGATTTTGCAGAAAAGGCAAATTGAGTTTGAGATTCATCGGGCCATATGAGATTATCGAGCGTATTGGGCCAGTTGCTTATAGACTGTTGCTACCATCTGAGCTAGAAAAGATTCATAATGTATTTCACGTATCGATGCTTCGACGGTACAGATCAGATCCCTCGCATGTAATTTCTCCATCTGAGATAGAGATTCAATCCAGTATGACTTATGAAGAAGAACCGATTTGTATCTTAGCTCGAGAGATTAAAGAATTGCGAAATAAGAAAATTTTGTTAGTAAAAGTAATGTGGCATCGACATGGGGTTGAAGAAGCTACGTGGGAACCCGAAGATATTATGAGACAGCAATATCCGAATTTATTCAATGGTAAGATTTTCGGGGACGAAAATCCCTAAAGGGGGAGAATTGTAACAGTCCGGTTTAGACCCTAGTCGAAATAGTGGTTTCAGGACCACAAATCCAAGTTTGAAAAATATTTAATATTATTTTTCGTGTTTATAATATGTGAATTGGTATGTGTGGAATTTTCGTGATTTAATTTTTTTGATTGTGTGATTAATTTGCAAAAAGGATTAAATCGCATAAAAAGTAAAAGTGGCGTTCTATATGTTAATGTGCTAAATTTCTATGATTTGATTTGTTAGAAGTCCTTAAAAGGTTAATATGCCATTATTAAGTTAATGGACAATTATGTCCATGATTTAAATGTTTTTCATTAATGTTTCATTAAGGTTAAAATTGGAAATAAATAATTAAATGTTTGGTTAATAAAACAAATATGAAAAACATAGCCATTATCATCTTTGTTTTGCCGAAAATTGAAGAAAGAAAAAAGGGTTTGATTTCTTAACATTCGGCCATTGTCTAAGCATCAATCGGGTATGTGTTTTTGATTCGTTTTTGATAATTTCTATGTTTTTGTGATCGTTGCTTAGCATTCTATCAAGCCCATGCCTTAATTTTAGAACTTGATGATAATTTTGAGTTATGCCATTGATGATTTCGTAAGCTTTGTGATGATAGTTGATGAAATATGAAAGATATGTGAAAGATTAACATGTTTTGTCTTTGAATTTTTGATGAATTTGACTATTTTGAGCTAAATTGTGAAAATGATATTTTGAGGTACTAAAATGTGAAATAAATGAAATATATGGGCTTATATGAAGTGTAGTAACATTCGTACTAGCTTGGGTAAAATGAAATTATGTGTATTTGGTGATTTTATGAAATATGGACTTAAATGTCAAAATGTGAAAATGTGAGGGCTAATTTGTAAAATGCCCCAAATATGTGTATTTGGATTGAATTGAATGATTTGGTGAATGAATAAGCTAAATTTGAATGTGAATAGATCAAGAACCAAAGAAAACGGAATTAGATCGGGGGAAGTCGAAAGTGGTCGAGTAGTCATTTCCATCCGTTCATATCCGTACGAGGTAAGTCTATATACAAATAAATGTGTTTGAGTTGATTTATTCATGTTTATAAGAAATTGAATTGTGATGAATGACTATGGAAGATGTACATGTGAAATCCGAGAAAGTTTCGACAATGTGTCAATGTCTGAAAAGCCCCGTACGAACCTTAGGAATAGTTAGGAAACATATGTCATGACATAGGGTTTCGATATGTATTATCGTGTAAGACCACGTCTGGGACGTTGGCATCGATTTGAGTTATACGTGTAAGACCATGTCTGGGACATCGACATCGTATATGATTTTGTGTAAGACCCTATCTGGGATATTGGCATCGATATTTGATTACATGTAAGACGACGTCTGGGACGTTGGCAATGTACGAGCTTTTAGAGATATCCGAGTATCCTTATGGATTCTGAATGGTTCATCGGGCATTCCGAGAAATGAATGATTATATGAAATGTCCATCCGATGCAGGTACGTTTGAAATGTATACAAAGTAAGAGTATGAAAAGTAAGTATATGTGAAAAATGTGGAATTGAGATACATGTATGAGAGCAATGAAATAAATTGTGCCATGATCAAACGAACTACATAGTTATGTGGTATGTGTGTAAGTAAATGGTTAAGAACAATTGAGAAAAAAGGAGAAATATGATTTTTCTATTGAGTTATGATATAATTTATGTTTATGTGAATGAATGGTTTATAAATGTTCTATGTGATGAGTTTATTTGTATATGGCTTACTAAGCTTTTGAAAGCTTACTTCGTGTGTGTTTACATTGTTTTATAGATTGTTAAAGCTACTGGAAGCTCGGGGATCGTCGAGGATCATCACCACACTATCAAACTATATTTTGGTACCTTTTGAAAATGTATATATTGAAGTATGGCATGTATAGACTAGAAATGTTAAGATATGTTTTGGTACATGTTTGTGTATATAAAGCCATGTGATATGGCTTATTAATGAATGTGAATATGGTAAATTTAGTCCATGTTATGTGATGCAAAGTTAGTATATTTTTGATGAATGGTTGGCATATTGAGTTGGTAAGTTTTGGATGGACTTTTACATAGAAGTGAATGATGTTGTTATGAGTCGAATTGTGCATAAGTTTGATATGTTTTGGTTGATTGAGTCTTAAAATGATGCTTATTTGATGCTTATAGGTATGACTCTTAATGGGCGGCAATTTGGCCTTGCAAATGGCCTATAATTGCCCACACGGTTGAGCACATAGGTGTGTCACCCGACCGTGTCCTACACTATCTTATTTTGAAGCAAATTCAGTATTGCACACGAGCTAGACACACGGGCGTGTGACAGGCCGTGTGGTACTAGTCAGTTTTGTACACGGGCTGAGGCACGGCCGTGTGAGGCACACGTCCTAGCCACACGGTCATGTGCCCTGTTTTGAAAGAAAATTTTTATGAGTTTTGCAAAATTTTTGTATGAGATCGGTTTGGTCCCAAACCCTCTATAAATCATGTTTGAGGTCTTGTAGACCTTCTAAAGGGATAAAGTGAATGTGAATGATGATGATTTGTTGATGCATAATGTATGTTTGTAAAATATTTGTGAAATGTTCCGATATGTCCGGTAATGCCTCATAACCCTAACTCAGCGACGGATACGGTATAGGGGTGTTACAGGTATACTAACTTGTGCCACATGGCCAGTCACATGCCCGTGTGTGAGACCGTGTGGAGCATACTGACTTAAATTTTATTCGAACACCAGGGGACACACGGCCATGCAACATAACCGTGTGTCGCGCATGGCTGAGACACACGCCCGTGTCTCTGCCCGTGTGGACAAAAATAGGCTATTTGTTTAGCCGTTTTGCCACCCTATTTTTTTATATGCATACACAAGCATAAATTGCAACATTTCACAACTCAATTGGAAGCCAATACATAACATCTCATAACATATTACTCCCATTTCAATATAGAATTCAAATGCCTAATAACTCACATACATTTTCCATTCATATACTGACCATATATCAAGATAACATTTGCATATTTCCATTCCATCTATTACTAGCCAAAACATACCATATTTGAATACATAAACACAACCAAAACATTCTACCAAATTAAGCCAAAACACATGGCTTAAACTTATACCATAACATGTACCAAAATTACTAGTTCAAGTAACCATAACTATCATCTTATAACTAGCCTATACATGCCATATTTACATATATCCACAAATTCATAAGTACCAACCGGCAACTGGATAGTGTGATGCATAACTCTGACTTTATCCGAATCGAGCGAGCAATCGAACCTCTATAATACATGGAAAAGAAACAGAGTAAGCTTTATAGCTTAGTAAGCCCGTATAATTCAGAATTAAACTTACCATTCTTACAAAATCAAGACAACAAGTAATGTAAACTCAATTAAATTTCCAAATGCCTAACACAAGCATTCATCAACTAGTTAGTCACATAAATACATGTAATCATCCATTATCTCAATCTCAATACTCAATACATTGAATCATACCAAATTCATATATCATGTACATCATATTCAACATTTCACTCTCAATCATATAATAAATAATTCATTCAATAACAGTACTCATCTGTATAAACAGTATTTATGCTCGTTGAACCCATTAGAACTTTAAAGGATACTCGGGTGATATACATCAATAATCCGTCAATTCATTATCATTTTCGCTCTTTCGAGCTATGATCAGTAAGCTCTTCCTGAGCTGATGGACAGTAAGCTCTATTGAGCTGAAACTGTAAGCTCTGACGAGTTGAAAACAGTAAGCTCTTACGAGCTGATATATTGATAAGCTCATACGAGCTGTTGTAACAACCCAAACCCGGCCCAAACACTACGACCGAATTTGATTTGTTACCGAGTAAAACCTTGTGAACACCGTTTCAAAACCCATTTAATTTTTATAGAAAACTTCTTATCTTTGGTTATCTTGCCAAAGTAATACTTAGGTTTAGTTTGGAAATTTAGTTAAGTCCAATTATTATACCGGTTCCAAGTGTACCCGACGGCACGATTAAACTTTTTCGTGTTAACTTAAGAAATCACGTGATTTAATTCAATTTAACGGTATAGTTTTAAATAAATATCCAACATAAAAAGAAATAAACGCAACTATAGTTTATGGAGGCCTTATTACAACCCAAAATAAAATTAAACAAATTTAAAGTTCTGCGAATTAAAATCCTTTGCATGGCCGCCTCGAGTCCCACCGGCTCCTCAACCGCCATCTACGAGTCACCTGAAAAAAATGTTAAAGGAGAAGGTGAGTCACCAAGACTCAGTATGTAACCCTTCCCCAAGTTAATACAACATTTCATACACAACATATAACAGATTAATCAAGCAAAGTATCATGTACCCAACCTAGCCAACCAAACACCTTTGTCTACCCCACGTGGTACCAAACCACTTTGGTGACCGTAGTCACGATGTGTTACCAAAACACGGTGGTGCTAAACCACTGGTGACATATAGTCACAATGTGCTACAAAGCACGGTGTCCGTGAGACACAAATCGGGTGATGGGGCCAACCCATCGTGTGATACCAAATCACCGCGCAGACGATCCCATATCTCAAGTGGGGCCAACCCACGGTGGTGTTAACCACGTGGACAAGTCGCTATGAGGTACCAAACCTCCGGAGGTACCAAACCTCCGTGACATATAGTCACGGTGTGCTACCAAAGCACCGGTGCTCGTCAAGACGATATCACCGCCTCCTCTCATCAACCCATATCAAGCGCTTAATAACAGAACATACATATATCACATGTATCAAATAATCCATGCTTCCCAAAAGCATTATTATCGATCTCATACAAATAGAGACTTACCGGATCCTTGCTTGTACCATTAAGGTACTAATGCCATATCTACATAGAGCGATTTACACATAACATACACTTAATACACTTTATTAACTATCATAAGTGTGTATGTACACACACTGTCACCACCGAATCGCCTAAACCCGAAAAGAGATGTCGGTCACACTTAATGTCCTTGCCCCTATATTCGGCCATTCATAAGGGTTAGTATCCTAGGCCATTCGGCCAAAACCAAAATATTAGGAGGGGTTCCTTATGAACCCGAAATCTTACCTGAATATCTTGAGTACTAGCTCTTTACTTCACCACCCTATAATCGGCACTTAACCAAGTTAGTAGCCTTCGGCTTAAATGGATATCAAAAATAAAGAAAACCGATCTCACCACCTTAACAATCGGTCACAAAAGATTATAGCTTGGGTTGATTGCTTCCCGAATCCGAAGTACCTATAAAAAGAATCGCTTATCACAACCGTTTAGAAGCCCTATCAACCACTATTGAAATCGGCACCTACCCCCTTAATGGGAATCGGCAAGAGACTAAAAAGAGGACTCTGGAATTTCGGCTAGTGTCCCTTACCTTCTTAAACCGATTGGAAGAAGAATCCCAGAGAGACTTGGGTCACCTTTAGCATTCGGCCAAGACTATAGAGTAGAGGAAGAGAGTTTTCGGTAAACCAATGGGGTGTATTCCGCCAAATAAAAGTTTCGGCTAGGAGTTTTTAGAAGAGGAAAGAAAGAAGATAGAGGAGAGGTTGATGTGTAGGGAATTCGGCTAAGGTCTTTTAAGGGAAGGGAAAGAAATAAAAGAAGAACAAGGAGAGGTTGAGGGTTTCGGTAACTAGCAAAAGTGAGAAAAAAGAAAACCTATTGATGGATGGGTGCTTATAAAGAAATTCGGCACCCCCTCCCCCTAATGCTTGCCGTCCAACCTTGGCAACAAGGAGTCCAACTCCTAGCCAACTCCTCTTCACCAAGGAGTCCCACATTCGGCCATCACCTAGTTTTTCTCTAGGCCACTAATTTGAAATAATTCAAAAGAATTTGAATTAACACATGCCTACTTTTTCTCTTGCCACCCTTTTTAGATTATTCACATAATATCTAGTTAAATCCTTAAAAAAAAAAAGAGTTTAAAGAGAGAAAATCTCTCCCCCTATGCCGTCCCATTCAAAGAGCAAAAAGAGGGACTTTCGCGACTCGAACACAGGCTCTCCCTTGCTCATTGTGGCGTCACATGTAGCTCTTAAGTGGGCTTCTTTTTGCCACTTTACCAAGGCCTAATTAGTGTTAATAATACCCACATTTATTCTTATAACACCACTTACCAAGGCTCCCTTCTTTTTAAAAGTTAAAAACTCAAATTTCCTACCAAATCGAACCAACACAAAGCCTTGAATTAATCATTATTATTCCATAAATAATGACACAGCAGTTCATACATAAGAAAAATAATTTATTTCCAAATAACCCCACATTTGGGATGTTACAATTCTACCCCCCTTAGAATAAATATCGTCCTCGAAATTCCTTGATCAAAAGAGATGGGGGTATTGCTGCCGCATCACCTCCTCGGGCTCCCACGTAGCTTCTTCCACTCCGTGGTTTCGCCATAACACTTTTACTAAAGGCACTACCTTCCTTCGTAGAACTTTCACATCTCGATCTATAATCTGAACCGGTTCTTCCTCAAAAGATAAATCCGTGTTCACCTCGATCTCTGCCACTGGCACCACGTGCGAAGGATCTGACCGATACCGTCTCAGCATTGACACATGAAATACGTCATGAATCTGACTCAGTTCTGCCGGCAGTTCAAGCCGATAAGCCACTGGTCCTACTCGCTTCACAACAGTATATGGCCCAATGAACCTTGGGCTTAACTTCCCTTTCCGTCCAAATCTCAACACCTTTTTCCAAGGCGACACTTTCAGAAAGACCTTGTCTCCCACAGCATACTCCACTTCCTTGCGTTTGAGATCGGCATAAGACTTCGCCTATCCGATGCTTCCTTGAGACGAGACCGAATCACCTTGACTTTGTCTTCCGTCTCGATTACGGTTCTGGACCCGAACTTGTCTTTCTCCCAACTCCGCCCAACATGTAGGAGTACGACACTTCGTCCATATAGGGCCTCGTATGGAGCCATTTGAATACTCGCTGATAATCGTTGTTATAGGCGAATTCCGCTAATGGTAGGTACTCCTCCCAACTACCACTAAAATCCAAGACACGACCTCTTAACATGTCTTCTAAAACTCAGTATCACCCTTTCCGATCGTCTCAGTCGATTGTGGATGGAAAGCCGTCTTTGAAATCTAACCGTGTACCCAAAGCTTGATGCAACGCTTTCCAAAACCTTGACGTGAATCTGGGATCCCTATCCGAGATAATCGACATCGCACGCCATGCAACCTCACTATTTCACCCACATATAGCTTCGCTAGCTTCGGAGTGAGTAATCCATTCTCACCGGCATGAAGTGAGCTGATTTAGTTAGGCGATCCACAATTACCCTGCATCGCATCCTTCTTGGTGGGCGTAAGGGTAGCCCACTAACAAAATCCATGGTGATCCTCTCCCATTTCCATTGAGGGATCTTTATCGGTTGAAGTAGTCCCGATGGTGACCGATGTTCGGCCTTAACCACGACACGTCGACACTTTCCTACGAACTCCGTTATCTCACGCTTCAACCTGTGCCACGTAATCTGCTTTTCCGCAAATCTCCATACATCTTGCTTCCCCGTGATGCATAGCGTATGGGCAGCTATGTGCATCTTGGAGAATTTTTCGCCTTAATTCTGGATCCTTTTGCATACATACTCGTCTTTGAAAACAAAGCACTCCATCACTAGGTGATCTGTACCCTTCCAAACCACCGTCTTGAACTTGTACTCTCTTAGCGCTTAAGCCTTCATCCATTAACCGCTTTTCTTTAATCTCTCAATCCAAGTCGGCTTTACTTGAAGTTCGCCAAGAGACTTCCATCATCATATAGACTCAACCGAGCGAACATTGCTCTTAAGTCCGTCACCACCTTTAGGCTCAATGCGTCGGCTACTACATTAGCCTTACCGGATGGCACTCGATTGAACAATCATAGTCCTTTAGTAGTTCAATCCATCGACGCTGTCTCGATCGAGATCTTTTCGAGTCGAAGATACCTCAAGCTTTTTGTGATCCGTGTAGACCATCGACTTCTCTCCATACAGGTAATGTCTCCATATCTTGATTGCAAAGACGACCGCCGCTAACTCCAAGTCGTATGCGTTGGGTAGTTAACCTCATGCGATCTTAATCGACGGGATGCATAGGCTACTACCTTCCCATCCTCGCATCAACACACATCCCAAACCGGTGTGAGATGCATCACAATAAACCGTGAATAACTTTCCCGCTTCAGTCGCACTCAAAACCGGAGCTTAGTCAAAATCTTCCTTAACTTATCAAAGCTTTCTTTACGCTTCTCCGTCCATACAAACGGGACACCTTTCCTTAGCGGCTTAGTCAACGGCGCTGCTATTAGAGAGAATCCTTCCACGAATCTCCGATAGTATCCTGCTAAACCCAGAAAACTTCAGTATTTCACCCACCGCCCCAGGTGGTTTCCACTCCAATATCTTGTTTCAATCTTGCGAGGGTCTACCCTAATTCCTTGGTGATACTACATGACCTAAGAAAGCCACTTCCTAAGCCAAAATTCACACTTACATCGAATTTGGCATATAATCGCTTCTCCTCAATACTTGCGTAACTATCCGTAAATGCTTGTCATGCTCTTTCTTCGTCCTTGAATAAACCAATATGTCGTCTATGAACACCACGACGAATGGTCCAAATCTTCTTTGGAATACTCTGTTCATCAAGTCCATGAATGCCGCGGTGCATTGGTCAACCCAATGGCATTACTAAGAACTCAAAATGCCCATAACGAGTTCGAATGCCGTTTTGTGAACATCAGCCTCCTTCACCCTTAACTGGTGATAACTCGACCTAAGGTCTATCTTCAAAACACCGAGGCACCCTTCGGTTGATCGAACAAGTCGTCAATCCGAGGCAGCGGATACTTGTTCTTGATCGTTAACTTATTTAATCGACGGTGAGTCGATGCACATCCGCATAGAACCGTCCTTCTTCTTGACAAACAACACAGCGCTCCCCACGGAGATATACTTGGTCGTATAAACCCTCTATCCAAGAGCTCCCGAATTTGAGCCTTTAGCTCCACCAATTCCTTTGGTGCCATTCGGTATGGTGCTATGGACACAGTGCCGTTCGGGTAGCAAGTCTATACCGATTCGACTTCTCGATCAGGAGGCAAACCGGAAGTTCTTCCGGGAACACATCAAACAAATTCCCCAACCGTTCGGACCTTTTCCATTACTAACCCCTTAACTTCCAAAGCACGATTTGAACCAAATACGCTCACAACCCTTCTTGACCATCTTTTCAGCCTTTAAGGCGGTCACTACGTTGGATAGGTAATTCCTTCTCTCTCCTATCATAACCACCTCATCACCTTCAGCCGTTTTAAGGACCATGTGCTTAGCCGCGCAATCCAACCTTGCTTGGTACTCAACCAACCAATCCATACCAAGTATCAAATCGAACTCCCCCAAACGGTAGTTCCATTAGATCGGCTACAAATACTACCCCTTGGAGTTCTAGGGTACGCCTCTATAAAGTCTATCTACGACTATGGAGTGACCTAAGGGGCTAACTACGGTCATCTCCTAGAAGCGCTTTGATTTTAGGTCCATAGTTCCTACCACACTACAAGCAATGTACGAGTGTGTCGAGCCCACATCAATCAATGCAACATAAGGAAGACCGAAAATTAGAAACGTACCGGTTATAACATCCGGTGCGTCACCTTCCTCGCGACACCTTGCTGCGTAAACTAAGCAGGTGCCTAGCCTCTGTGTTGCCCTGCACCTCCGCCTTGGGTTCCACGACCTCAGTTAGGACCGTTGTTTCCTCTACCATTACCACGACCCCTCCGTGGTCCTACATTTCTATCCCGAGCACGTTTCGTCCTTCCGTCGCTTCTTTGCTAGTTTCGGGGACAATCTCGACGCGATGCTCCAAAGACCCACACTCAAAACATCCTTTATCACCGGTCCAACATCCTCCCCAATGGGTCTTTCCACAGCGATTGCACCGAGTCGGCCTCGATTAGCGATCGTGGGCCTCATTTGCTCGATTGGGCCCACTTGGCCTAGCCTTTTTCTCGAGCACTCCCGCTGATCCGGTGACCCAAAACTTCTCTTACGATTGTTCTTACTATAGTTACGCCTCACGGCCTCCTTGATTCCTTCGGCTACCTTAGCCTTCTCCACTAGAGATGAGAACTCACGAACTCGCTGTGGGGCAATCAAGTAACCTTAAATCATCTCGGAGTCCGTCCTCAAAGCGGACCACAGCGCTCATGTTCGGTAGCCACGATGCCTCTCGCATATCTACTCGGCCTTAGAAATTCCGCCTCATATTCGACACACGGACTTAGTTCCTTGAACTAATCCCGAGAAAAGCCTTTCTCTCTGGCGTCGGTGTAGCTAATGCCCACATACTTTTTTTACGATAGGCGGTTTTGAAATACTCCCATCGTCAAATCATCGGTACTGTAGCCCCATCTCGAACCGTAAGCCACCATCGACACGCTTCATCCTTAGAAGCGACATCGCCGCCTTTCGAGCTTCTCTTCTTGATCCAGTCAAGGTCATCCATGATCCTTTTGGGTTGACTCTAGCCAAGATTCCGCAGACTGGGTGCTACTCCCGACACACCTCGGAATACCTCCGCTCCGTTAGATCGAGTCGCTCGGGACGATTTCGAGCTCCAACATTTCCACCAGCTTGACCACCATCTCCAAGACTCGCAACACGACTTGCGATACCGACTCGCCACCGGCCCGCTCGGCTCCTCACTCTAAAAGTAGGAGGTGGTGGTGGCGATGGTACCTCATTCTCCGAACCTTGTCCCGACTGACGGGTTCGGACACCGTCATCCTACCCCTACCACGCCCACGGCGCCCACGTCCTCTAGAACTCATTCTATCTACCGCGCTTTTAATCGATTAAGAAAAATTTTATGCGTTAGCATCTGTTTCACTTTATTACTCGCGAAGAAGTTTTATGGATGAGGTTTAATCAGAGATTCTTTCGAGCAAACAATGTTTCAGTTTCCTATCCTAGTTCACACAAAGAAGTTCATGCATCCATTCCTTAATACTTTCCATACCTACTCACTCATCGGACATTTCGCCCATTTCTAACCCTGAGGGTATTTTCGTCTTTTTTCCTACTGTGGGTATTTTTCGTAATTTTCCAGAACCAAGATATTTTGTCTTGCTGATTTCCAAGGCTAAGTTATTGAATATTTAATAAAATAGTTGAAACTTTTGGGCAAAACCGTCGAATTAATATTTTATGGGTCGGGGCATTTTGGTAATTTTTACTCTAAGGGTATTTTTGTAATTTTTCACAAGTCAAGTTTTCCGAGAAAAACATGGTATACCTAGTGTTCTAGGGTTTAAGAGGGTTATTGGATAAGTTTTGAAAACATTAGGGCTTGTTGTCTCGTTTCATTTTGAAAAACAAGGCTAATTCCCTTTTTGGGTTTTAATCATTGTTTTTAGCCTATGACCGAGCCTTCCTGGTCAGGGTGAACCAAAGCTACGCACCAGGTAGGATACCTGCGAAGAGGAGGTGAGTCACGAGGACTGCTTAAATACCAAGCTCTTCCGGATCCAATCCTAGACATGCGTCATGGGGGTTACCACACCCTAGCTCATTGACTAAGTCATAGGTTGGTTTAGTTCCTTAAGTCTTATGCTTCGTTGTGTTTGAGTAATCTAACCTTAGGGTCCAAGTCCTATAAGTCTATCTACGTTCCATGCTTCCTACCCTTCTACAGAATATATTTCACAAAAAGGTTTAGATGTACTTACAGGCGGATCGGTCTGGGAGACTCGGGCCATCTTTGTTCAAAAACCAAAAATCATTCCATAAGGCCTACTAAAACATTTTTGGGCCTTGGGCCCCACACATGAGCTTTGAACTGGCTCGATATTAATTCTCAGTAACAACCCAAACCCGGCCCAAACACTACGACCGAATTTGATTTGTTACTGAGTAAAACCTTGTGAACACCGTTTCAAAACCCATTTAATTTTTATAGAAAACTTCTTATCTTTGGTTATCTTGCCAAAGTAATACTTAGGTTTAGTTTGGAAATTTAGTTAAGTCCAATTATTATACCGGTTCCAAGTGTACCCGACGCACGATTAAACTTTTTCGTGTTAACTTAAGAAATCACGTGATTTAATTCAATTTAACGGTATAGTTTTAAATAAATATCCAACATAAAAAGAAATAAACGCAACTATAGTTTATGGAGGCCTTATTACAACCCAAAATAAAATTAAACAAATTTAAAGTTCTGCGAATTAAAATCCTTTGCATGGCGCCTCGAGTCCCACCTGGCTCCTCAACCGCCATCTACGAGTCACCAAAAAAATGTTAAAGGAGAAGGTGAGTCACCAAGACTCGATATGTAACCCTTCCCCGATTAATACAACATTTCATACACAACATATAACAGTTAATCAAGCAAAGTATCATGTACCCAACCTAGCCAACCAAACACCTTTGTCTACCCCACGTGGTACCAAACCTTTGGTGACCGTAGTCACGATGTGTTACCAAAACACTGGTGGTGCCAAACCCCTTTGGTGACATATAGTCACAATGTGCTACCAAAGCACTGGTGTCCGTAGACACAAATCGGGTGATGGGGCCAACCCATCGTGTGATACCAAATCACTGGCAGATGATCCCATATCTCAAGTGGGGCCAACCCACGGTGGTGTTAACCACAGGGACAAGTCGCTATGAGGTACCAAACCTCTGGAGGTACCAAACCTCCGTGACATATAGTCACAGATGTGCTACCAAAGCACGGTGCTCACAAAGACGATATCACCGCCTCCTCTCATCAACCCATATCAAGCAGTTAATAACAGAACATACATATATCACATGTATCAAATAATCCATGCTTCCCAAAAGCATTATTATCGATCTCATACAAATAGAGACTTACCGGGATCCTTGCTTGTACCATTAAGGTACTAATGCCATATCTACATAGAGCAGATTTACACATAACATACACTTAATACACTTTATTAACTATCATAAGTGTGTATGTACACACCTGTCACCACTGAATCGTCTAAATCCCGAAAAGAGATGTCGGTCACACTTAATGTCCTTGCCCCTATATTCGGCCATTCATAAGGGTTAGTATCCTAGGCCATTCGGCCAAAACCAAAATATTAGGAGGGGTTCCTTATGAACCCGAAATCTTACCTGAATATCTTGAGTACTAGCTCTTTACTTCACCACCCTATAATCGGCACTTAACCAAGTTAGTAGCCTTCGGCTTAAATGGATATCAAAAATAAAGAAAACCGATCTCACCACCTTAACAATCGGTCACAAAAGATTATAGCTTGGGTTGATTGCTTCCCGAATCCGAAGTACCTATAAAAAGAATCGCTTATCACAACCGTTTAGAAGCCCTATCAACCACTATTGAAATCGGCACCTACCCCCTTAATGGGAATCGGCAAGAGACTAAAAAGAGGACTCTGGAATTTCGGCTAGTGTCCCTTACCTTCTTAAACCGATTGGAAGAAGAATCCCAGAGAGACTTGGGTCACCTTTAGCATTCGGCCAAGACTATAGAGTAGAGGAAGAGAGTTTTCGGTAAACCAATGGGGTGTATTCCGCCAAATAAAAGTTTCGGCTAAGAGTTTTTAGAAGAGGAAAGAAAGAAGATAGAGGAGAGGTTGATGTGTAGGGAATTCGGCTAAGGTCTTTTAAGGGAAGGGAAAGAAATAAAAGAAGAACAAGGAGAGGTTGAGGGTTTCGGTAACTAGCAAAAGTGAGAAAAAAGAAAACCTATTGATGGATGGGTGCTTATAAAGAAATTCGGCACCCTCTCCCTAATGCTTGCCGTCCAACCTTGGCAACAAGGAGTCCAACTCCTAGCCAACTCCTCTTCACCAAGGAGTCCCACATTCGGCCATCACCTAGTTTTTCTCTAGGCCACTAATTTGAAATAATTCAAAAGAATTTGAATTAACACATGCCTACTTTTTCTCTTGCCACCCTTTTTAGATTATTCACATAATATCTAGTTAAATCCTTAAAAAAAGAGTTTAAAGAGAGAAAATCTCTCCCCTATGCCGTCCCATTCAAAGAGCAAAAGAGGGACTTTCGCGACTCGAACACTGTGCTCTCCCTTGCTCATTGTGGCGTCACATGTAGCTCTTAAGTGGGCTTCTTTTGCCACTTTACCAAGGCCTAATTAGTGTTAATAATACCCACATTTATTCTTATAACACCACTTACCAAGGCTCCTTCTTTTAAAAGTTAAAAACTCAAATTTCCTACCAAATCGAACCAACACAAAGCCTTGAATTAATCATTATTATTCCATAAATAATGACACAGCAGTTCATACATAAGAAAAATAATTTATTTCCAAATAACCCCACATTTGGGATGTTACAGCTGTGGTGAGTCCGCAACAAATGCAGAAGCTCAACCAAAACAGTAACCCTAGTGACATGTCACTCGTATCCTACGAATTCATATGGTTCAAACGGGGCTCGGTAACCATCAATCTATATCAAATAGGCATTCGTATTCCAAATATATCAATTTCTCAATTATAAACATACATTTCAAATAATTACAAGTATTTAAAAGTTCGATTCTAATTATACGAACTTACCTCGAGTTGCTCGGATGGAAACTATCGACTATTCGTCCACTTTTCCTTTTCCCCGATCTAAACCTGATCTCAGTTTATCTTGATCTATATATTATCAAAATCAACTTATTTAATCAATTAGTTATGCAATTTAGTCCAAAACACACATTAGGGCTATTTTACACATTTGCCCCTAAACTTTCACATTTTTATAATTTAGTCCTTTTTACATAAAATTGCAAATTCATGCAATTTAGTACAATCTCATGCTTAGCCGAATTTATTACATGTTACTAGTAGCCCATATTTTAAATTTATTCACACTTTTACCCACATAGTTTTCCATTTTCTCAATTTAACCCCTTTTTGACATTTTTGTCAAAAATCACTTTACAAAACTAGTAAATATATCAATAAACCTTCATAATCTATCTTAATTCATCAAATTACTCAAGCATTCAACAATGGCAACATAATAAATCTTTAACAATTTCAAAATCTAGGGTATGGGCTAGCTAGAATACGAAGCAACGATTACAAAAACATAGAAATCATTAAAAACGGATCAAAAAACGTACCTTAATGAGCAATTTAACTAAAGCCGAATAGAAAACCTAGAACTTTTGTTTTCCTTCTTGCCAAATTTGGCTAATGAAGATGATGATAACATAAAATGGATTTTTGTTTTATTATTACTTTAATAACTAAATTACCATATTAACCTTAATTATAAACCATTTAAAACACATAAAATGTGTCCATAAAAGTCCACTCCTAAATAGAATGGTTTAATTACCATTTAAGGCCATCATATTTAAAAGCCAAAGCTAATTGACACCTTTAACTAATAGAACATGCATTTTACATTTTACGCGATTTATTCCTTTTTACCGAATTAAGCATTCAAACAGTAAAATTTCTTTACGAAACTTTCACACAATAATTTTATCATGCTGTAAACTTTAATAAAATAATAAAATAAATATTTTGGCCTCGGATTTGTGGTCCCAAAACCACTATTCTGATTTGACCTAAAAATGGGTTGTTACAACTCTCCCCCCTTAGGGATTTTCGTCCCCGAAAATCTTACCAGTGAATAGGTTAGGGTATTGTTTTCGTATAGCTTCCTCGGGTGTTTTTGCAATTGACTGTTCTGCATGTTTATGATCTATTTACATTGATACTATTATGTGTTAAATTCCATTATTATGATTTGTAACCCACACTGGGATTTTTAAGATCACCCTTTTAAATTCTAATTTTTCAAATAATAATCGAGGTTAGAATGAGCTCGGCTATGAAGGTGCTCTCGATCATTTTTAATAAAACTATATTTTTGGTTTTTGTTATTTTGGGATGTGTTTAATTGCTTTGGACTTGGATTTTCTTTTGGACTTTGGGTTTATTGGGGGTTTTTGGATGGTTGTGCATGACGTACATTTTTAATCTAGTACTTAAGAGGTTTTTATCAAATAATAATTACATGATGAATTTTTCACAATAAGGTTAATCCAACTCAACGATAATGTTTTCAAACTCAATACTCTGTTTTCAAAACTCAACACTACTTGCTTATGAAATTGATGGTTTACAAGTTATATTATATCTACATTTTCAAAATGGCGAACAAGTTTTTAAATGTATAAATTGTTCGCTGCAATGTTTTAATTGAAAAACTACATTTTTTGAAAACTATCAATACTTGAATTTTTCTAAACTATAGACGATTTCGACGAACTTTTTCAAAAGGAAAATTATAGATAATATATGGCCTCTTTTAAAGCAAATCAAGATAACATTTTAAAATTAAAGACGATTATTGAGAGAAAATAGTTTAATGGTTTTCTATACCATTGACATGGCCAATGTGATCTTCGAGATTCGGCCATAATGTCTAGGCTCAGTTTAGGGGGTTACAGGTACCGTTGATGTGTGGTAGAGTAGATCTTGTGACAGGTATCATAGAAGCAATGTCAATAACTTTACAACACTTAAACTCAAATATGACATTGAAACCTTTATCACATAATTGACTAATACTTAGAACATTATGCTTAAGAACATTGACATAGAAGACATTCTCAATAATAATTGAAGAGTTTTTACCAATAGAGCCTATTCCTTCAACTTTTCTTGTGGAGTTTTCACCGAATGTATCTTTTTTTCCACTTTTTGACTTCAAATTGATAAAGTGACTCTTGTCTCTTGAGCATCCACTGTCAAGGTACAATAAGTTTTTCCTTAAATAGTCCACCTCAAAGCAATGCTCCTTTTCCTAAAAACATAGAATTAAACTTTGATTTTTGGTACACAAATTCTTTTGGGTCCATAAGCATTAGTTCTTAAAACCTTAGTCTCTTCAGGTATCCATTTTGAAATCAAGTTTCTATCTTAAGAAGTTATGAGTCCTTTAGGGACCCATGCACTTTTAATAATTTTTATTTTGTAAAAGTTTTGGGAACCTCTATGTTTATAGAAATTAAATCTATTTTTAACAATTTTTGTTTTGAATTTTCTCCTTTTTCAAAAACTTTGTTTGAGTGAGCATTTTCACTCTTAAGCAACTCAAGTTGCTTTTCATGATCATCATGAAATTTAGAAAGTAAATTATGCAAATCTAAATTCTTCTTCTCAAAATTATTAATAATTTCTTTCACTATGTTTACTTTCTCTTCAAGTTCATGATTGGTTTTGGAACGTCATTTTCATTTTTAAAATTTGAAATAGTTTTCTTATGTTTTGAATTCATGACTTCAAATTCCAAACCGAATTCATCATAGGCTTCTTGCAACTCATCAATAGAATAAGAATTTGAATGTAACAACCGTTTTCAGTGAAATTGAAACAGTGGTTTTGGGATGACAAATTCGACGTAAAAAATCATTTTATTAATATTTTAATGTCTACAACATGTTAGTAGTTTCGTATAAAAATTTCATGAAGAAATTTTATTGTTTGCATGTTTAATTTGATAAAAGGACTAAATTGAAAAAAGTGCAAAACTTGTGTTCTCTTAGTAAAAGGTGTCAAATTTCTATGAAATTGAAAGAGAAGTGGCCTTAAATGGTAATTAGACCATTAATATTAATGGTGGACAAAGATGGACATCTTTTTAATGGTTTTAATGGTTAACTTATAAGGTTAATTTAGTAATTAATAAAATAAACTAAAATTAAAATAAGAAAAAGAAAGGTATCATCTTTCTTTCTTCATTCTCCAACTGAAATTAGAAACAAAGGAAGCCATTAAAGACTTTCCAAGGTTCGGCCATAGTCCTTCGTGCATGTAAGTGTATTTTTGCTCAAATTTTAATGATTTTTATGTCTTTGGAGTCGTTGTAGCTTAATCTAGCTAGCCCGAGGACTAATTTACAAAATTTTTAAAAGTATAGGGTTTTACCATGAATAATTATTAGTTTTTTTTATGTCTGATGGATGAAAATGAATGTTTGATGATAATTGAGCAACTTTTGTAAATGAATTTTTGATGAATTTGTCATTTAGGGATTTAATTGAAAAATAGAAAAATGTTCATGGTAAAAATGTGAAATAAATGGAATATAGGGCTTGCTAGGGACTTAATTGATATTCGGCTAGGATGGGTTGGTACTAAATTTCATGAATTTTCATTTTTATGAGCTAGGGACTAAGTTGTAATGAATTTAAAATTTTAGGGGTAAAAAAGTAATTTTTCCAAAATATATTTTTGGTTTAAATTGGATAGAATGAAATTTGAATGAGCTAAATTTGATTATATAGATCAAGAAAAGCAACGTACGGATTCAGATCGGGGAAAAGAAAAAAGTGTTGGATTAATCGATCGTATTACTTCGTTCGTGTTTGAGGTAAGTTTGTACATTTAAATAGCGTTGAATTATGTTCGAATTAAATACTTTTATGTTATATTATAGTATTACGACACTAAAAAAATATCCAACGAAGTTTTGGCGACTTTCAGATCCCGTTTGAACCTTAGGAATATATAGGATACAAATGACATGTTATTAGGGGTTACCGTGTTTCGAGTGCTGATCTTGTATGTCCTATCGGTGGCTACGTTTCTGGCATGTGTTGCGGTTACTTGACAGCTTGTGTGAGCAGCACCGTGTAGCTACGTCCTGATTGACAGCTTATGTGAGCAGACCCACTTATGGCTCGAGAGAGAGCAATTATATGAGATATGAGATAGTAGTGGTTTCGACCACGTGATAGCACGTAGTGTGTGAGATTCCCGAGTATCCGATATTATTCTAATGGTTCAACGAGTATAAAAAAGTGAAGGATCGGTATATGCTTCGATTTATAATGTCATGAAAGCATAAGAAAGGTATGAGATGATAGTGATTAAAGATTTCTAGTATGTTCATAATGGTATGAATGTTTATATGGAAAGTATATGGAAGCTCTTTGTTGTGTAATGTATTTGACTAAGTTATGTGCTAATCACTAATGTGAACTGTTGTTGGTGGTTAAACTTGTGCCAAGCTATGTTGGACATGTTCATTAATTTCCTTTAAGCTTTTATAATGAAATGGTAAGTATTGTTTATGATTTACGAACTTACTAAGCATTATATGCTTACTTGTGTGATTTCTCCCATGTTTCTAGATAATAGGAGGCTCGTACGAGTTAGAAGCTTGTTGGAGATCCATCACACTATCTATCGGCTAAATTGGTAGATTTTGATGATTTTGGGTCATGGTTATAATGGCATGTATAGGTGTCTTGTTAGATGAATTTAGCCGTTATGTGTGGCTTGTGTATATGTCATTTTGGATGATGAATTAGTTGGTATGATATTATGAATATATATGGTTTTATGTGTGGTTGTTATTTTGATGTGATGGTGGTTAAAATGATGGAAACGAAATGATGTTCATAATGGTCTATTATAAATTGTTGATTGGCATGGATTGAGGTAGTTTATGATGTGGTTAATGGCAAGATTTGGTAATTTGGATGTGGTTGGATTTAGGTCAAAATGGTAAGATGTATGATGGATGTGAAAATGGCCCATAATGATGCTTCTTGTGCTTATTTTTGGTATATGAATATCATGGCCAATGTGGCATTGAAATTGTTCAATTGATAGTTTAATTGATGAATGAATTGGTTAGGTGTTTAGACAAGTTTGATTATTAAAGTTGAGGTGTCATTTTGGCATATTGGTTGAATGGATAGTTTCTATAATGTGTAAGCTTGAATATGCATATGTTCAGTGTGTTTTGAATGCTTGGTTATAGGTACATTTGGCTTGTACAAGAGATATGAGTTTGGGTGAGAAAAATGGCTTGGAAATGGCCTATTTTTTGTCCACACTGGCAGAGACATGGGCATGTGTCTCAGTCGTGTGTGACACACGGCCAGGCGACACGACTGTGTGTCCTTTATAGCTTTCAAAGGGTTGCAAGTTAGGCTATTACATGGCCTAGCACACGGCCTGGCACACGGGCGTGTGGGGTTATTTCGAAGCGTACACGGCCTGGCACATAGGCATGTAGCTTGGCCGTGTGACCCAAGTTAGTGAGTTACACGGGCACAGACACGGGCTGGGACACGGCCATGTGTCCCTATTTCGAATGCCCACACGACCTAAGACACGGGCATGTCTCTTGGCCATGTGACCCCTGCAGTTTGAAAATTTTTAACTTTTCCCTAAAAATTTCATATGTTTCTAATTTAATACCAATTCATTTCTAATGTCTTTTTAGGGCCTCGAGGGCTCGTAAAAGAGACCGTATGTATCATTTTGGTGGATATTACTATGATTTATGTTGTGGTTTGTGTGTAATAATAAAATGTTTGTTTTATGATGTTATACTCTGGTAATACTCCGTAGCGCTAATCCGGCGACAGATACAAGCTAGGGGTGTTACATTGAAATAGATGAGTTAGAAGTTACCTTAGAATCATTGATGGCCATGAGATATAGGTTGACTACTTCTTGATTTTCTTCATCGAATGAATCCTCATCACTCCAAGTAGCAACATTGGCCTTGTGTTTTTGTTTGCTAGACCCCTTCTTCTTCTATTAAGGACAATCAAACTTGATATGTCCCAATTTCTTGCACTCATAACAAGTGATGGGATCTTTCTTATTTGTTGATTCAATTTTGAGTCTTTCCTTCTTTTCAAATATTCTTCCTTTGTTGGACCTCATAAATCTCTTGAATCTTCTTGCAAACATTACCATCTCTTCATCCTCATCCAAATCTCTTCATCCTTTATTCACTCTCTTGAGTCTCATTTCATGAGTGAGCAAGGAACCAATTATGTAACACCCCTAACCCGTATCCGTTGTCAGAACAGGGTTACGGAGCATTACCAGAGTTTACAGAATAATTTCATGTAATTCATTTCATTTACTGTTCATAACTGAAACAAATCATATTTTCCCTTTAGTGGACCCTCGAGGCCCAATTTAAACATTTGAATCAAGTCGGGACTAAATCGGGAACTCAGAGAATTTTTCGCGAAATTTAAAAGTTTTTCTTTAATAAAGGGGTCACACACCCGTGTGAGTAGGCCGTGTGAGCCACACGGCCAAGTGACATGCCCATGTATCAGGCCGTGTGGGCATTCAATGTGAGGCACATGGCTGTGTCCCAGCCAATGTCCTTACCCGTGCAACTCTCTGACTTGTGTCACACGATCTGCCACATGCCTGTGTACTAGGCCGTGTGGTCAATTTAATTTTCACAAATTAGGTGCAAGTTTCATATGGCCAAGACACACGCCCGTATTCTAGGCCGTGTATCACACACGGCTGAGACGTACGCTCGTGTGTCTGCCCGTTTGCCCAATTGTAACGCCCCAAAAATATAGGGTCTTTAATTTTGGATATTCTGACACAATTGCATGTTTGTTGTGTTGGTTGGGTGATTTAGGAGTAATTTGGAGTGTCTGAGTAGTCCAAGGTTCAAGCCTTGGCTTTTGCAAAATTTTAAATTTTCCCCTAAAATGAACTTGGACACTGGCACTTAGGCTTTATTAATAATAATGCTGGGTTAATGACACAAGAGGAGCTTATGGCCTAGTGGCAAGTGGCGTGTGGAGTAACAGAAAGGTCTGAGGTTCAAGTCCTGGGATAAGCAAGGGAGTGTTTATTTTGTAGTTTGGACGGCCAGAGTTTGTGTTGTGTAACATCCAAAAATTAGGGGTTTGTGATTTTTGCATATTGCATGTGTTGGGTTTGCTTAGCTAATTATTTAAGGGTGTTTAGGGGTTCTAGGGAGGCCTGGGTTCGAATCCAAGCCCTGGAAAAATTTTGGTTTTTGGGCCTTCAGTGGAGAGGGCTGTTGGAAGCAGGACTTAAGGGAAATTGCGTGTGTTTTATTGACACAAGTTGGCCATGTGGTAAGTTGGTTGTGGCGTCACTAAGGGACAAGGGGGAGTGGAGTTCGATTCCCTTGGCAAGCAATTAAAGGTAATTATTTTATGCTTTGGGAGAGGAGGAAGCAGAGTTGGGATCAAACTCCGCTATGCGAGTTGGAGAATGGCTCAAACGTTTCAAATGGATGAAGGAGAGGGATTGTAGGAGGAAAAAGGGGAGAAAATCGTGGAAGTGATGGGTGCGGGAGGTGTTGGCCGAAAGTGGGGGTCTTGCTAAGGGGAATTTCGGCTGAAGAGGAGTCTTGGAGTGTATTTTCGGTCGTTTGATGTAAGGGGAGAAACCAAAACTCTTCTTTGCTTCTGAGTGTTTTCTTTCGGGTTCTTTTCTTTGAGGGTGACGTTTTGGGTACTTTCACTTGTTCTTTTTTTTTTCCTTTTTCCTACTCGTTACTTACCTCTAGTGTATCTTGAGCAATTCTTCTTTCTTTTGTTGTTAGTCGAACCTTTGGAGTTGGCCGAATCTCTAGTCTTCCTCTCGTTTCTTATCACGCTTTACTCATCCCTTGTTTTTCTAGCCGAACCTATTCTCCATTCTTTTGTCCTTAAACTAGCTTCTTGTCTTCTTGATGCTCTTCTTTTCATAATACAAAGCTAGCCGATTTGGGGGTAAGCCGAATCTTTTCTCTTCTCTTTAGTCTTTGATGGGTTCTTCTTCTTTTTCCTTCTACATCATTCGGTTTTCTTCGCAGTTTATTTCTCTTAGCCGAACACCTTCTATTGCTTATTATGTTGGGCTTACTCACTGCATCTGGTGAGTTAGTCCTTGGCCGAATCATAGTCCTGTGCTTTCCTAGAGTAGTGCTAAAAGGAATTGGAAAATCGATAAAGGGTAGTCTTCTTTTTTACTATAACTCTGTTGTCATTCGGTTCCTTTTTAATAATCGCGTGTTCTTCTTTCTCTCTCGTTGGATCTAAGATATGTTCTTGTTGTGATATGACCATCGTTGGGTATAGGGTTTCATCAAGGTGAAGGAGCACAAGTGATTTGTTTTAATCAAATCTTTATCTGTAACTCATCAAGCAAGTGAGGTAAGAATGTTGCCATAATTTCGTTGGTTTGGCTGAAGTGGATTGGTTGTTAATAACTCTCTTGCTCACCAATTATTGATAGGGACTTGATAGCTAAGAGATAAGGCCGATTATTGGTGCACTGAAGGAGATGGTGTTCGTGGTAATTAAAGTTAATCTAGTAAGGCGCTTCAAGTTAAGGTTTTAAGGTTGAGACTAACCACTTTATTAACTATCACTCTAGGTGTTTTGGAAACGATGGGAAACACAACTCGTAATCAGGTGTGTAATCTCACACTATCGCTTATTCTGTGAATGTTGTTCTGTGAATCGGCTAAAAGCCGGAATACCAAAACACCAAAATGCTGGCAACTGAGATCACTCGAGTTGCGAGTGCTCGTAGTGATAGACCGAGTCTCTAATGAGAGCGACAGACGGTTGAGAGAGTGTCACGAACGCTCTCGTGAAACTGAGGCCGTAATGGGCCTTGTTGAGCTGAGGCGGGCTAAATAGGCCCAACGGGTTAATGGGCCCATGTAAGAGAAAGCGATGAAAAATGTAAGTTGATCGATGCGACTGCGAAGTCCATAGAATCGCGGCTTAAAAAGAACGGAATGGGCCACACGAGCGTGTGGGCCCGAATGGGCCGAAATCGAGTTTTAGGCCCAATAGCACTGTATTGACCGGAATTGGAAATCGAGTCACTCGAGGCGACATTAGGCCTTCGAAAAGGCCGTTGTAGGGGTAAGATTACTGAAATACCCTTAATGGGTAAAATTACTGGAATACCCTTAGTGGGTAAATTACTGAAATACCCTCAGCGGGTAATGTTACCAAATACCCTTTAAGGGTGAAATTACTGAAATGCCATTGTTGGGTGAAATTACTGATATACCCCTGAGGGGTAAATTACCGTTTTACCCCTGCCGACCAAATTACCATCATACCCCTAGGGGTAGATTTAGTGTGTTTATGTGTAATCTGTTTAAATGCCATGATGGTAAATTATTGCATACACTGAGTTAATATGCCACGGCATGTTGCATTGGGTTAGGTTATGTATTTGGAGGAAGTACTGTACTGGTGGCTATGCCACGTTATACTGATTCAGTGGCTCTGCCACGATATACTGATTATTAGTGGCTCAGCCACGTATACCATTATCGGCAGCCTTGCTGCATTTATACTGGCAGCTCGGTTGCGCTCTTGGTGTGTAGGGCTGGGTGGGTTGACTTGGTCCCCACATGGTGTGTAGGGTTGGTACGGGTGGTGTGATGGTTAGATTGGGTTGGGCTGCATTTTTGTTGCATTACCATGATTTTTGGGGCTTAGGCCCGAACTGATATTGCATGGGCTTGGGCTGTGATCGTGGATCAGAATCGGGATTATACATCGAGTTCTTGTAACTCACCCTTTCCTTTAATCTGTAGGTAATCCCCAGCCTTAGAGGATTTGGAGCCGCGAGGGACTCGGAGTTGGCCACACGTACTGCAGGTTTCGAGGGTGAATTTAGTATTTCGGTTTGGGATTACTTTACTTTAATTTTTGGGTTTTATAGTTGTTGTAATAAGGCCTTTGGAACTGTTTTAACTTTTATTTGGGATTTCTTTAAACACTACAAATTTTATCAACACGGGGTTTTCAAAACAATAAACAACTATTTTTCAAATATCACGTTTTTCGTAAGTGTTAAGACCAAACTTCTGAAACTGACACGGTTTTGTTATAAGCAAGATAATATATGCTTTTTTGAAAGGGTAATAATTCGAGTAAACTTCTTTTATGAATAAGCAATGAGAAACGGAATTGTGATCGTTTAAAATGGAAATTTGACAATGAGTTTTTCAACAACCATAAGGTTTTTCAAACATCACCTGATGTGGCACGCTAGATCCGGTCGTAACATTTAGGCTGGGTTTGGGGTGTTACATTTAGTGGTATCAGAGCCAGGTTGTAAAACTCGGCTATGGAATGGGTTTCGAAATTTTTCAAATCTATTTAAATTCTGGTTTAAGAACGTAGTGATATCACTGAACGTGTGGCACACTGAGTCTCCGGCACCAAATTTGTAAGTTCCCTTATTCTATACTTTGTTTTAGGCTGATATGACTGTACTACAGAAATACTAGGGATAGTGGTAGTACACTGAAACTTTTTAGCTATATAAACTGAGACTATAGAGACTGAAACTTTAGTAAAATCGATATGCAAAAACTACTCTTATTACTATTTTCTTTTCATAAAACATTGGGTAATAATTACATGAACGATAAGATGATGCATAAAAATCTTAAACAGATTAATACGTTACACCGATATGAGTACGAGAGGTCGCGAAAGAGGTTCACGTGGCCGTGGTAGGGGCCGAGGTACTAGGGCTGGGTCCTCAGCATCAGGGCATATGCCTGAAAGGGAGGCGCCAGCATCACCAATGACTGAAACGGGGTCTCATGACCGAGTCGGAGGGGATGGTGCTTTGTCTCAAGCAATGCTACGGGTTTTGGAAAGAGTGGCTGGAGCGAGTACTGGGTCGGTGGCCCGAGGGTCAATTTCTAAGCGACTCTGGTCAAACGGGGTAGAAATCTTTAGGGGCATCTCTGTTGTAGCCCCGAATGTAGTGGAATACTGGTTGGAGGCGGTTGAGCGAATCATGGATGACCTAGACTGCACAGTGGAGCAAAAGCTGAAAGGAGCAGTGTCCGTACTGCGAGATGAGGCATACCAATGGTGGCTTACAGTAAGGGAAGGTACGCAAGTTGACCGTGTGACTTGGGATTTCTTCAAAGCGGTCTTCCAAGGAAAGTATGTTGGGGCAAGTTATGTGGACGCCCGGAGAAAGGAATTTTTGAATCTGGTTCAGGGGAATAGGTCTGTGGCGGAGTATGAGGCGGAGTTCCTGCGCTTGAGTCGGTACGCTTGGGTATAGTTGCAACAGAATATGAGCGATGCGTGCGGTTTGAGGATGGTCTTCGGGACGAGTTGCAGGTACTGATAGCCCCACAGAGGGAAAGGGATTTCGCTGCCCTGGTGGAGAAGGAAAAGATTGCCGAGGATGTGAAACGCTCTGAGCATCAAAACCGTGAGAAGGAAAGGGGCAAGAATAAGAGAGATTTTAGACCTTCAAGTTCTTCAGATAGATTTCATAAGAGGCCTAGATTTGACGGGCCGGTCCGAACTGGGGTTCCGATGGTTCTTGCGCATCGCGACCTTGCGTTAGATGTGCGGGTTATTTCATCAGGATGAATGTTGGAAGAGAACTGAGGCGTGCTTCAGATGTGGGTCAAGAGACCACAGGGTTAAATACTGTACGCAGAGGCCGGGTTCGATGCCAGTTGCGGGTCAGGGATATGTTCAGCCAGGGAGAGGTGGTCAATAGCCACCGAGAGGTCGTGGTACAAATGCGGCAGGGGAAATGGGTTTGGACGGGGTCGTGGAGCACCGGTAGAGGTGCTTGTAATACTGATGCGAGATAGCCGGGGTTGGTTTATGCCGCTAGGGCGCCGAGATGGCGGCGCACCGACGCCATAAGCCAATACGTTCCTCATTCATGATGTACCATGTATTGCTTTAATTGATATTGGGTCGACGCACTCGTATGTTGCATGTACTGTGTCTGGAACTTTGGGTATACAATTCAAACTTGCTGATAAAGAAATGTCGGTGATTAGTCCTTTAGGACAGTCTGTCATAGTGAATAAGCTGTTTAGAGATGTGCCTCTCGAGGTTCAAGGGGTTGTTTTTCCAGCGGATTTGATGGAACTGCCGTTTGGCGAGTTTGATCTCATTCTGGGCATGGACTGGTTAGTGAAACACCGTGCGAATTTAGATTGCGCTGCTAAGCGTATGGAATTGAAGTCTTCGGAGGATGAGGAAGTGATTGTGATAGGAGAGCAAATGGATTATCTAACCAATGTAATCTCAGCATTAAGGGCCGAGAAGCTGGTTCGCAAGGGTTACGAGGCATTCCTAGCCTATGTCAGCACATATGAGGTTAAGAGTTTGTCTGTTAGGGATGTCAGGACCGTAAAGGAATTCTCAGATGTATTTCTTGAAGAGCTTCCGGGATTGCCTCCAAATTGCGAGGTCGAATTCGGCATTGAGCTGTTACCAGGAACGGCTTCGGTGTCCATCGCCCCTTATAGGATGGCACCGAAGGAGCTGGTAAAATTAAAGGCTCAGATCCAGGAGCTTCTGGATCGAGGGTTTATCCGACCGAGTGTGTCTCCGTGGGGAGCACCGGTATTGTTCGTAAAGAAGAAGGATGGGTCAATGCGCATGTGTATTGACTACCGTCAGTTGAATAAGTTAACAATTAAGAACAAATACCCGCTACCAAGGATAGATGATCTGTTTGATCAGCTGCGAGGAGCTTCGGTTTTCCCTAAAATAGATCTAAGATCGGGGTATCATCAGCTAAGGGTCAAGGACGTAGATATATACAAGACTGCATTCTGAACTCGTTATGGGCATTACGAGTTTCTAGTCATGCCGTTTGGGTTAACGAATGCACCAGCTGGTTTCATGGATATGATGAACCGGGTTTTCCAACCCTAGTTAGATCGGTTCGTGGTGGTGTTCATAGATGATATTCTGGTGTATACAAGAACTGAGGAAGAGCATGATTCACATCTCCGGGTTGTTCTGCAGATATTGAGGGAAAAACAACTCTATGCCAAATTCAACAAGTGCGAGTTTTGGCTGTGAGAGGTGACATTTTTGGGGCATGTCGTGTCTGCTGAGAGGATTAGGGTTGATCCTCGGAAAGTTGAGGCTGTATTGGATTGGAAGCCACCAAATTCGGTATCTGAAATTTGAAGTTTTTTGGGTTTGGCCGGGTACTACAGACGGTTCGTTGAGGGGTTTTCATTGATTTCTTCACCCCTAACTAAGTTACTGCGTAAGGGGGTACCGTTTGTTTGGACGGATAAACAACATGAGAGTTTTGAGAAGTTGAAAAAGATTCTGACTGAAGCTCCGGTATTAATACAGCCAGAGGCTAGAAAAGAATTCGTTGTCTATTGTCATGCATCGCACACAGGTTTGGGTTGTGTACTGATGCAGGAGGGGAAGGTGGTGGCGTATGCATCTCGTCAACTTAGGCCGCATGAGGTGAACTACCCCATGCATGACTTGGAGTTAGCTGCAGTAGTGTTCGCACTAAAGATATGGAGACATTATCTGTATGGGGAAAAGTCGATCATCTACACTGACCATAAGAGTCTTAAGTATCTCCTTACCCAAAAGGAGTTGAATCTTAGGCAACGAAGATGGATAGAGTTGCTGAAGCATTATGATTGCTCGATTGGGTACCACCCGAGAAAAGCTAATGTGGTGGCAGATGCACTGAGTCGCAAGGTGGTATCTGATCTAAGAGCAATGTTTGCTCGTCTCAGCCTATTTGAGGATGGTAGTTTGTTAGCAGAACTTCAGGTGAAACCGACTTGGGTTGATCAGATTAAAGAGAAGTAGTTATTGGATGAGTCGTTGGGCTCTCATTTTCAGCAGGTGAAAAGCAGAGAGACTGTGGATTTTGGGCTGAATAGTGAAGGAGTGTTATGCTTTTGTGAAAGAGTTTCTATACCGAGGGACTCTGAGTTAAGGCAGTCGATTCTACGAGGGGCGCATAGTAGCCCATACGCTATGTATCCCGGTGGAAACAAGTTATACCGAGATCTACGTGAATTGTACTGGTGGCCAAGACTTAAGCGTGAGGTTACCGACTTCGTAAGTAAGTGTTTGACGTGCCAGCAAGTGAAGGCTGAGCATCAACTACCTTCTGGATTACTACAACCTGTTAAGATTCCACTCTGGAAGTGGGAGAGGGTAACCATGGACTTTGTTAGTGGGCTACCCCTGACGCCTACTAAGAAAGGTGCGGTGTGGGTAATTGTGAATCGGCTGACTAAGTCTGCCCACTTCATACCGGTTCGCACTGATTACTCGTTGTAGAAATTGGCAAAGTTATATGTGGCAGAGATTGTAAGGTTGCATGGGGTGCCAGTGTCTATCATCTCGGACAGGGATCCTAGATTAACATCTTGGTTCTAGAGAGTGTTGCATGAGGCTTTGGGTACAAGGTTGGGTTTCAGCACAGCATTTCATCTGCAGATTGATGGTTAGTAAGAGAGGGTAATTCAGATTTTGGAAGACATGTTAAGAAGCTGTGTGATTGATTTCAAAGGTAATTGGGAAGATTATTTACCCTTAGCGGAATTTTCTTATAACAACAACTACCAATCCAGCATTCAGATGGCACCATACGAGGCATTATATGGTCGTAGGTGTCGTACCCCTACTTGTTGGACAGAATTGGGGGAGCGACGATTGTTAGGTCCAGAGCTAATTTCAGAAATTGAGGAGAAAGTGAAGTTGATCCGGGGTAGATTAAAAGAAGCATCTGATAGGCAGAAGTCGTATGCTGATTTAAAGCATAAAGAGATCGAGTACTCGGTGGGAGATTTTGTTTTCTTAAAAGTTTCACCCTGGAAGAAGATTCTAGGATTTGGACGGAAGGGCAAGTTAAGCCCCAGATTCATCAGACCTTACCGGGTATTAAAACGTGTAGGACCGGTCGCCTATCAGCTTGAGCTGCCACCTGAGTTAAACTGGATACATGATGTGTTTCATGTCTCTATGCTGAGGCGCTACCATTCTGATCCTTCTCATGTAGTCCCAGTGGAGGAGATCGAAGTAGGACCTGACCGGACATTTTAGGAAGAACCGGTGTAAATTTTAGACCGTGACATTAAGGTGCTAAGGAGAAAATCTGTTCCATTAGTCAAGGTACTATGGCGTAATCACGGTTCAGAGGAAGCCATGTGGAAGCCTGAGGAGGCTATGCAACATCAATACCCTCATCTCTTTTGATCAGGTAAAATTTTGAGGCCGAAATTTCTTTAAGGGGGTAGAATTGTAACATCCCAAAATTAGGGGTTTGTGATTTTTGCATATTGCATGTGTTGGGTTTGCTTAGCTAATTATTTGAGGGTGTTTAGGGGTTCTAGGGAGGCCTGGGTTCGAATCCAAGCCCTGGAAAAAAATTTGTTTTTGGGCCTTCAGTGGAGAGGGCTGTTGGAAGCAGGACTTAAGGGAAATTGCGTGTGTTTTATTGACACAAGTTGGCCATGTGGTAAGTTGGTTGTGGCGTCACTAAGGGACAAGGGGGAGTGGAGTTCGATTCCCTTAGCAAGCAATTAAAGGTAATTATTTTATGCTTTGGGAGAGGAGGAAGCAGAGTTGGGATCAAACTCCGCTATGGGAGTTGGAGAATGGGTCAAACGTTTCAAATGGATGAAGGAGAGGGATTGTAGGAGGAAAAAGGGGAGAAAATCGTGGAAGTGATGGGTGTGGGAGGTGTTGGCTGAAAGTGGGGGTCTTGCTAAAGGGAATTTCGGCTGAAGAGGAGTCTTGGAGTGCATTTTCGGTCATTTGGTGTAAGGGGAGAAACCGAAACTCTTCTTTGCTTCTGAGTGTTTTCTTTCGGGTTCTTTTCTTTGAGGGTGACGTTTTGGGTACTTTCACTTGTTCTTTTTTTTTCCTTTTTCCTACTCGTTTCTTACCTTTCGTGTATCTTGAGCAATTCTTCTTTCTTTTGTTGTTAGCCGAACCTTTGGAGTTGGCCGAATCTCTAGTCTTCCTCTCGTTTCTTATCACGCTTTGCTCATCCCTTGTTTTTCTAGCCGAACCTATTCTCCATTCTTTTGTCCTTAAACTAGCTTCTTGTCTTCTTGATGCTCCTCTTTTCATAATACTAAGCTAGCCAATTTGGGGGTAAGCCGAATCTTTTCTCTTCTCTTTAGTCTTTGACGGGTTCTTCTTCTTTTTCCTTCTACATCATTCGGTTTTCTGTGCAGTTTATTTCTCTTAGCCAAACACCCTCTATTGCTTATTATTTTGGGCTTACTCACTGCATCTGGTGAGTTAGTCCTTGGCCGAATCATAGTCCTGTGCTTTCCTAGAGTGGCGCTACAAGGAATTGGAAAATCGGTAAGGGGTAGTCTTCTCTTTGACTATAACTCTATTGTCATTCGGTTCCTTTTTAATAATCGCGTGTTCTTCTTTCTCTCTCGTCGTATCTAAGATATGTCCTTGCTGTGATATGACCATCGTTGGGTATAGGGTTTCATCAAGGTGAAGGAGCACAAGTGATTTGTTTTAATCAAATCTTTATCTGTAACTTATCAAGCAAGTGAGGTAAGAATGTTGCCATAATTTCGTTGGTTTGGCTGAAGTGGATTGATTGTTAATAACTCTCTTGCTCACCAATTATTAATAGGGACTTGATGGCTAAGAGATAAGGCCGATTATTGGTGCACTGAAGGAGACGGTGTTCATGGTAATTAAAGTTAATCTAGTAAGGCGCTTCAAGTTAAGTTTTAAGGTTGAGACTAACCACTTGATTAACTATCACTCTAGGTGTTTTGGAAACATTGGGAAACACAACTCGTAATCAGGTGTGTAATCTCACACTACCGCTTATTCTGTGAATGTTGTTCTGTGAATCGGCTAAAAGCTGGAATACCGTAGCCGAAATGCCGAAGAATCGAGATCACTCGAGTGCGAAGCGCCTTCGTAGTGATAGACCGAGTCTCTAATGAGAGCGACAGACGGTTGAGAGAGTGTCACGAATGCTCTCGTGAAACTGAGGCCGTAATGGGCCTTGTTAAGCTGAGGCGGGCTAAATGGGCCTAAAGGGTTAATTGGCCCATGTAAGCGAAAGCGATGAAAAATGTAAGTTGATCGATGCGACTGCGAAGTCCGCAGAATCGTGACTGAAAAGGAACGGAATGGGCCACACGAGCGTGTGGGCCCGAATGGGCCTTAAATCGGGTTTTAGGCCCAATAGCACTGTATTGACCGAAATTGGAAACCGAGTCGCTCGAGGCGACATTAGGCCTTCGGAAAGGTCGTTGTAGGGGTAAGATTACTGAAATACCCTTAATGGGTAAAATTACCAGAATACCCTTAGTGGGTAAATTACAGAAATACCCTTAGCGGGTAAAGTTACCAAATACCCTTTAAGGGTGAAATTACTCAAATGCCCTTGTTGGGTGAAATTACTGATATACCCCTGAGCGGTAAATTACCGTTTTACCCTTACCGACCAAATTACCATCATACCCCTAGGGGTAGATTTAGTGTGTTTATGTGTAATCTGTTTAAATGCCATGATGGTAAATTATTGCATACACTGAGTTAATATGCCAGGGCATGTTGCATTGGGTTGGGTTATGTATTTGGAGGAAGTACTGTACTGGTGGCTATGCCACGTTATATCGATTCAAAGTGGCTCGCCACGATATATCGATTATTAGTGGCTCACCACGATATTATTCTTGGTAGCCTTGCTGCGTTGATACTGTCAGCTCGGCTGCGCTCTTAGTGTGTAGGGCTGGGTGGGTTGACTTGGTCCCCACATGGTGTGTAGGGTTGGTACGGGTGGTGTGATGGTTGGATTGGGTTGGGCTGTATTTTTGTTGCATTACCATGATTTTTGGGGCTTAGGCCCAAATCGATCTCGCATGGGCTTGGGCCCCAGCATGGATCAGAATAGGGATTATACATCGAGTTCTTGTAACTCACCCTTTCCCTTTAACTGTGTAGGTAATCCCCAGCCTTAGAGGATTTGGAGCCGCGAGGGACTCAGAGTTGGCCACATGTACTGCAGGTTTCGAGGGTGAATTTAGTATTTCGGTTTGGGATTACTTTACTTTAATTTTTGGGTTTTATAATTGTTGTAATAAGGCCTTTGGAACTGTTTTAACTTTTATTTGGGATTTCTTTAAAGACTGCAAATTTTATCAACACGGGGTTTTCAAAACAATAATCAACTATTTTTCAAATATCACGTTTTTCGTAGGTGTTAAGACCAAAATTTTGAAACTGACACAGTTTTTTTTTATACGCAAGATAATATATGCTTTTCTGAAAGGGTATTAATTCGAGTAAACTTCTTTTATGAATAAGCAACGAGAAACGGAATTGTGATCGTTTAAAATGGAAATTTGACAATGAGTTTTTCAACAACCATAATGTTTTTCAAACATCACCTGATGTGGCACGCTAGATCCGGTCATAACGTTTAGGCCGGGTTTGGGGTGTTACACGTTGAGTGAAAGTCTGATGGATGAGAGGTTTGAATTGGTCATAGAGGGATTTTAGGAGCAAATCGATGAGAGAATCAAGGATTTTCAAAGGTGGGTGTGTTGTAGCCGAATAAGGAGACTTGTTTGTGCAAATTCGGCTAGAAGGTTTCCTAAAGGCTTTTCTCCGCTGTAGGTCAGTTTTTGAATTTTTCTGGGTGTCAAACTTTTAATATACCATTCGTGCATTTTTTTCTCCCTGCTATTAGCCATTCATACACTTCTTTTTTTCGGTTTAACACTCTTTCTACAAGCACTTGGTTGGCCGAATCTCTGCTTCTCTTCCTCTTTCTCTTCATTCATTGTTTTTCTTCTTTTCCCCTAAGCCGAATATCATCACTTCTCTTTTTGTTTCGGTTTCCTTTTAGCTTATGAACCGAACCTTTCCTCTTAATTAGTTTTGTGGTGACCGAATTCTCTAATCTCTTTCCCTCGCTGTTGCTGTCCTGCAAGTATTCCTGATATCGGTAAGCGAGTATATTCTTCCCTTTTTGGTTTAAAACTGTTCTCTCCTATCCCCCTTCTCTCTAAAAACCGAATATGTCTTTCTTTCATGCTCTTTGATGGACGAATGGCGATCCCTTCCTCTTAGTGTGGTGATCGTTGGATTTAGGTTTTCCCGAGGAGTGGAGAAGCGCAGAGGTTTTTCAGTCATCAAACTCTGTCTCTCGTTAAAGGTAAGATCAATACCCTACTCTTAGATTAGGCCGAATATCCCGGCAATTGGTAAGTAGCAATTGTGGATTAAGGCCACACATTGGATCACTGTTTTGATTAATAAGAACTGATTTGCCACAGATATTCGGTGTAGGCGTATGATCAATCCTGATCTGTGGCCTTAAGAGATTAAAGTCTGTCGTCAAGCAAGGTAAGGGAAATATTTCGGATTAAATGCTATTAAAAGGGCATTACTCTAACGATTAAAGACTAACATCGGATTTGGGTGCTCGCGGATCTGGGTG
Organism: Gossypium sturtianum; assembly: GCA_025698515.1. NCBI lineage: Eukaryota > Viridiplantae > Streptophyta > Magnoliopsida > Malvales > Malvaceae > Gossypium > Gossypium sturtianum. The sequence goes on from CM046947.1 coordinate 76,129,937, forward strand.
CGACTCCGAAAGTAAGGTGTGTAATCACACTATCGTTTCTGTGAGTCGGCAAATGCCGAAAAGCTGTAAAGCCGAAAAGCCGAAACTTCAGTATTCGAGCCTCACGAGCGTACGAATGCTCGTGTGGTAAACCGAGCCCACAAACATGGGCGATAAATTGTAGAGGACACCGCGTGTGTTTCTGTGCATTTGGGCCGAAATGGGCCGTGTGGGCCCAATGGGTTCGTGGGCCCCACACGGTTAAAATTTGTGAAAAGTAGCGAAAACTATTTTGGGCTTCGTAGACCGCATAACTGTGATAGAATTTGGGCGAATCGAGCCACACGAGCGTGTGGGCCCATTTGGGCCGAGTATAGGGTTTAGGGCCCATTTTCACTATTTCGATTACACGGTTTAACAGTGTCGCTCGAGGCGACTGTAGGCCTTCGGAAAGGTCGTAAAATGACTGAAATAACCTTAATGAATAAAATTACTGAAATACCCTCGAAGGGTAAAATTACCAAAATACCCTCAAAGGGTAAAATTATCGAAATACCCTCGACGGGTAAAATTACCAAAATACCCTCAAAGGGTAAAATTACTGAAATACCCTCGAAGGGTAAAATTACCGAAATACCCTTACTGGGTAAAGTTACCAAAATACCATTGCTGGGTAAAGTTACCGAAATACCCTTGATGGGTAAAATTACCGAAATACCATTGCTGGGTAAAGTTATCGAAATACCCTTGATGGGTAAAATTACCGAAATACCCTTGAAGGGTAAAATTATCGAAATACCCTTACTGGGTAAAATTACCGAAATACCCTTGATGGGTAAAATTTCTGGAATACCCTCGGGCAAAATTACCGTTCTACCCCTAACAGACAAAATGATCGTTATACCCTTAGTGGTAGCTTAAGTGATGTATGTGTGATATTTATGTGACTGATTATGATTGTTCTATACTGCATACACGATTTATTTATGATACGGCATTCTGCATTAGGGATGGGATTTGTATTCGGTGAAAGTACTGTACTAGTGTCTCTACCACGTTTTACTGATCTAGTGGCTTCACCACGTATTCTGACTTTAGTGGCTTGGACACATTTATCATTATTAGCGACCTCATTGTGTTTTTTTATTAGACTATATGTGTATTATTGGTGTGCTGGCTAGGTGGGTCGACATGGTCCCCACATGGTGTGTTGGTTGGTACGGGTGGTGTGTTGGCTGGACTGGGTTGGGTTGCATCACTGTACTGCACTGTTATGATTTGGGCTTAGACCCACTCTGATACTGTATAGGGCTAAAGCCCAGACTGATCTGTTTCTGAATAGGGCTTGGCCCAGATTGTTATTGCATAATAGGGGATTACACACTGAGTTCTCGTAACTCACCCTTTTCTTTTAACTGTACAGGTAATCCCCAGCCTTAGAGGATTTAGAGCTGCGAGGGACTCGGAGGTGGCCACATGTTCGCCAGTATTTTTAATTTTATATCTAGCTTTTAAATATCTTATCTCGGGTTTGATATTTTTGTAATAAGGCCATTCGGGGTTTAACTTTTATATGGTGTTTTCTTTTAATTTCTACCTACTAGACTAGGACACACGGGATTTCTAAAATAATAACGGTTTCTAAAGAAAACTACAATTTTCAAACCTTAAAGTTAACAACTAGAACTGGCTTCTACGATATTTAAACCTGAATAACAAATGATATGACCATTGAGTGAGTAACAAGTTTTTATTTTACAACCCCGACGTTTTCAAAAAGATTTAAAACTCAATAAGGAGTAATCGTTGACCAGCCCAGTTTTCAAACGACACTTTGATATGACACGTCCGATCCAGTCGTAACATCTAGGCCGGGTTTCGGGCATTACACCAATTCTGAGCATTATGTTTCTCAAATTTAAAATGTAGGGGACACACGGCCAAACTAATTGCCCATGTGCCAGGTCGTGTGTCACACACGGTCAAGACACACGCCCGTGTGTCTACCCGTGTAGACAAAATAAGGCCATTTCCTAGCTTTATTTCTCACCCAAACTTTACCATCAACCTACCAAAACACTTACACACATATATCAACCAATTCCAAGCATTAAACCAAGCAAACATCATTAACATGTATGATATAACATCACCTATATTCATATAGCCAAACTTACCTTTTTGTTAAGGCATATAGTTTACCTTAATTTAATCTAACCATACCATATACATATGTATATTAACATGATATAACTTTGTAGTAATATACCAAATCAAACATCACTAGCCATACCAATGGCTAGATTACAAACATCCATTTACAAGCCATCATTTGGCTGAGTTAACCTATACATTCCATTATAACAAAATAAGTTTACTATTTATACCAAAATAAGCTGGTGGATAGTGTGATGATACTCCGACCGATCTCCCACCTTTGCGAGCTTCTGTGCACTATAAAATAGAGAAAATAAAACCTAGTAAGCATTTAATGTTTAGTAAGTTCATATAATAGGAATTAAACTTACCAATCATACTCATTTAAATAAGCATAACAATATCATGATTCTAAACAAATTGGCAAATTTTCCTAATCACTTATACTCAAATAAGCAAGTTAGTCACATAATTTACATATATATCAAATAAGCATAGATGAGCTCATCATGTTACAAGCTTTCAAGTATTTCGGGAGCATTCGAGATATAATTCATTTAATCTCATAGTTTCTCATTTCAGGAATTTATCCGTTGAATCATTGAAATTTCAATGGATACTCAGCTAGTACACTCATGGTGTACTAAACTGTAAACCGTCAACTCATAATCAGGGGTACCGATTAGGGCACTTAACTAAGGAGCACACTCTCGAGCCACATATCAGGAATATATGTTTATTCGGCCAAACTTATTTTTTTTATTTTAATGTTTACAGCATGAATATATGTTTGTGTGAAAAATTCGTTAAGAAATTTTATCGTTTGGTTAGTTAATTTGATAAAAAGGACTAAATCGCATAAAGCGTAAAACTTGAGTTCTAATAGTTAAAGGTATTAAATAGCTATAGAACCTTGAATTTAAGGTCCTTATATGGTAATTAGACCATTTTAGTTGTGAGTGGACAAAGATGGACAAGCATTAAGTGATTTTTAAAGGTTATCATTAAGGTTAAAATGGTAATTTATTAATAAAGGTTAATTAAAACAAAACAAAAATCAAATTTGTGTTCATATTTCTCAACATAGCCAAAATTGGAGGAGAAGAAATAGAAAAACTTAGGTTTTCATTCGGCCAAGCCTGCATAGCTAATTAAGGTACGGTTTTTGTCTCGTTTCTAATGATTTCTATGTTTTTGAGATCGTTGCAGCTAATACTAGCTAGCCCAAAGACTAATTTGCAAAATTGTTAAAGATTTTGAATGTTTCCATTGACGAATATGTATGATTTTTTATTTTTGAAGATAGATTTTGAATGTTTGTTGTTAGTTAAACAAGTTTTGTTAAGTGATTTTTAGTGAAAATGCAAATTAGGGGCTAAATTGAGAAATGTTGAAACTTTGTGGTTAAAATGTGAAATAAATGGAAAATATGGGCTGCTAGGGGTATTATGGTAATTTAGCTAGCATGGGTATATTTGGAATTTCCCTAATTTGTGATTTTATGCAATAAGGACTAAATTGTAAAAAATGTGAAATTTAGGGGCAAAAGTGTAAACGTGTTTTAAAGAGTGTTTTGGACTAAATTGAATGAATAGAAGATTAAATAATTTAATTTTGAATATATTTAGATCAAGAAAAGTGAAATACAGACTTGGATCGGGGAAAAGATAAAGTTATCGACTAATCGACTCGATTCGTCGTTTTAACATCCGATGTAAGTTCGTATGTTATAAATTCATTTCAAATGTATTTTATATGCTTCGATATAGCATGAATTGTGTTTATGTGATTACGTACAAGTTTGAAAATGATTGGATGAAGATTCGACAGTCGGAAACCCGATTGAACCTTAGGAATAGTTTAGGATGCTAGTGACATGTCATTAGGTATATTTGAGTTGGCTTCAGGCCATGATTTAGCACTATGTGTGCGAGATAAACTGATTTGGCTTTGGGCCATGCATATCGGCTAATTTGGCTTCGGGCCATGATATCAGAATTTCGGATAAGTTACCTTGATTTGGCTTCGAGCCATGGTATAGGTACTTATCGAGTGAGACCTTGAGTATCTAACTTCTATTCCGAATGGTCAAACGGGTAAAAGAAGGAAGTGGTTGAAAATGAGATTGGTATGAGATAGTACAGGCACGTACGGAAATGAATTGAGTATTGAAAACTATGAAATTGATGAGCTTCTTGGTAAGTATATGAGTTATCATTTGATAGCTTGAAATTTAATAGAATTGTTGTACATTATTTTTCATTATATGAATGATTAATGAATGATGATACTTGCTCATTATTAACATACGGGCTTACTAAGCTATATAGCTTACTTTGTTTCTTTTTCATGTTTTATAGTGATTTCAAGGCTAGCTTGGATTCGGGGATCGTCGGAGACTTCACCACACTATCCACTGACTCTTTGGTACTTTTGAAACTATGTTTTAAGTAAATGGAATGTATAGGTATTTGAGTCATGTTTGCTATATTTTGGTAATGAGTTTGGCCAAATGAATTGGTTTGTAAATGTCTATATTTTGAGTTGTAAATATAGCCATGAGAGTTGGCTTAATTTGGTGAATTTGGTTATGTTTTTATATGTGCATATATGTTGATATTTGAGTTCTTTGGATGGATATGTGAATTACCATATTATGAAGTTTGTGGAATTGGTATTTTGCTTGTGAATTGATACAAAAATGGGGTATGTTAGGTAATGGTTAAATTAGTTGATTGGTATATGTATTTGAGTAGGTTTTGGTTGAGTTAAATTTGGGTTATAAGCATGTCGAATGTTGGTATTGAAAATGGTATGGATTAGTCTTGAATGTGGCTGATTTGAATGTTATTTATGCTATGATTTGGTACCATTTGAGCTTGTTTAGGTATGTGCAAAATGGGTGGCAAAATGGCTTGGTAAATAGCCTATTTTTTGAGCATACAGGCAGAGACACGGGTGTGTGTCTCAGCCGTGTGTGACACACGATCAAGTTACACAGTCGTGTGTCCCCTGGTGTTGAAATTGAAATAAAGTCAGTATGCTCCACACGGTCTCACACACGGGCGTGTGATCGGCTGTGTGGTACAAGTCAGTATACCCCCTTAATTTGCACACGGCCTAGCACACTAGCGTGTGACTTGGCCGTGTTGCATAAGTCAGTATACCCTATAGGTTTGGCAGGGCCTAACACATGGCCTGGCACACGGGCTAGACACACGGGTGTGTGGTTGGCCGTGTGACCCAAGTCAGTATGTACCCCTTATTTTCATACGACCTGTGACACGGGCATATCTGGTGGCCGTGTGAGACACACGGCCTGGCCACACGGGCGTGTGTCCCTTGTTTGAAGAAAAATTTGCTAAGCGTTAAAAAAATTCTGGAGTTATCAGTTTAGTCCTGAACCACTTCCAAAGCATGTTTAAGGCCTCGTAGGCTCTTAATAGGGACAAATTGATTGATATTGAATGATGAATGATTGAATTGAACAATTGTATGTTAAATAGTTGTTTAATTGTTTTGTAAGTTCGGTAATGCTCCGTAACCCTATTCTGACATTGAATACGGGTGAGGGGTGTTATAATTATTGGTATCAGAGCTACAGTTTAGTTGATTCTAGGACTAACGTAGCGTGTGTGAGAGTCTAGCTATACATGCCATATATAAACTGTGATAGTGTGATGACTCCTGACATTTAAAAATGTGTTTTTCTATAGCAAATGGATCCCAATCGAGCGATAGCTGATGAGGTTGAGAGTAATGCGCCTGCTCCCGCGCAAGGGACAACGCCGTTTGATTCTAGACCCGTGACAAGCAGCCAGGGAGGAGAGGCTAAAGAAGCCTTCTTCCAAATGATGAACGAATAGTTCACGTAATATATCCAAACTAACCCAACTGCTCAACAACCTCCACCCTCTCCTGTTACCCAACCTGTACCTGTAGCTCCTCAAAGAGTCGAACTTTTAAGATTGAACAAGCCTCCAGTTGATAAGATCCGTAAACACGGGGCTGAAGAGTTTAGGGCTAATGTTAACGATGATCCTGAGAGAGCCGAGTTTTGGCTTGAAAATACAATTCGAGTGTTTGATGAACTTTCTTGTACATCGACTGAATGCTTAAAGTGTGCAATTTCTCTTTTAAGAGACTCTGCGTATCAGTGGTGGAATACATTAGTATCAATGGTACCGAGAGAGAGAGAGTCACCTGGGAGTTCTTTCAGATCGAGTTCCAAAAGAAATATATCAGTCAACGGTTCCTTGATGAAAAGGATAAAGAATTTCTAGAGTTAAAATAGGGCCGTATGATCGTAACTAAATATGAAAGAGAATTTGTAGGTTGAGCAAGTATGCTCGAGAATATGTTTCTACCGAAGAGATAATGTGCAAGCAGTTTGTTGATGGGCTGAACGAAGACATTAAACTTCTAGTTGGGATTCTAGATTTGAAAAAATACATTGTGTTAGTTGAACGGGCCTGCAAAGCCGAAGATTTTAGCCAAGAAAAGAAGAAAGTTGATTCAGAGGCTAGAGATTTGAAGAAAAGATAGATGAATAAGCCTTATCATTCTTCATCAAAGAAATCTCGAGATTCGTATAGTCGATCGAATGCATCAGTGGGATATTAGAACAGAGATCGTGGAAATCTACATGTGAATCCTAAAGCTCAAGTTACCTCTGTCTCGAGTGTTGGCAGTGTTAGAAATAATAAACCTGAGTGTCAACAGTGTGGGAAACGACATTTTGGAGAATGCTGGAATAAAAGTAGTAAAGCTTGCTTCAAATGTGGTTCGCCAGATCACTTTATTCGAGACTGCCCAGAGTTATCCGATAAAGAAAAAGTTTAGAATGTAAGATCGAGCAATACGACTGCGAGAGGGAGACCACCGAGAAATACGGGAAATGCATCCAGTGGTAGAGGTATAACTAGGGACTCAACTGTGAGATCTGAGGCCAGAGCACCTGCTAGAGCCTACGCTATTCACGCTTGCAAAGAAGCGTCATCCTTAAATGTTATTATCGGTACTTTTTCTCTTTTTGATACTGATATAATTGCGTTGATAGATCCTGGATCAACCCATTCATATATCTTTATGAATTTAGTGTTTAAAAAGAGTTTACATGTCAAGTCTACAGTGTTTGTAATTAAAGTATCGAACCCCTTAGGCAAGTCTCTTTTAGTTGATAAGATTTGTAAGAATTGTCCTTTGATGACTCGGGGTTACTGTTTTCTGGCTGACTTGATGGTTCTACTGTTCGATGAGTTTGATGTGATTCTGGGTATGGACTGGCTGACTATGCATGATGCGGTTGTAAATTGTAGATGAAAGACTATCAAATTGAAATGTCAAAATGGTGAAATTCTTCAGATTGAGTCTGATGATTTGAGTGAATTACCTACTGTGATATCGTCTATGTTAGCTCAGAAATGTATGAAAAAGGGCTATGATGCATATCTTGCATACGTACTGGATACAAAGGTGTCTGAATCAAAGATTGAATTTGTACCTATTATTTGTGAGTTTTCGGATGTATTTCAAGAAGAATTATCGGGTTTGCCACCAATTAGAGAGGTTGAATTTGGTATTGAATTAGTACTGGAAACAGCACTGATATCGATAGCTCCATACAGAATGGCTCCAATAGAATTAAAAGAGTTGAAAGCTCAGTTGTAGAATTGTGACGAGAGGTTTTACGGCCAAGTTATGTCATTCACAGGGTGCACCGGTATTGTTTGTAAAGAAGAAAGATGGCACGATGAGAATGTGTATCGATTACAGACAGCTGAATAAAGTGACTATAAAGAACAAATACCCTCTACCACGGATTGATGATTTATTTGATAAGTTGAAAGGTGCAACAGTGTTTTCAAAGATTTACTTGAGATTTGGTTATTATCAGTTGCGAGTTAAAGACTCGGATGTACCGAAGACAGCATTTAGAACGAGGTACGGACATTATGAATTCATTGTTATGCCTTCCGGATTAACTAATGCTCCTGCAATTTTTATGGCCTTGATGAACCAGATATTCAGACCGTATTTAGAAAGATTCGTTGTTGTATTCATTGACGATATTCTGATCTATTTACGAGATGAAATTGAACATACCGAGCACTTAAGAATTGTGTTACAAACTCTACATGATAAGCAGTTGTTTGCAAAGTTCAGTAAATGTGATTTTTGGCTCCGAAAGGTTGGATTTCTGGGGCATATCATTTCAGCTGAAGGTATTAAAGTTGACCCCAGTAAAATTTTTGCTATTGTTGACTGGAAACCTTCGAGAAATGTGTCTGAAGTTCGTAGTTTTTTGGGCTTAGCAGGCTATTAACGAAGATTCGTGAAAGGATTTTCGATGATTGCGACACCGATGACACGACTACTTCAGAAAGATGTGAAATTTGAATGGTCAGAAAAATGTCAGTAGAGTTTCGAACAGTTGAAAGTACTGTTAACTAAAGCACCAGTTCTGGTTCAATATGAATCGGGGAAAGAGTTTGTGATTTATAGTGACGCGTTATTGAACGGTTTAGGCTGTGTTTTGATGCAAGAGGGAAAAGTTATAGCTTATGCTTCCCGACAATTGAAACCGCATGAAAAGAACTATCCGACGTATGAATTAGAGTTTGCTGCAATTGTGTTTGCATTGAAATTTTGGTGACACTATTTTTACGGTGAAAAATGCCACATTTATACGGATCACAAAAGCTTAAAATATCTTACGTCACAGAAAGATTTAAATCTGCGACAACGAAGATGGCTCGAGTTATTGAAAGATTATGAATTTGTGATCGATTATCACCCGGGAAAAGCTAATGTTATTGCTGATGCCTTGAGCCAAAAATCTTTGTTTACATTACGAGCAATGAATACCCAGTTGATGATTTGTGATGATGGGTCTATTTTAGCTGAATTAAAAGCTAAACTCGTATTTCTTCAACAAATCTGTGAAGCTCAGAAAGATTGTAACATCCCGGTTTGGACCCTAGTCAGAACAGTGGTTTAAGACCACAAATCCGAGGTCGTAATGATAATTTAATATTATTTTCTTTGTGAATGGTATGTGACTTAGTCTGTGTGATAATTTGATCGTTTGTGTGCCGAATTAAGAAAAAGGGCTTAATTGCATAGAGTGTAAAATGATGTGTGCTAATTTGTGAGTACTTAAGTGTTGTGGCTTTTTAAGGTGGAGGCTTTATGTTGTTATTAAACCATAATATAGTTAGTGGGTGGTGAATGGACATAAAAACCTATGGATAGTGGAAATGGAATAATAATAAAAAGGGTAAAAAGGTAAAAGATGAATTAATGATAATAAAACAAAACAAAAACATTTGGTGGCCATTTTTATCATCTTTTCTTCCACCGAATATGGATGAAAGAAAAGGGTTTTAAAGCTTTTGGAATTTCGGCACTTCCTAAGCTAATTCGAGGTATGATTTTCGATCGGTTTTTGATAATTTCTACGTTTTTGTAATCGTTGCTTTGTGCTTTACAAAACCCATGCTTAAATTTTCTAAATTGATGATGTTTATGAAATGTGCCATTGATGAAATGGTGAGCTTTGTGATGAGTGTTGGTGTATAATGGAAGATATGTGTTTAATGAACATGTTTTGTTCTTGGATTTTTGGTGAATTTAGCTAATTAGGGCTAAATTGTGAAATTTATAATTTGAAGGATTAAAATGTGAAATAAATCAAATGTGTGGGCTTGTATGAATATAGTGAAAATTCGGCTAGGCATGGGTGCAAGCTAATTTTGTGTATTTGATGATTTTGTGAGATAGGGACTAAAGTGTCAAAATGTGAAAATGTGAGGGCTATTTTGTAAAATGCCCTAAATGTGTGTATATGGACTAAATTTAATGAAATGATGATTGAATGGATTGAATTTGAATGTGTATAGACAAAGAAAGGAGAGGTTCGGATCAAGATCGAGGCAAAGAGAAAGTGCTCAATTAATCGACCGTTTCAGTATTTTGACATCCGAGGTAAGTTCGAATATAATATATGTTATTAAGATATGTTTTTGTATTATGAAATGAATGTGTATATGTGTATGAAATTGAGATGCTATGTGGAAGATTTAGTTAAGAGCACTAAGTGTGCGATATTGAAATCGAAACAGAAATGAATAGCACTGAGTGTGCAATGTTTTGAAAGATTTGGCTTATAGTATTGGCACTGTGTGTGCGTTACCGAGATAGGTCGGTTAAAAGAATAGGCACTGAGTGTATGATGAAAAATATGCTACGAGCATGTATATAGCATTGAGTGTGCGATCAAATTGAATAAAAATTAAAGGATGATCGGAAAATAATATCGAGCATTGAATAGCTTGGAGGTTTAATAACTATGTGTGGTTAAGGTACGTATTGAACCTTTGTGGTTGATGAGTATAATCGAGCTATGATTGAGGAAATGAGTATTTTAGCTATGGATGAGAAGGCATGAATATGAGATAATAGATCTATGTGATTGTTTAGTATATACATTGGTTTAATTTGATATGATAATTGTATTGTATGTCGAACTTACTAAGCTTTAGAAAGCTTACTGTGTGATTTGTTTCTCTGCTTTGCAGTGTTAGTATAGTTAGCTCGGATCGGGGGATCGTCAGCATCTCAGTCACACTATCGGCAATCTATTTTGGGGTATTTTGGAATGATGTACATAATTAAATATGGCATGTATAAGCTGGTCATTTGAATCATGTTTGATATTTGTAAGTAGCCATGAGATGTGGCTAGATATGTGCTAGTTTTAGCAAGAATGGTTTTGGTATATGTGATGCATCTTTTGGTATGGATTACGAGTTGAGAAATTGACTTATGAATGGTAACTTTGTGTTGGTAAAATGCTAGTATGAATTAGTGAAATTGAAAAAGGATGATGTTTGGTAATGAATGAATTATGCTTGTGATGATATGAGTTTTAGTCTTTGAAATTGTCATGGTTGGAATTGGTATTGAATGCATGGTTTGAATGACTATTTTGGTATGTTTTTGGTGGTAATATGTGCATGAGATGTCTTAGTAATATGGCTTGTAGGTTTGACCCTTATGGGTGGCGTTTTGGCCTTGTAAATGGCCTATAATGTCACATAGTCGAGGCGCACGGGCGTGCCTAAAGACCGTGGGTGAATTGGCAAAATGTAGCTTAGTATCACACGGCCTTGACACGGGGGTGTCAGCTAGCCGTGGTGTACAAGTCAGTAGCTAGCTAAGAGTACACGGCCATGGCACACGGGCGTGCTTGGTGGCCGTGGTAAGGAAGTCAGTATATGTTTTAGTAGCACACGGCCATGGCACACAAGCGTGCCTAGTGACCGTGTTAGTATTGTAACAACCCGAACCCGGCCCAAACATTATGACCGAATTTGGTTTGTTACGGAGAAAACTTTTTGAAAACCATTTTAAAACCAATTTAAGTTTTGTTGAAAACTTCTCGTTTTTGGTTATCTTGCCGAAACCATACTTAGATTTAAATTTGGAAATTTAATTGAGTCAGCTTATTATACAAATTTCAAATGTGCCCGATGGCACGATAAAACATTTTCATGTTAATTTAAGAAAACATGTGATTTTAATGCAGTTTTAATAATATAGTTTAAAACAAAGTATCCAACATATAAGAAATAACCAAAGTAAAGTATATGGAGGCCTTATTACATCCAAAATAAAAATAAACCAATAATAAAATAAAATAGCTAAGTTTAAAGTTCAATTTATTCAAGTCCACTGCATGGCCACCTCGAGTCCAACCGGCCCCTCAACCGCCATCTACGAGTCACCTGAAAAATGTTAAAGGAGAAGGTGAGTCACCAAGACTCAGTATGTAACCCTTCCCCCGTTTTAAAAAAAACATTTCCATACACAACATATAACAGTTAATATGCAGAATATTATGTGCCCCCAACCTAGCCAACCAAACGCCTTTGTCTACCCCATGTGGTACCAAACCACTGGTGACCGTAGTCACAATGTGTTACCAAAACACTGGTGGTGCCAAACCACTTTGGTGACATATAGTCACGATGTGTTACCAAAACACGGTGTCCGTAGACACAAATCGGGTGATGGGGCCAACCCATCGTGTGATACCAAATCACCGCGCGGCGACGATCCCATATCTCAAGTGGGGCCAACCCACGGTGGTGTTAACCACGAGGGACGAAGTCGCTATGAGGTACCAAACCTCTGGAGGTACCAAACCTCACGGTGACCGTAGTCACAGATGTGTTACCAAAACACCGGTGCTCGTCGGCACAAAATATATCTTGCCCCCTCCACTCATTTAACCCACAATAGTCAAATAATCATGAATAGATCTCATACATTTATCACACGTAACACATGAACCATGCTTCCCAAAAGCATAATAATCTCAGATAATGAGAGACTTACAGGAATCCTCGCTTGTACCCTTGAGGTACTAGATCCGTATCTATATCAAGCGATTTGCGGGCAACATATATTTAACACAAACATTAAGCGCTATAAGTGTGTATGTACACACACCGATGTCGATGAGAAGTCTAAATCCGAAAAGAGAAGTCGGCCACCCTAGATCTCACTTTGTACCTATATTCGGCCAACCTTAAGATTAGTGCTATGGCCTAATCGGCCAAACCAAATATTTAAAAGGGTTCTCCTTTTGAACCCGAATCTTACCTTTATCCTTTCGGTTCCTAATCACAAAGACTCAATTCCTGGTTACGCTCGCCCACCATCATCGATTAGTAAATACCGATAGCCTTGGCTTTTAATTATTAAGCTGACTTACTAGAATAGCACTCTATTTACCATAAATCCTTACCACCTACTTACCAATTGATTGACTAAGGAATGGAAGATCCGCCTTTACGCTTTGAGATCCCGGAGTTTCCTAGAAAGAAATCGGTTTCACAAGGGTGTTAATACACTATTGAAATCGGCACTTACCCCCTTATGGATGTCGACAGAGAATCTGTAAGAGAAGGAAACAAAATAGTATTCGGCTAATACTTCTTACCTCTGCTTCAATATTCGGCCAAGTCTATAGAGTAGAGGAAGGAATTTTCGGCAAACCAATAGGTGAATTCGGCTATTGGGAGAAACAATGGGAGAAAAGAGTGTTGAATGGGAGTGAATGTTCGGCTAAATAAGGAAAAAGAAGAAAGGAATTTGAAGATGGGAATTCGGCAAGGAGAAATAGAGAAGGTTTGGCCAAAGTCTTGAGAGAATAGAAAAAATAAAAGAAAGCGAGAGAAGGAAGGGCTAGGGATTTTTGGCTAAGCAAAGATGGAAAAGAAAATCAAGGTGGTAGGGTGAGGTTTTTATAAGCATTCGCCCCCCCTCCTTAAGCTTGCCGTCCACCCTTGGCAACAAGGAGTTCAAACTCCTAGCCAACTCCTAGTTTTTCTCTTGGCCATTCATTTGATTTAATTCAAAATAATTTAAATTAGCCACATGCCTATTTTTCCTCTGCCAACTATTTAGATTATTCAAGTAATAATCCAAATAGAAAATTCATATTATCCTCCTTATTAAAAAGAGTTTAAACTGAGAAAAACTCCCCCCCTGTTGCCGTCCCAAAATAAAGAATAAAAAGGGGACTCCGCGACTCGAACACAATCCCCCCTTGCTCCCTTGATGGCGTCATCCATAGCTCCTAAGTGACTCTCCTTTTGCCATTTTTCCAAGGCCCTTTTTGTGTCAAATTATCCCTTATTTATTCTTGTAACCCCTACTTGCTAAGGCTCCTTTCCCTTAAAGCTTATAAAAATAAAATTTCTACTATCTCGAACTAACTTAAGACCCTTAATTGAACCTTATCATTCCATAAATAATACCATAACAATTCAAACACAAGGGAAATCATTTAATCTCAAATAGCCCCGGTTTTAGGATGTTACAGTTCTACCCCCCTTAAAATAAATTTCGTCCTCGAAATTACCTGGTTAAAAGAGGTGAGGGTATTGCTGCCGCATCACATCCTCGGGTTCCCACGTAGCTTCCTCTGTACCATGGTTCCGCCATAGCACTTTTACTAAGGGGCGACTTTCTTCATGGAACCTTCACATCTCGATCTAAGATCTGAACCGGTTCTTCTTCAAAAGATAAATCCGAGTTCACCTCAATCTCTGCTACTGGCACAACGTGCGAAGGATCTGACCGATACCGCCTCAGCATTGATACATGAAATACGTCATGAATCTGATTTGATTCACGGCGGCTCTAGGCGATAAGCTCACAGGTCCTACTCGCTTTACAAGCGTATATGGCCCGATGAATCTTGGGCTTAGCTTCCCTTTTCGTCCAAATCTCAACACCTTTTTCCAAGGCGACACTTTCGGAAAGACTTTGTCTCCCACAAAGATACTCCATTTCCTTGCGTTTAAGATCGGCATAAGACTTACGCCTATCGATGCTTCTTTGAGACGAGACCGAATCACCTTGACTTTGTCTTCCGTCTCCGTTACCAATTACGGACCCGAACTTGTCGTTCCCCAACTCCGGCCCAACATGTAGGAGTACGGCATTTTCGTCCATATAGGGCCTCATATGGAGCCATTTGAATACTCGCTGATAACTATTGTTATAAGCGAATTCCGCTAATGGTAGGTACTCCTCCCAACTACCACTAAAATCCAAGACACAACCTCTTAACATGTCTTCTAAAATCAGTATCACCCTTTCCGATTGTCCGTCAGATTGTGGATGGAAAGCCGTCTTTGAAATCTAACCGTGTACCCAAAGCTTGATGCAACGCTTTCGGAACCTTGACGTGAATCGGGATCCCTATCGAAATAATCGATCTTGGCACACCATGTAACCTCACTATTTCACCCACATACAACTTCCCGCCACGGGTGAGTAATCCATCCTCACCGGCATGAAGTGAGTGATTTAGTCGGCGATCCACAATTACCCAAAGCGCATCCTTCTTGTTGGGCGTAAGGGGTAGCCCACTAACAAAATCCATGGTGATCCCCCCATTTCCATTGAGGGATCTTTATCGGTTGAAGTAGTCCCGATGGTAACTGATGTTCAGCCTTAACTTGCTGGCACGTCAGACACTTCCCTACGAACTCAGTTATCTCACGCTTCAACCCCGGCCACCAGAACTGTTTTCGCAAATCTCCATACATCTTGCTTCCTCCCGGATGCATGGCATATGGGCTGCTATGTGCATCATGGAGAATTTTCCGCCTCAACTCCTTATCCTTCGGCATGCATGCTCGCCCTTGAAAACATAGCACTCCATCCCTAGACAGACCGTACCCTTCCAAACCACCATCCTGAACTTGTACCCTCTTAGCGCTCAAGCCTTCATCCACTAACTGCTTTTCCTTAATCTCCTCAATCCATGTCGGCTTTACTTGGAGTTCCGCCAAAAGACTCCCATCATCATATAGACTCAACCGAAGCGAACATTGCTCTTAAGTCCGTCACAACCTTCCGGCTCAACGCGTCGGCTACCACATTAGCCTTACCGGATGGTACTCGATCGAACAATCGTAGTCCTTTAGTAGTTCAATCCACCGACGCTGTCTCAGATTCAGATCCTTCTGAGTCAGAAGATACCTCAAGCTTTTGTGATCCGTGTAGACTATCGACTTCTCCCCATACAGGTAATGTCTCCATATCTTGAGCAAAGGCATTGCCGCTAACTCCAAGTCGTGCGTTGGGTAGTTAACCTCATGCGGTCTTAAGCGACGGGATGCATAGGCTACTACCTTCCCATCCTGCATCAACACACATCCCAAACCAGTGTGAGATGCATCACAATAGACGGTGAATAACTTTCCTGCTTCAGGCTGTACCAAAACCGGAGCTTAGTCAAAATTTTCCTTAGCTTATCAAAGCTTCCTTCTGCGCTTCTCCGTCCATACAAATGGAACACCTTTCCTTAGTAACTTGGTTAATGGCGGCGCTATTAGAGAGAATCCTTCCACGAATCTCCGATAGTACCTGCTAAACCCAGAAAACTTCGTATTTGACCACCGACCTAGGTGGTTTCCAATCCAATCTTGCTTCAATCTTGCGAGGGTCTACTCTAATTCCTTCGCACGACACCACGTGCCTAAGAAAGCCACTTCCCTCGGCCAAAATTCGCACTTACCGAATTTGGCATACAAGCCGCTTCTCCTCAATACTTGCAGAACTATCCGTAAATGCTTGTCATGCTCCTCCTCTGTCTTTGAATAAACCAATATGTCGTCTATGAACACCACGACGAATTGGTCCAAGTCTTGTTGAAATACCCTATTCATTAAGTCCATAAATGCCGCGGTGCATTGGTCAACCCAATGGCATCACCAAGAACTCGAAATGCCCATACCGAGTTCGAATGCCGTCTTGTGAACATCGGCCTCCTTCACCCTTAATTGATGATAACTCGACCTAAGGTCAATCTTTGAGAATACCGACGCGCATGCTTGATTGGTCAAACAAATCATCGATCCGAGGCAAGCGGTACTTGTTTTTGATCGTTAACTTGTTTAAGCGGCGGTAGTCGATGCACATCCGCATAGAACCGTCCTTCTTCTTGACAAACAACACAGGTGCTCCCCACGGAGATATACTTGGTCGAATAAACCCTCTATCCAAGAGCTCCTGAATTTGAGCCTTTAGCTCCACCAATTCCTTTGGTGCCATTCGGTATGGTGCTATAGACACAGGTGCCGTTCCAGGTAGCAAGTCTATACCGAATTCGACTTCCCGATCTGGAGGCAAACCCGGAAGCTCTTCTGGGAATACATCAGCAAATTCCCCAACCGTTCGGACCTTTCCAACTACCAACCCCTTAGCTTCCAAAGCACAGATTTGAACCAAATACGCCTCACAACCCTTCTTGACCATCTTTTCAGCCTTCAAGGCAGACACTACATTGGATAGGTAATTCCTTCTATCTCTTATCATAACCACTTCATCACCTTCAGCTGTCTTAAGAACCATGCGCTTAGCCGCGCAATCCAAATTCGCTTGATACTTAACCAGCCAGTCCATTCCAAGGATCAAATCGAACTCCCCAAACGGTAGTTCCATCAGATCAGCTACAAATACTACCCCTTGAAGTTCTAGGGGTACGCCTCTATAAAGTTTGTCTACTATTACAGAGTGACCTAAAGGGCTAACTACGGTCATCTCCTAGAAGCGGTTTGAGTTTAGGTCCATAGTTCCTACCACACTACTAGCAATGTACGAAAGTCGTCGAACCCACATCAATCAATGCAACATAAGGAAAACCAAAAATTAGAAACGTCAGGGTTATGACATCCGGTGCGTCACCTTCCTCGCGACACCTCATTGCGTAAACTAAGCCAGGTGCCTAGCCTCTATGTTGCCTGAACCTCGCCCCGAGTTCCACGACCTCGGTTAGGGACCGTTGTTTCTCTGCCATTACCACGACCCTCCGTGGTCCCACACTGCTCGAGTGCGATTTACGCTCCCTCGGTGATTCTTAGCTAGTTTCGGGGACAATCTCGACACGATGCTCCAAAGACCCACACTCAAAACATCCTTTATCACCGGTCCAACAACCTCCCCAATGGGTCTTTCCACGTTACACCGAGTCGGCCTTTGATTAGTAGTCGTGGGCCTTGCACGCTGATTTGGCCCACTCGGCCTAGCCTTTTCTCGAGCACTACCGCTTGATCCGGTGACCCAAATCCTCTCTTACGATTATTCCTACTATAGCTTTGCCTCATGACCTCCTTGATCCCTTCGGCTACCTTAGCCTTCTCCACTAAAGATGAGAACTCACGAACTGCTCATGGGCAATCGGTAACCTCAAATCATCTCGAGTCCGTCCTCAAAGCGGACACGGCGCTCATGTTCGATAGCCACGATGCCTCTAGCATACCTACTCAGCCTTAAAAATTCCGCCTCATATTTCGACACGGACTTAGTTCCTTGCACTAATCCCGAAAAGCCTTTCTCTCTAGCGTCGGTGTAGTAGCTGGTGCCCACATACTTCTCCCGATAGGTGGTTCGAAATACTCCCAAGTCGATCATCTGCTGTAGCCCCATCTCGAACCGTAAGCCACCAACGAGCACGCTTCATCCTTTAGAAGCGACACTTCGCCCCTTCGACTTTTCTTCCTCGGTCAAAGTCAAGGTCATCCATGATTCTTTTAGTTGACTCTAGCCTTGATTCACATTTGACTGGGTGCCACTCGACACACCCGGAATACCTCCGCTCCGTTAGATCGGAGTCGCTCGAGGATAGATTTTGAGCTCCCACATTTCCACCAGCCCCACCACCATCTCCAAGACTCGCAAAAGCGACTTGCGATACCGCCTCACCACCGGTCTGATCCGGCTCCTCAGCTCTAAAAGTAGGAGGTGGTGGTGGCAGTGGTACCTCATTTTCAGAACCTTGTCCCGACCTGACGGGTTCAGACACTATCATCCTACCCCTACCACGTCCACGGCGTCTACGTCCTCTAGAACTCATTCTATCTACCGCGCTTTTAATCTGATTAAGAAAAATTTTATGCGTTAGCATTTGTTCCACTTGATTAGTCGCGAAGGAATTTTATGGAAGAATTTTAATTAGAGATTCTTTCGAGCAAACAAGGTTTCAGTTTCCTATCCTAGTTCGCACAAAGAAGTTCATGCATCCATTCCTTAATACTTTCCATACCTATTCGCTCATCGGACATTTCTGCCCATTTCTATCCCAGGGTATTTTCGTCTTTTTCCTATAGGGGTATTTTTGTAATTATCCAGAACCAAAATATTTTGCTGATGATTTCCAAAGCTAAGTTGTTGAATATTTGTAAAATAGTTGAAATTTTGAGCAAAACCATTGAACTGATATTTTATGAACCGAGGGCATTTTAGTAATTTCACCCCCTAAGGGCATTTCTGTAATTTTCCACCATCAAGTTTTTCGAGAAATAACATTGTAAAAATAATGTTCTTGGATTTGAAAAAAAGTTATTGGACAAGTTTTGAAAACATTAGAGTTTGTTGTTTCATTCTTTTTGAAAACATGGCTAATTCCCTTTTCGGGTTTTAATCATTGTGTTTAGCCTATGACCGAGCCCTCCCGGTCGGCAGTGAACCAAAGCTACGCACTGTGCGAATTCGAGTGAAGAGGAGGTGGGTCACGCGGACCGCTTAAATACCAAGCTCCCACCGAACCTTTCTAGACATGCGCATTGAGAGGTTGCCACACCACCGAGCCCTGCGAGTTAGGGTGAACCGAAGCTACGCACTGCAGGATACTCGCGAAGAGGAGGTGAGTCACGAGGATCGCTTAAATACTGTGCTCTTAGGATCCAATCCTAGACATGCGTGCAGGGTTACCACACCCTAGCTCATTGACTAAGTCATAGGTTGGTTTAGTTCCTTAAGTCTTATGCTTCGTTTGTGTGTTTGAGTAGCCTAATCCTAGGGTTCAAGTTCCTACAAGTCTATCTACGTTCCATGCTTCCTACCCTTCTTCTACAGTAATATAATTCACCAAGAGGTTTAGATATACTTACAGGCGGATTGGTGCAGGAGACTCGGGCCATCTTTGTTCAAAACCAAAAATCATTCCATAAGGCCCACCAAAACATTTTTGGGCCTTGGGCCCCCACAGCCGAGCTTTGAACTGGGCTCTGATACCAATTTTGTAACAACCCGAACCCGGCCCAAACATTATGACTGAATTTGGTTTGTTACGGAGAAAACTTTTTGAAAACCATTTTAAAACCAATTTAAGTTTTGTTGAAAACTTCTCGTTTTTGGTTATCTTGCCGAAACCATACTTAGATTTAAATTTGGAAATTTAATTGAGTCAGCTTATTATACAAATTTCAAATGTGCCCGATGGCACGATAAAACATTTTCGTGTTAATTTAAGAAAACATGTGATTTTAATGCAGTTTTAATAATATAGTTTAAAACAAAGTATCCAACATATAAGAAATAACCAAAGTAAAGTATATGGAGGCCTTATTACATCCAAAATAAAAATAAACCAATAATAAAATAAAATAGCTAAGTTTAAAGTTCAATTTATTCAAGTCCTTTGCATGGCCACCTCGAGTCCAAGCGGCCCCTCAACCGCCATCTACGAGTCACTGAAAAATGTTAAAGGAGAAGGTGAGTCACCAAGACTCGAGATGTAACCCTCCCCCGTTTTAAAAAAACATTTCCATACACAACATATAACGATTAATATGCGAGAATATTATGTGCCCCCAACCTAGCCAACCAAACGCCTTTGTCTACCCCATGTGGTACCAAACCACTTTGGTGACCGTAGTCACAATGTGTTACCAAAAACACGGTGGTGCCAAACCACTTGGTGACATATAGTCACGATGTGTTACCAAAACACGGTGTCCGTAGACACAAATCGGGTGATGGGGCCAACCCATCGTGTGATACCAAATCACCGCGCGACGATCCCATATCTCAAGTGGGGCCAACCCACGGTGGTGTTAACCACGAGGGACGAGTCGCTATGAGGTACCAAACCTCCGAGGTACCAAACCTCACGGTGACCGTAGTCACGAGTGTGTTACCAAAACACCGGTGCTCGTCAAGACAAAATATCACCGCCCCATCCACTCATTTAACCCACAATAGTCAAATAATCATGAATAGATCTCATACATTTATCACACGTAACACATGAACCATGCTTCCCAAAAGCATAATAATCTCGTGATAATGAGACTTACGAGAATCCTCGCTTGTACCCTTGAGGTACTAGATCCGTATCTATATCAAGCGATTTGCAGGCAACATATATTTAACACAAACATTAATCGCTATAAGTGTGTATACACGATGTCGATGAGAAGTCTAAATCCCGAAAAAGAGAAGTCGGCCACCCTAGATCTCATCTGTACCTATATTCGGCCAACCTTAGGATTAGTGCTATGGCCTAATCAGCCAAACCAAATATTTAAAAGGGTTCTCCTTTTGAACCGAATCTTACCTTTATCCTTTTCGGTTCCTAATCACAAAGACTCAATTCGGTTCGCTCGCCCACCATCATCGATTAGTAAATAATGCGATAGCCTTCGCTTTTAATTATTAACTGACTTACTAGAATAGCACTCTATTTACCATAAATCCTTACCACCTACTTACCAATCGATTGACTAAGGAATGGAAGATCCGCCTTTCTGCTTTGAGATCCCGGAGTTTCCTAGAAAGAAATCGGTTTCACAAGGGTGTTAATACACTATTGAAATCGGCACTTACCCCCTTATGGATGTCGACAGAGATACGAGAAGAGAAGGAAACAAAATAGTATTCGGCTAATACTTCTTACCTCTACTTCAATATTCGGCCAAGTCTATAGAGTAGAGGAAGGAATTTTTGGCAAACCAATAGGTGAATTCGGCTATTGGGAGAAACAATGGGAGAAAAGAGTGTTGAATGGGAGTGAATGTTAGGCTAAATAAGGAAAAAGAAGAAAGGAATTTGAAGATGGGAATTCGGCAAGGAGAAATAGAGAAGGTTTCGGCCAAAGTCTTGAGAGAATAGAAAAAAAATAAAAGAAAGCAGAGAAGGAAGGGCTAGGGATTTTCGGCTAAGGAAAGATGGAAAAGAAAATCAAGGTGGTAGGGTGAGGTTTTATAAGCATTCGCCCCCTCCTTAAGCTTGCCGTCCACCCTTGGCAACAAGGAGTTCAAACTCTAGCCAACTCCTAGCTTTTCTCTTGGCCATTCATTTGATTTAATTCAAAATAATTTAAATTAGCCACATGCCTATTTTTCCTCTGCCAACTATTTAGATTATTCAAGTAATAATCCAAATAGAAAATTCATATTATCCTCCTTATTAAAAAGAGTTTAAACCGAGAAAACTCTCCCCTGTTTGCCGTCCCAAAATAAAGAATAAAAAGGGGACTCCGCGACTCGAACACAATCCCCCCTTGCTCCCTTGATGGCGTCATCCATAGCTCCTAAGTGACTCTCCTTTTGCCATTTTTCCAAGGCCCTTTTTGTGTCAAATTATCCCTTATTTATTCTTGTAACCCCTACTTGCTAAGGCTCCTTTCCCTTAAAGCTTATAAAAATAAAATTTCTACTATCTCGAACTAACTTAAGACCCTTAATTGAACCTTATCATTCCATAAATAATACCATAACAATTCAAACACAAGGGAAATCATTTAATCTCAAATAGCCCCGGTTTTAGGATGTTACAAGTATAGTCAGTATGTGGACACGAAAGGACACACGGGGGTGTCTAGAAGCCGTGGAGGGCACACGGTCTCCTCCCACGGGCGTGTATCCCCTGAATCTTAGAAGAAAATTTTAAATGCTCGAGAATTTCTATGTATGTTCGATTTAGTCCCGACCCATCTTTAGCATGTGAATTAGGTCTCGTAGACATTGATAAGGGACACCATGATTGTAATTGAATGTGATTGAAGATGATTGACTTTGTGTCGTAAATTCTAGATGTTAAATGTTCTGATTGATCGGTAATACCTCTTAACCCTTTTTCGACGATGGTCTCGGGTTAGGGGTGTTACAAAGATGACCGTGAATTGCAAGTTAAATGAATTCAATGTGAGACTATCCCTAATTTCAGAGTTTCAGATTGGAGTCAATGGTTGTTTAAGGTTCTGGAATAGAAATTGCATACCGAGAAATTTAGAACTTATTCAGAAGATTTTGCACGAAGCGCACAATAGCTGTTTATCTGTTCATCTGGGGAGTACCAAAATGTACAATGATTTGAAACAGTTTTATTGGTGGCAAGGCATGAAACGAGCTATCTCAAAGTTTGTTTCTAAATGTTTCATTTGTCAGCAAGTCAAAGCTGAACATCAAGTACCATCGGGTTTACTGCAGCCTGTGATGATTCCTGAGTGGAAATGGGATAGAGTTATAATTGATTTTGTATTGGGATTACCCTTAGCTCTTAAAAAGAAAGATGTTATCTGGGTTATCATTGATCGACTAATGAAATCTGGTCATTTCATACCGGTACGTATAGATTATTCACTTGATAGACTAGCTGAATTGTATATTTCTGAGATTGTTTGATTGCACGGGGTGCCATTATCTATTATTTCTGATAGAGATCCGAGATTTATGTCACGATTCTGGAAGAAACTGCAAGAAGCTCTGGGAACAAAGTTGAATTTCAGTATTGCTTTTCATCCTCTGACCGGCAGTCAGTCTAAGAGAGTAATTCAGATTCTCGAAGATATGCTCCGATGTTGTGTTTTAGAATTCGAAGGTAATTGGGAGAAATATTTGCCACTGGTTGAGTTTGCGTATAATAACAGCTTTCAATCGAGCATAAAGATGGTACCGTATGAAGCTTTGTATGGTCGTAAATGCCGAACTCCATTGTACTGGACTGAACTTAGCGAGAGACAGATTCAAGGGGTTGATTTGATTAAAGAAATCGAAGAGAAAGTGAAAGTAATTCGCAATTGTTTGAAAGCAGCTTCAGATTGTCAAAAATCGTATGCGGATTTGAAAGTATCTCCGTTGAAGAAAATCCTTAGATTTGGTCGGAAAGGCAAGTTGAGTCCGCGTTTCATCAGGCCGTACGAGATCATCGAAAGAATAGGACCAGTGGCATATCGACTAGCTTTACCATCAGAGTTAGAAAAGATTCATAATGTCTTTCACATTTCTATGTTACGTCGATACAGATCCAATCCGTCACATGTGATTTCTCCGATAGATGTTGAGATACAGATTGATATAACGTACAATGAAGAACCGATCAAGATTTTAGCTCGTGAAATCAAAGAATTGAGAAATAAACGCATAGCCCTGGTGAAGGTTCTTTGGCATAAACACGGTATCGAGGAAGCTACGTGGGAACCCGAGGAAGCTATGAGAAAAAAGTACCCTAACATATTCATTGGTAAGATTTCCGGAAACGAAAATCCCTAATGGGGGAAAGTTGTAATAGCCCATTTTTGGTCAAATCAAAATAGTGGTTTTGGAACCACAAATTCGAGGTCAAAATATTTATTTTATTATTATTTTAATGTTTACAGCATGAATATTTGTTTGTGTGAAAAATTCGTTAAGAAATTTTATCGTTTGATTAGTTAATTTGATAAAAAGGACTAAATTGCGTAAAGTGTAAAACTTGAGTTCTAATAGTTAAAGGTATTAAATAAATATAGAACCTTAAAGTTAAGGTCTTTAAATGGTAATTAGACCATTTTAGTTGTGAGTGAACAAAGATGGACAAGCATTAAGTGATTTTTAAAGGTTATCATTAAGGTTAAAATGGTAATTTATTAATAAAGGTTAATTAAAACAAAACAAAAATCAAATTTGTGTTCATCTTTCTCAACATAGCCGAACTTGGAGGAGAAGAAATAGCCAAACTTAGGTTTTCATTTAGCCAAGCTTGGATAGCTAACTAAGGTACGATTTTTGTCCCATTTTTAATGATTTCTATGTTTTTGAGATCGTTGCAGCTAATACTAGCTAGCCCAAGAACTAATTTGCAAAACTGTTAAAGATTTTTAATGTTTCCATTGATGAATATGTATGAGTTTTGATGATTGATGATAGATTTTGAATGTTTGTTGTTAGTTAAACAAGTTTTGTTAAGTGATTTTTAATGAAAATGCAAATTAGGGGCTAAATTGAAAAATGTTGAAACTTTGTGGTTAAAATGTAACACCCCCAAACCCGGCCCATTCACTACGACCGAATCTGGTTATGTCACTGGGAAAGACGGTTGGAAATCTTTGACCTTAGAATTAAACTTGAAAATTTGTTATTGCTGAAAATCGTGTCCATTTAAAATTATTAAATAATGTAAGCTTGTTTAAAACTTCCAAATTAAGACATTATTATAAGTTGCTATAATATGAATCTTTTATAAAATATTCCTAAGTGTAGTGTAAACTTCAACATTAATAAATAGAGTACTTTAAATCAAAGAGGCCCTTATTACATCAAATAAAATACCAAAATACTGATAATATAAAATACTTAAATAAAGTAAAACATCTTCCGTATGAAAATCCCCTTCTGCATGGGCCACCTTGTATCCACTCCAACCCGTCCACTAATCATGACTCACCTGCGATGATTAAAAAGTTGGGTGAGTCATACTGGACTCGATGTGTAAGTTAACCACTGAAATCCACCCACATGCTAGCCACATAATATCCCAATTATCAGATGCAATAAGTAATACATATATATATTCATTATAACAATTACCACAATCTGGCTTGGTCCACATTCAAATCATACTCAAATACTGGGCTAGGCCCATTTCTCAATAAACCACATATCAACTGGGCTTGGCCCATTTCCACGTATGTTTCCAAAACATACCTATCCTCATGTCATATTGGGCTTGGCCCATTTCCATATTATTACAAAAATAATGCAACATGATTCCCAACCCAACCTAGGGTCCATCCGCTACACACACCCCTTATCCAAACCTACCACACACGGGGACTATCGAGTCACCCTCTCCTTTTCCCTCCAAAAAGGCAACCAATGCCATCCACGATGTAGCGTATAGCTAACATCAAACCACGATGGAGCACACAAAGCAATCCATCCAGCCACGATATGGCATAAAGCTCATATCAATCAAGGTAACCACGCCGAACCAAATCGCAAAGATCCACAACGCGACCTCGATCGGCGCCAATCCACGATGTAGCACGGTCGACATCAACCACGCACTCGAAGTACACCCGCACCTTCTTTTCATATCCCACCCATGCACATGCCACGTAAAATATAATCGTGATCATGCATGCACATGCTTATTAATGTCCATAAACATACTCATAAACAAATAATCACACCGCAATAGATCCGATACTAACTGGTCATCGCTATACCCTTTAGGGGTATATATGGCACACTTGTTCTTGCACATGTTAGTAAAACATATAACACATAAAACCCGGAAGCAGATGGGTTAGTTACACACCTTATTACTAGGAGTTCTAGACTCTCGATCCTTGGACGCTATCGTCTAGCGAAACTACGGCTTTTTGCTTAACGTTTTCCGTTCTTTGGCCGCACACACCGTGGCCAATCTCGCATGCAAGCAGAAACGGATCTTTTCTTAAACTTCGGAATAGGGACCTTCCCTTGCCCACTCTGACTGGTTGTGGCCTCCATCAAAAGCTTAATCAGTAAACCAGGTTAACCCCCAAAACACCACTTAAGCATTTAACCTTAATAAATAACCTTACCTCCACTTGATCAAACTGACTGCTACAAACGGAGGCTTGGCCAACCACTAAAACCCCAGAGTATCTCATCCACGGAACCGAAAAGATCTAAGTTAACACTGCCCAAGTGCTATCAAGTTGAGAGAAAGAAATTCGGCAAAGGGGTGATGGATGTAGATTCGGCTATTAATTAAATCAAGGGGTAGGAACATTGGTTTCAGCCAAAGAGAGGAGAAAGAAAGGTGTGGGGTGTACTTTCGGTTTTGAAGTGAAAAGGAAGGGAAATAGGGAGAGTGAAGGGTTCGGCCACTTGGAAAAAATGTGAGAGAAGAAGAACAACAAGCTTTGGAGAAAAGGTTTCGCAACCAAGGAAATGGGAACAAAATTCGGCAAGGGAGAGAAGGCGGATGGTGAATGAATAATGAGCACTTCCCCTATTTATACTAAAAGGCCAAGCTCCAACCCCCAAAAATAATCCTCAAAATTCTCCTAAAATACCTCCTTCCACCCATTCAAAAGTTTGAATGAGTCAAACTTTACCTAGCCAAATTCAAAAAAATTGACCAAGTCTTCTCCACCTTTTAAGCCTTTCAAACCGTCCATCCACCCCACCAAGATGACGCAAAAAAACAATGCCCATCTCATTTGCTCTTGCGAATCAAACACGAGCCTCTTCCCCCTGCAAATGGCGTCACACACACAAGGCCTTAGTGGCGCCTATCCTGCCACTCCACCAGCTCCTTTCTTGTGACATAAACTCCCAAACAATTCTCTTAAGACACCCCTCGCCAAGCTCCCCTTTTAACCCCTAAAACTAAAAATTTTCTAAGGCAACCTACCACCACCTAGGGTTCTCAGGACTCCTAAAACTTACCCAACCACACACTAGAGTGTGCCGACACCCGAGCTAAGCACCAAATGCCTAACCCCTAAAACCAGGGTGTTACAATTCTACCCTCCTTGAAATAATTTCGTCCTCGAAATTACTTTACTAACAAACGTCCATACAACCTATCTTACCACCTTACGCTTATGCTGCGCACTCTGATCTTACTAAGGCTATCGTACCTACACAATCTCTAAATTCGCGCTCAAAATTCGAAACGCCTCTCTTAGCAACACAGGAAAGGCTAACTCATAAGCAAACAAAGCAATTAAAGCATGCACCCAAGCAAAGGAGCTTACCTAGTATCACATCCTTGGTTGACTCCGACTAGAACCATTCCTTCCATGACTTGGACCACGACCCCTCGTCGCTTGAGGGCAATTCTTAACCAGATGTGCCTTAGATCCACACCGAAAACATTCTTTACTATTTCCCCAAAGACTCTCTCGTGTGAGGTCTTCCACATCGAGCACAAGAACGATTCCGATCCCTTTGGTACAAGTGCACGCCGCGGATTCTCGATCTTTGGTCTTTTCTCGGACATTACCAAGCGATGCCGACGGTCTAATATTTCTCTTATTCTCGTTCCTATTCTTTTCTCGGTTTTCCTTACCGTCTTCTTAACTTCTTCGGCTATACGAGCTTTCTCCACTAGCACCGCTGAAGTCTCTTTCCCCTCTGCGGAGCGTCAAGACTCGAAGTTCATCTCGTAATCCGTCTTCAAACCGGACGCACCTCTCATAGTCGGTGGCCACAATTCCCTTAGCATATTGACTTAGCCGCACAAACTCGCTTCGTATTCCGCTATCGACTTATTTCCTTGCACCAGATTTAGAAACGCCTTCCTTTGCGCATCTAAGTAGCTTGCTCCAACGTATTTTCCTTCAAACTTTTCCTTAAAGTAGTCCCAATCCAATCGATCTGCAGCGGTACACCTTGTTTGTGGTGAGCCACCAACGATAAGCCTCATCCCGAAGAAGCGAAAACAAACACCTTTTAGCTTTTCCTCTAGGGCACAATCCAAGTCGTCCATAATTCTCTCGACTCCTTCTAGCCAATACTCCGCTACGTTCGGGGCCACCCAGATACTCCCCTAAAAACTTCAGCCCCGTTCGACCTAAGTCTCTCGGACACTGACTTCCGAGCTCCATTTCCCCTACTAGCTCTTGCCACTTGCTGAAGCACGCGTAACATAGCCTGCGACACTGCGTCCTCTTCACTTATCGGATCTTGTTCCTCTACATCCATTGGCGGCGCACCGCTTTCGACCCATAGCGGACCCCTACCGGGTTCAAGGCCGTCATTCTTCCTCTACTGCGTCCCTAGAACTCATCTCTAGCGCTTGATTTAATCTGTTTAGAAAGTTTTATGCATTAGAAATTATTGTTTCACTGTTTTATCCACGAGCAATTTTATGCAATGAAGTTTCCAGAGAGTAGTTCTTTCGATCAATCAAAGTTTCCTTCCTACCTGAGGGTAATTTCGTCATTTTCCTACTGAGGGTATTTTTGGTAATTTTGCAAATCGAGAAAACATCTTTCAAAATCTGATTTAGAGCTTACAAACCCAAGGAGTAGAGTTGAAAATTTTAAAACAGGAATTTTAAAAATAGCAAGACTAATTCCCTTTCGGGTTTTTATAATTGGTTTAGCCTATGAACAAGTCCTCTTGGTTAAGGTGAACCGTAGCTACGCACTGGTAGGATTCCAAACAAGAGGAGGTGAGTCACGTGGATCGCTTAAGTACCTGTGCTCTTCTTAGGATCCACTCCTAGACATGCGCACAATGGTTGCCACACCTTAACTCGGCGACCTAATCACAGTTTGTTTTAGTAACCTTAAGTTTTATGCATATGTTTGAGTAGACTATTCCTAGGGTCCAATAGCCCTAATATTCTAATCTACGAGCCCAAATAAACCCATAACAATTCATACAAACAAATCACTTCAACAAATCCGAAGTACTTACCTGGTGGACTTCGGGTCGGAGGTACAGGTGCCATGCCAGGATAACCTGAAAAATTTCTTAAAAGCCCACATTTTTGAAAAGCCCATTTTGAAAATGTTTTTGGGCCCAAAACCCTCAAAGCCGAGTTTTGAGTGGGCTCGATGATAAAATCGTAACACCCCCAAACCCGGCCCATTCACTACGCACAGAATCGGTTATGTCACTGGGAAAGACGGTTGGAAATCTTTGACCTTAGAATTAAACTTGAAAATTTGTTATTGCTGAAAATCGTGTCCATTTAAAATTATTAAATAATGTAAGCTTGTTTAAAACTTCCAAATTAAGACATTATTATAAGTTGCTATAATATGAATCTTTTGCGAAAATATTCCTAAGTGTAGTGTAAACTTCAACATTAATAAATAGAGTACTTTAAATCAAAGAGGCCCTTATTACATAAAATAAAATACCAAAATACTGATAATATAAAATACTTAAATAAAGTAAAACATCTTCCGTATGAAAATCCCCTTCTGCATGGGCCACCTTGTATCCACTCCAACCCGTCCACTAATCATGACTCACCTGCGATGATTAAAAAGTTGGGTGAGTCATACAGACTCAGTGTGTAAGTTAACCACTGAAATCCACCCACATGCTAGCCACATAATATCCCAATTATCAGATGCAATAAGTAATACATATATATATTCATTATAACAATTACCACAACTGGCTTGGTCACATTCAAATCATACTCAAATACGGGCTAGGCCCATTTCTCAATAAACCACATATCAACTGGGCTTGGCCCATTTCCACGTATGTTTCCAAAACATACCTATCCTCATGTCATATTGGGCTTGGCCCATTTCCATATTATTACAAAAATAATGCAACATGATTCCCAACCCAACCTAGGGTCCATCCGCTACACACCCCCTTATCCAAACCTACCACACACGGGGACTATCGAGTCACCCTCTCCTTTTCCCTCCAAAAAGGCAACCAATGCCATCCACGATGTAGCGTATAGCTAACATCAAACCACGATGGAGCACACAGCAATCCATCCAGCCACGATATGGCATAAAGCTCATATCAATCAAGGTAACCACGCGAACCAAATCGCAAAGATCCACAACGCGACCTCGATCGGCGCCAATCCACGATGTAGCACGAAGTCGACATCAACCACGCACTCTCGAAGTACACCCGCACCTTCTTTTCATATCCCACCCATGCACATGCCACGTAAAATATAATCGTGATCATGCATGCACATGCTTATTAATGTCCATAAACATACTCATAAACAAATAATCACACTGCAATAGATCCGATACTAACCTGGTCATCGCTATACCCTTTAGGGGTATATATGGCACACTTGTTCTGCACATGTTAGTAAAACATATAACACATAAAACCGGAAACTTGATGGGTTAGTTACACACCTTATTACTAGGAGTTCTAGACTCTCGATCCTTGACGCTATCGTCTAAGCGAAACTACGACTTTTTGCTTAACGTTTTTCCGTTCTTTCGCCCACACCACCGTGGCCAATCTCATCTGCCAGAGAAATGGATCTTTTCTTAAACTTGAATAGGGACCTTCCTTGCCCACTCGATGGTTGTGGCCTCCATCAAAAGCTTAATCAGTAAACAAAGTTAACCCCAAAACACCACTTAAGCATTTAACCTTAATAAATAACCTTACCTCCACTTGATCAAACCGATTGCTACAAACGGAGGCTTGGCCAACCACTAAAACCCCAGAGAGTATCTCACGATACACGGAACCCAAAAAGATCTAAGTTAACACTGCCCAAGTGCTATCAAGTTGAGAGAAAGAAATTCGGCAAAGGGGTGATGGATGTAGATTCGGCTATTAATTAAATCAAGGGGTAGGGAACATTGGTTTCAGCTAAAGAGAGGAGAAAGAAAGATGTGGGGTGTACTTTCGGTTTTGAAGTGAAAAGGAAGGGAAATAGGGAGAGTGAAGGGTTCGGCCACTTGGAAAAAATGTGAGAGAAGAAGAACAACAAGCTTTGGAGAAAAAGGTTTGGCAACCAAGGAAATGGGGAACAAAATTCGGCAAGGGAGAGAAGGCGGATGGTGAATGAATAATGAGCACTTCCCCTATTTATACTAAAAGGCCAAGCTCCAACCCCAAAAATAATCCTCAAAATTCTCCTAAAATACCTCCCTTCCACCCATTCAAAAGTTTGAATGAGTCAAACTTTACCTAGCCAAATTCAAAAAAAATTGACCAAGTCTTCTCCACCTTTTAAGCCTTTCAAACCGTCCATCCACCCCACCAAGATGACGAAAAAAAACAATGCCCATCTGCTGCTCTTGCGAATCGAACTCGAGCCTCTTCCCCTGCAAATGGCGCCACACACACAAGGCCTTAGTGGCGCCTATCCCGCCACTCCACCAGCTCCTTTCTTGTGACATAAACTCCCAAACAATTCTCTTAAGACACCCTCGCCAAGCTCCCCTTTTAACCCCTAAAACTAAAAATTTTCTAAGGCAACCTACCACCACCTAGGGTTCTCAGGACTCCTAAAACTTACCCAACCACACACTAGAGTGTGCCAACACCCGAGCTAAGCACCAAATGCCTAACCCCTAAAACCAGGGTGTTACATAAAATGTGAAATAAATGGAAAATATGGGTTGCTAGGGGTATTATGGTAATTCGGCTAGCATGGGTATATTTAGAATTTCCCTAATTTGTGATTTTATGCAATAAGGACTAAATTGTAAAAAAATGTGAAAGTTTAGGGGCAAAAGTGTAAAAGTGTTTTAAAGAGTGTTTTGGACTAAATTGAATGAATAGAAGATTAAATAAGTTAATTTTGAATATATTTAGATCAAGAAAAGCGAAATGAAGACTTGGATCGGGGAAAAGATAAAGTTATCGACTAATCGACTCGATTCGCCGTTTTAACATCCGAGGTAAGTTCGTATGTTATAAATTCATTTCAAATGTATTTTATATGCTTCGATATAGCATGAATTGTGTTTATGTGATTACGAACGAGTTCGGAAAAGATTCGGTGAAGATTCGACAGTTGGAAACCCGATTGAACCTTAGGAATAGTTTAGGATGCTAGTGACATGTCATTAGGTATATTTGAGTTGGCTTCGGGCCATGATTTAGCACTATGTGTGCGTGATAAACTGATTTGGCTTCGGGCCATGCATATCGGCTAATTTGGCTTCGGGCCATGATATCATAATTTTGGATAAGTTACCTTGATTTGGCTTCGGGCCATGGTATAGGTACTTATCGAGTGAGACCATGAGTATCCGACTTCTATTCTGATTGGTTCAACAGGTAAAAGAAAGAAGTGGTTGAAAATGAGATTGGTACGAGATAGTACAGGTACGTACGGAAATGAATTGAGTATTGAAAACTATGAAATTGATGAGCTTCTTGGCAAATTTATGAATTATCATTTGATAGCTTGAAATTTAATAGAATTGTTGTACATTGTTTTTCATTATATGAATGATTAGTGAATGATGATACTTGCTCATTGTTAACATACGAGCTTACTAAGCTATATAGCTTACTTTTTTGCTTTTTCATGTTTTATAGTGATTTCAAGGCTAGCTCGGATTCAGGGATCGTCGGAGACTTCACCACACTATCCACTGACTCTTTGGTACTTTTGAAACTATGTTATAAGTATATGGCATGTATAGGTATTTGAGTCATGTTGGTTATGTTTTGGTAATGACTTTGCCCAAATGAATTGGTTTGTAAATGTCTATATTTTGAGTTGTAAATATAGCCATGAGAGTTGGCTTAATTTGGTGAATTTGGTTATGTGCTTATATGTGCATATATGTTGATATTTGAGTTCTTTGGATGGATATGTGAATGACTATATTATGAAGTTTGTGGAATTGGTATTTTGCTTGTGAATTGATACAAAAATGGGGTATGTTAGGTAATGGTTAAATTAGTTGATTGGTTTATGTATTTGATTAGGTTTTTGTTGAGTTAAATTTGGGTTATAAGCATGTTGAATGTTGGTATTGAAAATAGTATGGATTAGTCTTGAATGTGGCTGATTTGAATGTTATTCATGCTATGATTTGGTATCGTTTGAGCTTGTTTAGGTATGTACAAAATGGGTGGAAAAATGGCTTGGTAAATAGCCTATTTTTTGTCCACACAGGCAGAGACACGGGCGTGTGTCTCAGTCGTGTGTGACACACGGTCAAGTTACACAGCCATGTGTCCCCTGGTGTTAAAATTGAAATGAAGTCAGTATGCTCCACACGGTCTCACACATGAGCGTGTCATCGGCCGTGTGGTACAAGTCAGTATACCCTCTAATTGGCACACGGCCTAGCACACGGGCGTGTGACTTGGCCGTGTTGCATAAGTCAGTATACCCTATAGGTTTAGCACGGCCTAACACATGGCCTGGCACACGGGCGTGTGTGGCCACTTTGAAGGGCACGCGGGCTAGACACACGGGCGTGTGGTTGGCCGTGTGACCCAAGTCAGTATGTACCACCTATTTTCACATTGCCTGTGACACAGGCGTGTCTGGTGGCCGTGTGAGACACACGGCTTGGCCACATGGGTGTGTGTCCCTTGTTTGAAGAAAAATTTTCTAAGCATTGAAAAATTTCCGGAGTTATCGGTTTAGTCCTGAACCACTTCCAAAGCATGTTTAAGGCCTCATAGGCTCTTAATAGGGACAAATTGATTGAGATTGAATGATGAATGATTGAATTGAACAATTGTATGTTAAATAGTTATTTAATTATTTCGTAAGTCTGGTAATGCTCCGTAACCCTATTCCTGCATTGAATACGGGTAAGGGGTGTTACAGGATGCACCTAGATCTGGCCCTTCAATTGACATTTACACACAAAACACAAGATATTAGAAAATTGACAATATGGATTTTAGGAAGATTTAACCGAATCTGGTTAAGCAAGATGAAAATAATAACATAGCTCAATTGCTCAATAGAAAAATGGGATCTAACCATTGAAATCAATCACACTTACCAACCTACAACAAAAGATAACAGAATCCAAACAAACAAAGGATGAATCGACAATAGGGAAGTAAGAGATGTGACGCCAACAAGGTGGTAAAAAAGGGGTGGCTGTTCAGGAGAAAAGAGAGGAAGAAGAAGGAAAGAAGAGAAAGGAAAAGAGGGAGTGCAGCGCAAGGAAGAAAATGAAAATGAAAAGTGGAGAGGAAAATGAGGAGGCGACAGTTGAAAAAAAAAGAATGAAATGGGGGCCGACCATGCTATAATTCATTTAAGTAGCTAGGTTTTTCGACACATTAGGGTTTACTTCACAATAATTTACAAAAGATATCAATACTCTGGGAAAGGTATCGATACTTACTGATAAAATTTTCGGCATTTGACAGACCAAGCCCAAGCCCAAGCAGATAATTAAAATAATCCAACAGTTATAGCTTTAACCCAAAAATTTTAACACACATTTTGGGACATGACACTAAATTACATAAATATTAAAATTACGAGATTAACTATTAATAGCGACAAGTAGAAGATTGATTAATATTCATGGTTGTAATTAACCTAAAATCATATATTTTACCAATTAATCATTAATTAACCTAATTAATACCTCTCGGCCTATAATTAAATTAATTAATCGACTTAGTTTACTTATCTTTCGACTTGATGGATCTAAGTCGGGCTAAATTGAATAGGTTCTAAGTAGAATACCCTTTAGGTCTCATGTACCTAAATTAATTCCTAGAGTCGTCAATTCTAGGGTTTCAAGCATATTCGATCTAATCAAATTAATTTATTTTCAAACCTTAAACTAGATTAATTACGCCCACTTCAATTAACGAATCTCCCTACGGATTTAGTTACTACCCACTCTATATGCAATTAACCTAATCAAATTGTAAAGCATTGAAATAATGAGAAACAATAAGAAAAGAGTAAGAGATGCTTAGAAAATCCGAAGACTCCAAAGCTTGAGACCAATTGGGTGACAATGTAGATTTGTTAACAGTTGCGATTGGAAGTCAGTAATAAGAAAAGTGCGAACAAAAAAGAAAAAAAATAAAGAACGAAAATTAGAAGTTTACTTAGAATGAGAAAACTGAAAAGAACAAAGTTGAATCCCTAAATCTACCTAAAACTACTAAACTAAAGCAAAAATGAGACTCCTAATCGGATGTTTTAACATTAAATTTATAGAAGTAATGTATTTTGACCTAATTGGGTTGACTCGATCATTAATTACAAGTTAATGTCGATTGTACGAACAGAAACACTCCTGTAGATTTATTGGGTTATGAAACTGTCCAACAAGGGGGAGTCAAGCCCAAATTCGGCACAAGCCTGTGTCTGCCCAAAAATTAGCTTTGGGACAATTGTTTTGAGGTCCTGACACTTTTAAAATCATTAAAAATTAGCACATGAAGATTGCTCAAGAAATCGTCCACCCTATGGCTAAATTTAGCATGATTCCATACTTAAATCAAGCAACCAACTCACCCTCATTTCCACTTGTTATGGTCGGCCATTAATGGGAGAGAACTAAGGGATCTTTGACGCTATTTTTAGTAAATTCAACCACCAACCTCAAGTATAAATATCACACTCCTCTCACCTTTTCATTCATCCCTTAATCCTAAAAATCATCCATCATTCCTTCATTATTACTCATCCATTCATTTTCTCATTCTCTCATTTTCTTCCTTCTTTCCATGCCTAGCACTTTAGCCAGCTAAGGTATGATAAGGTTGTCTCTTGGCTGGCCACCTTGAGAAGCCATTAGTAAAGGAGCAACAGGAGGATTGGAGGAAAACATCTTCATTTGGAGTCCACGAGATTACCAATTTGAACAGAGTTTACTCTTCCATTACTTTGTTATTTTGATCTAATAATGTTTGCAATGTGTTTTATGATATTGTCATCAACAATGGTAGATTGTGTTTATTTAGTGAAGTTTGTTAAATCATGTTTATAGTGTTTGTGCCTCGGTCAATCAAGTTTTCAATTAAACTCAACTATGTATTTCATTCACACGTGATTGGATGCATTTGAATTAGTTGAGCGATCCTGACCAGACGACGACTAATGGACACAATAATTAAAAAGTGCATGCTTAATTTAGATCCTGATCCAACTAAATTAAAGGTTCGTAATAACTTTGACGAACTCTATTATCTTGCATAGTTTTTAGGTTTATGTGATTAAATTGTTTCAAACCTGATCTTTCTCTGTTACTTCACATGAATTCTAAGAAACTCTTAGCTTAATATGGTCAGTGAAATGCATATTTCACTAAGTAAAATATTCTGAAAGGACTTAATTTGGTTTCCAAACTCATGAAAGATCGAGTTGCCATGGAATGTTTTCTGACCACTATTAAGTATGAGAAAAATAAACTAAGTTCAATAGGGTAATTATCCTAGCATATTCATGTTATTGATTATTGAATTTTGTGCTTTTATTGCTAAACTCATCTCATACATTTCATTTCATACCTTGAATTTAGATTAAATTGCATTAGGGATCATCTTGCATTTAGATAATTCAATTTAACTTAATCATCATCACTCAAAATATTTTTATCACGAAATTGTTAACTTTAATTTTACAATTACTTGATTAACATACACAGTTCCTATGGAGACGATAACTACTTTACTTACTTTATTACTTGATAACAAATGTTTACACTTGCTTAAACCCGAGCGTTAAAAGGTTTTAGCGCCGTTGCCGAGGACTGTTGTCTTAATCATTTTTGTGAATTTATTCTTTTCAGTTTGGTTTTTATTTTTATCTAACTTCTAACTTTATTAATTTATTCTTTATTCTTTATTTTTTGTGATTTATCTTTCAGGTGTTTATGAGTATGGATTGAATCATC
The DNA here is from genome assembly GCA_025698515.1 of Gossypium sturtianum. Taxonomy (NCBI): domain Eukaryota; kingdom Viridiplantae; phylum Streptophyta; class Magnoliopsida; order Malvales; family Malvaceae; genus Gossypium; species Gossypium sturtianum. The sequence continues at coordinate 76,166,949 of CM046947.1, forward strand.
GATTTATTACCCGTAGACCCTCAAATCAAGCAAATGTTTAGACAGAGAAGACGTGAATGATCAGCTCAAAGACAAGTTGAGATGGACCTTGGAAATTAGAATAATGGACAAGGTAATGGAGCCAATCATGTGCACAATCCCATCCTTATTACTGATGATAGGGATCGTGCCATAAGACAGTACGTTGTGCCCATTTTCAATGAATTAAATTCGAGAATTAGAAGATCGGGGATCGAGGCACCCAAATTTGAATTGAAACCAGTGATGTTTCAAATACTCTAAATGGTGGGCTAGTTTAGTGGAATGCCCACGGAAGATCCACACCTTCACCTTCAATTATTCATGGAGGTGAGTGATTTGTTTAAGATAGCCGGTGTGACTGAAGGCGCATTGAAGTTGAAGTTGTTTCCATACTCGTTGCGAGATCGAGCATGGGCATGACTTGATTTGTAACAACCCGATTTAGGGGCTAGCCGGAATAGTGATCTTGGGATCACTAATCCGAGAATTGAGAAATTTATTTTCATGTTATATTATGAGTCAGAGCATGATAGTATATGTGCATAGAATTTTGGTGCTTTAATTTTAGCGATTTCATGTTTAATCGCGAAAAAGGACTAAATCGCATAAAGTGCGAAAGTTCCATTCTATAAGCTAAAGGTACCAAATAGCCATAGATTGATAATTGGAGGTCTTTAAAAGGCAATTAGACCCCCAATATTTGCTTCACCGGCCATAGACTACAATAGGAGACAAAGATGGACAAAAAATTGGTCAAAGTAGTTGATAGTTGGTGACTTGTTTGACTAGTTTAATATTAGAATAAAGAAAGAGAAAATATCATCTTTCTCCATCGAAATTTACAAGCAAAATAGGGGTTTGAAAGCTCAAAATTTTCAGCAAGCTCTTCTCCATTCTAGTAAGTGATTTTGATGACTTTTCTTTATGATAATTGTACTTTTAAGACCCCTAGAACTTAAGCTTTCAAATGAGAGGACTATTGTGCAATATGATGCAAAGTTTAGAGTTCTACCATGAGAGCTTTCACTGCTATTTGCTGCATTTTTATGGAAGAAATTGAGTCTTAGTTGTTAGATGAACAACTTTTGTGAAAGGTGTTGTCTTGAAAACACCTAATTGGACCTTGATGAAAAGGTTACAAATTTGTAGTAATTATGTGAAATGTTGAGTTTTGATGATAGCTATAAGAGTATTAAATGTTCACCTAGGCTTGTTGAAGGTAGAAATGTGATTAGAATTTATTTCCGAGCTTAGGGGTAAAATGGTCATTTCACCAAAGTCTTGGGGCAAAATAGTATTTTTGCCTAAGCATGATTATTGAAATGCTTTTATTAATGAGATGATTAAAATGAGCAAAATTGCTATTATAGAGCACGAAGAACCGAGAATCCACCTCGATCAGGGAAAGAACAAAGTCTCGGACTAAACCGTCGAGCTAGCTCATTTTGAAATCGAGGTAAGTTTGTATGTGATTAATGCAACCTTCATGTTAGCATAATTGAGAATGCTTGGTATCATATTGATGCATGATACTCTACTAAATTGAGTGATTGATGTTGAAAATGATGTTCAAGTCCTAGTGGACTATAATGAATATGAAAATGCTATCATCGAGATGAGAAATGAATAAGGTCCCGTATAAGACCATGTCCGGGACATGGTGATCGTTGTTTTCACGATGTTAAAGTCTTAAAATTTATAAAAAGAATGATCGAACCTGGAAACTAACTATGACAATGATTTGAGGCAAGCGCACCTATCGAACAGTAGTATAGTTTAGTGGCAAGACCGGAATGTCGAACCCAAAGGAACTAAAAGTACTAATACTAACTTTCTTTTTATTATCTAGCCTAAAATAAAGGGAATTTGTGTGTTTAATCTAAATTAATTAACTAATAAACTAAAGACTCTAAGACAAAGAGGAATGAATTTGGGAAAATAACTTGAGGAAAAACCAATTGATTAAGATGATACCCAAGGAAGAATCCACCTAGACTACACTTGTTATCTAACTCTGAACCAGACGATTTATTCATTTGACTTGATCCGTAATATTCCCTAATGTATATTAAACCCTCTCTCGAAGCGAATAACGTCTAACCGTAGGTTGATTAATTGAAATCTCTTTCTAATTAAACCCCCAAGAATTGCATTAACTCGATCTATGGAATCCCATATTAGGTTTCACCCTAATCCAGCAAAATCTCGTCACCCTATCTCTAGGCGCGCGATCAACTCCGCTTAACTATGCTAGATCTACTCTTAGCCAGGGACTTTTGCTCCTCCACCTAAGCACATCAAACTTGGATCAATATCTCGGAAATATCAACACAAGAATTAAGAACACATAATTAAGAACAAGTCAAACATTTATCATATAGTTCAGTAAACGATAACAAGATTCATCTAAGTTTCATCCCCCTCAGGTATTTGAGGGTTTAGTTCATAACAATAAAAGAAAACATCTGAGAAGAAAAGATAAAACAAAACATAAGAAATCCCTAAAACCCCCTGAAGGAATGGAAGGAGAGATCCTCCGTCTTGAGTATAATTCTGCCTTTTAGAGATGAATCAATTGGCTATCCTCGAGTGAATCCCCACAAATCTGCCTTCTCTGGCCTAGTAAGGTGCCCCTAGATGATAGCCTTGGGCTCTCCCTTTTAGGTCATACTTAGGGTGTATATATAGGCTTTTGGAATGTGTTTCTTTGCCCCTAAGTATCCCAATCCGAACGAAACTTTTCTTTGCCACGACAGGGGCACGGCCATGGCACACGCCCATGTGAATCGTGGCCAAGCCGTGTTGGACTCTATTAATGAGGCACGACCATGTGGTCTTGGGTCCAGGCCGTGCTGATTTTGTGATCTGGCCCAATTGGCCCGTTTTAAGCCCGTTTTCTGTTCTTTTCATCCTCCGGTGCTTCCCTGAGTATAAAACATGAAAATAAAGGATTAAGAGCACCAAATTACATAAAATAAGGGATAATTCATCCAAAAGCATGCTAAATGCAGGATTAAAATATGTTACTTTTACGGTTTATCACATGGCCTCGGCACCGAATTAAGATTTCCGTATAAGACCATATTTGGAATATGGCTTCGATATTGAATGTGATAATCATGTAAGACCATATCCGGGATGTGGCGTCAATTTTAAATGTGAAATCCTGTATAAGACCATATCCGGGATATGGCATCAGCATTTAGAGGTAACTCCATGTAAGACCGTCTCTGGGATGTGGCATTGGCCTCGTATTTATAATAATGACAATATTATGCGTCTTTGAGTATCCCTAGGGATTAATGGGATTATTAGATGAGTTTATAAATGTAAATGAGATTAGCACTAAAGTCCTGTGAATGAGTGAATACAAGTACTTGTGAATGAGTCATGAAGAAACGATTACGATATGTGGCATGGTATGTGCTAAATAAGGGCAATTGTGAGTAAGTATGGCAAGAAGCCTATGACTTGTGTATGGTTAGTTAATGTCATGGATGGATTATTTTATGAGCTTATTGTTGCTATTTATATCCGTGCAAACTTACTAAGCTTTATGCTTACCACTTTCATTCCTCTTTCTCCTTGTAGTATTGCCAAGATAACTCGAGGAACGAGGATGTAGGAGTTCGGAAATCACACTATCGACACCACTTTGGTATAACAATTTAGACTTATTTTGAGTATGGCATGTATAGGACTCGAGTATTTTGTTAGGACGTAATTGTTGGCCAAAGTGTTGGCTTTGTAAGGTATTAAAGTCTTTTTTTGTAATGGTCTATTAAGTTAGGCTAATACTTGGCAAACTCTTATGCTTAATGAAAGTGATTTTCTTGAAGTTTATGCCCTTGTGTATGGTTGTTGAATTGAGTACTTAGATATGCCTTTGGGTTATGAATTATGTTGAATTGGATTGGTGTTTGTATGTGTGCAATGTAGGGTGGCAAAGAGTTTGGTAGATAGCCATCTACTTGTCCACACGAGTAGACACACGGGCGTGTGTCTATGCCATGTGTGACACACGGTCATCCCTATGGGCGTGTGGATCGATCGTGTGTCCCCTTGCATGCTTGGTTTGCAAGTCAGTATGCTCCACGGGCTAGGGACACGGGCGTGTGCCCAAACCGTGTGAAGTCTGTACATTAATTGTGGAATTTAAATCGACCACGGGTGGAAGACACGGGCGTGTCTAGGCCGTGTAAAGTTAGTCAGGATCGACCACGGGTGGAAGACACGGGCGTGTCTAGGCCGTGTGAAGTTAGTCAGGATCGACCACGGGTGGAAGACACGGGCATGTCTTAGGGGCACACGGGCGTGTCCCTAGACCAATACGGGCGTGTGGCCCTGTTTTGTTGAAAAGTTTCTCGAGTTCGTAAAAGTTCCCGGAATAGTTCCAATACCTCTCGGAGGTATGTTTAGGGCCCCTTAGGCCGAGTATGTGAAAGTGATGGGTTTAAACGAAATTTTATAGCCCGTTTTGAGATGCCAAGTGAGATTATTTAGGTAATGCCTCAAACCCGATCCCAGCTTCGGGCACGGGTAAAGGGTCTTACATGATTCATTGCCCCCAAGTTCAATATCTACATGGATAGAATTAGTAGAAAGGTTTTGGGTAAAGTATTTCCCACCAAGTAAAAAAGCTAAGTTGCGAAATGATATAACCACTTTTTCACAATTGGATGGCGAATCCTTGTACGAGATGTGGGAAAGAATCAAGGAATTACTTTGTAAGTGTCATCATTATGATTGCATCCAATTGGAGACATTTTATAATGGTCTCAACGCACACACAAGGTTGGTGGCAGATGCTTCTGCGAATGGTGCTCTCTTGTCGAAGTCTTATAATAAGGCTTACGAGATTATTGAGAGGATCGCTAGCAAAAACTACCAATGGCCAACAAATTGAGAAACTTCAGGAAGAAAAGTAGCTAGAGTGCATGAAGTGGACGCGCTTACATCACTCTCAGCTCAGGTATCTTCTATTTCTTCAATGTTGAAACAGTTTACCGCTAATGGTTTGAATAATTTTGCAGCTCAGTCACCAAGTTAGTTTGATGTTGTTTCTTGTGTATACTGTGGGAATGGTCATTCTTTCGAGAATTGTCCATAAAATCCCAAGTTAGTTTATTATGTAGGAAATCAACACCAAAATAGAAGTGGACACGGACTACAGTCCAACTTCTACAATCCTTCATGGCGCAATCATCCAAACTTTTCTTGGAGAAACCAAAGAAATGGAGCAAAAAACTACATTCAGCATAGACCAAGTCAACCCCAAGGGTTTAACCAACAAGCCCTAAAACCACCACAAGTTGAGTCATCCAATAGTTTGGAGAACTTATTAAAGGCGAACATGGCAAAGAATGACGCCTTAATCCAAAGCCAAGCAGCAACACTGAAAAATTTGGAGAATCAAATGCATTAGTTAGCTACGGAGTTACGTAACTGACCATAAGGAACCTTGCCGAGCGATACAGAAAATCCAAGGAATTTGGGTATGGAACATTGCAAGGTAGTGGTTTGTAACAACCCATTTTCAATGAAATCAAAATAGTGGTTTCAGGACCACAAATCTGACGAGTAATTATTATTTTATTATTATTTTAACGTCTATGGAATGCCAGTAAGGTCGTATCAAAATTTCCTTAAGAAATTTTTACATTTGCATGTTTAATCACGTAAAAATGACTAAATCGTAAAAGGTGCAAAAATAGAGTTCTATTTGTTAAGAGGGTTAAATGGCTATGAAACTTAAATGTGAGTGGACTTACATGGTAATTAGACCATTCATATTATTAGTGGACAAAGCATGAAATTGGTGTTTTATTTAGTATAAATGAAAGGTTAATAAAGTAATTAATATAATAAACTTAAAACAAATAAAAGAAAATTAAACACTCATCTTCTTCAAGCTTTTTTTCCACTGAAATTAGAAGGAAAGAAACACCATTTTAGGGTTCTTCATTTGGTCAAGCTATCCCTTATCATGTAAGTGATTTTTGAGCTCGTTTTTAATAATTTTTATGTTTTCGGGATCGTTGTAGCTTAATCTAGCTAGTCCATGGATCAATTTGCAAAACTGTTGAAGATATAGGGTTTTTCCATAAATGTTCTTGCATGATTTTTTATTTTTTTATGAAAGATTATGAGTCCCTGTTGATAAATAAACAAGTTTTGTAAAGTGATTTTTGATGAAATTATCATTTAGGGACTTATTTGTAAAAGTAGTAAAAATTCATGGTAAATTTATGAAATGATGGTTTGTATGGGTTGATATAGGTCCCTAGTAAATTCAGCTAGCATTAGATGAGGATTAAAATGCTTAAATTTCAATTTATGAGCTTAAGGACTAAATTGTAAAAAGTTAAAAATGTTAGGGGTAAAATTATAATTTTGCAAATATATGAAATATGGACTGAATTGAATAATAAAAGTATTAAATGAATTGAATTTGTCTATTTAGATCAAGATAGACCACGTACGGACTTAAATCGGGGAAAAGTTAAAGCCTCCGATTAGTCTACTTTGTTTTTACGCTAAAATTGTCGACGTAAGTTTGTATGAATAAGTATGGTTTTTAATGCTATTTTCAATTATATGTAGATATGTTAGTTGTTGTGTAATTGAATGATTAACAACCAATAATGCTATGATGGTTATCGAGCCCCGTTTGAACCTTAGGAATTCGTAAGATACAAATGACATGTCATTAGGGATTTCATGTTTCGGGTACTGGTCTTGAATGTCCTACCGATGGCTGAGGTCCTACGTTTGTTATGAATACTCCATAGCTCGTGTGAGCAAGCCCATTTCACAGCTCGTGTGAGCAACGATGTAAAGGAAAGGTTATGGTTATATGTTTAGCACACTTTGTGTGAGCTTTCCTGAGTATCTGACGATATTCTAAATGGTTCAACGGGCATGAAAAGGGAAGGAATGATAAGTGTTAAAATGAACTATGTCTTGTAATTATGAAAAGGATTGAAGTGGTAATCTTTAGTGGAAGTATACTTATGTTCATGAAAATGATAAGTTCAAATGAAGTATGTTCATGTATAATGGCTTACCTTATGTTAATTTAAGTGATTTATGTTTGAATGCACTAACATGTGTTGTTGATGGTGCTCAGGCTTGTGCCAAGCTTTTGGTTGGATTATGTTGTATTTAATCTTAATGTTATATATTGAAATGGTAAGTTATGTTCATGTTTTACGAAGTTAGAAAGCATTATGTGCTTACGTAGTTTTCTTTTCTATATTTTAGAGATAATCAGAAGCTCAATCGGTTTGGATGCTCGTCAGAGATCTATCACACTATCAAGCTAATATATCGGTAGTTTTTGATGTTTTGGCCAAGGTTATAATGGCATGTATAGGTTGACTTGTGTTTGATGTTTACTTGAATGCTTAGATGTTGATTTTGGTACGTATAAGTTGGTTGTTTTGGTACCATTTTGATGATGGTTGAATTGTGGCATTTTAGTACTTGTGATGCATGACTGGTATGGCTAAAATGATAGGTTTATGTTGAACTGGTATAGGTCAAGATATGGTATGTTTTGAGATGGAAATGAACTAGACGTTTATGAATGAAATGTGGTCAAGTATATATATATCTTTAGGTAAATTTGTATGTTTACATTTGAGGTGCCTTGTATGGCATATTGGTTGAATGATCTTGGACTATTGAATTGGTCATTTCATGTTGGTTTTGGTCATGTTTTGATGCCTTGATCATGTGTTCAAGATGATTTTAGGTTGTTGTATGAGTTGGTGTTGGAAATGGCTTGAATTTGGCCAATTTCATGTCCACACGGTCTAAGACACGAGTGTGTGACTCAGCCGTGTGTCCCTTGTAGGTTTCAACGCATGCAAGTCAGGCTATTACACGGCCTAGCACACGGCCTGGGACACGGGCGTGTGTGGCCATTTTGAGAGATACACGGCCTGGTACACAGGCGTGTGGCTTGGCCGTATGACCCAACTCAGAGAGTTACACAGGTAAGGACAAGGACTTGGACACGATCGTGTGTCCCTGTTTTGATTATTACACGGGCGTGTGTCTTAGTCGTGTGGGTCACGCGGCCTAGCCACACGGCCGTGTGACCCCTACAATCCAAATTTTCTAACTTTTTCTTAAACTTTCCAAATGTTTCCAATTTAGTCCTGGATTGCGTCTAAAGTATTTTTAGGGCCTCGAGGGCTAGATTAAGTGATGATAGATATGTGAATAAATGGTTTATATCATGTTTATGTTAATGTTTGAAATGTATGTATAATGTTTAGTTTGTACGGTAATGCTCTGTAATCCTATTCTGGCGACAAATACGGATTAGGGGTGTTACATTCAGTGGTATCAGAGTTATGGTTTAGTCGGTTCTTGGACTGAACGTAGCATGTATGAGTTTAGAAATACATGGCATTATATAACCTGTGATTGTGTGATAACTCCTGACTCGATTTGAATTATGTTTTCATATAGATAAAATGTCATCTAACCGAGCTGATTCCGATGAAGTAGAAAGTAACGCACAAGCCTCCATTCACGGAGCAGCGTCTAGTGGAAGTAGGCCCATATCTGAGGGTCGAGGAGGAGAGGCTAAGGAAGAATTCTTCTAGATGATGAATGAATGGTTCACCGAGTTCGTACGAACGGACCCAATGGTTCAACGACCTCCACCTCCACCTATGCCCCAACCGGTCCCCGTAGTTTCTCAGGGTTTGGAACTAGTATGAGTGAGCAAGCCTCAAGTCGATAAAATCCTTAAGTATGGGGCTGAAGAGTTCCAAGGTACAGCCGAAGATGATCAGGAAAGAGCTGAATTCTAGTTAGAAAACACGATCAGAGTTTTTGATGAATTATCATGTACTCCTATGGAATGCTTGAAATGTGCAGTTTCATTGTTAAAAGATTCAGCTTATCAGTGGCGGAACAATTTATTTGTTGTGGTGCCGAGATATCAGGTAAATTGGGAATTCTTTTAGACTGAATTCCGAAAAATTATGTGAGCTAGAGATTTTTAGATAAGAAACATAAAGAGTTTCTTGAGCTGAAACAAAGCCGGATGACAGTATCTGAATACAAGAGAGAATTTGTTCGACTTAGTAAATATGACCGAGAATGTATACTGACAAAAGTCGCTATGTGTACACAGTTTGAAGACGGGTTAAATGAAGACATCGAGCTGTTAGTCAGGATCCTTGAGTTGAAAGAGTTTGTAGTTCTGGTTGACAAAGCGCACAAAGCCGAGGAATTGAGTAAAGCAAAGAGAAACGCCGATTCTAAGGCTTATGATTTAGGAAAGATATCTATGGGAAAGTCATACCAATCACCGTCGAAGAAGTCAAAAGAATACCATGGTCGTTCGTCAACTTCAGTGGGTTACTCTAGTACAGATTGACAAAAGCAACATTCGAGCTCAAAACCTCATGCTATGCTGTATCGAGCATAGGCAGTGTCAAAAATAACAAGCCGAATGTCAGCAATGTAATAGACGATACTTCAGTGAATGCAGATTGAAAGATGGGTCATGTTTCAAATGTGCATTGTTTGAACATTATCCCAGATATTGCCCAAAAAGGTCCGACAAAGAAAAGGCTTAGACTACTCAACCAAGTAATATTGTTGCGAGAGGTAGACCACCCTGGAACATTGGCAATGCGGGAAATAGTCGTAGTGGGACGAAAGACTCTACTGTGAGATCTGAGGCACGAGCACCGGCTAGAGCTTATGCGATCTATGCTCGAGAGGAAGCTTCAGTGCCAGATGTTATCAGTAGTACATTTTCTATCTTTGATACTGATGTTACTACTTTGATTGACCCGGGGTCAACACATTCATATGTATGCACGACTTTAGTGTCAGATAAGAAATTGCCTTTAGAGTCTACTGAGTTTGTGGTTAAAGTAACGAACCCTCTAGGTCAGTATGTGTTAGTTGATAAAGTCTGTAAAAACTGTCCTTTGATGATTTGGGGTTGCAACATTCCAGCTAATTTGATGTTACTACCCCTTGATGAATTTAATGTGATTTTAGGTATGGACTGGTTAACTCTGCATGATCCTATTGTGAATTGTAGAAAAAAGCATATAGTATTAAAGTGTCAAAATGGTGAAACGCTTCAAATTGAATCAGATATATTGGATAGTGCATCTAATGTTATTTTGGCTATGTCAGCACAGAAATATGTTGGAAATGGCTATGAAGCGTATCTTGCTTATATATTTGATTCTAGAGTTTCTGAATTGAAGCTAGAATCGATTCCAATGGTATGTGAGTATACGGATGTGTTTCTAGAAGAATTACCAAGGTTACTGCCGATCAGAGAGGTTGAGTTTGCTATTGAGTTAATGTCGAGAACATCTCTGATATCAATAGCTCCGTATAGAATGGCACCTACTGAATTGAAAGAGTTGAAAGCTCAGTTGCAAGAGTTGACAGACAGGGGTTTTGCTCGGCCTAGCTTTTCTCCTTGGGGTGCTCCTATGTTATTTGTTCAGAAAAACGACGGATCCGTGCAATTATGTATCAATTATCGATAGCTCAACAAAGTCACGATAAAGAATAAGTATCATTTTCCACGTATTGATGATCTGTTTGGCCAGTTGAAAGGTGTGACGGTATTCTCAAAGATTCAGATGATATTCTAAATGGCTCAACGGGCATGAAAAGGGAAGAAACTGTAAGTGTTCAAATGAACTATGTCTTGTAATTATGAAAAGGATTGAAGTGGTAATCTTCAATGGAAGTATACTTATGTTCATGAAAATGATGAGTTCAAATGAAGTATGTTCATGTATAATGGCTTACCTTATGTTAATTCAAGTGAATTATGTTTGAATGCACTAACATGTGTTGTAATGGTGCTTAGGCTTGTGTCAAGCTTGTGGTTAGATTATGTTGTATTTCATCTTAATGTTATATATTGAAATGGTAAGTTATGTTCTTCTTTTATGAACTTACTAAGCATTATGTGATTACGTAGTTTTCTTTCCGATGTTTTAGAGATAATCAGAAGCTCGATCAGTTTGGAAGCTCGTCGGAGATCTATCACACTATCGAGCGAATATATCTATAGTTTTTGATATTTTGGCCAAGGTTATAATGGCATGTATAGGTGGACTTGTGTTTGATGTTTACTTGAATGCTTAGATGTTGATTTTGGTAGTATAAGTTGGTTGTTTTGGTACCATTTTGATGATGGTTGAATTGTGGCATTTTAGTGCTTGTGATGCATAAATGGTATGGCTCAAATGATAGGTTTATGTTGAAATGGTATAGGTCAAGATATGGTATGATTTGAGATGGAAATGAACTAGATGTTTATGAATGAAATGTGGTCAAGTATATATATGTTTAGGTAAATTTGTATGTTTAGATTTTAGGTGCCTTGTATGGCATATTGGTTGAATGATCTTGGACTATTGAATTGGTCATTCCATGTTGGTTTTGGTCATGTTTTGATGCCTTATCATGTGCTCAAAATGTTTTTAGGTGGTTGCATGAGTTGGTGTTAGAAATGGCTTGAATTTGTCCAATTTCATGTCTAGACGGCCTGAGACACGGGTGTGTGACTCAGCCGTGTATAACAAACGGCCAGGCGACTTGGCCATTAAATTCTTGCTTTAGACAAGTTTCATTTAGATCTTATAGGTACCAAAGTTACAGTTTTTACCCATCATGTGGACATTAAATACTTGCTAACGAAGAAAGATGCTAAACCAAGGCTAATTCAACGAATAATTTCACTCCAAGAATTTGACCTTGAAATCCAAGATAGAAAAGGTGTTGAGAATCAAGTAGTTGATCATCTATCGAGATTGGAACAAAATGAGTTATGTAACACCCCTTACCTGCATTCAACGCTGGAATAGGGTACAAGGCATTACCGGACATAAACACAAACAAACATATAAAACCAAGACATAAATTTCCATCAAAGTTTAAAACCTTTCACATACATTCATATCATCCCTATCACGAGCCTTCGAGGCCCAAAACATGCATCGGAAGTGGTTCGGGACTAAATCGAGAACTTTGGAAACTTTTGGGAAACTTAGAAATTTTTTCATGTAAAAGGGGTCGCAAGACACGGCCATGCTTCAGGCCGTGTTCAAATTAGGGAGCTTTCTGTTTATGACGCCATCATCAAATTGAGGTCACATGGCCAAGTCACACGCCCGTGTGCTTAGGCCGTGTGATCGATTAAATTTTCATAATTTTTCATAAAATAGGTGCAGACTTCACATGGCCAGGGCACACGCCTGTGTTCGAGGCCGTACCGTCCACATGGCTGAGACACACGCTCGTGTCTCTGCCTGTGTGCTCATTACTGAGTATTCTGTTTTGCAACAATTAATGTGCAGGGGACACACGGCCAGAACACACACCCATGGGGCAAGCCGTGTGGGCAAAAACAAGGCTATTTACCAAGCCATTTTGTCACCCATCCATGCACATACCTACACAACAAAACATAACACCAATCCAAGCATATACATTCAACCAAATCAGCCACAACCAAGGCAGCAAAACTCATTCATATACTACCATCTATCACATACAACCATCACATACTTATCAACTCAAGCATGCAAATTCCCACATCCATGATAAGCATCATCATATATAAATATATTTAAACAATATTAGCCAATTTCAATGGCCATTTACAAAATGAATTATCAACCATCATAAGCCAACACATTTGGCCAAATCAATTATGACACATAACAAAATGACCAAGTCCCTATACATGCCATAACTCAAAATGTTAAATTCATTGGTACCCAAAATGATATGTTGATAGTGTGAGTGAATCTCCGACAGTCTCCGATCCCCGAGCTAGCTTGGTGACACTATAAGACAAAGGAAAAAAAAGGGAGTAAGCTTTAAAGCTTAGTAAGTTCCTATGCAAATAATAGGCATTATAGCACACATTTAACACATAATTAACATGATGTAAATTAACATAAATGTCATCATAAATCTCATAGTCAAACTTACTCAATCACAAACTTACCGAGGGTTCATTACATATCAAGCTCATTAAGCATGAGTCTTATGTACATACCTGTACCCAAGTGCAACATACCAAAGTCTTTCACAACTTTAACATTTCTGTCGAACTACCCGTTGAACCACTTGGAATACTAAAGGATACCCGAGACATCTCGCATTCACAGTACCATACCAATGCCATATCCCAGATATGGTCTTACATGGGATCTCATACCGATGCCAATATCCCAACTATGGTCTTACACGGAGTCTCATATCGATTCCATATCCCAGATATGGTCTTACACGAAATCTCAATAACCCTAATGTCATGACATTTGTATCCTAATTATTCCTAAGGTTCAACCGGGATTTTCTCACTTCTCAAACTTTGTCGATTACGTTCAAGGAGTCGATCATAATTCATACAATATTAAAGCATTTAGAACATAAATAAAATAATGCATTATTTACATACGAACTTACCTCGGTAAAAAAATAGTAGGAATGAGACCTAATCGTCAAATACTTTGTTTTCCCCCGATCTAGGTTCGAACCTCGTTTATCTTGATCTATAATAGCAAATTTAACTCATTTATTATTCACATTATTCAATTCAGTCCAAAAATCACATTATGGTAAAATTACATTTTTGCCCCTAAACTTTAACATATTTACATTTTTGCCCTTAGGCTCAAAAAATGAAATCTATTCAATTTCTTCGATTCCCAAGCCTATCCGATCCTCTTTTATACTTATAGCAGTCCACATGTTTCATTTAATCACACTTTTACACATTTTATAATCTTTTTACAAATTGGTCCTTTTGACATTTTCATCAAAAACCATCTAGCAAAAGTTGTTTATCACACATCAAACATGCATAATCCACCATTAGACATCAAAATACACAAATATCCAACATGGGTCAAACCCTATACCTTGATTATTCCTTAAATTAATGGTAGAAATAGATAGATCAAGTTACAAGGATCTCAAAAACATGAAGATCATTAAAAACGAGGCTAAAACAGACTTACAATCGAGCTTGGAAGCTTGAAAAACCCTAGCTATGTCTCCCTCTTGTAAATTTCGGCCAAGGGGTTGAAGATGAGCAAAAATTGGCTTTTAATTTGATTATTAATTCATTTAATTAGCCAAATGACCAAAATGCCCCTAACTTAAAACATGAAAATTCTCTTACTCCATGTCCATTTTTGTCCACTAACTTAACCAATGGTCTAATTACCATCTATGGACCTTCAATTTAAAATTTCATAGCAATTACACACCTCTAGCATGTAGAACTCAACTTTTGCACTTTTTACAATTTAGTCCTTTTGACTAAATTGAGTGCCCAAACGTCAAATTTTTCAAACGAAATTTTCACGAAATCATTCCGTGAAACTGTAGACCATAATAATATAATGAAAATGAACTTTTCTGTGTCAGATTTGTGGTCCCAAAAGCACTGTTCTGACTAGGCCCAAAATCGGGCTGTTACAACTCTCCCCCCTTAGAGATTTTCGTCCTCGAAAATCTTACTAGAGAATAGGTTTGGGTATTGTTTTCGCATAGCTTCCTCAGGTTCCCACGTAGCCTCTTCCACACCGTGTCTTTGCCACAAAACTTTCACTAGGGCTATACTTTTATTTCTCAACTGTTTAACTTCCCGAGCCAAAATCTTGATCGATTTTTCACCATAAGTCATATCAGGTCGAATCTCAACCTCTATCGGAGAAATCACATGTGAAGGGTCTGATCGATAATGTCATAGCATAGACACATGAAACACATTATGGATCCTTTCCAACTCTATCGGTAAAGCTAACCGATATGCCACTGGCCCTATTCTTTCAATAACTTCATACGGCCCAATGAAACGTGGACTCAACTTGCCTTTATGGCCAAATCTTAGAATCTTCTTCCATGGAGATACTTTCAAAAAGACTTTGTCACCGACCTGAAATTCGATCTCTTTTCTTTTCAAGTCTGCATACGACTTTTGTCGATCTAAAGCGGCTTTCAAGCAATCTCAAATTACCTTTACTTTTTCTTCAGTTTCCCTAACCAACTCAACCCCGTGAATCTGTTTCTCACTGAGCTCGGTCCAATACAATGGTGTTCGGCACTTGCGGCCATACAATGCCTCATTAGGTGCCATCTTTATACTCGACTGAAAACTGTTGTTATATGCAAATTCGATCAATGGTAGATATTTCTCTCAACTACCTTCGAATTCCAGAACACAACATCGGAGCATATCTTCAAGAATCTGAATCGTTCTTTCAGACTGACCATCGATTTGCGGATGAAACGCGGTACTAAAATTTAACTGCGTACGTAAAGCCTCTTGTAATTTTTTTTCCAAAATCCTGAAGTAAACCTCATATCTCTATCCGAAATAATAGAAACAGGCACCTCATGCAATCTCACAATCTCAGAAATGTACAATTCAGCTAACTTATCCAGTGAGTAGTCAGTACGTACCGGTATAAAATGAGTTGATTTCGTCAATCTGTCAACCACAACCCATATGGAATCTTTCTTTTTCAGAGTCAAAGGCAATCCCGTTACAAAATTCATCGTAATCCTTTCCCATTTCCATTCAGGTACCATCACTGGTTGAAGTAAACCCAAAGGCACTTGGTGTTCGGCTTTTACTTGTTGACAAATCAAACATCTCGAAACAAACTTTGAAATATCTCATTTCATACCTGACCACCAGTACAATGTCTTCAAATTGTTATACATTTTCGTACTACCCGAATGCACAGACAAGCAACCATTATGTGCCTCACGGAGAATTTTCAGAATAAGTTCATCATCTTTTGGTACACATATTCTACCTCGAAACATCAAACAAGCATCAGATCCAATATGAAAATCTGAATCACTGCTCGATTCACACTGAGCTCTCTTAGCTTGCAAATCACTATCACATTTCTAAGCTTCACAAATCCGTTGAAGGAACAACGGTCTAGCTCTCAACTCGGCTAGAATCGAACCATAACTGGACAAAGTCAATCGTGTATTCATCGCTCTTAAAGTGAACAAAGATTTCCTACTCAAGGCGTCGGCGACTGTAATACCCCTAACCTGTATCCATCGCCGAACTAGGGTTAAAGGTGTTACCGGACAGATCAGAAACATTTACGAAAAATTCCATACAACTATTCATATATTTCAATCATAGAGTCCCTTAAGTAGGTCATCGATACCTTAAGCATGCTTAGAAATAGGGTCGGGACTAAACTGAAACACATACAAACATTCTCGAAAATTTAAAACTATTCGAAGATACAGGGGTTACACGCCCGTGTAGGCAGGCTGTGTGCCTCCCACGGCTGCAAGACACACCCGTGTGTCCTCCCCGTGGTCGAAACTGACTTTGCTCCACGGCCACCAAGCATGCCTGTGTGCTGTAATATCTAGGATTTTGAGGGGTCTTGCATTTTAATTCATATCTATGTGTTAGTATGCTCTGTATGGTATTTGAGTGTGTTTGGAGGCTTCGGGAAACCTTGGGGCTAGGTAGGAGCCTTAGTAAAATTTTTGGTTCAAAGTTGTTAAGAGGAGAGCGAGGGGAGCTAGGCCTTAAGGGAGTAAATATGGTGAGCATGGACACAAGCAGCGAGGTGGTGAAGTGGCAAGGGGACGCTACTTTGGGTACAGGGGAGTTTGCGTTAAAGGAGTTGCAAGGGAGGAGGAGGTTCGAGTAGCATGGACAGCATTTTGGGTTGCTTTTTGCGTCAAGCAGGGAGGAGGTAGTGGATTCGGCTATGGCACTTGGAAGGTGGAAGTTTGAATGGGTCAAACATTTTGAATATGTGGAGGAGAGTGAGGCATGAGGTTTGAATGAGTCAAACTCATTTGAATGGGTGAAGGGGAGGAAATTTAGGAGGAAAAGAATGGATGAGGAGAGGGGCTTGAGAGTTGGCCGAATGTGGGTTTCTAGGGGTGGCATTTTTGGCCAAGAGGAGAGTGGTTCAGTTAGGGGGCTTAGGTGCCGAAATAAGGTGTGTGGTAGAGAGTGTGTGGTCATTTTTCCTTCTTTTGAAATCATTTTTTCTCTCTTCTCTAGTCTTGCCGAAAGTGTCAACAAGAGTAATTCATTTTCGGTCTTCTTCTTTTACTATAGTCTAAAGCCGAAGGTTATTCTTTCACTCTCTAAAAAGCTGAAATACACCCTCCATCTTCACCATAGCCGAACCTTTTCCTTCACTTTCTCCTATAGCCGAACCTCTTAACCTCAAACTTTCTCTTCTTTTCTTCTATCACTTGTTTCATCATCAAAGCCGAATAGTTTTTCTATACCTTGGCCGAATCTCCCTTTCTCTTTTTTGTTCATACTCTTTCTTCTCTTCTACTATTGTATTTATTTCTCCAGTTATATCTCTTGGCCGAATCTGTCAGAGCCTGTAAAGGGGACGTTGTCGTTCATCTCCTACCAATCTTCTCAATCGGAATAGTAGTAGTGGAGTATTAAGGATCTTTCGGGACTTGATCAATCAAGGGATTTCGACAACCTTCAAGTTCAAGTGAGGGCCTTCGGGATTTAGGTCGACTTTGGTAAGAGTGTTCTTTCGATTTTAGCATTCGTTTGGTTTCGTTTAGATCTGAATTAACGTATTAACTCGGCTCTTCTGACCAAAGACTTTGTTTGATGGATTTGAATATCATCCAAGGAGAGAAAGGGGTTGGACACGTAGTCCCTACCCCTAAGTTCAAGAAACGGTCTATTTTAGCGGTTCGGGATTGGCCACCGGGGTGTGGGCCAGCATCGAAAAGAGACAAGCAGATCGCTGTAGTCTCTTCGAGTGAGGACGTTAGGGAAATTGAGAGTCTAGTGCTTCAGGTTCTCAGGTGTGTAGTTAATACACTGTTTCTTTGTTTAATTAGTTAAATGCTTGTGATATGTGTGGTAGCCGATAAAGTGGCTGCGGTGGTATTGTTACCCATTTTGGGTAATCCGGTAATCAGGTTAGTACATTTCCTATATTAAAATGTGGATGGATATATGTGGATCTTTGTAAGCATGTTATATATGGATATCCGTTATGTTCACATGATTACATTGTCATTCCATCATGGTATGCTGCATGTGCATGGGGTTCGGGATATATTGAATGCGGGGAAGTGTGTACATCTATGTACGTGGATTAGTGATGGCCTCAAGCCTCACTGTGGATTGATGTTGGCCTTGAGTCTCATCGTGGATATTGGTGATTTTAATCACGTGGATCAGTGGCTAGACCACTAGGTGGACGGCATTAGTGCCGAAAAGGTGTGTAGCGGATGGAGGGTCGATTTAGTAATCCCTAGGTGTGTGGTGGCTGGATATACGGGTGGTGTGTAGCGGTTGGATACTAGGTTGGGTTGGGTTAACATATTGCATTATTATGCATGGTATGTGGTTTGATATGGATTTAGGGTCAAGCCCATTTATGGATCATGTGGTTTAATTACGCACTGAGTCGGTTTGACTCACCCTATTTTTCTCAAAAACAATGCAGGTGAGACATGATTCGATGGACCGGGCTGGAGTGGATTCGAGGTGGCCATGCAAAAGCTGTTTATTTCTATTCACATATTAAACTTTGGATTACATTTTGGGACATTTTTATTGTAATAAGGCCGCTTAAAATGTTTTGGGATTTTCATTATGGTTTGAGTTAGAATTATTAGCGGATTAATAATTGGGAATGATTTCGAGACATATACAACTTAAAAATCAAATTAAAGTTTTCAAACCCGGACTACTCACAAGCACTCGTTCTCTCAAATTTTTATACATATAATGATTTAAACTTTACACAACCTTCTAAGTTTTGTTTTCTCGGCAAACTACTATTTTCAGAACGACAAACCCCTTTGTAAATGAAGTAACTGTTTTAGAACTTAAAACTGATTCTCTTTCGTCTTCAAAGCCGAATTTTTTTCAAACATTTTTCCCCAGTAACATTCCAAATTTGACCGTGGTGTTTTGGGCCGAGTTTGGGGTGTTACAATTTGGTATCAGAGCCCAGGTTTTAAACTCGGTCTATGGGTTTTGAGGCCCAGAACATTTTCAAACTTGGTATTTCAAAGTTAGTTAAAGGAAATTTTCTGTGGAATAGACTTTTGAAGGCATGGCACTCGAATCTTCCGGCCCAGGTCTGCCAGGTAAGTCCCCTGACTGTATAAATGAATTTAGTGGAAGTGGATATATGATGCATTATTGTGGATATTGTTGTGGATGATAGAATTTAGGGTATTCTCTCTAGAGACTGAAACTTTAGGGATGTGTGCTCTTTACGAAAGAATAACTCGAAATTCTATACCATAAAACTACTCCTTTAATCAATGGGTGGAAAGAAAGCTAATGCATAAAACTTAATTGATTAAGGACGCGACGTTAGACATGAGTTCTAGGGGACGTGGTCGTAATACCTGTGGACGTGGTAGAGGCAGGATGGCTGTATCGGAACCAGTTGGGTCTGGTCAGGGATCAGAGAATGAGGCGTCGCCACCGGTCGCGGGAGTGGAGTTTCAGGATCAAACAGGTGGAGATGACACGGTGTCGTAGGCTATCTTTGCGAGTTTTGGAAAAGTTTGCGAGCTAATATGGGTACTTGGGGCTCGAAAGTCCGTGTCTGAGCGACTTCGAGCGAATGGAGCTGAGATATTTAGAGGTGTCTCTGGGGTAGCTCCGAATGTGGCAGAGTATTGGTTAGAGGCAATCGAGAGGATCATGGGTGACTTGGGCTGCACTGCTGAGGAAAAGTTGAAGGGCGCTATTTCGTTACTTCGGGATGAGGCCTACCAGTGGTGGCTCACTGTCAGAGAGGGTACTCCGGTAGATCGAGTGGATTGGGGTTTCTTTAAGATTAAGTTTGAGGGGAAATACGTAGGGGCTAGTTACGTGGATGCACAGAGGAAGGCATTCCTGAACTTAGTGCAAGGGGGTAAGACGGTAGCGGAGTACGAGGCAGAATTTTTGCGGCTGAGCCAGTATGCTCGGGGAATTGTTGCTACTGATTACGAGCATTGTGTTAGATTTAAGGATGGGCTGCGAGATGAGCTGCGGGTGTTGATCGCTCCTCAACGAGAGAGGGACTTTGCCACTTTGGTAGAAAAAGCTAGAATAGCGGAAGAGGTTAAAGCGTCGAGAGGCGGAGGTGGGATAGGGACAGAGGCGGGAAGAAGAGGAGTTTTGGATCATCAAGCATCATCGGGGTTTTTAGAAAAGCCTAGGGTTAAGAGTTCTGCTCGTGTTTCTATGCCGATTCTTTGGGAATCAGTTTCGACCGTGTGCCCAGTGTGGGAGGTCTCATGTAGGAGAGTGCTGGGGAAGGAACAAAGAGTGTTACAGGTGTGGGTCGAAGGATCACTTGGTTAAGAGTTGTCCTCAGGACATGGATAGGACTCAAACGGTAGGTCAGGGGTATGTGCAGCCCGGAAGGGGTGGTCAACAGGCGTCGAGGGGTCGTGGTCCGAACCGTGGAGGGAATGGTTCTGGCCGAGGTCGTGGAGCACCGGGTAGAGGTACTGGGAGTGCAGATGCTAGGCAGCCAGGGTTGGTTTACGCAACCTGACGTCGTGAGGAGGGGGATGCACCTGACGTTATAATAGGTACGTTCTTTATTTCAGGTTACCCTTTATCGCTTTAATTGATGTTGGATCGACACACTCATATATTGCTAGCATGGTGTCGGAGCGTTGAATGTGAGTCCTAAAATTGTCTCTAGGAAGATGGCGATTACTTAGTCCTTTAGGGCAATCAGTAGTGGTAGATAAACTTTTTAGAGACGTGCCTTTAGAAGTTCAGGGGTCAGTGTTTCCAGCTAACTTGATGGAGCTGCCGTTCGGAGAATTTGACTTGATACTAGGCATGGACTGGCTAGTGGGGTATCATGCGAATTTAGACTGTGCTGCTAAGCGCATGTCGTTGAGGACTCCCGAGGACAATGAGGTTGTGGTGATAGGTGAGAGGAGAGACTACTGTCTAATATAGTGTATCTGCTCTTAAGGCGGAGAAGATGGTGAAGAAGGGTGTATAGCATTCTTAATGTTTGTGAGTGCTCTGGATGCAAAGGAAGCTGCTATGGGGGAGGTTAGAATAGTGAGGGAGTTTGTGGATGTTTTTCGGAAGAACTTCCAAGGTTGCCTCCGGATCGTGAGGTGGAGTTTGGAATCGACTTGCTGCCGGGTACAGCACCGGTGTCCATCGCTCCTTATAAGATGGCACCAAAGGAGTTGGTTGAACTGAAGGCCCAAATCTAAGAGCTGCTAGATCGCGGGTTTATCCGACCTAGTGTGTCTCTATGGGGAGTATCGGTTCTATTTGTGAAGAAGAAGGACGGATCTATGCGTATGTGCATAGATTATCGCCAGTTGAATAGACTGACGATCAAGAACAAATATCCGCTGCCAAGGATAGACGACTTGTTTGATCAGCTCAGAGGGGCTGCGGTCTTCTCGAAGATAGATCTGAGGTCGGGATATCATCAGCTTAAGGTGAAGGAAGTGGATATCCATAAGACAGCTTTTCGGACTCGATATGGGCATTATGAATTCCTAGTAATGCCGTTCGGTTTGACGAACGCCCCAGCTGCGTTCATGGATATGATGAACCGGGTTTTCCAACCCTACTTGGACCAGTTCGTCGTGGTGTTTATAGACGACATCCTAGTATATTCCAAGTCAGAGGAGGAGCATGATGCGCATCTTCGGGTGGTGCTGCAGGTTTTAAGGGAAAAGAAGTTATATGCCAAATTTAGCAAGTGCGAATTTTGGTTAAGGGAAGTTACTTTTCTGGGTCATGTGGTGTCTGCAGAAGGGATAAGAGTGGACCCTCGGAAGATTGAGGCGGTATTGGATTGGAAACCACCTAAGTCAATGGCGGAGATTCGCAGTTTCTTGGGGTTAGCAGGCTACTATAGGAGGTTTGTTGAAGGGTTTTCTTCGATAGCAGCACCTTTGACTAAGTTATTGAGGAAGGAGGTACCTTTTGTGTGGACGGACAAGCAGCAGGAGAGTTTCGAGAAATTAAAAAGGGTTTTGACAGAGGCTCCGATTCTAATTCAGCCTGTGGTAGGGAAAGATTTTGTGGTGTATTGTGACGCTTCTCATACGGGGTTAGGTTGTGTGCTGATGCAGGAAGGGAAGGTGGTTGCCTATGCGTCTCGGCAGCTGAGACCACATGAAGTTAACTATCCGACGCATGATTTGGAGTTGGCTGCAGTGGTTTTCGCTTTGAAAGTGTAGAGGCACTATTTGTATGGGGAGAAGTCGGTGATCTACATGGACCATAAGAGTTTAAGGTATCTGCTGACTCAGAAGGAGCTGAACTTGAGACAGCGGAGGTGGGTGGAATTATTAAAGGATTATGATTGCTCGATTGAGTACCATCCGGGTAAAGCGAATATGGTGGCGGATGCGCTAAGCCGAAAAGTAGTGTCGGATGTGAGGGCGATGCTCGCTCATCTTAGTCTTTATGACGACGGGAGTTTGCTAGCGGAGCTACAGGTGAAGCCGACATGGTTAAGTCTGGTAAAAGAGAAACAGTTGGTGGATGAGGTTCTGAGTGCTAGACTTCTGCAAGTACAGAATGGGGGATTACAGGACTACAGTGTGAGCAGCGATGGAGTTTTGTGTTTCCGGGGTAGGGTTTGTATGCCGAATGATGTGGAATTAAGGCAGAAGATTCTTCGAGAATCGCATAGTAGCCCTTACGCTATGCATCCATGAGGGAGTAAGTTGTATAGGGATCTGCGAGATCAGTTTTGGTGGCCTGGACTGAAGCGGGAAGTCACGGAATTTGTAGGGAAATGTTTGACGTGTCAGCAAGTCAAAGTTGAGCACCAGGTGCTACAACCTGTGAAGATTCCACAATGGAAGTGGGAGAGAATCACGATGGATTTCGTTAGTGGGCTTCCCCTTACACCTACTAAGAAAGACTCAGTGTGGGTGATTGTGGATCGGTTGTGAAGTCTCGCACATTTCATACCGGTCTGAGTCGACTATTCTGCGCAGAGGTTTGACGAAATTTGTATGTGGCGGAAATTGTAAGGTCGCACTGGTGCGGTGTCAATAATATCAGATAGGGATCCTAGATTTACATCGCGGTTTTGGAGGGCATTGCATCAGGTTTTGGGCACCAGATTGGACTTTAGCACGGCATTTCATCCGCAAACGGATGGCCAGTCTGAAAGGGTAATTCAAGTATTGGAAGATATGTTGAGGGGATGTGTTATCGACTTCAGAGGTAGCTGGGAGGAATTTCTACCCTTAGCAGAGTTCGCATACAACAACAGTTATCAAGCTAGTATTAGGATGGCACCGTACGAAGCATTGTATGGACGGAAGTGTCGCACTCCTACGTGTTGGACAGAGTTGGGTGAGTGTCATGTTTTGGGTCCAGAGATAGTGGCAGAATCAGAAGAAAAGGTTAGGGTAATTTGGGCTCAGTTGAAGGAGGCATCTGACAGACAGAAGTCGTATGCGAATCTTAAGCGAAAAGAGATAGAATTTGCCGTGGGTGATCGGGTGTTTCTGAAAGTTTTGCCGTGGAAGAAGGTGATGAGATTTGGACGTAAGGGTAAGCTGAGTCCTAGGTTTATAGGGCCTTATCGGATTTTGAAGTGAGTTAGACCAGTGGCGTATCAGTTAGAGTTGCCTTCAGAATTGAAGCAGATGCATGATGTGTTCCACGTATCAATGCTACATCGTTATCGATCGGATCCATCTCACGTGGTGCCAGTTGAGAAAGTTGAATTGAGACCATACTTGTCCTATGAGGAAGAGCCGATTCAGATTTTGGTGCGGGATGTGAAGGTATTACGGAAGAAATTAGTTCCTCTAGTCAAGGTGTTGTGGCGGAACCATGGATCAGAAGAAGCTTCGTGGGAGCCGGAGGAGGCAATACAACAGCAATACCCTCACCTATTTTGACCAGGTAATTTTGAGGCCGAAATTTCTTTAAGAGGGGTAGAACTTTAATATCCGGGATTTTGAGGGGTCTTGCATTTTAATTCATATCTATGTGTTAGTATGCTCTGTATGGTATTTGAGTGTGTTTGGGGGCTTCGGGAAACCTTGGGGCTAGGTAGGAGCCTTAGTAAAATTTTTTGTTCAAAGTTGTTAAGAGGAGAGCGAGGGGAGCTAGGCCTTAAGGGAGTAAATGTGGTGAGCATGGACACAAGCAGCGAGGTGGTGGAGTGGCAAGGGGACGCTACTTTGGGTGCAGGGGAGTTTGTATTAAAGAAGTTGCAAGGGAGGAGGAGGTTCGAGTAGCATGGACAGCATTTTGGGTTGCTTTTTGTGTCAAGCAGGGAAGAGGTAGTGGATTCGGCTATGGCACTTGGAAGGTGGAAGTTTGAATGGGTCAAACATTTTGAATATGTGGTGGAGAGTGAGGCATGAGGTTTGAATGAGTCAAACTCATTTGAATGGGTGAAGGGGAGGAAATTTAGGAGGAAAAGAAGGGATGAGGAGAGGGGCTTGAGAGTTGGCCGAATGTGGGGTTCTAGGGGTGACATTTTCGGCCAAGAGGAGAGTGGTTCGGTTAGGGGGCTTAAGTGCCGAAATAAGGTGTGTGGTAGAGTATGTGTGGTCATTTTTCCTTCTTTTGAAATCATTTTTCTCTCTTCTCTAGTCTTGCCGAAAGTGTCAACAAGAGTAATTCATTTTCGGTCTTCTTCTTTTACTATAGTCTAAAGCCGAAGGTTGTTCTTTCATTCTCTAAAAAGCCGAAATACACCCTCCATCTTTACCATAGCCGAACCTTTTCCTTCACTTTCTCCTATAGTCGAACCTCTTAACCTTAAACTTTCTCTTCTTTTCTTCCATCACTTGTTTCATCATCAAAGCCGAATAGTTTTTCTATACCTTGGCCAAATCTCCCTTTCTCTTTTTTGTTCATACTCTTTCTTCTCTTCTACTATTGTATTTATTTCTCCAGTTATATCTCTTGGCCGAATCTGTCAGAGCCTGTAAAAGGGACGTTGTCGTTCATCTCCTACCAATCTTCTCAATCGGAATAGTAGTAGTGGAGTATTAAGGATCTTTCGGGACTTGATCAATCAAGGGATTTCGACAACCTTCAAGTTCAAGTGAGGGCCTTCGGGATTTAGGTCGACTTTGGTAAGAGTGTTCTTTCGATTTTAGCATTCGTTTGGTTTCGTTTAGATCTGAATTAACGTATTAACCCGGGTATTCTGACCAAAGACTTTGTTTGATGGATTCGAATATCAGCCAAGGAGAGAAAGGGGTTGGACACGTAGTCCCTACCCCTAAGTTCAAGAAACGGTCTGTTTCTGCGGTTCGGGATTGGCCACCGGGGTGTGGGCCAGCATCGGAAATAGACAAGCAAATCGCTGTAGTCTCTTTGAGTGAGGACGTTAGGGAAATCGAGAGTCTAGTGCTTCAGGTTCTTAGGTGTGTAGTTAATACACTGTTTCTTTGTTTGATTAGTCAAATGCTTGTGATATGTGTGGTAGCCGATAAAGTGGCTGTGGTGGTATTGTTACCCATATTGGGTAATCCGGTAATCAGGTTAGTACATTTCCTATATTAAAATGTGGATGGATATATGTGGATCTTTGTAAGCATGTTATATATGGATATCCGTTATGTTCACATGATTACATTATCATTCCATCATGGTATCTTTGCATGTGCATGGGGTTCGGGATATATTGAATACGGGAAGTGTGTACATGCGTATGCGTGGATTAGTGATGGCCTCGAGCCTCACTTTGTGGATTGATGTTGGCCTTGAGTCTCATCGTGGATATTGGTGATTTTAATCACGTGGATCGATGGCTAGACCACTAGGTGGACAGATATTCTGCCGAAAAGGTGTGTAGCGGATGGAGGGTCGATTTAGTAATCCCGGTGTGTGGTGTGGTGGATATACGGGTGGTGTGTAGCGGTTGGATACTAGGTTGGGTTGGGTTAACATATTGCATTATTATGCGTGGTATGTGGTTTGATGTGGATTTGGGGTCAAGCCCATTTGTGGATCATGTGGTTTAATTACGATGCTTGAGTCGGTTTGACTCACCCTATTTTTCTCAAAAACCATGCAGGTGAGACATGATTCTATGGACCGGGCTGGAGTGGATTCGAGGTGGCCATGCAAAAGCTGTTTATTTCTATTCACATATTAAACTTTGCATTACATTTTGGGACATTTTTATTGTAATAAGGCCGCTTAAAATGTTTCGGGATTTTCATTATGGTTTGAGTTAGAATTATTAGCGGATTAATAATTGGGAATGATTTCGAGACATATACAACTTAAAAATCAAATTAAAGTTTTCAAACTCGGACTACTCACAAGCACTCGTTCTCTCAAATTTTTATACATATAATGATTTAAACTTTACACAACCTTCTAAGTTTTGTTTTCTCGGCAAACTACTCTTTTCAGAACGACAAACCCCTTTGTAAATGAAGTAACTGTTTTAGAACTTAAAACTGATTCTCTTTCGTCTTCAAAGCCGATTTTTTTTTCAAACATTTTTCCCCAGTAACATTCTGAATTCGGTCGTGGTGTTTTAGGCCGTGTTTGGGGTGTTACATGTACCTTGGCCGTGGTCGAATCTGTTTTGGCTCCAAAGTTACCAATCACCCCCGTGTGCTAAGACCATGCACTCATAGGCCATATACTGACTTTTTCATACGGCTACTAGACACGCCCGTGTGTCTTGGCGGTGTGCTCCAAGGCTAGCTACTGACTTAGCCCCATGGTCACTAGGCACGCCCGTGTGCCACAACCGTGTGACATAATAGGCCATTTGCAAGGCCAAAATACCACCCACATTGGTTTTACCTACAACCTAAATCATCAGGACATCTCATGCCTATTTGGCAACCAAGAACATACCAAATTAACCATCCAAAAACATACTTCACATATCACATTCATTCAAGCAAATTCTCAACTCATAACTGGCCAAAGCACATGGCTAAGTTCATATAGCAAACTTATAACAAATACTAGCCTATACATGCCATATCTAGCTATATACATTTCCAAAGTGTACCAAAATGAGTTTAGTAGTGTGATGACGATCCTTGACGGTCCCGAGCCTTCAGTAGCTTTGACGACCTATAAAACAGAGAAAACACACACACAGAGTAAGCTTTCCAAAAGCTTAGTAAGTCATAATACAAATAAACTCAACATGTAGAGCATATAAGCATGTAGAAACATTGGTACAATTCATATTCATAGCAAATTTCTCACATATATGTTTTGGTCCATATTCTTGACCATACTTGCCACATTCATCAATTCAAGAATCATATAAAAATTATACATAGCTCTTTCATAACCATTCTTGCATCTCATTCACATTCTCATATTTAAACATACTTTTCTTCAAATCAAAGTCATATAGGTACTTACCTTTTATACACTCTTAGTGTACATACCAAATGTACCTGAAACAAATATACATTCACGTAATTGTTTATAGCTTGAATTTGCCCGTTGAACCGTTCGAAATCTAATAGGATACTCGAAAACTCAGAATGATCGTACAATGCCAACGTCCCAGACGAGGTCTTACATGTACTCAAATATCGATGCCATTGTTCCAGACAGGGTCTTATACGAATCGATACGATGCCGATGTCCCAGACATGGTCTTACACGTAAAGCTCATATCGATGCCAACATCCCAGACGTGGTCTTACACATAAAGCTCATATCGACGCCAACGTCCCAGACGTGGTTTTACTCAAATATCAAATCAATGCCAACGTCCCGGACGTGGTCTTACATGATAAAACAGAACAGATACCTATGTCATAACATAGCTAATCCTATCTATTCCTAGGTTCATACGGGACTTCTCGGACAATGTCACTATATTGATCTTATCTCGAAATTCATTTGCATTACAACTCATAAGCATTCAATATCGACAATAGGCATATGAATATGCTCAACTCAATACAATTACATTTATTTGCAATATGACTTACCTCAGATTCGATTTATCGGAAATAGAAATGGCTACTCGGTTACTTTCGCCTTCCCTCGGTCTAAGTCCGTTTTCCTCGGTTCTTGATCTAAACATATTCAGAATTAAACCTTTTATTCACTAACTCATCCAATTCAATCCAAGGACACACAATTAGGGCTATTTGCAATTTAACTCTCACATTTGCACAATTTATCAATTTAGTCCATTTTTCTCAAATTACTATTTTCTCAATTTAGCCCTAATTAACTAAATTTATCAAAATTTCAAGAACAAAGTATGTTCATTAAACATATATCTTTCCTTTAACACCAATACTCATCACAAAGCTCACCATTTCATCAATGGCACATTTCATACACATCATCAATTCACAAAATTTGAGCATGGGTTTTGTAGAGCACAAAGCAACGATTACAAAAACATAGAAATTATCAAAAACCAAAATCAAACATACCTTGAATCAAAGACTTTAATAGCCGAAACCTAGCTTAGATATTTTCTTTCTCTTTTCTTCAAACTTTCGGCACCCCCAAAGATGATAACATTCATCTTTCTTATGTTTCTTTTATTTAATATTCATATTAATGCAAACTTACCAATTTTCCCATCTATTAGTCATATAAGACAAATTGATATTAAGGTTATTATGTCATTCTACCATCCACTATCTCTAAAATGGTTAAATTGCCTCATAAGGCCTCCACCTTAAAAAGCCATCAACAATTAAGTGCTTTAACATATAACATGCAAATTTCATATTTAATGCAATTCAATCCTTTTGTCAAATTAAACACACAAACGGACAAATTAACTTACGAAACTTTAGCACATGCATAATCACTTATCAGAGACACAGAAAATACTATTAAAATATTATTTAGACTCGGATTTGTGGTCCCGAAACCACTGTTCCGACTAGGGTACAAACCGGACTATTACAATTCTCCCCCCTTAGGAATTTTCGTCCCCGAAAATCTTACCGTTAAATAGAGTCGGATATTACTGTCTGAATGAATCTTCGGGCTCCCACGTAGCCTCTTCTATTCCGTGTCGATTCCACAATACTTTCACTAATGGAATTTTCTTATTTCTTAACTATTTCACTTCACGAGCTAAGATATGAATCGATTCTTCTTCATATGTCATATCAGATCGGATTTCAATTTCAAATGGGGCAATCACATGTGACGGATCGGATCGATATCTACGGAGCATCGAGACATGGAATACATTATGTATCTTTCTAAGCTCAGACGGCAACTTTAATCTGTAAGCAACAGGTCCCACTCGTTCAATAATTTCATACGGCCCGATGAATCTCAGACTCTACTTGCCTTTACGACCGAAACGAAGTACTTTCTTCCATGGTGACACTTTCAGAAATACTTTGTCGCCGATCTTAAAGTCTATATCTTTTCGTTTTAAGTTTGCATAAGACTTCTGACGATAAGATGTTGCTTTCAAACAATTTCGAATCAATTTCACTTTCTGTTCTGAATCTTTTACCAAATCGACCCCTTGTAGCTTAATTTCACTGAGCTCAGTCCAATACAGAGGTGTACGACATTTACGTCGATACAGAGCTTCATATGGTGCCATTTTGATGCTTGTCTGAAAACAATTATTGTATACAAATTCAATCAATGGCAAATACTGTTCCCACGAACCATTGAACTCAAGTATACAACATCTTAACATATCTTCAAGAATCTGAATAATTTGCTCAGATTGACCGTCTGTTTGCGGATGAAAAGCTGTACTGAAATGCAGTTTTGTGCCTAAAGCTTCTTGCAATTTCTTCCAGAACCTCGATGTAAATCTCGGGTCCCTATCTAACACAATAGATAGTGGCACCCCGTACAATCTAACAATCTCAGAAATATAAAGCTCGGCTAATCTATCAAGTGAATAGTTAGATCTTACCGAAATGAAATGGGCAGATTTCGTCAATCGATCAACTACGACCCATATCGCATCTTTCTTTCTCGGAGTCTGAGACAACCCAGAAACAAAATCCATTGTTACTCTATCCCATTTCCACTCAGGAATCAGAATCGGTTGTAGCAACCTGCACGGAACTTGATGTTCGGCTTTAACTTGTCGATGTGATTAAACATTTTGAAACAAAGTCAGAAATATCACGCTTCATACCAGACCACCAATAGTGTTGCTTCAGATCATGATACATTTTAGTGCTTCCCGGATGAACAGATAGACGACTGTTATGTGCTTCACTCAAAATCAACTGAATCAACTCCGGATTTCTCGGAACACAGATACGATCTTAGAATCTCAAACAATCATCAACAACTCGAAATTCAGATTAAGAATTCGAATCACATAGAAATCGTTTCGCTGATAACTCATTATCAGACTTCTGAGCATAATATATCTGCTGTATAAACATCGGTTTCGCCTTTAATTCAGCTATCACAGAGCTATCATCAGACAAATCTAACTGGGAATTCAAAGCACATAGTCCAAACAATGATTTTCTACTCAATTCATCAGCAACAACATTTGCTTTACCCGGATGATAATCTATCACAAGTTCATAGTCTTTTAACACCTCTAGCCATCTTCTTTGACGCAGTTTCAAATCTTTCTGAGTCATCAGATATTTAGACTTTTATGATCTAAAAATACATGACATTTTTCACCGTACAGATAATGGCGCCAGATCTTAAGTGCAAACACAATCGCAACTAACTCAAGGTCGTACGTCGGATAGTTCTTTTCATGCGGCTTCAATTATCTCGAAGCATAAGCTACAACTTTGCCTTCTTGCATTAAAACACATCCCAGACCGTTTAATGAAGCATCACTGTAAATCACAAATTCTTTGCCCGATTCTAGTTGTACTAACACTGGAGATTCTGTTAACAGAGTTTTCAACTGATCAAAACTTTTCTAGCATTTGTTTGACCATTCAAATCTAACATCTTTCTGAAGCAATCTAGTCAACGGAGTAGCTATCACTGAAAATCCTTTCACAAATCGACGGTAATAACCAGCTAGGCCCAGAAAGCTACGGACTTCAGATATGTTTCTCGGAGGTTTCCAATCCAGAATAGTAGAAATCTTGCTCGGATCAACTCGAATCCCAGAAGCTGACACAATATGCCCCAAAAAACTAACCTCATGTAACCAGAATTCACATTTGCTGAATTTCGCATACAATTGCTTTTCTCTTAGAGTTTGCAACACAATTCTCAGATGCTCAGCATGTTCAGCATGTTCAGTCTCATCACATGAATAAATCAAAATGTCATCAATGAATACAACAACAAATCGATCTAAATACGATCTGAAAATTCTATTCATCAAATCCATAAAAATAGCAGGAGCATTGGTTAGTCCAAATGGCATAACTAAAAACTCATAATGTCCGTACCTCGTTCTAAAAGCAGTTTTCGGTATATCTGAATCTTTTACCCTCAATTGATAGTATCCCGATCTCAGATCAATCTTGGAAAATACAGTAGCTCCTTTTAATTGATCGAATAAGTCATCAATCCTGGGCAACGGATATTTGTTCTTTATGGTCACTTTGTTCAATTGACGATAATCGATGCACATTCTCATCGTGCCATCTTTCTTTTTCACAAACAGAACAGGAGCACCCCAAGGTGAGAAACTCGGTCTAGCAAACCCTCTATCGATCAATTCTTGCAACTGTGACTTTAACTCTTTCAACTCTGTTGGTGCCATTCTATACGGAGCTATCGAAATAAGTGTAGTAACAGGTAATAACTAAATACCAAACTCAACTTCATGTATCGGAGGTAAACTCGGTAACTCTTCAAGGAATACATCAGAAAACCCACAGACAATAGGCACTGATTCGACTTTCTTCTCAGACACTTTCGAATCAATCACATAAGCAAAATATGCCTCATAACCCTTTTTCACATAACTTTGAGCTTTCAAAACAGATATCACAGCAGGCAAACCATTCAAATCATTAGATTCAATCCGTACAATTTCATCATTCGGACATCTCAATTCAAAAGTCTTTCTTTTACAGTTCACAATAGCATTATACAATGTAAACCAGTCCATACCCAAAATTATATCGAACTCATCAAATGGCAAAAGCATCAAATCAGCAGAGAAACCAATATCTCGAATCATTAACGGGCAGTTCTTGCATACTTTGTTAACCAGGACACTTTTACCTAAGGGGTTCGATAATTTTATAACAAACTCAGTAGACTCTACAGACAAAGTCTTACTGAATGCTAAATTCATGCATATATACGAATGCGTAGAACAAGGGTCTATCAATGCAATCACAAAAGTATCATAAAGTGTAAAAGTACCCGTTATAACATCTGGTGAAGAAGCTTCCTCACGAGTTCGAATAGCATACGCTCTGGCAGGCTCTTTAGCTTCAGATCTCGCAATAGTCTCTCTCATAGTTCTCTAACTACCACTGACATTTCTTACATTCTTCGAAGGTCTACCTCTCACAGGTGCATTATCAGATCTCAGATTTTGAACATTCTCTGGCTCGACAGACTCAGGGCAATCACGGATAAAATGATCAAGTGATCCACATCTGAAATAAGCTATGTCATTCATTCTACAGCTTCCCGAATGTCTTTTCCCATAATGCTTACACTCTGGTTTCTCGGATCGTACATTCCCAACAAGTGCCACTGAAGTTGCTGGAGCTTTGAAACTCATTTGTGATCTATCTCAATTTCTATTTGAATATCCCATATTACCTCTCGAACGGCTTTGATCATCTCTAAATTTCTTTGAAGTGGACTGAAATGATCTATTCTGAAATCTCTTTCTCATATCTCTAACTTCAGACTCGGCTTTCTTTTTATCTTTCCCGAGTGCTTCAGCTTTGCACGCTCGATCAACGAGTACAATGAACTCTTTTATTTCTAATATCCCGACTAACAGGCGAATATCTTCATTAAGACCATCTTTGAATCTTTTACACATTATTGCTTCAGATGATACACATTCTCGAGCATACTGACTCAACCTTACGAACTCTCGTTCATATTCTGTAACATTCATACGGCCTTGTTTCAATTCCAGAAATTCCATTCGTTTCTGATCAATGAATCTCTCACTAATATATTTCTTCTGAAACTCAATTTGAAAGAAATCACATGTCACCCGTTCCTTTGGAACAACAGAGATCAAAGTTTTCCACCATTGATAAGCTACATCTCAGAGCAAAGATATAACACACTTTATGCATTCTTCCGGAGTCAAAGACATCATATCGAATACCCGGATCGTGTTTTCTAACCAAAACTCTGCCTTCTCGGGATCATCATCATTAGTAGCCCAAAACTCTTCAGCCCCATACTTACGGATTTTGTCAACCGGAGGCTTGTCCAACAGATTTATACCCATCGCCGGAGGCACAATTGAGGTTTGAGGGGATTAACCGGGGGCGGGGGTTGTGAAACAGTCGGGTTATTCTTTAAGAATTGAGTGAACCACTCACTCATCATCTGGAAGAAAGCTTGTTTAGCCTCTTCCCCTTAACCGCTAGTAGCCGGTCTCGGATTAGAGGGCGCTGTCCCTTGCGCGGGAGCAGGCGCATTACTTTCTACGTCATCAGCTACGGCTCTTTCGGGATCCATTACTATACAGAAATCACATTTATACGTCAGGATTCATCACACTATAATAATTCAAAAATATGGCATGTATAGCTAGACTCTGACACGCTACGTTAGCCCAAGAATCGACTAAACCGTAGCTCTGATACCAACCAAATGTAACACCCCTAACCCGTATCCATCGCTGAACTAGGGTTAAAGGCGTTACCGGACAGATCGAAAAGATTTACAGAAAATTCTATACAACCGTTCATATATTTCAATCATAGAGTCCCTTAAGTAGGACATCGAGACCTTAAGCATGCTTAGAAACAGGGTCGGGACTAAATCGAAACACATACAAATATTCTCGAAAATTTAAATCTATTCGAAGATACAGGGGTTACACACCCGTGTAGGCAGGCCGTGTGCCTCCCACGGCTGCAAGACACACCCGTGTGTCCTCCCCGTGGTCAAAACTGACTTTGCTCCACGGCCACAAAGCACGCCTGTGTACCTTGGCCGTGGTCGAATCTATTTTGGCTCCACGATTACCAATCATCCCCATGTGCTAAGACCGTGCACTCATAGGCCATATACTGACTTTTTCACACGGCTACTAGACACGCCCGTGTGTCTTTGCCGTGTGCTCCTAGGCTAGCTACTGACTTAGCCCCACGGTCACTAGGCACGCCCGTGTGCCACAACCGTGTGACATAATAGGCCATTCGCAAGGCCAAAATACCACCAACATAGGTCTTACCTACAAGCTAAATCATCAAGACTTCTCATGCCTATTTGGCAACCAAGAACATACCAAATTAACCATCCAAAAACATACTTCACATATCACATTCATTCAAGCAAATTCTCAACTCATAACTAGCCAAAGCACATGGCTAAGTTCATATAGCAAACTTATAACAAATACTAGCCTATACATGCCATATCTAGCTATATACATTTCCAAAGTGTACCAAAATGAGTTTAGTAGTGTGATGACGATCCTTGATGGTCCCGAGCCTTCAGTAGCTTTGACGACCTATAAAACAGAGAAAACACACACAGAGTAAGCTTTCCAAAAGCTTAGTAAGTCATAATACAAATAAACTCAACATGTAGAGCATATAAGCATTTAGAAACATTGGTACAATTCATATTCATAGCAAATTTCTCACATATATGTTTTGGTCCATATTCTTGACCATATTTGCCACATTCATCAATTCAAGAATCATATAAAAATTATACATAGCTCTTTCATAACCATTCTTGCATCTCATTCACATTCTCATATTTAAACATACTTTTCTTCAAATCAAAGTCATATAGGTACTTCCCTTTTATACACTCTTAGTGTACATACCAAACGTACTTGAAACGAATATACATTCACGTAATTGTTTATAGCTCGGATTTGCCCGTTGAACCGTTCAGAATCTAATAGGATACTCGAAAACTCGGAATGATCGTACAATGCCAATGTCCCAGATGAGGTCTTACATGTACCCAAATATCGATGCCACTGTCCCAGACAGGGTCTTATACGAATTGATACGATGCTGATGTCCCAGACATGGTCTTACACGTAAAGCTCATATCGATGCCAACGTCCCAGACGTGGTCTTACACATAAAGCTCATACCGACACCAACATCCCAGACGTGGTCTTACTCGAATATCAAATCAATGCCAATGTCCCGGACGTGGTCTTACATGATAAAACAGAACAGATACCTATGTCATGACATAGCT
Source organism: Gossypium sturtianum (assembly GCA_025698515.1). Lineage (NCBI taxonomy): Eukaryota > Viridiplantae > Streptophyta > Magnoliopsida > Malvales > Malvaceae > Gossypium > Gossypium sturtianum. The sequence continues at coordinate 76,202,278 of CM046947.1, forward strand.
AATCCTATACATTCCTAGGTTCATACGGGACTTCTCGGACAATGTCACTATATTGATCTTATCTCGAAATTCATTTGCATTACAACTCATAAGCATTCAATATCGACAATAGGCATATGAATATGCTCAACTCAATACAATTACATTTATTTGCAATATGACTTACCTCGGATTCGATTTATCGAAAATAGAAACAGCTACTCGGTTACTTTCGCCTTCCCTCGGTCTAAGTCCGTTTTCCTCGGTTCTTGATCTAAACATATTCAGAATTAATCCTTTTATTCACTAACTCATCCAATTCAATCCAAGGACACACAATTAGGGCTATTTGCAATTTAACTCTCACATTTGCATAATTTATCAATTTAGTCCATTTTTCTCAAAACATCAAATTCACAAAATCATCACATACTCATGCTTAGCCGAATGTTCATACATCTCATACATGCCCATATTTTCCATCAAATTTGCAATTTAGTCCTTCAAATTACTATTTTCTCAATTTAGCCCCAATTAACTAAATTCGTCAAAATTTCAAGAATAAAGTATGTTCATTAAACATATATCTTTCCTTTAACACCAATACTCATCACAAAGCTCACCATTTCATCAATGGAACATTTCATACACATCATCAATTCACTAAATTTGAGCATGGGTTTTGAAGAGCACAAAGCAATGATTACAAAAACATAGAAATTACCAAAAACTGAAATCAAACATACCTTGAATCAAAGACTTTAATAGCCGAAACCTAGCTTAGATATTTTATTTCTCTTTTCTTCAAACTTTTGACACCCCCAAAGATGATAACATTCATCTTTCTTATGTTTCTTTTATTTAATATTCATATTAATGCCAACTTACCAATTTGCCCATCTATTAGTCATATAAGACAAATTGATATTAAGGTTATTATGTCATTCTACCATCCACTATCTCTAAAATGGTTAAATTACCTCATAAGGCCTCCACCTTAAAAAGCCATCAACAATTAAGTGCTTTAACATATAACATGCAAATTTCATATTTAATGCAATTCAATCCTTTTGTCAAATTAAACACACAGACGGACAAATTAACTTATGAAACTTTAGCACATGCATAATCACTTATCAGAGACACAGAAAATACTATTAAAATATTATTCAGACTCGGATTCGTGGTCCCGAAACCACTATTCTGACAAGGGTACAAATCGGACTGTTACAATTCTCCCCCCTTAGGGATTTTCGTCCCCGAAAATTTTACTGTTAAATAGAGTCGGATATTCTAACATCTGAATGAATCTTCAGGCTCCCACGTAGCCTCTTCTATTTCGTGTCGATTCCACAATACTTTCACTAACAGAATTTTCTCGTTTCTTAAATCTTTCACTTCACGAGCAAAGATACGAATCGATTCTTCTTCATATGTCATATCAAATCAGATTTCAATTTCAGATGGGGCAATCACATGTGACGGATCGGATCAGTATCTACGGAGCATCGAGACATGGAATACATTATGCATCTTTCCAAGCTCAGAAGGCAACTTTAATCTGTAAGCAATAGGCCCCACTCATTCAATAATTTCATACGGCCCGATGAATCTCGGACTCAACTTGCCTTTACAGCCGAAACGAAGTACTTTCTTCCATGGTGACACTTTCAGAAATACTTTGTCGCCGATCTTAAATTCTATATCTTTTCGTTTTAAGTCTACATAAGACTTCTAACGATCAAATGCTGCTTTCAAACAATTTCGAATCAATTTCACTTTCTGTTCTGAATCTTTTACCAAATCGACCCGTGTAGCTTAATTTCATTGAGCTCAGTCCAATACAGATGTGTATGACATTTATGTCCGTACAGAGTGTAACACCCCATACCCGAGTCTGAGGCTAAGACCGGATACGAGATATTACTATGCTTAAACTTTCTTATACAAGTACTTACGGCTATGAAAATTCGTTCCGAATTAAAAACTTCTCTTTCTTAGTCAAGTCATTCGTATCGTGGGCCTACGAGGCCTTAAACTTGCGTTCAGAAACTTTTACGAGTTAAAAGAAACTTTTCTTTAAAACAGGGGCCACACGCCCGTGTAGAATGAGACACGCCCGTGTGTAGACACACACGCCCATGTTCAACAACAGTGCTTAAAAACCCAAGCATTCTGCCAAATGCCCCACGGTTAAGGCACACGCCCATGTGGTTTGGGAACATGCCCGTGTGCCCTATTACATGTCTGTGCCTCCAACCCGTCGTCGACACTGACTAATCACACACGGTCTAGACACGCCCGTGGGCCTAAACCGTGTGCTATACCTTAATATATTGACTTATTCAACACGGCCTAGGCACACGCCCATGTGCTGGCCGTGCGTATCACACGACTTGAACAAACGGCCGTGTGATCAGCCCGTGGTCTAATCTGACTTAAGATACTAAGGTACAGGAGACACACGGCCTAGACACACACCCGTGTGTCTATCCGTGTGGGCACTTAGAGGCTATCTCACCAAGCCTTTTACCACTCCCATTTGCATACATTTATAAACTACTTCAATACATTCTCAAATCATCAATTGAAACACATAAATTAACACGTTTGGTTCGTGAAAATAAAGTTTTCCTCTCGTACACTTGGGAGAATTGTTCCCACAACATTTACAACAACTTAAACCATCATAAATGGCTATACACAACCATACTATGAATACTCTTTAGCCGACAACATTTGGCTACTACAAATAGACTTCATCAACTTTAAACAAATCCCTATACATGCCATGACTCTTAAGGACTTGCTACCTCATACCGTGTGTCTGCTCGATAGTGTGAAACATCTCCGGCGGTCTCCAACCTGAGCTAAGTAATAAAACCTATAAAAGATGAGAAAAGTAAAAGAGTAAGCAATAATGCTTAGTAACTTCATCTGTATAATTTGACAAATATTGATATTCACTAAATATACATAACCCCAAGGCAATATGTTGAATTTTTCTCATCAACTCATAGTTACTTACTCAACCATTCTTGAAACTTACTCATTCAATCTCTTACCACATTCTTACCATATCACAAGCCAATTCGTTCGTTTAATTAGTATACATTCCTGCACTGATCGTCACAAGGTCATATATAACAACACATCAAGCATTTTCAATAAGCCGTTCATGCTACTAATATCTCGGTGGTTTCGCACTTAGCCCACCATTGAATCTCTAATAGAAAGGTATCGCATATAACCCACCAATCATTTATAAGTGATGGTATCACACATAGCCCATCGATCAACAATCAATAAGGTGATATCGCACATAGCTTACCGTTATTTACATTCATGGATAATAATTCACAAGTATAACTCTATTTTAAATGTTCATTCAAGAGCATTCTCACATGTTTCCATTTTTACTAAACTTTCTACGATATTCGTTCTCATTCACAGTGCATCAAATACACATACCCCACTAGGGGTTTGTCATTTATTGAATTCATCTCAATTCAATTCTACACATACTTGTGCTACTCATGGTACAACCACATACATTCACATATACAATGAATCATTCGAATTGTTAAATAACTCTCTTGAGTCTCATGCACATAGTTCTCGTTGTCACTCTACCCCAATTGGGTTTTACATACACTAACATATCGATGCCATGTCCCTGACATGGTCTTATGTGAATTCTTACACCAAGGCCATATCCCAATATGGTCTTACTCGAGCCTTTACCCATCGTTCTATCGTGCTATACACCTTTCCCATTACTCTAAATTCAATTCCATTGACATCTCATCAAGAGACATTTCATACATTCATATAGTAATATACATTTCATACAACATTGGAATACTAAAAAAGCTCATACGTAATTTCAACATTTGCACATGAACTTACCTCGATGTCGAAAGATCCGAAAAGGACTTTTTGCCCATATTTCTTTTTTCATCCGTTCTAGGTCTAAAACTCATTTTCTTTGATCTAGAACAATGAAATTCACTCATTTAATCACTTAATGATCGTATTACAACATAATCTCTACTTAGGAAAAAATGACCATTTTGCCCCTATACTATGGCAAAATTACGATTTTGCCCCTAGGCTCGTAAATAAATTTTCATCACATTTTCTTGTTAAACAAGCCTAGCTGAACATTTAATCCTCTAACAACTATTCTCAATTCCATCAATTTCATGCCTTAATGAATAAATTACAACTTTTGCATTTTAGTCCCACTTAGGTGTTTTCATGACAACAACTTTCACAAAAGTTGTTTATCAACATCCTAACATTCATTTTCTTCCATAAAAACTCATCAAACAACATGAACTCTATCATGGCAAGTCCCTAGACTTTCAACCATAATGAAAACTAGTCCCCTCTTTAGAAAGCTTAAGCTTTGGGGACTCCAAAAGTACAATTTTTATCAAGAAAAATCATCAAGATCACTTACTAGAGAGGAGAATTGCTTGCTGAAATTTTAAGCTTCAAAAACCCCATTGTTGCTGCTCATTTTCGGTGGAGAGAAGATGGAGAAAAGATGATAGCTTTCTTTTCTTTATTTTTCCCTTTATTTTATTCCTTTAGTCAACTAATGTCACCAACCCTTGTCAAATTTTAATTTCTTGTCCCCTTGACCGTCCATCACTTATAGGAAGGCATAATTGCACTTTAAAGACCTCCAATTCACATTCTATAGCTATTTGGCACTTCTAGCAAATAAAATAGAACTTTCGTACTTTATGCGATTTAGTCCTTTTTCGCAATTAAGCCCTCAATCGCTAAAAATAAAGCACCAAAATTCTCATGCCTCTTTATAAACATTTAATAACACATAAAATAATATCAAAACATTTTTCTTCAACCTCGAATTAGTGGTCTCGAGACCACTGTTCCAACTAGCCTCTAAATCAGGCTGTTACAATTCTCCCCCCTTAGGGATTTTCGTCCCCGAAAATCTTATCAGGAGGGTTAGCTACTAACATTCTAAAAAAAATTTTTCCATCTAATCTTCAAAATCGCAAATCCCCTTATCCTCAAATTCCTCTTGCCGATAACTCTTAAGCTGTGATACATAAGATCGAAACGTAACTTGAGACCTAGGTTATTCTTCCTCTGGGGCTTATACTATATCCAGAAATCCACTAATTTGGAACTCCGTACATGCCCAAATGATCGTTCGGATCTTCACTGGTTGATTTACTACAATTCGAATGACATTTCTTTTTCTTGGAAATTTTGTCAAACCAAATTTGAAATCTGTAAAGTTTCATCTCACTTTCTCATTAAAGCATTCACCGACTTTAATACTCTTGACTTGTACGCTTTAAAAACTCGTCTTTTAGTGGTCAACTACTCCTGACCATAAACTCAATCATGTCGGGAAATGTACTCTATTGTAAAAACATTTATGCACATAACTGCATTTCCTTATTCTTGCATTAGTAGATATGCTACTACTAAATCTCGTACCAAACTTCGTATAAGTTTTGGATTCATCATCATTCAAATTCTATCTCGAGGAAACTTCAAAAAGCGGTAATCTTATTCAATCTGGATTTATCAACTAAGGTCAATCGAGTAACCAACTCGCATTGCTTAACATGGATCATTCATTCAGACATCTATACTATGTCTACTATCCGAAAGTATTACAATAACTATACCTGTCATTGTATTAGCTCTAGCCATTTCACTATTTCATTTTCAAAATCTCCTGTAGTATATGATACTTTTTCATCATTAAAAAAAATCAGAAAATACGCATCGATGATCCCATGGATCATTTCATGACATCTAGCTTACAATAAAGACACAAAAGTGATTGTCTCTGGATCACCAACCTGTCAGCTCTTTTTCTCGATTCGTGCTAAACTCAGTGCTAAAACTTTCAGTTAACAGTTCTCTCTATAGCCTCCAACTCAACCATCACGGTTTGAACATTTTGATGAGTATATCTTTGTATCATGCTCTCTACTCACGCATACGTAATTTTATTCTCTTTACTGATTCATGCTTGAATATACTCAGAACTTGAATCATTTTTCAATACATTAATCTACTCTTTTCTCCATGCTAAAAACATATTTCAAGCATACTCTCATCTGAGTTGCTCTTGTTATGCTAATCTAAGACCTTTACTATCGTCATATCACACGATAGCAGAGACATCTCGATCGAATTCATTAACTCTATTCGGCTTACCCGAAAACCCATCACGCAACGTGAAACTTGCGATTTCACCTCTTATACACGAATCATCACCAACTTCCTCCTCAAAGTACCCAATTAAGGTTACGAGAAGATAAAGGAATGTCGATTTCAATTAACCAAATCGACAACCGTTTTGTCTAATTTTTACTACCAGCTAACATTCTCACACAATCACAATTTATGAAAAGAACAACTACATCAGCCTTGAAAGGTAATAGCTATTTATACGTTATACTCAAGGGGATTATTATTATAATCCATCCATGGAATCAACTAACCATGCACAAACTACAGGCTTTAAGCCAACTTATTCAAACTTGCCATTTATTTAGCACATACCATGCCACACATCATACTCATTTCTTCTTGACTCGGTCACGAGTGTCTATATTTACTCATTCATATGGCTTTAGTACGATTTCCATTTCTACCTCTAGACTCATCTATGTGTCCCACTGATCACTAGGGACAATCAAAGACGCATATTCATCGTCATTCATGTAGGTACGAAACCAATGCCACATCCCTGAGGTGGTCTTATATGGACTTCTACATCGAGTATCGATGCCATATTCTGAACATGGTCTTACACGATTCTCATATTCATTACCGATGCCATATTGCAAATATGGTTTTACTGGAACTTCAACTCGCATCGAGGCCATGCCCCGAACATGGTCTCATACGTGACCTTATCTATTTCATATCTCAATGATAGCCTTTTCATTATAGTCCCCTAGGACTTCAACCTCATGTTCAACAACGATTACTCTATCTAATAGAGTATCATGTATCAATGTGATACAAAGCATTCTTAAAGTGCTAACATAAATACTGCATTAATCACATGTAAACTTACTCAATTTAACTCTCTTAACATCTCATCATAATTCAACAGTGGTAAGGAGAGTGAGGTCACAGAGTCCCTTAACTTGGCTCTCGTGACTACATACATATGACTTAATATTCATCATAGTCATATAACTCATCTCGAGTGGGTTTTCACATTTATCACTCTACAATTGTTTCTATCCCTTATACTTTTGAACTGTAACTTTTAATAATTCAAGTTCCACATTAATATCTACTCGAGTACTCAACATTTAACCCTACTTTCTCTTACAATCACTTATCAATTAATGAATGTTGTATGGGTTTGAGTACGTCGTCTACCTGATTGCCATAGTCCAACTATGGTCTTACTCGTATCACGACAGCATAGTCTAGCTACTTCTTTATATGTCATCACGATGCCATAGCCTCGCTATGGTCTTACATGAAATCTCATACCAATACCAATGCCATATCCCTGATACGGTCTTACATGGAACACATGTCAATGTCAATGCCATATCCCAGATATGGTCTTACACCAGCTCTTGTCTTAATGCCGATGTCATGTTCCAAACATGGTCTTACACTGGCACTCATAATACGGCCGATGCCATGTTCCAAACATGGTCTTACACTGACCCTCATAATACGGTCGATGCCATGTTCCAAACATGGTCTTACACTGACCCTCATAATACGGTCGATGCCATGTTCCAAACATGGTCTTACGCTGACCCTCATAATACGGTCGATGCCATGTTCCAAACATGGTCTTACACTGACCCTCATAATACGGTCGATGCCATGTTCCAAACATGGTCTTACACTGACCCTCATAATACGGTCGATGCAATGTTCCAAACATGGTCTTACACTGACCCTCATAATACGGTCGATGCCATGTTCCAAACATGGTCTTACACTGACCCTCTCATTGCCATAGTCCAACCATGGTCTTATTCATCTTTTCATCGTTGAACGACCGTACTCATATCCTGCATTCTACTAAATCGAACTTTTCAGTTTTTAATCATGTGAACATATTTATCATAAACAATGGCATCACAAATCGCAAGTTCTTACTTACTCTTACTGCTTTTCATATACATCATGGCACTTACTAGTCTCATGCTTGTAAGGTAAACAAAGTACCTGTAACACTTGATCACATAGATCAGTATGCTTTACTATAATAAACATAATCTCAGCATCATCATTCATAACATGAATTATACTTGTTAGTCAGCCTTAACTAGTATGACATAATATCAACTTTACTACTAACTTTCTTGCTATTTCATTTAAGCTTTACTCTTTTGCCCAATGAATTATTATGAATAACCGAGGATACTAAATCTCGTTCCACATAACTTGATGCCAAAGCCATATCCTAGATATGGTCTTACATGGAATATCTCTTCTTGAATCAATGCCAAGCTTACCTTGGACTTACATGATGACTTGCTCAATTTTCGATGCCATGCCCTGGCTTGGTTTTATACGAACTTTCTTATCTCAAGTGGTAGATCGAGTATCCTAGAAAATTCATCTTCAATCGGGACTTACTAATACTTAATCTCATTGATTTCTTTATTTATCAGATTATTGAACATTTTCATAGAAATAATGTGCACATAGCAACATCACAAGCCGTTCAACGAAATATTCATGAAACTTGAAAATCATACAAACTTACTGAAATTAGCTCAGTTGGGAATCGTCTCTGTCTTAACAAAACCATTTCGTTAGAGCCAGGAGATATCACACTATCACGGTCCACATATGGCATGTATAGCTAGACTCTTACTCACGCTAGGTTAGTCCTAGAACCAACTAAACTGTAGCTCTGATACCACTAAATGTAACACCCCATACCCGAGTCTGAGGCTAAGACCGGATACGAGACATTACAATGCTTGAACTTTCTTATACAAGTACTTACGACTATGAAAATTCGTTCCAAATTAAAAACTTCTCTTTCTTAATCAAGTCATTCCTATCGTGGGCATACGAGGCCTTAAACTTGCGTTCGGAAACTTTTACGAGTTAAAAGAAACTTTTCTTTGAAACAGGGGCCACACGCCCGTGTAGAATGAGACACGCCCATGTGTAGACACGCACGCCCATGTTCAACAACCGTGCTTAAAAACCCAAGCATTCTGCCAAATGCCCCACGGTTAAGGCACACGCCCATGCAGTTTGGGAACACGCCCGTGTGCCCTATTACATGTCCGTGCCTCCAACCCGTGGTCGACACTGACTAATCACACACGGTCTTGACACGTCCGTGGGCCTAAACCGTGTGCTATACCTTGATATATTGACTTATTCAACACGGCCTAGGCACACGCCCATGTGCTGGTCGTGCATATCACACGACTTGAACAAACAGCCGTGTGATCAGCCCGTGGTCTAATATGACTTAAGATACTAAGGTGCAGGAGACACACGGCCTAGACACACGCCTGTGTGTCTATCCGTGTGGGCACTTAGAGGCTATCTCACCAAGCCTTTTACCACTCCCATTTGCATACATTTATAAACTACTTCAATACATTCTCAAATCATCAATTGAAACACATAAATTAACACGTTTGGTTCATGAAAATAAAGTTTTCCACTCGTACACTTGGGAGAATTGTTCCCACAACATTTACAACAACTTAAACCATCATAAATGGCTATACACAACCATATTATGAATACTCTTTGGCCGACAACATTTGGCTACTACAAATAGACTTCATCAACTTTAAACAAATCCCTATACATGCCATGACTCTTAAGGACTTGCTACCTCATACCGTGTGTCTGCTCGATAGTGTGAAACATCTCCGGTGATCTCCAACCTGAGCTAAGTAATAAAACCTATAAAAGATGAGAAAAGTAAAAGAGTAAGCAATAATGCTTAGTAAGTTCATTTGTATAATTTGACAAATATTGGTATTCACTGAATATACATAACCCCAAGGCAATATGTTGAATTTTTCTCATCAACTCATAGTTACTTACTCAACCATTCTTGAAACTTACTCATTCAATCTCTTACCACATTCTTACCATATCACAAGCCAATTCGTTCGTTTAATTAGTATACGTTACTGCACTAATCGTCACAAGGTCATATATAACAACACATCAAGCATTTTCAATAAGCTGTTCATGCTACTAATATCTCGGTGGTTTCGCACTTAGCCCACCATGGAATCTCTCATAGAGAGGTATCGCATATAACCCACCAATCATTTATAAGTGATGGTATCACACATAGCCCATCGATCAACAATCAATAAGGTGATATCACACATAGCTTACCGTTATTTACATTCATGGATAATAATTCACAAGTATAACTCTATTTCAAATGTTCATTCAAGAACATTCTCACATGTTTCCATTTTTACTAAACTTTCTACGATATTCGTTCTCATTCACACAGTGCATCAAATACACATACCCCACTAGGGGTTTGTCATTTATTGAATTCATCTCAATTCAATTCTACACATACTTGTGCTACTCATGGTACAACCACATACATTCACATATACAATGAATCATTCGAATTGTTAAATAACTCTCTTGAGTCTCATGCACATAGTTCTCATTGTCACTCTACCCCAATTGGGTTTTACATACACTAACATATCGATGCCATGTCCCTGACATGGTCTTATACGAATTCTTACACCGAGGCCATATCCCAATATGGTCTTACTCGAGCCTTTACCCATCATCCTATCGTGCTATACACCTTTCCCATTACTCTAAATTTAATTCCATTGACATCTCATCAAGAGACATTTCATACATTCATATAGTAATATACATCCCATACAACATTGGAATACTAAATAAGCTCATACATAATTTCAACATTTGCACATGAACTTACCTCGATGTCGAAAGAGCCGAAAAGGACTTTTTGCCCATATATCTCTTTTCATCCGTTCTAGGTCTGAAACTTATTTTCTTTGATCTAGAACAATGAAATTCACTCATTTAATCACTTAGTAATCGTATTACAACATAATCTCTACTTAGGCAAAAATGACCATTTTGCCCCTATACTATGGTAAAATTACGATTTTGCCCCTAGGCTCGTAAATAAATTTTCATCACATTTTCTTGTTAAACAAGACTAGCTGAAAATTTAATCCTCTTACAACTATTCTCAATTCCATCAATTTCATGCCTTAATGAACAAATTACAACTTTTGCATTTTAGTCCCAATTAGGTGTTTTCATGACAACACCTTTCAAAAAAGTTGTTTATCAACATCCTAACATTCATTTTCTTCCATAAAAACTCATCAAACAACATGAACTTTATCATGGCAAGTCCCTAGACTTTCAACCATAATGAAAACTAGTCCCCTCTTTAGAAAGCTTAAGCTTTGGGGACTCTAAAAGTACAATTTTTATCAAGAAAAATCATCAAGATCACTTACTAGAGAGGAGAATTGCTTGCTGAAATTTTAAGCTTCAAAAACCCCCTTGTTTCTGCTCATTTACGGTGGAGAGAAGATGGAGAAAAGATGATAGCTTTCTTTTCTTTATTTTTCCCTTTATTTTATTCCTTTAGTCAACTAATGTCACCAACCCTTGTCAAATTTTAATTTCTTGTCCCCTTGACCGTCCATCACTTATAGGAAGGCATAATTGCACTTTAAAGACCTCCAATTCACATTCTATAGCTATTTGGCACTTCTAGCAAATAAAATAGAACTTTCGCACTTTATGCGATTTAGTCCTTTTTCGCAATTAAGCCCTCAATCGCTAAAATTAAAGCACCAAAATTCTCATGCCTCTTTATAAAAATTTAATAACACATAAAATAATATCAAAATATTTTTCTTCAACCTCAAATTAGTGGTCCCGAGACCACTGTTCCGACTAGCCCCTAAATCGGGCTGTTACACAGAGCTTCATATGGTGCCATTTTGATGCTTGTCTGAAAACTATTATTGTATGCAAATTCAATCAATGGCAAATACTGTTCCCACGAACCATTAAACTCAAGTATACAACATATTAACATAACTTCAAGAATTTGAATAATCCGCTCGAATTGACTATCTGTTTGCGGATGAAAAGCTGTACTGAAATGCAGTTTCGTGCCTAAAGCTTCTTGCAATTTCTTCCTGAACCTCGATGTAAATCTCGGGTCCCTATCTGACACAATAGATAGTGGCACCCCGTGCAATCTAACAATCTCAGAAATATAAAGCTCGGCTAATCTATCAAGTGAATAGTCAGATCTTACCGGAATAAAATGGGTAGATTTCGTCAATCGATCAACTACGACCCATATCGCATCTTTCTTTCTCGGAGTCTGAGGCAACCCAGAAACAAAATCCATTGTCACTCTATCCCATTTCCACTCAGGAATCAGAATAAGTTGTAGCAACCTTGATTTTAACTTGATGTTTAGCTTTAACTTCTCGATGAGATTAAACATTTTGAAACAAAGTCAGAAATATCACGCTTCATACCAGACCACCAATAGTGTTGCTTCAGATCATGATACATTTTAGTACTTCCCGGATGAACAGACAGACGACTGTTATGTGGTTCACTCAAAATCAACTGAATCAACTGAACACAGATACGATCTCGGAATCTCAAACAATCATCAACAACTCAAAATTCAGATTCAGAATTCGAATCACATAGAACTTGTTTTGCTGATAACTCATTATCAAACTTCTGAGCATCACATATCTGTTGTATAAACAACGGGTTCGCCTTTAATTCAGCTATCACAGAGCTATCATCAGAAAAATCTAACTTAGCACTCAAAGCACATAGTGCAAACAATGATTTTCTACTCAATGCATCAGCAACAACATTTGCTTTACCCAGATGATAATCTATCACAAGTTCATAATCTTTTAACAGCTCTAGCCATCTTCTTTGACGCAGGTTCAAATCTTTCTGAGTCATCAGATATTTTAGACTTTTATGATCTGAAAATACATGACATTTTTCACCGTACAGATAATGGCGCCAGATCTTAAGTGCAAACACAATCGCAGCTAACTCATGGTCATGCGTCGGATAGTTCTTTTCATGCGGCTTCAATTGTCTCGAAGCATAAGCTACAACTTTGCCTTCCTGCATTAAAACACATCCCATGCCGTTTAATGAAGCATCACTGTAAATCACAAATTTTTTGCCCGATTCTGGTTGTACTAACACTGGAGCTTCTGTTAACAGAGTTTTCAACTGCTCAAATCTAACATCTGTTAACAGAGCTTCTGCCCCATTCAAATCTAACATCTTTCTGAAGTAATCTAGTCAACGGAGTAGCTATCACTGAAAATCCTTTCACAAATCGATGGTAATAACCAGCTAGGCCCAGAAAGCTACGGACTTCAGATACGTTTCTCGGAGGTTTCCAATCCAGAATAGCAGAAATCTTGCTTGGATCAACTCGAATCCCAGAAGCTGACACAATATGCCCCAGAAAACTAACCTCATGTAACCAGAATTCACATTTGCTGAATTTCGCATACAATTGCTTTTCTCTTAGAGTTTGCAACACAATTCTCAGATGCTCAGCATGTTCAGTCTCATCACATGAATAAATCAAAATGTCATCAATGAATACAACAACAAATCGATCTAAATACGGTCTGAAAATTCTATTCATCAAATCCATAAAAATAGCAGGAGCATTGGTTAGTCCAAATGGCATAACTAAAAACTCATAATGCCCATACCTCATTCTGAAAGCAGTTTTCAGTATATCTGAATCTTTTACCCTTAATTGATAGTATCTCGATCTCAGATCAATCTTGGAAAATACAGTAGCTCCTTTTAATTGATCGAATAAGTCATCAATCCTGGGTAACGGATATTTGTTCTTTATGGTCACTTTGTTCAATTGACGATAATCGATGCACATTCTCATCGTGCCATCTTTCTTTTTCACAAACAGAACAGGAGCACCCCAAGGCGAGAAACTCGGTCTAGGAAACCCTCTATCGGTCAATTCTTGCAACTGTGACTTTAACTCTTTCAACTCTATTGGTGCCATTCTATACGTAGCTATCGAAATAGGTGTAGTACCAGGTAATAACTCAATACAAAACTCAACTTCACGTATCGGAGGTAAACCCGGTAACTCTTCAAGGAATACATCAGAAAACTCACAGACAATAGGCACTGATTCGACTTTCTTCTCAGACACTTTCGAATCAATCACATAAGCAAAATATGCCTCATAACCCTTTTTCACATAACTTTGAGCTTTCAAAATAGATATCACAGCAGGCAAACCATTCAAATCATTAGATTCAATCCGTACAATTTCATCATTCGGACATCTCAATTCAGTAGTCTTTCTTTTACAGTTCACAATAGCATCAAGCAATGTCAACCAGTCCATACCCAAAATTATATCGAACTCATCAAATGGAAAAAGCATCAAATCAGCAGAGAAACAAATATCTCGAATCATTAACGGACAGTTCTTGCATACTTCGTTAACCAGGACACTTTTACCTAAGGGGTTCGATACTTTTATAACAAACTCAGTAGACTCTACAGGCAAAGTCTTACTGAATGCTAAATTCATGCATATATACGAATGCGTAGAACCAGGGTCTATCAATGCAATCACAGAAGTATCATAAAGTGTAAAAGTACCCGTTATAACATCTGGTGAAGAAGCTTCCTCACGAGTTCGAATAGCATACGCTCTGGAAGGCGCTCTAGCTTCGGATCTCGCAATATTCTCTCTCGTAGTTCTCACGATTACCACCGACATTTCTTACATTCTTGAAGGTCTACCTCTCGCAGTGCATTATCGGATCTCGATTTTGAGCAGTCTACGGCTCGAAAGACTCGGGGCAATCACGGATAAAATGATCAAGTGATCCACATCTGAAACAAGCTCTGTCATTCATTCTACAGCTTCCCGGATGTCTTTTTCCACAATGCTTACACTCTGGTTTCTCGGATCGTACATTCCCAACACTTGCCACTGAAGTTGCTGGAGCTTTAAAACTTATTTGTGATCTATCTCGATTTCTATTTGAATATCCCATATTACCTCTCGAACGGCTTTGATGATCTCTAAATTTCTTTGAAGCGGACTGAAACGATCTATTCTGAAATCTCTTTCTCATATCTCTAACTTCAGACTCGGCTTTCTTTTTATCTTTCCCGAGTGCTTCAGCTTTGCACGCTCGATCAACGAGTACAACAAACTCTTTTATTTCTAATATCCCGACTAATAGGCGGATATCTTCATTAAGACCATCTTCGAATCTTTTACACATTATTGCTTCAGATGATACACATTCTCGAGCTTACTGACTCAATCTTACGAACTCTCGTTCATATTCCATAACAGTCATACGGCCTTGTTTCAATTCCAAAAATTCCATTCATTTCTGATCAATGAATCTCTCACTAATATATTTCTTCCGGAACTCAATTTGAAAGAAATCCCATATCACCTGTTCCTTTGGAACAACAGAGATCAAAGTTTTCCACCAATGATATGCTGCATCTCGGAGCAAAGATACAACACACTTTATGCATTCTTCCGGAGTCTAAGACATCTCATCGAATACCCGGATCGTGTTTTCTAACCAAAACTCTGCCTTCTCGGGATCATCATCATTAGTAGGCCGAAACTCTTTAGCCCCATACTTACAGATTTTGTCAACCGGAGGCTTGTCCAACAGATTTATACCCATCGTCGGAGGCACAACTGAGGTTTGAGAGGGATTAACCAGGGGCGGGGGTTGTGAAACAGTCAGGTTATTCTTTAAGAATTGAGTGAACCACTCACTCATCATCTGGAAGAAAGCTTGTTTAGCTCCTTCCCTTTGACCGCTAGTAGCCGATCTCGGATCAGAGGGCGCTGTCCCTTGCGCGGGAGCAGGCGCATTACTTTTTACATCGTCAGCTACGGCTCTTTCGGGATCTATTACTATACAGAAATCACATTTATACGTCAGGATTCATCACACTATCACAATTCAGAAATATGGCATGTATAGCTAGACTCTGACACGCTATGTTAGTCCAAGAATCAACTAAACCATAGCTCTGATACCAACCAAATGTAACACCCCTAACCCATATCCGTCGCCAAACTAGAGTTAAAGTCGTTACCGGACAGATCGGAAACATTTACAAAAAAATCCATACAACCGTTCATATATTTCAATCATAGAGTCCCTTAAGTAGGTCATCGAGACCTTAAGCATGCTTAGAAACAGGGTCGGGACTAAATCGAAACACATACAAACATTCTCAAAAATTTAAAACTATTCAAAGATACAGGGGTTACACGCCCGTGTAGGCAGGCCGTGTGCCTCCCACGGCTACAAGACACACCCGTGTGTCCTCCCCATGGTCGAAACTGACTCTGCTCCACGGCCACCAAGCACGCCCGTGTACCTTGGCCGTGGTCGAATCTGATTCGGCTCCATGGTTACCAATCACCCCCGTGTGCTAAGACCGTGCACTCATAGGCCATATACTGACGTTTTCACACGGCTACTAGACACGCCCGTGTGTCTTGGCCGTGTGCTCCTAGGCTAGCTACTGACTTAGCCCCACGGTCACTAGGCACGCCTGTGTGCCACAACTGTGTGACATAATAGGCCATTTGCAAGGCCAAAATACCACCCACATGGGTCTTACCTACAAGCTAAATCATCAAGACATCTTATGCCTATTTGGCAACCAAGAACATACCAAATTAACCATCCAAAAACATACTTCACATATCACATTCATTCAAGCAAATTCTCAACTCATAACTAGCCAAAGCACATGGCTAAGTTCATATAGCAAACTTATAACAAATACTAGCCTATACATGCCATATCTATCTATATACATTTCCAAAGTGTACCAAAATGAGTTTAGTAGTGTGATGACGATCCTTGACGGTCCCGAGCCTTTAGTAGCTTTGGCGACCTATAAAACAGAGAAAACACACACACAGAGTAAGCTTTCCAACAGAGTGAGCTTTCCAAAAGCTTAGTAAGTCATAATACAAATAAATTCAACATGTAGAGCATATAAGCATGTAGAAACATTGGTACAATTCATATTCATAGCAAATTTCTCACATATATGTTTTGGTCCATATTCTTGACCATATTTGCCACATTCATCAATTCAAGAATCATATAAAATTATACATAGCTCTTTCATAACCATTCTTGCATCTCATTCACATTCTCATATTTAAACATACTTTTCTTCAAATCAAAGTCATATAGGTACTTACCTTTTATACACTCTTAGTGTACATACCAAACGTACTTGAAACGAATATACATTCACGTAATTGTTTATAGCTCGGATTTGCCCGTTGAACCGTTTGGAATCTAATAGGATACTCGAAAACTCAGAATGATCGTACAATGCCAATGTCCCAGATGAGGTCTTACATGTACCCAAATATCGATGCCACCGTCCCAGACAGGGTCTTATACGAATCGATACGATGCCGATGTCCCAGACATGGTCTTACACGTAAAGCTCATATCGATGCCAACGTCCCAGACGTGGTCTTACACATAAAGCTCATACCGACGCCAACGTCCCAGACGTGGTCTTACTCGAATATCAAATCAATGCCAATGTCCCGGACGTGGTCTTACATGATAAAACAAAACAGATACCAATGTCATGACATAGCTAATCCTATCTATTCCTAGGTTCATACGGGACTTCTCGGACAATGTCACTATATTGATCTTATCTCGAAATTCATTTGCATTACAACTCATAAGCATTCAATATCGACAATAGGCATATGAATATGCTCAACTCAATACAATTACATTTATTTGCAATATGACTTACCTCGGATTCGATTTATTGAAAATAGAAACGACTACTCGGTTACTTTCGCCTTCCCTCGGTCTAAGTCCGTTTTCCTCGGTTCTTGATCTAAACATATTCAGAATTAATCCTTTTATTCACTAACTCATCCAATTCAATCCAAGGACACACAATTAGGGCTATTTGCAATTTAACTCTCACATTTGCACAATTTATCAATTTAGTCCATTTTTCTCAAAACATCAAATTCACAAAATCATCACATACTCATGCTTAGCCGAATGTTCATACATCTCATACATGCCCATATTTTCCATCAAATTTGCAATTTAGTCCTTCAAATTACTATTTTCTCAATTTAGCCCTAATTAACTAAATTCGTCAAAATTTCAAGAATAAAGTATGTTCATTAAACATATATCTTTCCTTTAACACCAATACTCATCACAAAGCTCACCATTTCATCAATGGAACATTTCATACACATCATCAATTCACAAAATTTGAGCATGGGTTTTGTAGAGCACAAAGCAATGATTACAAAAACATAGAAATTACCAAAAATCGAAATCAAACATACCTTGAATCAAAGACTTTAATAGCCGAAACCTAGCTTAGATATTTTATTTCTCTTTTCTCCAAACTTTCGACACCCCCAAAGATGATAACATTCATCTTTCTTATGTTTCTTTTATTTAATATTCATATTAATGCCAACTTACCAATTTGCCCATCTATTAGTCATATAAGACAAATTGATATTAAGGTTATTATGTCATTCTACCATCCACTATCTCTAAAATGGTTAAATTACCTCATAAGGCCTCCACCTTAAAAAGCCATCAACAATTAAGTGCTTTAACATATAACATGCAAATTTCATGTTTAATGCAATTCAATCCTTTTGTCAAATTAAACACACAGACGGACAAATTAACTTATGAAACTTTAGCACATGCATAATCACTTATCAGAGACACAGAAAATACTATTAAAATATTATTCAGACTCAGATTCGTGGTCCCGAAACCACTATTCTGACAAGGGTACAAATCGGACTGTTACAATTCTCCCCCCTTAGGGATTTTCGTCCCCGAAAATTTTACTGTTAAATAGAGTCGGATATTGCTGTCTGAATGAATCTTCAGGCTCCCACGTAGCCTCTTCTATTCCGTGTCGATTCCACAATACTTTCACTAACAGAATTTTCTTATTTCTTAAATCTTTCACTTCACGAGCTAAGATACGAATCGATTCTTCTTCATATGTCATATCAAATCAGATTTCAATTTCAAATGGGGCAATCACATGTGACGGATCAGATCGGTATCTACGGAGCATCGAGACATGGAATACATTATGCATCTTTCCAAGCTCAGAAGGCAACTTTAATCTGTAAGCAATAGGCCCCACTCATTCAATAATTTCATACGGCCCGATGAATCTCGGACTCAACTTGCCTTTACAGCCGAAACGAAGTACTTTCTTCCATGGTGACACTTTCAGAAATACTTTGTCGCCGATCTTAAATTCTATATCTTTTCGTTTTAAGTCTACATAAGACTTCTAACGATCAAATGCTGCTTTCAAACAATTTCGAATCAATTTCACTTTCTGTTCTGAATTTTTTACCAAATCGACCCGTGTAGCTCAATTTCATTGAGCTCAGTCCAATACAGAGGTGTATGACATTTATGTCCGTACAGAGTGTAACACCCTATACCCGAGTCTGAGGCTAAGACCGGATACGAGACATTACTATGCTTGAACTTTCTTATACAAGTACTTACGGCTATGAAAATTCATTCCGAATTAAAAACTTCTCTTTCTTAGTCAAGTCATTCGTATCGTGGGCCTACGAGGCCTTAAACTTGCGTTCAGAAACTTTTACGAGTTCAAAGAAACTTTTCTTTAAAATAGGGGCCACACGCCCGTGTAGAATGAGACACGCCCGTGTGTAGACACACACGCCCATGTTCAACAACAGTGCTTAAAAACCCAAGCATTCTGCCAAATGCCCCACGGTTAAGGCACACGCCCATGTGGTTTGGGAACATGCCCGTGTGCCCTATTACATGTCTGTGCCTCCAACCCGTGGTCGACACTGACTAACCACACACGGTCTTGACACGCCCGTGGGCCTAAACCGTGTGCTATACCTTAATATATTGACTTATTCAACACGGCCTAGGCACACGCCCATGTGCTGGCCGTGCGTATCACACGACTTGAACAAACGACCGTGTGATCAGCCCGTGGTCTAATCTAACTTAAGATACTAAGGTACAGGAGACACACGGCCTAGACACACACCCGTGTGTCTATCCGTGTGGGCACTTAGAGGCTATCTCACCAAGCCTTTTACCATTCCCATTTGCATACATTTATAAACTACTTCAATACATTCTCAAATCATCAATTGAAACACATAAATTAACACGTTTGGTTCATGAAAATAAAGTTTTCCTCTCGTACACTTGGGAGAATTGTTCCCACAACATTTACAACAACTTAAACCATCATAAATGGCTATACACAACCATACTATGAATACTCTTTGGCCGACAACATTTGGCTACTACAAATAGACTTCACCAACTTTAAACGACTCCCTATACATGCCATGACTCTTAAGGACTTGCTACCTCATACCGTGTGTCTGCTCGATAGTGTGAAACATCTCCGGCGGTCTCCAACCTGAGCTAAGTAATAAAACCTATAAAAGATGAGAAAAGTAAAAGAGTAAGCAATAATGCTTAGTAAGTTCATCTGTATAATTTGACAAATATTGATATTCACTGAATATAAATAACCCCAAGGCAATATGTTGAATTTTTCTCATCAACTCTTAGTTACTTACTCAACCATTCTTGAAACTTACTCATTCAATCTCTTACCACATTCTTACCATATCACAAGCTAATTCGTTCGTTTAATTAGTATACATTCCTGCACTGATCGTCATAAGGTCATATATAACAACACATCAAGCATTTTCAATAAGCCGCTCATGCTACTAATATCTCGGTGGTTTCGCACTTAGCCCACCATTGAATCTCTAATAGAAAGGTATCGCATATGACCCACCAATCATTTATAAGTGATGGTATCACACATAGCCCATCGATCAACAATCAATAAGGTGATATCGCACATAGCTTACCGTTATTTACATTCATGGATAATAATTCACAAGTATAACTCTATTTCAAATGTTCATTCAAGAACATTCTCACATGTTTCCATTTTTACTAAACTTTCTACGATATTCGTTCTCATTCACACAGTGCATCAAATACACATACCCCACTAGGGGTTTGTCATTTATTTAATTCATCTCAATTCAATTCTACACATACTTGTGCTACTCATGGTACAACCACATACATTCACATATACAATGAATCATTCGAATTGTTAAATAACTCTCTTGAGTCTCATGCACATAGTTCTCGTTGTCACTCTACCCCAATTGGGTTTTACATACACAAACATATCGATGCCATGTCCCTGACATGGTCTTATGCGAATTCTTACATCGAGGCCATATCCCAATATGGTCTTACTCGAGCCTTTACCCATCGTTCTATCGTGCTATACACCTTTCCCATTACTCTAAATTCAATTCCATTGACATCTCATCAAGAGACATTTCATACATTCATATAGTAATATACATTTCATACAACATTGGAATACTAAATAAGCTCATACGTAATTTCAACATTTGCACATGAACTTACCTCGATGTCGAAAGAGCCGAAAAGGACTTTTTGCCCATATTTCTCTTTTCATCCGTTCTAGGTCTGAAACTCATTTTCTTTGATCTAGAACAATGAAATTCACTCATTTAATCACTTAATGATCGTATTACAACATAATCTCTACTTAGGAAAAAAATGACCATTTTGCCCCTATACTATGGCAAAATTACGATTTTGCCCCTAGGCTCGTAAATAAATTTTCATCACATTTTCTTGTTAAACAAGCCTAGCTGAACATTTAATCCTCTAACAACTATTCTCAATTCCATCAATTTCATGCCTTAATGAACAAATTATAACTTTTGCATTTTAGTCCCAATTAGGTGTTTTCATGACAACACCTTTCACAAAAGTTGTTTATCAACATCCTAACATTCATTTTCTTCCATAAAAACTCATCAAACAACATGAACTCTATCATGGCAAGTCCCTAGACTTTCAACCATAATGAAAACTAGTCCCCTCTTTAGAAAGCTTAAGCTTTGGGGACTCCAAAAGTACAATTTTTATCAAGAAAAATCATCAATATCACTTACTAGAGAGGAGAATTGCTTGCTGAAATTTTAAGCTTCAAAAACCCCATTGTTGGTGCTCATTTTCGGTGGAGAGAAGATGGAGAAAAGATGATAGCTTTCTTTTCTTTATTTTTCCCTTTATTTTATACCTTTAGTCAACTAATGTCACCAACCCTTGTCAAATTTTAATTTCTTGTCCCCTTGACCGTCCATCACTTATAGGAAGGCATAATTGCACTTTAAAGACCTCCAATTCACATTCTATAGCTATTTGGCACTTCTAGCAAATAAAATAGAACTTTCGTACTTTATGCGATTTAGTCCTTTTTCGCAATTAAGCCCTCAATCGCTAAAATTAAAGCACCAAAATTCTCATGCCTCTTTATAAACATTTAATAACACATAAAATAATATCAAAATATTTTTCTTCAACCTCGAATTAGTGGTACCGAGACCACTGTTCCAACTAGCCTCTAAATCGGGCTGTTACAATTCGCCCCCCTTAGGGATTTTCGTCCCCGAAAATCTTATCAGGAGGGTTAGCTACTAACATTCTAAAAAAAATGTTTCCATCTAATCTTCAAAATCGCAAATCCCCTTATCCTCAAATTCCTCTTGCCGATAACTCTTAAGCTGTGATACATAAGATCGAAACGTAACTTGAGACCTAGGTTATTCTTCCTCTATGGCTTATACTATATCCAGAAATCCACTAATTTGGAAATCCGTACATGCCCAAATGATCGTTCGGATCTTCACTGGTTGATTTACTACAATTCGAATGATATTTCCTTTTCTTGGAAATTTTGTCAAACCAAATTTGAAATCTGTAAAGTTTCATCTCACTTTCTCATTAAAGCATTCACCGACTTTAATACTCTTGACTTGTACGCTTTAAAAACTCATCTTTTAGTGGTCTACTACTCGACCATAAACTCAATCATGTCGGAAATGTACTCTATTGTAAAAACATTTATGCACATAACTGCATTTCCTTATTCTTGCATTAGTAGATATGCTACTACTAAATCTCGTACCAAACTTCTGTATAAGTTTTGGATTCATCATCATTCAAATTCTATCTCGAGGAAACTTCAACAACGGTAATCTTATTCAATCTGGATTTATCAACTAAGGTCAATCGAGTAACCAACTCGCATTGCTTAACATGGATCATTCATTCAGACATCTATACTATGTCTACTATCCGAAAGTATTACAATAACTATACCTGTCATTGTATTAGCTCTAGCCATTTCACTATTTCATTTTCAAAATCTCCTGTAGTATATGATACTTTTTCATCATTAAAAAAAATCAGAAAATACGCATCGATGATCCCATGGATCATTTCATGACATCTAGCTTACAATAAAGACACAAAAGTGATTGTCTCTGGATCACCAACCTGTCAGCTCTTTTTCTCGATTCGTGCTAAACTCAGTTCTAAAACTTTCAGTTAACAGTTCCCTCTATAGCCTCCAACTCAACCATCACGGTTTGAACATTTTGATGAGTATATCTTTGTATCATGCTCTCTACTCACGTACACACAGAATTTTATTCTCTTTACTGATTCATGCTTGAATATACTCAGAACTTGAATCATTTTTCAATACATTAATCTACTCTTTTCTCCATGCTAAAAACATATTTCAAGCATACTCTCATCTGAGTTGCTCTTGTTATGCTAATCTAAGACCTTTACTATCGTCATATCACACGATAGCAGAGACATCTCGATCGAATTCATTAACTCTATTCGACTTACCGAAAACCCATCACGCAACGTGAAACTTGCGATTTCACCTCTTATACACGAATCATCACCAACTTCCTCCTCAAAGTACCCAATTAAGGTTACGAGAAGATAAAGGAATGTCGATTTCAATTAACCAAATCGACAACCGTTTTGTCTAATTTTTACTACCAGCTAACATTCTCACACAATCACAATTTATGAAAAGAACAACTACATCAGCCTTGAAAGCTAATAGCTATTTATACGTTATACTCAAGGGGATTATTATTATAATCCATCCATGGAATCAACTAACCATGCACAAACTATAGGCTTTAAGCCAACTTATTCAAACTTGCCATTTATTTAGCACATACCATGCCACACATCATACTCATTTCTTCTTGACTCGTTCACGAGTGTCTATATTTACTCATTCACATGGCTTTAGTACAATTTCCATTTCTACCTCTAGACTCATCTATGTGTCCCACTGATCACTAGGGACAATCAAAGACGCATATTCATCGTCATTCATGTAGGTACGAAACCAATGCCACATCCCTGAGGTGGTCTTATATGGACTTCTACATCGAGTATCGATGCCATATTCTGAACATGGTCTTACACGATTCTCATATTCATTACCGATGCCATATTGCAAATATGGTTTTATACGAAACTTCAACTCGGTACCGAGGCCATGCCCCGAACATGGTCTCATACGTGACCTTATCTATTTCATATCTCAATGATAGCCTTTTCATTATAGTCCCCTAGGACTTCAACCTCATGTTCAACAACGATTACTCTATCTAATAGAGTATCATGTATCAATGTGATACAAAGCATTCTTAAAGTGCTAACATAAATACTGCATTAATCACATGTAAACTTACTCAATTTAACTCTCTTAACATCTCATCATAATTCAACAGTGGTAAGGAGAGTGAGGTCACAGAGTCTCTTAACTTGGCTCTCGTGACTACATACATATGACTTAATATTCATCATAATCATATAACTCATCTCGAGTGGGTTTTCACATTTATCACTCCACAATTGTTTCTATCCCTTATACTTTTGAACTGTAACTTTTAATAATTCAAGTTCCACATTAATATCTACTCGAGTACTCAACATTTAACCCTACTTTCTCTTACAATCACTTATCAATTAATGAATGTTGTACGGGTTTGAGTACGTCGTCTACCTGATTGCCATAGTCCAACTATGGTCTTACTCGTATCACGACAAAGATAGTCTAGCTACTTCTTTATATGTCATCACGATGCCATAGCCTCGCTATGGTCTTACATGAAATCTCATACCAATACCAATGCCATATCCCTGATACGGTCTTACATGGAACACATGTCAATGTCAATGCCATATCCCAGATATGGTCTTACACCAGCTCTTGTCTTAATGCCGATGTCATGTTCCAAACATGGTCTTACACTTGCACTCATAATACGGCCGATGCCATGTTCCAAACATGGTCTTACACTGACCCTCATAATACGGTCGATGCCATGTTCCAAACATGGTCTTACATTGACCCTCATAATACGGTCGATGCCATGTTCCAAACATGGTCTTACGCTGACCCTCATAATACGGTCGATGCCATGTTCCAAACATGGTCTTACACTGACCCTCATAATATGGTCGATGCCATGTTCCAAACATGGTCTTACACTGACCCTCATAATACGGTCGATGCCATGTTCCAAACATGGTCTTACACTGACCCTCATAATACGGTCGATGCCGTGTTCCAAACATGGTCTTACACTGACCATCTCATTGCCATGGTCCAACCATGGTCTTATTCATCTTTTCATTGTTGAACGACCGTACTCATATCCTGCATTCTACTAAATCGAACTTTTCAGTTTTTAATCATGTGAACATATTTATCATAAACAATGGCATCACAAATCGCAAGTGCTTACTTACTCTTACTGCTTTTCATATACATCATGGCACTTACTAGTCTCATGCTTGTAAGGTAAACAAAGTACCTGTAACACTTGATCACATAGATCAGTATGCTTTACTATAATAAACATAATCTCAGCATCATCATTCATAACATGAATTATACTTGTTAGTCGGCCTTAACTAGCATGACATAATATCAACTTTACTACTAACTTTCTTGCTATTTCATTTAAGCTTTACTCTTTTGCCCAATGAATTATTATGAATAACCGAGGATACTAAATCTCGTTCCACATAACTTGATGCCAAAGCCATATCCTAGATATGGTCTTACATGGAATATCTCTTCTTGAATCAATGCCAAGCTTACCTTGGACTTACATGATGACTTGCTCAATTTTCGATGCCATGCCCTGGCTTGGTTTTATACAAACTTTCTTATCTCAAGTGGTAGATCGAGTATCCTAGAAAATTCATCTTCAATCGGGACTTACTAATACTTAATCTCATTTATTTCTTTATTTATCAGATTATTGAACATTTTCATAGAAATAATGTGCACATAGCAACATCACAAGCCGTTCAACGAAATATTCATGAAACTTGAAAATCATACAAACTTACTGAAATTAGCTCGGTTGGGAATCGTCTCTGTCTTAACAAAACCATTTCGTTAGAGCCGGGAGATATCACACTATCACGGTCCACATATGGCATGTATAGCTAGACTCTTACTCACGCTAGGTTAGTCCTAGAACCAACTAAACCGTAGCTCTGATACCACTAAATGTAACACCCCATACCCGAGTCTGAGGCTAAGACCGGATACGAGGCATTACAATGCTTGAACTTTCTTATACAAGTACTTACGACTATGAAAATTCGTTCCAAATTAAAAACTTCTCTCTCTTAATCAAGTCATTCGTATCGTGGGCATACAAGGCCTTAAACTTGCGTTCGGAAACTTTTACGAGTTAAAAGAAACTTTTCTTTGAAACAGGGGCCACACGCCCGTGTA
The DNA here is from genome assembly GCA_025698515.1 of Gossypium sturtianum. NCBI lineage: Eukaryota > Viridiplantae > Streptophyta > Magnoliopsida > Malvales > Malvaceae > Gossypium > Gossypium sturtianum. The sequence continues at coordinate 76,229,122 of CM046947.1, forward strand.
GAATGAGACACGCCCGTGTGTAGACACGCACGCCCATGTTCAATAACCGTGCTTAAAAACCCAAGCATTCTGCCAAATGCCCCACGGTTAAGGCACACGCCCATGCAGTTTGGGAACACGCCCGTGTGCCCTATAACATGTTCGTGCCTCCAACCCGTGGTCGACACTGACTAATCACACACGGTCTTGACACGTCTGTGGGCCTAAACCGTGTGCTATACCTTGATATATTGACTTATTCAACACGGCCTAGGCACACGCCCATGTACTGGCCGTGCATATCACACGACTTGAACAAACAGCCGTGTGATCAGCCCGTGGTCTAATATGACTTAAGATACTAAGGTGCAGGAGACACACGGCCTAGACACACGCCCGTGTGTCTATCCGTTTGGGCACTTAGAGGCTATCTCACCAAGCCTTTTACCACTCCCATTTGCATACATTTATAAACTACTTCAATACATTCTCAAATTTTGAAACACATAAATTAACACGTTTGGTTCATGAAAATAAAGTTTTCCACTCGTACACTTGGGAGAATTGTTCCCACAACATTTACAACAACTTAAACCATCATAAATGGCTATACACAACCATATTATGAATACTCTTTGGCCGACAACATTTGGCTACTACAAATAGACTTCATCAACTTTAAACAAATCCCTATACATGCCATGACTCTTAAGGACTTGCTACCTCATACCGTGTCTCTGCTCGATAGTGTGAAACATCTCCGGTGGTCTCCAACCCGAGCTAAGTAATAAAACCTATAAAAGATGAGAAAAGTAAAAGAGTAAGCAATAATGCTTAGTAAGTTCATTTGTATAATTTGACAAATATTGGTATTCACTGAATATACATAACCCCAAGGCAATATGTTGAATTTTTCTCATCAACTCATAGTTACTTACTCAACCATTCTTGAAACTTACTCATTCAATCTCTTACCACATTCTTACCATATCACAAGCCAATTCGTTCGTTTAATTAGTATACGTTCCTGCACTGATCGTCACAAGGTCATATATAACAACACATCAAGCATTTTCAATAAGCCGTTCATGCTACTAATATCTCGGTGGTTTCGTACTTAGCCCACCATTGAATCTCTAATAGAGAGGTATCGCATATAACCCACCAATCATTTATAAGTGATGGTATCACACATAGCCCATCGATCAACAATCAATAAGGTGATATCGCACATAGCTTACCGTTATTTACATTCATGGATAATAATTCACAAGTATAACTCTATTTCAAATGTTCATTCAAGAACATTCTCACATGTTTCCATTTTTACTAAACTTTCTACGATATTCGTTCTCATTCACACAGTGCATCAAATACACATACCCCACTAGGGGTTTGTCATTTATTGAATTCATCTCAATTCAATTCTACACATACTTATCCTACTCATGGTACAACCACATACATTCACATATACAATGAATCATTCGAATTGTTAAATAACTCTCTTGAGTCTCATGCACATAGTTCTCGTTGTCACTCTACCCCAATTGGGTTTTACATACACAAACATATCGATGCCATGTCCCTGACATGGTCTTATACGAATTCTTACACCGAGGCCATATCCCAATATGGTCTTACTCGAGCCTTTACCCATCGTCCTATCGTGCTATACACCTTTCCCATTACTCTAAATTCAATTCCATTGACATCTCATCAAGAGACATTTCATACATTCATATAGTAATATACATTCCATACAACATTGGAATACTAAATAAGCTCATACGTAATTTCAACATTTGCACATGAACTTACCTCGATGTCGAAAGATGAAAAAGAACTTTTTGCCCATATTTCTCTTTTCATCCGTTCTAGGTCTGAAACTCATTTTCTTTGATCTAGAACAATGAAATTCACTCATTTAATCACTTAGTAATCGTATTACAACATAATCTCTACTTAGGCAAAAATGACCATTTTGCCCCTATACTATGGCAAAATTACGATTTTGCCCCTAGGCTCGTAAATAAATTTTCATCACATTTTCTTGTTAAACAAGCCTAGCTAAAAATTTAATCCTCTTACAACTATTCTCAATTCCATCAATTTCATGCCTTAATGAACAAATTACAACTTTTGCATTTTAGTCCCAATTAGGTGTTTTCATGACAACACCTTTGAAAAAAGTTGTTTATCAACATCCTAACATTAATTTTCTTCCATAAAAACTCATCAAACAACATGAACTCTATCATGGCAAGTCCCTAGACTTTCAACCATAATGAAAACTAGTCCCCTCTTTAGAAAGCTTAAGCTTTGGGACTCCAAAAGTACAATTTTTATCAAGAAAAATCATCAAGATCACTTACTAGAGAGGAGAATTGCTTTCTGAAATTTTAAGCTTCAAAAACCCCCTTGTTGCTGCTCATTTACGGTGGAGAGAAGATGGAGAAAAGATGATAGCTTTCTTTTCTTTATTTTTCCCTTTATTTTATTCCTTTAGTCAACTAATGTCACCAACCCTTGTCAAATTTTAATTTCTTGTCCCCTTGACCGTCCATCACTTATAGGAAGGCATAATTGCACTTTAAAGACCTCCAGTTCACATTCTATAGCTATTTGGCACTTCTAGCAAATAAAATAGAACTTTTGCACTTTATGCGATTTAGTCCTTTTTCGCAATTAAGCCCTCAATCGCTAAAATTAAAGCACCAAAATTCTCATGCCTCTTTATAAACATTTAATAACACATAAAATAATATCAAAATATTTTTCTCCAACCTCAAATTAGTGGTCCCGAGACCACTGTTCCGACTAGCCCCTAAATCGGGCTGTTACACAGAGCTTCATATGGTGCCATTTTGATGCTTGTCTGAAAACTATTATTGTATGCAAATTCAATCAATGGCAAATACTGTTCCCACGAACCATTAAACTCAAGTATACAACATATTAACATATCTTCAAGAATTTGAATAATCCGCTCGAATTAACCATCTGTTTGCGGATGAAAAGCTGTACTGAAATGCAGTTTCGTGCCTAAAGCTTCTTGCAATTTCTTCCTAAACCTCGATGTAAATCTCAGGTCCCTATCTGACACAATAGATAGTGGCACCCCGTGCAATCTAACAATCTCAGAAATATAAAGCTCGGCTAATCTATCAAGTGAATAGTCAGATCTTACCGGAATAAAATGGGCAGATTTCGTCAATCGATCAACTACGACCCATATCGCATCTTTCTTTCTCGGAGTCTGAGGCAACCCAGAAACAAAATCCATTGTCACTCTATCCCATTTCCACTCAGGAATCAAAATCGGTTGTAGCAACCCAGACGGAACTTGATGTTTAGCTTTAACTTACTGACAGATTAAACATTTTGAAACAAAGTCAGAAATATCACGCTTCATACTAGACCACCAATAGTGTTGCTTCAGATCATGATACATTTTAGTGCTTCCCGGATGAAAAGGCAGACGACTGTTATGTGCTTCACTCAAAATCAACTGAATCAACTGAACACAGATACGATCTCGGAATCTCAAACAATCATCAACAACTCAAAATTCAGATTCAGAATTCGAATCACATAGAACTCGTTTTGCTGATAACTCATTATCAAACTTCTGAGCATCACATATCTGCTGTATAAACAACGGGTTCGCCTTTAATTCAGCTATCACAGAGCTATCATCAGAAAAATCTAACTTAGCACTCAAAGCACATAGTGCAAACAATGATTTTCTACTCAATGCATCAGCAACAACATTTGCTTTACCCAGATGATAATCTATCACAAGTTCATAATCTTTTAACAGCTCTAGCCATCTTCTTTGACTTGAGTTCAAATCTTTACGAGTCATCGGATATTTTAGACTTTTATGATCCGAAAATACATGACATTTTTCACCAAATGCTGAGATAATGGCGCGGATCTTAAGTGCAAACACAATCGCGGCTAACTCAAGGTCATGCGTCGGATAGTTCTTTTCATGCGGCTTCAATTGTCTCGAAGCATAAGCTACAACTTTGCCTTCCTGTATTAAAACACATCCCAGGCCGTTTAATGAAGCATCACTGTAAATCACAAATTTTTGCCCGATTCTGGTTGTACTAACACTTTGGAGCTTACATTATGAGTTTTCAAGCCCGATCAAATCTAACATCATTATGAGCTTACGCCTTATTCAAATCTAACATCTTTCTAAAGTAATCTAGTCAACGGAGTAGCTATCACTGAAAATCCTTTCACAAATCGATGGTAATAACCAGCTAGGCCCAGAAAGCTACAGACTTCAGATACGTTTCTCGGAGGTTTCCAATCCAGAATAGCAGAAATCTTGCTTGGATCAACTCGAATCCCAGAAGCTGACACAATATGCCCCAGAAAACTAACCTCATGTAACCAGAATTCACATTTGCTGAATTTCGCATACAATTGCTTTTCTCTTAGAGTTTGCAACACAATTCTCAGATGCTCAACATGTTCAGTCTCATCACATGAATAAATCAAAATGTCATCAATGAATACAACAACAAATCGATCTAAATACGGTCTGAAAATTCTATTCATCAAATCCATAAAAATAGCAGGAGCATTGGTTAGTCCAAATGGCATAACTAAAAACTCATAATGCTCGTACCTCGTTCTGAAAGCAGTTTTCGATATATCTGAATCTTTTACCCGATAACTCTTCAAGGAATACATCAGAAAACTCACAGACAATAGGCACTGATTCGACTTTCTTCTCAGACACTTTCGAATCAATCACATAAGCAAAATATGCCTCATAACCCGTTTTCACATAACTTTGAGCTTTCAAAACAGATATCACAGCAGGCAAACCATTCAAATCATTAGATTCAATCCGTACAATTTCATCATTTGTACATCTCAATTCAATAGTCTTTCTTTTACAGTTCACAATAGCATCATGCAATGTCAACCAGTCGATACCTAAAATTATATCGAACTCATCAAATGGCAAAAGCATCAAATCAACAGAGAAACAAATATCTCGAATCATTAACGGACAGTTCTTGCATACTTTGTTAACCAGGACACTTTTACCTAAGGGGTTCAATACTTTTATAACAAACTCAGTAGACTCTACAGGCAAAGTCTTACTGAATGCTAAATTAATGCATATATACAAATGCGTAGAACCAGGGTCTATCAATGCAGTCACAGAAGTATCATAAAGTGTAAAAGTACCCGTTATAACATCTACTGAAGAAGCTTCCTCACGAGTTCGAATAGCATACGCTCTGGAAGGTGCTCTAGCTTCGGATCTCGCAATAATCTCTCTCGTAGTTCTCTGACTACCATTGACATTTCTTACATTCTTCGAAGGTCTACCTCTCACAGGGGCATTATCAGATCTCAGATTTTGAACAGTTTCTCGCTCGACAGACTCAGGGCAATCACGGATAAAATAATCAAGTGATCCACATCTGAAACAAGCTCTGTCATTCATTCTACAGCTTCTCGGATGTCTTTTCCCACAATGCTTACACTCTGGTTTCTCGGATCGTACATTCCCAACACTTGCCACTGAAGTTGCTGGAGCTTTGAAACTTATTTGTGATCTATCTCGATTTCTATTTGAATATCCCATATTACCTCTCGAACAGATTTGATCATCTCTAAATTTCTTTGAAGTGGACTGAAATGATCTATTCTGAAATCTCTTTCTCATATCTCTAACTTCAGACTCGGCTTTCTTTTTATCTTTCCCGAGTGCTTCAGCTTTGCACGCTCGATCAACGAGTACAACGAACTCTTTTATTTCTAATATCCCGACTAATAGGCGAATATCTTCATTAAGACCATCTTCGAATCTTTTACACATTATTGCTTCAGATTATACACATTCTCGAGCATACTGACTCAATCTTACGAACTCTCGTTCATATTCCGTAACAGTCATACGGCCTTGTTTCAATTCCAAAAATTCCTTTCATTTCTGATCAATGAATCTCTCACTAATATATTTCTTCCGGAACTCAATTTGAAAGAAATCCCATGTCACCCGTTCCTTTGGAACAACAGAGATCAAAGTTTTCCACCATTGATAAGCTGCATCTCGGAGCAAAGATACAACACACTTTATGCATTCTTCCAGAGTCAAAGACATCTCATCGAATACCCGGATCATGTTTTCTAACCAAAACTCTGCCTTCTCGACATCATCATCATTAGTAGCCCGAAACTCTTCAGCCCCATACTTACGGATTTTGTCAACCGGAGGCTTGTCCAACAGATTTATACCCATTGCCGGAGGCACAACTGAGGTTTGAGGGGGATTAACCGGGGGCGGGGGTTGTGAAATAGTCGAGTTATTCTTTAAGAATTGAGTGAACCACTCACTCATCATCTGGAAGAAAGCTTGTTTAGCTTCTTCCCTTTGACCGCTAGTAGCTGGTCTCGGATCAGAGGGCACTGTCCCTTGCGCGGGAGCAGGCGCATTACTTTCTACGTCGTCAGCTACGGATCTTTCGGAATCCATTACGATACAGAAATCACATTTATATGTCAGGATTCATCACACTATCACAATTCAGAAATATGGCATGTATAGCTAGACTCTGACACGCTACGTTAGTCCGAGAATCGACTAAACCGTAGCTCTGATACCAACCAAATGTAACACCTCTAACCCATATTCGTCGCTGAACTAGGGTTAAAGGCGTTACGGATAGATCAGAAACATTTACAGAAAATTCCATACAACCGTTCATATATTTCAATCATAGAGTCCCTTAAGTAGGTCATCGAGACCTTAAGCATGCTTAGAAAGAGGGTCGGGACTAAACCGAAACACATACAAACATTCTCAGAAATTTAAAACTATTCGAAGATAAAGGGGTTACACGCCCGTGTAGGCAGGCTGTGTGCCTCCCACGGCTGCAAGACACACCCGTGTGTCCTCCCCGTGGTCGAAACTGACTTTGCTCTACGGCCACCAAGCACGCCCGTGTACCTTGGCCGTGGTCAAATCTGTTTTGGCTCCACGGTTACCAATCACCCCCATTTGCTAAGACCGTGCACTCATAGGCCATATACTGACGTTTTCACACGGCTACTAGACACGCCCGTGTGTCTTGGCCATGTGCTCCTAGGCTAGCTACTGACTTAGCCCCACGGTCACTAGGCACGCCCGTGTGCCACAACTGTGTGACACAATAGGCCATTTGCAAGGCCAAAATACCACCCACATGGGTCTTACCTACAAGCTAAATCATCAAGACATCTCATGCCTATTTGGCAACCAAGAACATACCAAATTAACCATCCAAAAACATACTTCACATATCACATTCATTCAAGAAAATTCTCAACTCATAACTAGCCAAAGCACATGGCTAAGTTCATATAGCAAACTTATAACAAATCCCGAGCCTTCAGTAGCTTTGGCGACCTATAAAACAGAGAAAACACACACACAGAGTAAGCTTTCCAAAAGCTTAATAAGTCATAATACAAATAAACTCAACATGTAGAGCATATAAGCATGTAGAAACATTGGTACAATTCATATTCATAGCAAATTTCTCACATATATATTTTGGTCCATATTCTTGACCATATTTGCCACATTCATCAATTCAAGAATCATATAAAAATTATACATAGCTCTTTCATAACCATTCTTGCATCTCATTCACATTCTCATATTTAAACATACTTTTCTTCAAATCAAAGTTATATAGGTACTTACCTTTTATACACTCTTAGTGTACATACCAAACGTACCTGAAATGAATATACATTCACGTAATTGTTTATAGCTCGGATTTGCCCGTTGAACCGTTCGGAATCTAATAGGATACTCGAAAACTCAGAATGATCGTACAATGCCAACGTCCCAGACGAGGTCTTACATGTACTCAAATATCGATGCCACTTTCCCAGACAGGGTCTTATACGAATCGATACGATGCCGATGTCCCAGACATGGTCTTACACGTAAAGCTCATATCGACGCCAACGTCCCAGACGTGGTCTTACACATAAAGCTCATATCGACGCCAACATCCCAGACGTGGTCTTACTCGAATATCAAATCAATGCCAACGTCCCAGACGTGGTCTTACATGATAAAACAGAACAGATACCTATGTCATGACATAGCTAATCCTATCTATTCCTAGGTTCATATGGGACTTCTCGGACAATGTCACTATATTGATCTTATCTCGAAATTCATTTGCATTACAACTCATAAGCATTCAATATCGACAATAGGCATATGAATATGCTCAACTCAATACAATTACATTTATTTGCAATATGACCTACCTCGGATTCGATTTATCAGAAATAGAAATGGCTACTCGGTTACTTTCGTCTTCCCTCTGTCTAAGTCTGTTTTCCTCAGTTCTTGATCTAAACATATTCAGAATTAATCCTTTTATTCACTAACTCATCTAATTCAATCCAAGGACACACAATTAGGGCTATTTGCAATTTAACTCTCACATTTGCACAATTTATCAATTTAGTCCATTTTTCTCAAAACATCAAATTCACAAAATCATCACATACTCATGCTTAGTCGAATGTTCATACATCTCATACATGCCCATATTTTCCATCAAATTTGTAATTTAGTCCTTCAAATTACTATTTTCTCAATTTAGCCCTAATTAATAAAATTCATCAAAATTTCAAGAACAAAGTATGTTCATTAAACATATATCTTTCCTTTAACACCAATACTCATCACAAAGCTCACCATTTCATCAATGGCACATTTCATACACATCATCAATTCACAAAATTTGAGCATGGGTTTTGTAGAGCACAAAGCAACGATTATAAAAACATAGAAATTATCAAAAATAGAAATCAAACATACCTTGAATCAAAGACTTTAATAGCCGAAACCTAGCTTAGATATTTTCTTTCTCTTTTCTTCAAACTTTCAGCACCCCCAAAGATGATAACATTCATCTTTCTTATGTTTCTTTTATTTAATATTCATATTAATGCCAACTTACCAATTTTCCCATCTATTAGTCATATAAGACAAATTGATATTAAGGTTATTATGTCATTCTACCATCCACTATCTCTAAAATGGTTAAATTGCCTCATAAGGCCTCCACCTTAAAAAGCCATCAACAATTAAGTGCTTTAACATATAACATGCAGATTTCATATTTAATGCAATTCAATCCTTTTGTCAAATTAAACACACAGACGGACAAATTAACTTACGAAACTTTAGCACATGCATAATCACTTATCAGAGACACAGAAAATACTATTAAAATATTATTCAGATTCGAATTCGTGGTCCTGAAACCCTTTATTCGACTAGGGTACAAACGATCAGCATAAATGACCACATTCGCTTTTACCGGTGATAGTCAATCACCAACTCATAGTCTTTCAGTAACTCAAGCCATATTCGTTGCTGTAAGTTCAAATCTTTTTGAGTCATCAAGTACTTCAAGCTCTTATGATCAGTAAAAACATGACATTTCTCACCGTACAGATGATGTCTCCAAATTTTCAAGGCAAACACAATAGCAACTAGTTCCAAATCATGCGTCGGATAATTCTTCTCATGCGGTTTCAACTGTTTTGAGGCATAAGCTATCACTTTGCCCTCTTGCATCAACATACATCCCAGTCCATTTTGTGACGCGTCACTATAAATTAGGAATGCTTTTCCTGGTTCAGGTTGTACTAAAACCGGTGCCTCAGTCAATAATGCCTTCAATTTCTCAAAACTTTGCTGACATTTTTCGGACCATTAAAATTTAACATCTTTTTGCAACAACTTGGTCATTGTAGTAGAAATCATTGAAAATCCTTTGATAAAACGTCGGTAATAACTGGCTAAGCCCAAAAAGCTTCTAACTTCAGATACATTCCTTGGTAGTTTCTAATCAACAATTGCTGAAATCTTACATGGATCAACTCGAATACCATCACCTGAGACAATATGTCCTAAAAATCTGACTTCTCGAAGCCAAAACTCACTTTTACTGAACTTAGCATACAACTTCTTATCTCTCAAAGTCTGCAAAACAGTTCTCAAGTGTTCGGCATGCTCGGACTCATCACGAGAATAAATCAAAATATCATCAATAAACACAACCACAAACTTATCCAAATACTGTCTAAAGATTCGATTCATTAGGTCCATAAAAACTGCAGGAGCATTCGTTAACCCAAAAGGCATAACAAGGAATTCATATTGTCCGTACCTTGTTCTGAAAGTGGTTTTCGGCACATCCGACTCTTTTACTCTCAACTGATAGTAATCAGATCTCAAATCTATCATCGAGAACACTGTCGCTCCTTTCAGTTGGTCAAATAAATCATCAATCCTCGGCAAAGGATACTTGTTCTTAATGGTTACCTTATTGAGCTGTCGGTAATCTATACAAAGTCGCATAGACCCGTCTTTCTTCTTTACGAACAATACTGGAGCACCCCAGGGAGAATAACTTGGTCTCGCAAAACCCTTATCTATCAACTCTTGCAACTGATTAACTCTTTCAATTCAGTCAGAGCCATTCTATATGGAGCAATAGATATCTACGAGGTCCCTGGTACTAAGTCAATACCAAACTCAACTTCCCTAACTGGTGGTAACCCAAGCAATTCTTTCGGGAACACATCCGAATATTCACAAACTATCGGCACTAATTCAATTTTCAATTCAAACTCTTTTGTATTCAATACATAAGAAAGATAAGCTTCACAGCCTTCCCTTACATATCTTTGGGCAGACATCGAAGAAATTACAACGGGTAACTCACCCGGTTCATCTGAATCAATCCGAAGAATTTCACCATTTTCACATTTCAGTTCAATAATCTTTCTTTTACAGTTCACTACGCCATCATGCAATGTCAACCAATCCATGCCCAAAATAACATCGAATTCATCAAATGGAAACAACATTAAATCCGTCGGAAAATAGTGACCTCGAATCATTGATGGACAATACTTGCAAACTCTATCAACTAGTACATGTTTGCTTAAGGGGTTTGACACTCTAATCACAAACTCAGTAAATTCAACAGGCAAGTTCTTACTAGTTACCAATTTCACACAAACATAAGAATGACTCGATCTAGGATCAATCAATGCAACTACATTAGTATTATAGAGAGAAAAAGTACTAGTGATAACATCGGGAGATGTCGCTTCTTCGCGAGCACGGATGGCATAGGCTCTAGCAGGTGCTCGAGCTTCGGATCTCACGGTTGTATTTTTCATCACACCTTTACTACTAGCTCCATTTCCAGTGTTTCTCGGTGGCCTACCCCTATTAGTAGTATTACTCAGCTTCGCACTCTAAATTTTTTTTGTCTCAGCCATTTTAGGGCAATCTCGGATAAAATGCTCTTGAGAACTACACTTGAAACAAGCTCGGTCATTCACCCTACACTCACCGAGATGTCTTCTTCCATAATGTTGACATTCGGGTCTGTTAGACCTCACATTACCCACACTTGCCATTGAAGTAGCCTGAGACTTAAAACTCGAATGTTGCTTCCCAGGATCTCGGTGTGAATACCCCACTGAAACATTCGAACGGGAATACATTTCTTTATATTTATTTGACTGAGATGGAAATGACTTACTCATAGGTCTTTTCCTCAATCCCTAGCTTCAAGATCAGCTTTCCTCTTCTCTTTATTCAACTCTTCGGCCATACAAGCCCGTTCAACCAACACAACAAATTCTTTCAGCTCTAAGATCCCAACTAACACACGAATACCCTCATTCAAACCATCCTCGAATCTCTTGCGCATAATAGCCTCGGTGGAAACACACTCCTGAGCATATTTACTAAGTCTGACGAATTCTTGTTCATATTCAGTAACTGGCATACAACCTTGCTTCAGCTCAAGAAATTCCTTACGTTTCTGATTGATGAACCGCTGACTAATATATTTCTTCCAAAACTCCTCTGGAAAGAATTCCCATGTAACCCTCTCTCTTGGTACCACTGATACCAGTGTATTCCACCAGTGATATGCAGAATCCCTCGAAAGTGAGATGGCACACTTTAAACACTTATCTGGTGTGCAAGATAGCTCATCAAATACCCTGATGGAGTTTTCGAGCCAAAACTCAGCTCTCTCGGGATCATCATCCACATTAGGTCTAAAATCTTCAGGCCCATGCTTTCAGATTTTATCAACCGGAGGCTTATTCATTCTTACAAACTCCATACCTTGTGGAGCTACGGGAACCGGTCGAGGAATAGGTGGGGGTAGAGGAGGTTGGGCATTCGGATTTGTTCGAACAAATTTCGTATACCATTCATTCACCATGTGGAGAAAGGCTTCCCTAGCCTCTTTTTCTTAACCAACCGTAGTGGGTCTACTATCAGACGGTGCTGCCTCTTAAGTGGGAGCCGGCACATTACTTTCAACGTCATCAGCCACAGCTCGGTCGGGATCCATTACTATACGAAAACACAATTTAAAATTGTCAGGAGTCATCACACTATCACAGTTCATTATGGCATGTATAGCTAGACTCTTACACATACTACGTTAGTCCGAGAATCGACTAAACCGTAGCCCTGATACCACTAAATGTAACACCCCTTACCCGTATTCAACACTGAAACAAGGTACGAGGCATTACCAGACATAAACACAAATAAACATATAAAACCGAGACATAAATTTCCATCCAAGTTTAAAACCTTTCACATACATTCATATCGTCCCTATCACGAGCCTACGAGGCCCAAAACATACATCGGAAGTGATTCGGGACTAAACTAAGAACTTTGGAAACTTTTAGGAAACTTAGAAAAATTTTCATGTAAAAGGGGTCACACGCCCGTGTGACCCTAAGACACACCCGTGCTTCAGGCCGTGTTCAAATTAGGGAGCTTTCTGTTAATGACATCATCATCAAATTGAGGTCACACGGCCAAGTCACACGGCCAAGTCACACGCCCGTGTGCTTAAGCCGTGTGATTAATTAAATTTTCATAATTTTTCATAAAATAGGTGCAAACTTCACACGGCCAGGGCTCACGCCCGTGTTCGAGGCTATGCCGTCCACACGGCTGAGACACACGCCCGTGTCTCTACCCGTGTGCTCATTACTGATCATTCTGTTTTGTAACAATTAATGTGCAGGGGACACACGGCCAGGACACACGCCCATGGGGCAAGCCGTGTGTCACACACGGACTAGACACACGCCCGTGTGTCTACCCGTGTGGACAAAAACAAGGCTATTTACCAAGCCATTTTGTCACCCTTCCATGCACATACCTACACAACAAAACATAACACCAATCCAAGCATATACATTCAACCAAATCAGCCACAACCAAGGCAGCAACACTCATTCGTATACTACCATCTATCACATACAACCATCACATACTTATCAACTCAAGCATGCAAATTCTCACATCCATGATAAGCATCATCATATATAAATATATTTAAACAATATTAGCCAATTTCAATGGCCATTTACAAAATGAATTATCAACCATCATAAGCCAACATATTTGGCCAAATTAATTATGACACATAACAAAATGACCAAGTCCCTATACATGCCATAACACAAAATATTAAATTCATCGGTACCCAAAATGATATGTTGATAGTGTGAGTGAATCTCCGATAGTCTCCGATCCTCGAGCTAGCTTTGTGACACTATAAGATAAGGGAAAAAAAAGGGGAGTAAGCTTTAAAGCTTAGTAAATTCCTATGCAAATAATAGGCATTATAACACACATTTAACACATAATTAACATGATGTAAATTAACATAAATGTCATTATAAATCTCATAGTCAAACTTACTAATTACAAACTTACCGAGGGTTCATCACATATCAAGCTCATTAAGCATGAGTCTTATGTACATACCTGTACCCAAGTGCAACATACCAAAATCTTTCACAACTTTAACATTTCTGTCAAACTACCCGTTGAACCACTTGGAATACTAAAGGATACTCGGGACATCTCGCATTCACAGTACCATACCAATGTCATATACCAGATATGGTCTTACATGGGATCTCATACCGATTTCAATAGCCCAACTATGGTCTTACACGAAGTCTCATATCGATGCCATATCCCAAATATGGTCTTACAGGAAATCTCAATAACCCTAATGTCATGACATTTGTATCCTAACTATTCCTAGGGTTCAATCGGGATTTTCTCGCTTGTCGAACTTTGTCGATTACGTTCAAGGAGTTGGTCATAATTCATACAATATTAAAGAATTTAGAACATAAATAAAACAATGCATTATTTACATACGAACTTACCTCGGTACAAAAATAGTAGGAATGGGACCTAATCGTCAAATACTTTGTTTTCCCCCGATCTAGGTCCGAACCTCGTTTCTCTTGATCTATAATAGAAAATTTAACTCATTTATTATTCACATTATTCAATTCAGTCCAAAAATCACATTATGGTAAAATTACATTTTTGCCCCTAAACTTTGACATATTTGCATTTTTACCCCTAGGCTCAGAAAATGAAATCTATTCAATTTCTTCGATTCCTAAGCCTAGCCGATCTTTTTTTATACTTATAGCAGTCCACATTTTTTCATTTAATCACACTTTTACACACATTTTATAATCTTTTTACAAATAGGTCATTTTGACATTTTCATCAAAAACCACCTAGCAAAAGTTGTTTATCACACATCAAACATGCATAATCCACCATTAGATATCAAAATACACAAATATCCAACATGGTTCAAACCCTAGACCTTGATTATTCCTTAAATTAATGGTAGAAATAGATAGATCAAGTTACAAGGATCTCAAAAACATGAAGATCATTAAAAAAAGGGCTAGAACGGACTTACAATCGAGCTTGGAAGCTTGAAAAACCCTAGCTATGTCTCCCTCTTGTAAATTTTGGCCAAGGGGTTGAAGGTGAGCAAAAATTGGCTTTTAATTTGATTATTAGTTCATTTAATTAGCTAAATAACCAAAATGCCCCTAACTTAAAACATGAAAATTCTCTTACTCTATGTCCATTTTTGTCCACTAACTTAACCAATGGTCTAATTACCATCTAAGGACCTTCAATTTAAAATTTCATAGCAATTAGACACCTCTAGCATGTAGAACTCAACTTTTGCACTTTTTACAATTTAGTCCTTTTGACTAAATTGAGTGCCCAAACGTCAAAATTTTCGAACGAAATTTTCACGAAATCACTCTGTGAAACTATAGACCCTAATAATATAATTAAAATGAACTTTTTTGCGTCAAATTTGTGGTCCCGAAACCATTGTTCCGACTAGGCCCATAATCATGTTGTTACAAGGTAACTCATTCACTTGTTCCATTAAATGAGAATTTTCCAGATGAGCATATTTTTTAGGTAAGTCGAATTCATAAAATACCTTGGTTTTCTGATTATGCGAATCATTTAGCATGTGGAATAATTCCTCGAGAAATGACATACCAATAAAGGAAAATTTTCCTTCACGATAGTCGGTATATTTCTGGGAGGATACGTTTTTGTTTAAAAAATATGCAGCTAACATAATCAGGAAGTGTATAGCCGGAACTAAAATTGACAAGATCCTTTACCAGTGCTATTCATCTCCATGTGGGGGACACTTTGGTGGTTCCCGCACTGCAATGAAGATCTTACAAGCAGGATTCTTTTAGCCTACAGTGTTCAAGGATGCGTATGCATATGTGAAAAATTGTGATAGATGCCAAAGGACTGGAAACATATCAAGAAGGAATGAGATGCCCTTGACAAATATTTTAAAGGTAGAGTTATTTGATGTGTGGGGCATTGACTTTCTAGGCACTTTTCCTTCTTCTTATGATAACAGGTATATCTTGGTAACTGTGGATTACATATCCAAGTGGGTTGAAGTTGAGGCATACCCAATGAATGATGCTAAGGTAGTCATGCGATTCCTACATAAGCATGTGTTTACACGATTTGAGACTCAAGAGCTATAATTAGTGATGAAGAATCTCACTTTGTAAACAAATGGCTTAAGCGGTTTCTTGAAAAGTACGATGTGAAACACAAAATTACCACTACCTATCATCCACGGTCAAATGGGCAAGTTGAATGGGTAAACCGTGAGATCAAAGGTATCCTCAAGAAGGTGGTGTGCCCTAATAGAAAAGATTGTTCTCGAAGTCTCGATGATGCTGTATGGGCCTATCGAACTACTTTTAAGACACCGTTAGGAATGACTCCTTATCGATTAGTCTTTGGAAAGGTATGTCATTTGCCACTTGAGTTGGAGAATAAAGCTCACTAGGCTTTAAAGCAATTAAATTTGGATCTTAAGCAAGCCTGTGAGAGAAGGATGTTACAACTTGATGAGTTAGAGGAGTAGAGGTTATTTTCATACGAGAATGCCAAGATGTATAAAGAAAAGACTAGGAGATGGCATGACAACTGTATACAACCTCGTGAATTCAAAGGAAAAAAAGTATTATTTTTTTAATTCGAGGCTAAGGTTGTTTCCAGGAAAGCTCAAATCCCGATGGAAAGGACCTTATACCATCTATAAAGTTTACCCATATAGAGCGATAGAATTTTACAACAACAAGAGAGGTACGCTTAAAGTTAATGGTCAACGTCTCAAACACTATTGGGATGGTGAAGTTGAGCAAGTTGAAACCTCATTCAATTTAATATACCTTTAATTTTTATGTTTTTATTTTTAATAAATGGCATACTTAGAAATTATTATCTTGAATTAATACATTAAATTCAGTCTAAAGAGATTAGAACTTAAGCGGGACCATTTGTGACCCCTCCAACCTTTCCTGAGATATTAATTTGATGTAATTTTTTGAGAAGGAATTTTCTAAGTAATCCAAAAGTTTAAATTTTAATTTTAGTTTTGCAATTTTAATTTTAATTTGTTTATATTTAATAAGAGGGTCAATTTGGCCCAAGTACTAATTAGTTTTTTTTTAGTTCAATTTAATTTTTCAGTTTAGCAAAATAATTGTAGTTGGGCTTGAGGCCCAGAACTGTGAAGAGGAGAAATTTACCCACTCATTTCCATCCATAGGGTCCCAGAAACCCTAATTTTGCCACCATTTTTCCCTTCCCTCCTTACCTTGCCACCTAAGTAATTGCTTGTAGCTAAATTTTTGCTACAAATTTGCCCTAATCCATCACTATATAAACCCCTTCATACCATCATATTTTTCACAACCATTCAAGCAACTAGCATGAACCCTACCCACCCATACCATTCCTCTTTGCCGTTAGCCTCAAATCCCAAAAATTTTCCCCAATTTTCTTCCCTTGTCGCAAGTCCCTTATATCACCGGAGAAATATCATTGCTAGAGCAACCTTGATACCGTCGCAAGCCCGTCGTTGTCATTACAAATCCATCGCCGCCGCAAACCTCGACCACACACATTGCTGATTTCTTTTCCCTTCCTTTTGTCGAAATTCTACCTATTTTTTGAGAAAAATACCATGTCTCGCAAAAGAACTAGATCTTCCAAGACTTCTACCAAAAATCCGATTGTGATTCAAGACGAGGAAGCAAGGGAAAGATTTGATTCCATCTTCAAGAATGAACCCATGATGCCGGAAAAAGGTTTCAATTTGGAGAGCAATGACAAGATGGTTATGCCATTGTCAATTTGAAAGACAATTAATGCTTTAAATTGGGAGCAATTCAGTGATGCACGTTCAATGCCTGATGAAGATTTAGTGCGAGAGTTTTATGCCTCACGCCAGATGCTAATGAGTACTCTACCATGATGATGAATATCAATTGGGATTTTCTTCAACAAGTTCTTAATATGGTTACAAATCCGGGATCTTAATGGATTATAAGAAAGTATGGTAGTCATTCTTGCCGAAGAGAATATTTAAATCCAGTGACTAAGGTATGGTTCTATTTTATTCGATATAAATTCATGCTTATCTCACATAATTCCACCATCTCGATGGAACGAATGCTTTTGTTGTATGTAATTATGACAGAAAGGTCTATCAATGTTAGGAGAATTATTCTTTAGGAGATCCAAGACTGTGCTAGAAAAAAGGAAGGAAGTGTCTACTTTCCATCATTAATTACTTCACTTTGCTTGAGGGTCCAAGCAAGATCAAAAGCAAACCTGAAGAACCGTTATGCTTAAGGTTGCATAACAAGGCATGACCTTGAGAGGTTAGTAGAGAATGTTGGACTATTAAACCAAGTTGAAATAAATGAACCGAATGAACCAGAATCAAATGGGTCATCAACCAAATCTAAACCGGAAGCTAACTCAGTTGATGAGACAGAAGAAGTAGAAACTGAAGAGGAACCAAACAACCCTGAACTGAGGGTGGAGCCAAATGTTGCTAAACTAGTGGAGCCAATTTTTAATCCTAAGATTCCTACTTCCTCAAACACTATGAAGAATTTGGAACTTTCAACTATGATGGGCATGTGGAAATTCATGCATAACCAACAACAAGCTTACTGGAGATATGCAAAAGTTAGAGATGATACCTTATGAAATAATTTAAATAATATCTCTAACACTTTTGTTCCTGAGCTCCCAGATCACATCTTCGAGACATGGCAAGAGGAGATTGTAGGACCAATTGCGACAATGAAGGGAAAAGGAAAAAGACGTGGAGGATGATGCAAATAAAAGAGGGGAATTTCTTATCCTTAGTATTTAGTTTTAGGTGTTTATTTCTATTCCTTAGTATTTTGCTTTCATATAATAAATAAGATATTGCAAGCATGAGTCAAATAAGCTCAATAGAAAAAAGCGAAGTGATGTGGTAATGGGAATGAACATGTCTAGGATTGGATTGTTTAGAGAGACTTGGTACTTAAGCAGCCTGCATGACTCACCTCTCTTTCTTGCTATCCTACCTGGTGTTCAGTTCTCATTCATTACTTTGTTTTTGCAATGAGGACATTGCTTCTTTTTAAAGGGGGTAAGGCAATATTTGTATAAATTTTTAAATTTAAAAGTATGTTTCAATCTTTTCCATAAGTTAGTCTAAATGCAAGCATGATTTCTAATTTTATTTGAGTTTTTTTATGTTATCTTGAGTTATGGAATGCTTGTGTATTTTTAGGTCTTATGTATCCTTTTACCATGAAAATTAAACTTCTTTTGAAATAAACATCCATGAAGGTTTAAGTTCATAGAATTGACTTAGTAACTTTCTTGAGGCGAAATCCTAGGAGGCATAAGAATTTAAACATGATTTAGGCACATTTTCTTTGGATCGTTTGAGCTTTTCAAGCGTACCCTATATAAATTTGACCTTTGAAACCTTAATTTGAGCCTTAAAGCCTAATTTATAGTTATTTACCTACATCATAAGCCATGCTACCATCTTTTTAAATTTTATCTTATTTTGGCACCTATCTTAAATATACTTGTCTTAGTGAGCAAAGATAAAAAAAATGTACATATTCTTCGTATGTTTTAAAAAAAAGCTCTATTCAAATGTCAAGTGAAAAGAGCAAAATAAATACTCAAAGTATTGAGAAATATTGGGCATATGTTTCAAAATTAAGTTTGGGGGGGTAAAAACTCATTAGCGGGAAGGATGTACCTCGAATTGATCCAAGGCAAAGATAGGGTTAAGATTACTGAAGCTAAAATTCACTTTTCTTTATCCCTACCTTAAGCCTAGCCCCATTACAACCTTATAAAAGACCTATTGATTTGGATGATTATGCCAACTACATTAGTGGAGAGGAAGTGCTAAGTTCAACATATGAGGACCATTAATTAGACCTTGTGATTGCTTTGTTTGATTGACAAGGAAACTTTGATCGAATGGTGAACATTATGTATGATCTTGAAAATTTTGAAAATCTTGATAAGGAAACTCTATAACTTATGTTAGCATTTTTCTGCACTTAGAATAAAATTTTGAAATTATGTTTGCATTCGAGCTACTTATCAATAAAAAGACTTTGTGAGCATGATTTTGTTGATGCGTGATTATTTGCAAAGATTTATGCTATTTAAGCTTGTTGAAAAAATTGCCTTAGCAAAAGTTTTGCTTTACATGAAACATTACTCAGGACGAGCAATGGATTAAGTTTGGGAGGGTATAAACTCTAAATTGTATAGGGTTTTTCTAGTCGTTTTAACCACCTTTTTACTTAAAAATAATATTAATCTCGAGCAATTGTTAATGAATTTAGTGAATTTAGTGAATTGTGCTTAAATCTCAATCATGGACCATGAGGTGGTATAATATGGAGCTCAGTACAATTCTTGCATGGACATGGACATAAACAAATCCACGCTACTTGGACGGCAAAACCATGCAAAATTGGGTGATAAGGATATTAATTTGACCCAGTTAAAGTGATTTTATAAGGTGGACATGTCTGGTTATTTATTAGGTTATGAAACTGTCTAATAAGAGGGAGTCAAGCCCAAATTTGGCACAAGCCTGTGGCTACCCAAAAATCAACTTTGGGATAATTATTTGGAGGTCCCTACACTTTGAAAATCATTAAAAACTAGCATATGAAGATTGCTCAAGAAACAGTCCACCCCTTGGCTAAATTTAGCATGATTCCATGCTTAAATCAAGCAACCAACTCACCTTCATTTCCACTTGCTATAGCCGACCATTAATGGGAGAGAACCAAGGGATCTTTGACACTATTTTTAGTAAATTTAGCTACCAACCTCAAGTATAAATATCACACTCCTCTCACATTTTCATTAATCCCTTAATCAAAAAATCATCCATCATTCCTTCATTCATTACTCATCCATTCATTTTCTCATTCTCTCATTTTCTTTCTTCTTTCCACGCCTAGCACTTCAGCAAAACTATGATAAAGTTGTCTCTTAGCTAACCACCTTGAGAAGCCATTAGCAAAGGAGCAACACGAGGATTAGAGGAAAACATCTTCATTTGGAGTTCGCGAGACTACCGATTTGAATAAAGTTTACTCTTCCTTTACTTCGTTATTTTGATTTAATAATGATTGCAATGTGTTTTATGATCTTGTCATCAATAATAGTATCTTAATCTATTGAGTTAGGATGATTGCATTTATTCAATGAAGTTTGTTAAATCATGTTTATAGTGTTTGTGCCTCAGTCAATCATGTTTTCAATTAAACTCAAGTATGTATTTCATTCACATGTGGTTGGATGCATTTGAATTAGCTGAGCGATTCTAACCAGACGACGACTAATAGACAGAATAATTGAAAAGTGCATGCTTAATTTAGATCCTGATCTGATTAAATTAAAGGTTCATAATAACTTTGACGAGCTCTATTATCTTGCATAGTTTTTAGGTTTGTATGATTAAATTGTTACAAACCTAATCTGTCCCTGTTACTTCACATGAAGTCTAAGAAACCCTTAGTTTAATATGGTCAGTAAAATGCATATTTCACTAAGTAAAAGATTCCAGAAGGACTTAATTTGGTTTCCAAACTCATGAAAGATTGAGTTGCCATGAAATGTTTTCTGAATACTGTTAAGCATGAGAAAAATAAACTAAGTTGAATAGTGTAATTATCCTAGCATATTCATGTTATTGATTGTTGAATTTTGTGTTTTTGCTACTAAACTCATCTCATACATTTCATTTTATACTTTGCATTTATATTAAATGTAACACCCCTCACCCGTATTCACAGTTAGAATAGGGTTACGAGGTATTACCGATCAATCAACATCATTTAACATACATAATTCATACATTTATGCATTCATACTCAAATGCCATTCAATCATATTCATATTGTCCCTTATGAGGGCCTACGAGGCCTTAAACATGCTTTAGAAGGGGTTCGGGACTAAACCGATAACATATAAAATTCTCAAAAAAACTTAGAAACTTTTCAAACATAAAAGGGTCACACGCCCGTGTGAACAGGCCGTGTGCCTCACACGGCTAGTAGACACGCCCGTGTCTTAGGCCGTGTGGAAACAGGGCATACATACTGACTTGCATCACACGACCGAAGACAGGTCTGTGTGCCAGGCCGTGTGAGAACTGGAGGGTATACTTGTAACAGCCCGGTTTATACCCTAGTCGGAATAGTGGTTTCGAGACCACAAATCTGAGTTAAAAAAATATTTTAATATTATTTTCCGTGCTTATAATATGTGAATTGATATGTGTGAAAGTTCTATGTGAAAATTTTAACGTTTGTGTGCTCGATTTGGAAAATGGACCTAAACGCGTAAAATGTAAAAGTTATGTGCTAGAAGTTAAAAGTGTTTAAATGCTATGTCTTGTTAAATGAGAGGTCCTTATGTTGTGATTTGACCATTTAATAATTGAGTGGACAAAGATGGACAACCGTTAAGTGTTTTATTTATGTTTTATTAATGGACATTTTGGTAATTAAAAAAATAATGGTTAATTAAATAAACCAAAACATGATTTTAGTCCATCTATTTTATGAATGTCGAATTTCTAAAGAAAGAAAACACCATTTTTGAGCTCTCATGCATTCGGCACTTGTATCTTTGATCAAAGTAAGTTCTTTGCTCGATTTTTGATGATTTTTATGTTTTTGTGATTGTTGCTTTGAGTACTAGCTATCTCGTACCTTGATTTTTGGAATTGATGATGATTTTGTGAAGTACCATTGTTGAATAATTGAGTTTTGTAATGTTTGATGATGAAAACTAAGTGTTTGATGGTTGATATACATGTTTTGTATAATAATTTTTGATGAAATTTCCTATTAAGGATTAAATTATGAAAATGAGAAATTGAGGGGCTAAAATGTGAAATAAATGAAAGTTATGGGCTGCTAGTAGCATGTGATAAATTCGGCTAGCATGGGTTGCTAAGAAATTTATTGAATTTGTGGTTTTATGCAAAAAGGACTAAATTGATAAAAATATGGAAATTAGGGGGCTGATGTGTAAAATGCCTTAATTATGTGTTGTGGACTAAATTGAGTGAAAATGTGATTGAATGAGTTGAATTTGATATTATATAGATCAAGAAATGAGAAATTCAGACCTAGATCGAGGCAAAAACAAAGTGCTCGATTGATCGATTAATCTCGTCGTTTCTAAGTCCGAGGTAAGTTCGTGTATAATACGTATTGTTAAGTTCGTGTATAATACGTATTGTTTAAACAATGTTCATATGTGATGAAATGAATGGAAATATGATTATGGAGTTTGGTAATGTGAAATGTGAGTTCAAAGATATGTGGCACTAAGTGTGCGTAAATAGAATCGTTACAGTGTTGAATGGCACTAAGTGTGTGAGATAAAGAAAGCACCGGCTATATTATTTGGCACTACATGTGCGATACCAAGACAAATTCGGTTATATGTGATGGCACTAAGTGTGCGAGTTCATCAAACGATTAAAGAGGACCGAATGAATTATGGCATCGAGCATTGATGTGGTAAATGTGATAGATAAATACGTGATGGTACAGGTATGTACAGAACCTAAGTGGTCGATGATATTCTGTATGAGATAGATGGAAGATTATGTGAATGAATGATGAGAAAAGTTGGATTGAGTAGCATTATAAATGCTTGTATATGAACCTATAGATATGGTATGAAAATGAGTAAAAGCCATGGATGAGATTATGTAGTGATGTGAATTGAACTAAGTGTTAGTTAATTTTGCATATTGAATTTGAATTGTTGAGTTAATTGTATTATATTACAAAATTACTAAGCTTTAAAGCTTACTGTGTGAAGTATTTCTCTGTTTTATAGTGGTATTTAAAGCTAGCTCGAGTCCGGGGATCGTCAGCGACTCAATCACACTATCGGACATCTATTTTGGTACCTTTTGAAAGTTGTATTTATGGTATATGGCATGTATAGGCTAGTGAGGTTGTGGAATGCTTTGAGATGTATAAATCTTGCCATGTGATATGGCTTGATAATGGATGAGACTTTGGATTGATTTTGGTATATGTTTTGCTATGTGAAAATGGTGTATGTGATGTGTATATATGGTCTTCTGTGAATGGCCATTATGGTATACTTTAGTGAAATAGAAATGATATGTTTCATACTTGATTAGGTAGTTGAGATGGTAAATGATTTGTATGTTATTTGATGTTGGAATTGATGCTTGTAGGATTTACCCAAAATGGGTGGCAACTTGGCCTTGTAAATGGCCTATAATTGCCCACACAGGTGAGAACACGGGCGTGTGTCTCGACCGTGTCCTTCTATGTCCCAATTAAAAGCAAGTCAAACTTGCACACGGGCCAGACACACGGGTGTGTGATAGGCCGTGTGATTCAAGTCAGTGTTGCACACAGGCCAGACACACGGGCGTGTGACAGGCCGTGTGACCCAAGTCAGTGTTGCACATGGGGTAAGACATGGTCTAAGGCATGGCGTGTGCCCTGTTTTGAAAGAAAAAAATTTAAAGTTTCGTAAAAGTTTTAAATGTGATCGGTTCAGTCCCGAACCACTTCTAAAGCATGTTTAAGGTCTCGTAGACCTTCTAAAGGGGCTTTGTGTTATTGATTAACTATGATATGCTGATTTGTGAGCCATGGTTGTTTAAATGTTATGATTCTACCAGTAATACATCGTAACCCTAGTCCGGCGATGGATGCGGGTTGAGGGTGTTACAATACTGACTTGGGTCACACGGCCAACCACAGGCCCGTGTGTCTAGCCCATGTGCCCTTTGAAGTGGCCACACACCCCCATGTGCTAGGCCGTGTGCCATTGAGGGGGGTATACTAACTTATACCACACGGCCAGTCACACGCCCGTGTGTGAGACCGTGTGGAGTATACTGACTTCACTTCAATTTCAACACTGGGGACACATCAGAACACCCCTAACTCAGAATCGTCGCGCGGACTAGGGTTAAGAGGCATTACCGAATCATCGGAACAATTTACATTCACTTCACGAAACAAAGTCAATCATCAATCAAACACCTTCAATCACAATCATATAGTCCCTTATTGAGGTCTACGAGACCTTATACTCGTGTTAGAAAGAGGTCGGGACTAAACCAAATACTTACGAAAATCTTCAGAAACTTAAACATTTTTCAACACTGCAAAAGTCACACGCCCGTGTAGTTGGGCCGTGTGCTACACACGACTACCAGACACCCTCATGTGTCCAGGCCGTGTCAAAACAGAATATGCATACTGACTTATCCCCACGGCCACTAGACATGCCCGTGTGCCATGGCCGTGTGTTACTAGGCTAGCTACTGACTTGATCACACGGCCACCAAGCACGCCCGTGAGCCTCGGCTATTTGACATGTTCAGACACACCTAGAAGTGATCCTTAAACCACACGGCAGAGACACACGCCCGTTTCTCTTGGCCATGTATGCAAAATAGGCCATTTACAAGGCCAATTTGCCATCCATACAAGGGTCAACTTACAAGCACAATTAAGCATATTTTCTCACATAATTTGGCAACCAAATACATGTCAAATGATCACATACCATCCTGTCCAATCTCATTTCTAATAATGCCAACTTATAAACCAAATTCACAACTAAACACATGCATTACCAAGCATGATTCATCAACAACACCATTAGGTTACAAGAGCATCAATCCATCAATAGGCATACCATTTATAAGAAACTTTCATTGCCACTAAAACATACCAAAGCATACTTCACATACCACATCCACATATGCATAATTCTAACATATATCTAGCCACATCACATGGCTATTTACACATCTCAAATGTATTTCAAAACAACTAGCCTATACATGCCATACTCGAATATACATGTAACAGCCCGGTTTAGACCCTAGTCAGAATAGTGGTTTTGAGACCACAAATTCAAGGTCAGAATAATATTTTAATATTATTTTCTGTGTTTACAGTATGTGATTTAGTCTGTGTGAAATTTCTGTGAAATTTCTGTGTGAAAATTTTATCGATTGTGTGTTTAATTTGCGAAAAGAACTTAATTGTATAAGGTGTAAAAGCTGTGTGCTAATTTTTAAGTGCCAAATTATGGATGGCTTTTTAAGGTGGAGGCCTTATGAGGCAATTAGCCCATTATTAAGTAAGTGGGGTGGTTGATGGACAATTATGCCCTTAGTTTAAATGATTTTATAAATATTTCATTAAGGGCAAATTTGTAAACATGAAATAAGTTAACATTAAAATAAAACAAAAGCTAAAAAGTGTTCATCTTTGTTTCTATCAACCGAAAATAAGAGAAGAAAATAAGGGTTTGAAGCTTCTTCAATTTCGGCAAGCTTGGGCTCAAATTGGTATGTGTTTTCGATTTGATTTTTGATAATTTCTACGTTTTTGTAATCGTTGTTTTGCGCTCTACAAAACCCATGCTTAAATTTTGTGAATTGATGATTTTTATAAAATATGCCATTGATGAAATGGTAAGCTTTGTGATGAGTGTTGGTGTTAAATGAAAGATATGTGTTTATTGAACATGTTTTCTTCTTGAACTTTTGATGAATTTAGCTAATTAGGGCTAAATTGAGAAAATAGCATTTTAAAGGATTAAAATGTAAAATAAATGAAATGTGTGGGCTTGTATGAATATAGTGAGAATTCGGCTAGGCATGGGTGCAAGCTAATTATGTGAATTTGATGATTTTATGAATTAAGGACTAAAGTGTCGAAATGTGAAAATGTGAGGGCTATTTTGTAAAATGCCCTAAATATGTGTGTTTGGACTAAAATGAATGATTTGGTGATTGAATGGATTGAATTTGAATGTGTATAGTCCAAGAAAGGAGAGGTTCGGATCGAGATCGAGGTAAAGATAAAGTGCTCGGTTGATCGACCGTTTTGATAGTTCAACGTCCGAGGTAAGTTCGGACATAATACGAACATTTAGTTATGTTAAATGTTATGAAATGAATGTTATAATGATATTGAAATGTGGATACTATGTGAGAGCTGAGTTTGAGTTATGTGGCACTAAGTGTGCGTATTCGAAAACGTGATCGAGATGATCAGCATTGTGTGTGCGAAATAAAATAAGCTTCGACTTTGTGGTTGGCACTGTGTGTGCGATACCGATTGAAGAGCGGTTTGATATAAATGCACTATGTGTGCGATGATAATTAAGCTTTGGCTAAATATCGGGGCACTAAGTGTGCGATTGAATCAAAGAAGAGACGGAAGTTGATCGAAATGGAAAAGTGAGTATTGAGTAGCAAATGTAATTGACTACTAGGTGTTGACTAAGGTACGCTCGGAACCTATGTGGTTGATGAATCTATGAATGAGATTATGAAATGTTAAATGAGCATTTCAGTTTTGGATGGCATGATATATATATATATATGTATATGTGAAATAATCTATGTGATGATTTGTTTTATTATAATGTATCATGTTACGAACTTACTAAGCTTTGAAAGCTTACTATGTGATTTGTTTCTCTGCTTTGCAGTGTCAGTAAAGCTTGCTCGGATCTAGGAATTGTCAGCATCTCAATCACACTATCGGCGTTCTATTTTGGTACTTTTGGAAAGATGTACATAGTTGAAATATGGCATGTATAGGCTAGTTGTTTTGAATCATATTTGAGATGTGTAAATAGCCATGTGATGTGGCTAGCTAAGTGTTGGTAATGTGCATGAGTGAATATGGTATTTGGTGCATATTTTGATATGGCATGATAGTAATGAATTAGCATATGAATGGTGAGTTCAATGATGAATTAATGCCTTAGTGATTTAGTGAGGTTATGGATGATTTATACCTAGATTTACTTGTAATTTGGTTGTATAAAATGGCATGCTTAGAAATGAGATTCTATGTGATGATATGATGATTGTTGGACATGAAATTGGTTGCCAAATTGTGTGTATAAAGATGCCTAAAAGTGCTTGTAGGATTGACCCATGTGGGTGGCATTTTGGCTTTGCAAATGGCCTATTTTTGCCATACGGTTGTGGCCCACGGGCGTGCCTAGGGACCGTGGGGCTAATTCAGTAGCTAGCCTAATAGCACACGGCCAAGACACACGGGCGTGTCTAGTAGCCGTGTGAGAAAGTCAGTGTATGGTCTAAGAGTACGGCCACGGCACATGGGCGTGCACAGTAACCGTGTTGTTTCAACGGGATCGACCACGCCACGAGATACGGGCGTGCTTGGGGACCGTGGAACTAAGTCGATTTCATCCATGGAGAGGTCACACGGGTGTGTTTAGCAGCCGTGGGAGGCACACGGCCTACCCCCACGGGCGTGTATCCCCCGAAACCTAGAAAAGTTTTTAAATTTCGAAAAGTTTCTATATGTGTTTCGGTTTAGTCCCGACCCCTCCCTAGCATGTGTTTAAGGTCTTGTACGCCTTAAAAAGGGACTAATTGTTTATGTTTGATGTATTATGATGATGATTAACTTTGTGTCGTAAATGGGTTGTGAAATGATTTTATTGTCCAGTAATGCCTCTTAACCCTATTCCGGCGATGGTTTCGGGTTAGGGGTGTTACATTTTATTGGTATCAGAGCCACTGTTTAGTTGATTCTCGGACTAACATAGCGAGTGTGAGTCTAGCTATACATGCCATATATGAAATTGCGATAGTGTGATGAATTCTAACAGTTGAAAATGTGTTTTCATATAGTAATGGATCCCGATCGAGCAGTTGCTGACGATGTAGAAAGCAATGCCCCTACTCCCGCTCAAGGGACAGCACTGGCCACATCTAGGCCGAATGATAGTAGTGAAGGAGGAGAGGCTAAGCAGGCCTTCTTCCGAATGATGAGCGAGTGGTTTATGAAGTTCGTTCGAACGAATCCGGTTGCTCCACAACCTCTACCCCCACAAGTACCTGTTGTGCCACAAGTTGTAGATCCGATCATATTGAATAAACCACCTATAGACAAGATTCGAAAATATGGGGCCGAGGAGTTTAGGGCCACATCTGATAACGATGCTGAGCGAGCTGAGTTTCGGCTTGAGAATACAATCAGAGTATTCGATGAGATGTCATTGAACCCTGATGAGTGTATTAAGTGTGCAGTTTCCTTGTTGAGAGACACGACTTATAACTGGTGGAAAACATTGATATCTGTGGTTTCGAGAGAGAGAATCACTTGGGACTTCTTTCAAGTTGAGTTCAGAAAGAAGTATATCAGTCAACGCTTCATTGATCAGAAACGTAAAGAGTTTCTAGAATTTAAACGAGGTCGTTTATGCATTCTCGCGAGTCTGACGGGAATTCGTAAACCCGAGTCAATACGCGAGGGAATGTGTTTCAACCGAAGCTACTATGTGCAAGCGTTTCATAGAGGGATTGAATGAAGACATTAAATTGTTGGTTGGGATACTTGATATAAATGAATTTGTTATGTTAGTCGAAAGAGCATGCAAAGGCGAGGAGCTCGATAAAGAAAAGAAGAAAGGCGATTACGAGGCTCGTGATGAAAGGAAGAGATCGATGAATAAGTTCTCTCAACCTTCGATGAAGAGATTGAGAGATGCAAGCAACCGATCAAATGCTTCGTTTGGGCATCCGAATAGAGATCGCGCAAGACTAAGTGTTGGTCCGAGAATTCAAGCTCCAATGGAATCAAGTGTCGATAGTGCCAAAAGTAATAAACACGAGTGTAAGCGGTGTGGAAGGCGACATGTGGAAGAATTTGGGGCAAGTATAACAATAGAGTTTGTTATAAATGTGGATCGAGAGATCATTTTATTCGAGATTGCCCAAAGATGGTCGAAGAGGAAAATGTTGAGAATGAAAGACCGAGTAATGTAAATTGGCTAGAGGTAGACCACCCGAAACACCAAAAATGTGAGTGGAAGCTAAAGGGGACTCACGACACATTTGTGAGATTAGAAGCGAGCACTGCCCGAGCCTATGCTATACGTCTTGCGAGAGGAAGCATCATCTCGAGGCGTCATCACCGGTACTTTCACTTTATTTGATCATCGATGTCATTGCATTGATAGATCCGGGATCAACTCATTCCTATGTGTGTATAAACTTAGTATTGAATAAGAATCTACCGTTGAGTCTCTTGAATTTGTGGTTAGAGTGTCGAACCCCTTAGGCAAGTGTGTTTTGGTGGATAAGGTGTGCAAGAATTGTCCATTGATGTTTGGATGTTTGTTTCGGTTAATTTGATGTTACTACCATTCGATGAGTTTGACATAATTGCAGGTATGGATTGGCTTACTCTGCATAATGCCATCGTGAATTGTAAAAGAAAGAGTATTGAGTTGAAAAGTCGAATGGTGAGCTAGTTCGAATAGAATCCAATGATATGAAAGGATTACCGGTTTGTTGTATCTGCGATGAAAGCTATGAACTATGTGAAAAGGGGTTGTGAAGCTTATTTGACGTACGTGATTGATACAAAAGTGTCGGAAAAGAAAGTTGAATCTGTGCCTGTGGTATGTGAGTTTCCAGATGTGTTTCCTGAAGATTTACCAGGATTACCTCCAATTCGGGAAGTCGAGTTTGGTATTAAATTAGTGCCGGGGACCACTTCCATTTCTATAGCTCCGTATAGAATGGCACCAACAGAATTGAAAGAGTTAAAGTCGCAGTTGCAAGAATTAACTGATAGAGGATTTGCACGACTGAGTTTCTCACCTTGGGGAGCTCATGTGTTATTTGTGAAAAAGAAAGATGAAACTATGAGAATGTGTATTGATTATCGACAATTGAATAAAGTGACAATAAAGAACAAATATACGTTGCCTCGTATTGATGATTTGTTTGATCAGCTGAAGGGAGCTAAAGTGTTTTCAAAGATAGACTTGAGATCTGGTTACTATCAGTTAAGAGTTAAAGAATCTGATGTGCTGAAGATCGCTTTCAGAACGAGGTATGGACATTATGAATTCTTAGTGATGCCTTTCGGACTAACAAATACACCTGCAGTGTTTATGGATCTGATGAATCGGATATTCAGATCGTATTTGGATCGCTTTTCATTGATGATATTTTGATCTATTCGTGTGATGAGACGCAGCATGCCGAGCATTTGAGAACTGTGCTACAAACTCTGCGTGAGAAATAGTTGTATGCTAAGTTTAGTAAATGTGAATTTTGGTTGCGTGAAGTTGGTTTTCTGGGGCATATTGTGTCAGCTACCGGGATACGAGTTGATCTTAGTAAAATCTCTGCTATTTTGGAGTGGAAGCCTCCGAGAAATGTGTCTGAAGTCTGTAGTTTTCTGGGACTAGCGAGATATTATAGACGATTTGTGAAAGGCTTCTCGATGATTTTGACCCCATTGACAAAATTGTTACAGAAGGATGTTAGATTCGAGTGGTCAGAAAAGTGCCAACAAAGTTTTGAACATTTGAAAGTGTTGTTAACGGAAGCACCAGTGTTGATCCAGCTCAAATCAGGCAAAGAGTTCATAGTTTCTGATGATGCATCATTGAATGGTTTGGGTTTGTTGTCTTTGATGCAAGAAGGGAAGGTCATTGCTTACGCTTCGAGACAGTTAAAACCGCATGAAAAGAACTACCCAACGCATGACCTTGAATTGGCTGGAATCGTGTTCGCATTGAAGATTTGGCGTCACTATCTGTTTGGGGAAAATGTCACATCTATACTGATCATAAGAGCTTAAAGTATTTGATGACTCAAAAAATTTGAATTTGTGAGAGAAGATGGTTAGAATTGTTGAAAGACTATGAACTTGTGATAGATTATCACTCGGGTAAAGCTAATGTTGTAGCCGATGCTTTGAGTCGAAATCGTTATATGCTTTTGCGAGCTATGAGTACTCAAATAGATCCGTGTGATGATAGTGCGATTATAAAGTGAGTTGAAAGTTAAGCCGATGTTAAATCAAAGCAGATTTGTGATGCCTAGAAAAGGGATGTTGAAATGATGGCTAAACGACTGCGTGTGAATCAAATCTTTGAATCGAATTTCGAGTTGGTAGTGATGATTGTTTGAGATTTAGAGATCGAATTTGTGTTCGAGAAATTCAAAGTTGATTTCGATGATTTTGAATGAAGCTCACAATAGTTATTTAACTGTTCATCCGGGGAGTACAAAGATGTATAATGATTTGAAAGCAGTTCTATTAGTGGCATGGCATGAAAAGAGACATCTCGACTTTGTGTCGAAATGTTTAATTTGTGACAAGTCAAATTTGAACATCAAGTTAAAATCTCAGGTTTGTTACAACGGATTATGATTCTGAGTGGAAATGGGAGAGAATTATGATGGACTTCGTGTCGGGTTTGCCCTTATCTCCGAGTAAGAAAGATGCAATCTGGGTGATAGTGGACAGATTGACGAAATCAGCTCATTTCGTTTTGGTGAGAACCGATTCTTCTTTAGATAAGTTAGCTGAACTATATATCGATGAGATTTTGAGATTGCACGGAGTACCATTATCTATAGTGTCTGACAGAGATCCGAGATTTACCTCGCAATTTCGGAAGAAATTACAAGATGCTTTAGGCACTAAATTGCATTTTAGTACTGCTTTTCATCCGCAAATAGATGGTCAATCCGAACGAATCATTCAGATTCTTGAAGACATGTTGAGATGTTGCATACTTGAATTTGAAAGTACATGGGAAAAGCATTTATCATTGATTGAGTTTGCGTATAACAATAGTTTTCAATTCAGCATTAAAATGGCACCATATGAGGCTCTTTATGATCGAAAGTGTAGAACTCCATTGTATTGGACTGAGTTGAGTGAGAATAAGATTCACGGGGTTGATCTAATAAAAGAGACTGAACAGAAAGTGAAAGTAATTTGTGACAATTTGAAAGCAGCCTCAGATAGTCAGAAATCTTATGCGGATTTGAAACGAAAAGATATTTAATTTGAAATTGGTGATAAAGTGTTTCTGAAAGTGTCTCCGTGGAAGAAAATACTTCGATTTGGCCGAAAGGGCAAGTTGAGTCCGAGGTTCATCGGACCATATG
The DNA here is from genome assembly GCA_025698515.1 of Gossypium sturtianum. Taxonomy (NCBI): domain Eukaryota; kingdom Viridiplantae; phylum Streptophyta; class Magnoliopsida; order Malvales; family Malvaceae; genus Gossypium; species Gossypium sturtianum. The sequence goes on from CM046947.1 coordinate 76,261,938, forward strand.
AGATTATTGAACGAGTTGGGCCGGTTGCTTATAGATAGAGATTGCCATCTGAGTTAGAAAAGATTCATAACGTGTTTCATGTATCAATGCTTCGACGGTACAGATCAGACCCGTCTCATGTGATTGCTCCTACTGCAATTGAGATTCAGTCAAACTTGTCGTATAGTGAGGAACCGATCCGAATTTTGGCACGAGAGATTAAAGAGTTGAGAAATAAAAGAATTTTTTTAGTGAAAGTATTAGGGCATAAACACGGTGTTGAAGAGGCTACGTGGGAGCCTGAGATCATTATGAGAGAGCAATATCCACACCTATTCACTGGTAAGATTTTCGGGGACGAAAATCCCTAAGGGGGGAGAGTTGTAACAGCCCGGTTTAGACCCTAGTCGGAATAGTGGTTTTGACACCACAAATTTGAGGTCGGAATAATATTTTAATATTATTTTTACGTGTTTTCTGATATGTGATTTAGTGCGTGTGAAATTTACGTGTGAAAATTTTATCGATTGTGTGTTTAATTTTGCGAAAAAACTTAATTGTATAAGGTGTAAAAGCTGTGTGCTGATTTTTAAGTGCCAAATTGTGGATGGCTTTTTAAGGTGGAGGCCTTATGAGGCAATTAGCCCATTATTAAGTAAGTGGGGTGGTTGATGGACAATTATGCCCTTAGTTTAAATGATTTTATAAATATTTCATTAAGGGCAAATTTGTAAACATGAAATAAGTTAACATTAAAATAAAACAAAAGCTAAAAAGTGTTCATCTTTGTTTCTATCAACCGAAAATAAGAGAAGAAAATAAGGGTTTGAAGCTTCTTCAATTTCGGCAAGCTTGGGCTCAAATTGGTATGTGTTTTCAATTCGATTTTTGATAATTTCTACATTTTTGTAATCGTTGCTTTGCGCTCTACAAAACCCATGCTTAAATTTTGTGAATTGATTATTTTTATAAAATGTGCCATTGATGAAATGGTAAGCTTTGTGATGAGTGTTGGTTTTAAATGAAAGATATGTGTTTATTGAACATGTTTTATTCTTGAACTTTTGATGAATTTAGCTAATTAGGGCTAAATTGAGAAAATAGCATTTTAAAGGATTAAAATGTGAAATAAATGAAATGTGTGGGCTTGTATGAATATAGTGAGAATTCGGCTAGGCATGGGTGCAAGCTAATTATGTGAATTTGATGATTTTATGAATTAAGGACTAAAGTGTCAAAATGTGAAAATGTGAGGGCTATTTTGTAAAATGCCCTAAATATGTGTGTTTGGACTAAAATGAATGATTTGGTGATTGAATGGATTGAATTTGAATGTGTAGAGACCAAGAAAGGAGAGGTTCGGATCGAGATCGAGGCAAAGATAAAGTGCTCGATTGACCAACCGTTTCGATAGTTCAATGTCCGAGGTAAGTTCGGACATAATACGAACATTTAGTTATGTTAAATGTTATGAAATGAATGTTATAATGATATTGAAATGTGGATGCTATGTGAGAGTTGAGTTTGAGTTATGTGGCACTAAGTGTGCGTATTCGAAAACGTGATCGAGATGATCAGCACTGTGTGTGCGAAATAAAATAAGCTTCAACTTTGTGGTTGGCACTGTGTGTGCGATACCGATTGAAGAGCGGTTTGATATAAATGCACTATGTGTGCGATGATAATTAAGCTTTGGCTAAATATTGGGGCACTAAGTGTGCGATTGAATCAAAGAAGAGACGAAAGTTGATCAAAAGGGAAAAGTGAGTATTGAGTAGCAAATGTAATTGACTACTAGGTGTTGACTAAAGATGCGCTTTCGGAACCTATGTGGTTGATGAATCTATGAATGAGATTATGAAATGTTAAATGAGCATTTCAGTTTTGGATGGCATGATATATATATGTATATGTGAAATAATCTATGTGATAATTTGTTTTATTATAATGTATCGTGTTACGAACTTACTAAGCTTTGAAAGCTTACTGTGTGATTTGTTTCTCTGCTTTGCAGTGTCAGTAAAGCTTGCTCGGATTCGGAAATCGTCAGCATCTCATTCACACTATCGGCATTCTATTTTGGTACTTTTGGAAAGATGTACATAGTTGAAATATGGCATGTATAGGCTAGTTGTTTTGAATCATATTTGAGATGTGTAAATAGCCATGTGATGTGGCTAGCTAAGTGTTGGTAATGTGCATGAGTAAATATGGTATTTGGTGCATATTTTGATATGGCATGATAGTAATGAATTAGCATATGAATGGTGAGTTCAATGATGAATTAATGCCTTAGTGATTTAGTGAGGTTATGGATGATTTATACCTAGATTTACTTGTAATTTGGTTGTATAAAATGGCATGCTTAGAAATGAGATTCTATGTAATGATATGATGATTGTTGGACATGAAATTGGTTGCCAAATTGTGTGTATAAAGATGCCTAAAAGTGCTTGTAGGATTGACCCATGTGGGTGGCATTTTGGCTTTGCAAATGGCCTATTTTTGCCACATGGTTGTGGCCCACGGGCGTGCCTAGGGACCGTGGGGCTAAGTCAATAGCTAGCCTAATAGCACACGGCCAAGACACACGGGCATGTCTAGTAGCCGTGTGAGAAAGTCAGTATATGGTCTAAGAGTACACGGCCACGGCACACGGATGTGCCTGGTAACCGTGTTGTTTCAACAGGATCGACCACGGCCACAGTACACGGGCGTGCTTGGGGGCCGTGGAACTAAGTCAGTTTCGTCCACGGAGAGGTCACACGGGTGTGTTTAGCAGCCGTGGGAGGCACACGGCCTACCCCCATGGGCGTGTATCCCCTGAAACCTAGAAAAGTTTTTAAATTTCGAAAAGTTTATGTATGTGTTTTGGTTTAGTCCCGACCCCTCCCTAGCATGTGTTTAAGGTCTTATACGCCTTAAAAAGGGACTAATTGTTTATGTTTGATGTATTATGATGATGATTGACTTTGTGTCGTAAATGGGTTGTGAAATGATTCTATTGTCCAGTAATGCCTCTTAACCCTATTCCGACGACGGTTTCGGGTTAGGGGTGTTACAATACACATCTTCAAAAGTACCGAAATAGATTGCCGATAGTGTGATAGAGACGCTGACGATCCCCGGATCTGAGCTAGCTTTACTGACACTATAAAACAGAGAAACAATCATACAGTAAGCTTTCAAAAGCTTAGTATGTTCGTAACAAAATACATTAACCAAAACAAATCATCACATAGATTATTTCACAATCCCATATCTCATATTATCTAAAACTAATATGTTCAATTAACCTTCCATAACCTCATTCATAGTTTCATCAACCACATAGGTTCTGAACGTACCTTAGCCAACACTTATTTGTTGATTACATATGCTACACATTACTCACTATTTCGTTTCGATTAACTTTCATTCCTTCTTTGGTTTAATCACACACTTAGTGCCCAAATAGTTAGCCGAAGCTTATTTAACATCACACACATAGTGCATCCATATCAAACCGATCTTAAATCAGTATCGCACACACAGTGCCAACCACAAAGCCGAAGCTTATATTATTTCGCACACACAGTGCTAATCATCTCGGTCACATTTCCGAATACGCACACTTAGTGCCACATAACTTGAACCTCACATAACAATCACAATTCAATAATATTATATCATTCATCTCATAGCATTAAACATATTTAAACACACGTATTATGTTCGAACTTACCTCGGACGTCGAAATACCGAAACGGTCGATTAATCGAGCACTTTGTCTTTGCCTCGATCTCGATCCAAAACTCTCCTTTATTGGTCTATACACATTAAAATTCAATCCATTCAATTACCAATTCATTCAATTTAGTCCACACACACTTATTTAGGGCATTTTACAAAATAGCCCTCACATTTTCACATTCCGACACTTTAGTCCCTAATTCATCAAATCACCAAATACACATAATTCGCTTGTACCCATGCCTAGCCGAATTCTCACTATACCCATACAAGCCCAAATATTTCATTTATTGCACATTTTAGTCCTTCAAAATGCTATTTTCATAATTTAGCCCTAATTAGCTAAATTCATCAAAAATTCAAGAACAAAACATGTTCATTAAACACATATCTTTCATTTAACACCAATACTCATCCCAAAGCTTACCATTTCATCAATGACACATCTCATAAACATCATCAATTCTCAAAATTACAACATGGGTTTCAAAGTTTACGAAGCAACGATTGCAAAAACGTAGAAATTATCAAAAACCGAAGTCAAACATACCTTGAATCAAGCTTGTTCTTAGCCGAAACCTAGATGTTCTTCTTTCTTCTTTTTCTTTGCTAATTTTCGGCACTAAAGATGATAACTAAGCTATTTTCATGCTTTTGTTTGATTATTAATCATATCATTTATCTATTTACTATATTAACCTTATATAATAAAATTATAAAATATATTTTTCAAGGTCATTATTGACCATAACCGTCCACTATCAATAGAAATGGGCAAGTTGCCTTTTAAGGACTTCACATTATAAAGACATCAACACTTAGGCATTCAACAATTAGCACACAACATTTTACACTTTATGCTATTAAGTTTTTTCTCACAATTCGACACACAGTCGATCAAATTTTCACACCAAATTTTCACACAGGCTATATCACATATAATCAACACCAAAAATAACATTAAAATATTATTCCGACCTCAAATTTGTGATCTCGAAACCACTGTTCCAACTAGGGTCTAAATCGAGCTGTTACACACACGACCGTGTAGTATGACCGTGTGTCGCACACGGCTGAAACACACGCCCGTGTCTCTGCCCGTGTGGACAAAAATAGGCCATTTGCAAAGCCAATTTGCCACCCTTTTTACACATACCTAAACAAGCTCAAATGGCATCATTTTAAGACACAAATATGCAGCCAAAAGTCATCAACCAATACACAAACATACCTAATCCATTTCAACCATTTCAATACACAATTTCATATCATTTACCTATTCAAATACCAAACAATTTAACTTGCTTTTCTAAGCATAATTCACATTGTATAATTTATTTGGCAAAGCTAATCCAAACATTCATAACCACCTCAATCCCATTCATCCATTATAGGTCTATTACCAAACATTAAAAGTAGATCAATTTGCATATTCATAAGCATCATCAAGTTCATCATTTTATGCCAACACAAATGGCCAAATTACACATTCTTCAAACATACCAAAATGACTCAAGCCTATACATGCCATATACAATATATACATAGCTTCAAAAGTACAAAAATAGATGATCGATAGTGCGATGAAGTCTCTGACAATCTCTGGATCCAAACTAGCTTCGTAGAACTATAAAACATCAAAACAATTACACACAGTAAGCTATAAGCTTAGTAAATTCGTATGTGAACATGAAATAATCACAACATTCATATAACAATTCAAAATAGATAATATCATTAACATTGATAGCATCAATTCATGACTTAACATAAAACTTATTATGTCCTCATTCGTGTGTTCTCAACTTCATCTATCTCAATACTTGAATAATTTTTCGTACATACCTGTACCGATACATTTCTATTCTCATCAATACTCTTATCAAACCACTCCGATTTACAAATGCTTTCGATACAAATTCGTTAATTTTTTCGATGCCATAGTCAAACTATGGTCTTTCGCATACATTGCCAAGGCCTTGCCGTGGTCTTTCATTCATACGCCATAACCCGGTTATGGTCTTATTATTTGGTTGCCATAGCCTGGCTATGGTCTTATTCGGAAACTTGCCTTACTCAACTCGTACATTTGATTTAGTATCTCAACATTCATTCAATAGAATAAATACTATCTCAATTTCATCCATTCAGTAAATAGATACACATTGAAGTTCAATTATTCGAACTTACCTTGTATTCGGAATTAACGGATCAGATCGACTATTCGACAACCTTGCTTTTCCCCCGATCTAAATCCGAATTCTTTCTTTCTTGATCTATATGAATTCAAAATTGACTTATTCAATCATATACTCTTTCAATTTAGTCCAAGACATACATTTAGGCATATTTGCATGTTAGCCCTTAAACTTTCACACTTTTAACAATTTAGTCCCTATTTCACAAATACACAAAATTCACATAATTTCATTACACTCTAGCTTAGCCAAATTACCTATAGGTCCCTAGCAGCCCATAAATTTCATTTATTTCACATTTCAACCCCTTAATTTACATATTTCACAATTTAATCCCTTTTTGACATTTTTGTCAAAAATCACTTTACAAAATATATAAAACTATCATCATGCTTTCATATTCTATCATCAATCATCAAATTACTCAAGTATTCAACAATGGCAACTCTCAAAATCTTTAACAATTTCAAAATCTAAGGTACGGGCTAGCTAGATTTCAAAGCAACGATAAAAAAAACATAGAAATCATCAAAAATCGAGCTCAAACCGTACCTTAATCAAGCTTAATGTGTGCCGAACCCTAGTACATCTTCTTTGGCTTCTTTTTCTTTTGATAATCGGTTAAGATGAAGAAAAATAATGATAATATAGCTTTTGTTTTATTTATTATAACTTAATAACTAATTTACCATAATATCCTTTAATATAAACCATTAAAAATCATTTATGCATGGCCATCTTTGTCCACTCACCCTTTTAATGGTCTATTTACAACATAAGGACCTTAACATTAATAAGCCATAGCAATTAAACACCTTTAGCAAGTAGAATGCAAATTTTACATTTTACGCGATTAAGTCCTTTTTCTCAAAGTGAGCAATTAAATGATAAAATAATATTAAAATAATATTAAAATAACTTTATGATATCAAATTTGTGGTTTTGAAACCACTGTTCCGATTTAGCTAAAATCGGGTTGTTACATTAAATTGCATTAGGGATCATCCTGCATTTAGATAATTCAATTTAGCCTAATCATCATCACTCAAAATATTTTTATCACCAAATTGTTAACTTTAATTTTAAATTACTTGATTAACATACACAATCCATGTGGAGACGATAACTCTTTTACTTACTTTATTACTTGATAACGATTGTGTACACTTGCACAAACCTGAGCATTACACACATCACCAATGTCAAGACATTAAGCCCATAATAGCCAAACCAATTGAGATTTTGGAAGGGCAACTAGTGGAATTTTTGGTCAACCTTAACTTTTTTGGAACTATTATTCCAAACAAACTTGTAATTGATGGTTTATTATGGCTTCAAATATAAGTATCACATTCTATAAGCCATTTTGAGAGACTACGTAGATTTTGAAGCCGATAGTTTTAGAGTTAAATTATAGCAATAGTATAGGGACTAGTTAGGAGGAATTTTTACGTTAGTATTCTCGCAAAATCTCCTTATTTTCTTTATAGTTTTCATCTCAATTGAAGAAATTGAATATTGGGCTTTCAACATTTGATCTTCATTGAATTTTATTGAAGATCAAATTCAAGAAATTCTCCATTTTCATTGAGAAATTATAAACTTTTCTTTATTTTCATCTTTTGATTTAATTTTATTGAATTGAATTGCATGAAATTGATTTTGATATTTGATGTTTCCATGAATCTGTTCTAAATTTCTTGGGTGGTTGGTTAATTTGATTGTAAGCATGTGATTTTATGCTTAATTATTCAATCGAATAATTTGGACTAAATTGAATAAATTGTAAAACTTAGAATTGACAACTCTATGTGGAAATTTAGATAGGTGAGACTGAAAGGATAATCTATCAAGTAAAAATTGATTTAGTTTGGCTTAATTGAGTGATATCGAGAGGAGAATTTGATTAAGTTCTTCATTTAATTAAATTGAGGCTGAAGGTAAAATTAGTTAAGTGATGAAATTGTTAGTTGAGTTCTTTAAGTGTAATTTCATTGGTTACATGAAGATTAACAAATCACCATTGTTGTCAATGTTTTTTTTTTGTCGATTGAAAGTTTTTATAATTTGTGTACTAACTAATTGCTTTAGTAGCTCGATAGACCTCCTTGTGCATGCTATTTTTGTTCATTGTCATAAATTGCACAATCTCCTTTGGGTTCAGTCCTCACAACACTTTCGGTGTTCCAGTGTAACACAATTTTCTTACAATTTGACTAGTACATTTGCAATACAAGCCATCGATTCTTTTGATTCCTTTTTGTTTTTTTAGCACGCGTACACTGGTGGTCAAGTACTTACCTATTTTTACCTAAATATCACTTACTTTGCTTCACTTTTTTCTTTTTTAACATTTGTCAAATCCGTTCCTTACCTACTAAATATTTATACTACAAATCACTTTTCCATGTTTTTACTTCAACTAAGTGTAAAATCCATGAAAGAACACTTAAATTGTTACCTTGTGACTTCGATTTCTCACATTTCTCTTAACTTTCTCTCACTTCCAACTTCAAGTCTCTTGATTCCAAGATGATATATGAGCTCACTAAAGTCTCAACTTCACATTTTTCTCTTTAGTTGCTATTGAAATCTTAAGGTTTTGAGTTCAAAAGTTTAAATTTGATGGAAAATTTCCAAATTGAAAGAAAAATGAAAGTTTCTCTCTTTTTCTTTTTCTCTTACACATTGGAAGCATGGGAAATATGAAGATTTTCTTCACATTTCCTTGATAATTATTTAATAATAAATAATAAAAATATCCAACATCATAATTTCAATCTAAGGACTTATATTTCATCTCATTTTCCAACAAGATCCAATGGCCACTATATTGTCAACAACTCCATAAATTAAAAATAATGAATATAATTATTTTTTATCCATTGGCTCATATCAAATCCTTCATCACTAAGCAAATTTAACGGCTAAAATTTAATTCACTTGTCCAATGGCATGTTAATAATTTTACCAAAAATTATCTCACTTGCAAAATGATCATTTTGCCCATGATATTTTTTAATATTTACAATTGTGTCATTCACATTTTTGGAAAATTTGCAAATTTGGTACCTCAACTTTTCCAAATTTTTAATTTAACCTCTTAACTTTTGAATATTTATAATTTAACCATACTCCTTTTCACACTTTTACAATTTAGTCTATACCTCAAATTAATAGCTCACAATATCGTATTTGTTTCAACTTTCTCCGATATTCGATACCCTTTTCTACTATCACTGATATATCATATTTCATTTACACAAGAAATCCACTATGTGTATTTTTCACGGGGCTAGAACGATCCTCGACCCGTGACCTATTATCGGTATAACACCACTTATATGTTATAGTGATTTTAAGGTCAATACATACTCTACCGACTTTTCAGAATTTGGAATATTGGAGATTTTGGCTAAATTCTCAATTGATGTTTTCTCTATCTTAATACGAAGTATGGTGTGAGAAGGAGAGGAGTTTTCCAGATTTTTCCCACGTCAAAAGCCTTAGTGAATGATAAATTTCTATCTTTTGGTATACTAACCACTTAAATACTCCCAACTTAAGCCATTTCACAAATTAGTCCTTAAAACTCAATTTTCTCATATTCTCCCCTTCTTTTGATTCAATCCATGCAAAAATAAAACCCACAAGTTCCCAACAATAAATTTAATATTTCTAATGTAAAATTCAATTGGGAAAAATTTATTTCCTAATTCATTGCATAATAGAATCAGAATTTCATGAAATTCAATATAAAAATTTTTGGGGTGTTACCTAATCTTATAGGTTTCAATCTTTCCTTCTGCATTCCTTTTTTTCCTTTTAGATCCACTCACATCTTATGAGTTTTATCCCATGCGGTCAGTCTACAAATTCTCATACTGTTGGGTTTGAAGAATCCATTTCAACATCCAGAGCTACTTTCAAGAGCTTGGAATTAACATCTTGCATAACACTGCCATATGTGAGCAGATCTTAATCTTCACATTTGACTATTTCTGTGTTGTAAACACTACCGTCATACATGAAGAACTCTAATTTCCTAAACACTCTTCCATTACGACGAAGACTCATATGTTGTTGACATGAAACATGGTAAAAAAAAATGAAAATGTTAAAACCAAGCATAGAAATTTGAAAAGATGAAGGAAATGAGTTGAAAATCATGATTAACTTTTTGAAATTGTTTGATTCAAATTAAGAATTGAATTTGAAGAATGAATGAGAGTAGAATGAAGAGAATGTTGAGAGAATTTTAATCTATTAGTTTTGCAATGGAGTTGTAATATGAAGGGTTGAGTAATGGTTCCCTGCATTGGTTTTTATTAAATGGTTTATTTTCTACAGTACCCTTAGGCTAATAACCATTTTAAGACCTCACCCTTTTCCAATTAAATTCCTCGCTCTTAAGTCATTTGCCTCTCAAATTTTTCTTTCATTACAAAATAGTCCATTACTTAAATTATAATTTTCTTAATATTAACTAAATTAAGACTAATTACTAATTTTTATCCTCTCTTAATGAATTATAAAACCAACTTGATACTCGTTTCAAGAACATCTCGGTTTAACTTCCCGAAACAGTTTGATTTATCGTTCTGACTAGGGGTGAACAAAATTCAATCCGATTCAAAAAACTCGATAGAAAATTCAAATTTTGAACTAAACAATTTGAGTTATCCGAGTTATTCGGATCAACTCGAATAAAAAATCAAAATTTTTGGTTTAACTCGAATATGAATTACACAATTTGAGTTATCCGAAAATTTGAATAAGAAAAGGCAAAACTATATCGTATTGATAAATGTTTACCTTTTCTAAAGTTAAAAGTCAAACCATTAAGTTAAAAGGTAAAACTACGTCATTTTGATAAATGTTTACTCATTAAGTTAAAAGGCAAAATCATTATATTTTTTATGTAATTAAATAATCTTGTACTTCGTCTACTAGTTAAATAATCGGTCTATATAAACGCAACATTGAATATAAATAATAGGATTCGTTAATTTGACTTGATTTGACTAGAATTTTTTTGTCTCGATTTAAAAAAAATTCAAATTAAGTTCAGTTATTAAAATAAAATTTCTCAAATTGCTTAACTTGAATTTTTTTACTCAAATCCGATCGTATACTCACCCTTAATTCTGACATAAAATTGAGTCTTTTGATAATGGAAAATTTCACCGTTATACCAATTATTGCAGTCCCTATCTACTACTATTCTTGTGGTTTAAATTCACAATTGTTTTTCTTCCGATAATGATGGCGACAAATGGCGCTACGGCAAAACAACAACCACTAATACCACTATTCCAACACTTTGCGAATCCCTGACCATATATTATTACTGCCTTTGTCGGAAGTGGGCATAACATTTTTGTTTTCAATACATATTTAAGTATTTTTATTTAACATTGTATGGCATTTGGCTTATCATATTTTTTCCATATTTTTTTTTGAAATAAACTAGCCTTTATTAAAATCAAACAAAAGGGAAGAAAAAAAAAAAAAAAAAACTAAATTAGTAAACAGAAGCCCATAAAAACAAACAAGTCCAGTCCTAAATTGTAAAAAATGAACCCAATCCCTAAACAAATAATTATCCTACAAAAAAACCTTAAAAACTACCCGCAGCCAGTCTTTTTTTTTTTTTTTTTGACAATCCACTTTCTCCTCTAATCATTTCTCCATTCCAGATTCCAGAAAGCTCCGTCAACAAACCAAATCAACCTCTAGTTCAGGCATCCCTATCATGAGTGAATTTACTCGCTAACTAGTTGCTCTGGTGTTGAGAAACTTTGATCTAGAATACCTTAACACAAATTACTTTTCTGATTCTCAAATTGTCAAAGAACTCATTTCAAAACATTCCGTTTTGAACTATTTCATAACAGAACCACGTTGCTTCCTCATTCCTATCCCAAGCCCGTCAGATATTTGTTCTTCCGCCTCGCTTATCCTCCTCGACAGCCTGGGCTGCAGATCTGGAGAAACCGTTCACCAAATAAGTGTTCCCTTCTTCACTTAGTCCTTCTTTTGCCAAAATATGTGCTACTATGTTCATATGTCTCCCTACATGCTTAAATCTACAAATAATAAAGTTACATTTTAATTTTTTAGCATATAAAATGTAAGACCTTATTTTAGATTTGTCATCATCCCCGCTTAGTATCTTCTTAATAACTGATAACGCGTCTCTTTTGACATCAACTCTTAAAAAAACTTGACTCTGCCCTGAACCTAACCGCTTGAACACAAACAAGAGCCTCTGCAGCAAACGCCGATGGTATGTATCTGTTATTATAAACTTTTGTTTTTAAAACTTGACCACTAGAGTTTCTGATCACAATTCATGTGCATGACTTCTTTTGTTGCTTATCAAATGCAGCATCAAAATTTATTTTTACATTTGTGTCCTCCGGTGGTCCCCAGTTTTCATTCACCAATTTGCTAATAGGTAATCTCTTATTAACCCCATCCACCTCTCGCAAATAGTCAATAATGAAATGAATCAGATCAGCACTTTTTTGCACCTTCCTTTCATGAATAAATTTATTCCTGCCAGTCTACAAGGCCCATATTGCACATATTATAGTCCTAATTTTTTGGTTTGACTCTTTTTCAAATAGCTTCTGAATCCAATCCTTATACTGTAGTTGATTTTGCTCTAGGGACCACCCGATTCCTAGTCTGGCCCAAACATCATTTGCAAACAGACAACCTCTGAACACATGCTATGTTGTCTCCTCACTCCTTAGGCATCTTGGATAGTTTACTGAGCTTATCAATCTACGGTGGTATAGATTAGTTTGAGTAGGTAGAAAATTAGTAAAGAGTTTTCCATACCAAGATTTTTTTCGGGTAATTCCACAAGTCATAGCTTTTTGTACATATGTTTGTAGTCGTTTTGTAACAGTCTGTTTTTAGTTAAATCAGAACAGTAGTTTCGGGATCTAAAGTCAAAATAATTATTTTATTATTATTTTAATGTTTACAGTATAATAGAATAATTGTGTGAAAAAATCGTTAAGAAATTTTATTGTTTAAGTGGTCAATTTGATAAAAAGGACTAAATTGCGTAAAGTGCAAAAGTGATATTCTATTAGCTAAAGGTATTATATGGTTATGAAATTAATTAGTAAAGGTCCTTATGTAGTGAATAATCCATTAATTTACTTAGTGGACACTTTTGGACATTAAATGGATGATATTAATGGTTTTTCACTAAGGTTAAATTAGTAATTTGGATATTAAGGTTAATTAAATAATAATAAAACAAACAAAATTTTTATGCATTCATCTTCCTTAGTCGAATATTTGAAGAGAAGAAAAGCTATTTTAGGGTTCAACATTCGGCACTTATAAATCCATGCAATTAGGTATGATTTTTTGTCCCGTTTTTAATGATTTCTATATTTTTGAGATCGTTGCAGCTTAATTTAGCTAGCTCAGGGACTATTTTGCAAAACTGTTAAAGGTTTAGGGTTTTTCCATTGATGAATGTAGGTGTGTTTTGATGTTTAATGGTAGAAAATGCATGCTTGTTGTTAGATAAACAACATTTGTTAAGTGATTTTTAGTAAAATTTCCAATTAGGGATTAAATTGTGAAATGTGTAAATTTTGTGGTTAAATTGTAAAATAAATGAAAAATATGGGCTGCTAGGGATTGAAATTCAGCTAGCATGGGTTTTGGTTGAATTGCATGAATTTGTAATTTTATGAAATAAGGACTAAATTGTAAAAAATGTGAAATATTGGGGGGAAAAATGTAAAAGTGCTTTAATGTGTGTTTTTGGATTAAATTGAATAGAGAGATTATTAAATAAGTTAATTTTGATTATATTTAGATCAAGAAAGGCGAAATACAGATTTAGATCGGGGAAAGAATAAGGTTTCGGATTAATCGACTTAACTCACCGTTTTTGTATTCGAGGTAAGTTTGTATGTAATAAACATTGTTATATTTGTGTTTTAAATGCTTTGATATTGCATAAATTGTGATTACGACACTACGAACATGTTCGACGATGATTCGGCAAGTGTGAAATCCCGGTTGAACCTTAGGAATAGATTAGGATACGAATGACATGTCATTAGGGGTTATGTGATTTGGGTGCTGGTCCGTACATTCTACCGGTGGCTGAGTCATCCGGCATGTATTGTGGATACTCGTCAGCTTGTGTGAGCAACACCGTTTAGCTTCGTCATGACCGTCAGCTTGTGTGAGCAGACTCGTTGATAGCTCTAGTGTGAGCATTTTATGTGATACGAGATTGAGATAGCTTCGATTATGAATGTGGCACTTAGGGTGCGAGTTTCCCTAGTATTCGATAGTATTCCAAATGCGGGTATATCAAAGACACAGATGAGTGTGAGACTAATAAGAGATGGTACAGGTATGTACATGAACCGTATAAGCTTTGAATTGAAGAAACTTGTGAATTTCACATCTAATCTTATGCTTGAATATGTGGAAGGTTTGTTAGCTAATATGAGCTATGTGTTGATATATTAAATTGTTTGATTTGTCTATTTATGGTTAATTAAGTTTATTTCATACGAGCTTACTAAGCTTTATAGCTTACATTGTTTATTTTTCCATGTTTTATAGTGAAATCAAAGCTAGCTCAGATTCGGAAATCGTCAGAGACTTCATCACACTATCCAACTATCACTTTGGTACTTTTGAATCTAAGTTTATGGATATATGGCATGTATAGGATTATGGTCATTCTGATATACAGTTTGGTAATGATTTTGGTCATTTGAGATGGCTTGTAAATGTTAAATGTTTTTGGTTTTGTAAATAGCCATGAAAGTTGGCTTAATTTGGTTTGTTTGGTTGTGTATATATTTGTGCATATGGCTTGTGTTGTGAGTTTGATGATGGCTGTGTGATGCTTGTTGATAATAGGTATTGTGGATGTCAAATGGTTGATGAATTGAGAATTAGTATGCTTGTGAGTTTAGGCAAATTGATGCATGGTTGAAAGTGGTTGTATTGTTGATTTGAGATTATGAGTTTTTAGTACAAATTGAATGGCACATTGTGGCATTGATATGTTTGGTATTGGTTAGTACTGAAATGGTATAAATGATTGCTTGGATGAGGTAGATTGAATGCCTATTTATGTTTTGTTTTGGTGTCATTTGGTTTGATGTAGGTGTATACAAATTTGGGTGGCAAAATTGCTTGGTAAATAGTCTATTTTCGTCCACACGGGTAGAGACACGGGCGTGTGTCTCAGCCGTGTGTGACACACGGTCAGGATGCACGGCAGTGTGTTCCCTGATGTTGAATTAAAAACTAAGTCAGTATGCTCCACACGGTTTAGCACACGGGCGTGTGACTTGGCCGTGTGGCATAAGTCAGTATACCTTATAGGTTTGGCACGGCCTAGCACACGGCCTGCCACACGGGTGTGTGTGGCCATTTCTTAGGGCACACGGGCAAGCCACACGGGTGTGTGTGTTGGCCTTGTGACCTAACTCAGAGAGTTACACGGGGTCGAACACGGGCTGGGACACGGCCATGTGATCCTATTTTGAATGTCCACACGGCCTGTGACACGGGCGTGTCTTTGGTCGTGTGAGACACACGGCCGGGCCACACGGGCGTTTGTCCCCTATATTTTTCAAAAATTTTCTAAGTGTTTCAAAAGTTTCCTAAGTTATCGATTTAGTCTCGAATCATCCTGAATGCATGTTTTAGGCCTCGTAGGCTTATACTAGGGACGATATGCATGTTGTTGAATGATGATTATTTGGAACTTGAAAATGTATGTGAAATGTAAGTGTAATTGTATAATATGTTCGGTAATGCTCTGAAACCCTATTCCAGTGTTGAATACGGGTGAGGGGTGTAACATTTATTTGTATCAGAGCTACGGTTTAGTCGATTCTCGGACTAACGTAGCGTATATAAGAGTCTAGTTGTAAATGCCATATATAACCTGTGATAGTGTGATATCTCCTGACAGTTTTAAATCGTGTTTTCGTATAGTAAATAGATCCCAATAGAGCTGTAGCTGATGATGTTGAAAGTGATACGCCTACCTCCTTTCACGGAGTAGCGCAATTAGAGTCGAGACCCGTATCGGGTAACCAGGAAGGAAAGGCTAAGGAAGCCTTCTTCTAGATGATGAATGAGTGGTTTACAGAGTTTGTTCGAACAAATCCGGTTGCTCAATAACCTCCACCCCCACTTAATCCCCAACTGGTTCTCATAGCTTCTCAAGGTTTAGAACCTCTATGATTGAATAAACTGCTAGTTGATAAGATCCGGAAATACGGGGCTGGGGAGTTCAGAGCTACAGTTGACGACGATCCCGTGAGAGCTAAGTTTTGGCTTGAAAACACTATCAGAGTATTTGATGAACTATCCTGCACACCTACTGAATGTGTTAAATGTGTTATTTCACTTCTGAGAGACACTGCGTATCACTGGTGGAATACTTTGATATCCGTGGTACCGAGAGAAAGAGTTACCTGGGAATTCTTTCAAGCTGAGTTCAGAAAGAAATACATCAGTCAACAGTTCATTGATCAAAAGCGAAAAGAGTTTCTGGAGCTGAAACAGGGTTGTCTGTCTGTGACTGAATATGAGTGAGAGTTTGTTAGAATCAGCAAGTATGCTCGAGAATGTGTTTCAACTGAGGCAATTATGTGCAAAAGATTTGAAGACGGGTTAAATGAAGATATCAGATTGTTAGTCGGAATTTTAGAGTTGAAGGAATTTGTGGTACTAGTTGACCGAGCTTGCAAAGTCGAGGAATTGGGCAAAGAAAAGAGAAAAGCTTATTTCGAAGCTAGAGATTCAAGAAAAAGACCAATGAGTAAACCATATCAGTCTTCGTCAAAGAAATCACGAGATTCGTACACTCGTTCAAATGCTTCAACCGGGTATCCAAATAGAGATCGTGGAAAGCAATACTCAAGTCCTAAAACTCAAACTACATCAGTATCGAGTGTTGGCAATGTGAGAAACAATAAACCCAAGTGTCAACAGTACGGACGACGACATTTTGGTGAATGTTGGATGAATAATAGAGGTGGTTTTAAATGTGGCTCACAAGATCATTTCATTCGAGATTGTCCCGAGTTAGCTGAGAAAGATAAATTCCAGAATGCAAGATCGAGTAATACAGCTGTTAGAGGAAGACCACCTAGAAATGCGAGAAATGTGTTCAGTAGCAAAGGAACAACAAAAGGACTCTGCTGTGAGATCCAAAACTAGAGCATCAGCTAAAAGTTACGCTATTCGCGCTCGCGAAGATGCGTCGTCACCAGATGTTATCACCGGTACATTTTCTCTCTATAACACTAATGTAATTGCATTGATTGATCCTGAATCGACTCATTCATATGTTTGTGAGAATTTAGTGTCTAATAAGAGTTTGCCTGTTAAGTCTACTGAGTTTGTGATTAAAGTATCGAATCCCTTAGGCAAATATGTTCTAGTTTATAAAGTTTATAAGAATTGTCCTTTAATGACTCGAGGTTACTATTTTCTGGCAAATCTGATGCTTTTACCGTTTGATGAGTTCGATGTAATTCTGGGTATGGATTGGTTGACGTTGCATAATGCTGTTGTGAATTGTAGACGAAAGACTATTGAATTGAAATGCCAGAATAGCAAAATCATTCGAATTGAATCAGATGAGTCGAGTGATTTGCCTGTTGTGATTTCGTCTATGTCAGCTTAGAGATGTGTGAGAAAAGGTTGCAAAGCTTATCTTGCTTATGTTTTAGATACAAAAATGTCTGAATCAAAAATTAAATCAGTGCCAGTGGTCTGTGAGTATACAAATGTGTTTCCAGAAGAATTACCGGGGCTACCACCGATCAAAGAGGTTGAGTTTGCCATTGAATTAGTACCAGGAACATCACCGATGTCTATAGCTCCATACAGAATGGCTCCGACAGAATTAAAAGAATTGAAAGCTCAGTTGCAAGAGTTAACGGATAGGGGTTTTGCACGACATAGTTTTTCGCCCTGGGTTGCACCAATGTTGTTTGTAAAGAAAAAAGACAGATCGATGAGACTTTGTATTGATTATCATCAACTCAACAAAGTTACAATAAAGAACAAATATCCTTTACCGCGAATCGATGATTTGTTCGATCAATTGAAAGGAGCAACAATGTTCTCAAAGATTGATTTGAGATCTGGTTATTATCAGTTACGAGTTAAAGATTCGGATGTGCTGAAAACTGCGTTTAGAACAAGGTACGGGCATTATGAATTTCTTGTTATGCCTTTCAGATTAACTAATGCTCCTGTAGTTTTTACGAATTTGATGAATCAAATCTTTAGACCGTATTTAGATAGATTTGTGGTTGTATTCATTGACAACGTTCTGATCTATTCACGAGACGAGTCTGAGCATGCCGAGCATTTGAGGATTGTGCTACAAACCTTGAGAGATAAGCAATTATTCGTTAAATTCAGCAAATGCGAGTTTTGGCTACGAGAAGTCGGATTTTTGGGACATATTGTTTCAGCGGAAGGTATACAAGTTGATCCGAGCAAGATTTTTGCAGTTATTGATTGGAAACCACCAAGAAATGTATCCGAAGTCAGAAGCTTTCTGTGACTAGCTGGCTATTATCGGTGTTTTGTTAAAGGATTCTCATGATTGCTACACCGATGACTAGATTGCTACAGAAAGATGTAAAATTTGAGTGGTCAGAGAAATGTCAACAGAGTTTTGAACAGTTGAAAGCACTGTTAACTGAGGCACTAGTTCTAGTTCAACCTGAGTCGGGAAAAGAGTTTGTGATTTTCAGCGACGCGTCATTGAACGGTTTGGGTTGAGTTTTGATGCAAAAGGAAAAAGTGATAGCTTATGCCTCCAGACAATTGAAACCACATGAAAAGAATTATCCGACACACGATTTGAAATTGGTCGCTATTGTTTTTGCATTGAAAATTTTGCGACATCATTTATACGGTGAAAAGTGCCATATCTTTACCGATCACAAGAGCTTGAAGTACATAATGACTCAGAAAGATTTGAATTTGCGACAACGAAGATGGCTCGAGTTGCTGAAAGATTATGAGTTAGCGATTGATTATCATCCGGGGAAAGCGAATGTAGTCGCGGATGCACTGAGTAGAAAATCATTATTTGCTTTGTGAGCGATGAATACACAGTTATCTTTGTCTGATGATGATTCAATTTTAGCTGAGTTAAAAGCTAAGCCGTTATTTCTTCAACAAATTTGTGAAGCTCAGAAGTGTGATAATGAATTGCAAGCTAAAAGAGTGCAATGTGAGTCGACTACTGATTCAGATTATCAGATTGGATCTGATGATTGTTTAATGTTCCGAGGTAGAATTCGCGTACCAAAGAATTTTGAGATTATTCAGAGAATTTTACATGAAGCGTATAGTGGTTGTTTATCTGTACATCTAGGGAGTACAAAAATGTATAATGATTTGAAACAACTGTATTGGTGGTCAGGCATGAAACGAGACATTTTAGAGTTTGTATTGAGATGCTCGGTTTGTCAACAAATTAAAGGCGAACATCAAGTGCCTTCGGGATTACTACAGCCTGTGATGATACCAGAGTGGAAATGGGATAGAGTTACGATGGATTTCGTATCGGGATTACCCCTGTCTCCGAAGAAGAAAGATGCTATTTAGGTTGTCGTTGATCGACTGACGAAATCAGCACATTTCATTTCGGTACGTACAGATTTTTCGCTTGATAAATTGGTTGAATTGTACATTTCAGAGATCGTTAGATTGCACGGGGTGCCAGTTTTGATTATTTCGGATAGAGATCCGAGGTTTATGTCGCGATTTTGGAAGAAATTGCAAGAAGCTCTAGGTACGCAATTGCACTTTAGTACTGCATTTCATTCGTAAACTGATGGTCAGTCTGAGAGAGTAGTACAAATTCTCAAAGATATGCTTCGTTGTTGTGTTTTAGAGTTTGAAGGCAATTGGGATAAATATTTTCCGTTGGTTGAATTCGCGTATAACAACAGTTTTCAATCGAGCATAAAGATGGCACCGTATGAAGCATTGTATGGTCGCAAATGCCAAACTTCATTGTACTGGACCGATCTTAGTGAGAAAAAGATTCACGGGGTTGATTTGATTAGAGAGACTGAAGATAAAGTGAAAATAATTACCGACAGTTTGAAAGTAGCTTCAGATCGGTAAAAATTGTACGCGGATTTGAAACGAAAAGACATTGAATTTTAGATCGGCGACAGAGTATTTCTGAAAGTATCTCCGTGGAAAAAGATCCTTTGATTTGGTCGCAAAGGTAAATTGAGTCTGGGATTTATCGGGCCGTATGAGATCATCGAAAGAGTAGGACCAGTGGCATATCGGCTAGCTTTACCTTCAGAATTAGAAAAGATCCACAATGTATTTCATGTGTTGATGTTACGAAGGTATCGATCATATCCATCGCATGTAATTTCTCCGGTAGAGATTGAAATTCAACCTGATATGACATATAACGAAGATCCGATCATTATTTTAGCTCGAGAGGTTAAAGAGTTGAGAAATAAATGCACAGCTTTAGTAAAGGTTTTGTGTCAACGACACGGTATTGAAGAGGCTACATGGGAACCCAAGCTATGAGAAAACAGTACCCTAACCTCTTTTCTGGTAAGATTTTTGAGGACGAAAATTCCT
Source organism: Gossypium sturtianum (assembly GCA_025698515.1). Classification (NCBI taxonomy): domain Eukaryota; kingdom Viridiplantae; phylum Streptophyta; class Magnoliopsida; order Malvales; family Malvaceae; genus Gossypium; species Gossypium sturtianum. The sequence continues at coordinate 76,282,511 of CM046947.1, forward strand.
AAGGGGGAAAGTTGTAATAGCCCGTTTTTAGTCAAATCAGAACAGTGGTTTTGGGACCACAAATCTAAAGTCAAAATAATTATTTTATTATTATTTTAATGTTTACAGTATGATAGAATAATTGTGTGAAAATTTCGTTAAGAAATTTTATTATTTAAGTGTCAATTTGATAAAAAGGACTAAATCGCGTAAGGTGCAAAAGTGATATTCTATTAGCTAAAGGTATTATATGGTTATGAAATTAATTAGTAAAGGTCCTTATGTGGTGAATAATCCATTAATTTACTTAGTGGACACTTTTGGACATTAAATGGATGATATTAATGGTTTTTCATTAAGGTTAAATTAGTAATTTGGATATTAAGGTTAATTAAATAATAATAAAAAACAAATTTTTTATGCCTTCATCTTCCTTAGCCGAATATTTGAAGAGAAGAAAAGCTATTTTAGGGTTCAACATTCGGCACTTGTAAATCCTTGCAATTAGGTATGATTTTGGTCCCCTTTTTAACGATTTCTATGATTTTGATATCGTTGCAGCTTAATTTAGCTAGCCCGAGGACTATTTTGCAAAATTGTTAAAGGTTTAGAGTTTTTCCATTGATAAATGTAGGTGTGTTTTGATGTTTAATGGTAGAAAATGCATGCTTGTTGTTAGATAAACAACATTTGTTAAGGGATTTTTAGTAAAATGTCCAATTAGGGATTAAATTGTGAAATGTGTAAATTTTGTGGTTAAATTGTGAAATAAATAAAAAATATGGGCTGCTAGGGACCTAACTGAAATTCGGCTAGCATGGGTTTTGGTTGAATTGTATGAATTTTTTATTTTAAGAAATAAGGAATAAATTGTAAAAATGTGAAATATTGGGCGCAAAAATGTAAAAGTGCTTTAATGTGTGTTTTAGGATTAAATTGAATAGATAGATTATTAAATAAGTTAATTTTGATTATATTTAGATCAAGAAAGGTAAAATACGGATTTAGATCGGGGAAAGAATAAGGTTTCGGATTAATCGACTTAACTCGCCGTTTTTGTATTCGAGGTAAGTTCGTATGTACTAAAAATTGTTATATTTGTGTTTTAAATGCTTTGATATTGCATAAATTGTTATTACGACACTACAGACATGTTCAACGACGATTCGGCAAGTGTGAAATCCCGGTTGAACCTTAGGAATAGGTTAGGATACGAATGACATGTCATTAGGGGTTATGTGATTTGGGTGCTGGTCCGTTCGTCCTACCAGTGGCTGAGTCATCTGGCATGTGTTGCGGATACTCATAAGCTTGTGTGAGCAGCACCATGTAGCTTCTTCATGACCGTCAGCTTGTGTGAGTAGACCCATTGGTAGCTTTAGTGTGAGCATTTTATGTGATACGAGATTGAGATAGCTTCGGCTATGTATGTGGCACTTAGGGTGCGAGTTTCCATAGTATTTGATAGTATTCCTAATGGTTCAACGGGTATATCAAAGACACAGATGAGTGTGAGACAAATAAGAGGTGGTACAGGTATGTGCATGAACCGTATAAGCTTTGAATTGAAGAATCTTGTGAATTTCGCATCTAATCTTATGCTTGAATATGTGGAAGGTTTGTTAGCTAATATGAGCTATGTGTTGATATATTAAATTTTTTAATTTGTCTATTTATGGTTAATTAAGTTTATTTCATACGAGCTTACTAAGCTTTATAGCTTACATTGTTTATTTTTCCATGCTTTATAGTGAAATCAAAGCTTGCTCGAATTCGGGAATCGTCGGAGACTTCACCACACTATCCAACTATCACTTTGGTACTTTTGAATTTAAGTTTATGGATATATGGCATGTATAGGATTATGATCATTTTGATATATAGTTTGGTAATAATTTTGGTCATTTGAGATGGCTTGTAAATGTTAAATGTTTTTTGTTTTGTAAATAGCCATGAAAGTTGGCTTAATTTGGTTTGTTTGGTTGTGTATATATTTGTGCATATGGCTTGTGTTGTGAGTTTGATGATGGCTATGTGATGCTTGTTGATAATAGGTATTGTGGATGTCAAATGGTTGATGAATTGAGAATTAGTATGCTTGTGAGTTTAGGCAAATTGATGCATGGTTGAAAGTGGTTGTATTGTTGATTTGAGATTATGAGTTTTTAGTACAAATTGAATGGCACATTATGGCATTGATATGTTTGGTATTGGTTAGTACTGAAATGGTATAAATGATTCTTGGATGAGGTTGATTGAATGCCTATTTATGTTTTGTTTTGGTGCCATTTGGTTTGATGTAGGTGTTTACAAATTTGGATGGAAAAATGGCTTGGTAAATAGCCTATTATTGTCCACACAGGTAGAGACACGGGCGTGTGTCTCAGCCGTGTGTGACACACAGTCAGGATGCACGACCGTGTGTCCCTTGATGTTGAATTAAAAATAGAGTCAGTATGCTCCAGACGGTTTAGCACACGGGCGTGTGACTTGGCCGTGTGGCATAATTCAGTATACCCTATAGGTTTGGCACGGCCTAGCACACGAGCTGGCACACGGGCGTGTGTGGCCATTTCTTAGGGCACACAGGTAAGCCACACGGGTGTGTGTGCTGGCCGTGTGACCCAAGTCAGAGAGTTACACGGGGTCAAACATGGGCTGGGACACGGCCATGTGATCCCATTTTGAATGTCCACACGGCCGGGCCACCCGGGCGTGTGTCCCCTGTATTTTGCAAAAAAAGTTTAAGTGTTTCAAAAGTTTCCTAAGTTATCGATTTAGTCCTGAACCACCCCGAATGCATGTTTTAGGCCTCGTAGGCTTATACTAGGGATAATATGCTTGTTGTTTAATGATGATTATTTGGAACTTGAAAATGTATGTGAAATGTAAGTGTAATTGTATAATATGTTCGGTAATTCTCCCTAACCCTATTCCGGTGTTGAATACGGGTGAAGGGTGTTACAGGTTTTGATTGATTTGTAAATTTATGTCCCGATCATTCCTGACCCCACTCTCTAACACATCCCTTTCTCAAGAAGACCCTTTGTTGACCATAAACTTTTCCATGTAAAAGATGGTAAGTTCCCCAATCTTGCTTGCAAAAAATCTAAATGAGGATAGTACTTTCCTTTTAAAGATTTTGCTAATAACGGATCTGGATAACAAATCAATGCCAGTCTTGTTTTGTGCCACATTGAAGTTAGAAAGGCATATAAAACCCATTCCACCATCCCCTTTTAAATCACCAAGCTTCCTCCACTCACACCAATGAATTCCATGTTTATCGTGCCTTTTTTGCCACCAAAATCGACCCATAATGTTTTCTAATTCCACGCAAAAAGATTTTGGCAGCAAAAACATGCCATAGAGTAGGTAGGAATTGCCTATAACATAGCTTTAATGAACACTTCCTTCCCTCCAATTGACAAAAACCTTGTACTCCACCCTTTGACCTTAATAATCATTCTATCCTTCAGAAGTTGGAAAGTTCTCTTTTTATCCCTTCCCACCATATTTGGTAGACCCAAATATTTTTCTGGGTTTCTTGAAGTTCATAAGCCTAATATGTTCGCAATTTGTTCCCTCCTCTGTTCAGAAACATTTGAACTAAAAAAATCCATTGACTTATCAAAAGTTATGCATTGACCTAAACATATTTTGTACTCTCGTAATACGGTTTTAAGGTTATTGGCTCCCATTTTTATAGCATCCCTGAATAAAATGCAATCGTCCGCAAATAGTAGGTGCGTAATAGTTGGTCCTTGTCAGCAAACCTTTTCTCCTTTAATAGTTCCTTCTCACAATGCTAACCTCATTAAGGATGAAAGTTCTTCACTGCAAATTAAGAATAGGTAGGGGCTTAAAGGATCACCTTGACGTAACCCTCTCTTTGGCTGGAAACATTCACCCATCTCATTATTCATGCATACCGAATAATTTACTGTCGTGACACATCACATGATTAAAAGCACTGGTGGTTTTGTGAATCCCATTTTATGCATAACTTTTTCAAAAAACTCCCACTCCACCCTATCATACGCTTTGCTCATGTCAAGTTTCAGAGCAAGACTCCCATTCTGACCTATTCTGTAACACCCCTTACCCGTATTCGACGCCAAAACAGGGTCCGAGGCATTATCGGACAATAACACAAATATCCATGTAAAATCGGGCCATAAAATTTCATTCAATTTAAAAATTTTCATATTCAATCATAGAGTCCCTAAAATGGGCCTACGAGGCCCAAAACATACTTTGAGAATTGTCCGGGACCAAACCGAGAACTTTAGAAAAACTTAGATAATTTACATAAAAACAGGGCACATGCCCGTGTGGCACAGGGATACGCCTGTGTGGGCAGCCCGTATGGTCACACACGCCCATGTTCCCAGCCCATGTGGATTTATTTTTCATTTCGAACCTACAAGGGTATTCACACGGCCGAGCACACGCCCGTGTCTCTAACCGTGTGCAAAAACCTGGGTATTCTATTTATGACGTCATCACACATTTTAGGTCACACGGCCAAGGCACATGCCCGTGTGTTAGTATAACACCCCTTACCCGTATTCAACGCCAGAATAGGGGTCGAGGTTTTTCTAGACTTATACGTAAACAATCAATCCACATCAAAACCTGACTTTCTATTCCCAATTAAAACTTTTGATAGCACATCTTAAACAAGCCTACAAGGCCTAATTTATGATTTAGGAATGGTTCGGAATCAAATCGAATTCCTTTGAAGCTTTCCGGAAGACCTAAGAAAATTCTCTCCAAATAGTCCACACGCCCGTGTAGAGGGAGGGCACGCCCGTGTCACATATCACACGCCCGTGTTCGACACCCGTGGTCGACACTGACTTGCATCACACGGCCTATCACACGCCCGTGTGTCTGGCCCGTGGTCGCCTCTGACTTGCATCACACGGCCAATCACACGCCCGTGTCCTTCGACCGTGTGGCGAATTAAATTCTAAATTCAGGTGCAGAATTCACACGGCCTGGGCACACGCCCATCTCCCTGGTCGTGCCTTCCACACGGCTGAGACACACGGCCTTGTCTCTGCCCGTGTGTTTACTACTGAGCTTACTGACTTGTAAAACTAACATGCAGGGGACACACGGCCTAGCCACACACCCATGGGGATGATCGTATGTCACACACGGCCTAGACACACGCCCGTGTGCCTACCCGTGTGGACAAGAACAAGGCTATTTGCCAAGCTCTTTTTATCACCCCAACTCATACAAACATAGTCACATTCAAATATCAACCCATTCATACATGTTTTAACTAAACAACCCCATCATGTACCACACACACACTCATGAATAACCTCATCCTTTCATGGATTGGCATTAATGAGCCATCAACTATGGCAATATACAAAAGAGTTCATCTCTAAAAGAGCCGATGCACTTGGCCAAAACAACAAAACATTACATTAAGCCTAGCCCCTATACATGCCATACTCAAAATGCTAAGTTTATATGTACCGAGATGAGTCGATAGTGTGGGTGATCTTCCGATTATCTTCGAATCATAACATGTGCTAATCAATAAATAGCATTACATACTAAGCAAGAACAATCTACATTCCATAGTCATGCTTACTCATTTTATCTCTTACCACATTCCAACGATATAACAAGCATAATGCTCACATTTAATAGCATACATTCCCTGCACTTATCACCACAAAGTCACATGAAACAAACACTTAAACAATTTCCCAATGAACCATTGAAATAATACCATACACTCGGTGGTTTCGCACATAGCCCACCATTAATCCATAATTAGGGTGGTATCACACATAGCCCACCAAATGATAATATAAATGATGGTATCACACACAGCCTATCGTGAATGATTAGTGAGGTGGTGTCGCACTTAACCCACCATTAAGAATATTTACGGTGGTATCGCACATAGCCCACCATTAATCTATAATTAGACTAACACGGAAATTACTCAATATCTATTGAATTCAATCCATCTCAATCATAAATAATTTCATTCATATAATGCACCATTTAATAGCAACATGTATACTCAAAATGAATCGTTTACACATAAACTTACCTCGGTGTAAAATGTGTTAATCAACGGCTTAATCCGTAACCTTGCCTTTTCCCCGGTCAAGGTTATTTCCGCACTCTTCTTGATCTATAATAATGAAATTCACTCATTCCATCACTTTATAAATCATAATACATCAAAATATCTACTTAGGCAAAAATGACCATTTTGCCCTTACACTATGGCAAAATTACGATTTTGCCCCTAGGCTCGTAAATCATCTTTCATCACATTTTCTCATTAAACAAGCCAAGCTAAACATTTATTCCTCTTACAACAGCTCACAAAACCATTTATTTCATGCATTTATTACACATTTACAATCTTTACAACTAAGTCCCATTTAGGTGTTTTCATGGTAACACCTTTCACAAAAGTTGTTCCTTGACTCACTAACATTCATTTTATTCCATAAAAACTCAGCGAAAAACACGAACACTCTCATGGCAAGTCCCTAAACTTTCAACCATATAGCAAATTAGTCCCCTCATTAGCTAGCTTAAGCTTTGGGGGCTCCAAAAGTACAAAAATTCTCAAGAAAGACCTCTAAAATCACTTACTTGTAAGGAGATAGCTTGGCTGAAAGCTTTGAGCTCTAAATCCTCTAATTCTCTTTAATTTTCGGTGGAGAAGAAGCATGAATAGTAAAAGATGATATTTCTTCTTTTTATCTTATTTTATTCATTCTTTCATCACCTAATTCCACCAAATTGACCAAAAATTTAATGCTCTTGTCTCCCTAGTCTATATGGCCGGCCAACACACCCTTAATGACCTTATTGCACTTTAAAGACCTCCAATTTAATATTCTATGACTATTAGACACCTCTACCTTGCAAAATAGAACTTTCGCACTTTATGCAATTTAGTCCTTTTTCACAATTAAGCATACAATTGCTAAAATTAAAGCATCAAAATTTTTATATAACCATATAATTATGCCATAACAAATAAAATAATACCAAAATAATTTTTTTCAACCCCGAATTAGTGGTCCCGAAACCACTGCTCCGACTAGCCCCAAAATCGGGCTGTTACAACTCTCCCCTCCTTTAGAGATTTTCGTCCTCGAAAATCTTACCGATAAAGAGATTTGGATATTGTTCTCTCATGGCTTCTTCCGATTCCCATGTAGCTTCTTCCACACTGTGTTTTTGCCATAACACCTTTACTAAAGCTATGCTCTTATTCCTCAACTATTTAACTTCCCGAGCCAATATCTTAATTGGCTCCTCTTCATAAGTCATATCCGATCGTATCTCAATTTTCGGTGGAGGGATCAAATGCGAAGGATCGGAACGATATCACCGCAACATTGATACATGAAACACATTGTGTATTTTCTCTAACTCTACCGGCAAAGCCAACTGGTATGCCACTGGCCCAATCCTTTCGGTAATCTTATACGGCCCTATGAAGCGTGGACTCAATTTTCCCTTTCGACCAAATCTCAATATTTTCTTCCATGGGGATACTTTCAGAAATACTTTGTCGCCCACTTGAAACTCGATTTCTTTCCTTTTTAAATCCGCATACGACTTTTGTCGGTCCGAAGTAGCTTTCAGACTATAACGGATCACCTTCACTTTCTCCTCGGTCTCTTTAACTAGATCGACCCCATGAATTTGCTTCTCACTAAGCTCGGTCCAATACAATGGAGTCCGACACTTGCAACCATATAAAGCCTCGTACGGTGCCATCCGTATACTCGACTGGTAACTGTTGTTGTAGGCAAATTCGACCAAAGGTAGGTATCTTTCCCAACTACCTTCAAATTCTAACACACAGCATCGGAGCATATCCTCAAGGATTTGAATCACTCTTTCAGATTGGCCATCGGTTTGAGGATGGAACGCGGTACTAAAATTCAGTCTCGTACCCAAGGCTTTCTACAACTTCTTCCAAAATCTCGAAGTAAATCTCAGATCTCTATCCGAGATAATAGATATAGGCACCCATGCAATCTCACCACCTCAGCAATATACAACTCGGCCAACTTATCAAGTGAGTAATCCACATGTATCGGTATAAAGTGAGCCGACTTTGTTAATCTATCAATAATGACCCACACAACATCTTTCTTTCTCGGAGTCATAGGCAACCCCGTTACGAAATCCATGGTGATTCGATCCCATTTCCAATCGAGAACCATCACCGGTTGAAGTAATCCCGAGAGCACTTGGTGCTCGGCTTTCACTTGTTGACAATCTAAACATTTCGTAACAAACTCGGAGATGTCTCTTTTCATGCCCGGCCACCAATAAAATTTCTTGAAATCATTGTACATTTTGTGTTTGCCGGGTGTCTTCGACAAACGACCCTTTGTGTGCTTCATGTAAAATTTTCTGGATTAACTCGTCATCCTTTGGCACAAAAATCCTGTCATGAAATATCAACCAACCATCTGAACTAACCCGGAAATCAGAGTTATCTCCCGATTCGCACTGAGCTCTCTTAACTTCCATCTCACTATCATTCTTTTGAGCTTCACATATCTACTGAATAAAGAATGGTCTAGCCCTCAACTCGGCCAATATAGCGCCGTCATCAGACAACGCTAAGCTCGTACTCATAGCTCTCAAAGCATATAGGGATTTTCTGCTCAAGGCATTCGCAACCACATTCGCTTTCCCCGGATGGTAATCGATTACTAACTCGTAATCCTTTAATAATTCAAGCCACCGCCGTTGTCGCAAATTCAAATCCTTTTGGTCCATTAAGTACTTCAAACTCTTGTGATCGGTGAAGATTCGACACTTCTCGCCATATAAATAATGACGCCAAATCTTCAAAGCAAAGACAATTGCAGCCAACTCCAAATCATGAGTCGGATAATTCTTCTCATGCGGTTTTAATTGTCTCGAGGCGTAAGCTACTACCTTACCCTCTTGCATCAACACACAGCTGAGACCATTTAATGACGCATCACTGTAGACTATGAAGTCTTTCCCCGACTCAGGTTTTACCAAAACCGGCGCCTCAGTGAACAATGCTTTCAATCTCTCGAAACTTTGTTGGCATTTCTCAGTCCATTCAAACTTAACTTCTTTTTGCAACAGTTTTGTCATCGGGGTAGCAATCATGGAAAACCCTTTGACAAACCGTCTGTAGTACCCCTCCAAACCCAAAAAGCTCCTAACCTCAGACACATTCCTTGGCGGTTTCAACTCTTATACCGTCACCCGACACAATGTGTCCTAGAAATCCGACCTCTCGGAGCCAAAACTCGCTCTTGCTGAATTTAACATATAACTGCTTGTCTCTTAAAGTCTATAAAACAATTTTCAAATGTTCTGCATGCTCACTCTTATCTCGAGAATAAATTAGTATGTCGTCAATAAAAACAACCACAAATTTATCCAAATACGGTCGGAAGACACGATTCATTAAATCCATGAAAATCGCAGGAGCATTCGTTAAACCAAATGGCATGACAAGAAATTCATAATGGCCATACCTCGTCCGAAATGCAATTTTTGGCACATCTTGCTCCTTAACCCTCAACTGGTAATAGCCAGACCTTAGGTCTATCTTAGAGAACACCGTAGCTCCCTTCAATTGGTCAAATAAATCATCTATCATTGGAAAAGGATACTTATTGTTCACTGTCACCTTGTTGAGTTGTCTGTAGTCTATGCACAATCTCATCGACCCATCCTTCTTCTTTACAAAAAGTACCAGAGCACCCCATGGTGAATAACTTGGTCTTGCAAAACCCTTGTCCATTAACTCTTGCAACTGAACTTTCAATTCTTTCAACTCCAGTGGTGCCATCCTATACGGAGCAACCGAAATAGGTGCCGTACCCGGAACTAATTTAATCCCAAACTCGACCTCTCTAACTGGAGGTAATCCGGGTAACTCTTCCAAAAATACATCTGAATACTCACATACCACCGGCACTGATTCAATCTTTACCTCTGATTCTTGAACAATCAACACAAAGGTGAGATAGGACTCATATCTTTTCCTCAAGTATCTCTCAGCTACCATAGATGAAATTATCACAGGAAAACTATCTGACCTACCTGACTCAACCCGAATAACATCCCCATTTTCACATTTCAATTCAATAAATTTACTACCACAGTTCACTAAAACATTATGGGTAGTCAACCAATCTATACCAAGAATCAAATCAAATTCATCAAACGACAACAACATAAGATTTGCAAGAAAACAATGACCTCTAATTGTCAAAGGACAATTCCTACACACCTTGTCAACTAACGGGTTTGACACCTTTACTAGAAATTCCGTAGACTCAACAATCATACTCATACTAGATGCCAATCTCACGCAAATGTAAGAATGGGTAGACCCCGGATCAATCAAAGCAATAACAGAGGTATCATGAAGAGAAAAAGTACCCGTTATTACATCTGGAGATGATGCCTCTTCACGAGCGCGAATGGCATAAGTCATTGCAGGTGCTTGACCCTTCGATCTCACAGCAGAATCTCGAGGCGCACCTCTACTACTAGTCCCTCCTCCTGGGTTCTTTTGTGATCTACCCCTCGAAGATACATTACTTGATCTTATCTCTTGCTTCCTTTCCTTGTCATCCCTCTCAGGACAATTCCGGATGAAATGATCGGGTAAACCACACTTGTAACAGTTTCAGTTATTCCCCCAACACTCCCCAGTGTGTTGCCTTCCACAATTTGGACACTCCGGTTTGGACTTTGGATTGCCCACACTTGCCATCGAGGTGGCTTGAACTCTCGAGCCCGAGTATGTATTACCTCAATCTTGATGTGAATATCCAACTGATGCAGTCGTCCGAGGGTTCATCTTCTTGGACTTCTTTGATTGAGCTTGGTATGACTTACTTATTGGCCTTTTTCTTTTACTCACTCATGGCTTTCCTCTTTTCCTTATTCAGTTCCTCGGCCTTACATGCCCTGTCAACCAACACCACAAATTCTTTTAGCTCCAAAATTCCAACTAGAATTCTAATATCCTCATTCAGCCCATCTTCAAACCTTTTGTACAAGATAGCTTCTGTAGACACACATTCTTGTGCATACTTGTTGAGCCTAACAAATTCGCGCTCATATTACGCCACAGTCATTTTTCCTTGCTTCAATTCAAGGAATTCTTTTCGTTTCTGGTCCACAAACCTTTGACTTATATACTTCTTTCAGAATTCTTCCAAAAAGAAGTCCCACGCCACCCTCTCTCTTGGAACCACCGAAGTTATTGTCTTCCACCAATGATAGGCCGAGCCCTTCAGCAATGACACGGTGCATTTTAAGCTCTCCTCAGGTGTGCAGGAGAGTTCATCAAATACTCTCATTGAGTTCTCAAGCCAGAACTCTGCCCTCTCGGGGTCATCGTTTATGTTAGCTCTAAATTCCTCAGCCCCTTGCTTCCGAATCTTATCTACCGGGGGTTTGGTCATCCTCACCAATTCTATACCTTGAGGAGCCACAGGATTTGGCTGAGGTATAGGAGGGGGTGGAGGAGGTTGAGCATTAGGATTCGCTCGCACATACTCCGTGTACCAATTACTCATCATGTAAAGAAAAGCTTCCCGAGCCTCTTCACCTTGGCCCATAGTCTCGGGTCTACTTTCTACAGGCGCAGTCCCCTGCGCGAGAGCCGGCGCATTACTAGCAACATCATCAGTAGCTACTCGGTCGGGATCCATTTATTATACAAAAACATAGTTAAATATAGTCAGAAGTCACCACACTATCATTGTATTCTATGGCATGTATAGCTCGACCCTTGCACACGCTACGGTAGTCCGAGAACCGACTAAACCATAGCTCTGATACCACTAAATGTAACACCCCTTACCCGTATTCAATGCCGGAATAGGGGTTGAGGTATTTCTAGACTTATATGTAAACAATCAATCCACATCAAAACCTGACTTTCTATTCTCAATTAAAACATTTGATAGCACATCTTAAACAAGCCTACAAGGCCTAATTTATGGTTTAGGAATGGTTTGGAATCAAATCGAATTCCTTTGAAGCTTTCCGGAAGACCTAAGAAAATTCTCTCCAAATAGTCCACACACCCGTTTAGAGAGAGGGCACGCCCGTGTCACATATCACACGCCCGTGTTCGACACCCGTGGTCGACACTGACTTGCATCACACGGCCTATCACACGCCTGTGTGTCTGGCCCATGGTCGCCTCTACCTTGCCTCACACGGCCAGTCACACGCCCGTGTCCTTCGACCATGTGGCGAATTAGTTTCCAAATTCAGGTGCAGACTTCACACGGCCTGGGCACACGCCCATGTCCCTGGTCGTGCCTTCCACACTACGGAGACACACGCACCCAGTGTCTCCGCGCGTGTGTTTACTCATCGAGCATCTTGACTTGTAAAACTAACATGCAGGGGACACACGGCTTAGCCACACACCCATGGGGCTGACCATGTGTCACAAACGGCCTAGACACACGCCCGTGTGCCTACCTGTGTAGACAAGAACAAGGCTATTTGCCAAGCTCTTTTTATCACCCCATCTCAGACAAACATAGTCACATTCAAATATCAACCCATTCATACATGTTTTAACCAAACAACCTCATCATGTACCACACACACACTCATGAATAACCTTGTCCTTTCATAGATTAGCATTAATAAGCCATCAACTATGGCAATATACAAAATATTTCATCTCTAAAAGAGCCGATACACTTGGCCAAAACAATAAAACACTACATTAAGCCTAGCCCCTATACATGCCATACTCAAAATGCTAAGTCTATATGTACCGAGATGAGTCGATAGTGTGGGTGATCTTCCGATTATCTTCGAATCATAACATGTGCTAATCAATAAATAGCATTACATACTAAGCAAGAACAATCTACATTCCATAGTCATGCTTACTCATTTCATCTCTTACCACATTCCAACCATATAACAAGCATAATGCTCACATTTAATAGCATACATTCCTTGCACTTATCACCACAAAGTCACATGAAACAAACACTTAAATAATTTCTCAATGAACCATTGAAATAATACCATACACTCGGTGGTTTCGTACATAGCCCACCATTAATCCATAATTAGGGTGTTATTGAACATAGCCCACCAACAACAGTATTTATGGTGGTATCGCACATAGCCCACCAAATGATAATATAAACGATGGTATCGCACATAGCCCATCGTGAATGATTAGTGAGGTGGTGTCGCACTTAGCCCACCATTAAGAATATTTTCGATGGTATTACATATAGCCCACCATTAATATATAATTAGACTAACACGGAAATTACTCAATATCTATTAAATTCAATCCATCTCAATCATAAATAATTTCATTCATACAATGCACCATTTAATAGCAACATGTATACTCAAAATGAATCATTTACACATAAACTTACCTCGGTGCAATATGTGTTAATCAACGGCTTAATCCGTAACCTTGCCGTTTCCCCGGTCAAGGTTGTTTCCGCGCTCTTCTTGATCTATAATAATGAAATTCACTCATTCCATCATTTTATAAATCATAATACATCAAAATCTCTACTTAGGCAAAAATGACCATTTTTCCCTTACACTATGGCAAAATTATGATTTTGCCCCTATGCTCGTAAATCATCTTTCATCACATTTTCTCATTAAACAAGCCTAGCTAAACATTTATTCCTCTTACAGCAGCTCACAAAACCATTTATTTCATGCATTTATTACACATTTACAATCTTTACAACTAAGTCCCATTTAAGTGTTTTCATGGTAACACATTTCACAAAAGTTGTTCCTTGACTCACTAACATTCATTTTCTTCCATAAAAACTCAGCAAACAATAAGAAAACTCTCATGGAAAGTCCCTAAACTTTCAACCATATAGCAAATTAGTCCCCTCATTAGTTAGCTTAAGCTTTGGGGACTCCAAAAGTACAAAAATTCTCAAGAAAGACCTCTAAAATCACTTACTTGTAAGGAGATAGCTTGGCTGAAAGTTTTGAGCACTAAATTCTCTAATTCTCTTCAATTTTCGGTGGAGAAGAAGCATGAATAGTAAAAGATGATATTTCTTATTTTTATCTTATTTTATTCATTCTTTCATCACCTAATTCCACCAAATTGACCAAAAATTTAATGCTCTTGTCTCCCTAGTCTATATGGCCGGCCAACACACCCTTAATGGCCTAATTGCACTTTAAGGACCTCTAATTTAATATTCTATGACTATTAGACACCTCTACCTTACAAAATAGAACTTTCGCACTTTATGCGATTTAGTCTTTTTTCACAATTAAGCATACAATTGCTAAAATTAAAGCATCAAATTTTTCATATAACCATATAATTATGCCATAACACATAAAATAATACCAAAATAATTTTCTTCAACCCCGGATTAGTGGTCCCAAAACCACTGCTCCGACTAGCCCCAAAATTGGGCTGTTACAGTTAGCCCGTGTGATTTTCACAATTTGGGTGCAGGGGACACACGGCTAGGCTACACGGCCATGAGACGTGCGTCACACACGGTCTAGACACACGCCTATGTGTCTACCCGTGTGGACAATTGCAAGGCTATTTACCAAGCCCTTTGCCACCCTAAAAAACATCCACACTTAAACCATTTCCAACCAACTTAACATGCTATTATTAGATATCTATTTGTCCACATTAAGAGCATTCACGCGCCATTTAATAACCATTCACATCATGTATAACCACACTTATACTTAGCCATCACACATGCATCTACACAACCATTCACATGCCACCCTTCTTAAACTTCAATTTCATGCTATCATTCATTTCCACTTAGGCAAGTAACTCATTCATGAAAGGCCTCATTATAGACTTATAACACAAAAAATATTAGCCACATCTCATGGTCTTATACAAAATGATATATCAAATGCCATAGACCGCATTCTTGGCCAAACAATTATGACACTTACAAAATAACCAAAATTCCTATACATGCCATAATTCAATGTAAATCTCAATATACCAAAATATGTAGATAGTGTGGATAATCCTCCGACGGTCTCCGTATCTCGAGCTGGCTTGACGACTCTATAAAACAATGAGAAAGAGAAGGGAGTAAGCTTTAAGCTTAGTAAGTCTATATGTAAACAATGAGCATCATATCACAAACTTGTCAATCAAAACATTCCATACTAATCAAGAACAATTCAGATCCTAATAATTGTACTTACTCATTTCAAACCTTACCACATTCCAAATACATATCATAAACATTGCTCACAATTACATGCACCTAACCCTGCACTTGTCACCACATTGTCACACGTAACTTCACTTAATCAAATTTTCCCGATGAACACTTCAGAATAATACCGGATACATATACACACGGTGGTATCGCACACAGCCTGCCAATAACAGTAAATACGGTGGTATCACACACAGCCCACCCATAATAGTAAATATGGTGGTATCGCACACGGCCCACCAATATTAGTAATCACGGTGGTATCGCACTCAGCCCACCAATAATAATAAATACGGTGTTCATCCGAACCCTTTTTCTATTTCGAAGGTTCATCCGAGAATTTCCCCACTTTTCAACATTTCAATAAATATCAATAATATTTACTCACATTTCACATAAGACATTAATATGTAAAAACATAAATAAAAAGGATGTATCGTTTACATATAAACTTACCTCGATACAAAATGTGTTAATTTGTAATTTAGTCCGAAACCTGGCCTTTTCCTCGGTCAAGGTCGATTCCACGTTCTTCTTGATCTATAATGACACATTTAGCTTATTTAATATACATATTATTCAAATCAGTCCAAATTCTTCCTAGGGCAAAATTTATAATTTCACCCCTAACTTTCTCAATTTTTACACTTTAGTCCCTAGGCTCGTAAAAATGAAATATGTTTATTTTTCACACACCCAAGCCTAGCCGATTCATATTCTCTCTTATAGCAGCCCACAATTTTAACTATTTTACATTTTATACACATATTATTTCATCTTTTGCAAATAAGTCCTTTTTATCAATTTCACCAAAAATCATCTAGCAAAAGTTGTTTATCACACTTCAAACTTTCATATTCTACCACTAGACATCAAAATACATGTATGTCATCCATGGGTAAAATTTTAAACACAAGCTCTAGCTCAAAATAGTGGTAGAAATAGCTAGATCGAGTTACGAGGATTTTAAAAATACGAAGAACATCAAAAATGGGGCTAGGAGGTACTTACAATCAAGCTTGAAAGATGACAAAACCCTAGCTATGGTGAGCTTGAGATTTTCAGCCATGGTTGAAGAAGATGGACACAATTTTTGACTTCTTTTCCCCTTTTTATTTGTTTATTAACCAAATGACCAAATTGCCCTTCATTAATCCTTTAGATATTTTATCCCTCTATGGGCATTTTATGTCCAAGCTATAATATAATGGTCTAATAACCAACTAAGGACTCTCAATTTAAAAAACCCATCTCAATCAAGTACCTTTATGGACTTTATTACGCACTTTCCATCTATTGCAATTTAGTCCAACTTATCAAATTGGACATCCAACCAATAAAATTTCTCAACCAAAATTTCACACAAACATTCAATCACTCCATAAACACTAAAACTCAATCGGAATAAATATTTTGACCTCGGATTCATGGTTTCAAAACCACTATTCCATTTAGGCCCTAATTCGGGCTGTTACAACTCTCCCCCTTTAGGGATTTTCGTCCCAAAAATCTTACCGGTAAAAAGGTTTGGGTACTGTTTTCTCATGGCTTCTTCCGGTTCCCACGTAGCCTCTTCCACACCATGCTTTTGCCACAACACTTTCACTAAGGCTATACTTTTATTCCTCAGCTGCTTAACCTCCCGAGCCAAAATCTTAATTGGTTCTTCAACATATGTCATATCCGGTCATATCTCAATTTCTGTCGGAAGAATTACATGTGAAGGATCGAAACACTTTCGTCGCAACATGGACATATGGAACACATTGTGTATTCTCTCCAAGTCTGCTGGTAAAGCTAACCGGTAAGCTACTGGTCCAATCCTTTCGATAACTTCGTTAGGCCCAATGAAACGCGGACTCAACTTGCCCTTTCGGCCAAATCTCAAAATTTTCTTCCACGGAAATACTTCCAGAAACACTTTATCACCCACCTGAAACTCAATTTCTTTTCTTTTTAAATCCGCGTATGACTTTTGTCGATCTGAAGCAGGTTTTAAACAATCACAGATTACTTTCACTTTCTCTTCGGTTTCTCTAACCAAGTCAACTCCATGAATTTGCTTCTCACTGAGCTTGGTCCAATACAAAGGAGTTCGACACTTGCGACCATACAATGCTTCGTACGGTGCCATCTGTATACTCGATTGATAACTGTTGTTGTAGGCAAATTCAACCAAAGGTAGATATTTCTCCTAACTACCTTCGAATTCTAAAACACAACATCGGAGCATGTCTTCAAGAACTTGAATTACCCTTTCGAATTGACCGCCAGTTTGCGGATGAAACGCGGTACTAAAATTCAATTTTGTGCCCAAGGCTTCTTGCAACTTTTTCCAAAACCGCGAAGTGAATCTCGGATCTCTATCCAATAAAATCGACAAAGGCACTCCGTGCAATCTCACAATTTCATCAATATACAACTCAGCCAACTTATCAAGTGAGTAGTCGTACGTATCGGTATAAAGTGAGCCAATTTTGTTAATCTATCAACGATAACCCACACATCATCTTTCTTTTTTGGAGTCATAGGCAACCCTGTTACAAAATCCATCATGATTCTATCCCATTTCCACCCGGGAACCATTATTGGCTGAAGTAAACCCAAAGGTACCTGATGCTCAGCTTTCACTTGTTGGCAGATCAAACACTTTGTTACAAACTCAGAGATGTCTATTTTCATACCCAGCCACCAATACAACTTCTTCAAATCATTATACATTTTTGTACTGCCCGGATGTACTGATAAACAACCATTATGTGCCTCGTGTAAAATTTTCCGAATCAACTCATCATCTTTCGGTACACATACTCTATCACGAAACATCAACCAATCATTTGGTCTGATTCGAAAATCTGAATTACTACCCGATTCACACTGAACTCTTTTAACTTGCTATTCCTTGTCTTTCTTTTGAGCTTCACAAATTTGCTGATGAAATAACAGTCTAGCCCTCAACTCGGCCAAAATCGAACCGTCGTCAGACAAAGCCAAACTCGTACTCATAGCTCTCAAAGCATACAAGGATTTTCTGCTCAAGGCATCTGCGACTACATTCGCTTTTTCGGGATGATAATCAATCACTAGCTCATAATCTTTCAATAATTCGAGCCACCTCGGTTGTCGCAAATTCAAATCCTTTTGATTCATCAGATACTTCAAGCTTTTGTGATCGGTAAAGATTCTGCATTTCTCACCATACAAATAATGACGCCAAATCTTCAAAGCAAAGACGATGACGGCCAATTCCAAATCGTGAGTTGGATAGTTCTTCTCATGCGGTTTTAGCTGTCTCGAGGCATAAGCTACTACTTTGCCCTCTTGCATCAACACACAACCAAGACCATTCAATAAAGCATCACTATAGATCACAAACTCCTTTCCCGACTCAGGTTGTACCAAAATCAGTACTTCAGTCGACCGTGTTTTCAACTTCTCAAAACTTTGCTGACATCTATCGGTCCATTCAAACTTAACATTCTTTTGCAGCAACTTAGTCATAGGAGAAGCAATCATCAAAAATCCCTAGACAAAACGTCGATAATATCCGGCTAGGCCCAAAAAGCTTCTAATCTCGGATACATTCTCTGGCGGTTTCCAATCAACAATCGCCGAAATTTTACTCGGATCAACCCGAATACCTTCACCTGAAACTATATGTCCTAGAAATCTGACTTTACGAAGCTAAAACTCACTTTTACTGAACTTAGCAAACAATTTCTCCTCCCGTAGAATTTGTAATACCGTTCTTAAGTGTTTAGCATGCTCGGACTCATTTCGGGAATAAATCAATATATCATCTATGAACACTACCACGAACTTATCCAAATATAACCGAAAAATTCGGTTCATCAAATCCATAAACATAGCTGGTGCATTAGTTAAACCGAAAGGCATCACAAGAAATTCATTGTGTCCATACCTCGTTCTAAAAGCAGTTTTTGGCACATTGGATTCTTTGACTCTCAACTGATAGTAGCCAGATCTCAAATCTATCTTTGAGAATATTGTTGCTCCTTCAATTGATCGAACAAATCATCAATTCTCGACAATGGATGCTTTTTTCTTTATAGTTACCTTGTTAAGTTAACGGTAGTCAATGCAAAGCCTCATTGTTCCATTTTTCTTCTTTACAAATAATACGGGAGCACCCTAGGGAGAAATACTCAGTCTCACAAATCCCTTATTTGTTAATTCTTGCAACTAAGCTTTTAACTCTTTCAATTCGATCGGATCCTTTCTATACAGAGCAATAGAGATCGGTGCAGTCCCAGGTATCAAATCAATAGAAAACTCAATCTCTCTAACCGGAGGCAACCCAGGTAATTCTTCCGGAAACACATCTGGAAATTCACAGACTACTGGCACAGATTCAAGCTTCAACTCAGACATCTCAGTATTCAACACATAAGCAAGGTAAGCTTCACACCCTTTTCTCATGTATTTCTGAGCAGACATGTGCGAAATCACCACGGGCATATTATTTGAGTCATCTGTTTCAACCGAAAGAATCTCACCATTTTCACATTTCAATTCAAGAGTTTTCTATCTACAATTTACCTTGGCATCATGTAATGTCAACCAATCCATTCCTAAAATAACATCAAACTCGTCAAACGACAACAACATCAAATTAGCCGGAAAACAGTGACCTTGAATCGTCAAAGGACAATTCTTGCAAACCTTATCTACTAACACATACTTGCCTAAATGATTTGACACTTTAATCACAAATTTAGTCAATTCAACAGGCACTTTCTTACTATTTACCAAATTCACACAAATATAAGAATGAGTGGATCTGGGGTCAATTAATGCAATAAAATTAGTATCATAAAGAGAGAATGTACCAGTAATCATGTCGGGAGATGACACATCCTCACGGGCACGTATGGCATAAGCTCTAGCAGGTGCTCTCATTTCTGTCCTTACAGCTGAATCCTTCATTATACTTTTACTACTAGCTTCATTTCCAGTATTTCGCGGAGGTCTACCTCTGCTAGCAGTGTTACTCGGTCTAACACTTTGAAGTTTTTCTTCTTCAACATTCTCAGGACAGTCTCTGATAAAATGTTCTCGAGAACCACACTTGTAGCAAGCTTGGTTGTTTCCCTAACGCTCTCCGATATGTTGTCTACCACAATTCTGACACTTAGGTTTATTAGACTTCACATTACCCACACTTGCCATCGAAGTAGCTTGAACTCTAGAGCCCAAATATGTTTTACCACGATCTCGGTGTGAATATCCAGCTGAAACTGTCATCCGAGGATTGGTTTCTTTGGACCTCTTTGATTGGGATTGGAACGACTTACTCATCGGTCTCTTTCTTGTATCTCGGGCCTCAATCATAGCTTTTCTCTTTTCTTTATTCAGCTCTTCAGCCTTGCAAGCTCTATCGACCAATACCATGAATTCCTTCAACTCTAAGATCCCAACTAACAATCTAATATCCTCGTTCAGCCCATCTTCGAATCTCCTGCACATAATAGCTTCGGTAGACACACACTCTTGAGCATACTTACTGAGTCTGAAAAATTCACGTTCATACTCTGCCACAGACATTTTACCTTGCTTCAATTCGAGGAACTCTTTCCGTTTCTGGTCGATGAATCGATGACTTATATATTTCTTTCGAAACTCCTCAAGGAAGAAATCCCATGTCACTCTCTCTTTCAGAACGACAGATATCAGCTGTCGAAACCATTTTAAAATCGGTTTTTAAAAAATGGGGATCGACTTTAAAAACAAGAATGGGAGTCGCCACCAATCCCTTTTTACTTAGGTGTGATTGGATCACCTTGTAACACGTTTTATTTCAAAAAACATTCAATTTTGGTCTACAAAAACAAGAAAACGGGTTCGGGAGTCGGTTACGTATGAGGAAGGGTTAGCACCCTCATAACGCCCAAAATTGGTACCTAATCGATAAAATCATGTCCGAATGTTGAAAATAAAGAAAATTAGAAAATATGATCCTTTTATTAGAAAGAAAATCAGGACTTACTTGTCATAAAGAAGTACTTTACCCAGTAAGTTAGGGTATAGCACCTCATGACTTTGAAATTAAGCTCGTCTTTATTTTAGAAAATTCCTACCTCGAGACGCAAAACGTCGAACCCAGTAAGTTAGGGCACAATGTTTTGAATTCCCAAGAATAGGTTTTTTTTATTTAAAACTTGAGATTTCTTTATTCCGAAGGAATATAAACATCACATCCAGTACGTTAGGACACGGCATTTTTTACAACCCTCGTAATTAAAGTCATCTCATGATTTACAAAACTTGTTAAAAGGGTATTTAGTTATTTAGCCAAACGAAAAATCGCAACCCAGTACGTTAGGGCACTATTTCCCGAATTTCTAAATACCAAAACATTACCTTATTTTAAAAGCTTTTAAAAATATAATGGTTTTGCAAAAATGGACTTTTATTTTAAACAATAATCATGCAACAACATTGCATTTATAGAACATAAATATTAAAAGCAATTATAATATACTAACGTTTAAGATAGGTAACAAAGAAATAATGCAAAATATGACAAATAATAATTCCTACACTAAAGCAGTTGTAAATAGATGACGAAGTATAAACAAATACAATAAATAATAAAACAAATATGAACATATTTCATGCAAGATTAATAAAAAAAAATATTACATACATATATGATATAAATAATGCAAACAATGTAGAAATAAAAAGAATAGTATATAATGATTTTGAATAAATAAAATAAAATATAAATAATATAAATGAAACATAAATATATTTTACATACAATATGATATAATATAATGCTATTCAATGTATAAAATTTTTAAAATATATAATATAATAACTAATATATGAAAATAATATGTAATTAAAATAATATTAAACAAAATAAATAATAAATATATATAATACCCTAATCATAAAATTATATACATAATATAAACAATATAAATAAAATAGATTAAATAAATTTTATATAAAACAAAGCTTTAGATATATATATTGTTTCAAAAAATGTAAGTTTTTATTTTTTATTTTTATAAATATATTTTATAAATATTATATATATATATTGTTTCAAAAAATAAAAATAAAAATAACAGTACTCGAAAAATAAAAAAAATAAAACAAAACCTCTGCTCGATTTGATATTCTCTGTAGAAATCGTGTTCTTGTGTATTTATGTGTATTCGTACCCCTTTTTTTTACAAGATAAATCAGGCTTTTATAGCCTGGGAAAAAATAAAAAAGAAGGAAAATGCATCTTTTGCTGCTGCTTTTTCCATTTTTGTGCAGGATAACAGAGATCTCGACGGCGATAGAGGTGTTATCCGCGCGAATCGCGGCTTGACGAAGGCTGGTGGCTGCGGGATTCATGCGCGTGGATGGAGGCGATGAAGGCTGCTTGTATGGAGGTTTGCGGCACAACTAACCTAGGGTTTCTGTTTTGGTTTTGGGCCTTTTGGGCCCCGTGGTTAATTGGGTTAAGATTGGGTGTTTAGGTAGGCCGTTTTAGGTATTGGGTTGGTGATGATTTTGGGCTTCTGGTGACTAATTAAAATCTGGGCTATTGGGTTTGTAACAGGGTTAAGGCAGTCTGATGGTATTTGTTTGGGCTTTAAGCCCTTTTATTGTAAATGGACTGTATAAGGACATTTATTATTTTCTATTTTCATTTTGGTTTTCATGGGCCCGGGCAAAAATGGGCCATTACAGCTGCCCCTCTTTGCTCATTGTCGTGTAATTAAAATAGAGCAAAGACAATAAAAGGAACAATTTTGTCCGGTCTTGGCTGAGCCCTGACTTCTTGATCCTCGCTTTCTTCAAATAACTTCCAATCCGAACTGCAACTTCAACAGCATTGGAGCTTCATCTTGATTTCAGTGAGTTTGATAGCTTCAACTTCATGAAAGCAATATCCACTATCTTTTGATCTGCTCCACTACAAACTCAGGGATACCATATCTGATATTTTCAATCTGATCCCTACAAACTAAGGGACCACTAGACTGATGTCTTCAGTCTGCTTCCTGCAAAGCTCAGGAATGCCAGACTGATGGTTAAATCTATTCCACTACTGCTTAGGGAGACAAGATTTGTCGTTCGATCTTGGTCCACTACTGCTTAGGGTGACAAGATCTACAATCTTTGACCTATTCCACTGCTGGTCAGGGAGATAAGGCCGGTGGCTTAAATCTGTTCCACTACTGCTTAGGGAGACAAGACTTGCCGTTCGATCTTGGTTCCCTACTGTTTAGGGTGACAATATCTACAATCTTTGACCTA
This sequence comes from Gossypium sturtianum, assembly GCA_025698515.1. Classification (NCBI taxonomy): domain Eukaryota; kingdom Viridiplantae; phylum Streptophyta; class Magnoliopsida; order Malvales; family Malvaceae; genus Gossypium; species Gossypium sturtianum. Next base: position 76,306,048 of record CM046947.1, read on the forward strand.
TTCCACTGCTAGTCAGGGAGATAGGACTGATGGCTTAAATCTGTTCCACTACTGCTTAGGGAGACAAGATTTGCCGATCGATCTTGGTTCCCTACTGCTTAGGGTGACAAGATCTACAATCTTTGACCTATTACACTGCTAGTCAGGGAGATAGGACTGATGGCTTAAATCTGTTCCACTACTGCTTAGGGAGACAAGATTTTCCATTCGATCTTGGTTCCCTACTGCTTAGGGTGACAATATCTATAATCTTTGACCTATTCCACTGCTGGTCAGGGAGATAGGGCTAGTGGCTTAAATCTGTTCCACTACTGCTTAGGGAGACAAGATTTGTCGTTCGATCTTGGTTCCCTACTGCTTAGGGTGACAAGATCTACAATTTTTGACCTATTCCCATGCTGGTCAGGGAGATAGGGCTGGTGGCTTAAATCTGTTCCACTACTGCTTAGGGAGACAAGATTTGCCGTTCGATCTTGGTTCCCCCATCGTTTTAGGTGACAAGATCTACAATCTTTGACCTATTCCATCGCTGGTCGGGAGATAGGATCTGATGTCTCCGATCCGCTCCTACAACCTCAGGATTGTCAGATCTGCTATTTTAATCTGCTCCCTGCAAACTCAGGGATACCAGACTAATGTCTTCTACCTTGCTACATAACCTGTAGAATGGGTATATATTTATGTCCAATATTTAGGATGATTTGATCGAAATGCATCAGATGCTCCTATTTAGACATGTTATGAAAATGTTATGAAGATGATTCCTGTTTCAAGGATTAGGATGCAATGACCAAAATGAATCAAATGCTCCTAATGCAATTTACAAAAATGTTATGAGTATGATTCCTATCCTAGGTGTTATTACTCATTTGTTTTTCATTCATGTTCTGCTCAAATAATTTGCCCTATAGTAATTCTGAGTCCTTTCTACTTGAACCTTGGGACATGAATTGGTATCTCCCACTGCAACTTCAAGGGAATAACTTTTAATTTCTTTCATGTTTCTGTTACCATTCAGAGGTACAGAACTTGTACTACTTTCAATCTGTTACACCATTCCCTGGGTGTAATGACTAGATGTATAAATGCAGGGTATCTCGTCAATGATCCTCTTTACACTTGGATTGACCTTGTTCGTCATTTGCCGATGTGGTATCATCAACGAAATTGTCATCATTTCCAATGTTTCCAATCCCTTAGACTTGGTGAGTTCTGAACAATAGTCCTGTTTCAAATTCTCATATTATTTAGAAGCTTTTAGAGTAATATGCGAAACTCCTTTGATGAAAGTGTTATTAGCCCATTAATCATTATTTCAATATAAAATGCTTTAAAAAGAGCACAACAATGGACATGAAAGAAATTGATCAGGACCATAGCTCGAAACAAATAAGCTAATCAAAGATAACCAAGGCAATGAATGAAAATCGATTGGTGTATCTTAAAAAGAATAAAGTAAGCAAAGATAGCAAAGGCTATAAAAGAAAATTGATTTGGGTGTTTCTTTGAAAAGAATAAAATAATTAAAGACAGAAAATTTAAAATGGGTAAGATGGGAAACTAGGTGCCCCAGATATTGCAGTCTGAGCTTCTCTGTTCTGATTTCTTGAGGACCAATTTAAGCTTAATATGTGTTTAGGGGATCCGGAGTACTTCGTCAATGCCCTAAGACGTAACATACTTCCTCATTGCTAATTCAGATGTAGCAAGATTACTGTATGCCCCACTTTTTATTCAAAATTTAAGCCGCCCTTTTCGGGTTTTCAACTCAAAGCCCCTTTGGTCTCAAAGCGCCCTTTGCGGGTTTTCGCCTTGGCCTCTCCTTTTCTTTTTTCCTTTTTTTTTTTGAAATTTTTTTTGTTTTTGTTTTTGTTTTTTTTTGTTTAATTTGAGCTCAATACGCCCTTTGTGGGTTTTCACATTGGCCCTTCCCTTTTCAGGTAAAATCCTTCTTTATTGAACTTGAATTCGCCGGATTGGGCAAGTCTTCGCCATTCATCTCGGTTAATATTAATGCTCCTCCAGAATAGGTCTTCTTTGGCATCTACTTTCTTCTAAAATCATTTTATAGAAGAAAGGTCCTTTTCAACATCAGGTTCCCTTATGGAATTCTCTAGGATGAACCTTTTTATCACAAGCTTGCATCATCTGATCGTGATGGATAACTTTAATTTTTTCTTCAATTAAGTTCAATCGACAAAAATGCTTCAATTCCATAAACCAATGGGTAAGATATTGCCCCAGCGACGGTTCTGGCCAACGTTCGATAATCATAGGGAGTAGTAATAGCTTCTTATGCCAATCTTTACAAGTTTTAGCCACCTTTTTTTTTGACAACTTTTGTTGTACTATAATATGCTGCCTGATCTTTGGACAAACTGTAGACTTTGACTTTATACAGTTATTTAAACGCGATCCTTTATGGCATTCTGCTAGCATCTGATTTTTTTTTGAATTTGATGACTTCGACTTTGTAACATTGACATATGAAGCTACTTCCACCCTCTTAGTGAAGTAAACGATGACTATGTTGATGAGTCGATATTGGCTAAAGGCTTTTGACGAGATTGGCCCCATCACATCCATGCCCCACATATGGAAAATTTGTGAAGAACTGGAGTAGGCATATGAATCTTGTCTACTTAAATTCGGCATAGTTGCTACCATCCTTTTCTATGTAGATTGACAGTGCCCGATCCTCATGTTTAGCCCGCATCTTAGTATCCCAGGCATGTCCTGATATGATTATGTGAAAACATTTTTGATGTCTAGCATTATTTCTATGGCAAGCTGGCCTTCGATCTTCACCCCTTTCCTAGGCTCACAATATCTAATGACCCTTTGTAGAGTAAGGTATGTTTTTCATCTTGTTAAACCATTCTTAACAAGTCAGAAGACATGCCACAATCTCTGTCATCTTCAAAATCTTGAGATCCCCTAGACCCATATCTTGTTCAAAAAGGGAGTCAGTAACAACGTCGTTCATGTCATTGATATCTGGGTACCTAAGTATGAAGGCAAGAAATCCAAAGAATAAATGATTCTAAGGATGATTACTTGTATGATATGGTCATGAATAAAGAATGAAAGAATATGATAAAAGAATATACAATATGAAATGGAAAGAATAAAAGAATATTTGCTTAAAAAATGCATTTTATTGAAATAAGAATTTAGGACACAAGCCTATTTCACAAAAGGGTTTCTTATTGCCTCTAGGCTTAAGGCAACAAGCATGTTTTGCACATTACTATAGATCAGCTCTAAAAAATATAGAGATCTCTTCCACAATCTCATTATTCAAAACATTCCAAGTACACAAGGGCTTGTAAACTTCGTTCTCTGATTCCCTCTTGGCTTTCGATTTCTTCAAGGGATCACAACTTTCTTGTCTCCATGATTGGGTAATGGGTTCTCCATACTGGGTGTATCATCAATCCTGACAACTCCTATCTTAAGAAGTCTCTCAACTACCTTTTTGAAGGCAGTGCAATTTTCTATTGAATGCCCCGTTACTCCTACGTGGAAATCACATTGAACATTGGAGTCATACCATTTAGGATATGGGGATTGTAACGGCTTTAGATAAAATGGAGACACCACATGTGCATCAAATAAACTTTGATATAGCTCCTTATACGTCATCGGGATTGGTGTAAATTGGAGCTTTTCAGAGTTTTGCTTTGGAGAAACTTGATCGTTGGTAGTTACCGTCCTTGGCTGGTTCATTGTAATTGGCTCCGAATGGTTCTTGTTATACCTACCGGTTCTCTTTTCCTTCTTCCTCAGGGCATTTGAGGTCCATTCTCCTCTTGTTTCTACCAGAACAACGGGTTTGGCTTGATCATTATTCAGGTCAAAATTTGAACCCATTGGGAACTTCAACAAGGCCGAAGTATCAGCTTGACATCGGGGTTCAATAATGACAGGTCCCCTATGCAAATGCGTATCTAGTTGAGTCGAGACACCTTTTGGGGAATAAACGATGTCTTCCTCATCATCCACGTTGTTGACTACTGGGCCTCTCGTTTTTCCAATTCCTTTAGCTAGTAACTGGGTTAGCTGGCCTATGATATTCCTTTGGAATTCCCGCATTTCTTGTTGAATTTCAGTTAATTGCCCTTGCATCTGTATTTGCATTTTCTCTATTCTTTCCAACCTTTGCTCCATGTTTTCCAGGTTAACTCTGAAATATTTTTACCTAACTAGGATTCTCTTGTAAAAGTTTAATGCAAATGATGCAATGTAATACAAATGCATGAATGCAAAGAAAGAGAGGCGTTGACTCTGAATTCAGTTACATTAGAAAAACTTTACTAGAAAATAAATTTCTTTACACAAAACGGATCGCTTACACGGCCTTGTCCTCATAGTCCAAGTGAAAACATCAATCCCCTTCTTCGCAAAAGTCAAATCTTGCAAACTTCTAATAGATACCTCCTCTAGCTCCTTTTGCTTGATCTAGACGCGACTCACTGCTCCATAATGCTTGTTAGACTCTTCAAGAAAGTCGAGACGTGGTGATTCCTGATTTGTCTTTGTCAGCTTGAATCCTTGGGTAATAAGATCTTGTATTCCTTCGCCGGCTATTAGTCTTCTCTTGTTGTATTCACTTGGACTATATTCGGACGATCGTATTATAATCCACTTTATCAAAAAATTCATTTTCTTATGACCAACTTTTTTTATTTAGCAATCAAATTTGAAATCAACACCTTCTTTGAATGCAATACAATCAAAACAAAGAAAACACGTTAGCACAGGAAAAATAAATAACCTAGAACACCTATCAGGGTGACCACTAGGGTTTGACATAGTTCTACCTAAGGCGGGTTCTTAGGGTTTACTATATGCGGTTTAGCTCTAAAGTTGAGGTACCCGAACCAGCAGATTCCTCGATCCTCACCCATTATAGGCTCATACGGACCAAGTTCGGTTCAGGGGAATACATTTCCCTATGGCTGCACAGAGGTGAAAACCTCACGAAGACATAGGTACGGATGTATCCCGAAAGCGATTCACTATCCTACACGGAGGTGAAAACCTCACGAAGGAGTAGCTTCTCACTCCCACTTAAGGGTGTGACCACGACGGTCATGCAGTGCAAAGCAAAGAGAAATATTTTAAAATCGTATGCAATAAAAGGATTAAAATCAAAATGTTATATTCGAACAAAAGGACATGAAATTATAAATTTTACGGCCTGACTCTCTTATTCCCCAGTGCAGTCGCCAAGCTGTCGAAACCATTTTAAAATCGGTTTTTAAAAAATGGGGATCGACTTTAAAAACAAGAATGGGAGTCGCCACCAATCCCTTTTTACTTAGGTGTGATTGGATCACCTTGTAAAACGTTTTATTTCAAAAAACATTCAATTTTGGTCTACAAAAACAAGAAAACGGGTTCGGGAGTCGGTTATGCATGAGGAAGGGTTAACACCCTCATAACGCCCAAAATTGGTACCTAATCGATAAAATCATGTCCGAATGTTGAAAATAAAGAAAATTAGAAAATATGATCCTTTTATTAGAAAGAAAATCAGGACTTACTTATCATAAAGAAGTACTTTACCCAGTAAGTTAGGGTATAGCACCTCATGACTTTGAAATTAAGCTCGTATTTATTTTAGAAAATTTCTACCTCGAGACGTAAAACGTCGAACCCAGTAAGTTAGGGCACAATGTTTTGAATTCCCAAGAATAGTTTTTTTATTTAAAACTTGAGATTTCTTTTTATAGAAGGAATATAAACATCACATCCAAAGACGTTAGGACACGGCATTTTTACAACCCTCGTAATTAAAGTCATCTCATGATTTACAAAACTTGTTAAAAGGGTATTTAGTTATTTAGCCAAACGAAAAATCGCAACCCAAAGACGTTAGGGCACTATTTCCGAATTTCTAAATACCAAAACATTACCTTATTTTAAAAGCTTTTAAAAATATAATGGTTTTGTAAAAATGGACTTTTATTTTAAACAATAATCATGCAACAACATTGCATTTATCGAACATAAATATTAAAAGCAATTATAATATACTAACGTTTAAGATAGGTAACAAAGAAATAATGCAAAATATGACAAATAATAATTCCTACACTAAAGCAGTTATAAATAGATGACGAAGTATAAACAAATATAATAAATAATAAAACAAATATGAACATATTTCATGCAAGATTAATAAAAAAAAATATTACATACATATATGATATAAATAATGCAAACAATGTAGAAATAAAAAGAATAGCATATAATGATTTTGAATAAATAAAATAAAATATAAATAATATAAATGAAACATAAATATATTTTACATACAATATGATATAATATAATGCTATACAATGTATAAAATTTTTAAAATATATAATATAATAACTAATATATGAAAATAATATGTAATTAAAATAATATCAAACAAAATAAATAATAAATATATATATAATACCCTAATCATAAAATTATATACATAATATAAACAATATAAATAAAATAGATTAAATAAATTTTATATAAAACAAAGCTTTAGAAATAATACCTAATATAATATAATACTATATAATATACAAATTTAAAAAAATATATAATATAATAAATAATATACCAATTATAAAATAATAGTATTAAACCACATAAAATAATAATACATATAAGGTTAATACATAAATATATATATATATATATAAATTTTATACTATAAACAAATTAATATATAAATAATATAACATTTTAATTCAATATAATATTAGAATAAAACAAATAAAAAAGGATTAAAATGAAATAAAATCAAAATTATGCAGTAAAATTAAAAGCAAAAAAAACAAAGAAAGGATTTAATTGAAAATGATTAAAAAGGCGGAAGGGTTAAAACGCAAATAACCCTTCCGCTTAAAAACACGTGATTCCTCGAGCGGGTCGGGTCGGTTTCGGGTCATAGATGAAACGGCGTCGTTTTGACCATAAAATGCCAGGGATGAAGCGGCGTCGTTTCCTCAACCCTATAAAAGCCTAAATTTTTCTAAAAAACATTCATTCTTTCAGTTTTTTTTTTTAAAAAAAATTTGTCTCTCAAAACTTCCTCTCCTGGGCGATATCCGGTCCCAACTCCGGCGCCGGACCACCGAATCACCATTATCGTCATGCCACCGCATACGGTGGTTTAAATGAAAAATGTAAGTTTTTATTTTTTATTTTTATAAATATATTTTATAAATATTATATATATATTGTTTCAAAAAATAAAAATAAAAATAACAATACTCGAAAAATAAAAAAAAATAAAACAAAACCTCTGCTCGATTTGATATTCTCTGTAGAAATCGTGTTCTTGTGTATTTATGTGTATTCGTACCCCCCTTTTTTACAAGATAAATCAGGCTTTTATAGCCTGGGAAAAAATAAAAAAGAAGGAAAATGCATCTTTTGCTGCTGCTTTTTCCATTTTTGTGCAGGATAACAGAGATCTCGACGGCGATAGAGGTGTTATCCGCGCGAATCGCGGCTTGACGAAGGCTGGTGGCTGTGGGATTCATGCGCGTGGATGGCGGCGATGAAGGCTGCTGGTATGGAGGTTTGCGGCACAACTAACCTAGGGTTTCTGTTTTGGTTTTGGGCCTTTTGGGCCCCGTGGTTAATTGGGTTAAGATTGGGTGTTTGGGTAGGCCGTTTTAGGTATTGGGTTGGTGATGATTTTGGGCTTCTGGTGACTAATTAAAATCTGGGCTATTGGGTTTGTAACAGGGTTAAGGCAGTCTGATGGTATTTGTTTGGGCTTTAAGCCCTTTTATTGTAAATGGACTGTATAAGGACATTTATTATTTTCTATTTTCATTTTGGTTTTCATGGGCCCGGGCAAAAATGGGCCATTACATCAGCGTCTTCCACCAGCGATGTGCTGAGTCCCTCAGTAATGATACAGCACATTTTAAGCATTCTTCGGGCGTACAAGAAAGTTCGTCAAATACCTGCATAGAATTCTCAAGCCAAAACTCTGCCTTCTCGGGATCATCATCTATGTTGGCCCTAAATTCTTTGGCCCATTGTTTTCAAATCTTATCAACCGGGGGTTTAGTCAATCTTACCAAATCAATACCTTGAGGAGCTACGGGAACCGGCTGAAGTATAAGAGGGGGTGGAGGAGGTTGAGCATTAGGATTTGCTCAAACAAACTCAGTATACCAATTACTCATCATATGGAGAAAGGCTTCCCGAGCCTCCTCTCCCTGACCTAAGGTCTCAGGTCTACTTTCTACTGGCGCGGTCCCTTGCATGGGAGCCGACGCATTACTTGCAGCATCATCAGCAGCAGCTCGGTCGGGATTCATTTACTATACGAAAACACAGTTTGAAATTGTCAGAAGCCACCACACTATCATAATATATTTATGGCATGTATAGCTAGACTCTCACACATGCTATGGTAGTCTGAGAACCGATTAAACCATAGCTCTGATACCACTAAAATGTAACACCCATTACCCATGTTCGACGCCAGAACAGGGTATGAGGCATTACCGAATAATAACACAAACATCCATGTAAAATCGGGCCATAAAATTTCATTCAATTTAAAAATTTTCATATTCAATCATAGAGTCCCTAAAATGGGCCTACGAGGCCCAAAACATACTTCGAGAATTGTCCGGGACCAAACCGAGAACTTTGGAAAAACTTAGAAAATTTACATAAAAACAGGGCACACGCCCGTGTGGCACAGGGGCACGCCCATGTTCCCAGCCCATGTGGATTTATTTTTCATTTCGAACCTACAGGGGTTTTCACACGGCTGAGCCCACGCCTGTGTCTTAGGCCTTGTCCTTCACACGGCCGAGACACACGCCCGTGTCTCTGCCCGTGTGCAAAAACCTGGCTATTCTGTTTATGACGTCATCACACATTTTAGGTCACACGGGCACATGCCCGTGTGTTAGCCCGTGTGACGAACTGAATTTTTTGCAATTTGGGTGCAAGGGACACACGGCCAAGCTACACGCCCATGAGACAGACCGTGTGTCACACACGGTCTAGACACATGCCCGTGTGTCTACCCGTGTGGACAATTGCAAGGCTATTTACCAAGCCCTTTGCCACCCTGAAAAACATCCACACTTAAACCATTTCAACCAACTTAACATGCTCTTATTAGAAATCTATTTGTCCACATTAAGAGCATTGACGCACCATTTAATAACCATTCACATCATGTATAACCACACTTATACTTAGTGTAACATCCTAAATTTACGGGCCTATACATTTAGTGTAGGGATAGGTTTACTATGTTAATTTAATTGATAGGGGTCTAAATTTGGGCTTAGAATTAGGCAAAAAGGCCTAGATTAGAGTGGCATCATTAACAATTAAAAAGGAATAAGTTTTGGGTCGCAAGGAGCCTATGTTTTAGGCCAAATTCAGCACTTTAAATGAAGAGAGGGTGACGCCACACACAAGGAATTAGGGGCCCAAGTATTAAGTTTAATGAGGCCCAAATCTTTTAATTTAAGTGAGTTAAATTTGGCATTAGGGATTAGTAGAGGTGGACGGCTACAAGGCTATAAAATAGGAGATTTTATGTGGATTTTTAAGTGATAATATCATAGATAAAAAGGAGAAAAGTTAGAGCTTATCTTCAAGGGAAGTGTTGGCCGAAAATCCACCACCTAGAGGAGTGTAAAATTGGCCTCTTGCACGGCAAGGAGGGTGCCGAATTTCTCTCTCTCTTTAGCTTGAATTTTAAGGGTTTTTTCAGCTTTTTAGCAAGAGGTGCCAAAATATCTATAAATAGGGGCTAGCTCCTTGATTCGACGAAAACCCTAAATTTCTCTCCCATTGTGTCTTTGAAATTCCCTAGCCTCTCCCTCTCCAATTTCTTTTCTCCAATTTCTTTAAAAGTCAAACTCTTCTCCACTTTTTCCTTCTTGTGCCGATTTCTCTAGAAAGTCAAGCATCCATAGTCTTTTCTTCTATTCATCCTATTTGAGAATTAGTTCTGCATTTCTTAGCATTTAAATCTTCCATGGGCATTGCCGAATCCTCTCTCTAGTGCTAGCCGAATCTCCTATGCTAAGGTAAGTGTTGATTTTTATTAGTTCTCATGATCTATTCCCGCTTTTTGAAAGGAAAAAGCCAAAAGCTAATAGTTTAATGGTTTTATGATGGGTGGCAATTCGGGATTTGAAGGAAGCTTAGTCGACTAGATCTAAAAGTCGAAAATCATAAGTCTCTAATTTCGGATTTCAAGGTAAGAGGATTTGTTTATTTATATATATAAAATCGGGTAGAATACTAACCATGGTGAATATAGGAGAGGCCTATTTTCGCAATTGTTAAAACTTTTAAGCAAGGCTATAGATTGAGGATAATAGATCCGGATAGCAAGGACATCGACTAAGAATATTTGATTTTGCAATATCGTGTGTGTAATTCTCCACACCATCTAGATCTGTTTGATTAATATATGAAAATAGGTATTACATGTTTTGTTAAATGTCGAGAGACCTAAGATATTGACGGAACCCAAAGAGGGTAAAGTAAATCACCGTGTTAGTAAATGATCCGATTAAATGTTATAAGTATACCGATTTTATGTGATTGCATGGGTTGGGTTGATGAAAGGAGGAAGTAATATGTTGTAGCGGTTTTTACCGTGATTTGTTGTAGCGGTTCCTTACACGTGATGATTTGTAGAGAGCGCTTCGCCGTGATTCGTTGTAGTAGTGGCTACGCCATGATCGATGATGAGCAGCACGATCGCCATCAAGGCGTGTAGCGGTGTGGGTTGATTGTAGAAATCCCCAATGGTATGAATGGTCGGTACGGGGCGTGTAGCGGATGGACACCTAGGATATGGGTGGGCTTTGCATATTATTTTTGTTACTTATATTTTGATTATTCTGTTTTATGGGGCTAAAAGCCCAAATCTAATGGTGCATGAGGGTTGCACACCGAGTCTCGCGACTCACCCTTTAATTTTAACCATCTCTGTGACACTTAGGCATCGATCGGGCCGAGAGGAGAGCAAGGTGGCCGTGCGGATGAGCTTTGAGAATTCAAAGAAAAAGACTTAGTCTAATTTTTTATTTTCATTTAATTAATGGGTTCAAATTTCCTTGTAATAAGGCCATGGGCCACTAGACTACCATTTATGTCTTGGGATTTTGTTGGGATTTTATTACTGGGTTTTAAGTTTTACGTTTTCAATTAAGTTAAGACCTGCATGAAATTTTTGTTTTTATATAAGATCTACCAAGATAATTGGTTACTTAATATTTTATACTTTAATGAATTATTAAGCTTTCGAAATAAAGGTGTAAACCTAGTAATTGTTTTCCAAAATGCGACATGTTATGTAAAATCTCTTAAGTGACATACCAGATCCGGTTGTAGCGTTTGGGCCGAGTTTGGGGTGTTACAAATTGGTATCAGAGCCAGGTTTAAAACTCGGCTCTAGGGGTTTTTTGGGCTCAAAACATTTTCTAAAGTTGGGTTTTCGAAACATGCATATTTATACAGGTCTGTTAGCTCAGCATGGCACCTGCGTCTCCGGCCCAAGTCCGCCAGGTAAGTATTCTGAACCATTGTATGATATAATATATGTGGGCTTGATGGGCTTTATAGGACGTAGATTAGTTAGATTAGAACTTGAAGGACTTTAGGCCTAGCTGAAACAACTCTTAAAATCTCATAAGACTTAACTTCACTAAACAAACCCGTGAACGAGCCGTAAGACTAGGGTGTGGTAACAGCATACGCATGTCTAGTATTGGATCGGAAGAGCTCGGTATTTAAGCAAACCCTAGTGACTCACCTCCTCTTCGCTGGAATCCTACTGCAGTGCGTAGAGGACTGCTCACCTTAGCCAAGTTAGGGTGTGGCAATGGGCATACGCATGTCTAGGAGTGGATTCAGGAGAGCTTGGTACTTAAGCAGCCCTAGCGACTCACCTCCTCTTCACTAGAATCCTACCAGTGCGTGGTGACTATTCACCCTAGTTACGAGGACTTTTGATGGGCTAAACCTTATAATTAAAACTGAAATGGACCAAACCACCCTAGTTTGAAAAAAAAGAACGAAAATTTCTCAAGTTTTGCAAAATTTTCAAAATACGTTTGATTTGTGAAAACTACCAACCAGCCATGAATTTGTAAAATACCTATATTTTGAAAATTTACCCGAAAATCTCATGTTTACAAGAGTAACCCGGACCATGAAACTAGATTTTTCCCCAAAGTACCCTGTTTGAAAAAAAAACAAAAACAAACAACAACAACATCATCGAAATATCCCTGGTTAGAAAAAATTCCCAACCTACCCTGGTTTTGTCAAATGACCAAAATACCCCTGGTTTGTACAATTACCAAATTACCCCTGATTTGCAAAATTATTAAATTGCCCCGAATTTCAAAATTACCAAAATACCCCCAGAATACCCTCACTTCACAAAATCAACAAGGAACTTTAGTATGAAAATTACGAAAATACCTCTGAGGATGAAATTACTAAAATTCTCGGTAGTGAATCAACGAAAACACCTTTACGTGAAGAATGTAAGTGCTTGGATGATTTTTGTATGATGTATGTGTTTTATTTTAGTTAGAGGTTACAAACTTGAGATCAGACAGAATGCGAATTCGAAAGAACCACTCTTAAAACTATTATTCATAAGATCGTTAGTGGTTAACTAGTGAAAGAACACTAATAATCCATAAAATTCTTAATCGATAAACGCCAATCGGAGGAATGAGTTCAAGGGGTCGAGGACGCCCGCCGCTTGGACGCGCGGTAGGTAGTAGAATGACCGCGCCGAGCCGTGAGGGTCCGCCACGGTCCGAGGAGCATAAGGCTCTGGATTGTTCAATCACCATTAAGTCGGGTATGTTTTGTGTGGATGCTATATTTTTGGTATAGAAACTGTATGCGTGCAATGGTTATATATTATTAAATTAGAGTGCGCAGCAAGAGCATAGTGGTGAGACTTGGGTAGTACGATTATTAGTTAGTTGGAAATTTCGAGGACTAAATTTCTTTAAGGGGTAGAATCAGAACATCCTAAATTTACTGCCTATACATTTAGTGTAGGGATAGGTTTACTATGTTAATTTAATTGATAGGGGTCTAAATTTGGGCTTAGAATTAGGCAAAAAGGCCCAGATTAGAGTGGCATCATTAACAGTTAAAAAGGAACAAGTTTTGGGTCGCAAGGAGCCCATGTTTTAGGCCAAATTCGGCACTTTAAATGAAGAGAGGGTGATGCCACACACAAGGAATTAGGGGCCCAAGTATTAAATTTAATGAGGCCCAAATCTTTTAATTTAAGTGAGTTAAATTTGGCATTAGGGATTAGTAGAGGTGGACGGCTACAAGGCTATAAAATAGGAGATTTTATGTGGATTTTTAAGTGATAATATCATAGATAAAAAGGAGAAAAGTTAGGAGCTTATCTTCAAGGGAAGTGTTGGCCGAAAATCCACCACCTAGAGGAGTGTAAAATTTGGCTACTGCATGGCAAGGAGGGTGCCGAATTTCTCCTCTCTTTTAGCTTGAATTTTAAGGGTTTTTTCGGTTTTTAGCAAAGAGGTGCCAAAATATCTATAAATAGGGGCTAGCTCCTTGATTCGACACATGAAAACCCTAAATTTCTCTCCCATTGTGCCGAAATTCCCTAGCCTCTCCTCTCCAATTTCTTTTCTCCAATTTCTTTAAAAGCCAAACTCTTCTCCACTTTTTCCTTCTTGTGTTGATTTCTCTAGAAAGTCAAGCATCCATAGTCTTTTCTTCTATTCATCCTATTTGAGAATTAGTTCTGTACTTCCGGCATTTAAATCTTCCATGGGCATTGCCGAATCCTCTCTCTAGTGCTAGCCGAATCTCCTATGCTAAGGTAAGTGTTGATTTTTGATTAGTTCTCATGATCTATTCCCTGCTTTTTGAAAGGCAAAAGCCAAAAGCTAATAGTTTAATGGTTTTATGATGGGCAGAATTCGGGATTTGAAGGAAGCTTAGTCGACTAGATCTAAAAGCCAAAAATCATAAGTCTCCAATTTTGGGATTTCAAGGTAAGAGGATTTGTTTATTTATATATATAAAATCGGGTAGAATACTAACCATGGCCGAATATAGAGAGGCCTATTTTCGCAATTGTTCCGGCTTTTAAGCAAGGCTATAGATTGAGGATAATAGATCCAGATAGCAAGGACATCGACTAAGAATATTGGATTTCGCAATATCATGTGTGTAATTCTCCACACCATCTAGATCTGTTTGATTAATATATGAAAATAGGTATTACATGTTTTGTTAAATGCCGAGACCCCTGCATATTGACGGAACCCAAAAGAGGGTAAAGCAAATCACCGTGTTAGTAAATGATCCGATTAAATGTTATAAGTATACTGATTTTATGTGATTGCATGGGTTGGGTTGATTAAAGGAGGAGGTTATATGTTGTAGCGGTTTTTACCGTGATCTCATTGTAGCGGTTCCTTACCGTGATTCGTATGTAGCGCTTCGCCGTGATTCGTTGTAGTGGCTACGCCATGATCCGATGATGAGCAAAGACGATCGCCATCAAGGCGTGTAGCAAGTGTGGGTTGATTGTAGAAATCCCCAATGGTGTGAATGGTTGGTACGGGGTGTAATGATGGACACCTAGGATATGGGCCGGGCTTTGCTTATTATTTTTGTTACTTATATTTTGATTATTCTGTTTTATGGGGCTAAAAGCCCAAATCTAATGGTGCATGAGGGTTGCACACACCGAGTCTCGCGACTCACCCTTTAATTTTAACCATCTCGGGTGACACTTAGGGCATCGGACCGGGCCGAGAGGAGAGCAAGGTGGCCATGCGACAGAGCTTTGAGAATTCAAAGAAAAAGACTTAGTCTAATTTTTTTATTTTCATTTAATTAATGGGTTCAAATTTCCTTGTAATAAGGCCATGGGCCACTAGACTACCATTTATTTCTTGGGATTTTGTTGGGCTTTTATTATCGGGTTTTAAGTTTTACGTTTTCAATTAAGTTAAGACTGCATGAAATTTCGGTTTTATATAAGATCTACCAAGATAATTGGTTACTTAATATTTTATACTTTAATGAATTATTAAGCTTTCAAATAAAGGTGTAAACCTAGTAATTGTTTTCCAAAATGCGACATGTTATGTAAAATCTCTTAAGTGACATACCAGATCCGGTTGTAGCGTTTGGGCCGGGTTTGGGGTGTTACACTTAGCCATCACACATGCACCTACACAACCATTCACATGCCACCCTTCCTACACTTCAATTTCATGCTATCATTCATTCCCACTTAGGCAAGTAACTCATTCATGAAAGGCCTCATTATAAACTTATAGCACAAACAATATTAGCCACATCTCATGGCCTTATACAAAATGATATATCAAATGACATAGACCGCATTCTTGGCCAAACAATTATGACACTTACAAAATAACCAAAATTCCTATACATGCCATAATTCAATGTAAATCTCAATATACCAAAATGTGTAGATAGTGTGGATGATCCTCTGACGGTCTCCGTATCCCGAGCTGGCTTGACAACTCTATAAAACAATGAGAAAGAGAAGGGAGTAAGCTTTAAGCTTAGTAAGTCTATATATAAACAATGAGCATCATATCACATACTTGTCAATCAAAACATTCCATACTAATCAAGAACAATTCATATCCTAATAATTGTACTTACTCATTTCAAACCTTACCACATTCCAAATACATATCATAAACATTGCTCACAATTACATGCACTTAACCCTGCACTTGTCACCACGTTGTCACACATAACTTCACTTAATCAAATTTTCCCGATGAACACTTCAGAATAATACCGGATACATATACACACGGTGGTATCGCACACAGCCTACCAATAACAGTAAATACGATGGTATCGCACACAGCCCACCAATATTAGTAATCATGGTGGTATCGCACTCAGCCCACCAATAATAATAAATACGGTGTTCATCCGAACCCTTTTTCTATTCCGAAGGTTCATCCGAGAATTTCCCCACTTTTCAACATTTCAATAAATATCAATAATATTTACTCACATTTCACATAAGACATTAATATGTAAAAACATAAACAACAAGGATGTATCGTTTACATATAAACTTACCTCGATACAAAATGTGTTAATTTGTAATTTAGTCCGAAACCTTGCCTTTTCCTCGGTCAAGGTCGATTCCATGTTCTTCTTGATCTATA
The DNA here is from genome assembly GCA_025698515.1 of Gossypium sturtianum. Classification (NCBI taxonomy): domain Eukaryota; kingdom Viridiplantae; phylum Streptophyta; class Magnoliopsida; order Malvales; family Malvaceae; genus Gossypium; species Gossypium sturtianum. Next base: position 76,322,286 of record CM046947.1, read on the forward strand.
ATGACACATTTAGCTTATTTAATATACATATTATTCAAATCAGTCCAAATTCTTCCTAGGGAAACATTTACAATTTAGCCCCTAACTTTCTTAATTTTTACACTTTAGTCCCTAGGCTCGTAAAAATGAAATATGTTCATTTTTCACACACCCAAGCCTAGTCAATTCATATTCTCTCTTATAGCAGCCCACAATTTTAACTATTTTACATTTTATACACATTATTTCATCTTTTGCAAATAAGTCCTTTTTATCAATTTCACCAAAAATCATCTAGCAAAAGTTGTTTATCACACTTCAAACTTTCATATTCTACCACTAAACATCAAAATACATGTATGTCATCCATGGGTAAAATTTTAAACACAAGCTCTAGCTCAAAATAGTGGTAGAAATAGCTAGATCGAGCTACGAGGATTTCAAAAATACGAAGAACATCGAAAACGGGGCTAAGAGGTACTTACAATCAAGATTAAAAGATGACAAAACCCTAGCTATGGTGAGCTTGATATTTTCGGCCAAGGTTGAAGAAGATGGACACAATTTTTGACTTCTTTTCCCCTTTTTATCTGTTTATTAACCAAATGACCAAATTGCCCTTCATTAATCCTTTAGATATTTTATCCCTCTATGGGCATTTTATATCCAAGCTATAATATAATGGTCTAATTACCAACTAAGGACTCTCAATTTAAAAACCCATCTCAATCAAGCACCTTTATGGACTTTATTACACACTTTCCATCTATTGCAATTTAGTCCAACTTATCAAATTGGACATCCAACCAATAAAATTTCTCAACCAAAATTTCACACAAAAATTCAATCACTCCATAAACACTAAAACTCAATCGAAATAAATATTTTGATCTTGGATTCATGGTTTCAAAACCACTGTTCCGTTTAGGCCCAAATTCGGGCTGTTACATATTCTTCTTTATTTTAGGGTGTGCATTAATTCATATGCTAGCAAAATATTGTCCATGATTAGTCTTCCCGGCACAAATGCACTCTGGGCTTTATCAATAGATGCACTTAAAACTTTTTGGAATCAACTTGCCACTGCCTTTGAAATTATCTTGTAAATTACTGTACATAGGCTAATTGGTCGAAAATTCTTAAAGTTGGTTGGATTTTCCACTTTAGGTATCAGGAAAATGTTTGTCATATTAACCTCCTCAAGCAAACCTTCCTATTCAAAATATTAAGACAAAAATCTCCAACCTCCTGTCCAACAATATGCCAATACTTTTGGAAGAAAAATGATGGGAACCCATCACTCCAGAAGCTTTAGTGGGCCCCATATTCTTAAGTGCAAAAAAAATTCTTCCCTAGTATAATTTTCTATTAAACCTTGATTCATACCATCTGAAATACAAGCTTCAATTCCTGATGCTCAAGATTGCCGACTCCACTTGACGAAAAAATCTCTTCAAAAAATCTCTTCATTACCTCTGCTATTTCTCTTTTTCTGGTAATAATTTGGCCACGCTCATTCTCAAGTTTCTCGATCCTATTTACTCTTCTTCTTTGAGATGCAAAATTATGGAAGAACTCATTCTTTTAACCAATTCATCCTTTCTCGTTGTTCCCAATACCTTTATTCTTTTTCAATTTCAAGATTTAAATGAATTTTGACATCAATAAGTTCCTCCATAGTTTTATTCGTTCTTTCCATTCCGTCAAGTTCCTCAATTCGAGCAAGTAGCTTCATTGATAGCCCTTTTCGCAATTTCTTTATTCCTATTGCCCATCTTTGTAAACCTTTCCTTACTAATTCTAACTTCTCCATCACCCTCCCCTACTCATCTCCCATAATCTCTTCACTTCCTTTTCACAAGATGTCTCAATGGCCCACCAAGCTTCAAATCTAAACCCTCACTTTCTTCTATTCAATCCTTCTTGCTTGGTTTGGAAAAGTAAAGGGCAATGGTCTGAAAAAGAATGTGACAAATGCTGAACTGTATAATCAGGGAATAAGTTGAGCCATTCTGTGTTTTCCACTCCTCTATCAAGGCGTTCCTTAATATTTGTTTCAAGGAGGTTCCCTCTTTCCCGCGTGAACCACTTACCAACATAACCCACATCCTCAAGTCGACACACATTAAGAGCTAATCTAAAATCTTCCATGTGTCCTTGATCTCTAGGCAAACCCCCTTCCTTTTCAAACATATACAAAATCTCATTGAAATCACCACAGACCAACTATGGCGTGACTTGCTCCCTACCTAACCTTTTTAAAAGGTCTCATGTCTCACTCCTCCCTCGCGCCTCCAGTGCCCCATAAAATCCAGTCATTCGCAATGTCGCTCGTACTTCATTATCTTCAATGTCAACATCAAAACGATTAGTAGAAAAACTTTTCAAACTCACCGATATCTCCTCATTCCATCCAATACTTAGCCCACCACGCGTTCAATTGCCGGCACATCAATGCCAAAGTGAAAATTGCATCATCGCCTAACCCTTTCCATCCGATAACTTTCAAGTTTTGTCTCTATAAAGAAGACTACCTGGGGACTATACAACTTTAACGTGCGCTGAAGCCTTCTAACGCCCCATGGACTCCCCAATCCACGAACGTTCCAACTTAAGATTTTCATTGTGTCCGGTCGGCTTGCCTATTGGCTACAACTGATATCTGATTTGTGCAAATTGTTCCCTATTTTTCTCCTAAACTGCCCTCCCCTCTAAGCATAATTCGACCTTGTACATGATTGTTTGACCTAAGTCTCTTCTTTCCTTCGACATTTTCCAGCGGTAGTTCCTCACTATCTTCTTCCGTATCCTCCTTCTCTTCCTCACTTATCAATAATATTCCTTTTCCTTTATCTTGCCTCTTTCTACATTTTAGATTAAACCCTAAGGTTTGGGTAATAATACCTGAGTTTTGTTGCGGATCAAGACTACAAACCCAATTGCTATTATTCGTAGCTACTTTTTTTTTGCCAATAGTCTCCAAAAAATTTCTCCCCAAATTCTCTTCTCTCAACCATACGCTTGGTGTGATACTAGCTTGCCTTGGTTGTGACTTCAATGATATATCCCACCCACACTCAACTTCTCTCAGCCCTAGATTAATCCTCCTTCAACAATACCTATCGCCATGCACCAAACATTCACAAAGGAAGCAAAAAAGAGACAGTTTTTCATATCGAAATTTCACATAAACAAAGTTTGACTGAGAAATCACAATCTTTTTCTTCCACTTTAAAGGATTTCTAATATCTATCTCGACCCGAATACGCATAAAACTTCTAAAACCTTTATTAAGTTGTTTTGTACCATGTTCCAGGAATTTCCCAACAAAATCTCCCAATTGTTGCACCACACAATCAAAGAAAGAACCTGGTAGAAGATCGTGAACTTACACCAAAAATTCAGCATAAACCAACTAAACTAAATTCGAACCGTCACCTACTTTTAGTCTATGGACAAAAGAATATGGTTATTGAAAGTCCATGACGTTCCGCTCATCACCCCCTCCACATCAACCTCATAAAAGAAACGTAATAGATAGCGTTTCTCACCAAAGTCAGAGATCTAGATTCCCCTCAACGAATGCCACAAATTAGCCATTGTGTTTTTCAGTGCAAGGAAGTTGACCACGCTTGCTGTGAGGCAGCATCCAACTAAACACATCTCATAAATTGATCTCTGTGGTCTGCCCTCTGTCGCAAATTGCAAACCCTCATCCTCTTATTCCTCAAAGCTTAATTCTGCAAGCTCCTTCTACATCGATAGCTCCTCTACCATGTTTCAGTAAAATCTACTTTTCCTGGTTATGTAAGAATTACGAACCTACAAAGTTTAGTTTTTCTAACAGATTTCATGAATATCCTCCTTTTAAAGAACTTTTCTCTTACCAGTGCCAAAAAAGCCTCCAATCGCAAAAAAAAAAAGAAAAAAAAATCAATCGAATAAAACCCTTGACTTGCTAGATTAAATCGTGCTACTTCAGAGCAGACTTTTAGCTCTAGAGTTAATTTTTTTTCATATATTTAATTTTCAAGTTTATTTAATATCTTTTGATAAAAAATTAATAATATATTTTACACATAAATACAATGTTATTTTATACATATGAATATTTATATGTAAATATAAATTATATAAATTATATTTTAATATTAAAAAAAATTAAATATGGGGTAATAAACATAACTTTGAATAAAATTTAAAAATAGAAATAATTTCTAAGAGAACAAAATTTCATATATACTTATATTAACTTATTGAGTAAATTGGTATTACAAATCAACTGAATACTAACTCAGTTCGAAAATTATAAAAATGCATTTATTTTTATAAAGGAACAATAATACAAAAATATTTATCTTTTCGTGTTTTGTAATAAAATAATACTATAATAAAACTTAAACTTAACAAACGAAATTTAAACTTTTAACTTTACCATTTTAATAAAAGTATCATTTAATTTTAATATATTTTTTACATAATTTTTTTCATATGGTATAAACCTTTTACATTAAATAGCTATTTAAAAAAAACCAAAAAAAAATAAAAAAATCTTGTAACTATCAATACAAGATGATGCCAACCTCAACTGGTACAAGATCAAGATAATTGATACAAATCAAAACAGGAAGGTACCGAATTGGATACAATACATATCAGTAGGTACGGTTAACCATGATATTGAGTAACTGAACACAATTTACTTTTTTTTAAAGAAAAAACACCGTCAGGAGTGATGAAACAGCTCTAAACTTTTCCTCGGACTGCTTCCAGAAAAGTTTGCTCCCATTGATTTACATAGCCAAGGCATAATGTCTCTTTGAGGTTAACCAGAATGTATCGTTAAGAACAAAATGTCCTAATGGCATACGTATATCCACTCCCACAGTAAACTCTGACTGTACCATTTTTGCGTTCAACTTCATCACCTAAACTGACTGTTTGAGGGTTGCTTTCATCCCTTGTACTCCCAAGACCAAGCTGCCCATGTTCACCCCAACCCCATATCTTAATCACTCCTTCCTCTGCCAATTGGAAAGAAAAATCAGTAAACATTATGATCAGGCACAAACCAGTGAAAGATTCATGTGACTTTGCCTGTTACAATAGCAGAGTGCTCAGCTCCAGCTGCAATGTCCACAACTTCTATCCCATCAAGACCTGGGACTCTCTCCAAAACAGCTCCATCTATATCAGCCAAAACATAAACAATCGCATAATGGTTGGTATATGTATATATACATATATAAATATCTGATGTTCATGTTTTTCTTTCCCCGCAATTCCCTTCCAATCATGATAGTTAAGAAACCAAACATCTCTAACGTACATATGTAAGCATCAATCCTAAAGCTACTATTGCACTAAAGCATATTGAAGTTCTTGCTTATTTATTTATTTTTTATGGTGAAATCAAAGTTCTAGTCTTAGTTTTCCTTAAGGATCACCTGATAAATGCTTTGAGGGAGTTGTTATCTCAGGATTGCTTAGCATTCCATGATGACTACCACCAAGCATAAAAACTTCTCCATTATCTGTACAAAATGAAAACTATGTCATAAACATGCGGTTTACAATATCTTGCCAGGTAGAATTCTAGGAAAGCTGAAAATTCGCCTAGGAATTTTCCTTTTCTCTTGGCAGGGGCCTGGGTGGGAAAAGTTAAAATTCAGTTACTGGCAAATAGATCAAGTAAAAACTCAAACAAACTACAAGTCTATAACGGATTAACAATTGTGTATGCATACCAGATAATACTAGAGCATGATTCCAACCAAGTGCAACTTTAGAGAACTTCGATGATGAAGGTGATTGTTGAGGACTAAGAAAATCAGATGTTGCACCAAACCCTCTTCCCCAAGTGTACAATTCTCCATCAGCTGGTGCAACAGACAAAACACAACTAAGACTTACTCAGAAGTTTAAATTAAAATTAGCAGCTTGTGATTGGAGCTAAATTTTATTTTTTCACCTAAAAGGGTTATACTTATGATCCAATATGTTTTATGCTACAAATATTCAGCTAATTTGGAGTACTCACCAGATAATGCTGCACTGTGGTCTGCATTTGCAGTGATGGTAATGATTTGAACATCATCAAATCCACGGATAATCTCAGGAGCATTGACAGACTTGACTCTATCTATTGAAATACCCAATTGACCACGCTTTCCAGATCCAAATCCATAAAGTAGATTTCCTGAACCATCTGCAGAGACAAAACTTGGTTATTGATGATTTAAGTAAATATGAATCACTAACCTAAACCTTCAAAGGGTACTCATCTAGTCTTCTTTCATATTCACCAAGCATCCAAGATAGAAACACTATGCTTTACTCATGTGAGATTCCTTATTCAATGTTGAGCTCGCAAATTGCAATTCATCCCAAGGGTCACAGAAAGCATCCAACAAAGCATCATTATTAATCATCATTTGGAAAAATGTAAATTCAAAAAATTAAATCATCATTTGCAAAAAGGTTGCGAAAAAAATATAGCTTCGCTGTTCATCTTTCAACACTTAGTTCAACCCGTGGAGTTTTCATCAGCTTAACTGAAGTGGTGAACATACATAAATGATAAAAAAGATAGACTCGAAAACACATGTGCAAAAAATTAAGGCAAACAAAAGTAAATTATATGGAAAATTAAATTCATGTTGCTTTCAGGACTACTAACACTACAACTAAATCATTGTCACGTTTACCTTTCAGTAGGACAAGTGAATGGCGCATGCCACAAGCTATCTGTTCAACACGCTTATTAACAAAAAATGACACTTTAACAGGAGAGCAATGTGACCTGTAATCACCATGCCCGAGCTGGCCAAACGAACCATCTCCACAAGTAAAAACACACCCTTCATCTGATAAGTAATTAGAAAATAGTTCAGTAACATGCTCAACAACATTAATGTGGCCGTATGAAATTCTTAATCTCCAATAAGCTTAATCAGAATTGGAAGGTTCAGAACTAAGTGCACAGTCAACAGCATAAGAGAGCAATGGTCAAGGCCCCTTGTTGACACCTTAATTACCAAGGTTCAAACCCTGTTGATGTAATCCTCTCCCCAATTTCTAACTTGACTTTGTACCAAAAAGAAATGCACAAATTAAAATGGAAAAACTAAGCAACTTCATCAATTTAATTACATATGGTAACTATAAGATAGCTTATTTGCATACCGAATTATCTAAAATCGGTTTACTTTCAGTATAGCGGTTTCATATAGAGGTAAGATATATATATATATATATATATATATGGAAGGAACCTGAAACAAATCCAGAATGGCTCCATCCAGCTGAAACTTGAGTGATGCAGTAACTCTCCAAAGACATTACAATCTTTGGAGATAGCAAGCAATCCATGTCTCCATGGCCTAACTGACCTGAGTTTCCCCTTCCCCATGTTAGTACTTTCCCACCTACAAAGTTCATTAAACAAAGTTTTGCGTCAAACAACATAATTTATTGCCTGGGAAATCGACAAAGGACATAGAAGAAAAATAAAGCAAAGTAGAAAGTTCTAAGGAGGGTACCAGAGGTCAAGCCAACAACGTGAGCGCCGCCACATGCGAGCATAGAGACGGATGAAGCGGAAGATAGTAAAGGGACATTAAGGAGTTGAGGGAGGTGCTCGTCTTGGAGCCTGAGGGTGCCCAGCTGTCCATCCGTTCCTGCTCCCCAGCTCCACAGTTGTTCTTCTACTTTCTCTCTCTGTGTTTCATTATCGATTATTGTTTGTTTGCTCGTCGGATTTACTTCCATCGCCATGTCAAAAGAACCCAGAGCCCGAGTACCTAATTTCTTATTTTAATCCGTCGCATAAGGGCGAGTAAAAATTCTAATCGAAATTAAAAATATGGGAATTAATCAAATTGTGTGTGTGTGTGTGTTTTTTTTTTTTTTTTTACATATTTCTTATAATTAATTCAGATATTTTCTATTTAAATTTTATAATTTTAATAATTTGAATAAATACTTATTTAATCTTCCTCAATTTTAAAAATGATTAAATTAGTTTCTTAATAAAAAATGCAAAAAAAAGTTTAAAATAATTTTTAATTTTTAATTATTTTAAAAAATATAAAATTTTAAAAAAAATTCTAAAGAATATATAAAAAATGTTAAAATTTTAAAAATATTCTAAAATAATAATTTTGAAACTAAATAAATTAATTAATGATTCAAGTTTATAGTATATTACTTTTTTCTTATTTTAGTTTGAAAAGGTTTTCAAATATACATGGTTTGTGCCCTAACATGGAATTAGTTATACTATAACAATATTTTAATTTGACATGTTTAATTTGTTAATTTAATTCGAAAAATTCCACTCGATTTGGCTTGACTTGAATTTCATTTCACTCAACTCGATTCGAAAAAAATTTAAATCGAGTTAAAATGATAAAATAGGACTCGTCAACTCAATTAATTCAATCGAACGTGAACCCCTAATCACGGATAATGATTCAACCCAGTTGAAACTACATGGTTTTACTAACAAACATTTTTGGTTGCCGATAGCGATGTCGGGCCTTCCCTACAACTAAATGTGATCCATCACTAGAGGTGTCTATGGGTCGAACTCAACCAAAATTTTAGGTCCGAGCCCGGCCTGATTCGGCCCGAAAAATAAGTCTAAAATTTTGCCCAAGCTCGGTCTGGATAAAAATACTAAAACTTGAGCCCGACCCGACCCGCCCATATTAAATTTTTTATATTATTTTTAAATATATATAATACATCAAAAATACTAAAAACATCAAAATAAACATTTTCTAATAAATTGAAAATAAATTTTAAAAAATATGTATACTTAAATAACACTAAGATAAATGTAACTTAACAAGCAAATGCCTCTAAAATAATAACAAAATTAACAGTAAAACAAATGTTATACAATATCCAAATAATAACAACATAATAGTAGCAACATAATAGTGAAATGGTAACAAAAATAGGGAGAAAACAACAAAAAAATAACATTAAAATAACAAAAACAAATAGCAGATTTTTTTTATCCTTTTATTTATCCGTGCCGGGCCCAGACCAAAAATACCTTACCTGAGACCCGGCCTATTTTTTAAACAAATTTTACTTTTTTTATTTAAATCATCTAATTTTTCAAGTCAACCTTCGAATCGAGTTAAATAACCCAATTTATGAATAGGTATATCCATCACCATATCACGAAATTTTCTTCCGCTGAAATATTCAGAAACATAATGCATTAGCTCTCAATTTTTTCCTAATCTATTCATTCTATTCTCATTTAAAAATTAGTTTATCATACATCAGAAAATAGAAAAAAAATGTTGAAATACGTGCCACTTTTCTTGATCACTATGAATTATTTGACTGAGATTCATTTATTCATATGATAAACTTTAATATAAATTGTACTATTTGTTCAATATTTATTTTTTTTTGAACAAAAATAGATTAAACTTTTATTGACCGAATAAGGATAAAAGTATCATAATAAACAAATTACCTAAACAAAATCGGCCCAACAATTGTTAGTCCGGTAAAGACAAGAAAAGCCTACAAAAACTGCTTAAAGTAAAAGGAAAAAACTACTTAAAAAGAAAGAAAAATCTCGAAGCAGTAGACAGTCACCGGCCTAATGCCCAATCAGAAATCCAATCGCCTGTCGTTCCATCATTTCCATCATTTCATTCTTAATGGAGAACAGTAACCGAGGGAGTCTTTTACATTGTATCTATTTGAAAACATCAATTTTGAACCCTCTTTTCTGCCTTTTCTCCTTCTCGATTCTTCAGTCCGGCTCTCGCATGCTTTCATTTCTCGTTTGAGTTTCGGCATAATAGGGCACACCTCCGGTCAGGTACAACTCCTCTTTTCTCTTTAGCGTTTCTGTTGCTAAGATGTGGGCTAAAATATTTGCTGATCTCGGGGTATATTTGATCGTGTCCAAACTAACTATGACAACGAATAAGGCAAGCGCACCTATCGTTCGGTAGTATAGCTATGGCAAGACCGGAAATATCGTATCCTCAAGGACTAAGAGTACTAGTAGTTACTATCTTTTTATTATCTAGCCTAAGTATTAAGGGAATCGATGTTTAATTAACTAATTACTAAACTAAGGATGCTAAGACACAGAGACTGAATTGGGAAAATACTTTTGGGAAAATCAGTTGATTAAGATAATACCCGAGGAAGAATCCACCTAGACTTCACTTGTTACTTAACTCTGAACCAGACGATTTATTCACTTGACTTGATCCGTAGGATTCCCTAATTTATATTATTATCCCTTTCGAGACTAATAACGTCTAACCCTAGGTTGATTAATTGAAATCTCTTTCTAATTAAAACCCCTAGTGTTGCATTAACTCGATCTATGGACTCCCATATTAGGTTTGACCATAATCCGGCAGATTTTCGTCATCTTATCTCTAGGGTTGCGATCAACTCCGCTTAACTATGCTAGATCTACTCTTAAACAGGGACTTTTGCTCCACTGCCTAAGCACATCAATACTTGAATCAATATCCTGAAATATTAAAGCAAGAATTAAGAACACATAATTAAGAACAAATCAAGTATTTATCATACAGTTCAGAAAATAATAACAAGATCCGTCTTAGGTTTCATCCCCCTCAGGTATTTAAGGGGTTTAGTTCATGTTTAATAAAGAATACATCTCAGAAGAAAGTAAATAACAAAACATAAGAAAAACCCTAAAACCCCCTGAAGGAGATTGAAGGGAAGATCCTCCGTCTTGAGTGTGATTTTGACTTCTGGGATGACTCAACTGGCTGTCTTCGAGTGATTTCCTGTGTTCAGCCCTCCCTAGCTTTGCCCCCCTTTTAGGTTGCCCTCTAGGGTGTTTATATAGGCTTTCGGGATGCCTTACTTGGCCCACAAGTATCTTAATCTGAATGAAACTCATCTTGGCCACGGCAGGGACATGCCCATGTGAAACGCTCGTGTGAATCGAGCCCAAGGCCATGTTCGAGTCTGCTAAAGTGGCACGACCGTGTGGTGAACTCCAGGCCGTGTTGATTTCCTACTTTGGCCCATTTTCTCCGTTTTTGGCCCGTTTCTCGTTCTTTTCATCCTCCGATTCTCTTCTAAGTATAAAACATGAAATTAAAGGATTAGGAGCATCAAATTCCACAATTCAAGGGATTAATCATCCAAAAGTACGCTAAATGTGGGATTAAAATATGTTACTTTTATGGTTTATCAAATACCCCCACACTTAAGCGTTTGCTTGTCCTCAAGCAAAATTCTCAACTCACAATTAGAATTAACTTCCTTCAATTCATAATTCTCATAAAAAAATGTTTCATCATAATTCATAGGTAATTCATACATTGATAATTTAACCAGAAGGTTCCTAAAGATTCAAACAATCAAAGTCATAGTTTTTATAGTACGAAAAATAGGTGTTTCCCGTTACCTAAATAATCACCTTTAATTCAAAATCAACAAGAATTGATATCCTCACTAAGGGTTCACTCAAATCACTCAAGGTGTTTAAGGTTCAAAAATAAGCACTCAAGAGTCAAACATGAAAAGTTAATCCCATAGGCTTGCATGAAAATCAAATCTCCACCACTGTAAAATGATATGATACACAAATCAAAAGGTCTTTAAAAGGGTTGTAACGGGGCTTGGGTTAAAGATGTGGATAAAGGCTGAAGTAGAGGGTTAGTATCGAGACTGAATTGATAAATTACCTAACTAGAAAAATAACTAAAACTTAAATAATTACATCAATTAAGAATTCATCACTAATAACACGAGCTTCTTCTCAAAATGTAAAATTAACTACTTAAGCTCCAATAACAAAGAAGTAATAATGAATAGATTCCCAGAATTTTTTTTTTTTAGAATAAGCACATACAATAATAATAATATAGAATTTAACAAATGAAATAAAGAAAATAGTTAAGCAACCGATCAAATCAAATCTCGATATAAGGGTAGTCAAGAGAAATGGTGATAACAAATACAAAGTGGGTTTTGGGTTAATATTAATGGGTGAGTCAAGAAATGGCTGATTAGGTTTCAAAGGGGTCACTAGGGGTTAATTAAACGGGTAAGCTTTTTAGTGGAATAAGTGGGTTAAAACCTAGGTGCCTTTATCATCTCTGTATATCAAATCAAAAGTGTGGTCTCGACATGTATAATTGAAGCAAGTTCTGGAATAACAAATCAATGTTGACACACTCATAATCAATAAAGTGAGCACGAAAAATGTATGCTCTAAAGGCTCAAAATCTCATAAAATTTATGGTTTTTGATGTCAACCTTGCAAATTTCAAACTTCAAAGTAATATTTAAATTTAGGGAAACAACCTAGAAATTTTTTTAATTCTGAAAATAGACTTATCATGCTTGATTTTCTAGTATCTTAAAGTATAAAGGATCAATGCACAATTACCTATGACTTAATTCAAAACATATCAATGATAATCATAAATCAATAGAAGTTTCATTCTAATAATAATATGAGAAAATTACTTAAAGACTTAAAGACAAGTCATAATTCAGGGATTTTCAAATAATACTCTAGTTAACCCCCCACACTTAAGATGTACATTGTCCTCAATGTACAAAGATAAGTAATGACACTATATTAAGAAAATCATAAAATAGGGAGAGGAGTGAAACTTCCTGAATTTTGGATGGAGTCAATGAAAAGAAACGGTAAAGTTGGAGAGAGGTGAAGGTGGGGAGGATACTCCGGTGGTGGTGTGGTCGTTCGTTAACAGCCCCTTGAACCTAAATTAAAGAAATCAAAATATAATAATATAAATTAAAGACGAGAAAGATAAAAGAAAAGCAATTAAAAATGAAAATAAAAGAAAAAGAAAAAAAATAAATGGGCTCAAGGGTCCCACGGGCGTGTCGCACGCCCGTGTAGATTTCTCAGTTTCGACCACGGCCGAATCGCACGACCGTGGCGTTTTATCGCAGCCCGTGTTTTGGGATCAGTTTTGTCCTATTTCCACACGGCCACGGCCACACCCGTGTGTAAGGCCGTGTGGGTAGGGAAACCTGCGCCTAAAAATTTGGTTAGTTTTTAGTTAGGTGCTAAAAATCGAAAATATGAAAATTAATGGGGTTAGTGCTTGGGTTGCCTCCCGAGAAGCGCTCGTTTAAAGGCTTGAGCTAGACTTACCTGTTATTTGCATAATGGTTGTTTGAGGAGCATATTACAGGGCATGCCATTAATACTTGCCCCTAAATCAACCAAAGCATGGTTAACATTTAAACTACCAATTAAACAAGGAATAGTAAAACTCCCTGGATCTTTCAATTTTGTTGGTAGCTTATTTTGGAGAATAGTTGAGCATTCCTCGTTAAGTTCCACTGTTGATAGCTCTTCAAACTTTCTTTTATTTGTTAAAAGCTCTTTTAAGAATTTTGCGTACGTAGGCATCTGCGAAATAGCTTCAACAAAAGGTACGTTTGGAATGGACACAAGTCATGGAATAGTCACACTTGCATAGTCCATCCCATGTTTCTTGATATCTTGAGTAGACTATGATATACAAATTAGTATGACATCTCATATCAACTTATTTGAGCATGGCCATGCATTTCTAGTCTCACTCAATCAAGTGGCCTAAGATATTACTCCCATTATGAAGGAGGGACTTATCCTATATTGATCAACCATATCCCTCTACATAGATTGTGGTATATCCAACATCACCTTTATAGAACAACCGATTCACGATGCACGCTTGATCAGATCAAAATATACAACTCACGATGTTGGGATAATGATGATCTCAAGTCTGAGGATCATATACATATTAATCACTATGAGTAATGTTGTGACAATTACATAATAATCCAAGAAACATACTCATAGCGGGTCAGTCCAATATGTTCTTCTCTAACACACATATTCATGCATTGATTTTGACACTCCATATCAATGACAAGTCTTTATCATCAATCAACTACATGTTAGTCTTAATGCATTATTATTCTCCTAGTCAACAATAATAATTGACTAAGGATCTTTTAAGAATAATCATATTATTCTCAGGATATTATTATAAAACAGTTTATTTGTACACACATGAAAAAAAAAACTGAAATAATAATGACAACGCTTTATATTAATAAACATGGTAAATCAAAAATGTTATTACAACCATCCCATGATTGATCTTTGGGCATACTCTTACATAGAACACTTCTAACATTACAAGCAATGAGCGGTATCTAGGAATGCATCATTGCTACCCAAGTTACAAGAAGTCATGGTTTAACATAACCTTTCTGTAATAAATTTTCATGTATTATATCCTTTTGTCCTTTATATCTCGACTAGAGACAAGTCATGGAATTGTAACACCCCTAACCCGTATCCATCGCCGGACTAGGGTTACGAGGTGTTACCGATCAAATCATAACTTTTAAACTTCATAGTTCAAACAACATTCAAATCATAATCAATCAACGTCACTAAGTCCCTTAATAAGGTCTACGAGACCTTAAACGTGCTTAAAGAAGGGGTCGGGACTAAACCGAGCTCATATAATTTTTTTCAAAAACTTAACATTTTTCAAAGTTGCAGAGGTCACACGCCTGTGTGGGTAGGCCGTGTGCCTCACACGGCCTTAGACACACCCGTGTGTCCAAGCCATGTCAAAACAAGGCATACATACTGACTTGTCCACATGGCCGAAGACACGCCCGTGTGCTTAACCCGTGGTCGACACTGACTTAGTTCACACGGCCAGTCACACGCCCGTTTGTCTAGCCCGTGTGCGAGTCTGACTTGTTTCGATTCACAAACTTAAGAGACACGGTCGAGCCACACGCCCGTGTGCTCAACCGTGTGGGAAAATATAGGCCATTTGCAAGGCCAATTTGCCACCCACACTTTGGGTCACACCTAGAAGCATCAAACCATATAAATTCATACCTCAAATGACAACCATAACATACCAATTTATGCACCAATTAACCTTCAACTATATCATATATTTCCATACTCAATTCCAACTCAAACATACCTATCCAAAGTATCAATTCCACATCCAAACCACATAATCTATATATCATTTAATTCTTACCAATTCATAGCATGAAACATACTACCTCCATTCACTAAAAAATATCATAAAGGTCATTCACACAAAGTCACATAAACACATTAAAACCATCATTCTCATATATCCAAGACATATACTAAGATCATTCATCTATCAAGCCACATCACATGGCAAGATCTATACATCTCAAAACATCTCATAATCACTAGCCTATACATGCCATATACCAAATGTACAACTTCCAAAAGTACCAAAATAGATAGCCGATAGTGTGATTGAGTCGCTGGCGATCCCCGAATCTGAGCTAGCTTTAATGACACTGTAAAACAGAGAAACACTTCACACAGTAAGCTTAAAAGCTTAGTAAGTTCGTCATATAATACATTTAACTTAACCATTCGAATTCAATATACAAAATAAACTATCACATGGTTCAATTCACAAGGATATACAATCTCATTCATAGTCATTACTCACATAATCATCCATTTATCCATATGCGATATCATCAACTGTAACACCCCTTACCCGTATTCAACGCCGGAACTGGGCACGAGGCGTTACCATAATAAAACCCTCAAGATTGCCACTTAGGCACCACGTGACCACTCTCTTTGGCCATCACAACAACCTCAGACCTGACTTACGAGGCCTCTCACAACCACACAAGGGCTCTTGAGACCATATCGAAAACTCTTACGATCTTAAAATTTTTCCATCTATACAGGGCTCACACGCCCGTGTAAGATTTGGCACGCCCGTGGATGTCACACACGCCCATGGTCACTACCCGTGCATGAAAGCTCAAGCATTCTGCCAATGCCCCACGGCTAGGGAACACGCCCGTGCTCTCCGCCCGTGGTGCACACTGACCACCTTAACACGGCCTAGAGTCTAGACACACGCCCGTGTGGCTAGCCCGTGGCCAACACTGATTAACCCATACGTTCTAGGCACACACCCGTGTGACTAGTTCGTGGTCTATTCTGACTTCAAATACTAACATGCAGGGGACACACGGCCAAGTCACACGCCCATGGACTGACCGTGTGTCACACATGGCCTAGACACACGCCCGTGTGTCTACCCACATGGATGAGAACAAAACTATTTGCCAAGTTCTTTTCACCCATCTAGCATACACAATCATGCACTCATACAACACATCCATAATCAACTCAAAATCTTACAATCTCACATAGATAACTACATCTTCTCATATAATAAAGTGCCAACAACTATGGCATTATAAAAAATAGATTATCCATCTAAAGGCCAACACATCATAGCCATATACAACAAAATTCACTAACTTGTCTAGCCCCTATACATGCCAATACAAAATATTGAGTCTAATGTACCAAAGTGTGCTGATAGTTTGGGCGATCTTCCAATTGATCCTCGTATCTCGATTCACCACTTTTGCTCTATAAGACAAGGGAAAATAAAGAGAGTAAGCTTTGAGCTTAGTAAGTTCACACATAAACAATTAAGCGCCATAGTATAAGCTAAACAACAATTAGCATTATACTAACATATAATGTACAACTATGCTTACTCTTTCTATCCCTTACCACATTTCCAACACATCATGAGTCACTTACTCATAACCATTGACATGCACCCCTGCATTCAATATCACTTTTACACAATATACAACACATCATTATTTCTCGATAATACATCCACACAGCTAATCCACACGGCTAATCCACACAGCTAATCCACATAGCTAATCTCTCGGTGGTTTCGCACTTAGTCCACCACAATCAATTAATAAGGTAGTATCGCACTTAGCCTACCAACAAGGTATTCATAGTGGTTTCGCACATAGCCCACTAGATAATATACCTAACGATAGCATCACACATAGCCAGCTCATCATTAATATGCATTAGGATGGTATCGCACTTAGCCCACCATTTAGCATTATCACAATACATTCACAAATCTACTTACTTAATCATTCATTTCACTTGAACCACATAGGTTCTCAGTAATTCTCAACCATGCCATACACTATCCAGCATTAACAATTTGTAAGTATGAATGCGTTGTTTATGCATAGACTTACCTCGATACTCAAAAGTATAGAAACGTGCAATTTAGTCCACCACTTTGCTCTTGCCTCGGTTTCGATCCGGGCTTTGTCTTTCTTGATCTGTAATGAATAAATCAGCTTATTCAATACACACATTGACTAAATCGACCCACATCTCATACTTTGGCAAAAATTACTCTTTTGCCCCTAATCTTTCTCATAATTACACAATTGCCCCCAAGGCTCGTAAAGTGATTTTTATTCAACTTTCTAGCCTTTCATGCTTAATGAACCACTTACTCAACTAAAGCAATCATCAATTCTCATCATAACACACATGTATGACCAAACTCAAGATTTTTACAAACTAGTCCCTACATGCATTTTCTATGGAAACTCATTTAGCAAAAGATGTTTCTACTACATCAAGCTTTCATAATCTTCCATAAAACATCAAAATACATGCATGTCATACATGACCACATTTTTGAATATCCATCATAGCTCATCAAATAGCTAAAAATAGCTTACTCATGCAACAAGGACTTCAAAAATACAAAGAATATCAAAAACGAGGCTAGATGCACTTACTAGCAAGCTTGGAATTTTTGAAGAACCCTAACAATGGCTCTTGAAAATTTCGGCAGCCTTGGAGAAGAAGATGAGTGAAATTTGTCATCTTTTCTCCTATTTTAATCACTTAATTGTTAAATGACCAAAATGCCCTTTTTGATAAACTTTCTATTTTAACTCATCCATGCCCAAATTTGTCCAAAAATTAGAAATTGGGAAAATTGCTATTTAAGGACCTCTAATTAATATTCTAAAGCTATTTCACACAAATAGCTTCTAGAATATCACATTTTGCAACTTTTGCAATTTAGTCCTTTTGGACAATTCAACCGAAATTTCACAAAATTGCTTCATGAAACTTTCACACTAGCAGATATACATAGCATAAACCTCAAAAACTCATTCATAAACCTTGGATTTGTGGTCTCGCACCACTATTCTGACTAGGCCCTAAATTGGGATGTTACATCAACCACATAGGTTTCGTACATACCTGCGCCAACACTTAGTTATCGATCACTTTTTGCTAATCGATACTCAATGCCACATTTCGTCCAATCTTCACTTATCATTCGATTTACTCGCACACTTAGTGCCAATTCTTTAGCCGAAGCTTTAATATCTTCGCACACTTAGTGCCTTTACATTAAACCGAATTTAACTCAGTATCGCACACACAGTGCCAATCAATATAGTCGATACTTTCTTTATTTCGCACACACAGTGTCGTTCATACTGTACCAATTCTATTACACTTACTGCCACATCTCTCAAATCCACATATAGCATTATTAATTCATCAACCACATATTCATTCATTTCATAACACATGAATATGATTTAAACAATTCGTATTATATACGAACTTACCTCGGGCGTAGAAATAACGAAACAAGTCGATCAATCGAGCACTTTGTCTTTGCCTCGATCTCGATCTCGATCCAAATCTCTCTTTTCTTGATCTAAATAATATTAAACTCAACTCATTTAATTATCAATTCATCCAATTTAATCCAAACACACATATTTAGGAAATTTTACAAAATAGCCCTCACATTTGCACATTTTGACATTTTAGTCCCTATTTCACAAAATCACAAAATACTCATAATTTCCATTTACATATGCTTA
Source organism: Gossypium sturtianum (assembly GCA_025698515.1). NCBI lineage: Eukaryota > Viridiplantae > Streptophyta > Magnoliopsida > Malvales > Malvaceae > Gossypium > Gossypium sturtianum. The sequence continues at coordinate 76,341,069 of CM046947.1, forward strand.
GCCGAATTTTCCCCATGTTCATAAAAGTCCAAATATTTCATTTATTTCATATTTTAGTCCTTCAATTTCTCATTTTCACAATTTAGCCCATTTTTGACATTTTTGTCAAAAATTACTTTACAAAACATTAAAATCTATCAACAATTATTCATTATTCATCATCAACTATCACAAAGCTCAAACATTCATCAATGGAATCTTACAAAATCACTAACAAATTCAAAAATTAGGGCATGGGCTAGCTAGAGCACAAAGCAACGATCAGAAAAATGTAGAAATCATCAAAAACCGAGCTCAAAACATACCTCAATCAAAGACAACAATGGCCGAACCCTAGCTTAGTCTTTTTCTTTTCTTTTCTTGTGATTTTCGGTAAGATGAACATGATAATGGCCTTTAATTTATGTTTTGTTTTATTTATTATACATTAATTCATGTTTTACCATTTTGCCCTTAATTAAAACATTATATATTCATCCATTTAATGGCCATTTATGTCCATCTCCACTATCAAAGGTCTAATTACAACATAAGGACTTCTCATTTAAAAAACCATGCCAAATAGGCACTTTAACAATCAGCACACAACTTTTTCATTTTATGCGATTAAGTCCTTTTTGCAAATTGAACACACAAACTATAAAATTTTCACACAGAATTTTCATACATGCTTAATCACATACTGTAAACACCAAAAATAATATTAAAATATTTTTCTGACCTTGGATTTGTGGTCTCTAAACCACTGTTCTGACTAGGGTCTAAACCGCGCTGTTACAACTCTCCCCCCTTAGGGATTTTCGTCCCCGAAAATCTTACCAGTGAATAGATTCAGATATTGCTGTCTCATAACATCTTCAGGCTCCCACGTAGCCTCTTCAACTTTATGTTTGTGCCATAACACTTTCACTAAAGAAATCTTCTTGTTTCTCAACTCTTTAATCTCACGTGCCAAAATTTGAATCGGTTCTTCCTTATAAGATAAATCTGACTGAATCTCAACTTCAGTAGGAACAATCACATGCGATGTATCAGATTTGTATCGTCGAAGCATCGATACGTGAAACACATTATGAATCTTCTCTAGCTCAGGTGGTAACATCAATCTATATGCAACTGACCCAATACGTTCGATAATTTCATACGGCCCGATGAACCTCGGACTCAATTTGCCTTTTCTGCCGAATCGAAGTATTTTCTTCCACGGAGACACTTTCAAAAACACTTTATCACCGATCTCAAATTCAATATCTTTTCGTTTCAAATCTGCGTAAGACTTCTGACGATCTGATGCGGCTTTCAGACTGTCACGAATCACTTTCACTTTCTGTTCAGTCTCTTTAATCAAATCGACCCCGTGAATTTTATTCTCACTAAGCTCAGTCCAATATAATGGAGTTCTGCATTTACGACCGTAAAGAGCCTTATATGGTGCCATTTTAATGCTGGATTGAAAACTATTATTGTACACGAATTCAATCAATGACAAATGTTTTTCCTATGTACTTTCAAACTCAAGAATATAACATCTCAACATATCTTCGAGAATCTGAATGATCTGCTCGGATTGACCATCCGTTTACGGATGAAATGCGATCTTGAAATGCGACCAGATTTAGAGCCTCTTTGCGTTTCTTCTAAAACCGCGAAGTAAACCTCGGATCTCGGTCAGACACAATAGATAATGGTACTCCGTACAATCTCACAATCTCAGAAATATACAATTCGACTAATTTATCAAGTGGATAATCTGTTCTCACCGGAATAAAATGAGCTGATTTCGTGAATCTATCAGCTATTACCCAAATTGCATCTTTCTTTCTCGGAGATAAAGGCAATTCCGGCACAAAGTCCATTGTGATTCTCTCCTATTTCCACTCAGGAATCATGACTGGTTGAAACAAACCGGATGGAACCTGGTGTTCAACTTTAACTTGCTGACAAACTAAACATCTCGAAATAAACTCTGAGATATCCCGTTTCATTCCATGCCACCAATAAAACTGTTTCAGATCATTATACATTTTCGTACTTCCCGGATGAACAGACAAACGACTATTATGAGCCTCGTTCAAAATCAACTGAATCAACTCTAAATTTCTCGAAATACAAATCCGATCTTGGAATCTCAAATAATCATTACTATCAACTCGAAATTCTGAATCGAAATTCAAATTACACTGAGCTCGTTTTGCCATCATCTCAGCATCACTTTTTTGGGCATCACAAATCTGACGCATAAACATTGGCATCACTTTCAACTCAGCCAAAACTGAACCACCATCACACAGATCTATCTGAGTACTCATTGCTCGTAAAGTAAATAATGACTTTCAGCTCAAAGCATCGGCAACCACGTTAGCTTTTCCCGGATGATAATCAATTACTAATTCATAGTCTTTTAGTAATTCCAACCATCTCCGCTGTCTCAAATTTAATTCTTTCTGAGTCATCAAATATTTCAAGCTCTTGTGATCAGTATAAATGTGACACTTCTCACCAAATAAGTAGTGACACCAAATCTTCAATGCAAATACAAAAGCAGTTAATTCGAGATCGTGCATCGAATAGTTCTTTTCATGCGGTTTTAACTGTCTCAAAGCATAGGCTATAACTTTACCTTTTTGCATCAACACACAGCCTAAACCATTCAACGATGCATCACTGTAAACTATGAATTCTTTACCCGATTCAGGTTGAACTAACACTGGTGCTTCTATCAACAATGCTTTCAACTGTTCAAAACTCTACCGACACTTTTCTCGACCACTCAAATTTAACATCATCTTTTCAGTAGCAATTTTCACAACGGAGTTGCAATCATCGAGAAGCCTTTCACAAACCGTCTATAATATCCCGCTAGTCCCAGAAAACTACGGACTTCAGACACATTTCTCGGAGGTTTCCAATCTAAAATTACTGAAATCTTATTCGGATCAACTCGTATTCCCCCAGCTGATACTATATGTCCCAGAAAACCAACCTCGCGCAACCAGAACTCACATTTACTTAACTTTGCATACAATTGTTTCTCACGCAGAGTCTGTAACACGATCTTTAAATGCTCAGCATGTTGCACCTCATCACAAGAATAAATCAAAATATCGTCAATAAACACAATGACAAATCGATCCAAATACGGTCTGAATATCCGGTTCATCAAATCCATAAATACTGCAGGAGCATTCATTAGTCCGAAAGGCATAACTAAAAATTCATAATGTCCTTACCTCATTCTGAAAGCGCAAGACATCCGCTTCTTTAACTCAGAGAATGATAATAGCCCGATCTCAAATCTATCTTAGAAAACACTGTAGCTCCTTTCAGCTGATCAAACAAATCATCAATACGTGGCAAATGATATTTATTCTTTATTGTCACTTTATTCAACTGTCGATAATCAATACACATCCTCATAGTGCCATCTTTCTTTTCCAAAAACAACACAGGAGCACCCCATGGTGAGAAACTCGGTCGTGCAAATCCTCTATCTGTCAACTCTTGCAACTGAGACTTCAATTCTTTCAATTCTGTTGGTGCCATTCTATATGGAGCTATTGAGATAGGAGTTGTCCCCGGCACGAAATCAATACTAAACTCAACTTCTGATATTGGAGGTAATCCCGATAATTCTTCAGGAAACACATCAGGGAATTCACAAACCACATGTACAGATTCAACTTTCTTTTCTGTCACTTTTGTATCTATCACATATGCAAGATAAGCTTCACATCCCTTTTTCACGTAATTCAAAGCTTTCATTGAAGATATTGCAGCCGGTAGCCCATTCAAATCACTAGATTCAATTCGAACTATCTCACCATTCAGACTTCTCAAATCAATACTCTTCTGTTTACAATTCACAATAGCATTATGCAGTGTTAACCAATCCATACCCAGAATTATATCAAATTCATCAAAGGGTAGAAAGATCGACATGGGAAAACTAATATCCCGAAACATCAACGGACAATTCTTACATACTTTGTTAACCAGTACACACTAGCCTAAGGGGTTCGATACTCTAATTACAAACTCAATAGACTCAACAAGTAGAGTCTTACTAGATACTAAGTTCAGACACACATATGAATGAGTAGATCCTGGATCTATCAATGCAATCACATCAGTATCGAAAAGAGTAAAAGTACCAGTAATGACGTCTGGAGATGACGCTTCTTTTCGAGCGCGAATAGCATAAGCTCGGGCAGGAGCTCTCGCATAAGATCTCACAACAGTATCTGTTGTTCCTCTCTGACTACCACTCACATTTCCAGTGTTTTTGGGTGGTCTACCCCTAGCTGTCTTGTTACTCGGCCTCGCACTTTGAACATTATCTTTCTCAGCTAACTCTGGGCAATCCCGAATAAAGTGATCTCGTGATCCACATTTATAGCAAGCTCTATTATTGTACTTGCCCCAGCATTCTCCGATATGACGTCTTCCATACTGTCTACACTCAGGCTTATTGCTTCTAACTGTAACACCCCAAACCCGACCCAAACGCTACAACCGGATCTGTTATGTCACTTAAGAGATTTTACATAACATGTCGCATTTTGGAAAACAATTACTAGGTTTACACCTTTATTTCGAAAGCTTAATAATTCATTAAAGTATAAAATATTAAGTAACCAATTATCTTGGTAGATTTTAAATAAAAACTGAAATTTCATGCAGGTCTTAACTTAATTGAAAACGTAAAAATTTAAAACCAAGTAATAAAAGCCCAACAAAATCCCAAGACATAAATGGTAGTCTAGTGGCCCATGGCCTTATTACAAGGAAATTTGAACCCATTAATTAAATGAAAATAAAAAAATTAGACTAAGTCTTTCTCTTTGAATTCTCAAAGCTCACGCATGGCCACCTTGCTCTCCTCTCCACCCGGTCCGATGCCCTAAGTGTCACCCGAGATGGTTAAAATTAAAGGGTGAGTCGCGAGACTTAGTGTGCAACCCTCATGCACCATTAGATTTGGGCTTTAGCCCCATAAAACAGAATAATCAAAATATAAGTAACAAAAATAATATGCAAAGCCCAACCCATATCCTAGGTGTTCATCCGCTACACGCGCCCGCATCACCATTCACACCATTGGGGATTTCTACAATCAACCCACACCGCTACACGCCTTGATGGCGTCCGTCGTGCCGCTCATCATCGATCATGGCCGTAGCCACTACAATAGATCACAGCAGGCCGCCACAAATGCATCACGGTAAAAATCGCTACAACATATAACTTCCTCCTTTCATCAAACCCAACCCATGCAATCACATAAAATCAGTATACTTATAACATTTAATCGGATCATTTACTAACTGGTGATTTGCTTTACCCTCTTTGGGTTCCCGCCAATATGCTTCGGGTTTTGGTATTTAACAAAACATGTAATACTTATTTTCATATATTAATCAAACAGATCTAGATGGTGTGGAGAATTACACACCTGATATTGTGAAATCCAATATTCTTAGTCGATGTCCTTGCTATCTGGATCTATTATCCTCAATCTATAGCCTTGCTTAAAAGCCAGAACAATTACGAAAATAGGCCTCTCCTATATTCGGCCATGGTTAGTATTCTACCCGATTTTATATATATTTGAATAACAAATCTTCTTGCCTTGAAATCCCAAAATTGGAGACTTATGATTTTCGGCTTTTAGATCTAGTCGACTAAGCTTCCTTCAAATCCCGAATTGCCGCCCATCATAAAACCATTAAACTATTAGCTTTTGGCTTTTGCCTTTCAAAAATCGGGAATAGATTGTGAGAACTAATAAAAAATCAACACTTACCTTAGCATAGGAGATTCGGCTAGCACTAGAGAGAGGATTCGGCAATGCCCATGGAAGATTTAAATGCCGAAAGTATAGAACTAATTCTCAAATAGGATGAATAGAAGAAAAGAGTATGGATGCTTCGGCTTCCTAGAGAAATCGGCACAAGAAGGAAAAAGTGGAGAAGAGTTTCGGCTTTTAAAGAAATTGGAGAAAAGAAATTGGAGAGGGAGAGGCTAGGGAATTTCGGCACAATGGGAGAGAAATTTAGGGTTTTCAGTGTCAGAATCAAGGAGCTAGCCCCCTCTATTTATAGATATTTTGGCACCTACTGCTAAAAACCAAAAATGCCCTTAAAATTCAAGCTAAAAGAGAGGAGAAATTTGGCACCCTCCTTGCCATGCAATAGCCGAATTTTACACTCCTCTAGGTGGTGGATTTTCGGCCAACACTTCCCTTGAAGATAAGCTCCTAACTTTTCTCCTTTTTATCTATGATATTATCACTGAAAAATCCACATAAAATCTCCTATTTTATAGCCTTGTAGCCGTCCACCTCTACTAATCCCTAATGCCAAATTTAACTCACTTAAATTAAAATATTTGGGCCTCATTAAACTTAATACTTGGGCCCCTAATTCCTTGTGTGTGGCGTCACCTCTCTTCATTTAAAGTGCCGAATTTGGCCTAAAACATGGGCTCCTTATGACCCAAAACTTGTTCCTTTTAATCATTAATGATGCCACTTTAACTGGGCCTTTTGCCTAATTCTAAGCCCAAATTTAGACCCTTATCAATTAAATTAACATAGTAAACCTATCCCTACACTAAATGTATAGGCCCATAAATTTAGGATGTTACAGCTTCTACCTTAAAGAAATTTCGTCCTCGAAATTTCTAACTAACTATTAATCGTACTACCCAAGTCTCACCACTATGCTTTCGCTGCGTACTCCGATTCTAAAGCCAAAAGAAACACGTAGTATACTATGGTAGAGTACGCACTAGTGTTAGCATCTAGAGCGTCCTCGTCCCCTTGTACTCATTTTACCGATTCGCATTTATCTGTTTAGAAATTTTATGAATTATTAGTTTTCTTTCACTAGTTAACCACTAACAGTCTTATGAATAATAGTTTAAGAGTAGTTCTTTCGAATTCGCATTCACAATACAGTCTGAAGTTTATAACCTCTAACTAAAATAAAACACATACATAATACAAATAACATCCAAGCACTTACATTCTTCACGTAAAGGTGTTTTCGTTGATTCACTACCTAGGGGTATTTTCGTAATTTCATCCTACAGGGGTATTTTCATAATTTTTCATAATAAAGTTCCTTGCTGATTTCGTGAAGTGAGGGTATTCTGGTAATTTTACAATCCGGGGGTACTTTGGGAAAATCTAGTTTCGTAGTCCAGGTTACTCGTGAAATCATGAGATTTTCGGGTAAATTTTCAAAACATAGGTATTTTACAAATTCATAACTGGTTAGAAGTTTTCACAAATCAAATGTATTTTGAAAATTTTGCAAAACTTGAATTTTTTTCGAACTAGGGTGGCTGGTCCCTTCGGGTTTTAATTATAGGGTTTAGCCCATCAACAAGTCCTCATAACTAGGGTGAATAGTCACCACGCACTGTAGGATTCTAGTGAAGAGGAGGTGAGTCACTAGGATCGCTAAGTACCAAGCTCTCCCCGAATCCACTCCTAGACATGCGTATGCCCATTGCCACACCCTAACTTGGCTAAGGTCAACAAATACTACGCACTGCAGGATTCCAAATGAAGAGGAGGTGAGTCAAGAGGGATCGCTTAAATACTGTGCTCTTCCGATCCAATCCTAGACATGCGTATGCCTGTTACCACACCCTAGTCTTGCGGCTCGCTCACGGGTTTGTTTAGTGAAGTTAAGTCTTATGAGATTTTAAGAGTTGTTTGTCTAAGCCTAGAGTCCATCAAGTTCTAACCTAGATAGTCTACGTCCCATAAGGCCCATCAAGCCCACATTTATATCACAATCAGGAGTTCAGAATACTTACCTGGCGGACTTGGGCCAGAGACGCAGGTGCCATGCTGAGCTAACAGAGCTGTATAAATATGCATGTTTCGAAAACCCAACTTTAGAAAATGTTTTGAGCCCAAAAAACCCCCAGATCCGAGTTTTAAACCGGGCTCTGATACCAATTTGTAACACCTCAAACCCGGCCCAAACGCTACAACCGGATCTGTTATGTCACTTAAGAGATTTTACACAACATGTCGCATTTTGGAAAATAATTACTAGGTTTACACCTTTATTTCGAAAGCTTAATAATTCATTAAAGTATAAAATATTAAGTAACCAATTATCTTGGTATATTTTAAATAAAACCGAAATTTCATGCAGTCTTAACTTAATTGAAAACGAAACTTAAAACCCAAAGAATAAAGCCCAACAAAATCCCAAGACATAAATGGTAGTCTAGTGGCCCATGGCCTTTATTACAAGGAAATTTGAACCCATTAATTAAATAAAAAAATTAGATTAAGTCTTTTTGTTGAATTCTCAAAGCTCATCGCATGGCCACCTTGCTTTCCTCTCCACCCGGTCCGATGCCCTAAGTGTCACCCGAGATGGTTAAAATTAAAGGGTGAGTCGCGAGACTTAGTGTGCAAACCTCATGCACCATTAGATTTGGGCTTTAGCCCCATAAAAAATGTAATAATCAAAATATAAGTAACAAAAATAATATGCAAAGCCCAACCCATATCCTAGGTGTCCATCCGCTACACGCCCGCGTACTCACCATTCACACCATTGGGGATTTCTACAATCAACCCACATCGCTACACGCCTTGATGGCGCGCGTGCCGCTCATCATCGATCATGGCCGTAGCCACTACAATGCATCACGGCAGGTTACTACAATAGATCACGGAAAAAACCGCTACAACATATAACTTCCTCCTTTCATCAAACCCAACCCATGTAATCACATAAAATCAGTATACTTATAACATTTAATCAGATCATTTATTAACTGGTGATTTGCTTTTACCCTCTTTGGGTTCCGTCAATATGCGGGGTTTTGGCATTTAACAAAACATGTAATACTTATTTTCATATATTAATCAAATAGATCTAGATGGTGTGGAGAATTACACACCGATATTGCTAAATCCAATATTCTTAGTCGATGTCCTTGCTATCCGGATCTATTATCCTCAATCTATAGCCTTGCTTAAAAGTCAAACAATTTATAAAATAGGCCTCTCCTATATTCGGCCATGGTTAGTATTCTACCCGATTTTATATATATTTGAATAACAAATCTTCTTACCTTGAAATCCCGAAATTGGAGACTTATGATTTTTGGCTTTTAGATCTAGTGGACTAAGCTTCCTTCAAATCCCGAATTGCAGCCCATCATAAAACCATTAAACTATTAGCTTTTGGCTTTTGCCTTTCAAAAACTGGGAATAGATTATGAGAACTAATCAAAAATCAACACTTACCTTAGCATAGGAGATTCGGCTAGCACTAGAGAGAGGATTCGGCAATGCCCATGGAAGATTTAAATGCCGGAAGTATAGAACTAATTCTCAAATAGGATGAATAGAAGAAAAGACTATGGATGCTTCAGCTTCCTAGAGAAATCGGCACAAGAAGGAAAAAGTGGAGAAGAGTTTGGCTTTTAAAGAAATTGGAGAAAAGAAATTGGAGAGGAGAGGCTAGGGAATTTCGACACAATGGAAGAGAAATTTAGGGTTTTCAGTTGTCGTAATCAAGGAGCTAGCCCCTATTCATAGATTTTTGGCACCCATCGCTAAAAATCGAAAAACGCCTTAAAATTCAAGCTAAAAGAGAGGAGAAATTTGGCACCCTCCTTGCCATGCAGAGAGGCGAATTTTACACTCCTCTAGGTGGTGGATTTTCGGCCAACACTTCCCTTGAAGATAAGCTCCTAACTTTTCTCCTTTTATCTATGATATTATCACTTAAAAATCCACATAAAATCTCCTATTTTATAGCCTTGTAGCCGTCCACCTCTACTAATCCCTAATGCCAAATTTAACTCACTTAAATTAAAAGATTTGGGCCTCATTAAACTTAATACTTGGGCCCCTAATTCCTTGTGTGTGGCGTCACCCTCTCTTCATTTAAAGTGCCGAATTTGGCCTAAAACATGGGCTCTTTGCGACCCAAAACTTGTTCCTTTTAATGTTAATGATGCCACTTAATCTGGGCCTTTTTGCCTAATTCTAAGCCCAAATTTAGACCCTTATCAATTAAATTAACATAGTAAACCTATCCCTACACTAAATGTATAGGCCCGTAAATTTAGGATGTTACACTTACACTTTCAACACTTGATTCTATTGGAGTTTGAATTTTGGGACCAGTATTTTGTTTCACACGATCTTTACTCGAATGTCCAAATGAAACATTTGAGAGATTGGTTGCATCTTTGAATCTCTGTGACGAAGATTGATAAGACTTACTCATCGACCTTTTTCTTTCGTCTCTAGCTTCCGAGTCCACTTTCTTGTTTTCTTTACTAAGCTCCTTGGCTTTGCAGGCTCTTTCAACCAATACTACAAACTCGTTCAAATCAAGTATTCCAACCAACAGTTTAATGTCTTCATTCAAACCTTCGACGAATCATTTACACATAGTAGTTTCTGTTGATACACATTCTCACGCATACTGGCTCAATCTTACAAATTCCCGCTCGTATTTCGTAACCGACATACGACCCTATTCCAGCTCTAGGAACTCTTTACGTTTCTGGTCTATAAACTGTTGACTGATATACTTCTTCTGAAATTCAGCTTGAAAGAAATCCCAGGTGATTCGTTCTCTCGGAACCACAGATATCAATGTTTTCCACCAATGATATGATGTATCTCTCAACAATGAAACAACACATTTTAAGCATTCATCAGGAGTACATGTTAATTCATCAAACATTCTTACAGTATTCTCAAGCCAGAATTTAGCTCGCTCTGCATCATCATCAACTGTGGCTCTGAACTCTTCAGCCCCGTACTTTCAAATTTTATCCAATGGAGGCTTACTCAATCGAATCAGATCTAAAACTTGTGGCACTACAGGGACTTGCGAGGGTGGAGGTTGTTGAGCAGCCAAATTCGTTCAAACAAACTCCGTAAACCACTCACTCATCATTTGGAAGAAGGCTTGCTTTGCCTCTCCCTCGTGACTACTAGCAATTGACCTAGATTCAACCGGCGCTGTCCCTTGAGTGGGAGCAGGCGCATTACTTTCGACATCGTAAGCTACTGCTCGATCGGGATCCATTTACTATATAAAAACACATTTTAACTGTCAGGAATCATCACACTATCACGAGCATATATATGGCGTGTATAGCTAGACTCTCACTCGCTACGTTAGTCCTAGAATCGACTAAACCGTAGCTCTGATACCAATAAAATGTAACACCCCTAACCCGTATCCATCGCCGGACTAGGGTTACGAGGTGTTACCGATCAAATCATAACTTTTAAACTTCATAGTTCAAACAACAATCAAATCATAATCAATCAACGTCACAAAGTCCCTTAATAAGGTCTACGAGACCTTAAATGTGCTTTAAGAAAGGGTCGGGATTAAACCGAGCTCATATAAATTTTTTTCAAAAACTTAACATTTTTCAAAGTTGCAGAGGTCACACGCCCGTGTGGGTAGGCCATGTGCCTCACACGGCCTCAGACACACCCGTGTGTCCAAGTCGTGTCAAAACAGGGCATACATACTAACTTGTCCACACGGCCGAAGACACGCCCGTGTGCTTAACCCGTGGTCGATACTGACTTATTTCACACGGCCATTCACACGCCCGTGTGTTCTGACTTGTTTCGGTTCACAAACTTAAGAGACACGGTTGAGCCACATGCCTGTGTGCTCAACCATGTGGGCAAATATAGGCCATTTGCAAGGCCAATTTGCCACCCACACTTTGGGTCACACCTACAAGCATCAAACCATATAAATTCATACCTCAAATGACATCCATAACATTCCAATTTATGCACCAATTAACCTTCAACTATATCATATATTTCCATACTCAATTCCAACTCAAACATACCTATCCAAAGTATCAATTCCACATCCAAACCGAATAACCTATATATCATTTAATTCTTACCAATTCATAGCATGAAACATACTACCTCCATTCATTAAAACATATCATAAAGGTCATTCACACAAAGTCACATAAACACATTAAAACCATCATTCTCATATATCCAAGACATATACTAAGATCATTCATCTATCAAGCCACATTACGTGGCAAGATCTATACATCTCAAAACATCTCATAATCACTAGCCTATACATGCCATATACCAAATGTACAACTTCCAAAAGTACCAAAATAGATAGCCGATAGTGTGATTGAGTCGCTGATGATCCCCGGATCCAAGCTAGCTTTAATGACACTGTAAAACAAAAAAACACTTCACACAGTAAGCTTAAAAGCTTAGTAAGTTCGTCATATAATACATTTAACTTAACCATTCGAATTCAATATACAAAATAAACTATCACATGGTTCAATTCACAAGGATATACAATCTCATTCATAGTCATTACTCACATAATCAACCATTTATCCATATGCGATATCATCAACCACATAGGTTTCGTACATACCTGCGCCAACACTTAGTTATCGATCACTTTTTGCTAATCAATACTCAATGCCACATTTCGTCCAATCTTCACTTATCATTCGATTTACTCGTACACTTAGTGCCAATTCTTTAGCCAAAGCTTTAATATCTTCGTAGTGCCTTTACATTAAACCCAATTTAACTCAGTATCGCACACACAGTGCCAATCAATATAGTCGATACTTTCTTTATTTCGCACACACAGTGCCGTTCATACTGTATCAATTCTATTTCGCACACTTAGTGCCACATCTCTCAAATCCACATATAGCATTACTAATTCATCAACCACATATTCATTCATTTCATAACACATGAATATGATTTAAATAATTCGTATTATACAAGAACTTACCTCGGGCGTAAAAATAACGAAACAAGTCGATCAATCGAGCACTTTGTCTTTGCCTCGATCTTGATCCAAATCTCTCTTTTCTTGATCTAAATAATATTAAAATCAACTCATTTAATTATAAATTCATCCAATTTAATCCATACACACATATTTAGGGCATTTTACAAAATAGCCCTCACATTTGCATATTTTGACATTTTAGTCCCTATTTCACAAAATCACAAAATACTCATAATTTCCATTTACATATGCTTAGCCGAATTTTCCCCATGTTCATACAAGTCCACATATTTCATTTATTTCACATTTTAGTCCTTCAATTTCTCATTTTCACAATTTAGCCCATTTTTGACATTTTTGTCAAAAATTACTTTACAAAACATTAAAATCTATCAACAATTATTCATTAGTCATTATAAACTATCACAAAGCTCAAACATTCATCAATGGCATCTTACAAAATCACTAACAAATTCAAAAATTAGGGCATGGGCTAGCTAGAGCACAAAGCAACGATCACAAAAACGTAGAAATCATAAAAAATCGAGCTCGAAACATACCTCAATCAAAGACAACAATGGCCGAACCCTGGCTTAGTCATTTTCTTTTCTTTTCTTGTGATTTTCGACAAGATGAACATGATAATGGCCTTTAATTTATGTTTTGTTTTATTTATTATACATTAATTTATGTTTTACCATTTTGCCCTTAATTAAAACATTATATATTCATCCATTTAATGGCCATTTCTGTCCATATCCACTATCAAAGGTCTAATTACAACATAAGGACTTCTCATTTAAAAAGCCATGCCAAATAGGCACTTTAACAATCGGCACACAGCTTTTGCATTTTATGCGATTAAGTCTTTTTTTGCAAATTGAACACACAAACTATAAATTTTTCACACAGAATTTTCACACATGCTTAATCACATACTGTAAACACCATAAATAATATTAAAATATTTTTTTTGACCTTGAATTTGTGGTCTCAAAACCACTGTTCCGACTAGGGTCTAATCGGGCTGTTACATGAATAGTCACACTTGCAAAGTCCAATCTCATGTTTCTTGATACCCGAATTAGACTACAATAAACAAATAAGTGTAATATCTCATATTAACTTATTTGAGCATGACCATGCATTTCTAGTATCACTTCATTAAGTGACCTAAGATATTGTTCCCATTATGTAGGAGGGACAAATCCTATCTTGATGAATCATATCCCACTATATAGATTGTGGCATACCCAACATCAGTCTTTATAGTAGAACTTATTACAGTAGATGTTTGGCTGTATCAAAATATATGACTCACTATGTTGGGACAATGATGATCTTAAGTCTAAGGATCATATACGTAGTTATTACTATTAGTAATGTTGTGACTATTATATAATAATCCAAGAAACATACTCATAGTGGGTCAATCCAATATGCTGTTGTAATGCCCTGAATTTGGGCCTAGAAGTATTGGGCCTATTGGGCTTTGGGCTTTAGATCTCAGAAAATTTTTAAGTGAGCAAGAAAAATACAATTGGCATGTGGGCTTTGAGGGTAATGAATTTGGAGTGTCTAGGGGTGTTGGAGATGTCCTGGGATCAAGTAAAGGCATAGGTAAAATTTTGGTTTTAGCCCAGGGGAACTGTGACTTCAGTTAGTAGGCCTCTTAAGCAGATTAAGAGAAAATGGGACACAAAGGGGCTTGTGGCCCAGTGGCAAGTGGCGTCACTTGGGAGCTATGAGGTGGCGTGTCGTCAACTGAGGAGGTCCAAGGTTCGAGTAGTGGTAAGGTGTTTTTGGAGTGTTTATTTTACAGTATGGACGGCCAGAGTTGTATTGGTTTTGAACTCTTGCCGTGGAGAGTTTGAAGTAAGCAGGTATGTGGATGTGGAGGAAATTTCGGATAAGGTTAAGGTGTTATCACGGAGAAAAGTTAGGAGATGAGGAGAGGGAGGAGTTGGTGCCGAATGGGACTGTGGGGAAAGGAGTGTTCAGCTGGTGTCTATATAAAGGGGGTGCTGAATTCATTGAAAGGTTCCTTGGGTTCTATTATTTCTTCCTTTTCTCCCCCTCAACCGAATTCTTTCATTTGCCAAAAATAAAACCCATCATTCTTTTTGTCGAAATTCCTATTAGAGTTGTGTTCTTCTTCTTTCTCTGAAAGCCGAAATCTCCTAAAGCTGAATTTCTTTTTGCCGAATTCTAACTTAGCCAAACCCTTCCATTGCCAAATTGCCAACATCTTCTCCTGCCGAAATTCCTATTTGTGCCAAACCCTTATTGTTGTTCCTCCACCTCAATCGATTGGTACCTACTTTTAGTCACGATTGGAAGCCGAATCTTATTCAGTAGATATTTAAGCCGCAGGATCAAAGGAGAATTTCGGTAAGTGCTTAGTTAAACTTTTTAGTGTGTTTTATCAAAAGCCGAAGGGCTATCTAACCCCTCTTTGTCATTAACATGTATTAACAAGGGTAAGGCTCAACAATCGCAAGCGTGATAGGTAAGGATTGCTAACAAGGTGGTAAGTATTCTCGACTCAGTCATGGTTTAGTAAATGGCCGAATCTAAGGTGACTCATAGGGGTGTTTTGTGATCAATATGGGTCACTTGGTTTTGACGATATAGGTGTTTGAGTGCAGATCTAGAGGATAATCTCCAATAGTAGCAAAGGAAGGGGTACTAGAACGTGTGGCACACGGTAAGGGTACGGTGAGGTTTCGATTTTTATTAGTATGTGTAAAACCTTGGTTAATCGCTAGTAATATCGATTGAAGGTTCGTGACTAAGGGGTTTACAGCGTGCGTGGTTATCAGGTGTGTACAAACACTACACACACGATATCGGCAATGCCGAAAAGCCAAAAAGCCGAAAGTGGCTAAACGGGCCCGGTGGGCCCTGAGGCTAAGTTTGATGAAGTTGGTTGGTTTGGTCATACGTATTAAGTTAGTCACGCATGTTACATGATTTGGAATTGTTTTGGGCCTAGTAGGCCATATGAATGAGATTTGGGCCTAATGGGCCGTAAGGATGTAATATGGGCTTTATGGGGGACGTAGACAAGTATGCTAGGGTTTAATGGACTTTAGGCCTAGTTCTGAACAACTCTTAAATCACATAAGACTTAATCTAAAAATCAAACATGTCTATGGACAAGTCGATTAGTTAGAGTGTGGTAACCGACATATGCATGTCTAGGATTGGATCTAGTGAGAGCTTGGTACTTATGCGGTCCGAGTGACCCACCTCCTCTTTTCTAAGATCCTACCTGGTGCATAGTATTTGTTCACTTTAACCGCGAGGACTTGTTTATGGGCCAAAGTTTATAACTAAATCCCGAGAGGGACATAATACCCTTATATTTGTAAAATTACTAAAATACCCTTATATTTGTAAAATTACTAAAATACCCTTATATTTGTAAAATTACTAAAATACCCTTATATGTGTAAAATTACTAAAATACCCCTAGATTTGTAAATTACCAAGATACCTCTATTTTTCCAAATTACCAAAATACCCCTGTAGGGTAGAATTACGAAAATACCCTTAGGTAGTGAAATGGCGAAAATACCCCTATGTGACGAATATGAGTTTATGGATGTTACTCGTGTGTTTGATGCATTCATATGATATTCTGCTTAGGATGTATATGGGTGGGAATTATGGTACGGAGGAAGATTTGAGGATCGCATAGTCGTATGGCCATGGATCTACCGGAGGCTTTAAGCCCATTATATGATTAGCAACTTTGCTGCAACGTTCGGTAGTACCGTAACCAGGCTACCTTTGGTGTGTAGATGATGGGTGGGTTGATTTAGAAATCCCTACAGGTGTGTAATGGTTGGAAGGGAAATGGTGTGTGTAGCGGATGGATTATTGGGATGGGTTTTGCATTATCTTGTTTGTATATGATACGATATGATATGATATGAGGTCATTGTGGGCTAAGGCTCAAGACCACCGATTTTGATAGGGCTTAAGCCCAATGTGAATATTTGTATGTGATTTGATTGCCAAGGGTTGTACACACTGAGTTTCCAAACTCACACCCTTTAATTTAATGTTTCAGGTAATCCTGAATAAACGGCTCGACGTGGGAGAGGACTCGGAGATGGCCACACTACAAGCTGATCAAATGTTTTATTTTGTTCAAATGAATCTGTTTTTAATACTTTGTTTTTTTTTCATTGGATTGTAATAAGGCCATGTAACTCCTAATTGGCTTTAGATTTTGGGTTTATTATTATTATCATTGTTTCAACTATCCGCTTAATAAATTTCATAAAATCATTAAAGTTAACGTGGTTTTCGAAATAACTTAACATATGAACGTTTTCCTAAAATGTGGGCTTTTCCTCTTAACTTAACAAGTAACAAGGGTTTTGGGTTTTTGGGCCTTAAATTGTTAAATTATAAAATTGTTTTGGAGTGAGCCTTTAATGTGACATTCCAGACTCGGGCCTAACTTCTAGGCCGGGTTTGGGGTGTTACAGCCGTTCTCTAACATATACTCATGTATTGATTTTGACATCCCTATGTCAATGACAACACTTTGTCATCAATCAACTACATGTTAGTCTTAATGCAATATTGTTGTCCAAGCCCACAATAACACTCGACTAAGGACCTTTGAAGAATAATCATATTATTCTCAGGACATTATTATACAATAGTTTATTTATATACACATAAAAAGAACTAAAATAAAAATGACAATGCCTTATATTAATAAACAAGGTAAAACAATATGTTATTACAATCATCTCATGATTGGTCTTTGGGCATACTCTAACAACACATACATGTATGCCATTAATAGTCATATGTGTCCCTTAGTGTGCCTAGGATTATAAATAGTTCTTTCATGTCATTGTAGAGGGTAATCAACTTTTTATACAAAACATATTGTGAAAGTTTATCTCTTGGTTCTTTATTGAACTTATCTAAACTACGGTTTTGTGGCTTTCACTTGTCTTATCACTTCCCTTCTCATCCCTTTCCGGAGTGTGACGACACCAACCTTTCTTATACCAACGTTCGGGTATTTGTTCAAGTTTAAGTGTGTCGGGTTCATATATAACTTTGGTTCTTTAAACTTCCAAGCACCTCGGGTCAAGGTCCTTTTATTCGTTTGTTCTTATTCAAGACAATCCATTACAAATGTGAATTTTTAACTTCGAGTACGGGTCTTATTAGTATATTATCGAGGTTCTATTCAGGTTCAAGAAATCACATCAGCTTCATTCTTTTCCTTTTGCACCATATTCAAGTATTCCAAGGGTTGTTCCTCCAAGGAATTTATCTGACTCTCCAGCTGGCGTACCTTGGTGAAATCCTGGATCTGGAAGGCTATGGCCTCTTGTGTTTTGCAAAGTTGGGTCAGTTCTTGATCTCAAAAAGCTAGGGCCAGTTCTAATTGAGCCCATTTAGCTTCACTTCGACTATAGTGTTTGCGGAGGGCCTAGCCAAGCAAGCTACACTCCTCTACCATTGTTCGATAGGAGTCTACCAATTCTGAGATAGATACGTGGTGAGCTTTAGAAGAGGAAGGGAGAGTATATTTTTTCAGCTGTTAGGGCAGGCCACTTTCCCATCGTTGGCTGATTTCGAGTGGAGAGAAGGGATACTGACTAGCGTTGAAGAAGTCTTTCCATTAGAAAAAATTTAATGCTCTGCTAGAAACAAAGAGAATTGGCCTTGAGCCGGTAGGGTTTGATAAGGGAGTAAAGTGGGTAGTGTTAGGAGCGGGCACTTTAGGAGGACATTGGGCAAGGGAGTTAAGTCCTCCAGAGTGACGATCCCCATCTGTGCCTCTGGATGAGAAAGGAGGGATGGCAGAGTAACTTCCCTTTCATAGAGGACTGGTTTCTTGCCTCGCCTATGGTAGACCAGTCTATTGCCACTGCTTTCCTCAGTGCTGTGGGAGCCCTCTTCAGCCCTTAACCTCTTGTGGCTGCTACTGCCTGGCTGCACCCTTGCATTTGCTACTACAACAGCTACTTATGCCTTCTCTATTATGGCCTCCACATCTATATTACTTGAGGCTTGTGATGGGATGGAAGACTGAATAGAATAATAAAAATTAGGGTCAGCCATATGAGGAACCAAACCTTTACTAGAAGACTCACTTATGGCAACTGCAGGAGAGGTAGACCAGTGAGGTGTGTGCATCTCACAAATAGAGTAGAAAAGTATGGGGGTTCATCTTTCCTCCCTACTAGCACGATGACCAGGTCATTAGAGGCATTGTAGGGCCATGCTATTTCGGTGGGGTGTACAACTTGGGGATCAGCCCCGACTACAACATCTATGGGCTTATAGCCATTTGGGCTCTGATTCTCCAAATAGAAGCGAAAAACATTTCTGACAATGATGAGATTCTCCAACATAAGAGAGCGGCCTAAATTTAAATGGTTAAACTACTCCTCTACTGCCTCATTATCGAGTGGTTTCCTGCGATTATAGATAGACTCCATGGGAATGGACCATTGTGTTAGAAAGCCAAAACCACCCCTCAGCTTGCTCCTCTGTAACAGTCTAGTTTTCGGACCAAAAATCCAAAGTTAAAATATTTATTTAAATATTATTTTAATGTCTACAGCATGTTAATAGAGTCATATGAAAATTTTGTTAAGAAATTTCGAAGTTTGCATGCTTAATTTAGTAAAAAGGACCAAATCGCGTAAAGTGTAAAAGTTGTGTTCTAATATCTAAAGGTGTCTAATAGCTATGGAACCTTAAAGTGGAGGTCCTTATGTGGTAATTAAACCATTTTAATTGTGAGTGGTCATTTATGTGCATGATTAAGTGACTTTAATGATTTATAATAAAGGTTAAAAGTGTAATTTAATAAATAAAGTAAATTAAATTAAGGAAAAACAATGTACCATCTTCCTATTCTCATCTACCACCAAAATTTTAACCTAAGAAAAGCCATGGGAGAAGTTTAAGCATTTGACCATCTCTCCTTGCTTGTATGTAAGTATTTTTCGTCTCGTTTTTAATGATTTATACATTTTTGGAGTCGTTGTAGCTTAATCTAGCTAGCTCTAGGACTAATTTGTGAAATTGTTAATGTATTAGGGTTTTACCATAGATGAATGTGTATACGTTTTGATGTTTGATGGTAGAAAATAAATGGTTGTTGTTAGATAAATAAGTTTTGTAAAGTGATTTCGGTTAAAAATGTTAAATATGGATTAAATTGCTAAAATGTGAAAATTTAGTGGTAAAGGTGTGAAATAATGAAATGTATGGGCTGCTATGGGTCTATATAGAATTTGGCTAGCATGGGTGTGGATTAAATTGCATGAATTTGCAATTTCTTGAGCTAGGGACTAAATTGTAAAGAAGTCAAATGTTTAGGGGCAAAATGGTAATTTTTCCATAACATGAAATTGGATTGAATTGAATAAAATAAATATTAAAGTGGTTAAATTTGGTTATATAGATCAAGAAAAGCCACATTCAGAATTAGATCGGGGGAAAAACAAAGTAGTGGATTAATCAGTCGATTTTCTCCGTATTAATTCAAGGTAAGTTCGTATGTTAATAAGCATTAAAGTAATTGTGTTTTAAATACTTTATTATTGCATTCTTGATGGATACGACTTCTCGAAAATACTCGATAAAGATTTGGTGACATATGAAATCCCGGTTGAACCTTAGGAATTCATAGGATACAAATGACATGTCATTAGGGGTTTCCGTGTTTTGAGTGCTGGTCCCGTACGTTCTACCAGTGGCTGAGTTTTTCGGCATGTGTTGCGGTTACTTGTCAGCTTGTTTGAGCAGCATCGTGTAGCTACGTCTTGACCGTCAGCTTGTGTGAGCAGACCCAGTGATAGCTCGAGAGTGAGCATATATATATGAGATATGAGATAGAGATGGTTTCAACCATGTATTGGCACTTAGTGTACGAGATACCCGAGTATCCGATATTATTCCAAATGGTTAAACGGGCACGGTTATGTTTCAAGAGTGTATGAGTTTAATATGAACAAGTACAGGTATGTACATGAATCATGTGAGAATTGAATCTAAGAGATTTGTGATTTCATGTCTAACTTTGTGGATGAATGTGTGTTAGACTTATAGATAAAATTGAGTTGCATTAAGCTATGTTTATTTACTTAAAATGTGATTAAATGGTAAGCTAAGTTTTAGGTTATATGAACTTACTATGCTTAATTGCTTACTTTGTTTACTTTTCCATGTTTTATAGTGATTTGGAAGCTTGCTCGTTTTGGAAGTTGTCGGAGATTGCATCGCACTATTGAACTCTTATTTTGGTACTTTTGGACTTTATGTATTTTAGTTATATGGAATGTATAGGTTATTTGGTTAATGGAAGACTATATGTTTTGTTGTGTATTTAGCCAATTGATTTGGCTTGAAAACGATATTTGTTTTGATATGTAAATAGGTGTAAATGGTCTTATGATATGTGTTATATAATTGCTATGTGAATGTCTTGTTTTGTTAATTGGTATTTAAGGTACTAAATGGTTGGAATTGAGAATATGAATTCATGCTAAGATAGCCACAATGTCTTATGTATGTAATATGAAATTTAAGTAGAAATTGGAAGTATTCTTAGTATGTTTTAAAAGTGGTCAAATGAATGTATTTGTGGACATCATGTTGTATGTGTGGATAATACACGATATGAGATTGATATTGGTTGATTTTAAGTGTTTATTTGTGTCATGGATGTATGTGCATTGTTAAGTTCAGGTTGGTACTACATTGGGTGAGAAATAAGGCTTGGAAAATGGCCTATTATTGTCCACACGGGTAGAGATACGGGCATGTGTCTCAGCTGTTTGTGACACACAGCCAGGTGACACGGCCGTGTGTCCCTTGATACTTCTTTAGAAATCAGGTCAGTAGCTTCATACGGCCTAGCACACGGGCGTGTGGCTTGGTCGTGTGGCACGAGTCAGAATACCTTCATGTTTTCACACGGCCTAGCACATGGCCTGGCACACGGGTGTGTGAGGCCACTTTAAAGGGTACACGGCCTGGCACACGGGCGTGTGGTCTGGCGTGTGACCCAAGTCAGTGAGTTACACGGGGTCAGACACGACCATGTGATCCCATTTTGAATGTCCACACAGCTTGTGACATGGGCGTGTCTCTTGGCCGTGTGAGACACACGGCCTGGCCACACGGGCGTGTGTCCCCTACACTTTGAAAATTTTCCATGTTTTTCTAAAAATTTCTTAAGTACTTGATTTAGTCCCGAACCACTTCTAATGCTTGTTTTAAGCCCCGAGGGCTTGAATTTGAATGACTTGTTTGGATATAAGAAATGAATATGAAATGTATGATTGTTTAAGAGATAAGTCCAATAATGCTCCATAACCCTATTCTAACGACGGATACGGGTTAGGGGTGTTATATTTATTGGTATCAGAGCTACGGTTTAGTCGATTCTAGGACTAACGTAGTGTGTGTGAGTCTAGATATTCATGCCATATTTAACATGTGATAGTGTGATATCTCATGACAGTTTTAAATCATGTTTTCATATAGTAATGGATTCCAATCGAGCAGACTCCAACGATGTAGAAAGTAATGCGCCAGCCTCCGTTCACGGAGCAACGCCGTCTGGTTTGAGACCCGTCTCTGAGGGTCGAGGAGCAGAGGCCAAGGAAGCCTTCATCCAAATGATGAATTAGTGGTTTTTTGTGTTTGTCCGAATGAATACGGTTGCTCAACAACCTCCACACCCAACTATTCCCCAATCGATTCTCGTAGTTTCTCAAGTCCTGGAACCCGTACGTTCAAGCAAACCACCTGTGCATAAAGTTCGAAAGTACAGGGCCAAAGATTTGAGAGCTACAATTAATGATGATCCTGAGAGAGCTGAGTTTTGGCTTGAGAATACGATCTGAGTTTTTGTTGAGTTGTCTTGTACACCATTTGAGTGTGTTATGTAACACCCCTAACCCGTAACCATCGCCGGAATAGGGTTAAGAGGGATTACCGAACAATCAGAACATTTACAATCATTTCTCAACACAAAGTATAACACAATTCAACGTATCAAGATATGTTCATATAGTCCCTTAACGAGGTCTATGAGACCTCAAACATGCACTAGAAAGGGGTCGGGACTAAACTGAGATCATACAAAATTTTTCCAAAAATCAAACATTTTTCCAAGCTATAGAGGTCACACACCCGTGTGGGCAGGCCGTGTGCCTCACACGGCCTCGGACACGCCCATGTGTCCAAGCCGTGGAAAAACAGGGCATACATACTGACTTGTCCACACAGCCTGAGACACGCCCGTGTACCTCACCCGTGGTCGAGCCTGACTTGCATCACACAGCCTAGGACACGCCCGTGTATCCAGCCCGTGGTCAAGCTTGACTTGTTTCAATTTGCAAACTCGAAGGACACGGTCGAGCCACACGCCCGTGTGCTCAACTGTGTGGGCAATTATAGGCCATTTGCAAAGCCAAATTTGCCATCCACACTTGGGTCATACCTATAAGCCTCAATTCATAAACATTTATACCTCAAATGGCAATCATAACATACCAATATATGCACCAACTAATCATCAACTACATCATTTATTTCTATGCTCAAATTCAACTCAATAAGTCTATCTAAACTACCAATTCCATATTCCAAATCCTATAAGTCAAGCATCATAAAACCCATACCACAAGTTCATGTTTAAACCTCAATTCTCATCAACCATTTAAGCATGAAACATACCATATTCATCATTCACATAATTCCACACATATATACTAACATTATTCAACCTTCAAGCCATATCACATGGCAAAGTTTATACACCTCAAAACATGCCATATCAACTAGCATGTACATGCCATATAGCATACATAATACATCTTCCAAAAGTACAAAAATAGTTAGCCGATAGTGTGATTGAGCCGCTGACGATCCCCGGATCCGAGCTAACTTTTAAGACACTATAAAACAGAGAAACACTTAACACAGTAAGCTCTAAAGCTTAGTAAGTTCGTAATATAATACATCTAAATCAATGATTCAATTACAATATACAAATTAATCCATCACATAGATCAACTCATAAATATGTACCATATCATCAATAGCTAATATACTCACTCAACCATTCATAAATCCATTTACAATTTCATCAACCACATAGGTTCAATACATACCTTGGCCAACACTTAGTTATTCACCATTCATGCTACTCAATGCTCAATACTTCATTTCGATCAACCTTTGTTATTCATTCGATTTATTCGCACACTTACTGCCAAATTTATAGCCGAAGCTTAAATATCATCACACACTTAGTGCCTTTACATAAATCGAATTTATCTCGGTATCGCACACACAGTGCCAATCAATAGAGCTAAGGCTTCCATTACTTCGCACACACAGTGCTATCCACCTCTGTCTCGATTTTATTTACGCACACTTAGTGCCACATTTCTCAATTTCACACATAACATATCTAATTCAATAATCTCATAATTATTCATTTCATAACCCTTAGACATAATTTAACAATTCTTATTATATCCAAACTTACCTCGAACGTAGAAATACCGAGACTAGTCGTTCAATCGAGCACTTTGTCTTTGCCTCGATCTCGACCCGAATCTCTCCTTTCTTGGTCTATACATATTCAAATTTAGCTCATTCATTCACCAAATCATTCAATTTAATCCAAACACATATATTTAGGGCATTTTATTAAATAGCCCTCACATTTTCACATTTTGACACTTAAGTCCCTATTTCATAAAATCATCAAATACACATAATTTCATTTCACCCATGCCTAGCCAAATTCTCCTTATATGCATACAAGCCCACACATTTCATTTATTTCACATTTTAGTCCTCCAATTTCTTATTTTCACAATTTAGCCCAAATTACTCAATTTCACCAAAAATTAAAAGACAAAATATGTTAATCTTTCACATATCTTTCATATTTCCTCATCAACTATCACAAAGCTCAAACGTTCATCAATGGCATATCTCAAAATCATCATCAAATTCTAAAATTAAAGCATGGGTTTG
Source organism: Gossypium sturtianum (assembly GCA_025698515.1). NCBI lineage: Eukaryota > Viridiplantae > Streptophyta > Magnoliopsida > Malvales > Malvaceae > Gossypium > Gossypium sturtianum. The sequence goes on from CM046947.1 coordinate 76,365,953, forward strand.
AAAGAACACAAAGCAACCATAACAAAAATGTAGAAATCATAAAAAACTGAACAAATTTCGTACCTCAATCAAGATCACAAGTGTGCCAAAATGTTAAAGGTTCCTAGCCCTATCTTTCTTTCAATTTTCGGTGAAGAGATGTAAAAGACGAACACAAAAATCACTTTGGTTTTATTTAATATACATTAATTCATATTTTACCATTTTACCCTTAGTTAAAACATTATAATTTCATTCATTTAATAGCCATTTATGTCCATCTCCACTACCAAAGGGCTAATTACCACATAAGGACTTCTCATTTAATAAGCCATGCCAAATAGACACTTTAACAATCAGCACACAGCTTTTGCATTTTATGCGATTAAGTCATTTTGCAAATTAAGCACTTAATCGAATAAATTTTCACACAGAATTTTCACACATGCTCAACCACAAACTGTAAACACGAAAAATAATATTAAAATATTTTTTTGACCTCGAATTTGTGGTCTTGAAACTAATATTCTGACTAGGGTATAAACCGGGCTGTTACATGTTAAATGTGCTGTGTTTCTTCTGAGAGATTCAGCTTATCAGTGGTGGAATACCTTGATATCTATTGTACCAAGAGAATGAGTCACGTGGGAATTCTTTCAGACTGAGTTCAGGAAAAAGTACATAAGTCAGCGGTTTCTTGATCAGAAACGCAAGGAATTTCTAGAATTGAAACAGGGTCGTATGATAGTAACCGAGTATGAAAGAGAATTCGTGAGACTGAGTAAGTATGCTCGAGAATGTGTCTCCACTGAAGAAATTATGTGTAAGCAGTTCGAAGACGATTTGAATGAGGATATCAAGCTTTTAGTAGGAATTCTAGAACTGAAAGAATTTGTTGTTTTGTTCGATAGGGCTTGCAAAGCTGAGGAGCTTAGCAAAGAAAAGAGAAGAGCCGATTCTGAGGCTAGAGATTCGAGAAAGAGGTCAATGGGTAAATCATATCATTCATCATCAAAGAAATCAAGAGATTCTTTGTAACACCCCTTACCCGTGTTCAAAGCCAAAACCGGATACGAGGCATTACCTAACTCAACTCGCTTAAACATGACGTTTCGGGCTATAAAATTTTGTTTCATCATAAAAACTTTCCATTCAAACCCATAACATACTTATCCTAGGCCCACGAGGCCTTAAACATACTTCTGGAAGGTTTCGGGAATTAATCGTAAACTTTTACACACTTAGAAAAATTTTGCCTAAACAGGGGCCACACGCCCGTGTTGTTCAAGGGACACGCCCGTGTGCCCCTGAGACATGCTCGTGCTCCTCACCCGTGGTCGACACTGACTTAATACACACGGCCGGACATACGCCCGTGTCCCTGGCCCGTGTCCCTCATACGGCCTCGACACGCCCGTGTCATAGCCCATGTGCCAAAACCTTAGCATTATGTTTGTGACGTCATCACCTCACTAAGGTCACACGGCCAAGGCACACGCCCGTGTCCTTAGGCCAAATTCTAAATTCTAGGTGCAGACTTCACACGGCATGGGCACACGCCCATGTCCATGGCTGTGTCTCTGCCCGTGTGTTTACTACTGAGCATACTGACTTGTAAACCTAGCATGCATGGGGACACACGGCCAATTAACACGCCCATAGGGTTGACCGTGTGTCACACACGGCCTAGACACACGCCCATGTGTCTACCCGTGTGGACATTAAAAAGGCTATATTCCAAGCCAAATGCCACCCTACATAGCCACCATACTTATACCAACTCAAATCAAACATCCACACAAGCATAAACTTCATAATTCATCATCAATGAATATATATAAACTTGTCAAGTATTGGCCGACTTCAATGACCATATACAGAAATAAATTGAGCAACTATAGTAGCCAACACATTTGGCTTGCCAAATGACATAACAAAAAGACCAAGTACTATACATGCCATACTCAAAATAAATCTAATTTGGCTATACCAAAAAGTGGTCGATAGTGTGATCTCCAAACTCCGACATCCCCAATTTCTCGAGTTATCTTGGCAATACTACAAGGAAAAGGGAAATGAGAGGGGTAAGCATTAGGCTTAGTAAGTTTGCATGGAAATAAATAGCAACAATGAACTTATAAAGATATCCCTCCATGGCGTTAGATAACCACACACAATGTCACAGGCTCTTTGCTATAACTTACTCATACTTGCCCTTATCTAGCACATATCATGCCACATATCGTAAATGTTCCTCATGAATTACTTACGGGTACCTGTGTTCACTCAATCACATAACTTTAATAAAAATCTCAATTCTATATCTCAGCTGGTTTATTTATCGAAATAAATCACTAGGGATACTAAAGATGCATATTCATTATCACTTAACATGAACCCGAAGCCAACGCCACATCCTGGATGCGGTCTTACATGGGATTACCTTTGATTTTCGATGCCATATCCCGGATATGGTCTTATACGAAATCTCACCTCAAGTATCGATGCCATATCCCAGATACGGTCTTATACAATTCTCGTATTCAATACCGAAGCCATACCCCCGATATGGTCTTATACGAAATCTCAATTCGGTGTCGAGGCCATGTCCCCGACATGGTCTTACATGGGACCGTATCTATCTCATGTCTCGATAATATTATACTCACATTCATTGTAGTCCAACCGGGACTTCAACATTTCAATTCCTTAGATTATCGTACATCAATATAATATCAAACATTATCAAACAATACGAGCATAAATGTTGAAGTTATCACATGCAAACTTACCTCGATTTCAAAATAAACTAGATCGTTGATCTAGTCTGAGACTTTATTCTCTCCCTGATCGAGGTTGATTCTTGGTTCTTCTTGCTCTATAATAGAAAGTTAGCTAATTTTAATCATCACATTAATAAAAGCATTTCAATAATCATGCTTTGGCAAAAATACTATTTTGCCCTTAGACTTTGGCAAAATGACCATTTTACCCCTAGGCTCGGAAATCATTTCTAATCAAATTTCTACCTTTAATGAGCCTAGGTGAACATTTATTTCTCTTATGGCTATCATCAAAACCCAACATTTCACACATTTACTACCAATTGTACAACCTTCACAAAAAGGTTCATTTAGGTGTTTTCATGGCAACACCTTTCACAAAAGTTGTTCATCTAACAACTAAGACTCATTTTCTTCCATAAAAATGCAGCAAATCACATAAAAGCTCTCATGGCAAAACTCTAAACTTTTCACCATATTACAAGATCTTAAGCTTTAGGGGTTCCAAAAGTACAACTATCTTCAAGAAAAACCATTAAAATCACTTACTTGATTGGAGAGGAGTTTGCTAAAATTTTGAGCTTTCAAAACCCTCTCTAAGATGGTATTTTCGGTGGTGAAAAATGATGAAGAAAAGATGATATCACTCTTTTCTTTATTTTATTCTATATCATCAATTTAATCCACCTAACACATCAACTTTGACCAATTTGTCTCCTATTATCCCCTATGGCCGACCAACCATTTACAAAGGGGCTAATTACCCTTTAAAGACCTCAAATTAATATTATATGGCTATTAGGTACCTTTAGCTTGTAAAATAGAACTTTCGCACTTTATTCGATTTAGTCCTTTTTCGCAATTAAGCAAGAAATCGCTAAAATTATGGCACCAAAATTTTCATGTACACATATAATTATGCTCTAGCTCATAAAATATCATAAAAGTAATTTTCTTTAACCTTGGATTTGTGGTTCCGAACCACTGTTCTGACTAGCCCCTAAATTGGGCTGTTACATTCTTATAACCGTTCGACTACTTCAGTGGGGTATTCCAACAGAGATCATGCAAAACAACACACGAGTCCAAAAGCTCAAGTCACTTCAGTATCGAGCATTGGTAGCATCAAAGTAAACAAACCTGAGTGTCAACAATGTGGAAGACGACATTTTGGAAATTGTTGGATGAATAATAAAGCTTGTTTCAAATGTGGCTCACTAGAGCATTCTATTCGTGATTGTCTTGAGTTATCCGAGAAGGACAAATTTCTGACTACAAGGCCGAGTAATACAGTTGCCAAAGGGAGACCACCTTAAAATACTAGAAATGTGAATAGTAGCAAAGGTGAAACAAAGGATTCCACTGTGAGATCCGAAGCTCGAGTTCCAGCCAGAGCTTATGCTATTCATGCTCGTGAGGATGCATCGGCACCAGATGTTATCACCGGTACTTTTTCTCTTTATGACATTGATGTAACTATTTTGATTGATCCTGGATCGACCCATTCATATGTCTGTACGAATTTAGTGTCTAGTAAGAGTTTACCTATTGAGTCCAATGAATTTGTGATTAAAGTATCGAACCCCTTAGGCCAGTATGTTCTAGTTGATAAAGTTTGTAAGAATTATCTTTTGATGACACGGGGTTACTATTTTCCTACTGATTTGATGCTTTTATCGTTTGAAGAATTCGATGTGATCTTGGGTATGGATTGGTTGACTCTACATGATGCTGTTGTAAACTGTAGACAAAAGAATATTGAGTTGAAATGTCAGAATAGTGAAATTCTTCGTATTGAATCCGATGATTTGAGTGGGTTGCCTATTGTGATATTGGCTATGCTAGCTTAGAAATATGTGTGGAAAGGTTGCGATGCTTATCTTACTTATGTTCTTGATACAAAGGTGTTTGAGTCGAAGATTGAATCAGTACTAGTGGTTTGTCAATATCCAAATGTTTTTCCAGAGGAGTTACCCGGGTTACCACCGATTAGAGAGGTTGAATTTGCTATTGAGTTAGTACCGGGAACATCACCGATATTGATAGCTCCGTACAGAATGGCTCCGATAGAGTTGAAAGAGTTGAAATCTCAGTTGTAAGAGTTAACGGATATAGGTTTTGCACGACCGAGTTTCTCGTCCTGGGGTGCACCGGTTTTGTTTGTAAAGAAAAAAGATGGATCAATGAGACTGTGTATCGACTATCGTCAGCTTAACAAGTTTATGATTAAGAATAAGTATCCTTTGCCAAAAATTGATGATTTGTTCGATCAGTTGAAAGGAGCAACAATATTTTCAAAGATTGATTTATGATCTGGCTATTATCAGTTGCGGGTTAAAGATTCAGATGTGTCGAAAATTGCATTTAGGACCAGATACGGGCACTATGGATTTCTTGTTATGCCATTTGGGTTAACTAACGCTCCTGCAGTATTTATGGACTTGATGAATAGAATTTTCAAACCATATTTAGACAGATTCGTAGTTGTATTCATTGATGATATTCTGATTTATTCTCGAGATGAGTCTGAACATGTCGAGCATTTGAGGATTGTGTTACAAACTTTGAGAGATAAACAATTATTTGCTAAATTCAGCAAATGTGAGTTTTGGCTTCGAGAAGTTGGATTTTGGGGACACGTAGTTTCGGCTGGCATCAGAGTTGATCTGAGCAAAATTTCAGCGATTGTTGACTGGAAACCACCAAGAAAAATTTTTGAGGTCAGAAGTTTCTTGGGGTTAGTGGGCTATTATCGGAGATTTGTTAAATGTTTCTCAATGATAGCTACACGGGTGACACGGTTATTGCAGAAAGATGTAAAGTTTGAGTTGTTTGAGAAATGTCAACAGAGTTTTAATCAGTTGAAAGCACTATTAACCGAAGCACCAGTTTTGGTTCAGCCTGAGTCGGGTAAAGAGTTTGTGATTTTCAGTGATGTGTCCTTGAACGGTTTGAGATGTGTTTTAATGCAAGAAGGCAAAGTGATAGTGTAACACCCCTAACCCGTATCCATCGCTGAAATAGGGTTACGGAGTATTATCGGACTAATTACATAAACAATCATACCTTTCTCATACATTTTTCATTTCTTACTAAGAATCAATCATAATCAATCATATTGTCCCTAATACGAGCCTACGAGGCCCAAATCATGCATTAGAAATGGTTCAGGACTAAACTAATAACACAAGAAATTTTTTGAAAACTTAGAAAATTTTTCAAAATACAAGGGACACATGCCCGTGTGGCCCAGCTGTGTGTCTCACACAGCCAAAGACACGCCCGTGTCACAAGCCGTGTGGACATTCAAAATGGGATCACATGGCCGTGTCCCAGCCCGTGTCCTACCCCGTGTAACTCCCTGACTTGAATCACACTACCAACCACACGCCTGTGTGACTAGCTCGTGTACCCTTCGAAATGTCCTCACACGCTCGTGTGCCAGGCCGTGTGCTAGGCCGTGCCAAACCTGTAGGGTATACTGACTTATGCCCCACGGCCAAGTCACATGCCCGTGTCCTGAGCCGTGTGGAGCATACTGACTTGGTTTCTAATTAAACACACAAGGGGACACACGGTCGTGTCACCTGACCGTGTGTCACACACGGCTGAGACACACGCCCGTGTCTCTGCCTGCATGGACAAAAAATAGGCTATTTTTCAAGCCATCTTTCTCACCCAGTCTTGCATTCACTTACACAAACCAAAATGCATATGACCATATCTTCAAATGGCATTTAAACTCATCTAAACCAAGTTCAATTCATGCTATATAAATGTCAACAACTATAATGCTCCTAATACCATGTTTTGCCAATTCAAAACATACCAATTTCACATTCACAAATCACCTAAATGGTCACTTTCAAACATACATTATAAGCCTAATAATTAGCATGCTAATTCAATCTCAATATACAACCATTTGGTACACAAAATACCAATTCACAACAAGCATTCACATAGCCATATTACACAACATGCCAAAAGGGCCATTTGCACATATATATATATATACAACACCAAATATACCAAAATGAGCCAAATCACATGGCTATACACATAACCAAAACTTATAACATTTACAAGCCAAATCAATTGGCTAAATCCATTACTAACATATATGCCATATTAATCACAACTCCTATACATGCCATATAACCAAATACATAAGTTCAAATGTACAAAAACGACAGCTGGATAGTGTGATGAGATCTCCGACGACTACCAATTCAAGCAGGCTTTGTAATCACTATAAAATACGAAAAAGTAAATGAAGTAAGCTATAAAGCTTAGTAAGCTCGTATAGTTAATAAATAAACTTTACCATTCATTCAATAACATAACATACTAAAAAACCATTTAATCACAAGGTTAACATATATTTATTCCCATAATTAATCATGAACTCATAAATTACATGGATTCAATGCTTATATGATTTCCGTACATACCTGTACTGATACGTATCTATCTATCACCATTTCATATCTTCGATATACCCATTGAACCATTTGGAATAATATCGGATACTCGGGAATCTCGCACCCTAAGTGCCAATACAAGGCCGAAGCCGTCTCAATCACATATCTCATATAATGCTAACAAGCTAACAAAGATCCACAACACATGCTGGATAACTCAGCCATCGGTAGAACATACGGACCAGCACCCAAACACAATAACCCCTAATGACATGTCATTTGTATCCTAATCTATTCCTAAGGTTCAGCCGGGATTTTACACGTAGCCAATTCTTCGTCGAACATTTCCGTAAGGTTGTATTCATCAATAACACAATTGTAAAGCATTTAAAACACAGTTATATTAATGCTTATTAACATACGAACTTACTTCGATGACAAAAACGACGTAATAGGATCGCTAGTCTAAAACTTTATCTTTCCCTCGATCAAGTTCCGTACGATACTTTTCATGATCTATATAGTCCAATTCAATCCATTTATTATTAATTCTATTCAATTTAGCCCATAATACATATTTTTTCAAATTTACACTTTTACCCCTAAACTTTTAAATTCTTTACAATTTAGTCCCTAACTCATAAAAATGCAAATTCATGCAATTTAACCGACATCCATGCTAGCCGAACTATATAAATATACATAGAAGCCCAAAATTTTCATTATTTCACACATTTACCACATAATTTTCATTTCTCACAAATAAATCACTAATTTGCAATTTCACCCAAAATTACTTAACAAATGTTGTTTATCTAATAACAACCATTCATTTTCTACCATCAAACATCAAAATAAACACATATTCATCAATGGTAAAACCCTAAAATTTTAACAATTTTGCAAATTAGTCCCTGGGCTAGCTAGATTAAGCTACAACGACTCCAAAAACATAGAAATGATTAAAAATGGGATGAAAATACACTTACATGCACTAGATTAAGTTGGCCGAATACTTGAAGCTTTTTAATGGCTATTTTTGCCCTAAATTCGGTTGAAGAAGATGAATGGGGGATAAAAATTGGTTTTATTTTACTTAATTTAGGTTTTATTACTAATTTACTATTATAACCTTTTAAAATATTACAAATTTCAAATAAACCAATCTCATAAATGTCCAATAACACAATAATGGTCTAATTACCACTTAAGGACCTCCACTTTAAAGTTATATAGCTATTAGACACCTTTAGCTATTAGAACTCAAGTTTTACACTTTATGCGATTTAGTCCTTTTTATCCAATTAAGCATTCAAACGATAAAATTTCTTAACGAAATTTTTACACAATCATACTATATTGCTGTAGACATTAAAATAATAATAAAATAATTATTTTGACTTCAGATTTGTGGTCCCGAAACCACTATTCTGATTTGACTAAAAACAGGTTGTTACAGATAGCGTATGCTTCCAGACAGTTAAAGACGGACGAGAAAAATTATCCGACACATGACTTGGATTTAGCTGCGATCATGTTTGCATTGAAGATTTGGCGACACCACTTGTTCTGTGAAAAATGCCATATTTTTACTGATCACAAGAGTTTGAAGTATTTGATGTCTCATAAAGATTTGAATTTGCGACAACAAAGATGGCTCGAATTGTTGAAAGACTATGAGTTAGTAATCAATTATCACCCAGGGAAAGCAAATGTAGTCGCGGATGCTTTGAGTAGAAAATCTTTGTTCGTTTTGAGAGCGATGAATACACGGTTGACTTTGTCTAATGATGGCTCGATTTTAGCTGAGTTAAAAGCTAAACTGGTGTTTCTTTAGCAAATCTGTGATGCTCAGAAATATGAAAATGAATTGAAAGCTAAATGAGTACAGTGTGAGTTAACTTCTAATTCAGAGTTTCAGATTGGAACAGATGATTGTTTATTGTTCTGAGGTAGAGTTTGCGTACTGAAAAATCCAGAGCTTGAAGGAACTGGGAAAAATATTTACCTTTGGTTGAATTTGCGTATAATAATAGCTATCAGTCGAGCATAAAGATGGCACCGTATGAAGCTCTATATGGTCGTAAATGCCGAGCTCTGTTGTACTGGACCGAACTTAGTGAGAAAAAGATTCACGGAGTTGATTTGATTAGAGAGACTGAAGAAAAAGTGAAAGTAAGTCGCGACAGTTTGAAAGTAGCTTCAGATCGACAGAAATCGTATGCGAATTTGGAACGTAAAGATATTGAATTTTAGATCGGCGATAGAGTGTTTCTAAAAGTATCGCCTTGGAAGAAAATTCTTCGATTTGGTCGCAAAGGGAAATTGAGTCCGTGGTTTATTGGGCCGTATGAGATTATAGAGAGAATAGGGCCAGTGGCATATCGACTTAAATTACCGTCAGAGTTGGAAAGAATTCATAATGAGTTTCATGTATCAATGTTACGACGGTATCGATCAGATCCTTCACATATAATTTTTTCGGCAGAAGTTGAAATTCAGCCCGACATGTCGTATAATGAAGAACCAATCAGAATTTTGGCCTGAGAGATTAAAGAGTTAAGAAACAAAAGCATAGCTTTAGTGAAAGTTCTTTGGCAACGTCACGGTATTGAAGAGGCTACGTGGGAACCCAAGGAAGCTATGAGAAAACAGTACCCTAACCTATTTTCTGGTAAGATTTTCGGGGACGAAAATTCCCAAGGGGGAGAGTTGTAACAGCCCGTTTTCAGTAAAATCGGAACAGTGGTTCTGGGACCAAAAATATGAAGTCAAAATATTTATTTAAATGTCTACAGCATGTTAATAGAGTCATATGGAAATTTCGTTAAGAAATTTCGAAGTTTACATGCTTAATTTAGTAAAAAGGACTAAATCGCGTAAAGTGTAAAAGTTGTGTTCTAATAGCTAAAGGTGTCTAATAGCTATGAAACCTTAAAGTGGAGGTACTTATGTGGTAATTAAACCATTTTAATTGTGAGTGGTCATTTATGTGCATGATTAAGTGACTTTAATGGTTTATAATAAAGGTTAAAAGTGTAATTTAATAAATAAAGTAAATTAAATTAAGGAAAAACAATGTATCATCTTCCTATTCTCATCTACCACTGAAATTTTAACCTAATAAAAGCTATGGGAGAAGTTTAAGCATTCGGCCATCTCTCCTTTCTTGCATGTGAGTATTTTTCGCCTCGTTTTTAACGATTTATACGTTTTTAGAGTCTTTGTAGCTTAATCTAGCTAGCTCTAGGACTAATTTGCAAAACTTTTAAAGTATTAGGGTTTTAACATTGATGAATGTGTATATGTTTTGATGTTTGATGGTAGAAAATAAATGGTTTTTGTTAGGTAAACAAGTTTTGTAAAGTGATTTTGGTTGAAAATGTTAAATAGGGATTAAATTGATAAAATGTGAAAATTTAGTGGTAAAGGTGTGAAATAATGAAATGTATGGGCTGCTATGGGTCTATATAGAATTCAGCTAGCATGGGTGTGGATTAAATTGCATGAATTCGCATTTTTATGAGCTAGGGACTAAATTGTAATGAAGTCAAATGTTTAGGGGCAAAATGGTAATTTTTCCATAACATGAAATTGGATTGAATTGAATAAGATAAATATTAAAGTGGTTAAATTTGGTTATATAGATCAAGAAAAACTACGTTCGGAATTAGATCGGGGGAAAAACAAAGTATTGGATTGATCGATCGATTTTCTCCGTATTAATTCGAGGTAAGTTCGTATGTTATTAAGAATTAAAGTAATTGTGTTTTAAATACTTTATTATTGCATTCTTGATGAATACGACTTCTCAGAAATGCTCGACGAAGATTTGGTGACGTATGAAATCCCGGTTGAACCTTAGGAATAGATAGGATACAAATGACATGTCATTAGGGGTTACCGTGTTTTGGGTACTGGTCTCGTACGTTCTATCGGTAGCTGAGTTTTTTGGCATGTGTTGTGGTTACTCGTCAGCTTGTGTGAGTAGCACCATGTAGCTACGTCTTGACCGTCAGCTTGTGTGAGCTGACCAGTGATAGCTCGAGAGTGAGCATATATATATGAGATATGAGATAGAGATGGTTTCGACCATGTATTGGCAGTTAGTGTGCAAGATACCCAAGTATTCGATATTATTCCAAATGGTTCAACGGGCACGGTTATGTTCCGAGAGTGTATGAGTTTAATATGAACAAGCAAGTATGTACGTGAATCATGTGAGAATTGAATCTATGCGATTTGTGATTTCATGTCTAACTTTGTGGATGAATGTGTGTTAGACTTATAGATTTGTAACACCCCTTACCCGTATCTGACGCCAGGACAGGGTACGAGGCATTACCGGACTTAACTCACTCAAACGTACAACTTCGGGCTATAAAATTTTGTTTCAACTTTTAACTTTTTCATTCATATTCATAACATCCTCATTATGGGCCTACGAGGCCCTAAACATACATTCGGGAGGTTTCAGGATTAAACCGGAAACTTAAGCTCACTTAGAAAATTTTTACCTAAAACAGGGCCACACGCCCGTGTGGAATGGAACACGCCCGTGTGGGCAGGCCGTATGGTCACACACGCCCATGTTCCTAGTTCGTGCGGAATTTATTTTTCATTTCGAACCTATAGGGGTTTTCACACGGCCTGACACACGCCCGTGTCTGTGGCCTGTGTCCCTCACACGGCCTAGACACGCCCGTGTTCTCACCCGTGTGTGAAAACCTGGGTATTCTATTTATGACATCAGCAAACTCTTAATGGCACATGGCCTAGGCACACGCCCGTGTGCTGGCCCGTGTGGCGAATCAAATTCTCGTAAATCTGATGCAGGGGACACATGGCCTATCAACACACCTATGAGACTGACTGTGTGTCACACACGACCTAGACACACGCCCGTATGTATACCCGTGTGGACAATTAGAAGGCTATTTTCCAAGCCTATTGCCACCCTAAAACATAAACACACATATACCAACACAAGCAACACATAACATGGTAATAATACACTATGAAGACTCACAAATCATCATTCATGCACTACATAGAACTCATCATCATTAAGATATTAAACTTGACAAATATTGTCCAATTTCTAATGGCCATTTACAAAATGAGTGTATAACATTAATAGCCAACACTTTGGCTTTCAAATATGACATAACACAAAATGACCAAGTTCCTGTACATGCCATACTTAAAATAAATCAACTTTACTATACCAAAAGTATGATTGATAGTGTGATCTGAGCTCCGACGTCCTACGATCCCCGAGCTAGCTTGGCGATACTATAAGGAAAAGGAAAAAGAGAAGGGGTAAGCATATATCTTAGTAAGTTTGCATGAATTAAAATAGCAACATAAATACTCAAGGTAAAATCCATTCATCTCATAGAACAATAACAACATGAGTTCTCAAGTACTTTAACATACTTACTCATACTTACGCTTACCCATTACATACCACAGTAGGGTCTCATAACTCGTATTTTATTTATGGTACCTGTATCACTTCATCACATAATTTAGCACTTATGCTATCATGAACATAAACTTGTATCATTATCATCCTTAACATAAATGTTACTCTTCGTCATCTATGTATAACTTAGTTCTTGCCATCTTTGTATACTTAACTCTTTTGCCCGTTGAATTACTCGGAATACCGGAGGATACTCAATCTCATTATACTTGAATCGCGATGCCAATGCCATATCCCAAATATGGTCTTACATGGGATCACCTCTTGATGCCGATGCCATATCCCAGATATGGTCTTACATGGGATCTCTTAACTCGATGTCGATGCCATGTCCCAAACATGGTCTTACACGAGATCGTACATAGATGTTGATGCCATGTACCAGACATGGTCTTACACAAGATCTTCGTTTGGTGCCGAGGCCATGTCCCAGACATGGTCTTATACGGGACCTTCCTTATCCAGTGCTGATGCCATGTCCCAGACATGGTCTTATACGGGACCTACATTCGGTGCCGATGCCATGTCCCAGACATGGTCTTATACGGGACCTACATTTGCTGCCGATGCCATGTCCCAGACATGGTCTTATATGGGACCTACATTCGGTGCCGATGCCATGTCCCAGACATGGTCTTATACGGGACCTTCCTCATCTCATGTCGTGACATAGTTATCCTCGTTATTCTGAATCTTCAACCGAGACTTCAACTCAACATGATTCATTACAATCTCACTGAAGCATCATTAATCAACTTCATGGAATTAATATACACATATCATAATATCAAGCAAATTAAAACATAAAAACATTATGTAGCTATAATTTCACGCAAACTTACCTCGGTACTCAGAATGTGTGTAGATATTCGATTTAGTCCACAACCTTGTTCTTGCCTCGGTTTCGGTCCGGCCTTCGTGTTTCTTGATCTATAATAACAATTTCACTTGTTTAATACTCACATTGACTAAATTGACTCATGAATCGAACTTTGGCAAAAAATACGATTTTACCGCTAAACTTTCACATAATTACATTTTTGCCCCTAGGCTCGTAAAATAATTTTTATTCAACTTTATTGTATTTTAAGCCTAGCCAAATCATTTTCTTAACTACAACAACCTTCAATTTCCACTATTTCACTCATGTATGACCATTTTCATAACTTTACAATTTAGTCCTTTTTATGAATTTCTCATGAAAATTGCTTAGGAAAAGATGTTTATCATACATCAAACTTTCATATTCTTCCATAAATCATCAAAATACATGCATGTCATACATGGGTAAATTTTTGAACATAAACCCTAGCTCAAAATATAGCTAGAAATTGCTAAATCGAGCTACGGGGATCTCAAAAATACGATGAACATTAAAAACGGGGCTAGGAGGTACTTACAATCAAGCTTGGAAGATGAAAAAACCCTAGCTATGTCTTCCTTAGGGAGTTTCGGCCAAGGGAGAAGAAGATGGACAAGATTTTGACTTTATTTTCTCTTTTAATTCTTTTATTAACTAAATGACCAAATTGCCCTTAATGCCTTTTCTTAAGATTTTTCCTTCCAATGCCCATTTTGTCCATCTAAACATATAATGGTATAATTGCTAAATAAGGACCTCTAGTAATTTTTATAATTCTATTTCATACTTAAATCTTCTAGAATCTCATATTTTCTAATCTTTGCAATTTAGTCCTAATGGACAAATTGATCACTAATAAATAAAATATCCTCATGAAATTTTCACACAATCATGAAATCATATCATAAGCCTCATAAAAAATCATAAAACACTTATTTCTACCTCAGATTTGTGGTCTCACAACCATTATTCTGACTAGGCCCTTAATCGGGCTGTTACAATTCTCTCCCCTTAGGGATTTTCATCCTCGAAAATCTTACCGGTAAAAAGGTTTGGGTATTGGTTTCTCATACCCTCCTCGGGCTCCCATGTAGCCTCTTCAACCCCGTGTCTTTGCCATAATACTTTCACGAGAGCTATACTTTTATTCCTTAACTGTTTAACTTCCCGTGCTAGGATCTTAACCGGTTCTTCGCCATATGTAATTTCGGGTTGAATTTCAACCTCTGTCGGTGTAATCACATGCGAAGGATCTGATCGATAATGACATAGCATCGACACGTGAAACACATCATGAATCTTTTCCAACTCAGATGGCAAAGCCAATCGGTAAGCTACTGGTCCTATCCTCTCGATAATTTCATATGGTCCGATAAAACGTGGACTCAATTTGCCTTTCCGGCCAAATCTGAGAACTTTTTTCCATGGTGACACTTTCAAGAATACCTTATCACCAACTTGAAACTCGATCTCTTTCCGTTTCAAGTTTGAATAAGACTTTTGTCTATCAGAAGCAGCTTTTAAACAATCACGGATTATTTTTACTTTCTCTTCGGTTCCTCTAACCAGATTGACCCCATGAATCTGATTTTCCTTCTCATAAGGCACCATTCTCAAACTCGACTGATAACTATTATTGTATGCAAACTCTACCAATGGTAAATACTTTTCCCAGCTGCCCTGAAACTCAAGAACACAACACCGGAGCATATCTTCAAGTATCTGTATTAATCTCTCCGACTGTCCATCAGTTTGTGGGTGAAAAGCCGTACTAAAACTCAACTTTGTGCCCAAATCTTCTTGCAACTTTTTCCAAAATCGGGATGTGAATCTCGGATCTCTGTCTGATATAATCGATAAAGGTACTCCATGAAGCCTTACAATATCAGAAACATACAAGTCTACTAACTTATCAAGCGAGTAATCAACATGTACCGGTATGAAATGGGCCGACTTCGTAAGTCTATCTACCACAACCCATACGACATCCTTCTTGCTCGGTGTCAACGGCAAACCCGTCACAAAGTCCATCGTAATACGGTCCTATTTCCATTCGGGAACCATAATAGGCTGAAGTAGACCCGAGGGTACTTGGTGTTCAGCCTTCACTTGCTGGCAAATTAAGCATCTCGATACATACTCGGAAATATCTTTCTTCATACTCGGCCACCAATACCATTTCTTCAAATCATTATACATTTTTATACTACCCGGATGTACAGATAGACATCTGCTATGTGCCTCGTGTAAAATTTTCTGAATAAGCTCATCATTCCACGGTACACAGACTCTGTCTCTGAACATCAAACATCTATCAGAATTTATCCAGAAGTCAGACTCAGCTCCTGACTCACACTAAACTCTTTTGGCTTACAAGTCGCTGTCATCTTTTTGGGCCTCATAAATCTCTTAAAGGAACATCGGTCTAGCCCTCAACTCAGCTAGAATGGAACCATCATCCGAAAAAATTCACCCATGTATTCATAGCCCTTAATGCAAATAGAGACTTTCTACTCAAAGCATCGGTGACTACATTCGCCTTTCCCTGGTGGTAGTCAATGACTAGCTCATAATCCTTTATCAGCTCTAACCATCTTCGCTGCCTTAAATTTAATTCCTTCTGAGTCATCAAGTACTTTAGGCTCTTATGATCGGTGAATATCTGACATCTTTCACCATACAAATGGTGTCTCCAAATCTTCAAAGCAAACACAATGGCAGCCAACTCTAAATCATGTGTCGGGTAATTCTTCTCATGCGGCTTTAACTGTCTAGAGGCATATGCTATCACCTTGCCTTCTTTTATAAGCACACATCCCAGTCCATTCAAGGATGCATCGCTATAGATCACAAATTCTTTTCCCAGTTCAGGTTGCACTAGAACTGGGGCCTCAGTCAATAATGCCTTTAATTTCTCGAAACTCTGTTGGCATTTCTCTGTCCATTCGAACTTTACATCTTTCTGTAATAGCCTCATCATAGGAGTGGCTATCATAGAAAATCCCTTGACAAAACAACGATAATAACCAGCTAGGCTCAGAAAACTTCTAACCTCTGATACATTTCTTAGCGGCTTCCAATCAACAATAGCTAAAATCTTGCTTAGGTCTACTCGGATTTCATCTCTCGAGACAATATGCCCCAAAAATCCAACCTCTTTGAGCCAAAATTCACTCTTGCTAAACTTGGTATACAACTGATTATCTCGTAAAATCTGCAAAACCGTCTTCAAGTGCTCGGCATGCTCATTCTCATCACGAGAATATATCAATATATCATCAATAAAAACCACAAAAAAATTATCCAAGTATGGCTGAAAGATGCGGTTCATTAAATCCATAAACACGGCAGGGGCATTTGTTAAACCGAAAGGCATGACTAAAAATTCATAGTGCCCATACCTTGTCTGAAATGCAATTTTCGGCACATCTGAGTCTTTGACCCTCAATTGGTAATAACCAAACCTCAAATCTATCTTGGAAAACACCGTGGCTCCCTTTAACTGATCAAATAAATTGTCGATCCTTGGCAATGGGTACTTATTCTTCACAGTAACCTTATTAAGCTGCCGATAATCTATACATAATCTCATGGAACCATCTTTCTTTTTCAAA
The DNA here is from genome assembly GCA_025698515.1 of Gossypium sturtianum. Lineage (NCBI taxonomy): Eukaryota > Viridiplantae > Streptophyta > Magnoliopsida > Malvales > Malvaceae > Gossypium > Gossypium sturtianum. Next base: position 76,383,103 of record CM046947.1, read on the forward strand.
AATAGCACTGGAGCACCCCACAGAGAATAACTTGGTCTTGCAAAGACTTTTTCTGTTAACTCTTGCAACTGTACTTTTAATTCTTTCAACTCGGTTGGAGCCATTCTATACGGAGCAATTGATATAGGTGTAGTACCAGGGGCTAACTCAATGCCAAATTCAATTTCTCTCACCGGAGGCAACCCTGGCAACTCTTCTGGGAATACATCTGGATACTCACATACTATTGGTACTAATTCAATTCTTAACTCAGTTTCTTTGGCATTCATCACAAAGGCAAGATATGCTTCGTATCCCTTTCTTACATATTTCTGGGTAGACATATGAGAAATCACTACAGGCAGTTTGTCTTGTTCATCAGATTCAACATGAAGGGTGTCTTCGTCTTCACATCTTAATTCAATGTATTTCTTCCCACAATTTACTGTCACATCATGAGCAGTTAACCAGTCCATACCCAGAATTATATCGAATTCATCAAATGGAAATAGCATGAGATTTGCCTTAAAATAATGACCTCTAATCATCAATGGGAAATCTTTGCATACCTTATCAACTAATACACTTTTGCCTAAAGGATTGGACACTTTTATCACAAACTCTATAGACTCTACAGGCATGCTCATACTATATACTAATTTCATGCAAATATATGAGTGGGTAGATCTCGGGTCAATTAAAGCAACAACATTAGTATCATGGAGAGAAAATGTACCTGTAATTACATCAGGGGATGACACCTCTTCGCGAGCGCGATTGGCATAAGTCCTCGCAGGCGTTCTACCCTCAGATCTTGCAGCTTGCTCTCTGGGTGTACTCTTACTACTCGTCCCACTTCCCGGGTTTCTATGTTGTCTCCCTCTAGTAGTGCTTCCCGATCTGGCACTCTGAATTTTCTCTTTTTCAACCATCTCAGGGCATTCTCTAATAAAACGATCTTGGGAACCACACTTAAAATAGGCTCTCTCATGGGATCGACACTCACCGAGATGACGTCTGCCACACTGTGGGCATTCCAGTCTATTAGGTCGAGTGTTCCCAACACTAGCAACTGAGGTAGTCTGAGCTTTATTCCTCGAGTACTGTTTACTCTTACTTCTATTTGAAAACCCGGCTGAAGTAGCTGATCGGGTAGGGAAGTCTCTTGACTTCTTGGATGAAGATTGAAATGACTTGTTCATTTGTCTCTTTCTTGAGTCACGAGACTCCATCTCAGCTTTTCTTTTCTCTTTAACCAATTCCTCGGCTTTACAAGCCCTTTTAAATAAATGAAGAAGAAAAATGACACAAAAGAGCTTGTGGTGTAGTGGCAAAGTGGCGCCACTTAGGGAGCAGGGAGGTGGCGTCATTAGCAGGCAAGGGAATCCAATGTTCGAGTAGTGGCATGGAATTTTGTTGGGGATTTAATTTTTTCCTTCTAGATGGTTAGTAGTGGCATTGGATGTGAACTCTGAAGGAAGTGTTCATGAGAGAAAAATAAGGAAGGGATAAAGGAGCTTATATTAGAGAAAATTTAGGATGAGATTGAGGAGTTATCAGGGAGAAAAGTTAGGAGCTGAGAAGTGTGAAGAGTTGGTGCCGTTGTGGGAAGTGGGAAGTGGGAAGTGTATAAATTCGGCTTAGGAGGGTAAATGAGTGCCGTTTTTGGGTCTTTTAGGGGTATTACGAATTTTCATTGTGGCTTTCGGCATTTGGAGAGTTTTGCAAATAAGTTAGTCTTTCTTTTATTTACCGAATATCCTGTAGTTACCCTCACACAAGCACATTTGATCTTTTCTTTTCTCCCCTCATTCTCGTTTCTTCTCTGTTGCGAATTCTTCCATTGCCGAAAAACCATCATTCCTTTTTGCCGAATTCTCTCTTAGCCAAACATTTCTATTGCCGAATTACCATCATCTTCTCTTGCCGAAATCCCCCATTAGTGCCGAATCTTTTTTGTTTTTCTCTATCAAAAATCAGTTGGTATCTACTCTTAGTCAGGGTTAAAAGCCGAATCTCGTTTGGTAGGCTGCAGGATCTAAGGTTGGATTCGGTAAGTATTCTGTTAACTCCCCTTAGTACGCTTTTGTTGAAAGCGAGAAGGCGATCTAATTTCTCATTGTCGTGGATCTTGTATTAACAAGGGTAAGGTTCAAAGATCGCAAGCGTGGTAGGATCGTTAGCAAGGATCTAGGGTACACTTGTGATAAGCAGCTAAGGAAGAGCCATTAGAACCCGAGGGCACATGGTAAGGTTACGGTAAGGTTTCGGCTTTTGTGTAAATATTTTTGATTAAGTATGAGTGGTTGATTGAAGGTTGGTTGGTTGTAGGATCAAGGCTAAGGATAGGATAGCTCGTCACAGTGATCAGGTGTGTACAAACACTGCACACACGATATCGGCAATGCCGAAAAGCCGAAAAGCTAAAAGTTGCTAAATGGGCCCGGTGGGCCCTGAGGCTAAGTTTGATGAAATTGGTTGGTTTGGTCATACGTATTAAGTTAGTCACGCATGTTACAGATTCAGAATTTTTTTGGGCCTAGTAGGCCATATGAATGAGATTTGGGCCTAATGGGCCGTAAGGATGTAATATGGGCTTTATGGGGGACGTAGACAAGTATGCTAGGGTTTAATGGACTTTAGGCCTAGTTCTGAACAACTCTTAAATCACATAAGACTTAACCTAATAATCAAACATGTCTGTGGACAAGTCGATTAGTTAGAGTGTGGTAACCGACATATGCCTGTCTAGGATTGGACCTAGTGAGAGCTTGGTACTTAAGCGGTCCTAGTGACCCACCTCCTCTTTTCTAAGATCCTACCTGGTGCATAGTGTTTGTTCACTTTAACCGCGAGGACTTGTTTATCGGCCAAAGTTTATAACTAAAACCCGAGAGGGACCAAATACCCTTATATTTGTAAAATTACTAAAATACCCTTATATTTGTAAAATTACTAAAATACCCTTATATGTGTAAAATTACTAAAATTGTAACACCCCATACCCAAGTATAGCTAGACTCTTAACTGTCTTAACAAAACAATTTCGTTAGAGTCGGGAGACATCACACTATCACGGTCCACATATGGCATGTATAGCTAGACTCTTACTCTCGCTAGGTTAGTCCTAGAACTGCCTAAACTATAGCTCTAATACCACTAAATGTAACACCCCATACCCGAGTCCGAGGCTAAGACTGGATACGAGACATTACTATGCTTGAACTTTCTTAAACATGTACTTAAAGGCTATAAAATTTCGTTCTGAATTAAAAACTTCTCTTTCTTAGTCAAATCAGACATTTCATGGGCCTACGAGGCCTCAGACTTATGTCCCGAAACTTTCAAAACTCATCTGGAAACTTTCTCTCAAAACAGGGGTCACACGTCCGTGTGACTTGGGACACGCCCGTGCACCCCTAAAACATGACCGTGTCTTTCACCCGTGGAGGATACTGGCAAAATCCACACGGCCTGGACACGCCCGTGGCCCTGGCCCATATGCCAAACCTTGGCAATCTGACTTATCCACACGGTCTGTACACACGCCCGTGTGCGACAGCCGTGTGACAATTGAATTTCTAAGTGTCAAGTGCAGACTTCACACGGCCTTGGCACACGCCCATGTGCCAACCGTGTGTATCACATGGTCTGAAAAAATGGCCATGGGACCAGCCCATGGTCTAATCTAACTTAAGATACTAAGGTGCAGGAGACGCACGGCCTAGACACACGACCGTGTGTCTATCCGTGTGGGCACTTAGAGGCTATCTTACCAAGCCTTTTACCACTCCCGTTTGCATACATTCATATACTACTTCAAAACATTCTCAAATCATCCATTAAAATACATAAATTAACACAATTAATCATTAAAGAGATAAATTCTTTATCCCATACACTAGGGAGAACTACTCCCAATACAAATACAACCAACTTAAGCCATCAACTATGGTCATACACAACCAACTCTAGATTCTCTTAGGCTAATACAATTTGGCTACATCGATTAGAGCTTAATCAAATTTAAAAGAATCCCTATACATGCCATGACTCATAAGGATTTGATACCTCATACCAAGGGTCTGCTCGATAGTGTGAAAACATCTCCGGCGGCCTCCAACCCGAGCTAGTTAAAATAACCTATAAGGGATGAGAAAAGTAAAGGAGTAAGCAATAATGCTTAGTAAGCTCATCTGCATAATGTGTCAAATATTGATATTCATTGAATATACATAATTACAAAGTATCATGAAGAGTGTCTCTCATAAACTCATGGTTACTTGCTCAAATATTCTTGAAACTTACTAATTCAATCTCTTACCACATTCTTACCATGTCACAAGCCAATTGCTCGTTCAATTAGCATACATTCCTGCACTGATCACCACATGATCATATAAAACAACACATCAAGCATTTTCAATAAGCCGCTCATGCTACTAATATCTCAGTGGTTTCGCACTTAGCCCACCATTGAATCTCTAATAGGGTGGTATCACACACAGCCCACCAATCATTTATACTTATGGTGATTTCGAACTTAGTGCACCAATCGTTTATACTTACGGTGGTTTCGCACTTTGCCCACCTTACATTTTACATTCATGGATAGTAATCCACATGTATATCTCTATTTCAAAAATTCATCCGAGAACATTCTCACACGCTTCTATTCTTACTTAACTTTCTATGATACTCGTTTGCATTCACACAATACATTAATAAATCTATCTCATGCAACTAAGGTGTATTAAATACACATAACCCACTAAGGGTTCATCATATACTGAATCCATATCAATTCAATTCTAACACACACTTGTGCTTTTCGTGGTACAACCACATACTTTCTTTCTTTCAACATATACGTTGAATCACTCAAGTTATTAAATAACTCTCTTGAGTCTCATACTCATAATGTCACATAGAATTTATACCCCAATAGGGTCTTACTTGTATTAAAATGTCGATGCCATGTCCCTGACATGGTCTTATACGAATTCTTACATCAAGGCCATATTCCAATACGGTCTTACATGAGGCCTTAACTATCATCATATCACTCTACATACTTCTCCCATTACTCTTAGATTCAATTATTTTGACCTCTCATCAAAGATATTTCATACATTCATAGAGTAAATATACATTCCATACAACATTTGAACATTAAACTAACTCATACGTAATTGCAACCTTTGCACATGAACTTACCTCGATGTCGAAAGGGCCAAAAGGGACCTTTTTGCCCACATTTCTCTTTTCATCCGTTCTAAGTCCGAAACCCATTTTCTTTGATCTAGAACAATGAAATTTACTGATTTAATCATTTATAAATCATATTACACCATAATGTACACTTTAGGAAAAAATGACTATTTTGCCCCTACACTTTGGCAAAATTACGATTTTTCCCCTAGGCTCGTAAATAAATTTTCATCTCAATTTATTATTAAGTAAGCCTAGCTAAACATTTAATCCTCTTACAACTATCCAAAATTCCATCTATTTCATGCCTTAATGAACAAATTACAACTTTTGCATTTTAGTCCCAATTAGGTGTTTTCATGACAACACCTTTCACAAAAGTTGTTTCTCATCATCCTATCATTCATTTTCTTCCATAAAAACTCATCAAACAACATAAACTCTATCATGCTAAGTCCCTAGACTTTCAACCATATTGCAAACTAGTCCTCCCATTAGCTAGCTTAAGCTTTGGGGACTCAAAAAATGCAATTTTCATCAAAAATAAGCATCAAAATCACTTACTTGAATGGAGTAAAGCTTGCTGAAATTTGAAGCTTTCAAACCCCTCCCATGGCTGATATTTTCGGTTGAAGAAGAGAAGAAATAAAGATGATGGCTTTTTGCTTATTTCATCTATTTTATTTCTTTTTAATTACCTAACATGACAACATTTAATGCCCTTGTCCCCTTTGTCTTCTTTGACCGGCCAAGCTAATTCCCATGGTCTAATTGCACATTTGGGACCTCCAATTTATAAACCATAGCTTTTTGGTACCTCTAGCAATTAAAATAGAACTTTCGCACTTTATGCGATTTAGTCCTTTTTCGCAATTTAGCTAGAAATCGCTAAAATTAAGGCACCAAAATTTTCATGCATCCTTATAAACATGTTATAACACATAACATATCATGAAAATAATTTTATCTAACCTCGAATTAGTGATTCCGAGATCACTGTTCCGACTAGCCCCTAAATCGGGCTGTTACAATTCTCCCCCTTAGGGATTTTTGTCCCCAAAAATCTTATCAAGAGGATTTGCTACCAACATCCTTAAAATGTTTCCATCTACTCTTCAAAATCGCGAATCCACTTATCCTCAAGTTTCTCTTGCCAATAACTCTTAAGCTGTTATACACAAGTTCGAAACGTAACTTGAGACCTAGGTTATTCTTCCTCTGGGGCATATACTCTGAAATCTACCAATTTGGAACTCTGCACATGTCCAAATGATCATTCGAATCTTTACTGGTTGATTCGCTACAATTTGAATGACATTCCCCTTCTTGGGAATTTTTCAAATCAAATTTGAAATCTATAAGGTTGTATCTCGTTTTCTCATTCAAGCGTTTACTAATTATAATAGTCTTGACTTGTACGCTTTGAAAATTCAGCTTTTAGTGATCAACTACTTCTGACCATAGACTCAATCATATCGTGAAATGTATTCTATTGTCACAACATTTATGCACATAACTGCATTTCCTTAATTTTGCATTAGTAGATATGCTACTACTAAATCTCATACCAAAACTCTTGCATAAGTTTCGATTCAACATCATTCACTTTCTATCTCGAGGAAGCATCAACAATGAAATCTTATCCAACATGGATAACTTATTTAAAATACCATTTATTATAACACTTCTTAACCCTACTGCTCGAAAGGAAGACTCACTATAGTCATTAACCTCATTTGAAACTAGGATATTACCAACTAGAGTCAACCGAGTAACTAACTCACATTACTAAACATGGATCTTTCATTCAGACATCTGTACTATGTCTACTGTCTGAGTATTATCACAATAACTATACCCTCACTTATTAAAATTCAGAAAATACACATCGATCTTCCCATGGATCAATACATAATATCTAACTCACAACACAGACACAAAAGTGATTGTCGCTGGATCACCAACCTGTCAACTCTTTCTCTCGATTCAGACTGATCTCAGTACTAGAACTTTTAAATAAACAGTTCTTTCTATAGCTTTCAACTCAACCATCATGGTTTGAATATTTCGATGAACATATCTTTGTATCATGCTCCCTACTCACATACACACAGAATTTTTATTCTCTTTACTGATTCATGCGTGAATATACAAAGAATTTGAATCATATCTCAATACATTAATCTACTCTTTTCTCCATACTGAGAACCTATTTTAAGCACACTCTCATCTGAGTTTCTCTTGCTATGCTAATCTAGAACCTTTACTATCGTCATATCTCACGATAGCAGGGACATCTCGATTGAATTCGGGCCAGTTCTTCATTGCTTTTCAAAAGTACTTCTGGCTCCGAAAGCACTTTTGGAGGAAAAGCTGTGCAGAACAAGCTGCTTTTGGCTGAAATTTTTGGCTTTTCAGAAGTGCTTCTGAAAAGCACTTCTGAAAAGGAAAAGCTAAAATTTTTAGCTTTTCCTCTCCCAAAAGCACTTTTAGTGCTTAATTACTTTTTCACCCCTCTAATAACATAGTACTTTCCCTTTTTTTTCGTGGTGCTTAATTACAAATGTGTTAAAATTATTAATTAAAAATAAAAAAAATATTTTTTAAAATATTAATTACAAATATTTATTGGTTATATTTAAATATTTAAAATGTAGTTTATATATTCTAATTAAATTTTATAAGTAATTAATATTTATTATTTAAAAATATTTAAAATTTATATTTCATATATTAAAATATTAACAAGTTATAGTAATTTTTTTATATTCTTACTAAAATATAATAATATTAACTAATTTAAATTTTATTTAAATGTATATTTGTTACTTGATAATAACATGTCTAAAATGGACATTTTATTTCTCAAAAGCACTTTTTGACAGCAATGCTAAACACTCAAATTTTAAAGCAAACTTTTCAAAAGCACTTCTCAAAAGTACTTTTCCACAGCACTTTTCAAAAGCACTTTTCAAAAGCAATGCCAAACTAGCCCTTCGTTAACTCTATTCAGCTTACCCGAAAACCCATCACACAACGTGAAACTTGTGATTTCACCTCTTATACACAAATCATCACCAACTTCCTCCTCAAGGTACCCAATTAAGGTTACGAGGAATAGAAGAAATGTCGATTTCAATTAACTAAATCGACAACCGTTTAGTCTACTTTTTTTTCCGTCAGTTAACGTTCTCACACAATTCACAATTTCATGAAAAGAACGACCACATCATCCCTGAAGGGAAACATGTATTAGCACATAATACTAAAGGAGATCATTATAATCCCATCCATGGCATTAACTAACCATGCACAAACCATAGGTTTCTAGCCAAATTACTCATACTTGCACTTATATAACACGTTCCGTGTCAAATATCGTAATCGTCTCTTCGTGATTCATTCACGAGTACATGTTTTCACTCTTTCACATGACTTTAGTACCATTCTCATTTCTACCTCTAGAATCATCTATCTGTCCCATTGATCACTGGGGATAATCAAAGACGTATGTTCATCGTCCTTCATGTAGGTACGAAACCAATGCCACATTCCCGAGGTGGTCTTATATGGAGTCACCTCTAAATGCCAATGCCATATCCCTGCTAAGGTCTTATATGGACTTCCTCATCAAATATCAATGCCATATTCTGGATATGGTCTTATACGGAATCTCAACTCAGTCTTTGAGGCCATGTCCGGCCATGGTCTTATACGGGACCTTGTCTATCTCATATCTCGATGATAGCCTCATCATTTTAGTCCTCTAGGACTTCAACCTCATGTTCAACAACAGTTACTCTATTTAGTAGAGTATTATGCATCAATGTGATACAAGGCATTCTTAATCGTGCTAGCATAATTATTGCATTAATCCGATGCTAACTTACTCAACTTAACTCTCATAACGTCTCATCAAAATTCAACAGTGGTAAGGGAGTGAGGTTGCAAAGTCCCTTAGCCTAACTCTCGTGACTACATACATATGATTTACTACTCATTGTCAATGAAATATCATCATAGTCACACAACTCGCCTCAAGGGAGTTTTCACATTTATCACGCTACAATTGTTTCTATCACTTATACTTTCGAACTGTGACTTCACTTACTCAAGTTTCACATTAAGGTCTACTTGAGTACTCAACATTTAACTCTATTTCCTCTTACTATTCCTTATTAATCTAGAGAATGTCTTACGGGTTTTGAGTATGTCATTTACTTGATTGCCATAGTTCAACTATGGTCTTACTCGTATCACAACATCATAGCCCCGCTATTACTTTACATGTCGTCACGATGCCATAGCCTCGCTATGGTCTTACAAGAAATCTCATATCAACACCAATGCCATATCCCAGATACGGTCTTACATGGAAACTCATATCGATGCCGATGCCATATCCCAGATATGGTCTTACACGAAATCTTATATCGATATCGACGCCACATCCTAGATATGGTCTTACACGATCTCATACCGAAGCCAGGTCCCAGAGGTGGTCTCACACGGGATTACTATTTGATGCCGATGCCATATCCCAGATATGGTCTTATACGGGATCTCACAACAAATATCGATGCCAATGCCATGCCCTAGACATGGTCTTATATGGGATCACATATACCGCCATGGTCCAACCATGGTCTTATTCATCATTTTATCATTGAACGACCGTACTCATCTCCTGCATTCTACTTAATCAAACTTTTCAGTTTTACTCTCACACTATAATATGTGTGACTTGGTAACAGGGTCATAAGACGAAACATTATACCTTCTCTGCTTTAACGGTCACACGTGAGATTTAACCATGTGGACATATTTATCATAAACAATGGTATCACAAATCTCAAATGCTTACTTACTCTTACTGCTTCTCACATACATCATGGTACTTACTAGTCTCATGTTTGTAAGGTAAACAAGGTACCTGTAACACTTGATCACATAGATCAGTATACTTTACTATAATAAGCATAATATCAACATCATCATTCATAACATGAATTATACTTGTTAGTCAGCCTTCACTAGCATGACATAATATCAACTTTACTACTAACTTTCTTGCTATCTCATTTAAGCTTTACTCTTTTGCCCGATGAATTACTATGAATGACTGAGGATACTGAATCTCATTTCACATGTATCTTGATGCCAATGCTATATCCTTGATATAGTCTTACATGGGATCTCTTACTTGGTATCGATGCCATGTCTTGACATGGACTTACACGAAGTCTTGCTTGTGGGTTCCCTTGGGAACTTACCATTGCCATGTCTCGACATGGTCTTACTTGGTATCTTTTACTTGTCAATGCCGAGCCTTGGCTTGGACTTACATGAAATCTTTCTTGTTACTCACCAATGCCATGCCTTGGCTTGGACTTACATGGGATCTCTATCTCTTTATAGCTTTTCAATGCCAAGACTTGTCTTGGACTTACATGATAACTTTGCTTGGAGACTCACCAATGCCATGCCTTGGCTTGGGCTTATATGGGTCTTCATCTCATAATAACTCTTCAATGCCAAGACTTGTCTTGGTCTTACATGATAACTTGCTTGATTGCCGATGCCATGTCTTGACATGGTCTTATACGGACTTTCTTGTCTCATGTGGCAGATTAAGTATCCTATGTAATTCATTTTCAATCGGGACTTTCATATACATGCTCTTAGTAACTTCTTTGTTTAATAAATCATTAAAAATTTTCATGGAAATAATGTGCATATAACAACACCACAAGCAATTCAATGAAAATATCCATGAAGCTTGAAAATCATACAACTTACTGAAATTAGCTCGGTTGGGAATCATCTCTGTCTTAACAAAACAATTTCGTTAGAGTCGGGAGACATCACACTATCACGGTCCACATATGGCATGTATAGCTAGACTCTTACTCTCGCTAGGTTAGTCCTAGAACTGACTAAACTATAGCTCTAATACCACTAAATGTAACACCCCATACCCGAGTCCGAGGCTAAGACTGGATACGAGACATTACTATGCTTGAACTTTCTTAAACATGTACTTACGGGCTATAAAATTTTGTCTGAATTAAAAACTTCTCTTTCTTAGTCAAATCGGACATTTCATGGGCCTACGAGGCCTCGGACTTATGTCCGAAACTTTCAAAACTCATCCGAAACTTTCTCTCAAATGTGGGTCACACGTCAGGTGTGACTTGGGACACGCCCGTGCACCCCTAAAACATGACCGTGTCTTTCACCCGTGGAGGATCTTCGGCAAAATCCACACGGCCTAGACACGCGTGGGCCTGGCCCATGTGCCAAACCTTGGCAATCGACTTATCCACACGGTCACACACACACGCGTGTGTGCGATGTGCCGTGTGACAATTGAATTTCTAAGTGTCAAGTGCAGACTTCACACGGCCTTGGCACACGCCCATGTGCCAACCGTGTGTATCACATGGTCTGAAAAATGGCCATGGGACCAGCCCATGGTCTAATCTAACTTAAGATTCTAAGGTGCAGGAGACGCAAGGCCTAGATACACACCCGTGTGTCTATCCGTGTGGGCACTTAGAGGCTATCTTACCAAGCCTTTTACCACTCCCGTTTGCATACATTCATATACTACTTCAAAACATTCTCAAATCATCCATTAAGATACATAAATTAACACAATTAATCATTAAAGAGATAAAGTCTTTATCCCATACACTAGGGAGAACTACTCCCAATACAAATACAACCAACTTAAGCCATCATCTATGGTCATACACAACCAACTCTAGATTCTCTTAGGCTAATACAATTTGGCTACATCGATTAGAGCTTAATCAAATTTAAAAGAATCCTATACATGCCATGACTCATAAGGATTTGATACCTCATACCAAGGGTCCGCTTCGATAGTGTGAAAACATCTCCGTGACCTCCAACCCGAGCTAGTTAAAATAACCTATAAGGGATGAGAAAAGTAAAGGAGTAAGCAATAATGCTTAGTAAGCTCATCTGCATAATGTGTCAAATATTGATATTCATTGAATATACATAATTACAAAGTATCATGAAGAGTGTCTCTCATAAACTCATGGTTACTTGCTCAAATATTCTTGAAACTTACTCATTCAATCTCTTACCACATTCTTACCATGTCACAAGCCAATTGCTCGTTCAATTAGCATACATTCCTGCACTGATCACCACATGATCATATAAAACAACACATCAAGCATTTTCAATAAGCCGCTCATGCTACTAATATCTCAGTGGTTTCGCACTTAGCCCACCATTGAATCTCTAATAGGGTGGTATCACACACAGCCCACCAATCATTTATACTTATGGTGATTTCGAACTTAGTGCACCAATCGTTTATACTTACGGTGGTTTCAAACTTTGCCCACCTTACATTTTACATTCATGGATAGTAATCCACATGTATATCTCTATTTCAAAAATTCATCCGAGAACATTCTCACACGCTTCTATTCTTACTTAACTTTCTATGATACTCGTTTGCATTCACACAATACATTAATAAATCTATCTCATGCAACTAAGGTGTATTAAATACACATAACCCACTAAGGGTTCATAATATACTGAATCCATATCAATTCAATTCTAACACACACTTGTGCTTTTCGTACATACTTTCTTTCTTTCAACATATACGTTGAATCACTCAAGTTATTAAATAACTCTCTTGAGTCTCATACTCATAATGTCACATAGAATTTATACCCCAATAGGGTCTTACTTGTATTAACATGTCGATGCCATGTCCCTGACATGGTCTTATATGAATTCTTACATCGAGGCCATATTCCAATATGGTCTTACACGAGGCCTTAACTATCATCATATCACTCTACATACTTCTCCCATTACTCTTAGATTCAATTCTATTGACCTCTCATCAAAGATATTTCATACATTCATAGAGTAAATATACATTCCATACAACATTGGAACATTAAACTAACTCATACGTAAATGCAACCTTTGCACATGAACTTACCTCGATGTCGAAAGGGCCAAAATGGACCTTTTTGCCCACATTTCTCTTTTCATCCGTTCTAGGTCCGAAACTCATTTTCTTTGATCTAGAACAATGAAATTTACTGATTTAATCATTTATAAATCATATTACACCATAATGTACACTTTAGGCAAAAATGACTATTTTGCCCCTATACTTTGGCAAAATTACGATTTTGCCCCTAGGCTCGTAAATAAATTTTCATCTCAATTTCTTATTAAGCAAGCCTAGATAAACATTTAATCCTCTTACAACTATCCACAATTCCATCTATTTCATGCCTTAATGAACAAATTATAACTTTTGCATTTTAGTCCCAATTAGGTGTTTTCATGACAACACCTTTCACAAAGTTATTTCTCATCATCCTATCATTCATTTTCTTCCATAAAAACTCATCAAACAACATAAACTCTATCATGGTAAGTCCCTAGACTTTCAACCATATTGCAAACTAGTCCTCCCATTAGCTAGCTTAAGCTTTGGGGACTCTAAAAATACAATTTTCATCAAAAATAAGCATCAAAATCACTTACTTGAATGGAGTAAAGCTTGCTGAAATTTGAAGCTTTCAAACCCCTCCCATGGCTGTTATTTTCGGTTGAAGAAGAGAAGAAATAAATATGATAGCTTTTTGCTTATTTCATCTATTTTATTTCTTTTTAATTACCTAACACGACAACATTTAATGCCCTTGTCCCCTTTGTCTTCTTTGACCGGCCAAGCTAATTCCCATGGCCTAATTGCACATTTGGGACCTCCAATTTGTAAACCATAGCTTTTTGGTACCTCTAGCAATTAAAATAGAACTTTCGCACTTTTTGCGATTTAGTCCTTTTTCACAATTTAGCTAGAAATCGCTAAAATTAAGGCACCAAAATTTTCATGCATCCTTATAAACATGTTATAACAAATAACATATCATGAAAATAATTTTCTCTAACCTCAAATTAGTGATTCTGAGATCACTGTTCTGACTAGCCCCTAAATCGGGCTATTACAAAAATACCCTAGATTTGTAAATTACCAAAATACCCCTATTTTGTAAAAGTACCAAAATACCCCTGTCTTGCAAAATTTCTAAGATACCCCTATTTTGCCAAACTACCAAAATACCCCTGTAGGGTAGAATTACGAAAATACCCATGGGTAGTGAAATGACGAAAATACCCCTATGTGACGGATATGAGTTTATGGATGTTACTTGTGTGTTTGATGCATTCATGTGATATTCTGCTTAGGATGCATATGGGTGGGAATTATGGTACGGAGGAAGATTTGAGGATCGCATGGCCGCATGGTATGAATCCACCGGAGGCTTTAAGCCCAATGTATGATTAGCAGCTTTGCTGCAACGTTAGGTAGTACCGCAACCGGGCTACCCATGGTGTATAGCGAAGGGGTGGGTCGAGCTAGAATTCCCCACAGGAGTCATAAGGTTGGAAGGGAAATGGTGTGTGTAGTGGATGGATTTTTGGGGTGGGTTTTGCATTATCTTGTTTGTATATGATGCGATATGATATGATATGAGGTCATTGTGGGCTAAGGCCCAAGACCACCAATTTTGTTAGGGCTTAGGCCCAATGAGAATATTTGTATGTGATTTGATTGCCAAGGGTTGTACACACTGAGTTTCGAAACTCACACCCTTTAATTTAAAGTTTCAGGTAATTCTGAATAGACGACTCGACGTGGGAGAGGACTCGGAGATGGCCACACTACAAGCTGATAAAATGTTTTTAATTTGTTCTAATGAATTTATTTTAAATACTTTGTTTTTCATTGAATTGTAATAAGGCCATGTAACTCTTAATTGACTTTGGATTTTGGGTTTATCATTATTGTTTCAACTATCCGCTTAATAAATTTCATAACATTTCTAAAGATAACATGGTTTTCGAAATAACTCAACATATGATTGTTTTCTTAAAATTTGGGCTTTTGGGCCTTAAATTGTTAAATAGTAAAATCGTTTTGAAGTGTGCCTGTAATGTGACATTTCGGATTCGGGCCTAACTTCTAGGCCGAGTTTGGGGTGTTACAACTTGTATATGAAATGTGATAAATTGATGTTAAATTTACTCGCATAGATCCAGATAGACCAAATTCGGAGCTAGAACGAGGAAAAGAGGAAAATGTCGGATTAGTAGATTATATGTACACGAACATTGTCGAGGTAAGTTCGTGTAACTAAATTGTGTATATTTATATGCTTGAATTAAATGTTGTGCTTGTGAATTGTATAAATATTATATGTATGTGACATTAGAAATATACCTGACGAAGCCCGATCATTAATAAGGCCCGATAAATGATAAATGATAAAAATGCTACTTCTGTACTTGAAATGAACGTAGAATGTGTCTATCTGAATTATGTGAATATTATAAATGTATGAAATAATCACATGCCTGATAATGCTTAGAAAATGTCAAATTTCGTTTGAATAAATGGAAAATTCGATGGATATGTGATATCTAGAAATGAATGAGGTCCTGCATTTGTTGCAAACGTGATTTAGTTGGAAGAATAATCCTATTGACCTCATTATTGAAAGAATTTAGCCCAGACGGGTAATCCTAATATAAGTCCTCTTGAGCATATGTTATGGATTGGATTTAGCCTGGACGGGTAATCCAAATCAAGCTCTTTAGAGCATATGTCATAAAAATGATTTAGCCTGGACTGGTAATCCTGCTATATATATGTGTGGCTCGAGAGTGTACTCTCTGAAATAGTACCTTATGTGTAACATCCCCAAACCCGGCCCATTCACTACGACCGAATCTGGTTATGTCACTGCAGAAAGGCAGTTGGAAGTATTTTTGACTTTGAAATAAACATGGAAATTAATCATCTTTTTGAAACCAAGTTCTTTCAAAACATAACTAAAACTTAATTGTTATAAAATGTCTAAATCAACCTTAGTGAATATCTAAAACCAATTTGAATAATCACGTTGTTAGGAAAAATTCGTCTTCACATGGTAATTTAATATAATCCAACCATAATTTAAAATAATAATAAAATAGTTCCCAAAATAAATAAAAATAGAAAGGCCCTTATTACATCTTTTATCTAAAACCAAGTATTTAATATAACCATAACTAAAAACATCTTCTTGGCATGGGCCACCTTGCATCCTTTCCGAACCCGGTCCAACTTTACGCATCACTTGAAATGGTTAAGAAAATAGGGTGAGTCCCTTCGACTCAAAGTGCATAACCACAACACTTATTCCCACACGTATGGGCTTGGCCCATTCCTACACAGTCCTCGTAACAAATCATGCAAGAATGCATTTCAGCCCAACTACTATCCAACTGTAACACCAACCTTAGCAGACTCCCTGCCTAAGGCCGTGGCTAACCCACCACTGATCACATCGTGATCTATAAACCTTACCTTGGCAAACTTGCTGCTCAAGGCCGTGGCTGAGCCACCGATCAACCAAAGTGATCCCAACAACGTACTCCGTCTACGGTGACGCACATAGCCATCAACCGCCGAGATGGGTACCGAGCCAACACCACCCTTGAGGTAGCACACAGCTAACCATCAAGCGCTAATGTAGCCCGAGCTAACATTAGACCACGTACATCACCATGTACACTCCTTCCTTCATCGATCCAATCCACCTCCCATGTATGTATGTAAAAATGTGACATGTCAGATCATAACAGAAGAGTAGGCATCACATGTTAATTACCATATCATGTATATAAAATAAATAACTTAATGTCAAAGACTTACTCACCTGATATCCAATTACCCAAAATAAGCATTCACCACTTAAGCCATTATATCGGCTACCACACATCATGCATATGTATAAGCATTAGCAAGCAATTAACCGAGAAATAGTGCGATGATTACGCACCTAATCACTTGGAGTTCTAGACTCTCGACCCCAACGCTATCGCTCAACGAGACATGACTATCCGCCTATAACTATCCCCTGCTTTGGCCCACACCCGGTGGCCGCCTCGAACTGCCGAGACAGCTCTCTTCTTAAACTTCGGGATAGGGGTTTTCTCCTGCCCACCTTGACTGGTGTTGGCCTCCATCAACACACTTAATCAGATAAACGGGTTAACCCTCCAAATCACAAACTAAGTAACAAATCTTAAAAAATATCCCTTACCCAAAATCACTTACCAAGCTGACTGCTAACAAACGGAGGCTTGACTGCCTACTTCAAACCCCAGAGTACCTTTACAACGGTTGCAAACGGAAACCCAACAAGCTCTATGCTAACATTCGGCCAAGGTGCTACCAAGTAAGGGAAAAGGAACACGGCACAAAGATGGGATGTAGATTCGGTTAACAATGAAAGAAAATCAATAAAAAGGGAATAGGGGTTTCGGCCAAAGGTTTGAGAAGAGGAAAGAAAAGTATGGGGTGTACTTTCGGTTTAGCAAAATGGAAGAAAAGAGAGATGAAAGGTGATTGGTTCGACCAAGGATCCAAAAGAAGAGAAAAAGAAGATGGCAATGGAGGTTTCGGCTCAGGTGAAATGGGGAGAACAAATAGAGAATTTGTGAAGCACTTTTCGGCAAGCAAGCAAAATGGGAAAAACCAAAAAGGTGAGCACCCCCTAGAAGAAAGCAAGATTCGGCCAACAACCCAACCTCCCCACAAAATCCCACAATTCTCTCCTAAATCACCTCCCTAACACTCATTCAAAAAGATTTGAATGAGTCAACCCAACAACCCACCTTCCTAGCCGATTCAAAATGGAAGACCAAGTCTTCCTCCATCTTTTAGCATTCAAAACCGCCCAACACCTTACCATATTGACGCAAAAACAAAAGCCCACCTGCGCTTTGCGAATCGAACTTGAGACCCCTTCCAGCTCCCCTTGAGGCGTCACTTCTCCATGCCTTATGTGGCGCCTCCTTGCCACTCTGCCAAGCCATTCTTTGTGTCTAAACCTCCCCAAATAAAACTCCTAAGGCCTCCTCCATCAAAGCTCCTTCTTAACCCCTAAAACTAAAAATTTTCCAAGGCATTCCACCACCACCTAGGGTTCTCGGGACCCCTAAAACTACCCAACCCACACATGAAGTGTGCCAACACTGAGCTATGCACCAAAAGCCTAACCCCTAGAACCTGGGGTGTTACAATTCTACCCTCCTTAAAATAATTTCGTCCTCAAAATTACTTGGCTAGACTAACAACCCACTACGCTATAGTTGCGCACTCGATCTCAAAGAACCAACACATTTCTAGGCACAATATCTAAGTCTAAACCCAAGGTTCCAAATAATTTACGAGCAACAAAACACCCAACTACCAAAACGAACCAAACAACAAAGAATATTCCAAACATAAGATACTTACCCGCCGACACATCCAAGCACATCATTATCTCTCTCCGACGAACTGCATAAACTGACACCGTTGCCTTGCCTCGGTGCCACCATTATTGCGACCCAAAGCTCCACGACCTCGGCCAGAACCATTCCCTCCATGGTTCGGACCACGACCTCTCGTCGCCTGCTGACCACCTCTGCCTGGTTGCACATAACCTTGACCCACTGTTCGAGTCCTATTCGGATTCGGGGCGATCCTTAACTGATGAGTCTTGGACTTGCATCTAAAGCATTCCCGAACCCGATTCCAGCACTCGCCAACATGATACCTTCCACATTGAGCACACGGACGATCCGGATTTTCGGCGGCTAGCTTAGTAATACGAACAGGAGTCTCGACTCTCGGTCTTTTCTGAAACCTCTCAAACGATTCTGACGATCCCAAGCTCCTCTTATCACGGTTTCTTTCTCTGTTATGCCTCTCAGCCTTCTTGACCTCCTCAGTTATCCGAGCTTTCTCCACTAAAACGGCGAAGTCTCTTTCTCGTTGCGGTGCAATCAAAACCCGCGACTCATCCCGTAGCCCATCTTCAATCGACGCATCTCTCATAATCCGTTGCCACGATGACCGAGCATACCGGCTCAAACGCGAAACTCGGCCAGTACTCCGCTATCGACTTGCTACCTTGCACCGCATCGAGCGCCTTCCTTTGAGCATCCACATAGCTCGCTCCGACATACTTCCCTTTGAACTTGATCTTAAAGTAACCTGATCCACTCGATCCGCAGGGTACTTTCCTTAACCGTGAGCCACCACTGGTAGGCCTCATTCAAGCAACGAAACAACTCCCTTAAGCTTCTCCTCAGCAGTTAAGTCTAAGTCGCCCATAATCCTTTCCATCGCCTCAAGCCGATTACTACGCCACGTTCGAGCTACCCGGACACTCCTCTCGAAGACCTCGGCTCCATTCGCCCTAAGCCTTTTGGGTATGCGACTTCCGAGTCCCATCGCCCCATTGGCTCTCGCCACTCGCTCAAGCACCAGTAGAATAGCTCGCGATCATGGACGCCATCTCCTTTGGTTTGATCCTCATTGTTCAACCTCATCAAATGGTGGCGGCACATCACTCTCGACCCATGGCGAGACCCAACCGGTTCCGACATCGATATCCCGCCTCTACCACGCCCACGAGTATTGCGACCACACCCCTAGAACTCATATCTAGCGCCTCGATTTAGTCTCATTTAAAAGTTTTATGCATTAGAAATTCTTGTTTCTTTGTTTATCCACGAGCAATTTTATGGAAAAAGTCCTAGAAGTGGTTCTTTCGAGCAATCAAAATTCCATTCCCAACCTAGGGGTAATTTCGTCTTTTTCTATAGGGGTATATCGGTAATAACTCAGAGGTCAATTTGAAAGTAGTTTTCCAACTTAAAGATATTTCAAAATTTACAAAATCTGGGGTCATCTTGAAAATTTTGTTTTTCATACAAAATGTGTTGCAAAAATTTTGAAGCAGTGGTTATTTTTGTAATTTTGGAAATCATGGGCATTTTCGTAAATTCTCAAAATCAGAATATCACAATGTTTCACAAAATAGGATTTTCTGATATTTGGTAAAATAGGAATATTTCAATAAAAGTCGAGAGAAATCTGAAAATTTAGAAACCAAGGGCATTTTGGTAATTTTTATCAACCAGGGATATTTTCGTAAATTTCCACAAACCAGAGTATCTTAATATTTGAAATTCCGAGATTTTGGTATTTTACAAAGTAAAAATCATTTTATCAAAAGTTGAGGGTAATATGGTAATTTTATCACACAGGGGCATTTTTTTGTAAATTTTGCGAGTAGGGGTATTTTAGTAATTTTGTAAATCGAGAAAACGTCTTTCAAAATTAGATTTAGGATTTACAAACCAAAGGGGCAAATTGAAAATTTTAAAACTAAAGGTTTGAAAATAGCAAGGTTAATCCCTTTCGAGTTTTAATGATTGGTTTAGCCTATGAACAAGTCCTCTTGGTTAAGGTGAACCGTAGCTACGCACCAGGTAGGATTCCTGCGAAGAGGAGGTGAGTCACGAGGACTACTTAAGTACCAAGCTCTTCCGGATCTGATCCTAGACATGCGCACCAAGGTTACCACACCTTAACTCGGCGACTTGCTTCACGGGTTTGTTTAAGAGCTTTAAGTTTTATGCATATGTTTGAGTAGACTAGTCCTAGGGTCCAATAGTCCTAATTTCTAATCTACGAGCCCAACCTAAGCCCATAATAATTCATATAGACAAATCACTTCAAGAAGGTCCGAAGTACATACCTGGTGGACTTCGGGCCGGAGGTACAGGTGCCATGCCAGAATAACCTGAAAAACTTTTTATAAAAGCCCATATTTCGAAAAGCCCATTTTGAAAATGTTTTTGGGCCCGAAACCCTCAAAGCCGAGTTTTGAACCTGGCTCTGATACCAATTTGTAACATCCCCAAACCCGACCCATTCACTACGACCGAATCTAGTTATGTCACTGCAGAAAGGCAGTTGGAAGTATTTTTGACTTTGAAATAAACATGGAAATTAATCATCTTTTTGAAACCAAGTTCTTTCGAAAACATAACTAAAACTTAATTGTTATAAAATGTCTAAATCAACCTTAGTGAATATCTAAAACCAATTTAAATAATCACGTTGTTAGGAAAAATTCGTCTTCACATGGTAATTTAATATAATCCAACCATAATTTAAAATAATAATAAAATAGTTCCCAAAATAAATAAAAATAGAAAGGCCCTTATTACATCTTTTATCTAAAACCAAGTATTTAATATAACCATAACTAAAAACATCTTCTTCGGCATGGGCCACCTTGCATCCTTTCCGAACCCGGTCCAACTTTACGCATCACCTGAAATGGTTAAGAAAATAGGGTGAGTCCACTGACTCAGTGCATAACCACAACACTTATTCCCACACGTATGGGCTTGGCCCATTCCCACACAGTCCTCGTAACAAATCATGCAAGAATGCATTTCAGCCCAACTACTATCCAATCGTAACACCAACCTTAGCAGACTCCCTGCCTAAGGCCGTGGCTAACCCACCACTGATCACATCGTGATCTATAAACCTTACCTTGGCAAACTTGCTGCTCAAGGCCGTGGCTGAGCCACCGATCAACCAAAGTGATCCCAACAACGTACTCCGTCTACGGTGACGCACATAGCCATCAACCACCGAGATGGGCACCGAGCCAACACCTCCCTTGAGGTAGCACACAACTAACCATCAAGCGTTAATGTAGCCCGAGCTAACATTAGACCACGTACATCAACATGTACACTCCTTCCTTCATCGATCAAATCCACCTCCCATGTATGTATGTAAAAATGTGACATGTCAGATCATAACAGAAGAGTAGGCATCACATGTTAATTACCATATCAAGTATATAACATAAATAACTTAATGTCAAAGACTTACTCACCTGATATCCAATTACCCAAAATAAGCATTCACCACTTAAGCCATTATATCGGCTACCACACATCATGCATATGTATAAGCATTATGTAACACCCTAGTTTTAGGGGCTAGATTTTTGGTACTTAGCTTGAGTGTTGGCACACTTCAGTGTGTGGTTGGGTAAGTTTTAGGGGTCCTGAGAACCCTAGGTGGTGGTAGGTTGCCTTAGAAAATTTTTAGTTTTAGGGGCTAAAAAGGAGAACTTGGATAGAGGGGGCCTTAAGAGAATTTTTGGTGGAATTTTGGCATAAAGAGTGGCTTGGTAGAGTGGCAAGGAGGCGCCACTTAGAGCATGGAGAAGTGACGCCATTTGCGAGGGGAAGGGGCTCAGTTCGATTCTCGCAAGGGTAGCATTTTGGCCTTGTTTTTGCGTCATTTTGGTGGGGTGGATGGACGGTTTGAAAGGCTTAAGAAGTGGAGAAGACTTGGTCATCTTTTTTAATTTGGCTAGTAAAAGTTTGACTTATTCAAACTTTTAAAATGGGTGGTAGGGAGCTATTCTAGGAAGATTTTGGGAGCTATTTTTGGGGGTTGGAGCTTGGCCTTCTAGTATAAATAGGGGAGGGGATGCTCATTTCATTCATCCATCTGTCTCTTCTCCTCTCTTCTCCTCTCCTTTGCCGAATTTTGTTCCCCATCCCCAAAGCTTGTTGGCCGAACCTCCACTCTCCTTATTTCCCTTCCCTTTTCACTTCAAAACCGAATACACCCCACACTTCTTTTGTCCCTCCTTTAAAATACCTCTTTGGCCGAAATTGCTATTCCTCTCCTTGATTTAATTAATAGCCGAATCTACATCCATCACCCCTTTGCCGAATTTCCTTCCCTCAACTTGATAGCACTTGGGGCCGAGTGTTAGCTTAGATCTTTTTCGAGTTCCGTGGATCTGAGATACTTGGGGTTTTAGTGGTTGGCCAAGCCTCCGTTGTAGCAATCGGTTTGATCAAGTGGAGGTAAGATTATTTATTAAGGTTAAATGCTTAAGTGGTGTTTTGAGGTTAAACTTGTTTACGATTAAGCTTTTCCATGGAGGCCACAACCGGTCCGAGTGGGCAAGGAAGGTCCTGTCCCAAAGTTTAAGAAAAGAGCGGGTTTCTCACAGACGTGATTGGCCGGGGGTGTGGGCGACAACAGGAAGCATTAAGCAAATAGTCGTAGTTTCGCTTAGACGATAGCGTCGAGGATCGAGAGTCTAGAACTCCTAGTAATAAGGTGTGTAATTAACCATTGTTTCCGGGATTTGAGTATATCCGCTTATGTTATATGCTTACTAATAAGTGCAGTGGTAAAAGTGTGATAAATACCCAAAAAGGGGTATGACGATGATCAGGTTAGTAGCAAAGTTTGTAATTATGTGAACACTGATTTTATTGTGTGAGTATGCCTATGATTGTGAATAGCATGCACATGCATCATCTACGCATTATATTATGTTACATGTGCATGGGTGGGTTTATGAAAAGAAGGTACGGGTGTACTTCGAGTACGTGGTTGATGTCAGCTTTGTGCTACATCGTGGATTGGCGCTGACTGAGGTCGCGTTGTGGATCTTTGCGATTTAGTTTGCGTGGTTACCTTGATTGATATCGGCATGCCATATCGTGGCTTGATGGATTCTTGTGTGCTCCATCGTGGTTGATGTCGACTTTGTGCTACATCGTGGATGGCATTGGTTGCCTTTTTGGAGGAAAAGGAGAGGGTGACTCGATAGTCCCTGGTGTGTGTGGTAGGTGGATAAGGGGGTGTGTAGCGGATGGACCCTAGGTTTGGGTGGGTTTCATGATTGCATTATTCCGTTTATGAAATAATATGAGAATGGGCCAAGCCCAATGAATAGGTATGTTTTGGGGACATACGTGGACATGGGTCAAGCCCAGTTGATATGTGGACTAATGTGGAAAGGGCCTGGTCCACTTTTGTAATAATTTGAAGGTGGGCCAAGCCAGCATTGTGGTAATGTCTAAATAGTTATACTTGCATGTTGCATTTGATAATTGGGATGTTATGTGGTTAGCATGTGGGTGGATTTCGATGGTTTAGTTACACATTGAGTCATTATGACTCACCCAATCTCTTATCCAACATCGCGGTGGAAGGATGATCGGACCGGGTTGGAGTGGATACAAGGTGGCCCATGCAAAGGACGTTCTAATATTTTCTTTATGCACTTTATTACCAAGTACTTGGAATCATTATGTTGTAATAAGAGCCTCTTAAGTTATTTGGTTTTCTTTCAAGAACTTATGTCTAAAGAGATTTGGGAATAATGTTACTTTTATGAACTAAGCATAAGCCACTTGAGCTCGATGTTTTAAACGTTTTCCAACCTAAGCAAATTGACAACTAAGAGTTTTAAAAACGAAACCCAGAGATTTCAAAGTAACCTAACGGTTTGCAAACAAACATGCCTGAGGATTTCGCAAGTAAAACTAGTCAAGAGGAGCTTAGACAAAAAGTTAAATGGCAACTGTTTTTCGCTAATAAGTTTTTCCATAACATAAACTTGATTCGGTCGTAGTGAATGGGCCGGATTTGGGGATGTTCTGATTTAATATCGAGCCCTGGTTCAAAACTCGGCTTTGAGGGTTTTGGGCCCAAAACCTTTTCAAAGAGGCTTTTTAAGAAATTTTTCAGTGTCGGCATGGCACTGTATTCTCCGAAGTCAAGTCCACTGTAAGTACTTGGACTTTTGAAGTGATTTGGTTGTATGAATTGTTATGGGTTTATTTGGGCTCGTAGAATAGAATACTAGGATCTGTTGGACCCTAGGATTAGTCTACTCAAACACTTGCATAAAACTTAAAGCTCGTAAACAACTTTGTGAAGTAAGTCACCGAGTTAAGGTGTGGCAACCATTGTGCGCATGTCAGGAGTGGATCCGGAAGAGCTAGGTACTTAAGCAGTCCTCGTGACTCACCTCCTCTTCGCAGAATCCTACACAGTGCGTAGCTACGGTTCACCTTAACCAAGAGGACTTGTTCATAGGCTAAACCGATTATTAAAACCCGAAGGGAATTAGCCTTGCTATTTTTTAAAAAAAAAAAAAAAAAAATTTCTGTTTCAAAATTTTCAACTCTACTCCTTGGGTTTGTAAGCTCTAAACTGTTTTTGAACAATGTCTTCTCGATTTGCAAAATTACCAAAAAATACCTCTGTAGGAAAATGACGAAATTTACCACGGGTAGGAAGGAAACTTTGATTGATCGAAAGAACTACTTAGGAAACTTCATTGCATAAAATTGCTCGTGGATAAAACAGTGAAACAATAATTTCTAATGCATAAAACTTTCTAAAGCAGATTAAGTCAAGCGCTAGAGATGAGTTCTAGGGACGCGGTAGAGGAAGAATGACGGCCTCGGAACGTGTAGGGTCCGGCTATGGGTCGAAGAAGTGCGCCAAAGAAGTGGATGTAGAGGAACAAGATCCGATAAGTGAAGAGGATGCGAGTGTCGCAGCTATGTTACGCGTGCTTGAGCAAGTAGCAAGAGCTAGTAGGGGAAATGGAGCTCGGAAGTCAGTGTCCGAGAGACTTAGGTCTAACGGGGCTGAAGTTTTTAGGGGAGTATCTGGAGTAGCTCCGAACGTAGCGGAGTATTGGCTAGAAGGAGTCGAGAGAATTATGGACGACTTGGATTGTGCCCCAGAGGAAAAGCTAAAAGGTGCTGTTTCGCTTCTTCGGGATGAGGCTTATCGTTGGTGGCTCACTATCAAACAAGGTGTACCGGCAGATCGATTGGATTGGGACTACTTTAAGGAAAAGTTTGAAGGAAAATACGTTGGAGCAAGCTACTTAGATGCGCAAAGGAAGGCGTTTCTAAATCTGGTGCAAGGGAATAAGTCGATAGCAGAATACGAAGCAGAGTTTGTACGGCTAAGTCAATATGCTAAGGGTATTGTGGCCACTGACTATGAGAGGTGTGTCCGGTTCGAAGACGGATTGCGAGATGAACTTCGAGTGCTGATCGCTCCGCAGAGGGAAAGAGACTTCGCGGTGCTAGTGGAGAAAGCTCGTATAGCAGAAGAAGTTAAGAGGACGGTAAGGGAAAACCGAGAAAAGAAGAGGAACGAGAATAAGAGAAATATTGGGCCGCCAAAGATCGCTTGGTAATGTCCGAGAAAAGACCAAAGATCGAGAATCCCGCAAGTGCACTTGTACCAATGGATCGAATTGTCTCGTGCTCGATGTGGAAGACCTCACTGAGAGAGTGTTGGGGAATAGTAAAGAATGTTTTCGGTGTGGATCTAAGGCACATTTGGTCAAGAATTGCCCTCAAGCGACGAGGGTCGTGGTTCAAGTCTTGGAAGGAGTGGTTCTAGTCTGGTCGACCAAGGATGTGATTCTAGGTAAGCTCCTTTGCTTGGGTACTTGCGTTAATTGCTTTGTTTGCTTATGAGTTAGCCTTTAGGTGTTGCTAGAGAGGCGTTTGAATTTTGAGCGAAATTGGAGATTGTGTGGGACGATAGCCTTAGTAAGATCAGAGTGCGTGACATAAGCGTAAGGTGGTAAGGTAGGTTGTATGGACGTTTGTTAGTAAAGTAATTTCGAGGACGAAATTATTTTAAGGAGGGTAGAATTGTAACACCCTAGTTTTAGGGGCTAGATTTTTGGTACTTAGCTTGAGTGTTGGCACACTTCAGTGTGTGGTTGGGTAAGTTTTAGGGGTCCCTGAGAACCCTAGGTGGTGGTAGGTTGCCTTAGAAAATTTTTAGTTTTAGGGGCTAAAAAGGAGAACTTGGATAGAGGGGGCCTTAAGAGAATTTTTGGTGGAATTTTGGCATAAAGAGTGGCTTGGTAGAGTGGCAAGGAGGCGCCACTTAGAGCATGGAGAAGTGGACGCCATTTGTGTGGGGAAGGGGCTCGAGTTCGATTCGCAAGGGTAGCATTTTGGCCTTGTTTTTGCGTCATTTTGGTGGGGTGGATGGACGGTTTGAAAGGCTTAAGAAGTGGAGAAGACTTGGTCATCTTTTTTTTAAATTTGGCTAGTAAAAGTTTGACTTATTCAAACTTTTAAAATGGGTGGTAGGGAGCTATTCTAGGAAGATTTTGGGAGCTATTTTTGGGGGGTTGGAGCTTGGCCTTCTAGTATAAATAGGGGGAGGGGGGATGCTCATTTCATTCATCCATCTGTCTCTTCTCCTCTCTTCTCCTCTCCTTTGCCGAATTTTGTTCCCCATCCCCAAAGCTTGTTGGCCGAACCCTCCACTCTCCTTATTTCCCTTCCCTTTTCACTTCAAAACCGAATACACCCCACACTTCTTTTGTCCCTCCTTTAAAATACCTCTTTGGCCGAAATTGCTATTCCCTCTCCTTGATTTAATTAATAGCCGAATCTACATCCATCACCCCTTTGCCGAATTTCCTTCCCTCAACTTGATAGCACTTGGGGCCGAGTGTTAGCTTAGATCTTTTCGAGTTCCGTGACTGAGATACTTGGGGTTTTAGTGGTTGGCCAAGCCTCCGTTGTAGCAGTCAGTTTGATCAAGTGGAGGTAAGATTATTTATTAAGGTTAAATGCTTAAGTGGTGTTTTGAGGGTTAACCTGTTTACCTGATTAAGCTTTTCCATGGAGGCCACAACCAGTCAGAGTGGGCAAGGGAAGGCCCCTGTCCCAAAGTTTAAGAAAAGAGCGGTTTCACAGCATGCGTGATTGGCCACCGGGTGTGGGCCGAGAACAGGAAGCATTAAGCAAATAGCCGAGTTTCGCTAGACGATAGCGTCGAGGATCGAGAGTCTAGAACTCCTAGTAATAAGGTGTGTAATTAACCATTGTTTCCGGATTTGAGTATATCCGCTTATGTTATATGCTTACTAATAAGTGCGATGGTAAAAGTGTGATAAATACCCAAAAGGGGTATGACGATGATCAAAGTTAGTAGCAAAGTTTGTAATTATGTGAACACCGATTTTATTGTGTGAGTATGCCTATGATTGTGAATAGCATGCACATGCATCATCTACGATTATATTATGTTACATGTGCATGGGTGGGTTTATGAAAAGAAGGTACGGTGTACTTCGAGTACGTGGTTGATGTCAGCTTTGTGCTACATCGTGGATTGGCGCTGACTGAGGTCGCGTTGTGGATCTTTGCGATTTAGTTTGCGTGGTTACCTTGATTGATATCGGCTTATGCCATATCGTGGCTTGATGGATTGCTGTGTGCTCCATCGTGGTTGATGTCAGCTTTGTGCTACATCGTGGATGGCATTGGTTGCCTTTTTGGAGGAAAAAGGAGAGGGTGACTCGATAGTCCCCTGGTGTGTGGTAGGCTGGATAAGGGGGTGTGTAGCGGATGGACCCTAGGTTTGGGTGGGTTTCATGATTGCATTATTCCGTTTATGAAATAATATGAGAATGGGCCAAGCCCAATGAATAGGTATGTTTTGGGGACATACGTGGACATGGGTCAAGCCCAGTTGATATGTGGACTAATGTGGAAAGGGCCTGGTCAGCTTTTTTGTAATAATTTGAAGGTGGGCCAAGCCTGCATTGTGGTAATGTCTAAATAGTTATACTTGCATGTTGCATTTGATAATTGGGATGTTATGTGGTTAGCATGTGGGTGGATTTCGATGGTTTAGTTACACATCTTGAGTCATTATGACTCACCCAATCTCTTATCCAACATCGCAGTGGAAGGATGATCGGACCGGGTTGGAGTGGATACAAGGTGGCCCATGCAAAGGACGTTCTAATATTTTCTTTATGCACTTTATTACCAAGTACTTGGAATCATTATGTTGTAATAAGAGCCTCTTAAGTTATTTGGTTTTCTTTCGGTAACTTATGTCTAAAGAGATTTGGGAATAATGTTACTTTTATGAACTAAGCATAAGCCACTTGAGCCTGATGTTTTAAACGTTTTCCAACCTAAGCAAATTGACAACTAAGAGTTTTAAAAACGAAACCCCGAGATTTCAAAGTAACCTAACGGTTTGCAAACAAACATGCCCAGGATTTCTGCAAGTAAAACTAGTCAAGAGGAGCTTAGACAAAAAGTTAAATGGCAACCTGTTTTCGCCAATAAGTTTTTCCATAACATAACCAGATTCGGTCGTAGTGAATGGGCCGGATTTGGGGATGTTACACATTAGCAAGCAATTAACCGAGAAATAGTGCGATGATTACGCACCTAATCACTTGGAGTTCTAGACTCTCGACCCCAACGCTATCGCTCAACGAGACAACAGCTATCTGCCTATAACTATCCCGCTGCTTTGGCCCACACACGGTGGCGGTCTCGAATCGCCGAGACAGCCTCTCTCTTCTTAAACTTCGGGATAGGGGTTTTCTTCGCCCACCTTGGTGGTGTTGGCCTCCATCAACACACTTAATCGAGATAAACGGGTTAACCCTCCAAATCACAAACTAAGTAACAAATCTTAAAAATATCCCTTACCCAAAATCACTTACTAAGTCGATCGCTAACAAACGGAGGCTTGATCGCCTACTTCAAACCCCGAGTACCTTTACACGAGCTTGCAAACGGAAACCCAACAAGCTCTATGCTAACATTCGGCCAAGGTGCTACCAAGTAAGGGAAAAGGAACACGCACAAAGATGGGATGTAGATTCGGTTAACAATGAAAGAAAATCAATGAAAAGGGAATAGGGTTTCGGCCAAAGGTTTGAGAAGAGGAAAGAAAAGTATGGGGTGTACTTTCGATTTAGCAAAATGGAAGAAAAGAGAGATGAAAGGTGAGTGGTTCGACCAAGGATCCAAAAGAAGAGAAAAGAAGATGGCAATGGAGGTTTTGGCTTTGGGTGAAATGGGGAGAACAAATAGAGAATTTGTGAAGCACTTTTCGGCAAGCAAGCAAAATGGAAAAACCAAAAAGGTGAGCACCCCTAGAAGAAAGCAAGATTCGGCCAACAACCCAACCTCCCACAAAATCCCACAATTCTCTCCTAAATCACCTCTAACACTCATTCAAAAAGATTTGAATGAGTCCACCCAACAACCCACCTTCCTAGCCGATTCAAAATGGAAGACCAAGTCTTCCTCCATCTTTTTAGCATTCAAAACCGCCCAACACCTTACCATATTGACGCAAAAACAAAGGCCCACACGCTTTGCGAATCGAACTTGAGACCCCTTCCGCCTCCCCCTTGAGGCGTCACTTCTCCATGCCTTATGTGGCGCCTCCTTGCCACTCTGCCAAGCCATTCTTTGTGTCTAAACCTCCCCAAATAAAACTCCTAAGGCCTCCTCCATCCAAGCTCCTTCTTAACCCCTAAAACTAAAAATTTTCCAAGGCATTCCACCACCACCTAGGGTTCTCGTGGACCCTAAAACTACCCAACCACACACACCGAAGTGTGCCAACACCTGAGCTATGCACCAAAAGCCTAACCCCTAGAACCAGTGGTGTTACAATTCTACCTCCTTAAAATAATTTCGTCCTCAAAATTACTTGGCTAGACTAACAACCCACTACGCTATAGCTGTGCACTCGATCTCAAAGAACCAACACATTTCTAGGCACAATATCTAAGTCTAAACCCAAGGTTCCAAATAATTTACGAGCAACAAAACACCCAACTACCAAAACGAACCAAACAACAAAGAATATTCCAAACATAAGATACTTACCCGCCGACACATCCGGCACATCATTATCCTCTCTCCGACGAATCGCATAAACGGACACTGGCCGCCTTGCCTCCTGCCACCATTATCGCGACCCAAAGCTCCACGACCTCGGCCAAAACCATTCCCTCCGGGGTTCGGACCACGACCTCTCGTCGCTCACGACCACCTCTCGCTGGTTGCACATAACCTTGACCCCACTGCTCGAGTCCTATTCGGATTCTCGGGGACGATCCCCAACTGTGATGAGTCTTGGACTTGCATCTAAAGCATTCCCGAACCCGATTCCAAAGACTCGCCAACATGATACCTTCCACATTGAGGACACGGACGATCCAGATTTTCGTGGTCGGCTTAGTAATACGAACAGAGTCTCGACTCTCGGTCTTTTCTCGAAACCTCTCAAACAATTCTCGACGATCCCAAGCTCCTCTTATCACGGTTTCTTTCTCTGCTCGCCTCTCGGCCTTCTTGACCTCCTCGCCTATCCGAGCTTTCTCCACTAAAACGGCGAAGTCTCTTCTCGTTCTGCGGCGTAATCAAAACCCGCAGACTCATCCCGTAGCCCATCTTCTAATCGACGCATCTCTCATAATCGGTTGCCACGATGCCCCGAGCATACACTGGCTCAAACGCAGTAAACTTAACTTCAGACTCGCGCCATCGACTTGCTACCTTGCACTGCATCGAGGAACGCCTTCCTTTGAGCATCCACATAGCTCGCCTCCGACATACTTCCTTCGAACTTGATCTTAAAGTAACCCCATCCACTCGATCCGCAGGGTACTTTTCTTAACCGTGAGCCACCACCGGTAGGCCTCATCCCGGAAGCAACGAAACAACTCCCTTAAGCTTCTCTCGCCAGTTAAGTCTAAGTCGCCCATAATCCTTTCCATCGCCTCAAGCCGATGCTCCGCCACGTTCGAGCTACCCTGCACACACTCCTCTCAAGACCTCGGCCCATTCGCCCTAAGCCTTTCGGCATCGACTTCCGAGTCCCATCGCCCCATTGGCTCCTCGCCACTCGCTCAAGCACCCGCAGAATAGCTCGCGAGCATACGCCATCTCTCCGGTTTGATCTCGCTGTTCAACCTCATCAACTGGTGGCGGCACATCACTCTCGACCCATGGCGAGACCCAACCGGATTCGACATCGATATCCCGCCTCTACCACGCCCACGAGTATTGCGACCACGCCCCCTAGAACTCATATCTAGCGCCTCGATTTAGTCTGTTTAAAAAGTTTTATGCATTAGAAATTCTTGTTTCACTGTTTATCCACGAGCAATTTTATGGAAAAAGTCCTAGAAGTGGTTCTTTCGAGCAATCAAAATTCCATTCCCAACCCAGGGGTAATTTCGTCTTTTTCCTATAGGGGTATATCGGTAATAACTCAGGGTCAATTCTGAAAGTAGTTTTCCAACTTAAAGATATTTCAAAATTTACAAAATCTCGGGGTCATCTTGAAAATTTTGTTTTTCATACAAAATGTGTTGCAAAAATTTGTAAAGTAGGGTTATTTTTGTAATTTTGGAAATCATGGGCATTTCGTAAATTCTCAAAATCGAATATCACAATGTTTCACAAAATAGGATTTTCTCGATATTTGGTAAAATAGGAATATTTCAATAAAAGTCGAGAGAAATCAAAATTTAGAAACCAAGGCATTTTGGTAATTTTTATCAACTGAGGATATTTTCAGTAAATTTCCACAAACCAGAGTATCTTAATATTTGAAATTCGAGATTTTGGTATTTTACAAAGTAAAAATCATTTTATCAAAAGTTGAGGTAATATGGTAATTTTATCACATGGGGGCATTTTTTTGTAAATTTTGTAGTAGGGTATTTTAGTAATTTTGTAAATCGAAAACGTCTTTCAAAATTAGATTTAGGATTTACAAACCAAAGGGGCAAATTGAAAATTTTAAAACTAAAGGTTTGAAAACAAAGAAGGTTAATCCTTTCGGGTTTTAATGATTGGTTTAGCTTTATGAACAAGTCCTCTTGGTTAAGGTGAACCGTAGCTACGCACTGTAGGATTCCCGCGAAGAGGAGGTGAGTCACGAGGACCGCTTAAGTACCAAGCTCTTAGGATCCGATCCTGAGACATGCGCACCAAGGTTACCACACCTTAACTGGCGACTTGCTTCACGAGTTTGTTTAAGAGCTTTAAGTTTTATGCATATGTTTGAGTAGACTAGTCCTAGGGTCCAATAGTCGTAATTTCTAATCTACGAGCCCAACCTAAGCCCATAATAATTCATATAGACAAATCACTTCAAGAAGGTCCAAGTACATACCGGTGGACTTCGGTAGGAGGTACAGTGCCATGCCGAATAACTGAAAAACTTTTATAAAAGCCCACATTTGAAAAGCCCATTTTGAAAATGTTTTTGGGCCCGAAACCTCAAAGCCGAGTTTTGAACTCGGCTCGATACCAATTTGTAACATCCCCAAACCCGCCCATTCACTACGACCGATCTGGTTATGTCATCGCAGAAAAGGCAAGTTGGAAGTATTTTTGACTTTGAAATAAACATGGAAATTAATCATCTTTTTGAAACCAAGTTCTTTCGAAAACATAACTAAAACTTAATTGTTATAAAATGTCTAAATCAACCTTAGTGAATATCTAAAACCAATTTGAATAATCACGTTGTTAGGAAAAATTCGTCTTCACATGGTAATTTAATATAATCCAACCATAATTTAAAATAATAATAAAATAGTTCCCAAAATAAATAAAAATAGAAAGGCCCTTATTACATATTTTATCTAAAACCAAGTATTTAATATAACCATAACTAAAAACATCTTCTTCGGCATGGGCCACCTTGCATCCTTTCCAACCCGGTCCAACTTTACGCATCACCCGAAATGGTTAAGAAAATAGGGTGAGTCCACCGACTCAAGTGCATAACCACAACACTTATTCCCACACGTATGGGCTTGGCCCATTCCCACACGATCCTCGTAACAAATCATGCAAGAATGCATTTCAGCCCAACTACTATCCAACAGTAACACCAACCTTAGCGGACTTCGCCTAAGGCCGTGGCTAACTCCACCACCGATCACATCGTGATCTATAAACCTTACCTTGGCAAACTTGCTGCTCAAGGCCGTGGCTGAGCCACCGATCAACCAAAGTGATCCCAACAACGTACTCCGTCTACGGTGACGCACATAGCCATCAACCGCCGAGATGGGCACCGAGCCAACACCTCCCTTGAGGTAGCACACAGCTAACCATCAAGCGCTAATGTAGCCCGAGCTAACATTAGAACCACGACATCAACATGTACACTCCTTCCTTCATCGATCCAATCCACCTCCCATGTATGTATGTAAAATGTGACATGTCAGATCATAACAGAAGAGTAGGCATCACATGTTAATTACCATATCATGTATATAACATAAATAACTTAATGTCAAAGACTTACTCACCTGATATCCAATTACCCAAAATAAGCATTCACCACTTAAGCCATTATATCGGCTACCACACATCATGCATATGTATAAGCATTAGCAAGCAATTAACCGAGAAATAGTGCGATGATTACGCACCTAATCACTTGGAGTTCTAGACTCTCGACCCCAACGCTATCGCTCAACGAGACAACAGCTATCTGCCTATAACTATCCCCTGCTGCTGGCCCACACCCCGGTGGCTGGGCCTCGAATCACGAGACAGCTCTCTTCTTAAACTTTGGGATAGGGTTTTCTCCCGCCCACCTTGACCGGTGTTGGCCTCCATCAACACACTTAATCGAGATAAACGGGTTAACCCTCCAAATCACAAACTAAGTAACAAATCTTAAAAATATCCCTTACCCAAAATCACTTACCAAGTCGATTGCTAACAAACAGAGGCTTGATCGCCTACTTCAAACCCTGAGTACCTTTACAACGGTTGTAAACGGAAACCCAACAAGCTCTATGCTAACATTCGGCCAAGGTTCTACCAAGTAAGGGAAAAGGAACACGGCACAAAGATGGGATGTAGATTCGGTTAACAATGAAAGAAAATCAATAACAAGGGAATAGGGGTTTCGGCCAAAGGTTTGAGAAGAGGAAAGAAAAGTATGGGGTGTACTTTCGGTTTAGCAAAATGGAAGAAAAGAGAGATGAAAGGTGAGTGGTTCGACCAAGGATCCAAAAGAAGAGAAAAAGAAGATGGCAATGGAGGTTTCGGCTCAGGTGAAATGGGGAGAACAAATAGAGAATTTGTGAAGCACTTTTCGGCAAGCAAGCAAAATGGGAAAAACCAAAAAGGTGAGCACCCCCTAGAAGAAAGCAAGATTCGGCCAACAACCCAACCTCCCCACAAAATCCCACAATTCTCTCCTAAATCACCTCCCTAACACTCATTCAAAAAGATTTGAATGAGTCCACCCAACAACCCACCTTCCTAGCCGAATTCAAAATGGAAGACCAAGTCTTCCTCCATCTTTTTAGCATTCAAAAACCGCCCAACACCTTACTATATTGACGCAAAAACAAAGGCCCACCGCGCGCTTTGCGAATCGAACTTGAGACCCCTTCCAGCCTCCCCCTTGAGGTGTCACTTCTCCATGCCTTATGTGGCGCCTCCTTGCCACTCGCCAAGCCATTCTTTGTGTCTAAACCTCCCCAAATAAAACTCCTAAGGCCTCCTCCATCCAAGCTCCCTTCTTAACCCCTAAAACTAAAAATTTTCCAAGGCATTCCACCACCACCTAGGGTTCTCAGGACCCCTAAAACTACCCAACCACACACTGAAGTGTGCCAACACCTGAGCTATGCACCAAAAGCCTAACCCCTAGAACCAGGGTGTTACATTATGGGTGCCGTTGAATATGAATTGACGGATTTACTGATTTGTACACT
Source organism: Gossypium sturtianum (assembly GCA_025698515.1). Lineage (NCBI taxonomy): Eukaryota > Viridiplantae > Streptophyta > Magnoliopsida > Malvales > Malvaceae > Gossypium > Gossypium sturtianum. The sequence continues at coordinate 76,418,619 of CM046947.1, forward strand.
TTGTGTGTACAACCTGTGTATCCATCGATATTCCGAATAAATTCAACGGGTGAAAATCCTGACATGAGAAGATATGAATAAGAAATGAGTTATTACACGTATTTGTCTGAAATACATGAAAATGATGATACATGACAATTTATATATGAAAACATGAGATGATGATATTTGTACATGGAATTTATTTGATGAATATGTTCATCCTTGATTATAGACTTGTATACTTTGAGTGTACTACTACTAATGTGAAATTGATATTTTGAGTAATATAAGTAAAGTTCTGATATGAAATAATCTAAACTCGAGATGAACTATTATGAAATTATACTTGTAATATAAAGAGATGATTTATACATGTTAAATTAATGCATGTTGTGGAAAGCATATGTGCCTGGAAACTTGATTGTTGTTGAGCCCAAACATGTTTTGATGTTCTTATGGAATATATGACTAACAAGGGTAATGAGAATATGTGTAGGGCTTGAGGTCAAATTGAATGAATGTGCCTTACATGGTTACCTCAAAATAGAATGAATGGTAAGTTAGGTACCATGTTAGACGAACTTACTAAGCATGTAATGATTGCTTAGTTTTATTTCCCTATTTTATAGTAAATCGGAAGCTCGTTGGATTGGAAGCTTGGCGGAGATCACTCACACTATCCATCGGCCCATATTGGTACAATATGGTAAATCAATTATGGTTATAATGGGATGTATAGGTTATATTGACCATATTGGCTTGTAAATGTAAATGATTATTGTAATCTAGCCATTTGAATGGCTAGTGATGATTATGTTTTGGTATATGTATATATATACGTATTAAGTCTATTTTATGGAGATAACATAAGTGTTTGTTATTGATTGATTGAGAAAGGTTAAATGAGTATGCTTACTAAAGGGTAAGATTAAAAGCATGAATGCATGTAACAATATATCATGTTAGATGTTATAAATTAATTCAATTCAATGCTTGGAATGGTTGGTATTTGGTTGAAAGTTTGGTGTAGGTCATTGGCAAATTTTTGGGTGAGAAATGAAGCTAGAAGTGGCTTTATTTTGTCCACACGGGCGTGTGTCTAGACCGTGTGTGACACACGGCATGGTACATGGGCGTGTGGTTAGGCCGTGTGTCCCCTACATCTTAAATTTGAGAAAAATAGAATGCTTAGAATTAAGCACATGGGCAAAGACACGGGCATGTGTCTTAGCCTGTGTGCTACACGGCCTAGAACACGGGCGTGTGTCTTAGCCGTGTGAAACCTGCACCTAATTTTTGAAAAGAATTAATTAACCACACGGCCTAACACATGGGTGTGTGGCATGGCCGTGTGCACAAGTCAGAGAGTTACACGGGGTCGAACACGGCTTGTAGCACGGGTGTGTGCTGGGGTCACACGGGCGTGTCCCTCGGACCACACGAGCGTGTGAGCCCTGTAACTTGGAAAATTTTTGTAATTTTGCAAAAAAATTCTTAGAGTTCCCAATTAAGTCCCGACTCAGTTCTAATACTTGTATTGGGCCTCGAGGGTCCATTTAAGGGATGATATCAATAATCTCGGTTAATGAATAGTAATTTACATGGATTATTTGTAAATGTTCTGAAAGTTTTGGTAATGCTTCATAACCATGTTCTGGCGACGGATACGGGTTAGGGGTGTTACATTTAGTTGTATCAGAGCTACGGTTTAGTCGGTTCTCGGACTGAACATAGCATAAGTGGAGTCTAGAAATACATGCCATTGTATAACCTGTGATAGTGTGATATCTCCCAACTCTAATGAAAATTATTTTACAAATAGACAGAAATGCTTTCCAACAGAGCAAATTCTGATATTGCTGAAAGTGATATTCACGTGCCTGAGTAAAAATGTTACTTATGATGAAATGAGACTTATAAAGGTATGAAATAAATATTTTAGAATGGACATGTTAATGATAAATGTTAAGTGATATGTGTGTATTTATGAAAGTTAAATTTTGAGGCTTACGATCTCCCACCCCTTACCAGTACAGTTTTATATGATGAAAATTCACAAGATTTATATTGATTAAGTTCATAAGTATGAAAAAAGAGTTCAAAGGCTAAATGATTATTAATGTAGTCAGAATTGAGAATGGGTTAGTAAGAAAGACGGTATTAAAGGAGATATTAGATTTTTCTGAAGATTTTTCTGAATATGTGATGTCATTGTCAAGGAAGAAGTTATTCATGAGTAATCAATTTATTCAGGTATGATATTAAAGCATAGATTAGCCAAAAATTTCTTCCGAATTGACTCTTTCAGTGAACTAAATAATGAAAGATTATTGATGACTTTATTAGTTAGTGGAGTAGTTATGAAATTGTTCATGATCAGATGCAATATTTATCATATTGGAAGGCTGGCTAATTATATTAGATGGAATTATTGTAAGTCTGGTTGATTCATGAGCGGTATTGCTCTATCATACTTGGGTTTTCTAATTTATCATGATTGGTATAAGATTTGATGAGAAGGTTCATATGATATCATTTTCTACTTCTACTGATTGAAGCCCTGAATTGCAAAAATGCAAATTATATTGTCTTTATCACAGTTGTTTCTACTGAGTATGCGTGATATTACTCTTCTAAAATTTTCTCTGAGATATCATAAATCTCGTTATTATTCAAACATGGTTTATCTATGAAAGATATTCATCGGTTGGAGGTAATTACATTTATTACCGTTATAAATATTAACTCGATAATGAAGTCTGGTGATAGAGATCAAAGAGTATAGAAACTGTATTACTGCATTGGTTATTATTGGGGCCACTTTCGGTTTTCCCTCTTCTAATTAGAGGTACACTATTGATATTGAAGTGTTGCTTTATCTATACGGTTGAAATGTCGGTCATATTATAGCACTATGATTTTAAATCTATCTGTTGGTTGCGGCTTTGGAAAAACTCAAAGCTTAAATGTTAATAATTGAAATAGCTACATTGATGACACAATATTTACAGAAAAGAGGAAAGATTTGAATGGACCGATAAATATCAGTAAAGTTTTGACCAACTGGAAGCTCTGTTGATCAAAGTATAAATTCTGGTTCAGCCTGAATCGGTTAAAAAATTTGTTATTACCTAATGTACTATTGAATGGGATTAGACTGTGTTTTGATGCAGTAGGGCAAAGTAATAGCCTGTTGATCATTGATTTCAGAGTTTTAAATTTATAATGATCGAACCTTGAACTAACTATAACAACGATTGAGGCAAGTGCACCTATCGAACAGTAGTATAGCTTAGGCAAGACTGGATTGTCGAACCCAAAGGAACCAAAAGTACTAATACTAACTTTCTTTTTATTATTTAGCCTAAAATAAGTGAAGTTGTTATTTAATCTAAATTTAACTAACTACTAAGCTAAAGACGCAAAGAAAAAAAGAATGAATTGGGGAAATACTGTTGGAAAAACTCAGTTGATTAAGACGATACCCTTAGGAAGAATCCACCTAGACTTCACTTGTTATCTAACTCTGAACCAGACGATTTATTCACTTGACTTGATCCGTAAGACTCCCGAATGTATATTAAACCCTCTCTCAAAGCGAATAACATCTAACCCTAGGTTGATTAATTGAAATCTCTTTCTAATTAAAACCCCTAGAATTGCATTAACTCGATCTATGGACTCCCATATTAGGTTTCACCCTAATCCGGCAAAATCTCATCACCCTATCTCTAGGCGTACGATCAACCCCGCTTAATTATTCTAGATCTACTCTTAGACAGGGGCTTTTTCTCCTCCACCTAAGTACATCAAACTTGAATCAATATCCCGAAAATATCAACACAAGAATTAAGAACACATAATTAAGAACAAGTCAAATATTTATCATATAGTTCAGCAAACGATAACAAGATTCATCTAAGTTTCATCCCCTTTCGGTATCTGAAGGGTTTAGTTCATAATAATAAAAGGAAACATCTCAGAAGAAAAGATAAAACAAAACATAAGAAATCCCTAAAACCCCCTGAAGGAATTGAAGGAGAGATCCACCGGCTTGAGTAGAATTCCGGCTTCTTGAGATGGATCAACTGGCTATCTTCAAGTGTTTCCCACAAATCAAAACTTTTCGGCTCGGCTCCTTGGCTTAGATCACCGCCCTCTTCTAGGTTATACTTAGGGTGTTTATATAGGCTTTTGAAATAGGTTTCTTTGCCCCTAAGTATCCTTTTCCGAGTGAAATTGCTCTTTGCCACATTCCCGTGTGAATCGTCTTTTGGCCGTGTTCAGACTTTTAATGTGGTGACACGCCCGTGTAAATCGTGATCAGGCCGTGTTCTAGTCTATCAAAGAGACACGGCCGTGTTGGCTCAAGTCCAGGCCGTGTCGATTTTCACTTTGGCCCAATTTGGTCCGTTTTGAGCCCGTTTCTCGTTCTTTCCATCCTCTGGTGCTTTCCTGAGTATAAAACACGAAAAGAAAGGATTAAGAGCACCTTTTTACATAAATCAAGGGATAAATCATCCAAAAGTATGCTAAATGTGGGATTAAAATATGTTACTTTTACGATTTATCACATACCCCCACACTTAAGCTTTTGCTTGTCCTCAAGCAAAATTATCAACTTACAATTAAAACGAACTTTCCTCAATTCATAATAGTCATTGATAGTGTTTCATCATAATTCAAGGATAATTTATACATGGATAATTTAACTCAAAGAGTCCTAAATATTTAAACAATATAAGTCATACATTTGTAGCACAAAATATAGGTGTTTCCCCTCATCAAAATAATTACCTCTGATCCAAAACCTACAAGGATTGACATCCTCACAAAAGATTCACTCAAATCACTTGAAGTGTTTAAGGTTCAGCATTAAGCACTCAAATGTCAAACCTGAAAAGTTAATCCCATAGGCTTGCATGAATATCAAATCTCCACCACTGTAATTATGAGATGATGTACAAATCAAAAGGTCTTTGAAAGGGTTGTAACGGGGCTTGGGTTAAGGTGTGGATAAAGGCTGAATTAGAGGGTTAGAATCGAGATCGACCTGAAAAATTACCTAACTAGAAACAACAAACTGAAAAATAAATAATTACATGAATTGAAACTTTGAAACTAATAATACGAGCTTCTTCTTCAATAAATAGACTTTAACTGTACAAGCTCGCTTTTCATCATACTAATACTGAATATACTTTGATGTTTTTTTTTAGAACAAATCATCAAATATTTACAATAATAAGAAAGTACTTTAACAACTGAAATATAGAACATAGTTAGGCAACTGCTCAAAATCAAATCTCGACAAAAAAGGGTAGTAAAAAAGGATTGTGATAACAAATACAAAGGGTTTTGGGTTAATATTAGTGGGTGAGTCAATAAATAGGGTTGTTAGGATTAAAGGGGTCCACTAGGGGTTAATTATGAAGGTAGGCTTTTTATGGAGTAAGTGGGTTAAATCCTAGGTGCCTTTATCATTTCTGTATATCAAATCAAAGATGTGGTCTCAACATGTATAATCGATGCAAGTTCTAGAATAACAGTTCAATGTTGACACACTCATAATCAAAAAGTGAGCATGAAAAAGGATATATGCTCTTATAAGGCTCAAAATCTCACAAAAATTACGGGTATTTTGATATCAACCTCGTAAATTTCAAATTTCAAAGTAATATTCAAATTCAGGTTAACAACCTAGAAAAAATTTTAATTTCTGAAAAATAGACTTATCATGCTTGATTCTCTAGTATCTTAGAATTTAATTATCAATGCACAATTATCAATGACTTAATCTAAAACATATCGATAAAAATCATAAATCAAAGGAATTTCATTCTAATGATAATATGAGAAATTTACTTTAAGACAAGGCATAATTTAGGGATGTGAGAATAATGCAAAAAGTTTGGCACCTATTTTCAGGAATTTGAGAATAATGAAAAAAAAGTTAGGCACCTTTTTAGGTTGTTCACCCCCACACTTAAGATGTACATTGCCCTCAATGTACAAAGATATATATATATAAACAATTAAGTATAAATTCAAAAGATATGGAGAGAGGTGAAACTCCCTGAATTATGGATGAAATCCTTGCGTTGGAGGTGAAAGATAAGTTGGAGAAGGCGTTCTTTATGACGATCATGCGCTAGATGAAGAAATTGGGTAGCACATGGAGGATTAGCCAGGAATTATTAAGACACATTTAGAATAAACTAAATATATAATTAAAGACAAGAAAGATAAAGAGAAAGAAAACAGAAAATAAAATAAAATTAAAAGAACAGATGGATGGACTGAGGGGTCCTTATTGTTGGATGGTTCGCGAGGTGGGTGTGACCTCTAAGGCTGCGGAGGTGCTGGCGGTGGCGGAAGTGGCGTGATTCCCAAGCTGCCTTTAGAACCTGACACTAAGAAACTAAATTAAAATAAACTAAATTAAGCATAAGATAGTCAAAGAGAAGGAAAATAAAGGAGAAGATAAAAGTAAAAGAAAAGATAAATGGTCTCAAAGACCCTTGGCTTGTCGAGTAGCTGAAGCGGCCGGCATGAACTTATATAAATTGATCTCCCTCGAGGAGCCTGTGCTTGGGTCTTTCTGCTTCTTCAACATGGTGTTGGTATAGCTCAATAGTATAGAGAATTGTTATGGAGAGAGGAGAAATATGAGAAAAAGAAGGAAGAAAGAAGATGGGGAGTAGGTGGGAAGAATGGGAGGGGGGTGGTTTAAATAGAGATTTGGGGTCTGACAATCCCCCACGCCCATAGACCGTGGGCGTTTTGATTCACAGGGCCATCTCGTACGGCTGTGTTTTGTGGCATGTTGTTTCTCCCACGCCTGTTTTTAGATTACCACGCCCGTGTATGATAAGTCAATGTCGACCACGGCCGCGTCGCACGGCCGTGGCATTTTGTCGCTGCCCGTGGGGTGGTGGTTGGAGTCTGTGACTTAAAGATTTTATTCTTTTCGACTTGTACCTCTTACGCCATTGTCGACGAGATTCTGCAGACCTCCACGCGGCTACGACCACGGCCGTGTGCAAGGCCGTGTGGGCTGGAAATCTGCACTTTTGGTTAGTTTAAAACTAGGTGTTTAAGACTAAGATAAGATAAGAAAATAAAATGAAAACAAATACGAAAGTAATTAGGGTTAGTGCTCGGGTTGCCTCCCGAGAAGCGCTCGCTTAAAGTCTTAAGCTAGACTTTCCTCGTATGATATAAAAATCGGGTGGTTTAAAAATTTGAATATTTTTCCTCATGCTATCGTTCTATTTCCTTGATAAAGTTTAAGTTGAGAAGCGTTTATATTGAAGGTACCAAAAATAGGATTACTTACCTCGACATTAGTGTATGGGAAAATATTGTGTACCTCAAGAGGAATTTCTTCGTTGTGTTTAGTCCGATGTGATGAGGTGAGGATCCGCTTTATCTAATGATGCACTGGTCTCCTATTTTGAAGTGGTTTGTTGTTTCTATGAGCTCTTCTAGGGGCTCCTTCGGTTTTACTTCGTGTGGTTTCGGTTCTTCTTTGAATTATGTTTTCCACTCTTCTAATTTGTCGTCCCTAAGGCTTCGTTCCTTATGTAATTCTTCTTTGTTGTCATGGGGTCCATGATTCGGCTCAGGTTTGTAACCTTGTGGTGTTTCCTGTGGTGAAATTTGAACAACTTGGTTATCAACTGAATTTACTTTCTCACCTTCATCAATTGTTGTCCTGGCCGAGTTAAGAGCTTGTAAACTAATCGATTCGTCACCTACACGAAGTATTAGTTCTCCTGTACCAACATCAATTTTTGTTCCAGCAGTTGCTAAAAAGGGTCTTCCTAAAATTAAGGGAATCGAATTATCCTCATCCATGTCTAAGACAACAAAATCTACTGGGAAAACGAATTTATCAATCTTTATGAGTACATCTTTGATTATACCCCTAGGAATTCTAACCGTTTTATCAGCTAATTGAATGCTCATCCTAGTTTGTTTGGGTTTCCCTAGACCTTGTTGTTTAAACAATTTATAAGGCATGACATTTATGCTTGCCCCTAAATCAGCTAACACATTATCAATAGATAAACTACCAATTAAGCATGGAATTGTAAAACTCCCTGGATCTTTTAATTTCCGTGGTAGTTTATTTTGCAAGAATGCCGAGCACATTGCGTTTAGTTCCACGTGTGATGCCTCGTCTATCATTCGTTTGTTCGTCAAAAGCTCTTTTAAAAATTTTCTAGAATCTGGCATCTGTGAAAGAGCTTCAAGTAACGGTAAGTTAATATGTAATTTCTTTAAAAGGTTAAGAAACTTATCGAACTGTTCCTCTGTATCATCTCTCTTCATCACTTCGGGATAAGGAATGCGAGGTTGGTACTCTTTGATTACCGATTTTGGCTTTTCTTGTGTTACCTCAATTGTACCTTTCTCTACCTCGTTTTCTTGTATTGGATTGGGTTCATCTAACCCTATACTATCATGAGCTGTGATAGCTTGGATTTGCTTCTTTGGGTTAATCTCAGTGTTGCTTGGTAGACGCCCTTGCGGTCGTTCAGAAATTATCTTTGCAAGTTGTCCAACTGTCTTAGTAAGTTCCCCAACTTGACTTTCGATCCCCTTAATTGATGCTTGTTGATTCTTAAGGGTGGTTTCAGTGTCTTGGAGACGGTTATCTGTGGCTGCCGTGAATTTTGTCAGCATCTCTTCAAGGTTCGGCCTCTTTTCCTGTGGATAGGGCTAATTTTGGAAATTTTGAGGAGGTTGTTTTCTTTGAATTCCTTGATTTTCTTGACCTCCCCATGAAAAATTTGGGTGGTTCCTCCAACCTGGATTATAAGTATTACTATAAGAGTTATTATTAGATCTAAAATTATTACCTATATAGTTCATCTGTTCGCTTTCTGTGCCCAGTTGGTAGGGTGGGTACTCAGGATTCGCCAAAGTTCTACTTGCGTCGCACTGCATTACTGGATGTACCTGCAAAGAACACAAACTATCAAGCTTTTTATTCATCATCGCTACATGTGTTGATAGCATGGTTACGGCGTCGAGGTTGAAAACTCCGGCTGATTTTGTTGGTTTTGTCCTTGTAACCTGCCACTGATAGTTATTCAGTAACATCTCTTCAATAAACTCGTAGGTCGCTTGTGAATTTCGTTGTTCGGGGTTCCATGCGTGGTGAATCAATTAGTTGCCTCGTTGAGGGGTTTACACCGTTATAGAAAGTTTGGACTTGGAGCCACAAGGGTAAACCATGGTGCGGACACCTTCTCAAGAGATCCTTGTATCTCTCCCATGCGCCGTATAATGTCTCTAAATCCATCTGCACAAAAGAAGAGATATCATTCCTTAATTTGGCCGTTTTGGCCGGTGGGAAATATTTTAATAAAAAAATTTTGGTCATTTGATCCCATGTAGTGATTGACCGTGGTAACGAAGTTTAACCAACTGTTTGGCTTTATTCCTTAATGAAAAGGGAAATAACCGAAGACGGATGGCATCATCAAAAAACCATTTATTTTGAAGGTATCACAGAACTCTAAAAAATTAGCTATATGAGTATTTGGTTCTTCGTCCTGTAAACCATCAAATTGAACAAATTGTTGAATCATTTGTATAGTGTTAGGCTTTAATTCAAAATTATTAGCAGCTATAGTAGGCCTAACAATACTTGATTCTGCCCTTGTTAAATGAGGTTTAGCATAATCATACATAGTACACGGAGCATTATTTTTTGCCACATCTTGTGGTGGTGGATTATTCTCGTCCATCCCTTCAGTAGGATTGGATCCGCCTTCTCGACTTTTTCTGTGTAATTTAGGGCTTGCCTAATTTCTTTGCGAATCCTGCGAGCGGTAGCTTCAATATCACTGTCGTATACTAGTGGTCCACTCGGGTTCCTTCTAGTCATAAACTAGAGGTACCTACTAGGAAAAGAAAGAAAGAAAATTTAGCAAAGTTAAAAACAAAAAAAAATAAAAATAAAAGTAAATTGCGGAAAATAATGGCTAAAGTAATAAAAATAGAGCTTTCTTAATATTTTAGTTCCCCGGCAACGGCGCCAAAAACTTGATCGTTGATTTCAGAGTTTTAAATTTATCATGATGAACCTGGAACTAACTATAACAACGATTGAGGCAAGTGGACCTATCGAACAGTAGTATAGCTTAGGCAAGATCGGATTGTCGAACCCAAAGGAACCAAAAGTACTAATACTAACTTTCTTTTTATTATCTAGCCTAAAATAAGTGAAGTTGTTATTTAATCTAAATTTAACTAACTACTAAACTAAAAATGCAAAGACAAAAAGAATGAATTGGGGAAATATTGTTGGAAAAACTCAGTTGATTAAGACGATACCCTTAGGAAGAATCCACCTAGACTTCACTTGTTATCTAACTCTGGACCAGACGATTTATTCACTTGACTTGATCCGTAAGACTCCCTAATGTATATTAAACCCTCTCTCGAAGCGAATAACGTCTAACCCTAGGTTGATTAATTGAAATATCTTTCTAATTAAAACCTCTAGAATTGCATTAACTCGTTCTATGGACTCCCATATTAGGTTTCACCCTAATCCGGCAAAATCTCGTCACCCTATCTCTAGACGCGCGATCAACTCCGCTTAATTATGCTAGATCTACTCTTAGACAGGACTTTTGCTCCTCCACCTAAGCACATCAAACTTGAATCAATACCCCGGAAATATTAACACAAGAATTAATAACACATAATTAAGAACAAATCAAGTGTTTATCATATAGTTCAGCAAACGATAACAAGATTCATCTAAGTTTCATCCCCCTTAGGTATCTGAAGGGTTTAGTTCATAATAATAAAAGAAAACATCTCAGAAGAAAAGATAAAACAAAACATAAGAAATCCCTAAAGCCCCTGAAGGAATTGAAGGAGAGATCCGCCGTCTTAAGTAGAATTCTGGCTTCTTGAGATGGATCAAGTGGCTATCTTCGAGTGTTTCCCACAAATCTGACCTTTTTGGCTCGGCTCCTTGGCCTAGCTCACCGCCCTCTTATAGGTTATACTTAGGGTGTTTATATAGGCTTTTGAAATAGGTTTCTTTGCCCCTAAGTATCCTTTTCCGAGTGAAATTGCTCTTCTCCACGATAGGGACACAGCCATGGCACACTCCTGTGTGAATCGTTTTTAAGCCATGTTCAGACTTTTAATAAGGTGACACGCCCGTGTAAATCGTGATCAGGCCGTGTTCTAGTCTATCAAGGAGACGCGGCCGTGTTGGCTCAAGTCCAGGCCGTGTCAATTTTCACTTTGGCCCAATTTGGTCCGTTTTGAGCCCGTTTCTCATTCTTTCCATCCTCTGGTGCTTTCCTGAGTATAAAACATGAAAAGAAAGGATTAAGAGCACCTTTTTACATAAATCAAGGGATAAATCATCCAAAAGTATACTAAATTTGGGATTAAAATATGTTGCTTTTACGGTTTATCAATACACGCGGATGTGGTTCAAGAGGCTGTAATAATATTTTGAAATCAAAGTGCGCAGCGGGAGCGTCGTGGTGAAGACTGTGTGGTGTGAATATTCTGACAGTTGGAAATTTTGAGGACGAAATTTCTTTAAGGAGGGGTGAATTGTAATGTCCCGAATTTGGGCCTAGAAGAAAATAGGTCTTGAGCGTAGGAACACATAAAAGTTTATGGGTGCAAGAAAATGACACAATTGATTGTTTGCTTTCATGGTTAAGTTATTTAGGAGTGTTTGGGAGTGTCTGAGAAGTCCTGGGTTCAAGCCCTAGCTTTTGCAAAATTTTGTTTTTCTCTTAAGTGAACCTTGGTGTTAGCATGTAGGCTTTAAAAGAAATTATGGAGGAATTATGACACAAGCTGAGCTTGTAGTCCAGTGGCAGTCGCGTGTTTAAGACTGCAAGAGAGCCCAAGTTTGAGTCTCATGATGCGCAAAGGAGTATTTATTTTACATTCTCGCTGTATGAGTAGTAGAGTTTGACTAAAACTCTGCAAGGTGAAGTTTGAATAACTCTTATATGGAGAAAATCAGGGAGGAGATAAAGGAGGATTTTTAGGAGGAATTTGTGGAGAAAATCAAGGAATATTGGTTTGGGGAAAAGAGTTGTGCCGTATGGGGAGTGTGGGAACTGAAGAAAATGTTTTGGGGTTTTGTGTTCTCTCCATTTCGGTTTTCCATCATACTTTGTTTCCTTTTGTTACTATACCGACTACTGTTAGGGGTTTTGGCCTTCGGTTTTACTTGTTCCTCCAATACCCCATTTAGCGATTTGTTTTCCTCTCTTTTCTGCTCTCTCCGTTTACTCAATTTTCTTCTTTTTCCATAATACTTTTTTAGGCCGAATACTGTTGTCTGGTGAGAATGGAATTCCTTTCCTTGCTAATATTTGTGGTGGCCAATTCTCTGCTTTCCTTTTCCTCTCCATTTCCTTTTCTCTTATATTTTCTTCCCTCATCCAAACTATCTAGCCATTCTCTGAACGCTGATCCTTCATTCTTCCATATTGGATACTTGGTCGAATTCCATATCCCTAAACTTGGGCCGAATGTCTCCCTTATTTTTTTCCTATTGGTGTTCTGATTTCGGTTTTGCAAGGGTGGTAACAAACCGGTAGGTACTCATATTTTCACATTTCTATTTCCCTAATCTTTCTTTATGTCTACAATTCTGTTCTCTTTTATTTTTTTCTGAAAAGCCGAATGTGACTTCTTTTTATGTTCGTTGATTGCGGTTCTATCCCTTCCTCGCGATTGGAGGTTTATTGGGTTCTAGGTATTCTCGAGAAGTGAAGGAGTGCAAGTGTTACTCAGGGAATCAAAACCCTTTTCTTCTATTACTCAATTAAGGTAAATACGTTACCTTATTTTCCTCTGGGTTTAGGCCGAATATGTTCTATTATTTTTTAAGTTGATATTGGTGGTTTTAGGCCACACATGATCGATCTTGGTTAATAAGATCCGTGTATTATAATATAGAAAATCAACAAGGGCGTGTGATCGTTTCTGAACAGCAGTCTTAGAGGACTAAAGTCACCCTCGTTGAAACAAGGTTTGGTGCTCGTGGATCTTAGCACGGTTTCACAAAACAGGTGTGTAACCGTACCCTGCAAACGGTAATAGGCGTGAAAGTCAGTAAATTGTGTACACACACACTGATTAGACTGTAGAAAGGCAAAAGCCAAAAAGTCGAAAGGTTAGGCGCTGAGCGTGCGATCGCTTGTATGGTAAACTGAGCCCACGAAACGTGGGCGTACGACGGAAAAGGCCGCCATGAGCGATTTCATGGGCTTAGGCCATAATGGGCTTTGGGCCCATTTACACTGTCTGTACTGTTATGGTCGCTCGAGTCGTGCAAGACGATATGGGCTTACTGATGGGCCTAAGTTTACTTAGTCCCAAACAAATAAAATGATCGTAATGCCCTTATAGGGTAAAATGACCGTAGTGCCCCCATAGGATAAAATGACCGCAATGCCCCTGTAGGGTAAAATGACCGTAATGCCCCTGTAGGGTAAAATGATTGTAATGCCCCTGTAGGGTTAAATGACCGTAATATCCTTGTAGGGTAAAATGACTATTTTGCCCCTCGAGGTGAACGACTGATTTGTCTGTGATTTAAATGACTGATATGTCTATGATTTAAATTAGGGTGAGTATTCGATCAAGTCGAGTCGAATCGAGTAAAAAAATTTCGAGTTAGTCGAGTTAACAAATCCTATTTTAGCAACCTAACTCAATTTGAATTTTTTCGATTCGAATCGAATCGAGTCAAAAAATTTCGAGTCAAATCGAGTCGAGTTAACGAATCCTATTATTTATACTTAATGCTGCGATTAGATGGACCGATTATTTAACTAGTAGACGAAGTACAAGATTATTTAACTACATGAACAATATAATGATTCTGCCTCTTAACTTAATGGGTAAACAATTATCAAAACGACGTAGTTTTGCCTTTTAACTTAATTATTTTGAATTTTAACTTTTAAAAAAGTAAACATTTATCAAAACGACGTAGTTTTGTCTTTTCTTATTCAAATTTTCGGATAACTCAAATTGTGTAATTCATATTCGAGTTAAACCGAAAAAACTTAATTTTTTATTCGAGTTGATCCGAATAACTTGATTAACTCAAATAACTCGAACTATTTAATTGAAAATTTGAAATTTTTATCGAGTTTTTTGAATCGAATCGGATTTTGCTCACCCCTAATTTAAATGACTGATTTGTCTGTGATGTAAATGACTGATTTGTCTGTGATTTAAATGATTGATTTGTCTGTGATGTAAATGAATGATTTGTCTGTGATTTAAATGACTGATTCTGAGCATGGCATTTTGCATACACGACATACTGCATGGGGTTGGGATTCTAATATGGAGGAAGTACTGTTACTGGTGGCTCTGCCACATTCACTGTTACTGGTGGTGTTGCCAAATATACGGTTACTGGCAGCTCTGCTGCGTTATTATTACTGGCAGCTATGCTGCGATATTGGTGTGCTGGCTGGGTGGGTTGATTTTAAACCCACATGGTGTGTTGGTTGGTACGGGTGGTGTGTTGGCTTGATTGGGGTGGGTTGCATATTTTCACCGTGCTGATACTGTATTGGGCTTAAGCCAACACTTTTACTGAAATGGGCTATGGCCGACTTCGCATCTTTATTCATGAATAGGGCCAAGGCCCGCATCATTATTGCATATATTGTTCCGATCGATCGATAGGGGACTACACACTGAGTTTTCGTAAACTCACCCTTTCACTGAGTTTTCGTAAACTCACCCTTTCTTTTGACTGTGCAGGTATTCCCCAGCCTAATTGGGCTATTGATTCTGTAATAAGGCCTCTTAAACCTAAGTTATGTTATTTTGGCTTTATTTATTTGATACTTAACTGGTAGTGATAGAACGCTGGTTTTCAAAAAGATTAACTGTTTTCCAAACACCGCGTTTTCGCAACATTTTTGGATGTTGCTTCCGCAACAAACAATGTTTTTAAAGTGAAGACGTTTTAAATGGTTAGTAAATGGTTAAGATGATTTGAGTTTTAACAAAGAAATTTCAACTCAGAAACGAATTTCTACCAACAAGTCTAATTTTCGAAAGACACATCAACGTGACACGCCAGATTTGGCCATAACGTCTAGGCCGGGTTTGGGGTGTTACATTTAGTGGTATCAAGGCCAAGTTGTAAAACTCGGCTGTGGAATGGGTTTTCAAATTTTTGGATTTCAAAAGGTTGTTTTTGAATATGTGAAGTGTTTTGAGATACTTCTTCTGAAAAGTGTGGCACACCGAGTCTCCAACGCCGAATCCGTAGGTTTTCTGAATACTTTTGTATGTTTAGAAATTGAAATGCGATAAGTTAGTAAATACTGTGACTAATTTAGAAATTAGACTATACCACTCTAGATAGAGCAAACTGAAGCCAAAGGGGACTGAAACTGTAGTGAAACTTCGATTTGCATAAAACTATTAGTTTTGATAAAACGCAAATAGACAACGGGCACAAGAGATACACGCGGACGTGGTTCAAGAGGCTGTTATAATGTTTTGAAATCAGAGTGCGCAGCGGGAGCGTCATGGTGAAGTTAGTGTGGTGTGACTATTCTGACAGTTTGAAATTTCGGGGACGAAATTTCTTTAAGGAGGGGTAAATTGTAGCGCCCCCAAATTTGGGCCTAGAAAGAAATAGGTCTTAAGCGTGGGAACACATAAAAGTTTACGGGTGCAAGAAAATGACACAATTCATTGGTTGCTTTGATGGTTAAGTGAATTAAGAGTGTTTGGGAGTGTCTGAGAAGTCCTGGGTTCAAGCCCTGGCTTTTGTAAAACTTTGGTTTTCTCTTGAGTGAACCTTGGTGTTAGCATGTCGGCTTTAAAAGAAATTATGGCAGAATTATGACACAAGTTGAGCTTGTAGTCCAGTGGCAGTCGCGTGTTTAAGACTGCAAGGGAGCTCAAGTTCGAGTCTCATGATGCGTAAAGGAGTATTAATTTTACATTTTTGTTATATGAGTAGTAGAGTTTGACTGAAACTCTACAAGGTGGAGTTTGAATAAGTCTTATATGGAGAAAATTAAGAGGAGATAAATGAAGATTTTTAGGAGGAAATTGTGGAGAAAATCAAGAAATATTGGTTTGGGGAAAAGAGTTGTGCCGTATGGGGAGTGTGGAAACTAAAGAAAACGTTTTGGGATTTGGTGTTCTCTTCATTTCGGTTTTCCATCATACTTTGTTGCCTTTTGTTACTATACCGACTACTATTAGGGGTTTTGGCCTTCGATTTTACTTGTTCCTCAAATACCCCGTTTAGCGATTTGTTTTCCTCTCTTTTCTGCTCTCTCCGTTTACTCAATTTTCTTCTCTTTCCATAATACTTTTTTAGGCCGAATACTCTTGTCTAGTGAGAATGGAATTCCTTTCCTTGCTAATATTTGTTGTGGTCGATTCTCTGCTTTCCTTTTCCTCTCCATTTCCTTTTCTCTCATCTATTTTTCCCTCTTCCAAACTATCTAGCCATTCTCTGAACACTGATCCTTCGTTCTTCCATATTGGATACTTGGTCGAATTCCATATCCCTCAACTTGGGCCGATTGTCTCCCTTATTTTTTTCCTATTGGTGTTGTGATTTCGGTTCTGCAAGGGTGGTAACAAATCGGTAGGTTCTCATATTTTCCCTTCTCTATTTCCCTAATCTTTTTTTTTTGTCTACAATTCTGTTCTCTTTTATTTTTTTCTGAAAAGCCGAATGTGACTTCTTTTTATGTTCGTTGATTGCGGTTCTGTCCCTTCCTCGCGATTGGAGGTTCATTGGGTTCTAGGTATTCTCGAGAAGTGAAGGAGTGCAAGTGTTACTCAGGCAATCAAAACCCTTTTCTTCTATTACTCAATTAAGGTAAATACGTTACCTTATTTTCCTTTGGGTTTAGGCCGAATATGTTCTATTATTTCTTAAGCCGATATTTGTGGTTTTAGGCCATACATATGACCGATCTTGGTTAATAAGATCTGTAACACCCCAAACCCGGTCAACACACCACGATCGAATCTGGTATGTTACGGAGTGAAAACATTTTTGAAATCATAAGTTTGTCGGAAAATTTTTAAAGAAGACTGTTTTATTGCTTTAGGGTTTAGAGAACTCAGTAATGAGGTTGTGGTTGTTTTAGTAGATGTTGAAATATTTGGAAAACTCGCGAGTGAAAACCCATTTGTTACTGCCGATTTTAGGAAACATTGGTTACTTATTAAAACTGAATGCGATGAGTACAATCAAGTTTAAAACCATTTTCCTTTAAGGTGATTTGAAAATTTGAGTTATAAAAACATCCAAGTTACCTTATTATTGTGTGAACTTTGTTACCCGATGGTAACGTTTGAAAACCAGAAGAGATATAGTTTTGAAGATATTGCTTTACTGGGTTAATTTAACAAGTCCATAAACCCAAAGCATATGCATGATGTAACCAAAATAAAAGCAAATAATAAAAACCCAAAATAATACTTAGCGGCCTTATTACAAAACCCAAAACCAAATTTAAAGAAATTTAATTAAACGAAATAGCGAGTTAGAGTCAAAACCAAACTAAGATGCATGGCCACCTCGAGTCCTCCCGGCTCCATATCGCGATCTATGCCTCATCTGCAAAATGTAAGGGAAGGGTGAGTCACCAAGACTCGAGTGTATAAATCCCCAACCCGATAATTCAACCACTTACACAGATCATTAGCAAAACATGCAAATCATGCAACCCATAACCTAACCATCCAATCTCCTTTAACTACCCCGTGTGGTCAAAACCCATTGGTGACCGAAGTCACAAATACATATATATCAATGATGGGGCCAACCCATCGTGTGGTCAAAACCACCGATGAAAATCCCGTAATATCATGTGGGGCCAACCCTTTGTGGTACCAAACCCACCGGGACGAGTCACAATAATCCATGTGTGGTCAAAACCACTTTGGTGACCGTAGTCACAAATATCAATCGTGTGGTCAAAACCCTTTGGTGGTCAAAACTACGGGACTTAGTCACAAATCATATCAATAGTGTGGTCAAAACCACTGGTGACCGTAGTCACAAATCAACTGATGGGGCCAACCCATATTGTGGTCAAAACCACTGGTGACAGTCCAAATAAATCATCCCCCTCCTCTCATCAACCCATCATCATGTTCATCACATACGTGTCATAATATCGAATGGTCATGCAAAACATAGGTTACATAGCATTTAGCAGAACATAATGACATAGATATATATATCGTAAATCACATAATAGGGGACTTACTCGGAATCCAAGCTTATGCCGCAAGGCAAAGTCACTAATACCAAGGGTTATACAGTAACATAATAAGCATCATTAAACTAATAAAGTGTGTAAGCGTTTACACACCTGACTAATCGCGGATCTAAATAAAATCTCGAAACTACTCAAATCTAGTGAAATCCCGAAGCGTTGTTTCCCTTTCCTACAATCGGCCAACACCTTGTTAGTAACTAAAAAGCCTATTTAAGTGAAACAGTAAATCTGAAGGATATATCGCATGAACCCAACTCCTTACCTTAGTGTCGATTTGGTTTCCAACCAAATCCGAAACTACACAATGAACCCCCTTGCAATCGACCACACCACGATGCACATAAGCGATTAGCCTTCGGCTTTTGAGCGAATGGGAAAGCAGATCTCGGAATCGTTAAAACCCTTACCTAAATCGGCCACCAAATCCCGAAGGTCCACCGAATCAATTTGTACTCCTCCCTTAATGATTGATTCGGCCTCTCAACACCAAAGTTTGGCACACCCTAGTGTTATTTAGGGATCTCGGCTACTACACAGAACAAGAGTAAGTTAAGATCTCGATTACCAACGATTGAAGGAGTGCCAAAGGAAAGGCAAAAGAGATTCGACAGCCCCCAAATCAATCAAGAAGAAAAGAATGAGAAATCACTTACCACGAGATTCGGCTAACCCAAGCAAAAGAACTAGCAAAAGATTCGGCACTACAGAGAGATTAACACACGTGAGAAAAGAAGAGAATGAGGCTAAGAATATTCGGCCAAGAAGAAAACAACAAGGTTTCGGCTTTTGAATGATGGAAAGATGAAGAAGAATAACGCAATGGAGAAGAAGAGATTCGGCACAAGGGGTTTTAAGAGAGAAATGAAGAGATGCCAAATGGGGGTGAGGTTGTTAGTTTCGGCCTTGAGCAAAAAGAAGAAGAAGAAGAAGAAGAAGTGAGCAAGAAATGGTTTCAGCAAAGAGGGAGTTTCGGCTCTTCAAGGGGTTGCTAAAATGAATCGGCCAAGTGCCCAAATTGCCAAAAGAGAGAAGAGAAGAGAATGCACTTTGGTGTTTCGGTTATGACACTACATGAAATGAAAAGGACCCCTCAGCTAGTCGAAAATGCACCCTCCTATGGCTACTAAGAACATTCGGCAACCCCCCTTCTCAAGCACCAAACCGATTGTTTCCCCAAACTCACACCACATCCCAAAAAAATTCGGCTAAGCTCAACCCACTCCTACTCAAACACTTGCCGTCCCTTTCATCTCTCCTTGAATTCCTCCCATCCACTCATTCAAATTGGTTTGAATGAGTCAAACTCCACATTTTCCTCGTCTCCATCCAATTCAAAACTGATGATTCTATCCCCATCCAATCCTGAGAGTCCCACCTGAGCACACCTCTCCCTGTCTGTGGTGTCAAAAATAAATAGCAGCAAGGGGATTTCTGCAACTCGAACCAAGGTCCTCCCAGCTCCCTGTGGCGTCACCTCCCTTGTACCTGTGTAGCGCCTCCCTTGCCACTCTACTAAGGAAATTCTTGTGTCTTAAACCTCCAATAAATTCTTTTAACCCCTAATTCCCCTAGCTCCCTTTCCTTAAGTGCTAAAAACAAAATTTTGGCCATGACCCAGGTCTAACCCGAGGTCATGCCTAGACCCCAAAACCTATCAAACAAACACAGCAGACATAACATCACCTGCAACCCCATGCAAAATGCCGAGACCCCGATTTAAGGATGTTACATTTCTACCCACCTTAAAATAATTTCGTCCTCGAAATTACCTGGTCAGAAGAGTTGAGGGTATTGCTGCCGCATCACATCCTCTGGTTCCCACGTGGCCTCCTCCGTACCATGGTTTCGCCATAATACTTTCACCAAAGGCACTGACTTCCGTCGTAGAACCTTGACATCCCGATCCAAAATTCGTACCGGTTCCTCCTCGAAAGACAAATCAGGTTTCACCTCTATCTCCTCAACTGGTACAACATGTGACGGATCTGATCGATAGCGCCTAAGCATTGAGACGTGAAAAACATCGTGAATCTG
The DNA here is from genome assembly GCA_025698515.1 of Gossypium sturtianum. NCBI lineage: Eukaryota > Viridiplantae > Streptophyta > Magnoliopsida > Malvales > Malvaceae > Gossypium > Gossypium sturtianum. Next base: position 76,438,940 of record CM046947.1, read on the forward strand.
ACTCAATTCTACTGGCAACTCAAGCTGATAAGCTACTGGTCCCACTCGCTTCAACACTGTATATGGCCCGATAAACCTAGGGCTTAGCTTGCCCTTCCGACCAAATCTCAAAACTTTCTTCCAGGGCGAAACCTTAAGAAAGACCTTATCACCCACTGCATACTCAATATCCCTGCGCTTAAGATCAGCGTAAGATTTTTGCCTGTCCGACGCTTCCTTAAGACGAGCCGAATTACCTTTACCTTATCTTACATTTACGCCACTAACTCGGGGCCCAACATCCGCTGTTCACCCAGATTCGTCCAACACGTAGGAGTACGACATTTCCGCCATAGAGAGTGCCTCATATGGTGCCATCTGAATACTCACTTGATAACTATTGTTATAAGCGAACTCTGCTAAAGGTAGGTACTCCTCCCAACTACCACTGAAATCCAGAACACAGCCCCTTAACATATCTTCCAGAATCTGGATTACCCTCTCGCATCATCCATCGATTGCGGGTGAAAAGCCGTCTTTGAAATCCAATCACGGTACCCAAAGCTTGATGCAAAACTTTCCAAAACCTCGACGTGAACCTGGGATCCCTATCCGAGATAATGGACACTGGCACCCCATGCAACCGCACTATCTCTGCCACATACAACTTGGCTAATTTCTGAAGCGAATAATCAACCCTCACCGGTATGAAATGAGCCGACTTAGTCAAACGATCCACTATAACCCAGACTGAGTCCTTCTTGCTAGGCGTAAGGGGAAGCCCAGCGACGAAACCCATCGTACTCTCTCCCACTTCCCTTTGTGGGATCTTTATGCACGCAATGGCCACGATGGCAACCGATGCTCGGCTTTAACTTGGCGGCATGTCAAACTCTTGCCCAAAAACTCGTTACCTCCCATTTAAGACACGCCACAGGCTATTCCCTCAAATCACGATACATCTTACTGCCTCCAGGATGCATAGCGTATGGGCTACTATGAGCTTCCTGAAGAATTCGCTGTCTCAACTCGGTGGCCTTAGGCATACATACCTTCCCTTGAAAACACAGTACTCCACCACTATCCAAGTTGTAACCCTCAGATTCACCATTTTGCACTTGCAACCTTCGAGCACTCAACACCTCATCTGTCAGCTGCCCCTCCTTAACCTGATCAATCCAAGATGGCTTAACCTGCAATTCCGCCAAAAGACTCCCATCATCATAAAGGCTAAGGTGAGCAAACATCGCTCGCAAGTCTACTACCACCTTACGGCTCAACGCATTAGCTACTATGTTAGCCTTACCCGGATGGTACTCAATCGAACAGTCGTAATCTTTCAACAATTCAATCCACCTTCGCTGCCTCAAATTTAAATCCTTCTGAGTCAAGAGATACTTCGGACTCTTATGATCTGTATACACTATCGACTTTTCCCCATACAAGTAATGCCTCCAAATCTTCAAGGCAAACACCACTGCAGCCAACTCCAAGTCATGCGTCGGGTAGTTACCTTCATGAGGCCTCAATTGTCGAGATGTATACGCTACCACTTTTCCATCTTGCATCAGGACACACCATAAACCAGTATGTGATGCATCACAATAGACAGTGAATTCCTTTCCTGCCTCAGGCTGGATCAGAACCGGAGCTTCAGTCAGGATCTTCTTCAACTTGTCAAAACTCTCTTGCTGTTTCTCACTCCACACGAACGGAACCCCTTTTCTCAACAACTTAGTCAACGGTGCTGCAATCAAGGAAAACCCTTCTACAAACCTCCTGTAATATCCTGCTAAGCCCAGAAAACTCCGAATCTCTACAACCAACTTGGGTGGTTTCTAATCCAATACCGCCTCAATCTTACGAGGATCCACCATAATTCCCTCAGCTGATACCACATGACCCAAGAAAGTTACCTCCTTAAGCCAAAACTCGCACTTACTAAACTTGGCGTATAATTGCTTTTCCCTCAGAACCTGCAGAACTACCCGAAGATGCGCGTCATGATCCTCCTCAAATTTTGAGTACACCAAAATGTTTTCTATAAACACTACGATGAATCGATCCAAATACAGCTAAAACACCCGATTTATCATGTCCATGAATACTGCCGGCGCATTGGTCAAACCAAAAGGCATTACCAGAAACTCGTAGTGCCCATACCGAGTACGAAATGCTGTTTTATGGATATCAGTTTCCTTCACTTTGAGCTGATGATACCCAGAGCTAAGGTCAATCTTAGAGAAAACCGATGCACCCTTGAGTTGATCAAACAAGTCGTCAATCACGGGCAACGGATACTTGTTTTTATAGTTAACTTGTTGGTGGCGGTAGTCTATACACATCCGCATCGTACCATCCTTTTTCTTGACAAAAAGCACTGGAGCTCCCCAAGGCGATACACTCGGTCGGATAAAACCTCTGTCCAACAACTCCTGAATCTGAGCCTTTAATTCCACTAATTCTTTCGGCGCCATCCTATATGGAGCAATAGATACTGGCACAGTTCCGGGTAGCAAGTCTATACCAAACTCAACCTCGCGATCAGGAGGTATACCCGGGAGTTCCTCTGGAAAAACATCGACAAATTCCCCCACAGTTCGGACATTCTTCACAGCTGCATCCTTAGCTTCCAAAGCACAAACGTGCACCAAAAATGATTCACACCCCTTTCTAACCATTTTCTCAGCCTTCAGTGCAGAGACAACATTAGATAAGTAATCTCTCTTATTACCTATCATCACCACCTCAACACCTTCCATGGTCTTTAACACCATGCGCTTAGCTGCGCAATCCAAACTAGCCTGATACTTTACTAACCAATCCATCCCGAGAATCAGATCGAACTCCCCAAACGGCAGTTCCATAAAATCAGCCAAAAATACGACCCTTGAAGTTCTAGGGTACATCCTATCTGATTTACTTACTTCTACAGAGTGACCTAGAGGGCTTATCACCGTCATGCTCCTAGAAGTAATCTCAGAGTCTAAGTTCATGGTTTCCACTATGCACATACGAGTGCGTCGAACCAACATCAATTAAAGCATTATAAGGTACTCCAAAAATTAAGAACGTACCGGTTATGACGTCCGGTGCGTCGCTCTCCTCTCGATGCCTCGCTGCGTAAACCAACCCAGGCTGTCTCGCCTCTGTACCACCTGCACCTCTGCCCGGTGCTCCACGACCTCTACCAAAGCCATTACCTCCCCTGCCTGAACCTTGGCCCCTCTGTGGCTGCTGATTATCCCTCCTAAACTGTGCACGATTCTGATCCTCAGACTGCAGCCTAGCTGATCTCTGTGGACAATCCCTAACTCGATGCCCCAACGAGCCACACTCAAAGCATCCCCTATTACCAATCCAACATTCACCCGTGTGAGACTTCCCACACCGAGCACACCGTGGCGGCCACTGAGTATTAGCAGCAGCTGGCCTAGCAACTTGATTCGGCCCACTATATCTAACCCTTTTCTGCTGGTTCCCAGAAAACCCAGATGATCCAGAACTCTTTTTATTCCAACCCCTATCCTGATTCCGCCTTACAGACTGTCTTACCCCTTCAGCAACCTTAGCTTTCTCCACTAGTACGGCAAACTCTCGTTCCTGCTGTGGGACAATTATCATCCGCAACTCATCCCTCAGCCCATCCTCAAATCTGACACAACGCTCATGCTCTGTGCCCACAATACCCCGTGCATACCGACTCAACCGAAGAAATTCTGCCTCATATTCTGCTACAGTTTTATTACCCTGGACCAAGTTCAAGAAAGCTCTACGCTGCGCATCAACATAGCTAGCCCCTATGTACTTCCTCTGATAGGCTGCCCTAAAGAATTCCCAAGTAAGGTCATCTGCCATTGCTCCGTCCCTAACTGTGAGCCACCACTGATATGACTCATCTCGCAGCAAAGATACTATGCCCTTCAGCTTTTCCTCAGCTAAAAAATCCAGGTCATCCATGATACGTTCTGTCACCTCCAACCAATACTCCGCCGTACTAGGTGCCACACCAGACACACCTCTGAATACCTCTGCACCATTAGCCTTGAATCGCTCAGTCACAGATTTTCGAGCTCTCGTTCCTACCCTTGCACTCGCAACCCTCTCCAGCACTCGCAGCACAGCCTGCGACACTGCGTCGTTACCACCCGTCTGATCTTGATATTCTGCTCCCATAGCTGGCGGCGGTGGTACCTCATTTTCCGACCCATGTCCGGACCCTACTGGTTCTGAGACCGTCATCCTACCCCTACCTCATCCACGAGTATTACGCCCACGTCCATGTGCACTCATATCTACTGATATATTCAAGCTGTTTAACAATTTTATGCGTTAGACTTTTATTCCGCTGTCTGTTAAAGCACAGTCTTATGAAAAGTTTTAGTAAAGAATTGTTTCGCGAGTACACATCATCCTATGGTTCATGTCTCTAAAGTAGTTCCTACTACTATTCCATCATGCCATCATCATAATCATATACTCAACAATCAATAGTTCGGGGTACTTACCTGGGCGGATGGGTGCCGGAGACTCGGGGCCATGCTTTCCATCACTACACTTTTCCCATAAAAGCCTTTCACAATCCTTTTTAAAACATTTTTGGGCCTCGGCCCACAAATGAAGCTGTTGAACACGGCTCGATACCAAAATTGTAACACCCCAAACCCGGTCAACACACCACGATCAAATCTGGTATGTTACGGAGCGAAAACATTTTTGAAATCATAAGTTTGTCGGAAAAATTTTAAAGAAGACTCTTTTATTGCTTTAGGGTTTAGAGAACTCAGTAATGAGGTTGTGGTTGTTTTAGTAGATGTTGAAATATTTGGAAAACTCGCGAGTGAAAACCCATTTGTTACTGCCGATTTTAGGAAACATTGGTTACTTATTAAAACTGAATGCGATGAGTACAATCAAGTTTAAAACCATTTGCCTTTAAGGTGATTTGAAAATTTGAGTTATAAAAACATCCAAGTTACCTTATTATTGTGTGAACTTTGTTACCCGATGGTAACGTTTGAAAACCCGAAGAGATATAGTTTTGAAGACATTACTTTTTACCGGTTAATTTAACAAGTCCATAAACCCAGCATATGTATGATGTAACCAAAATAAAAGAAAATAATAAAAACCCAAAATAATACTTAGCGGCCTTATTACAAAACCCAAAACCAAATTTAAAGAAATTTAATTAAACGAAATAGCAGTTAAAGTCAAAACCAAACTAAGATGCATGGCCACCTCGAGTCCTCCCCGGCTCCATATCCGCGATCTATGCCTCATCTGCAAAATGTAAGGGAAGGGGTGAGTCACCAAGACTCAGTGTATAAATCCCCAACCCGATAATTCAACCACTTACACAGATCATTAGCAAAACATGCAAATCATGCAACCCAGAACCTAACCATCAAATCTCCTTTAACTACCCCGTGTGGTCAAAACTACTGGTGGTCAAAACCACTGGTGACCGAAGTCACAAATACATATATATCAATGATGGGGCCAACCCATCGTATGGTCAAAACTACAGATGATAATCCCATAATATCATGTGGGGCCAACCCACTATGGTACCAAACCACTGGGACGAGTCACAATAATCCATGTATGGTCAAAACCACTGGTGACCGTAGTCACAAATATCAATCGTGTGGTCAAAACCACTGGTGGTCAAAACCACTGGGACTTAGTCACAAATCATATCAATAGTGTGGTCAAAACCACTGGTGACCGTAGTCACAAATCAACTGATGGGGCCAACCCATCTTATGGTCAAAACCACTGGTGACAGTCCAAATAAATCATCCCCCTCCTCTCATCAACCCATCATCATGTTCATCACATACGTGTCATAATATCGAATGGTCATGCAAAACATAGGTTACATAGCATTTAGCAGAACATAATGACACAGATATATATATCGTAAATCACATAATAGGGGACTTACCCGGAATCCAAGCTTATGCCGCAAGGCAAAGTCACTAATACCAATGGTTACACAGTAACATAATAAGAATCATTAAACTAATAAAGTGTGTAAGCGTTTACACACACGACTAATCATGAGATCTAAATAAAATCCCAAAACTACTCAAATCTAGTGAAATCCCGAGCGTTGTTTCCCTTTTCTACAATCGGCCAACACCTTGTTAGTAACTAAAAAGCCTATTAATGTAAACAGAAATCCCGAAGGATATATCGCATGAACCCAACTCCTTACCTTAGTGTCGATTTGGTTTCCAACCAAATCCCAAAACTACACAATGAACCCCCTTGCAATCGACCACAACCTGATGCACATAAACGATTAGCCTTCGGCTTTTGAACGAATGGGAAACAGATCTGGAATCGTTAAAACCCTTACCTAAATCGGCCACCAAATCCCGAAGGTCCACCGAATCAATTTGTACTCCTCCCTTAATGATTGATTCGGCCTCTCAACACCAAAGTTCGGCACACCCTAGTGTTATTTAGGGATCTCGGCTACTACACAGAACAAGAGTAAGTTAAGATCTCGATTACCAACGATTGAAGGAGTGCCAAAGGAAAGGCAAAAGAGATTCGACAGCCCCCAAATCAATCAAGAAGAAAAGAAGGAGAAATCACTTACCACGAGATTTGGCTAACCCAAGCAAAAGAACTAGCAAAAGATTCGGCACTACAGAGAGATTAACACACGTGAGAAAAGAAGAAAATAAGGCTAAGAATATTCGGCCAAGAAGAAAACAACAAGGTTTCAGCTTTTGAATAATGGAAAGATGAAGAAGAATAACGCAATGGAGAAGAAGAGATTCAGCACAAGGGGTTTTAAGAGAGAAATGAAGAGATGCCAAATGGGGGTGAGGTTGTTGGTTTCGGCCTTGAGCAAAAAGAAGAAGAAGTGAGCAAGAAATGGTTTCAGCAAAGAGGGAGTTTCGGCTCTTCAAGGGGTTGCTAAAATGAATCGGCCAAGTGCCCAAATTGCCAAAAGAGAGAAGAGAAGAGAATGCACTTTGGTGTTTCGGTTATGACACTACACGAAATGAAAAGGACCCCTCAGCTAGTCGAAAATGCACCCTCCTATGGCTACTAAGAACATTCGGCAACCCCCCATTCTCAAGCACCAAACTGATTGTTTCCCCAAACTCACACCATATCCCAAAAAAATTCGGCTAAGCTCAACCCACTCCTACTCAAACACTTGCCGTCCCTTTCATCTCTCCTTGAATTCCTCCCATCCACTCATTCAAATTGGTTTAAATGAGTCAAACTCCACATTTTCCTCCTCTCCATCCAATTCAAAAGCGATGATTCTATCCCCATCCAATCCGAGAGTCCCACACAGAGCACACCTCTCCCATGCGTGGCGTCAAATATAAAAATAGCGACAAGGGATTTCGCAACTCGAACCAAGGTCCTCCCAGCTCCCTGTGGCGTCACCTCCCTTGTACCTGTGTAGCGCCTCCCTTGCCACTCTACCAAAGAAATTCTTGTGTCTTAAACCTCCAATAAATTCTTTTAACCCCTAATTCCCCTAGCTCCCTTTCCTTAAGTGCTAAAAACAAAATTTTGGCCATGACCCAGGACTAACCCGAGGTCATGCCTAGACCCCAAAACCTATCAAACAAACACAGCAGACATAACATCACATGGTCACTCGAGTCGCGCAAGATGACTGTGGGCTTACTGATGGGCCTAAGTGTACTTAGACCCAAATTGATAAAATGACCATAATGCCCCTGTAGGGTAAAATAACCGTAATGCCCCTGTAGGGTAAAATGACCGTAATGCCCTTGTAGGGTAAAATGACCATAATACCCCCAAAGGGTAAAATGACTATTTTGCCTCTCGAGGTAAATGACTGATTTGTCTGTGATTTAAATTACTAATCTGTCTGTGATTTAAATGACTGATTTGTCTGTGATGTAAATGATTGATTTGTCTGTGATTTAAATGACTGATTTGTCTGTGATGTAAATGACTGATTTGTCTATGATTTAAATGACTGATTCTGAGCATGGCATTCTGCATACACGAATACATCATAAGATTGAGATTCTGATATGGAGGAAGTACTGTTACTGGTGGCTCTGCCACATTCACTGTTACTGGTGGTGCTGCCACATATACGATTATTAGCAGCTCTGCTGCGTTATTGTCTTGCTTGTTTGTCTTTGCAATATTGGTGTCTTTGGTTTGGGTGGGTCGATTTTATCCCCACATGGTGTGTTGGTCGGTACGGGTGGTGTGTTGGCTGGATTGGGGTGGGTTGCATATTTGCACCGTATTGATACTATATTGGGCTTAGGCCCACACTGTTATTGAAATGAGCTATGGCCCACACTACACTGTTACTGAATAGGGCCAAGGCCCAGACTGTTACTGCATATATTGTTATGACTGACTGATAGGGGATTACACACTTAGTTTTCGTAAACTCACCCTTTCTTTTGACTGTGCAGGTAATCCCCAGCCTTAGACGATTTGGAGCTGCGAGAGACTCGGAGGTGGCCACACGATCGCTGATGTTCTGCTTTAGACTTATTTATTTAAATTTCTTATTGAGCTATTGATTCTTCAATAAGGCCTCTTAAACCTAAGTTATGTTATTTTGGCTTTATTTATTTGATACTTAACTGATAGTGATAGATCGCTAGTTTTTAAAAAGATTAACTATTTTCAAAACACCGCGTTTTCGAAACATTTTTGGATATTGCTTCCACAACAAACAATGTTTTTAAAGTAAAGACATTGTAAATGGTTAGTAAATGGTTAAGATAATTTGAGTTTTAACAAAGAGATTTCAACTCAGAAACGAATTTCTACCAACAAGTCCAATTTTTGAAAGACACATCGACGAGACACGCCAGATTCGGTCGTAACGTCTAGGCCGGGTTTGGGGTGTTACATTTTGTCTTTGGATTTTTAATCAATTTGAGTAATTTGGACTAAATTGTGATAATAATATTTTGAGGGACTAAAATGTGAAATAAATGAAATATATAGGCTTATATGAAGCATATGAAAATTCGGCTAAGCATGGGTACAAAGAAATTATGTGTATTTTGTGATTTTGAGAAATAAGGACTTAAATGTCAAAATGTAAAAATATGAGGGCTAAGTTGTAAAATGACCTAAATGTGTGTTTTTGGATTGAATTGAATGATTTGGTGAATAAATGGGTTAAATTTTAATATGTATAGATCAAGAACCAAAGAAAACAGATTTAGACCGAGGAAAGTCGAAAGTGATCGAGTAATCGAAACCGTCCGTTTATATCCTTAGGAGGTAAGTCTATATACAAATAAATGTATTTAGGTTGATTTATTCATGTCCATATGATACTGAATTGTGATCAATGGCTTTGGAATATATACATGTGAAAATCGAGAAAAGTATCGACAATGTGACAATGTCCGAAAAGTCCCATACGAACCTTAGGAATAGATAGGATTCATAGGTCATGACATAGAGTTCCGGTGGGTGATATCGTGTAAGACCATGTCTGGGACATTGGCATAGATTTGAGAATTACGTGTAAGACCATGTCTGGGACATTGGCATCGTAATTGATTCGTGTAAAACCTTGCCTGGGACAGTAGCATCGACATTTGATTAAATGTAAGACCACGTCTGGGATGTTGGCATTGTACGAGTATTCTGAGTTATCCGAGTATCCTATTTGATTCTGAATGGTTCAACGGGGAATTCTGAGAAATAAAAGTCTATGTGAAATGTGTAACCGATTCAGGTACGTTTGAAATGTACTCTATGTTTGAGTATGAAAGGTAAGTATATGTGAATCTGCAAAAGTGAGATATGTGCATAGAATTGTCGAGACAAAATGAGATATTTGTAAGAATGTGCTTTTGAAAGCTTACTCTGTGTGTGTTTGTATTGTTTTATAGATTGTTAAAGCTAGGAAGGCTCGGGGATCATCGAGGATCATCACCACACTATCAAACTCTATTTTGGTACCTTTTGAATGTGTACATATTTAAGTATGGCATGTATAGTCTAGTTGAGTTGTATGATATTTTGAGTTGTATATATATAAGCTATGTGGCTTGTAAATGAAACGTGAACATAGTAAATTTTAGTCTATGTTTTGAGATGCAAAGTTGGTATATTATTGATGAAAGGTTGTCAAATTGAATTGGTAAGTTTTTGGATGCATTACACTTAGAAATACTTGTGATGAGAATGAGATAAATGGTACATAAGTTGGCATGTTTTATATGCTCTTGAATGGTTAGAAAAGATGGTCATTTTGGTATGTTTTGGTTGCTTTTGGTGCTTAAAATGATGATTGTTTTTTGCATGTAGGTTTGACCCTAAAATGGGTGGCAAATTGGCCTTGAAAATGACCTATATTTGCCCACACAGTTGAGCACACGGGCATGTGGCTCGACCATGTCATTTGAATTTGTAATTCAAAATAAGTCAGTGTCGACCACGGGCTGGACACACAGGCATGTGACTGGCCGTGTGATGCAAGTCAGTGACGACCACGGGTAAGGCACACGGGCGTGTCCTCGGCTGTGCGGACAAGTCAGTATGTATGCCCTGTTTTGCCACGGCTTAGACACACGGGTGTGTCTGAGGCCGTGTGAGGCACACAGCCAGCCCACACGGGCGTGTGACCTCTGTAACTTTGAAAAATATTTGAATTTCAAAAAATTTCGTATATGTTCGGTTTAGTCCCGACCCCTGTCTAATGGAAATTTAAGGTCTCGTAGACCTCATTAAGGGACTTTATGCTTGTGTTTTGCTATGATATGATGATGATATACTTTATGATGTGAAATGTTTGTAAAGGTTTCTGATTTGTCTGGTAATGCCTCTTAACCCTAGATCGGTAATGGTTACGGGTTAGGGGTGTTACATTTTATTGGTATCAGAGCTACGGTTTAGTCGATTCTAGGACTAACATAGCGTGTGAGTCTAGCTATACATGCCATATATAAGAACCGTGATAGTGTGATGAATCCTGATGTATAAAATTTGTTTTTCGTATAGTAAATGAATCCCGAAAGAGCTGTAGTTGACGACGTTGAAAGTAATGCGCCTGCTCCCTCTCAAGGGACAGCACTATCTGATTCGAGACCGGCTACTAGCGGTTAGGAAGGAGAGGCTAAACAAGCCTTCTTCCAAATGATGAATGAGTGGTTTACTCAATACATTAAAACAAATCCGGCTATTTCACAACCTCCGCCTCTGCCTAATCCTCCTCAGACTTCTGTTGTACCACCAGTTATGAATTTGAATCTGTTGAATAAGCCTTCGGTCGATAAAATCCGTAAATATGGAGCTGAAGAGTTCAGGGCCACTAGTGATGATGATGTTGAGAAAGTGGAGTTTTGGCTCGAGAATACAATCTGAGTGTTTGATGAAATGTCTTGTACTCCTAAAGAATGTGTGAAATGTGTCGTTTCTTTGTTACGAAATACAGCTTATCAGTGGTGGAAGACTTTGACTTCTGTGGTTTCGAAAGAACGAGTTACATGGGATTTCTTTCAGTCTAAATTCCGGAAGAAATATATTAGTCAGAGATTTATAGATAAAAAATGAAAAGAGTTTCTTGAATTGAAACAGGGTCGTATGTCTGTCACGGAATACAAACGAGAATTTGTGAGATTAAGTCAATATGCTCGGGAATGTGTTTCGACTGAAGCGATAATTTGTAAAAGATTTGAAGACAGCCTAAATGAAGATATTCGTTTGCTAGTTGGAATTCTAGAAATAAAAGAATTTGTTGTGCTTGTTGATCGAGCGTGTAAAGCTGAGGCACTCGGGAAAGATAAAAGAAAAGTTGAGTCAGAAGATAGAGATGTGAGAAAGAGATTTCCAAGTAAAACATTTCAGTCTGCATCAAAGAAATTCAAAGATGAGTATAGCCGTTCAAAGGATAATGTGGGACACTCGAACAGAGATCGTGTTAGATCGCATCCGTATTTCAAAGCTCCAGCTACTTCAGTAGCTAGTGTGGGAAATGTCTGATTCGAACGACCTGAATGTAAACATTGTGGTAAAAGACATCCGGGTAACTGTAGATTGAATGATCGAGCCTGTTTCAGATGTGGATCATTAGACCATTTTATTCGAGATTGTCCTGAGTCTTTTGAACAAGAGATTGTATAGAATCCGAAGTTAGATAATGCTTCAGCTAGAGGTAGACCTTCTAGAAACACAAGAAATGTCAGTGGTAGTCAGAGAGCTACAAAGATACGATTCACGAGATCGAAGCTAGAGAACTCGCAGAGCTTATGCCATTCGAGCCCGTGAGGAAGCTTCGTCTCCAGATGTTATTACGGGTACATTTACTCTTTATGATACTTCTGTGATTGCATTGATAGATCCAGGGTCTACTCATTCATATGTATGCATAAACTTAGTATCCAGTAAGACTTTACCTGTAGAGTCTACTGAATTTGTAATTAGAGTATCGAACCCTTTAGGTAAAAGTGTCTTGGTTGACAAAGTGTGCAAGAATTGTCCGTTGACGTTTCGTGATATTTGTTTTCCGGCTGATTTGATGCTATTACCTTTTGATGAGTTTGATATAATTTTGGGTATGGATTGGTTAACATTGCATGATGCTGTTGTGGATTGCAAAAGAAAGACTATCGATTTGAGATATCAGAATGATGAAATAGTTAGGGTTGAATCTAATGATGTGAATAGACTACCGGTTGTGATATCAGTGATGAAAGCCCAGAGTTATGTGAAAAAGGGTTACGAAGCTTATTTTGCCTATGTGATTGATTCGAGAGCGTCTGAAAAGAAAGTTGAACCTATATCAGTAGTTTGTGAGTTTCCTGATGTATTTCTTGAAGAATTACCGGGATTGCCTCCGATACGAGAAGTTGAGTTTGGTATTGATTTAGTACCAGGGACGACTCCTATCTCGATAGCTCTGTATAGAATGGCACCAACAGAATTAAGAGAATTAAAGTCTCAGTTGCAAAATTTGACCAATAGAGGATTTGTATGACTGAGTTTCTCACCTTGCGGTGCTCTTATTCTATTTGTGAAAAAGAAAGATAGTACGATGAGAATGTGCATTGATTACCGTCAGTTAAACAAAGTGACTATTAAGAACAAATATCCTCTGCCCAGAATTGATGATTTGTTTGACCAGCTGAAATGAGCCACCGTGTTTTCAAAGATAGATCTGAGATCGGGATATTATCAGTTGCGAGTAAAAGATTCAGACATTCTGAAAACTACTTTCAGAACGAGGTACGGGCATTATGAGTTTTTAGTTATGCCTTTCGGACTAACAAATGCTCCTGCTATCTTTATGGATTTGATGAACATAATTTTTAGACCGTATTTAGATCGATTTGTTGTTGTGTTTATTGATGATATTTTGATTTATTCGCATGATGAAGTTGAGCATGCTGAACATCTGAGAATTGTGCTATAAACTCTGCGAGATAAGCAATTGTATGCAAAGTTTAGTAAATGTGAATTTTGGTTGCGTGAAGTTGGCTTTTTGGGGCACATTGTGTCAGCATCTGGTATACGAGTTGTTCCGAGCAAGATTTCAGCTATTTTGGAGTGAAAGCCTCTGAAAAATGTGTTTGAAGTTCGTAGTTTTCTGGGACTTGCTGGTTATTATCGGCGGTTCATAAAAGGCTTTTCGATGATTGCAACTCCACTAATGAGATTGCTTCAGAAAGATGTGAAATTTGAGTGGTCTGAAAAGTGCCAGAAAAGTTTCGACCAGTTGAAAACTTTGTTGACTGAAGCTCCAGTGCTAGTACATCCAGAATTGAGTAAAGAGTTTGTAATATATAGTGATGCTTGTTTAAATGGCCTGGGATGTGTTTTGATGCAGGAAGGCGAAGTTATAGATTATGCCTCGAGACAATTAAAGCCGCATGAAAAGAATTATTCGATGCACGATCTTGAGTTAGCTGCGATTGTGTTTGCTTCAAAGATTTGGCGCCACTATCTTTTCGGTGAAAAATGCCATGTGTTTTCGGATCATAAAAGTCTGAAATATTTGATGACTTAGAAAGATTTGAACCTGCAACAAAGAAGGTGGTTAGAACTGTTAAAAGACTACGAACTTATGATAGACTATCATTCAGGTAAAGCAAATGTTGTTGCTGATGCGTTGAGTTAGAAATCATTGTTTGTGCTACGTGCGATGTATGCTCATTTAGACCTGTCTGATGATGGTTCAATTTTGGCCGAATTGAAAGCAAAACTGTTGTTTTTACAGTAAATATGTGATGCTTAGAAAATTGATAATGAAATGTTAACGAAACGAGCTCAGTGTGATTTGAACTCTGATTCTGATTTTTGGGTTGATGTTGATGATTGTTTGAGATTTCGAGATCGGATTTGTGTTCCGAGAAATCCAGAGTTGATTCAGTTAATTTAAAAGAAGCACATAACAGTTGCCTATCTGTTCATCCGGGAAGTACAAAGATGTATAATGATTTGAAGCAACTTTATTGGTGGCCTGGTATGAAGCAGGATATTTTAGAGTTTGTTTCGAAATGTTTAATCTGTTAGCAAGTTAAAGTTGAACATCAGGTTCCATCTGGTTTGTTACAATCGATAATGATTCCCGAGTGGAAATGGGATAGAGTGACGATGGATTTTGTTTTAGGGTTTCCTTTGACTCCGAGAAAGAAAGATACAATTTGGGTCGTAGTTGATAGATTGACGAAATCAGCCCATTTTATTCTAGTACGATCTGATTACTCACTTGATAAATTAGCTGATTTATATATTTCTGATATTGTGAGATTGCACGGGGTGCCACTATCTATTGTGTCTGACAGAGACCCGAGGTTTACTTCACGATTTTGGAAGAAACTACAAGAGGCTTTAGGTACTAAATTGCATTTTAGTACAGCTCTTCACCCACAGACGGATGGTCAATCTGAGCGAATTATTCAGATTCTCGAGGATATGTTGAGATGTTGCATTCTTGAGTTTAATGGTACGTGGGAACAATATTTTCCATTAATTGAGTTTACGCACAATAATAGTTTTCAATCGAGCATTAAATGGAACCTTATGAGGCTTTGTACGGACACAAATGTCGAACACCTCTATATTGGACTGAGCTAAGTGAAAATAAGATACACGGGGTCGACTTGATCAAAGAAACTGAACAGAAAGTGAAAGTGATTTGTGATAGTCTGAAAGCCGCATCAGATCGTCAGATATCGTATGCAGACTTGAAATGAAAAGATATCGAGTTTGAGATCGGTGATAAAGTGTTCTTGAAGGGGTCTCCGTGGAAGAAAATACTTCGTTTTGGTAGAAAAGGAAAATTGAGTCCGAGGTTCATCGGGCCGTATGAAATTATTGAGCGTATTGGGCCTGTTGCATACAGATTGTTGCTACCACCTGAGCTAGAAAAGATTAATAATGTGTTTCACGTATCAATTCTTCGTTGATACAGATCTGATTCCTTGCATGTAATTTCTCCGTCTGAAATAGAAATTCAATCTGATATGACTTATGAAGAAGAACCAATCCGTATCTTGGCTCACGAGGTTAAAGAATTGCGGAATAAGAAAATTCTGTTAGTAAAAGTAATGTGGCATCGACATGGTGTTGAAGAAGCTACGTGGGAACCCGAAGATGCTATGAGACAACAATATCTGAATCTATTCAACGGTAAGACTTTCCGGGATGAAAATCCCTAAGGGGGGAGAATTGTAACAGTTCGGTTTAGAGCCTAGTCGGAATAGTGGTTTCGAGATCCCAAATCTGAGTAAAAAAATATTTTAATATTTTTTATGTGCTTGTAATATATGACTAAGCATGTGTGAAAGTTTCGTGATTTAATTTATCCGTTTGAGTGCTTAATTTGATATAAGGATCTAATCGCCTAAAATGCAAAATTAACATGCCATGTGTTAAAAGTACCTATGTGCTATGTCTTTATTAATATGAAGTCCTTATGATGTTATTATGCCATTATTAAGTTAGTGGACAATTATGTCCATAGTTTAAATTTTTTTTCCATTAATATTTCATTAAGGGTAAAAGTGGAAATAGACAATTATTATGAAATATAATAAAACAAATATGAAAATGGTTAGAATGTGCTCATCTTTGGTGCCGAAAATACAATGAAAGAGAAAGGAAAAAGAAAGTTAGGTTTCAGCATTTACAAGTCTTGATTAAGGTATGTTAGTTGTTCGGTTTTTGATAATTTCTACGTTTTTAAGATCGTTGCTTAGTATATTATCAAGCCCATGCCTTAATTTTGGAATTTGATGATGATTTTAAAATATGCTATTGATGAATGCTTGAGTTTTGTGATAGTTGATGATGAAATATGAAATATATGTGTTAGATTAACATGTTTTGTCTTTGGATTTTTGATGAATTTGAGTAATCTAGACTAAATTGTGATAATAATATTTTGAGGGACTAAAATGTGAAATAAATGAAATATATAGGCTTATATGAAGCATATGAAAATTCGGCTAAGCATGGGTACAAAGAACTTATGTGTATTTTGTGATTTTGAGAAATAAGGACTTAAATGTCAAAAATGTGAAAATGTGAGGGCTAAATTGTAAAATGCCCTAAATGTGTGTTTTTGGATTGAATTGAATGATTTGGTGAATAAATGGGTTAAATTTTAATATGTATAGATCAAGAACCAAAGAAAACGGATTTAGACCGAGGAAAGTCGAAAGTGATCGAGTAATTGAAACCGTCCTTTTATATCCGTACGAGGTAAGTCTATATACAAATAAATGTATTTAGGTTGATTTATTCATGTTCATATAATATTGAATTGTGATCAATGGCTTTGGAAGATATACATGTGAAAATCGATAAAATTATCGACAATGTGACAATGTCTGAAAAGTCCCGTACGAACATTAGGAATAGATATGATTCATATGTCATGACATAGGGTTCCGATGGGTGATATCGTGTAAGACCACGTCTGGGACGTTGGCATCGATTTGAGAATTATGTGTAAGACCATGTCTAGGACATTAGCATCATACTTGATTCGTGTAAGACCCTGTCTGGGACAGTGGCATCGACATTTGATTACATGTAAGACCACGTCTGGGACGTTGGCATTGTACGAGTATTCTGAGTTATCCGAGTATCCTATTTGATTTCGAATGGTTCAACGGGCAATTCCGAGAAATAAAAGACTATGTGAAATGTGTAACCGATTCAGGTACGTTTGAAATGTACTCTATGTTTGAGTATGAAAGGTAAGTATATGTGAATTTGCAAAAGTGAGATATGTGCATAGAATTGTCGAGACAAAATGAGATATTTGTATGAATGTGCTATAATCTAATGAGATACATGTAGATGTGAATTGTTGTTAAACAAATGGTTAGATACCTTTGAGCTAAAGAAGAAATGTGAATATGCTATTGAGATATGCTAAAGCTCTTGTAATTGAAATGGTTATAAATTCTATATATATTAAGTTTATTTGTATATGGCTTACTAAGCTTTTGAAAGCTTATTCTGTGTGTGTTTATATTGTTTTATGGATCGTTAAAGCTACGGAAAGCTCGGGGATCGTCGAGGATCATCACCACACTATCAAACTCTATTTTGGTACCTTTTGAATGTGTACATATTTAAGTATGGCATGTATAGTCTAGTTGAGTTGGATGATTTTTTGAGTTGTATATATATAAGCTATGTGATATGGCTTGTAAATGAAACGTGAATATAGTAAATTTTAGTCTATGTTTTGAGATGCAAAGTTGGTATATTATTGATGAAAGGTTGTCAAATTGAATTGGTAAGTTTTTGGATGGATTATACTTAGAAATACTTGTGATGAGAATGAGATAAATGGTACATAAGTTGGCATGTTTGATATGCTCTTGAAAGGTTAGAAATGATGGTCATTTTTGTATGTTTTGGTTGCTTTTGGTGCTTGAAATGATGATTGTTTTATGCATGTAGGTTTGACCCTAAAATGGGTGGCAAATTGGCCTTGAAAATGGCCTATATTTGCCCACACGGTTGAGCACACGGGCGTGTGGCTCGACCGTGTCATTTGAATTTGTAATTCAAAATAAGTTAGTGTCGACCACGGGCTGGACACACGGGCGTGTGACTGGCCATGTGATGCAAGTCAGTGAAGACCACGTGTAAGGCACACGGGCGTGTCCTCGGTCGTGTGGACAAGTCAGTATGTATGCCTTGTTTTGCCACGGCCTAGACACACGGGTGTGTCTGAGGCCGTGTGAGGCACACGGCCTACCCACACGGGCGTGTGACCTCTGTAACTTTGAAAAATGTTTGAATTTTAGAAAATTTTGTATGTGTTCGGTTTAGTCCCGACCCCTGTCTAATGCAAGTTTAAGGTCTCGTAGACCTCATTAAGGGACTTTATGCTTGTGTTTTTCTATGATATGACGATGATATACTTTATGATGTGAAATGTTTGCAAAGTTTTTCGATTTGTTTGGTAATGCCTCTTAACCCTAGACCGAAAATGGTTACAGGTTAGGGGTGTTATAGAAATGAGGATATGTGTAGGGTTTGAGGTCAAATTGAATGAATTTGCCTTACATAGTTACCTCAAAATAGAATGAATGGTAAGTTAAGTGTTATACGAACTTACTAAGCATGTAATGCTTACTTAGTTTTATTTCCCTATTTTATAGTAAATCGGAAGCTCGTTGGATTGGAAGCTTGGCGGAGATCACTCACACTACCCATCAGCTCATGTCGGTACATGTGGTAAATCAATTATGGTTATAATGGCATGTATAGGTTATATTGACCATATTGGCATGTAAATGTAAATGATTTTTGTAATCTAGCTATTGGAATGGCTAGTGATGATTATGTTCTGGTATATGTATATATATGTATTAAGTTTATTTTATGGAGATAACATAATTGTTTGTTATTGATTGATTGAGAAAGGTTAAATGAGTATGCTTACTAAAGGGTAAGATTAAAAGCATGAATGCATGTTAGATGTTATAAATTACTTGAATTCAATGCTTGGATTGGTTGCTATTTGGATGAAAGTTTGGTGTAGGCCATTGGCAAAGTTTTTGGTGAGAAATGAAGCTAGAAGTGGCTTTATTTTGTCCACACGGGCAGACACACGGGCGTGTGTCTAGACCGTGTGTGACACACGGCCTGGTACATGGGCGTGTGGTTAGGCTGTATGTCCCCTGCATCTTAAATTTGAGAAAAATAGAATGCTTAGAATTGAGTACACGGGCAGAGACACGGGCTTTTGTCTCAGCCGTGTGTGCTACACGGCCTAGAACACGGGCGTGTGTCTTGGCCGTGTGAAACCTGCACCTAATTTTCGAAAAGAATTAATTAACCATACGGGTGTGTGGCATGGCCGTGTGCACAAGTCAGAGAGTTACACGGGGTCAAACACGGCCTGTAGAATGGGCGTGTCCTAGGGTCACACGGGCGTGTCCCTCGAACCACACGGGCGTGTGAGCCCTGCAACTTGGAAAATTTTTGCAATTTCTCAAAAAATTCTTAGAGTTCCTGATTAAGTCCCAACTCGATTCTAATGCTTGTATTGGGTCTCGAGGGTCCATTTAAGGTACGATATCAATAATCTCGGTTAATAAATAGTAATTTACATGAATTATTTGTAAATGTTCTAAAAGTTTCGATAATGCTCCGTAACCCTGTTTCGACGATGGATACGGGTTAGGGGTTTTACATACATGGACTGTACTAGCATTCAATCGAAGAAATTGTGAAATTCATATCTAACCTTGTGAATGAATTATGTGATAGCTTTTTGTATCAATATGAATTATATCATGATAAGTTAAATTTCTTAAATTGTGTATGTATGGTAAGATGAGTTTATTATTATATGAGCTTACTAAGCTTTATAGCTTACTCTATTTATTTTTTCGTGTTTTATAGAGATATCGAAGCTAGCTTGGTTTGGGAGTCGCTAGAGATCTCGTCACACTATCAAGCTTTCACTTTGGTACTTTTGAACTTATGTTTTGGTTATATGGCATGTATAGGAGCTTTGGTCATTTTGGTATATGTTAGTAATGGATTTAGCCATTTGAGTTGGCTTATAAATGTTAAGTGTTTCGTTTTATATATAGTCATGAGAGTTGGCTTATTTTGGCATATTTGGTGATGTATATATATGTGCATACAACTTTTGTTATGTGTTTAATGATGGATATGCAATGCTTGTTTATAATTGACAATTAGGGATACTAAATGGTTGAGATTTGAATTTGGCATGTTTATGAATTTTAGGTAAAATAATGCATGTTTGAAAGTGACCATATTGATGATTAAGAATGTGAATTTTTGGTATGAGATTGAATGGTATATCGTGGTATTTGTATTCCTTGTAATTGTTGGTATTGAAATGGTATGAATTATGCTTAGTTGAGATTGGTTGAATGCCTATTTATGCCATATTATGTGCCAATTGGTTTGGTATAGGTGTGTGCTATTTGGGTGAGCAAAATAGCTTGGTAAATAGCCTATTTTTGTCCACACGGATAGAGACACGGGTGTGTGTCTCAGTCGTGTGTGACACACGGTTAGTTGACACGGCCGTGTGTCCCCTAGTGTTTAATTAGAAATCAAGTCAGTATGCTCCAGACGGCCCAGCACACGGGCGTGTGTCCCCTGTATTTTGTAAAATTTTCTAAGTTTTCTAAAAAATTCTTGAGTTATCGGTTTAGTCTGAACCACTTCTAAAGCATGTTTTGGGCCTCGTAGGCTCGTATTAGGGACGATATGAATGATTGTGAATGATTTATATTTGGATTGATAATTGTATTAGAAATGTATGTTTAATTGTGTAATAAGTTTAGTAATGCTCCGTAACCCTATTCTGGCGATGATTAGGGGTGTTACATTTATTGGTATCAGAGCTACGGTTTAGTCGATTCTAGGACTAACGTAGCTTGTGTGAGAGTCTAGCTATACATGCCATATATAACCTGTGATAGTGTGATATCTCCTGACAGTTTAAAACGTGTTTTCATATAGTAAATAGATCCCAATCGAGCAGTGGCTGATGATGTTGAGAGTAATATGCCAGCCTCCGTTCACAGGTAGTGCAGTCTGAGTCGAGACCCGTATCGGGTAGTCAAGGAGGAGAGGCCAAGGAAGCCTTCTTTCAAATGATGAACGAATGCTTCACTGAGTTTGTCCGAACTAATTCGACTGCTCAGCAACGTCCACCCCCATCTATTCTCCAACCGGTCCCCGTAGCTCCTCAAGGTTTGGAACCTTTACGATTGAATAAGCCACCAGTTGATAAAATCTAAAAATACGGGGCTGAAGAATTTAGAGCTACAGTTAACGATGATCCTAAGAGAGCCAAGTTTTGGCTTTAGAATACGATCAGAGTATTTGATGAATTATCTTGTACGCCAGCTGAGTGTGTAAAGTGTGCTGTATCACTTCATAGAGACTCTGCGTATCAATGGTGGAATACTTTGGTATCTGTGGTGTCAAGAGAACGAGTCACCTAGGAATTCTTTCAAGCTGAGTTCAGAAAGAAATACATTAGCCAGCGTTTTATCGATCAAAAGCGCAAAGAGTTTCTGGAGTTGAAACAGGGTCAATGTAACTGAGTACGAGAGAGAATTTGTAAGACTCAGTAAATATGCTCGAGAATGTGTTTCCACTGAGGTAATTATGTGTAAACGGTTCGAAGACGGGTTAAACGAAGACATCATACTTGTAGTTGGGATTCTGGAGTTAAAAGAGTTTGTTGTGTTAGCCGATAGAGCATGCAAAGCCGAGGAACTAGGCAAAGAAAAGAGAAAAGCTAATTTCGAGGCTAAAGATTCGAGGAAGAGGTCGACGAGTAAACCATATAACTCTTCATCAAAGAACTCACGAGATTCGTATAATCAGTCGTCAGCTTTAGTGGGATGTTCTAATAGAGGTCATGGAAAACAATATACGAGTCCTAAAACTCAAACTACTTCAGTATCGAGTGTTGGCAGTGTGAGAAGCAACAAACCCGAGTGTCAACAGTGTGGGCGACGACATTTTGGAGACTGCTGGATCAATAATAAAAGTTGTTTTAAATGTGGCTCGCAAGATCACTTCATTCAAGATTGTCCTGAGTTACCTGAGAAAGATAGATATCATAATGCAAGATCCAAACAAGATTTCAGCAGTTGTTGACTGGAAACCACCAAGAAATGTGTCCAAAGTTAGAAGTTTCCTGGGATTAGCTGGTTATTATAGGCGTTTTGTGAAAGGAATCTCAACGATTTCTACACTGATGACTCGTTCGCTACAAAAAGATGTAAAGTTTGAATGGTCCGAGAAATGTCAATAGAGTTTTGAACAGTTGAAAGCATTGTTAAACAAAGCACCAGTTTTTGTTCAGCCTGAGTCGGGTAAAGAGTTTGTGATTTACAGCGACGCGTCATTAAATGGTTTGGGTTGTGTTTTGATGAAGAAGGAAAAGTGATAGCTTATGCTTCCAGACAACTGAAATCGCATGAAAAGAATTATCGGATGCACGACTTAGAATTTACAGCTATTATTTTCATATTGAAAATTTGGCGACATCATTTATTCGGTGAGTTGTGTCACATCTTTACTAATCATAAGAGTTTGAAGTATTTAATGACTCAAAAAGATTTGAATTTGCGACAACGAAGATGGCTCGAGTTGCTGAAAGACTATGAATTAGTGATTAATTACCATCCGAGGAAAGCGAATGTAGTCGTGGATGCTTTGAGTAGAAAATCTTTGTTTGCGTTGTGAGTGATGAATACGTAGTTAACTTTTTTTGATGATGGTACGGTATTAGCTGAGTTAAAAGCTAAACCGTTATTTCTTCAGCAAATTTGTGAAACGCAGAAGTGTGATAATGAATCTCAAACTAAAAGAATGCAATGCGAGTCGACTACAGATTCAAACTATTAGATCAGATGCGATGATTGTTTAATGTTTCGAGGTAGAATTTGTGTACCGAAAAACTCTGAGCTTATTCATAAAATTTTACATGAAGCACACAGTGGTTGTTTATCTGTTCATCCGGGGAGTACTAAAATGTACAATGATTTGAAACAATTGTACTGGTGGTCGGGTATGAAACGAGACATTTCAGAGTTTGTGTCGAGATGCTTAGTTTGTCAACAAGTTAAATCTGAACATCGAGTGCCTTTGGGACTACTACAGCCGGTGATGATACCAGAGTGGAAATGGGATAGAGTTACGATGGATTTCGTATCGGGATTACCCCTGTCTTCGAAAAAGAAAGATGCTATTTATCGTTGATCGATTGACGAAATTGGCACATTTCATTCCGGTACGTACAGATTATTCATTTGATATATTGGTTGAATTGTACATCTCTAAGATCGTTAGATTGCACGGGGTATCAGTTTCTATTATTTCGGATAGAGATCCGAGCTTTACGTCGCGATTTTGGAAGAAATTGCAAGAAGCTTTGGGTACGAGATTGCATTTTAGTATTGCTTTTCATCCTCAAACCGACGGTCAGTTTGTGAGAGTAATTCAGATTCTCGAAGATATGCTTCGTTGTTGTGTTTTAGAGTTTGAAGGCAACTGGGAGAAATATTTACTGTTGGTTGAATTCGCGTATAACAACAATTTTCAATCGAGTATAAAGATGGCACCGTATGAAGCATTGTATGGTCGCAAGTGCCGAACTCCATTATACTAGACTGAGCTTAGTGAGAAAAAGATTCACGGGGTTGATTTGGTCAGAGAGATCGAAGATAAAGTGAAAGTAATTTGCGACAGTTTGAAAGCAGCTTTAGATAGACAGAAATCGTATGCAGATTTGAAATGTAAAGACATTGAATTTCAAATCGGAGACAAGGTGTTTTTGAAAGTATCTCCGTGGAAGAAGATTCTTTGATTTGTTCGCAAAGGAAAATTGAGTCCGCGATTCATCGAGCCGTATGAGATTATTGAAAGAATAGGGCCAGTGGCATATCGACTAGCTTTACCGTCAGAGTCAGAAAAGATCCACAATGTATTTCATGTGTCGGTGTTACAATGGTATTGATCAGATCCATCGCATGTAATTTCTCCGGCAGAGATTGAAATTCAACCTGATATGTTGTATAACGAAGAACCTATCAGAATTTTAGCTCGAGAGATTAGAGAGTTAAGAAATAAAAGTATAGCTTTGGTGAAGGTTTTGTGGCAACGTCACGGGGTTGAAGAGGCTACGTGCGAACCCAAGGAAGCTATGAGAAAACAGTACCCTAATCCATTTTTTGGTAAGATTTTCGGGGACGAAAATTCCTAAGAGGGGGAGAGTTGTAACAGCCTGTTTTTAGTTAAATCAGAATAGTGGTTTTGGGACAACAAATTTGAGGTCAAAATAATTATTTTATTGTTATTTTAATGTTTGCAGCATGATAGTATGATTGTGTGAAAGTTTTGTTATGAAATTTTATCATTTTAGTGTTTAATTTGATAAAAAAGAAGAAGACAAAATCGCATAAAGGGTAAAACTTGTGTTCTATTAGCTAAAGGTGTCTAATAGCTATAGAACTTTAAAGTGGAGGTCCTTATGATTAGCCCATTTATGAGATAGTGGATGATAGTGGCTTGGTATTTGGTGTAATTAATAAATGTTTTAAAGGTTAATTATGTAATTTGGTTATTAAAGGTTAATTAAATTAAAAAAACCATATTTTGGTGTTATCATCTTCCTTTAGGCGAAAATTGAAGAAGAGCAAGCCATAGTTAGGGCTTGACTTTCAGCCAAGGAATTGTTGCTCATTTAGGTATGATTTTTGTCCCCTTTTTAATTATTTTTATGTTTTTAAGATCGTTGCAACTTAATCTAGCTAGCCAAGGGACTATTTTGCAAAACTGTTAAAGGTTTAGGGTTTTGCCATTGATGAATCTATGTGTAGTTTGATGTTTGATGATAGAAAATGTATGCTTGTTGTTAGATAAACAACATTTCTAAAGTGATTTTTGACAAAATTGTCATTTAGTGATTAAATTGAGAAATGTTGAAATTTTGTGGTTAAATTGTAAAATAAATGAAAAATATGGGCTGCTATGGTAATAAGAGAAATTCGGCTAGCATGGGTAGGGACTTAATTGCATGAATTTGTATTATTATGAGATAAGGACTAAATTGTAAAGAAATTGAAATATTAGGGGCAAAAGTGTAAAATTTCTATAATGTGCATTTTTGGGCTGAATTGAATAGGTTGATGATTAAATGAGTTAAATTTGATATTATATAGATCAAGAAAAGTGAAATTCAGATTTAGATCGGGGAAAAATAAGGTGTTGGATTAATTGATCAATTTCGTCATTTTTGCATTCGAGGTAAGTTCGTATGTAATAAGCATTATTATAATTGTGTTTTAAATGCTTTAATATTGAATAAATTGTGAATACGACCTTGTGGACATATTCAACGACGATTCGCAAAAGTAAAATCCCGGTTGAACCTTAGGAATAGATTAGGATACGAATGACATGTCATTAGGGATTATGTGGTTTGGGTGCTGGTCCGTACGTCCTACCGGTTGCTGAGTTATCTGGTATGTGTTGCGGATTCTCATCAGCTTGTGTGAGCAGCACCGTGTAGCTTCGTCATGACCGTCAGCTTATGTGAGCAGACTCGTTGATAGCTCGAGAGTGAGCATTATATGTGATATGAGATTGAGATAGCTTCGGCTATATATTTGGCACTTATGGTGCGAGATTCTCGAGTACCCAATAGTATTCCAAATGGTTCAATGGGTACGTTAGAGATACGGATGAGTATGAGATTAATTCGAGATGGTACAGGTATGTACATGAACCGTACTAGCATGGAATCGAAGAAATTGTGAAATTCATATCTAACCTTGTGAATGAATTATGTGATAGCTTTTTGTATCAATATGAATTATATCATGATATGTTAAATTGCTTAAATTGTGTATGTATGGTAAGATGAGTTTATTATTATACGAGCTTATTAAGCTGTATAGCTTACTCTGTTTATTTTTTCGTGTTTTATAGAGATATCGAAGCTAGCATGGATTGGGAGTCGCTTGAGATCTCGTCACACTATCAAGATTTCACTTTGGTACTTTTGAACTTATGTTCTGGTTATATGGCATGTATAGGAGCTTTGGTCATTTTGGTATATGTTAGTAATGGATTTAGCCATTTGAGTTTGCTTATAAATGTTAAGTGTTTGGTTTTGTATATAGCCATGAGAGTCGGCTTATTTGGGCATATTTTGTGATGTATATATATGTGCATACAACTTTTGTTATGTGTTTGATGATGGATATGTGATGCTTGTTGATAATTGACAATTAGGGATACTAATGGTTGAGATTTGAATTTGGTATGTTTGTGAATTTTAGGTAAAATAATGCATGTTTGAAAGTGACCATATTGATGATTAAGAATGTGAATTTTTGGTATGAGATTGAATGGTATATCGTGGTATTTGTATGCCTTGTAATTGTTGGTATTGAAATGGTATGAATTATGCTTGGTTGAGATTGGTTGAATGCCTATTTATGCCATATTATGTGCCAATTGGTTTGGTGTAGGTGTGTGCTATTTGGGTGAGCAAAATAGCTTGGTAAATAGCCTATTTTTTTCCACACGGGTAGAGACACGGGCGTGTGTCTCAGCCATGTGTGACACACGGTCAAGTGACACGACCGTGTGTCCCCTGGTGTTTAATTAGAAATCAAGTCAATATGCTCCACACGGCCCAACACACGGGCGTGTGTCCCCTGTATTTTGTAAAACTTTCTAAGTTTTCTAAAAATTTCCTAAGTTATCGGTTTAGTCTCGAACCACTTTTAAAGCATGTTTTGGGCCTCATTGGCTCGTATTAGGGACGATATGAATGATTGTGAATGATTTATATTTGGATTGATAATTGAATGATAAATGTACGTTTAATTGTGTAATAAGTTTAGTACTGCTCCGTAACCCTATTCCGACGATGGATACGGGTTAGGGGTGTTACAGTCCATTTGTCTAGGGATGATATGTCGTGTCAATTTTAGGTTTAACCCCATATCTATTCAAGGCAGTAGAAACTATTCGGCAGTCAAAATAAGAACCTTCATCATTAATCAAAGAACGAGGAGTACCAAACCTGGTGAAAATATTCTTATGTGGGAACTTTAGTACTGATTTGGCATCATTCATAGGGAGAGCGACAGCTTCAACCCACTTGGAGACATAATCTACAGCCACAAGTTTGTATATATTGCCCAAGCGGGTGGAAACAGACCCATAAAGTCGATTCCCCACACATCAAACAATTCGACTTCTATAATATTTTGCAATGGAATTTCATACCTCTTTGATAAGTTCCCAGTTCGTTGACAACGATCGCAAGCTTGGCAAAATTCATGTGCATCTTTAAACATGCTTGGCAAATAAAAGGCAGATTAGAGAACTTTTGTAGTAGTTCACATTCCCCCAAAGTGTCCTCCATATGGTGTTGAATGACAGTGGTGTAAAATACTCTGAATCACGTTATTCGGAACACAACTCCAAATTATTTGATCTGCACTATGTTTGAATAGAAACAACTTATCCCAATAATATTGCTTGTCATCATGGAGAAATTTTCTTCATCTTTGACTGTTGAGCTCAGGTGGTAGCAGTCCACTCTCTAAGAAATTGACGATATCGACATACCAAGGTAATGTCGTGGCAACCAGCAGTTGCTCATCTTGAAAATCCTCCTTAATGAGTTGAATATTGCCGTCTTCATTTCCTACTTGAAGTCTCAACAAGTGATCAGCCACTTGATTCTCTGTGCCTTTCCTATCTCGAATTTCTTGATTAAATTCTAGTACCAGCAAAATCCACTGAATTAATCTTGGCTTGGCGTCTTTCTTAGTCATCAAATACTTAATCGCAGATTAGGATCTTAATTTGTCAAATGCAAATACCACCGCCAATAGTTCCTTCTTAGTAGTTGTGTAGTTCAACTACGTATTTTTCAGCATCTGGCTGGCATAATAGATGGCAGGAAACACTTTATCCTTCCTTTGCCTAAGCACTACTTCTACAGTGAAATCACTGGCTGTAATAGCCCGATTTTGGGTCTAGTCGAAACAATGGTTTCGGGACCACGAATCTGGCATAGAAAAAAAGTGTTTTATTATATTTTTATGGTCTACAGTTTTATGGAATGATTTCATGAAAATTTCGTTAGAAAATTTTGACGTTTGGGCACTCAATTTAGTCAAAAGGACTAAATTGTAATAATTGCAAAATGTGAGTTGTATAGGTTAAAGGTGTCTAATTGTTATGAAATTTTAAATTGGAGGTCTTTAAATGGTAATTAGACCATTGGTTAAGTTGGTGGACAAAAATGGACATGGTTGGGTATGTTTCTAAAGTTTTTCATTAAGGGCATTTTAGTAATTTGGTAATTAAATGAATTAGAAAGCCAAAATAAAAGCCAATTTTTGTCCATCTTCCTCCCATGGCCGATTTTTACAAGGGGAAACCATGGCTAGGGTTTGTCAAGCTTCCAAGCTCGATTGTAAGTCCATTCTTGCCTCGTTTTTAATGTTCTTTACATTTTTGAAGTTGTTGGAACCTTATTTCTACCACTAATTTAAGAAATGATCAAGGTCTAGGGTTTGACACATATTAGACATGTGTGTATTTTGATGTTTGATGGTAGAAAATGCATGTTTGTTTTTTGTTAAACGACTTTTGCTAAGTGATTTTCGGTAAAAATGTCAAAAAGGACTTATTTGTAAAATTTATAAAATGAGTAGAAAAATGTGAATAAATGGAAAATGTGGGCTGTTATGAGTATGAAAATGGTTCGGCTAGGCTTGGTTTTTAAAGAAATTGAATATATTTCATTTTACGAGCCTATGGATTAAAGTGTAAAATATCAAAAGTTTAGGGGCAAAATTGTAATTTTTCCATAATGTGACTTTTGGGTTGAATTGGTTAATGTGATGATTAAATGAGATGAATTTGGTATTATAGATCAAGAAAAACAAAGTTCAAGTCTAGATCGGGGGAAAACCAAAGTGTTTGACGATTAGGTCCATTTCCGCTATTTTTGTATCGAGGTAAGTTTGTATGTAAATAATGCAATGTTATAATTGTATATATAATGCTCTATTATTGCATGAATTGTATGATTAACTCTATGGATGAAATTGATGAAGTAAATCCCGGTTGAACCTTAGGAATAGATAGGATACAAATGTCATGACATTAGGGTTGCTGAGATTACGTGTAAGACCACATCTGGGATATGGCATCAATATGAGACTTCGTATAAGACCATAGCTAGGCTATTAGCATCGATACGAGATTACATGTAAGACCATATCTGGGATATGGCATTGATACGGTAATGTGTGTACGAGATTCCCGAGTATCCTTTAGTATTCCAAATGGTTCAATGGGAAATGTTGACGAAATGTTCAACGGGTATGTCAAAGATGAGAAAGTACGTGAATATGTTATGAGATGGTACAGGTATGTACATAAAATTCAAAGGAAATGAACTCAATATATAATGATCATTTGGTAAGAATGTGGTTGAGTAAGTTGTGCTTATGAAGCTTAAATGATATTTATGTTGATATGTGTTATGTTATTCATATGATGAGCTATTGGTATATGACAATTGTGTTGATATTTGTTATGTTGATATTAAATGACATTTATGTTCATGTGACTTTTATGAAGTTTTAATGACATTTATGTTAATATTTGTTAAGTTATTTATATGTCAAATGTATGAAAAATGTTTTGTATTATTTACATATGAACTTACTAAGCTATATAGCTTACCCCTTCATTTTCCATGTTTTATAGTGTCATTGAGCTAGCTCCGATTGGAGATCGCCGGAGACCCTATCACACTATCAAGCTATCACTTTTGGTATTGATGAATTCAAGTAATTTGAGTTTATGGAATGTATAGGGACTTAGTCATTTTGTTAAATGTGTCATTGTGATTGTAGCCAATGTGTTGGCTTGTGATTGTCAAGCGCTTGTTTTGATATTTGGCCATGTAGATTGGTTATTTGGGCTATCATGGTTGTAAGCCTAAGTATATATATATGTGCTAATATCTTTGGTGATATGGTCATGGTATGCTTGGTGAATGATAGAAATGTGAATTATGACATGAATGTGAGATGTTTGGCAATGTGGTCTATTGATGAGATGATAAAGTTGTGTACAATTAGGTATCTTGAAAGTAGTCAATTGTGGCTTAATAAATGTTGGGAGTATGATAGATGTTGATATTGTATTGGCATGTGTTGGTAATAATTGTGGATGTTTTTTTTGCCTAAGTATGTTATGTTTTGTGCCTTGAATTGGTGTAAGTGTATGTGTGAAAAAGGGTGGCAAATGGCTTGGTAAATAGCCTTGTTTTTGTCCACACGGGTAGACACACGGGCGTGTGTCTAGGCCGCCCGTGTGTGACACACGGTCTGTCCCACGGGCATGTGTTCCGGACGTGTGTCCCCTGCACCTTAATTTTGAGAAACAGAATGTCCAGAATTGAGCACACGGGCATGTGTCTCAGCCGTGTGTGCTACACGGCCTAGAACATGGGCGTGTGGCACGGCCTTGTGGCACAAGTCAGAGAGAACCCTAATTTGAACACGGGCGTGTCCTCGGGGTGACACGGGCGTGTCCCTTGGACCACACGGGCGTGTGAGCCCTGCTTCTAGTAAAAAATTTCTAAGTTTTGTAAAAGTTTCTTGAGTTCTCGATTTAGTCCCAAACCACTTCCAATACATGTTTTTGGCCTCGTAGGCTCGTAATAGGGACTTCATGATCGAATATGAATGGTTTTTATTTGATCGCAAATTTTATGACTCAAAATTGTGTAATTGCTTTTGATGTGAGTCCGGTAATGCCTCGTACCCTGTTCGGCGTCGAATACGGGTAAGGGGTGTTACACTAGCATCGCACATAAGTTCAAAAGGTAATATCCAGTCCAATGCTATGACAATCAGTGCTATTACCTGTTGCTTTTTCAATTCCTCAAATGCTTGCACACAAGGCTCATCAAACTTGAAAGCTCTATTATGTTCTAATAATGCACACATGGGTTTGGATATCTTTGAAAAATCCTTAATAAATTGTTGATAAAATCTTGCATGGCCATGGAAACTTTGAATACCTTTAACTGTAGTGGGTGGTGCAAATCTCTCAATAACCTCAATCTTCACTTTGTCTACAGCAATCCCTTGTTGTGAAATTTTACGGTCCAAAACAATGCCTTCATAGACCATGAAATGACATTTTTCCCAATTCAGAACAAGGTTAGTCTCTTCATACAAACAAAGAACTAGCTCCAGGTTTTTTAAACAACCTTCAAAAGTATCACCAAACACCGAGAAGTCATGCATAAAAACTTCCAAAAATTTCTCCACCATGTTCGAAAATATTGCCATCATGCAACGTTAAAATGTTGCAGGGGCATTGCACAATCCAAACAACATTCGTCTGAAAGTGAAGGTTCTATAAGGACATGTGAACATAGTCTTTTCTTGGTTAGTAGGAGCTATAGCAATCTGGTTATACCCCAAATAACAATCCAAAACGCAATAAAAGGCTTTTCCCACAAATCTATCTAACATTTGATTGATGAATGGCAAAGGAAAATGGTCCTTCTTGGTTGCTTTGTTGAGCTTTTGATAGTCCACGCAAATTCTCCATCCCTTGACAGTACGAGTTGGAATGTGTTTGTTGTTATCATTGCTAAACACAGTAACACCCCCTTTCTTGGGTACACATTGAATAGGGTCACCTACGAACTATTAGAAATAGGATAGATTATTCCAGCATCAAGCCATTTGATAATCTCCTTTTTAATGACTTCCTTCATAATGGGGTTCGGTCTTCTCCACTGTTCAATAGAATTGCCATGGCAATCCTCCAGTAAAATCTAATGCATGCAGATGGCAGGACTTATTCCCTTGATATCCGCGATTATCCACCCTAACGCTTTCTTAGATTTGTTCAAAACTTCTAACAATTAAGCCTTTTGATCAGGTGTTAATTTTGCAGAGATAACTACTGGCAACATGTTGTTGCCTCCCAAGTAGGAGTACTTCAAATGTAATGGCAAAGGCTTCAACTCCAAAGTAGGAGGGACCTCTATAGAAGGTTGAGGAGGTTTAAAAGAATACTCTGATTAATTTAAAGATTCAAAACTCCTCCTTGCTCCAATTTCAAGTTGCTTAGCCTCCATCAGCTCACTAAGTTCTTCAATCAGTTCCTCTTCATTCACCTCAACCGAGTCTGCTTCATTATCAAAATTATTGTAACAACATTTTTCCAATTCTTCCTTCATTGTTGTGTAAATAATCCGAATGACATGACAATCTTCTTTTGTATCTGCATACTTCATGGCATTAAAAACATTAAAGGTTATCTGCTGGTCATTAACTCTCATTGTTAATTCACCTTTCTGTACATCAATTAATGTTCTACCAGTGGCTAGAAAAGGTCTTCCAAGAATAATTGATACCTATTTATCAGCTTCACATTCCAGAATAATTAAATTTTCTGGAAAAATAAAGTTATCAACTCTTACCAACACATCTTCAATTTTACCTTCTGAATGTGTATAAGAATGACCAGCTAGCTGCAGCGTGACAGTTGTTGGTCTCGCCTTCCCAATTCCCAATTTCCTAAAAATAGACATAGGCATTAATTTTTGCACCTAAATAACATAATGCCTTGCCCAAATAATGATTTCCAATTGAGCAAGGAATAGTAAGACTCCCTGGGTCCTTCAATTTCGGTGGCAATTTATTCATCAACATTGCTGTGCACTCTTCAGTGAGAGCAACAATTTCAAATTCCCCTATTTATGCTTTTTTGACAATATGTCCTTCATGAACTTTACGCGATTGGGCATTTGCTCCAATGCTTCCACTAGTGGTATGTTGATATGAAGTTGCTTCAGGACATCTAAGAAATTTTTAAATTGAAAATCTTGCTTCAACTTCTGAAATCGCTGAGGAAAAGGTAGCGGTGGCCTTCCTTCAACTTGTTGAGGTTGTTTTTCCATGGCATTCTTATTGGCAACATGAGCTGATTCTGCTTCAACATTTTTTTGTTTGATCTTCTCAATTGTAGATTGGTCCATTACTGGTTCTGTATTCACCTTATGTGTGAAATATGAGCTATCTTCTTCAACAGTGGCATCATTAACAACTCCAGGTAGCTGAGTACCACTTCTAAGTGTAATGGCCTTACAATGTTCCTTCCCTTGAGATCTTGAATTTTCAATATCACTCGGCAATGCTTCTTACAGTCTTGAGCTTAATGCATTGGCAATTTGTCCCACTTGGTTTGCTAAGGCCCTTAAAGATGCAGCTTGACCCTGTATTACATCATCGTTCTTGGCCATGTATTCCTTCAATAGAGCTTCCCTAGATGAAGATGCTGATGAACTTTGCTGAACATTTTTTCGGTGGCATAGGTTGATTGTATTCAGGTGGTGCACTTGTGACATTCTTTCGAACAACATTACTGGAATTTCCCACTCCTGGATTCCTCCAACTAAAATTAGGATGTTGTTTCCATCTTGGATTGTATGTATGGGAATATGGGTTATTGTTTCGATTGAAATTTCCCATGTAACATACTAAAGCTAGGTTTGATGGGCATTCATCCAAAACATGATCTTCCCCACAATAAGAACATGTTAATTCTATTGCTTTCATTTCCTACACTACAGCTGGTCTTTTAAATGTTTTAATCATATTAGTTAGGGATGATACCTGAGCAATTAATGAAGCGATCGCATCAAGCTCCATAGCTCTAGCAACTTTTCTGCCAGTGCCTACTCTTGTAGTTGGATATTGATAATCATTGTTAGCTATCCTTTCCAGAATTTCATATGCATCAACTACCATTCGTGTATGCACATTCAGTCCATTATAAAATGTTTCCATTTGCGTCCAGTGTTGGAAACCATGCATCGGGCATTTTCTAATAAACTCATTTAATCGCTCCCAAGCTTCATACAATGTCTCATCTTCAGATTGTTGAAAAGATGTAATATCGTTCCTCAATTTGGCATTCATGTTTGGAGGGTTATATCCCAACAAAAACCATTGACAAATTTCATTCCAAGATGCCACCGTTCCTAACGGCAAAGCATTCAACCATGCTCTGGCACGATCACGCAATGAGTAAGGAAATAGCTTGAGTCTCAGGGCATCTTCAGGATCACCCTACTGCCTGAATAAATCACAGACCTCCAAATAGAGTCTTAAATGCAACCGCAAATCTTCAATAGGTAATCCACTGAATTGTCATAGTGTTTGTAGCAATTTAAACATCACTAGTTTCAACTCAAAATGCTAAGCATGAATATGTGGCCTGGCAATCTTTGGATTCAAATCATCCATGATTGGCACTACATGTTCTCTAATGGTTCTGTCTCTATCATTTATCACACGAGGAATATCAACATCCCTACCACTCAGATGTAATGGATCTTCTCAGCTTGGATCATTTCCAATCCTCACCATTTTTCACAATTCTTTTCTCCTTCTTCTTAGAGTTCTCTCAATTTCAGGATAAAAATAATACTCTTCATTCTCGGGAATACCTCTACTCATAAACTAGCAACAAACCTAAAAAATAATCAAAAGGAACTAAGTAATCTCCAACTAACAAAATTAAATCAATAATAACAAACTAAAATTCACCAATTTGCCGATCCCCGACAACAACACCAAAAACTTTTCACGTGTGAATGTGTAATGCGAATGTGCAAGTATACATGTCGAATCAAGTAATAAAGTGATAAGTGTGATCGTCTCCATAGGGACCGAAATAGCTAAACATATGGTTGAGTTATAAACTATACTAATTAGGCTTATGGCAAAGTAAACAAAATAATGATTTGAAGTGAAGTATTCATGTATGAAATATAAAAATCAAATAATGAATAAATGCTGTGGCAATTCTACGAGACAAAGTTGAGAGGATTGATGCTGTTGAATGAGAAGGTTTGAATTACTTCGATTATATCTTAATAATATAATAATGTCATGGAAAAATCTTGACCAAATCACTGTTCAGAGTATAACTACTACATTCTACTTGTTTCAAGAGCTAGAATTAAAGCTATCACTCTAAGTCTTTATATGTCTACAAGTTTCAAGAACAATACCTAACAATATTTACTCAGTACAGATCACAACTTTATGTCTAGAGTACTACGAGTATTTGCTTGAGTACTCGCTCGTATCATTCGATGACGTTCCAACTTATTTAACCTTTTTAGAGTTAAATCAAGTCTAAGGATATACCATGCATTCATCTATATCTAGAGCTTGCATGCATATATTTTAAATAATCCAAACCGAATAAAACAGTTGATCTACTCAAAATATTACCAAGATCATCAATATATCAAGATAGATCTAATAATTCCAATCCAAATGAAATTAGCTCATGGATTGAGATTTAAAATCCAAAATCAGGCTAACATTCAATATCATCATTAACAGTTTAGAAATCACAAAAATTAATTAACAGAATGAAGGTAGAACTGCAGGAAGCTTCTGCCACTCCAGCTTTCAGTTCAACGCTTTTGAATTGTACAGGACCCAAGATTGATTTCTCGTCCCTTTCCTTACATATCTGCTCTCCTCTTAAGCTACTACCCTCTCCATTTTCTCTTGAATTCTTCACGAGCTTTTTTGGAGAGAAAACTGCTCTCCAAATCCCCCTCTAAAATCCTTGTTAATTCTTTCTTTTCTCTTTCCTCTTTTATATGGTAGGTTCCTCTCTATCAGCACACACTTTTCTCCCTCTTTTTTAGGTGGATTTATCTGGTATACGTCCAGCTGGCTGAGAGTGACGAGAACTGAGTGTTGCGTCAGCATTTTCCTGGAATTGCCATGGCATTTGTGTTGGCAATCCATCCGATCTTTTGCCATGGAAATATTTCACTTCGTTCATTCTCTTCCTCCTTTTTTCTCCATTTTTTCATCCTTCCTGCACCTTCTGCATACAACAACCAATTCCATTCTTCCCAAAAGTAAAAGTAACATGAAATGACATTTGAAGAACAATCCAAGCGTTATTATGCAACGTTGTAAAAATAACCTAAAAATGAAAATATATCTACATAAGTACAAGCATTTAATCAAGCTTAGAGGTTCGAAATATAACTCTTTTCAAGAGTT
Source organism: Gossypium sturtianum (assembly GCA_025698515.1). Taxonomy (NCBI): domain Eukaryota; kingdom Viridiplantae; phylum Streptophyta; class Magnoliopsida; order Malvales; family Malvaceae; genus Gossypium; species Gossypium sturtianum. The sequence continues at coordinate 76,475,062 of CM046947.1, forward strand.
ATCAACACCCAAATCACATAGAGCACACGCTCATGCCATACACCTATGTATGGCACACGACCGTGTGTTAGGCCGTGTGCACCTAAAATAACCTTACCAAACAAGGAAAGTGCCCTAGGCTCACTTAAACCACAAGCAATGTTGTGCCATCACTCAAACCTATTCAAAAATAAACAAAACATACTAAAAATGACACTTATCTCATTCATCCTAATGCCCAACCAATATGCCACAATTGACACCTCAATTCAAACATTTGTAAGCTAACATTCATCAACATTTAAGTATCATTCACATACCATACACATTTACACACATTCAACTTCACTTATCAAATCAACCTTAAACAAAATCTGTAACACCCCTAACCCGATATTTGTCGCCGGAATAGGGTTACAAAGTATTATCGAAGTTTACAATTTAAACGGACAGAAAAATTCTAACATTTCATAACATATAGCTTTCATGTCAGAAACCAATCATAATTATGCATGTTGTCCCTAATACGAGCCTTGAAGGCCCAAACTACTCCATAGAAACAAATTGAGACTAAATTGGAAAATCAGAAAATATTTCGAAAACATTTAAAATTTTCAAAGCTACAGGGGTCACACGGCCAAGAGACACGCCCGTGTCTTAGGCCGTGTGGGTATTCAAAATAGGGACACACGGCCGTGTCCGTGCCCGTGTAACTCACTGACTTGTGCCACACGGCCAAGCCACACGCCCATGTGCTAGGCCGTGTGAGCATACTGACTTGCACTCTTTAAAAGATACAGGGGACACACGCTCGTGCCTTTGCCCATGTAGACGAAAATAGGCTATTTTCCAAGCTACATTTCTCACCCAAATTGGTATCAACCTAAACACAACAATTTGCATATAACCAAGTCATAAATAGGCATCCAAAACCAGCCAAAATCAAGTTTATAACATGTAATATCACCACATACAACCAATATGCCCTTAGGCACTTCAAATGACAACTTAAAAACATATCAACCAAGTATCTAAACTTACCTAAATGACCAAATACATATATGCATAATTGTACCAAAACCTATCATGTAGTTCACTTATCGAACTCACCCCTTTGGTACCCAGAATTTCCAATTCACAAGGTAAATCATTTTGCATCATTTCATGTCATTTAACTTACTTACCAAAACATACCAATATTTCCAAATGGTACCAAATATACCATTCTAACTAACCTCAATATACCTTTAAGTTTTCCTTAACAAAGCACTATATCACACCAAGGTATATAACATATCTTATATGCATATTCAAACAACATTTTACTTTCCATCATTCTACCATATCAAACACACATCAAATATGATAAGGCCACATATATATACACATCAAAATATACCAAACACAAGCCATATAAGTGGTTAATCTCAACAAAATACTTATATGCCAACATTGGCCAAATTAACCTATACATGCCATTATAAACAAAATTAAATAACCAAACCCGTATTCAACGTCGGAATAAGGTTTCAGAGCATTACTGGACTTATAACACAATATTCAAACATTTCACATATAATTCTGAAATTCATAGCAAACATCATTTAATTCAATCACATTGTCCCTAATATGAGCCTACGAGGCCTTAAACATGCTTTAGGAGTGGTTCAGAACTAAACCGATAACTTAATAAACTTTTGAAATACTTAGAAAATTTTTCCAAAATACAGGGGTCACACGCCTAAAGACACACCCGTGTCATAGGCCGTGTTCAAAACATGCCACTTACTGACTTGGGTCACACGGCCAACCACACGTCCGTGTGTCCAGCCCGTGTGCCTATTCGAAATGGCCTCACATGCCCGTGTGCCAGGCCGTGCCAAACTTGTATGGTATACTGACTTATGCCACACAGCCAATCACACGCCCATGTGCTAGGCCGTGTGGAGTATACTAACTTGGGTATTAATTCAACACCAGGGGACGCATGACTGTGTAATATGACCGTGTGTCACACACGGTTGAGACACACGCCCGTGTCTCTGCCCGTGTGGACAAAAATAGGCTATTTACCAAGCCAATTTGCCACCCAAATTTGTATACACCTACATCAAACCAAATGGTACCAAAACATAACACTTATAGGCATTTAAATGAACTTCAACCAAGCTTCATTTATACCATTTCAATACCAACCAATATCAAAGATATCAATATCACAATGTGCCATTCAATTTACACCAAAAACTTATAATTTCAAATCATCAATATGGCCATTTTCAATCATGCTTCATTTAGACTAATCTCACAAACATACCAAACTCAATTCACAACTAATTAGTACCCCTAATTTCCAAATACCAACTAGCATCACATATTCAATAATCAAGCACATAATAAGAGCCATTTACAAAAGTACATACACAACCAAATCAACCAAAACAAGCCAACTCTCATGCCTATAAATACAAACCAAACACTTAACATTTACAAGCCATTTCAAATGACCAAAGTCATTAACAACACATATATAAAAATGACCAAACTCCTATACATGCCATATACCAAAATACCAAAGTTCAAAAGTACCAAGTGATAGTAGGATAGTGTGATGAAGTCTCCGACGGTCCCAGAATCCGAGCTAGCTTTGTAATCACTATAAAACACGGTAAAATAAACAAAGTAAGCTTTATAGCTTAATAAGCTCGTATGAAATAAACTCAATATAATCATAAATAAACAATTCAACAAATTAAATGTATCAATATGTAGTTCATATTAACTAACAAACCTTTCACATTCTTAAATCATAAGATTATTTGCAAACTTCACAATTTCTTCGATTTAAAACTTATACGGTTCATGTACATACCTGTACCATCTCTTATCAATCTCATACTCAACCACATCTTTCATTTACGCATTCAACCATTCGGAATACTATCAGATATTCAGGAAACTCGCACCGAAGTGCCACATACATAGCTAATGCTATCTCAATCTCATATCACATATATGCTCACTCTCGAGCTATCAATGGGCCTACTAACACAAGCTATCAGTCAAGACGTAGCTACATGGTGCTGCTCACACAAGCTGTCAAGTAACCGCAACACATGCCGGTATACTCAGCCACCGGTAGGACATACAGGACCAGCACTCGGATCACATAATCACAATAACCCCTAATGACATGTCATTCGTATCATAAACTATTCCTAAGGTTCAACCGAGATTTCCAATGCCGAATCATCATCAAATCATTGTCGAATATGTTCGTAGTCTCTTATTCACAGTTTATGCCATATCAAAGAATTTAAAATAATTTATTACATACGAACTTACCTCAGATGCAAAAATGGTAAAACGAGTCGACAAATCCAAAATCTTGTTCTTTCCCCTATCTAAGTCTGTAATTCTCTTTTCTTGATCTAAATGTAATCAAATTTAGCTAATTTAATTATCTCTCTATTCAACTTAGTCCAAAACTCACATTATGACACTTTTACACATTTGCCCCTAATGTTTCACATTTTTACAATTTAGTCCTTATTACATAAAATCACAAATTCATGCAATTCCATCCAAACCCATGCTAGCCAAATTACAATTAGGTCCCTAGAAGCCCATATTTTCCATTTATTTCACATTTTAACCACAAAGTTTCCACATTTCACAATTTAATCCCTAATTTGCATTTTCACTAAAAATCACTTAACAAAACTTGTTTATCTATCAACAAGCGCACATTTTCTATCATCAAACATCAAAACACACATGTATTCATCAATGGAAAAACCCTAAACCTTTAAAAATTTTGCAAATTAGTCCTAGGGCTAGCTAGACTAAGCTACAACGATCTCAAAAACATAGAAATCATTAAAAACGAGACAAAAACCACTCACCTATTGAGCTAGAAAGCATGGCCGAATGTAAAAGCACAACAATGGCTTCCAAAGACCTAATTTTCGATTGAAGATGGAGAATAAAAGGTGATACTTGGCTTTGTTTTATTTAATTAACCTTTATTTACCAAATTACAAAATTAACCTTGGTTATAAAATAACAAAATCAATTAATGCTTCTCCATAATTGTCCACTCATGCTAATAATGGTATAATTACCACATAAGGACCTCTAATTTAATATTACATAGCTTTTAGATACCTTTAGCTATTAGAACACCACTTTCGCACTTTACGCGATTTAGTCTTTTTTATCGAATTAAGCATTCAAACGATAAAATTTCTAAATGAAACTTTCACACAATCATTCTGTCATGCTGTAAACATTAAAATAAGAATAAAATAATTATTTTGACTTCAGATTTATGGTCCCAAAACCACTGTTCCGATTTGACTAAAAACGGGCTGTTACAAAAAGTACCAAAAGAGCTGATGGATAGTGTGATATAGCTCCGACAAGTTTCCAACCCGAACGAGCTTTCGAATCACTATAAAACACGAAAAATAACAAAGAGTAAGCTTTTAAGCTTAGTAAGTTCATATAATAGAGAATTTAACTTACCATTTTAATCACATTTAAGGTAAGTAAACCCAAAGCATATCTCAACTCAATTTGGCCAAAAGCCTAACACATATTCATCAACTATGTTAGCCATGTAATTCATATAAAAATCGAGAATCATGTATGAGTTCATCAACTATTCAAACTCCATATATATGTAACATCTATATCATGTATCCATATATCATATACAAATCATGTCCATGTAATTCATGTAAATACCTGCACTAGTTCGTATCAAACTCATACAAACTTCTAACAGAACTGTGCCCGTTGAACCATTTAGAATATCGGTAGATACGCGGGTAGTACACACGAGGTGTACTGAACTGTAATCCATCAATTCATGTACATGTATGCTCATACGAGCTATGAACGGTAAGCTCCTCGAAAGTGAATAAACGATGAAGCTCCTCCGAAATTTGAATAACGGTAAGCTCATAAGAGCTAAAATCGGTAACCCTAATGACATGTCATTTGTATCCTACGAATTCCTAAGGTTCAAATGGGACTCAGTAATCATCGTACGTCATCGGATATGCGATCGTTATTCATATATGATGATAATGCAAATAACATACATCTAATTCAAACAAAGCATATAATTACACAATTTAATTACATGAACTTACCTCGACGAGTGTACGTAGATACGAAGGTGATTAATCTGAGATTTTCTCTTTGCCTCGATCTAACTTCGTACGAGGTCTAACCGGATCTATACGAATGAATTTAACTCAATTCAATATAATACACATTCAATTTAGTCCAACACAATTTTTGGCAAAATTACCATTTTGCCTCTATACTTTTAATTCTTTACAATTTAGTCCCTATCTCATAAAAATGGAAATTTGCACAATTTCATTACAACCCATCATAGTCAAATTATATACATGCTTATAACAGCCCACAATGTTCACAAATTCACAATTTTACCACATAATTTATCACATTTTTTAATTTAATCCCTAATTCATAATTTCATCAAAAATTCCTTTACAAAAGTTGTTTATCTAACAACAACCATTCATATTTTACCATTATACTTCAAAACCCTAACATGTTCATCAATGGAAAAACTCAAATACTTTAACAATTTTACAATTTAGTCCTCGGGCTAACTAGATTAAGCTACAACGATCCCGAAAACATAGAAATCATCGAAAACAGAACTAAATACATACCTAATTGGACAAAATAGCCTTGGCCGAATCTAGCTCTCAAAATGGTTTTCTTCCATTGTGAAAATTGGTTGAAAGAGATGAAGAAAGATGATGGCATTTTTGGTTTTATTTTAATTAACCTTTATTTACTAATTTCCAAAATTAACCTTTAAAATTAATTCAAATTACAAAATTTGCCAAGCCATTATCATCCACTAACATAATAATGGGCTAATTACCATAAAAGGACCTCCACATTAATGTTCTATAGCTATTTAATACATTTAGCTATTAGAACCCAACATTTGCACTTTACGCGATTTAGTCCTTTTTATTAAATTAAGCATGTAAACGGTAAAAATTCTTAACGAAATTTTTATACGGTAATACTATCATACTGTAGACTATAAAATAATAATAAAATAAATTTTTTGACTTCAAATTTGTGGTCCCAAAACCACTGTTCTGATTTCACCAAAAATGGGCTATTACAAAATCAACCAAATGACCAAAGTATGTATCTCACTTCATCTCAAAACATAATAAAAACTTGAAGTTACCATTTCAAAATACAAATTGTACATACACACTTGTAAACCAAAATACTTATTTACATGCCACTTATAACCTAACACAAAATGATAAAATAATCTACCAATTCACTGAACAGATTGTGTGAGCTTTGACTTGACTTACAATAAACAACTTCTTCCGATGATTGATGGTACTAGAAAGAACATATGTTTTCTCCATACTTATTGGTTTACTTGTCCCGATTTAGTTATCTTTAGCACATATTTTAGCATTTTTAGATCAGTAGTTTACATTTTATAACTCAGTGGATCTTAGCTTATTTATCCGTAATTTTGTCATGTTTTGGTACTGATGTCGCCACATGAGGATTTTTAGATTGCGCCCAGAATTGTAACCACACCTGACAATTGCCCGAATAGGAACAAAAATGTGTGAGTTGTCCAGTCTAGTACAAGTAACTTGGATGTACAGAGGCAACATGATTCTGATGAAAGGACACCTGGGCTATTTGGGAAAAATATAAATATTCACATAAAAAGAAAAAAAAGGAGAGCTTTTGGATTATCATCTTCTTCAACCTATCCTTTGAAGCTTTCAACTATGGTAGCTTTAGTTTCCTACGAGTGAACCGACACAAAAGGGATGCAGACCAGCTCTTGACGAAGAGCCCTGAGTGCAACACAAGAGGGAATAGAGAGATTCAAGTCGAGTTGTCTAGGAATAATATTCTCCATTTGTTTCTTTTATATTTCTTTTCTAACGATGGTGATTACTTTCGATTTCATGTTTGTACAGAAGTACACATGATTTTTGGGTTAAATGTTATTTTATTCAATCTTGCTTTTACTGTTTAATCTTTGGGTTCGAATGTTTTTAGCATGGAAGTGTTATTGCGGTCACTGACACTGGAAAGTGTAGCGATAGTTCAAGCTAACAAGCATGACAACGAGAGTTGCTTGAGGATTAGAGGAATTTAATCCACTTGTTCTTAATAGTGTTCCATTGCCATCATCAGAAGGTGTGGTTAATGTGCATGTTTAAGTATTAGATTAAATATAAAAGTTAAGCTTGGTAAGATATTCATTACGATTTAATGCATTGACAATAACCTATTCTTTTATACCTTATGAGCACTTAGTATTTTGTTGAATATTCACGTTGGGGATCCAAGTTTATCATTATCATATTTTATCTTATTTTTTCAAGTTATTGCTTCAACAACTACTCTCACAATTTATCTCATTTCTATCTATTTATTGCACTGACATTGATAGATAAAAGACAACCATCCTCATGGGATTGATATCCGATAAACTTATATTTGTCTACTATACTTGGATCAATAGTGTATGCTTGCACATTATTATTGTGATGTTAAACAGCCGATCATGTTTTGGCACCATTGTCGGGGATGGCATTTGTTTGATGTTTATTTTTGTTTGTTCTTATTTCCTAATATTTAGTTTTTACTAACTTGTTTTTTTTTTGTCGCTATTCTCACATTTTATTTTAGGTGTTGTATGACCCAGAACAAATCGGAGTTTATTGTCGCTTTTGATCCAGAAATTGAAAGAACCACTCAGAGGAGACTTCGAGCACAACAGAATATGGCTTTACCAAGAAACTATGAAGTCATACCCTCGATGCGACAACAAAATGCTAATGACCCACCGTTGCAGCAAGATGCTCAAAAACAAAACAGGACTATACGAGATTTTGTAGTACCTGTCTTGGATGACTTACAACCGGGAGTTGTTAGGCCAGCAATCCAAGCTGAAAATTTTGAACACAAGCCAGTAATGTTTCAAATGCTGAATTCTAATAGGCAATATGCTAGACTGCCAGATGAAGATGCACAAGAACATCTTAAGTCATTTTTATTGATTTGTGCTTCCTTTAGTCAACAAGGCTTTCCTGATGACGCTTTGAAGATGCAATTATTTCCTTATTCCTTGCAGGGAAGAGCTCGTACTTGGTTCCTTGGGCTACCTATCGGATCAATTACTTCTTGGAATGCACTAGCAACATAGTTTGTTTTGTGATTTAACCCGCCGACAATGAATGCTCGTCTCTGAAATGATATTACAGCTTATCATCAGCTGGATGATGAGAATCTTCACACCACATGAGAATGTTATAAATCTTTTCTTCGATGTTGTCCTATGCACGTCATTCAACAGGAAACACAAATTAAGGTTTTCTATAATGGGCTGAATTCACACATGAGGAATTGTGTCGACGCATCAGCCAATAGTCCTTTGTTGGATTGTACTTATAATGATGCTATATGAATTCTTGAGAGAATTGCTTAAAATGATTATCAATATCCTATCTCTAGAGCTGCACAAGCAAAAGCTACTCCGGGAGTTATTGAACTGGATGCCATATCTGCACTTAGTGCTCAAATTTCTTCTCTTGCGAGTATGATAAAAAATATGCAAGGGACTAGTGACGTTTCACCTATATAAGTCGCTCAACAAGTTGATGCTCCTACCTTTTGTTGTGAGATTTGCAGTGACAACCACAACTATAAAGATTGTCCATAACATGCAGAGAATGCCTTTTATGTCAGTAACATCCGCAACAATTCTTATGGCAACTATTATAATAATTTTGCACGCAATCAATAGTATTGGGGAACTCAGAATGCTGGACAAAATGCTACGAAATTTCGATATGGGAATATATCTACTCAAGGCAATTAAAATTCAAGATAAGGGAATTACAATCAACAACAACAGAACTATAGTCAGCACACTCAGATGCATCCACAACAAAGCCAGATGCATCCACACCAGAATCAGACACATTGACAACACTCTTCAATGCCGAATCAGCATGTTCCAGAACATCGATGATAATAGTACACGCAAGCTTCTCCTTCTGACCCGTTAGCAGCTCTTGAGGCTTTAATGCGGGAGCATATGACTCGTACAGAATCTATTGTGTAAGGGAATTCATCTTCTATTCGGGCGTTAGAGGCACAATTAGGACAACTAGCTTTGAATCTGAATACTCGACCACCGGGCACACTACCTAGTGACACGGAAAATCCTAGTCCAAGGGGGAAAGAACACTGCAAGGCTATCACGCTTAGGAGTAGTAAACAAACTGGCGAGCTGAATACAGACTCTACTGTCGCACCTCAAGATATTGGTGAAGTGATCCCTAGTGAGAAGGTTGAATCTGAAGAGCTTGTCGATGCATCAGACAAAGAAGTTTCACAAATTGTCACTCATATGCCTAATGTCCGACCCTCAAAACTGTCGATGCAATCAAATGTGTTGGTGCAATCAGATGTATCTCCACCTTTACCTTTTCCACAAATATTCAGGGTAAATGAGTAGGACATGCAATACCAACAATTCCTGAACACACTGAAGCAACTTCCGGTGAATATTCCTTTAGTAGAAGCTCTTGTACAAATCCCGAATTATGGGAAATTTATGAAGGAGTTCTTGTCCAAGAAGAAGAAGCTCAGTGATATGGAAACTATTGCACTCATAGAGTGCTGTAGTGCTATTTTGACAAATAAGTTGCCCCCCAAAATGAAAGATCCTGAGAGCTTTACTATCCCATGTTCACTTGGCAACCATTATTTGGACAAGGCTTTATGCGACTTGGGAGCTAGCATCAACCTAATGTCACTATCTACTTTCAAAAAGTTGAGAATTGGTCACATGAAACCTATTGTAGTGACATTACAAACTAGCTGATCGATCCTTGGCTCAACCTGAAGGGCAAATAAAAGATATCTTAGTTCGTGTGGATAAATTCATTTTTCCGGCTAATTTTATTCTACTTGACTACGAGGCTGACAAGGCGGTTCCCATGATCTTGGGATGACCATTTTTAGCCACTGGACGAACTCTTATTGATGTTTACAAAGGTGAACTGACCATGCGATTTAATGATGAGCATGTTACCTTCAGTTTTTTCGAATCTATTCAATGCAAGGATAAATAAGAATGCCATACTATTGATGTGCTAGATGATCTAATTGAGGAAGAATTCAATAACCAAGGCACAATACTTTCTGTGGAGTTTGCAGTGACATCTGATAATGAATTCCTAGATAATTGTGATAGCATGGTTGAAGCTAATAATATTGAACTCAGGCATGGATGGTAGATTCAATCCTTAGACTTAGCCAACAGAATAGCTCCAATTTTCAAGCCATCTATCGATGAAGCTCCTACTCTGGAATTGAAATCACTACCTACTCATCTTAAATACGTCTTTCTTGGTGATAACAATACTCTCCCAGTTATTGTCTCCGCAACACTGGATGTAACTCAAGAAGAGAAATTGGTCCATATTCTTAAGCAACATAAATGAGCTATTGCTTGGCATATTGCTGCTATTCGAGACATTAGTCCATCATTTTGCATACACAAGATCAAGTTGCAAGATGAAGGCAAGCAGTCAATTGAGCAACAAAGAATATTAAACGAGAAGATGAAAGAAGTTGTTAAGAAAAAAAATTATAAAGTGGCTTGATGTTGGAATTAATTACCCTATTTCTGATAGCAATTGGGTGAGTCTGGTGCAATGCGTTCCTAAAAAGAGTGGCATCACTGTGGTTAGCAATGAGAAAGATGAATTAATTCCTACACGCATTTCTACAGAATGGCGAGTCTGTATGGATGATTGTAAACTTAATGTTTCCATAAGGAAGGACCAGTTCCCACTTCCTTTCATTGACCAAATGTTGGATAGGCTTACTGGAAGAGCCTATTACTGCTTCTTAGATGGCTATTCTGGGTACAATCAAATTGCTATTGCACCAGAAGATCAAGAGAAAACAACTTTCTTCTGTCCCTTTGGTACTTTTGCTTTTCGCCGTATGCCTTTTGGTCTTTGCAACGCGCCAGCCACATTTCAAAGGTGTATGATGGCAATATTCTTGGATATGATTAAAGATTCCTTAGAGGTTTTTATGGATGATTTCTCAATCTATTGGAATGATTTTGATCATTGCACTAACAATTGGATAAAGTATTGTAGAAGACACACATCTTGTTCTAAATTGGTAAAAATGTCACTTCATGGCAAATGAAGGCATTGTGTTATGCCATCGTATCTCTAGTCAAGGCATTGAAGTAGACAAAGCTAAAGTGGAAATGATTGAAAATTTACCTCCACCGAAAAATTTGAAAGGTATTCACAGTTTTCTTGGGCATGCGGGGTTTTACCAAATATTTGTTAGAGATTTCTCGAAAATTGCAAAGCCCTTATGCTCATTGCTAAAATAGAATCGAAAATTCTTGTGTGGCGATGCATGTCTGGATGCATTTATTCAATTAAAGAAGCAGCTAGTTAATGCACCCATTGTCATTGCACTAGATTGGTCTCAACCTTTTGAAGTTATGTGCGATGCAAGCGACTTCGCTGTGGGTGCTGTTCTAGGACAACACAAGGGAAATGTAACAGCCTATTTTTAGTTAAATTGGAACAGTGGTTTTGGAACCACAAATTTGAGGTTGAAATAATTATTTTATTATTATTTTGAGGTCTACAGCATGATAGTATGATTGTGTAAAAATTTTGTTAAGAAATTTTATTGTTTGAGTGCTCAATTTGATAAATAGGACTAAATCGCGTAAAGTGTAAAAGTTGTGTTCTAATAGCTAAAGGAGTCTAATAGCTATAGAACTTTAAAGTGGAGGTCCTTAAGTGGTAATTAGACCATTAATGTTATTAGTGGACAAATATGGACATCATTTAAGTGAAATTTAATGTGTTAATTAAAGGTTATTTAAGTAATTTAATAAATAAATATAGCAAAATATGTAAAACAAAACAAACTCTTTTATTCATCTTCTTCTAGAGGAATTTTGGGGAGGAAAAACACACCATTTTTGAGCTTCTTCATTCGACCACATCTCTTTGCTTGCATGTGAGTATTTTTCGTCCCGTTTTAAATTATTTCTATGTTTTTGAGATCATTGTAGCTTAATCTAGCTAGCCCAGGGACTAATTTGCAAAATTTTTAAAGGTTTAGGGTTTTACCATTGATGAATATGTGTGTATTTTGATGTTTGATTATAGAAATTGAATGGTTGTTGTTAGATAAACAACATTTGTTAAGTGATTTTTGATAAAATTTTCAATTAGGGATTAAATTGAGAAATATGAAAATTATGTGGTAAATGTGTGAAATAAATGGAATATTGGGATTTCTAGGGACTTAATTGATATTCGGCTAGCATGGGTATAAGTTGAATTGCATGAATTTGCATTTTATGAGCTAGGGACTAAATTGTAAAGATGTTGAAATATTAGGGGCAAAAGTGTAATTTTGCCATAATATGAAATTTGGATTAAATTGAATAGAAGGATAATTAAATAAGTTAAATTTGATTATGTATAGATCAAGAAAAGCAACGTATGGATCTAGATCGGGGAAAAGTAAAGTATTGGACTAATCAATTCTATTCTGACGATGAATACGGGTTAGAGGTGTTACAGGAAAAATATTTCACGCCGTCTATTATGCTAGCAAAACTCTTACAGAGGCTCAAATCAATTATACCACTACAAATAAATAATTGTTGGTTGTAGTCTTTGCTTTCGACAAGTTTCGTTCTTATCTTGTTGGCGCAAAGGCTACCGTATTTACTGATCACTCGACATTGAAATATCTTTTTGCGAAGAAAAATGCAAAACCAAGATTGATACGTTGGATCTTACTGTTGCAAGAATTTGGCATCGAGATAAAGGACCGCAAGGGTTTAAAGAATCAAGTTGCAGACCATCTGTCTCGATTGGAAGTTGGCAGCAAAGATAGAAACATGCTTCAAATTGTCGACGCATTCCCAAATGAGAAGTTGTTTACTGTAGATGCAACCCCTTGGTATGCGGATTTGGTTAATTATCTAGTGTGTGGAAAACTCCCGTTGGGTGTCACAAGCCATAAAAAAGGAAGATTTCTTCACGAAGTAGTGAAGTATCATTGGAACGATCCGTATTTATTCAAGGTATGCAATGGTAACATTATTGGGCATTGTATTCCGGAAGAGAAGATGCTTTCAATCCTGAAGCACTGTCATGATGCTCCTTATAGAGGTCATTTCGATGGCATGCAAACTGCTACTGAGGTTCCCCGATCAGGATTCTACTGGCCTTCATTATTCAAAGACGCCCACAATTTTGTGAATCAATGCGATAAGTGTTAGCGCACTGGTTCTAGCTCGATGCAATGAAATGTTGCAACAACCAATTATGGAGGTTGAATTGTTCGATGTTTGGGGTATTGATTTTATGGGACCATTTCCAAGTTCATTTGGAAATCTTTATATATTAGTAGTTGTTGACTTTGCCTCGAGGTGGGTTGAAGCAATTGCAGTCCCAAAGGATGATGCAAAGATAGTGCTTAAATTTTTTCACAAGTATATACTCACCCACTTTGGCACACCAAAGGCATTGATTAGTGATCAGGGTACACACTTTCATTGCAACCAAGTGGCAGCCGCACTGAAGAGATATGGAGTTAATCATAGAATGGCTACTACTTATCATTCGGAAACTAATAGACAAGCTGAAGTATCAAATCGACAAATTAAAAACATTCTTGAGAAGGTTGTAAACCCTTCGAGGAAAGATTGGACTTCCAGATTGGATGACACTTTATGGGCATTGCGGACAGCATACAAAACTCCATTAGGGATGTCGCCGTATCAATTGGTTTTTGGGAAAGCATGTCACTTTCCAGTTGGAACACAAAGCAATGTTGGCAATTGAGCAAGTGAACATGGACTATGAAGCTGCTGGAAAGAAAAGGCTATTGGATATCACTGAACTAGAGAAGATTAGGCAAAATGCCTATGAAAATGCTACAATTTACAAATAAAAGACCAAACGATGGCATGACAGAATTATTTTGCAGCGATAATTTATCGCGGGTCAACAAGTTTTATTATTCAATTCTAGACCGAAACTGCACCCGGGTAAATTGCGCTCACGTTGGTCTGGACCTTTCAAAGTTGTAGAAGTATTTCCTCATGGTGCAGTCACAATCAGAGATTTACATGATGGACACCAGTTTAAAGTGAATGGACAGCAGTTGAAACCCTATTTTAGGAATATTAATCACAAGCATGCAGAGACCATTAAATTGGTCAAAAAAATTTATTTTTTATTTAATTTATCATTATGCTATTTTATTTTTTATTTTTTATTTTTTTGTTCAAGCCTTTTTTATTTTTATTTTATTTTATTTTTGCAAAATAATTAGGTACCATTGTCGATGCATTTGGGCTTTATTGTCAACGCAGTTCGTACTATTGTACTGTTACTTATGACTTATCAAGAATGAAAGGTAGATCAGAATTTTTAGATCCCACCGTTTGATCAAAAGTCACCTAGCCGTCTGATCTGTCTGAGCGGGTGCAATTCTCATTGGACATAATTATTCTCGCCAGCTTTATATCCCTTCACAAAAGTCATGCCTTTCCGTCTTCTTCTTTCACTTGCTATAAACCCCCTCACTGTGCTAACTGTAACACATACAAAGCAGCCATTTTTATTAACTTTCTCTTCCCCAAGCTCGTACCTTTACAACTTTAAACCATCTTCACTCCACAAAATAAACAAAATATGGCAAGAATGAGAGGATCAGTTAAGAAATCCACCAAGTCTGTTGAAGAACACTCGTCCTCTGCAACTATAGTTTGTGAATCGAAGTCCTCCATGCCAATAGCGTAAAAAGAGCCGGTGATCTTTTTAAAGAAAGCGGCCAAGGTCCGGTTTCAAGACAACATTTTAAAGCGCAACTTTCACCCAGAACAGGGCATTTTCCTTTCGCAACAGCAAGACTTGGGCAAGTAAATCTACAAAACCATCTCTAAGCTGAAGTGGGAGACTTTCTGCACTCATCCTGGAAGCTATTCTCCTTCATTGGTACAAGATTTTTATGCTAACCTTTATGACCATGAGTTAGAGTTTATCTTTGTTCGAGAAGGCTTAATCCCATGGGATGCTAAAAAAATCAATGAGTTGTACAACACTAAAGTGGATGCAGATGAACACTCTGAGTTTATTGAGGATATCACAGACGACAAAAGGGACCTGTTGGTGAAGGATTTATTTGACGAAGGAGCATTGTGGACAGGTTCACATCAAAAGAACTATACGATGCACCACCACTTCCTGACACTGCAAAGCAAAATCTAGTTTCATTTTGTCAACTGTAGACTACTGCCTTCTACTCACAGTACTACAGTCAACCTTGATAGAATATGCATGATACATTCAATTATCAAAGGCAAAAATATTGATGTCTGCACAATACTCCACCAGAAAATTGCTGACTGCGCTGCAAGGCAAACTGGAATTTTGGTTTTCCCATCGTTGGTGATGCTACTATACCAGTAGAAAGGGATCGTGCCATGTGATGATGAAGAGGTCCTGGAAAATAAAGGCCTGATAAATAAAGCCTCTATTGAAAGAATGACTTGTGGCAAAGATACACTGACAATGAAGGAGACAGAGATAAGCAAGACGAGAAAGGGCCAAACCAAGGCAGAAACCAATGGAGAAAACTTGACTACAGAGACATCATTGTTGCGCAAAATAAAGGATTTCCATCAGCAATAAGCAGATCAGGCTTGTCACTTCAATAGAGGATATGGACAGATCACAAAATTTGTTATACACTTATACTAGGGCCTATAACAACTCTATTGTAGCTGCATTAAGTAAGTTAAGCCCGGCCCCACTCCTAGAATTTCCAGTGTTCTCAGCGATCATCCAAGATTATGAACCCTCCTCTGAGGAAGATGACTTAAGGGACTGAGACAGATCGGTGGAATCCCCTCCCATTGTGCACATCTCTGATGATGAGAAAGAAGAGGACTCAAAGGACATTGAGAAGTGCATGTGAAGGATTGATATCCTGGTCGAGGGTGACGTCATTGCTGGTCAAGAGGTGTCTGCTGTTGAGGAGGAAGTTGATGTGGATGAGGAGGACGTCCGTGTTGAAGTTGTGAACAAGAAGGCCGAGGAAGAAAATACTGAGATAGAAGCTGCTGAGAAAGAATCTGTTGAGAACATTGTCAATGCATCCGAGTTTGTGGATGCAACTAATGATAATTTGGAGCAAGATAGAGCTAGACCAGCAGAAGCTGCAGAGGTAACCACTGAGAAGCACCACAACTCATTGGCGATAGTGGTATATACTGGACCACTCAAGGTAACCCCTCCTGCACAAGCAACTGATAATGTCGAAGCAGCACCAAAAACTGAGGAGCGATCCGAGGACCGTGAAACGCCCAAAGAAAAGAAAAGAAAAGCTCCAAATACAAATAGCACAAGAAGGAGGACAAAAAGAGAAGGAAGAAGAAATACCATGCAGCCACATTGATGGCTGAGAAAAACTGAGTTGGTTTATTTTAAGCTTTAGCTGTAGTATTCATGCATTGCATGTAGCTGTAATTTTCATTTTGTTAGGGAACATTATTGTTGCATTTTTTTATTGTCATCATATTTTAATGTTAGTGCATTGGGGACAATGCAAACTTTAAGTTTGGGGGAATGCATATGGGGTTTTGAAATACACCCACATTTCAATTTTTTTTTTGAGTTTAATAAAGCAAATGTGTTTGAAATTTTTTGTTACATTCAATGCTTAATTCTTAAATCATGTGAATTATCAATGAATGAGTTGGATAAATTTTACTGAATGTTGTATCTTCAATTCTTTGATGAATGATTTAGGTTGCATTAGTAATGGATGACTAGTAGCATTCCTTGAATCTTGAATGAATCTGCCTTTTACAGCTTCTTATATATATATATATATATAGTTATGAATAAGAGACACTCCAAAGTGGGTGTATTGTGAAATGTTAAAGAGGGAACACTCCAATACAAGCGTTAGAAAAATGAATCTAGCCAAAGGCTGTAGCTGCATGAGTGTGTGTCTGCGCAATTACGTACTCCTTGAAGGTTTTTTGCACTCCATTGTTACTTCTAAGGAACAAGGGTACAACAATACAACGATATCCCTTAGTCACAAAAAAAGGCATATATTATATAATAAATATTGTATTGGTAGATAGACTTTAGGATTTAAAGCATGTTGCTAGTTTTGAAGAAGTTGTAATCTTATTCATTCATACTTATGTATTATCGATGCAATATTCTGTCATCTTAATATGACTCGTTCATTGGGATTTTAGGTGATTCAAGTTGCTAGAATGATTATTTGCCTTAGTGAATTCTTGTGTAGCCTTGCTAGGTTTTGTTTTACTTGAGGACAAGTAAAAACTCAAGTTTGGGGGTGTGATAGTACTAGAAATAACATATGTTTTCTCCTTACTTATTGGTCAATTTGTCCCCATTTAGTTATCTTTAGCACATATTTTAGCTTTTTCAGTTCAGTAATTTACATTTTATAACTTAGTGGATCTTAGCTTATTTATCCTTAATTTTTTCATGTTTTGGTACTGATGTTGCTGCATGAGTATTTTCAGATTGCGCCTAGAATTGCCACACCTGACAGCTGTTCGAATAGGAATAAAAATGCGTGGGTTGTCCAGTCTGGTACAGCTAACTTGTACATACAGAGGCAATATGATTCTGATGAAAGGACACCTGGGCTATTTGGGAAAAATATAAATATTCACATAAAAAGAAAAAAGGAGAGCTTTTGGATTATCATCTTCTTCAACCTATCCTTGAAAGCTTTTGGCTATGGTGGCTTAAGTCTCCTACGGGTGAACCGACGTGAAAAGGATGCAGACCAGCTCTTGACGAAGAGCCCTGAGTGCGACACAAGAGGGAATAGAGAGATTCAAGTTGAGTTGTCTAGGAATAGTATTCTCCACTTGTTTCTTTTATATTTCTTTTCTAATGGTGGTGATTACTTTCTATTTCATGTTTGTACGGAAGTACATGTAACCGTCCGGTTTAGACCCTAGTCAGAATAGTGGTTTCGGGACCACAAATCTGAGTCAAAAAATTATTTTAATATTATTTTTTGTGCTTATAGTAAAGGAATTGACATGTGTGAAATTTTCGTGATTTAATTTATCCGTTTGTGTCCTTAATTTGCAAAAAAGACTAAACCACAAAAAATGCAAAAGTGACTTGCTATTTGTTAAAGTGCTATATTGACATGGCTTTTTAAATATGAAGTATTTATTATGCAAATGGACCATTGATATGGTTAATGGACATTAATGACCATCCATTATGTGTTATTAGTTGTTTTTATTAAAGGTTAAATATGTAAATTAGTTAATAAAGTAAGTTAAATAAAATAAAATCATTTTCATTCATCATTTTCACTTGTTCTTGCCGAAAATAAGAAAATAAAAACAGTCACCTTCAAGCTTAGGGTTCGACACTTCTAAGTATTTGATTAAGGTATGGACTTTGTTTGATTTTTTATAATATCTATGTTTTTGTGATCGTCGCCTCGTGTTCTTTTAAGCCAATACCTCAATTCATGAAATTGATGATGATTTTGAGTTATGCCATTATTGATATTTTGAGCTTTGTGATGTTAAATGGTGAAATATGGAAGATATGTGATAGATTAATATATTTTGTCTTTGAATTTTTTATGAATTTGACTATTATGGGCTAATTTGTGAAAATGAGAAATTGAAGGACTAAAATGTGAAATAAATGAAATATATGGGTTGATAGGGATCTGTAGAGAATTCGGCTAAGCATGGGTCATATTGAATTTTGTGTATTTTATGATTTTATGAAATAGGGACTTAAACGTCAAAATGTGAAAATATAAGGGCTAATTTGTAAAATACCCTAAATATATGTATATGGTTTGAATTGAATGAATTGTGTTATTAAATAGCCAAATTTGAATTTATATAGATCAAGAACAAAAGAAAATAGAATTAGATCGGGGGAAATCGAGAGTGGTCGAGTAGTCGTTTCCATCCATTTGTATCCGTACGAGGTAAGTCTATGTATAAATAAATGTGTTTGAGTTGATTTATCCATGCTTATATGAAATTGAATTGTGATGAATGATTATGGAAGATGCATATGAGAAATCCGAGAAAGCTTCGACAATGTGTCAATGTTCGAAAAGCCCTGTATGAACCATAGGAATAGTTAGAATACATATGTCATGACATAGGATTCCGATATGTGTTATCGTGTAAGACCACGTCTGGGATGTTGGCATCGATTTATTATTTACGTGTAAGACCATGTCTGGGACATTGGCATCGTATATGATTTCGTGTAAGACCCTGTCTGGGACAGTGGCATCGATATTTGATTACATGTAAGACCACGTCTAGGACATTGGCATTGTACGAGCTCTCAGAGATATCCGAGTATCCTTATGAATTTTGAACGGTTCAACAGGCACTCCGAGAAATGAATGATTATGTGAAATGTGTTTCCGATGCAGGTACATTTGAAATGTATGCAAAGTTCGAGTATGAAAAGTAAGTATATGTAAAAAATGTGGAATTGAGATACATGTATGAGATCATTGAAATAAAATGTGTTATATACAAATGTGCTATGATCAAATGAGCTACATGGAGATGTGATATGTTTGTAAGCAAGTGGTTAGGATCAATTAAGCTAAAAGAGAAATATGAATTTGCTATTGTATTATGCCATAATTTATGTGAATGAAATGGTTTATGAATGTTCTATATGATAATTTTATTTGTATATGGCTTACTAAGCTTTTGAAAGCATACTTTGTGTGTGTTTGCATTGTTTTATAGATTATCAAAGCTACTGAAAGCTCGGGGATCGTCGAGGATCATCACCACACTATCGAATTCTATTTTGGTACCCTTTTGAAAATGTATATATTGAAGTATGGCATGTATAGGCTAGAATTTTTAAGATATATTTGAGACAGGTATATATAGCCATGTGATATGGCATGTTAATGAATGTGAATATGGGTTAATTTAGTCTATGATATGTGATACAAAAGTTAGTATGTTTTTTATGAGAGGTTGGTATATTTAAATTGGTATGTTTTGAATGAATTTGTATTTAGAATTGAATGATGTTGTTATAGGTCAAATTGGGCATAAATTTGATGTGCTGTGGCTGATTTTGGAACATTAAATGATGCTTGTTGATGCATATAGGTATGACATGTAATGGGTGGCAATTTGGCCTTACAAATGGCCTACAGTTGCCCACACGGTTGAGCACACGGGCGTGTGTCTTGACCGTTTCCTTCACTGTTCCAATTCGAAGTAAGTCAGACTTGCTCATGAGCCAAGCACATGGGCGTGTGGAAGGCCGTGTGATTCAAGTCAGTTTTGCACACGGGCCAAGCACACGGGCGTGTGATAGGCTGTGTGATTTTAGTCAATTTTGTACACGGGCTGAGACACAGGCCAAGGCACGGGCGTGTGAGGCACACGGCCTAGCCACATGGGCGTGTGCCCTATTTTGAAATAAAATATTCTAAGTTTCGTAAAGTTTCCGTATGAGATCGGTTTGGTCCCAAACCCTCTCTAAAGCATGTTTAAGGTCTCATAGATCTTTTAAAAGAATAAAGTGTTTGTGAATGATGATGATTTGATGATACATAATTTATGTTTGTGATATATTTGTGAAATGCTCTGATATGTCTGGTAATATCTCTTAACCCTCATCCGACGATGGATACGGGTTAGAGGTGTTACAATTTATTGGTATCAGAGCTACGGTTTAGTTGATTCTAGGACTAACGTAGCGTATGTGAGTCTAGCTATACATGCCATATATTTGAACTGTGATACTGTGATGAATCCTGACAGATAAAATGTGCTTTCTATATAGGAAATGGATCCGGAACGAGCCATAGCTGACGATGTTGAAAGTAATGCGCCTGCTCCCGCTCAAGGGACAGCGCCGTCTGATTCTAGACCGGTTACTAGCAGTCAGGAAGGAGAGGCTAAACAAGCCTTCTTCAAAATGATGAATGAGTGGTTCACTCAGTATATTAGAGCAAATCTGACTGTTCCTCAACCTCTGCCCCCACCTAATCCCCCTCAGATTCCTGTTGTACCTCCGGTTATGAATCTGAATATGTTGAATAAGCCTTCGGTCGATAAAATCTAAAAGTATGGGGCCGAAGAGTTCAGGGCCACTAATGATGATGATGACGAGAAAGCTGAATTTTGGCTCGAGAACACAATTCGAGTATTTGATGAGATGTCATGTACTCTAGATGAATGTGTGAAGTGTGTCGTTTCTTTGTTGAGAGATGTAGCTTACCAATAGTGGAAAACTTTGACTTCTGTTATTTCGAAAGAACGAATTACCTGGGATTTCTTTCAATCTGAATTCCGGAAGAAGTACATTAGTCAGAGATTCATTGATCAAAAGCGAAAAGAATTTCTGGAATTAAAACATGGCCGTATGTCTGTTACAGAATACGAGCGAGAATTTGTGAGACTGAGCCAGTATGCACGAGAATGTGTCTCGATCGAGGCAATAATGTGTAAAAGGTTTGAAGACGGCTTGAATGAAGATATCTATTTTCTAGTTGGAATTCTAGAAATAAAAGAGTTTGTTGTGCTTGTGGATCGAGCGTGTAAAGCTGAAGAACTCGGGAAAGATAAAAGAAAAGCTGAATTAGAAGCAAGAGATGTGAGAAAGAGATCCTCAAGTAAATCATTTCAGTCTGCATCAAAGAAATTTAGAGATGAGTATAGCCGTTCAAAGGCTAATGTGGGATATTCGAGCGGAGTTCGTGCTAGATCGCATTCGAGCTTCAGAACTCCAGCTACTTCGATAGCTAGTGTTGGAAATGTCAAATATAATCAACCTGAGTGTAGACATTGTGGTAAAAGACATTCGGGCAATTGTCGATTACATGATCGAGCTTGTTTCAAATGTGGATCTTTAGATCACTTTATCTGAGACTGTCCCGAGTCTGTTGAGCAAGAGATTGTACAGAATCTGAAGTCGAATAATGCTTCAGCTAGAGGTAGACCTCCCAGAAACATGGGAAATACGAGTGGTAACCAGAGAGCTACGAAAGATACGGCTGCAAAATCTGAGGCGAGAGCACCTGCCAGAGCTTATGCTATTTGCGCTCGTGAAGAAGCTTCGTCTCCAGATGTCATTACTGGTACTTTTACTTTTTATGATACTTCAGTGATTGCATTCATAGATCCAGGGTCTACTCATTCATATATATGCATGAATTTAGTATCCAGTAAGACTTTGCCTATAGAGTCTACTGAATTTGTAATTAGAGTATCAAACCCCTTAGGCAAGTGTGTTCTGGTTGACAAAGTGTGCAAGAATTATTCGTTGATGTTTCGAGATATCTGTTTCCCGGCTGATCTAATGTTATTACCCTTTGATGAGTTTGATATAATACTGGGTATGGATTGGCTAACATTGCATGGTGCTATAGTGAACTGCAAATGAAAGACTATTGATGTGAGATGTCAGAATGATGAGATAATTCGGATCGAATCTAATTATTTAAATGGGTTAACGGCTGTAATATCTTCGATGAAAGCTATGAATTATGTGAAGAAGGGATGTGAAGCTTATTTTGCGGATGTGATTGATACTAAAGTGGTAGAAAAGAAAGTTGAATCTGTGCCTGTGGTTTGTGAATTCCCTGATGTGTTTCCTGAATAATTACTGGGACTACCTCCTGTACGATAAGTTGAGTTTGGCATTGAATTAGTGTCGGGGACGACCCCTATCTCAATAGCTCCGTATAGAATGGCTCCGACAGAATTGAAAGAATTAAAGTCTCAGTTGCAAGAGTTGACTGATAGAGGATTTGCACGACCGAGTTTCTCACCTTGGGGTGCTCCTATTTTGTTTGTGAAAAAGAAAGATGGAACGATGAGAATGTGTATTGATTACAGTCAGTTAAACAAAGTGACTATTAAGAATAAATATCCTCTGCCCAGAATCGATGATTTGTTTGATCAGTTGAAAGGTGCTGCTATTTTTTCAAAGATAGATATGAGATCAGGCTATTATCAGTTGCGAGTAAAAGATTCTAACATTCTGAAAACTACTTTTAGAACGAGGTACGGGCACTATGAATTTTTAGTTATGCCTTTCGGACTAACAAATGCTCCTGCTGTCTTTATGGACTTGATGAACAGAATATTCAGACCGTATTTAGATCGATTTGTTGTTGTATTTATTGACAACATTTTGATTTATTCGCGTGATGAAATTGAGCATGTCGAACATTTGAGAATTGTGCTACAAACTCTGCGTGATAAGCAATTGTATGCAAAGTTTAGTAAATGTGAGTTCTGGTTGCGTGAAGTTGGATTTTTGGGGCATATTGTGTCAGCATCAGGTATACGAGTTGATCCGAGCAAGATTTTAGCTATTTTAGAGTGGAAGCCTCCGAAAAATATGACTGAAGTCTGCAGTTTTCTGGGACTTGCTTGTTATTACTGACGGTTCGTAAAAGGCTTTTCGATGATTTCAACTCCGTTGACAAGATTGCTTCAGAAAGATGTAAAATTTGAATGGTCTGAAAAGTGTCAGAAAAGCTTTGATCAGTTAAAAGCCCTTTTGACTGAAGCTCCAGTGCTAGTACAGCCAGAATCGGGTAAAGAATTCGATATCTATAGTGATTCATCTTTGAATGGTTTAGGCTGTATTTTGATGCAGGAAGGCAAAGTTATAGCTTATGCCTCAAGACAGTTAAAGACACACGAAAAGAACTATCCGACACACAATCTGGAATTGGCAGCTATTATGTTTGCGTTGAAAATTTGGCGCCACTATTTGTTCGGTGAGAAATGTCACGTCTATTCTGATCACAAAAGTTTAAAATATTTGATGACTTAGAAAGATCTGAATTTACGACTGCGAAGATGGTTAGAGTTGTTAAAATATTACGAGCTTATAACTGACTACCATCCGGGGAAAGCTAATGTTGTTGCTGATGCTTTGAGTCGGAAATTGTTGTTTACCCTTCGTGCGATGAACACTCAGTTGGCTCTATCTGATGATGGTTCGATAGTAGCTGAGTTGAAAGCGAAACCGTTATTTATTCAGCAGATTTTTGAGGATCAGAAAGTTGATAATGAAATGTTAGCGAAACGAGCTCAGTGTGATTTAAACTCTGATTCTGAATTTTGAGTTGATATTGATGATTGTTTGAGATTTCGAGATTGGATTTGTGTTTCGAGAAATCCAGAGTTAATTCAGTTGATTTTGAAAGAAGCACATAGTAGTCGCTTATCTATTCATCTGAGAAGTACAAAAATGTATAATGATTTACAACAGTCTTACTGGTGGCCTGGTATGAAACGAGACATCTCTGAATTTGTTTCGAAATGTTTGATTTGTCAAAAAGTCAAAGCCGAGCATCAGGTACCTTCTGGGTTACTTCAATTGACTATGATTCCCGAATGGAAATGGGACAGAGTCACGATGGATTTTGTATCGGGTTTACCTTTGACATCGAGCAAGAAAGATGCAATCTAGGTTATTTGTAACACCCCAAACTCGGACAAGACACCACGCCCGAATCTGGTATGTTACGGGGAAAAACGTCTTTGAGTGATCAGATTTTTTTTCGTTTAGAAGTGGGGTGAAAACATAGTGAATTTGAGGAAAGTTTGAGTAGGCTTGTTTGATTAGATTTTGAAATCTTATCCATGTATATAGTTAAAACGAGTTGACTTCATTTAGGACTTCCAATAGTTTCTTAGTGCCATTTTGAAACATTTTAGACTTAGTAGCAAATCGAGTTTGATTTGAAAATCATTTGAGTTTATTGAATAACAAAACATAGCGAGATACCCGATGGTATAGTTTAAAAACACATTGCGATATAATTTTGAAAATGTTGTCTTTCCAAGTTTTAGTAAAATTTCATGCCAAGTTATTTGTTAAGCAGGTTGAGAATCTAATTAAAACATACCCATCATAAAACATAATTTAAAGGCCTTTTTCAAATCCAAATTAAAAACCCAAATAACAGTAATTAAACTAAAGTACCCAAATGATAGAGTTGGAGTAAAACTTTATTAAGCATGGCATGAGCACCCCGAGTCCATCCGGCTCCATGTCGCGTCTCTACGAGTCACTGAAATGTCAAAGGAGAGGGTGAGTCGAGTGACTCGATGCATAAATCCCGCTCCCGATGAAACAACATGCTAACACACATCATACATAGCAACATAATTAATGCAACCCGATCCTAACCATCCGTATCTCCTTTTTCTACCCCGTGTGGTACCAAACCTTTGGTGGTGCCAAACCACTGGTGACATATAGTCACAATGTGTTACCAAAACACTTTGGTGTCCCAAAGACACAATGTGCTACCCAAGCACCGGTGACCGTAGTCACGATAATCGAGTGATGGGGCCAACCCATTGTGTGATACCCAATCACTAGCGAGACGATCCCATATCTCATGTGGGGCCAACCCACGGTGGTGTTAACCACGGGGACAAGTCGCAATGAGGTGCCCAACCTCACGGTGTCCCAAAGACACAAATGTGCTACCAAAGCACTTTGGTGACCGTAGTCACAATAATCGAATGATGGGGCCAACCCATCGTGTGATACCCAATCACTAGCGCAGACGATCCCATATCTCAAAGTGGGGCCAACCCACGGTGGTGTTAACCACGAGGACAAGTCGCAATGAGGCGCCCAACCTCTGGTGTCCCAAAGACACAAATGTGCTACCAAAGCTTTGGTGACCCAAAGTCACAAAGTGTGTTACCAAAACAACTGGTGCTCGTCGGCACAAATCATCAACTGCCCCCTCCACTCATATCACCCATCAACAACCAACTCATGTAATCATGCATATCATACAAATTATGCATATCATGCTAATATGTTTGACTCATGCCCCATATCACATACATACATAGTCATGATACCATATAGATCATCGGTAATCTAGTAACAATCTTGACTTACAGGATACGTACACATACCCGTTTGGGTATCCAATAATCCATCATCTTGTCATGATTTTAATAGGCAAGCAGGTTTAATAACAATATCACTAAGTATGGGGTGTTAGTTACACACACTGGTAAATACTGAGTTCGAAACCCAACGAAAACGATCTAAGTCCCTCGATTACTAGCTCCTACACTCGGCCAACACATAGGGGTTAGGCATCTATAACATTCGGCCATCATCAATTAACCAAAGGGGGTCAATATCCATCCCTTACCTTGAAGATGATTTGGTTTCCAACAAAACCTCGAACCAACAGTGGTTCTTTTGCTAATCGGCCACCACCTAATAAGAAGAACCATTAATTCTTAATAGCTTGACTAAAAGAAACTAAACAAAAGACTAATGAGACACCTTCTTACCCAAATGACTACCCAACAATGGAGACTCCGCTTGACTGCCCTGAAGTCCCCGATGCCCTATAACACAATCGGTTCCATCACCAAACGATTAGCACTCACAACAAGGCCACAAATACCCCACTGATATTCGGCCAAGTAAACCACTAGAAGAAGGGACAGATTCGGCCAACACCTTGATCAAAAAGAAGGAAAGAATTCGGCCAACAAAACACTAAGAGAAGGGAGGTATTCGGCTTAGAACTCATAAGTACAACAAAGAAAAAAAATATGGTTTAAGAGATGAGAAGAAATCGGCCAACAGATGAGAAGGGTTCGGCTTGAGTGCTTAACACCCCTACTTTCGGCTTTGTGTGAGAATAAATGAGAGTCTAGCAGAGGAGAAATGGAAAGAATGTATGGAGATTTTGGTTTAGGAACAAGGTAAGTTTCGGCTTGCACAATTAAAGAAAGAAGAAGAAAGTGTGAGAAAAAGTGATATAGGTTTAGAAACATACAAAATGAAGAGAAGAAGAAAATAGGGAGAAAAGCATTGACCAACAACACCAAGTGTAGAAAACAAAAGCAAAAATTCGACAAGTATGCCTTTGGACCTACGGTTTGCAAAAGAAAGAAGGAGAACTCACTAGCAATTTCGGTTTGCCTTTTGCTACCTCCCAAGACCGATTGTGCACCCAAAATTCCCAAAAGAGTTTAGCACAACCCCAATGCCACACTACCAACCCAAGCCGTCCACTTCCCCACTCCAACATCCCACAAATTCGGCCAAATCCCCCATTCACTCACATCCACACATTCAAACCAACAAGACCAAGTCTCCCTCCTACAAATGCTCTCCACCTTTCATTTGAAAGGTATGACTTAGTCCAAGGTAGAATTTCACTAGTCTTCGACCTCTCCTCCATGCCGTCCCAAAAGAAGCCAAAATGGGGACTCTGCAGCTCGAACACTGGACCTCCTCCACAAGTAGATGACGCCACACCAAGCTCCCCATGTAGCGCATGCTTGCCACTAAGCTAGCTCCTCTTTTGTGCAACAAAACACCAAATAAAACTCTTATACCCAGCTCCAACGGCTCCCCGACTTAACACCCAAAAATCAAAATTTTTCCATTCACTCGAGGCAAACACTTAGACTTCAATTAAGCCCCCAAAACATAGAAATAGCCACGCAAGACACACTAGACACATGCAATATCATGCAACAACAAAATAGCCCCTAACCCGGGATATTACAGTTCTACCCCCCTTAAAAATGATTTCGACCTCGAAATTACTTGATCAAAAGAGTTGCGGGTATTGCTGTCTCATCATATCCTCGGGTTCCCACGTAGCTTCTTCTACGCCATGATTCCATGAAAGAACCTTAACCAAAGGCACAGACTTCTTCACGCGAGAACCTTCACATCTCGATCAAGAATGCGCACGGGTTCCTCTTCCATGGTCAAATCTGGATTTACCTCGATCTCTTCCATTGCTACCACATGCGCGGATGCGAGCGATACCTCCAAGCATCGAAACTTGGAAAGCATCGTGAATCGACTAAGCTCTGCTGGCAACTCAAGGCGAGCACGCCATGCTGGTCCAACTCGCCTCGAGAACCTTATACGGCCCAATAAACCTCGGACTTAGCTTGCCTTTCTTCCCGAACCTCAACACCTTCTTCCAGGCGAGACCTTGGAAAACTCGATCCCCACAGCGAACTCTATATCTCGCCGCTTAAGATCGGCATAAGACTTTTGCGGTCCGAAGCTTCCTTCAATCTAGGACTGAATCGACTTAACCTTGTCTTCGGTCTCGACCCAACCAACTCGGGTCCCAACAAGCGGCGTTCACCTAACTCCGTCCAACACGTAGGTGGCGACATTTCCTACCATACAGCGCCTCATACGGTGCCATCTTGATGCTCGCAGTAAGCGTTGTTGTAGGCAAACTCGACTAATGGTAGAAACTCCTCCCAACTACCTCACGAAATCCAAGATACAACCTCTCGGCATATCCTCTAAGACTGAATGACCCTTTACGATTGGCCGTCGATTTGCGGGTGAAAAGCCGTCTTTGAAATCCAAAGCAGTACCAGAGCACGATGCGGTGCTTTCGAACCTTGACGTGAATCTAAGATCCCTATCCGAGATTATCGGCGGCACACGTGCAACCTCACTATCTCGACACATCTGACCGCTGGCCACGAGTGAGTAGTCAACCCTCACGGAATAAAGTGAGGTGATTTAGTCGATCGATCCACCACTACCCAAAGCTGAATCTTTCTTGCTTGGCGTAGCGGTAACCTTGTGAAATCCATGGTTATCCTTTCCCACTTCCATCGAGGAATTTTCACAGTGAAGCAACCCGACGCGGCAGCGATGTTCGCCTTGACCTGCGACAAGTCGGACACTTCCCAACAAACTCTGTCACCTCCTTCTTCAAGCCGAGGCCACCAAAGCGCTCTCTAAGATCCCTATACATCTTGCTACCTCCGGGATGCATAGCATGAGGCTGCTATGTGCGTCCTGAAGAATCTTTCGCCTCGACTCAACATCTTTAGGCATACAAGCCTTACCTTGAAAACACAGAACCCCATCACGGACAAAGTGTAACCACGCAAACCACCATCTGCACTTGCAACCTTGGCGCACTCAGAACCTCATCCAATAAGCTGTTTTCTCTCGATCACGCTCAACCCAAGTAGGCTTAACACTGCAACTCGCGAATACTCCCATCGTCATACAAACTCAAATGGGCAAACAATGCTCTTAAGTCCGAAACAACCTTACGGCTCAGCGCGTCACGCCACCACGTTAGCCTTGCCGGATGGTACTCAATCGAAGCGATCGTAATCTTTGGCAACTCAACCCATCTGCGCTGCCTCAAATTCAAGTCCTTTTGAGTCGGTAGATACGCCAGACTCTTATGATGCGTGTAGACTATCGATCTCTCTCCGTACAAGTAGTGCCTCCAAATCTTTAAAGCGAAGACCACGACCGCTAGCTCCAAGTCATGCGTCGGATAGTTGACCTCATGTGGCCTCGGTGCCGAGAAGCGTAAGCCACAACCTTACCTTCTTGCATCG
This sequence comes from Gossypium sturtianum, assembly GCA_025698515.1. Taxonomy (NCBI): domain Eukaryota; kingdom Viridiplantae; phylum Streptophyta; class Magnoliopsida; order Malvales; family Malvaceae; genus Gossypium; species Gossypium sturtianum. The sequence continues at coordinate 76,504,622 of CM046947.1, forward strand.
CACACACAACCCAAGCCCGTATGTGATGCATCGCAATAGGCGTGAATTCCTTACGACCTCGGGTTGAATTAGAAGCTGGAGCCTCGGTCAAAATCTTCTTTAACTTGTCGAAGCTTTCTGCTTTGTTTCTCGGTCCATACAAGCGGAACTTCTTTCCTCGGCAACTTGGTCATCGGTGCGCTATCAACGAAACCCTCAACAAACCCGGTAGTATCGGCCAAACCCAGAAAACTCGAATCTCGACCACCGACCTAGGCGGCTTCCAATCCAAAAGCGCCTCAATCTTACGAGGATCTACCGAATCCCCTCACCGACACTACATGACCCAAGAAAGTCACTTCTCTAAGCGAACTCACACTTACCGAACTTAGCATAGAGTCGCTTTTCCTCAAAATCGCAACACCACTCGCAAATGCTTATCATGCTCTTCCTCCGTCCCTGAGTACACCAAGATGTCGTCTATGAAAACCACGACGAACCGATCCAGATCTTCTTTGAAACACCCTATTCATCATGTCCATAAACGCGCGGTCGTTAGTCAACCCGAACGGCATTACGAGAAATCGTAGTGCCCATACCGAGTCCAAAGCTTATTTGTTTTATGGATATCCGCCTCCTTAACCTTTAGCGGTGATACCGGACCTCAAGTCGATCTTCGAGAATCACGCAGCACCCTTCGGTGATCAAACAAATCATCTATCCGTGGCAGCGGATACTTGTTTTTAATCGTCGACTTGTTCAAGCTGGCGGTAGTCTATACACATCCGCATCGTGCCATCTTTCTTCTTGACAAAAGAATGGCGCGCGCACGCGGCGAAACACTTGGCCTAATAAAACCTCGATCCAATAACTCCACGGATCGAGCCTTAAGCTCCACCAACTCCTTTGGCGCCATCCTATACGAGCAATAGACACCGGCGCGATTCCGGATAACAGATCAATCCCGAACTCCACCTCGCGATCTGGCGGCAAAAACTGGAAGCTCCTCGGGAAAAACATCGATAAACTCCTTAACAGTGCACGAACCTTCTCCACAGCAGACTCCTTAGCCTCCAACGCATACACATGAACTACATACGCCTCTGACCTTTCTCGACCATCTTCTCTGCTTTCAAAGCGGATACCACATTGATAAGTAATCTCTCCTATTACCTATCATAGCCACCTCTTCACCCTCGGACCGTCTTAAGAACCATGCGCGCTGGGCGCGCAATCCAACCTCGCCTGGTACTTGACCAACCAATCCATCCCAAGAATCGGATCGAACTCCCCAAGCGGCGGTTCCATCGGATCGCAACAAACACTACCCCTTGGAGTTCTAAGGGTACCTCTCTAAAAGTTTATCTACTACTACAGAGTGACCTAGAGGGCTAATCACGGTCATCGCCTAGAAGATATCTCGAGCCTAAATCCATGGTCTCTACTATACTACTCGGCAACATAAGAGTGGCGAACCCACATCAATCAAAGCGTTATAAGGAGAACCAAAAATCAAAAGCGTCACGGTTATGGCGTCCGGTGCGTCGCCCTCCTCTCGGCGCCTCGCGCATACACTAACCCGGTGTCTAGCATCGAACTACCGCACCTCGCCGGTGCTCCACGGCCCCGACCGAACCATTACCACCTCGCCATTACCACGGCCCCTCGTGGTGGCGGTCCATTACCTACTGAGCCCGATTACGGCCTGCCTCTCGGTCGAATCTGGCCAACCTACGCGGGACGGTCCCTCACCCGGTGTTCGAGAGAACCACACCGAAGCAACCTTTTCCTCCGGTCCGGCAACCACCCCAATGAGATTTTCCGCTTGATCATCCGCTGCGGCGGTCCACGCCTAGCGACAACAAACCTAGCGGTGGTTTGGCCCACTCGGTCTAGCCCTCTTGGCGGATTACAAGCGATCCGAAGACCCAAAGCTCCTCTTATGCCTATTTCTGTCCATACCCGCCTCGCGGCTCCTTAACACCTCGGCTACCTTAGCCTTCTCAACTAAGACGACAAATTCGCGCTCCTTTGAGAAGCAATCAGCGACCTCAAGTCAAATCTCATGGACCATCCTCGAAAACGAACACACCTCTCATGCTCGGTGGCCACAATGCCCCTGGCATACCTACTCGACCAGGAACTCGGCCTCGTACTCAAAGAATGATTTACTCCCTGAACAAGCCTCGAAAAGCCTTTCATTTTGGAGTCGACATAACTAGCTCCGATGTATTTCCTTTGATATGCGATACGAAATAATCCCATGTTAGATCCTCTGCTTTGCCACGCTTTGTCTCGAACCGTGAGCCACCACCGATATGACTCATCCGGAGAAGCGTCGATGCCCTTGACTTCTCTTGGTGTCAAGTCGGATCATCCATGATCCGCTCGATCGCCTCCGACCAATATTCAGCGATCTTTGGGAGCAACACCGAAACACCTCGGAAGAATTCGGCCCCATTGGCGAAGTCGCTCGAGCAATTTCCTAACTCTGCATTACCACCAACACCGGCTACTCTTTCCAACACTCGCGGCATCGCTGTGACCGCTGCGTCGCCCCGATGCGGTCTTGGAACTCACCACCTCCGGTGGTGGCGATGCGGTATCTCATTTTTACGAACCACGACCGGATCCTACGGGCTCGAAACCGTCATCCTACCACGACCTGCGTCCACGACCACGTCCACCTCTAGCGCTCATGACTAATCTTCCTACGTATCGATTAAAGAATTTTATGCATCAGTATTTATTCCACTTGTTTAAGAGCAAGTCTTATGAATATTTTAAGAGGATTTGTTCTCGCGAGTTCACAGAATCCTATCAGTTTCAATCTCTAAAGTAGTATACTATTGCTATTCATCAAATCATATCACATCCAATCAATCCACAAGCAATAGTACGGGGTACTTACCTGGGCGAACTGGTGTCGGAGACTCGGTGCCATGCCTTTCAAACCATACTTTGAGAATAAAAACTAACAAAACAACCTTTTAAAAACATTTTTGGGCCTCAGGCCCACAGCCGAGCTTTTGAACTTAGCTCTGATACCACAATTGTAACACCCCAAACTCGGACAAGACACCACGCCCGAATCTGGTATGTTACGGGGAAAACGTCTTGAGTGATCAGATTTTTTCGTTTAGAAGTGGGGTGAAAACATAGTGAATTTGAGGAAAGTTTGAGTAGGCTTGTTTGATTAGATTTTGAAATCTTATCCAAGTATATAGTTAAAACGAGTTGACTTCATTTAGGACTTCCAATAGTTTCTTAGTGCCATTTTGAAACATTTTAGACTTAGTAGCAAATCGAGTTTGATTTGAAAATCATTTGAGTTTATTGAATAACAAAACATAGCGAGATACCCGATGGTATAGTTTAAAACACATTGCGATATAATTTTGAAAGCGTTGTCTTTCCAAGTTTTAGTAAAATTTCATGCCAAGTTATTTGTTAAGCGGTTGAGAATCTAATTAAAACATACCCATCATAAAACATAATTTAAAGGCCTTTTTCAAATCCAAATTAAAAACCCAAATAATGATAATTAAACTAAAGTACCCAAATGATAGAGTTGGAGTAAAACTTTATTAAGCATGGCATGAGCACCCGAGTCCATCCGGCTCCATGTCGCGTCTCACGAGTCACTGAAATGTCAAAGGAGAGGGTGAGTCGGTGACTCGATGCATAAATCCGCTCCCGATGAAACAACATGCTAACACACATCATACATAGCAACATAATTAATGCAACCCGATCCTAACCATCCAGTATCTCCTTTTTCTACCCGTGTGGTACCAAACCCTTTGGTGGTGCCAAACCACTTTGGTGACATATAGTCACAATGTGTTACCAAAACTTTGGTGTCCCAAAGCCACAATGTGCTACCCAAGCACCTTTTGGTGACCGTAGTCACGATAATCGAGTGATGGGGCCAACCCATCGTGTGATACCCAATCACTAGCGAGACGATCCCATATCTCATGTGGGGCCAACCCACGGTGGTGTTAACCACGGGGACAAGTCGCAATGAGGTGCCCAACCTCTGGTGTCCCAAAGACACAAATGTGCTGCAAAAGCACTGGTGGCCGTAGTCACAATAATCGAATGATGGGGCCAACCCATCGTGTGATACCCAATCACTAGTGACGATCCCATATCTCAAAGTGGGGCCAACCCACGGTGGTGTTAACCACGGGGACAAGTCGCAATGAGGTGCCCAACCTCGGTGTCCCAAAGACACAAATGTGCTACCAAAGCCTTTGGTGACCCAAAGTCACAAAGTGTGTTACCAAAACACTGGTGCTCGTCAGCACAAATCATCACTGCCCCCTCCACTCATATCACCCATCAACAACCAACTCATGTAATCATGCATATCATACAAATTATGCATATCATGCTAATATGTTTGACTCATGCCCCATATCACATACATACATAGTCATGATACCATATAGATCATCAGTAATCTAGTAACAATCTTGACTTACCCGGATCACGTACACATACCCGTTTGGGTATCCAATAATCCATCATCTTGTCATGATTTTAATAGGCAAAGCAGGTTTAATAACAATATCACTAAGTATGGGTGTGTTAGTTACACACACAGTAAATCTGAGTTCGAAACCCAGCGAAAACGATCTAAGTCCCTCGATTACTAGCTCCTACACTCGGCCAACACATAGGGGTTAGGCATCTATAACATTCGGCCATCATCAATTAACCAAAGGGGTCAATATCCATCCCTTACCTTGAAGATGATTTGGTTTCCAACCAAACCTCGAACCAACGAGTGGTTCTTTTGCTAATCGGCCACCACCTAATAAGAAGAACCATTAATTCTTAATAGCTTGACTAAAAGAAACTAAACAAAAGACTAATGAGACACCTTCTTACCCAAATGACTACCCAACAATGGAGACTCAAGCTTGAGTGCCACAAGTCCCCGATGCCCTATAACACAATCGGTTCCATCACCAAGCGATTAGCACTCACAACAAGGCCACAAATACCCCAACGATATTCGGCCAAGTAAACCACTAGAAGAAGGGACAGATTCGGCCAACACCTTGATCAAAAAGAAGGAAAGAATTCGGCCAACAAAACACTAAGAGAAGGGAGGTATTCGGCTTAGAACTCGGAAGTACAACAAAGAAAAAAATATGGTTTAAGAGATGAGAAGAAATCGTAGCAGATGAGAAGGGTTAGGCTTGAGTGCTTAACACCCCTACTTTTTGGCTTTGTGTGAGAATAAAGAGAGTCTAGCAGAGGAGAAATGGAAAGAATGTATGGAGATTTTGGTTTAGGAACAAGGTAAGTTTCAGCTTGCACAATTAAAGAAAGAAGAAGAAAGTGTGAGAAAAAGTGATATAGGTTTAGAAACATACAAAATGAAGAGAAGAAGAAAATAGGGAGAAAAGCATTGACCAACAACACCAAGTGTAGAAAACAAAAGCAAAAATTCGACAAGTATGCCTTTGGACCTACGGTTTGCAAAAGAAAAAGGAGAACTCACTAGCAATTTCGGTTTGCCTTTTGCTACCTCCCAAGACCGATTGTGCACCCAAAATTCCCAAAAGAGTTCGGCACAACCCCAATGCCACACTACCAACCCAAGCCGTCCACTTCCCCCACTCCAACACCCCACAAATTCGGCCAAATCCCCATTCACTCACATCCACACATTCAAACCAACAAGACCAAGTCTCCCTCCTACAAATGCTCTCCACCTTTCATTTGAAAGGTATGACTTAGTCCAAGGTAGAATTTCACTAGTCTTCTACCTCTCCTCCATGCCGTCCCAAAAAGAAGCCAAAATGGGGACTCTGTGGCTCGAACAACTGGACCTCCTCCACAAGTAGATGACGCCACACCAAGCTCCCCATGTAGCGCATGCTTGCCACTAAGCTAGCTCCTCTTTTGTGCAACAAAACACCAAATAAAACTCTTATACCCCAGCTCCAACAGCTCCCCTGACTTAACACCCAAAAATCAAAATTTTCCCATTCACTCAGGCAAACACTTAGACTTCAATTAAGCCCCCAAAACATAGAAATAGCCACGCAGCACACTAGACACATGCAATATCATGCAACAACAAAATAGCCCCTAACCCGGGATATTACATTATTGTGGATAGATTGACTAAATCGACTCATTTCATTCCGGTTCGTATAGATTATTCACTTGATAAGCTTGCTGAGTTGTACATTTCTCAAATTGTGCGATTGCACGGAGTACCTATTTCTATTGTTTCGGGTAGAGATCAGAGATTCAGATCACGATTTTGGAAGAGACTACAAGATGCATTAGGTGCAAAATTACATTTTAGCACTGCTTTCCATCCCCAAACAGATGGTCAGTCCGAACGAATCATTCAGATACTCGAGGATATGTTGAGATGTTGCATTCTCGAGTTTGAAGGTACGTGGGAACGGTACCTGCCATTGATTGAATTTGCGTATAATAATAGTTTTCAATCGAGTATCAAAATGGCACCTTACGAGGCTTTGTACGGTCGCAAATGTCAAACACCATTGTATTGGACTGAGCTTAGTGAGAATAAGATACACGGGGTCGAATTGATCAAAGAGACTGAACAGAAAGTAAAAGTGATTCGCGATAGTCTGAAAGCAGCATCAGATCGTCAAAGATCGTATGCAGACCTGAAACGAAAAGTTATTGAAATCGAGATTGGTGATAAAGTATTTTTGAAAGTGTCTCCGTGGAAGAAAATACTCCCATTCGGCAGAAAAGGCAAATTAAGTCCGAGATTCAACAGGCCGTATGAGATTATTGAGCGTATCGGGCTAGTTGCTTACAGACTGTTGTTGCCACCTGAATTAGAAAAGATCCCTAATGTATTTCATGTTTGATGCTTGGCGATCTGAGATCCGATCCTCGCATGTAATTTCTCAAATGCGAGATAGAGATTCAGTCCGATATGACTTATGAAGAAGAACCGATCCGTATCCTAGCTCGCGAGGCTAAAGAATTACGAAATAAGAAAATTCCGTTAGTAAAAGTAATGTGGCATCGACTTGGTGTTGAAGAGGCTACGTGGGAGCCTGAAGATGTTATAAGACAACAATATCCGAATCTATTCAATGGTAAGATTTTGGGGGACGAAAATCCCTAAGGGGGTGAATTGTAACAGTTCGGTTTAGACCCTAGTCAGAAAAGTGGTCTCGGGACCACAAATTCGAGTGAAAAAAATATTTTAATATTATTTTTCGTGCTTATAGTATGTGAATTGACATGTGTGAAACTTTCGTTATTTAATTTATCTGTTTGTGTGCTTAATTTGCAAAAAGGACTAAATCGCAGAAAATGCAAAAGTGACTTGCTATTTGTTAAAGTGCTATATTGAAATGGCTTTTTAAATATGAAGTTCTTATTATGCAAATGGACCATTGATATGGTTAATGGACATTAATGAGCATCCATTATGTGTTATTATTTGTTTTTATTAAAGGTTAAATATGTAAATTAGTTAATAAAGTAAGTTAAATAAAATAAAATCATTTTCATTCATCATTTTCACTTGTTCTTGCCGAAAATAAGAAAAGAAAAAGAGTCATCTTCAAGCTTAGGGTTCGGCACTTCTAAGTATTGATTAAGGTATGGATTTTGTTCGATTTTTGAAAATTTCTATGTTTTTGTGATCGTTGCTTCGTGTTCTTTTAAGCCCATACCTTAATTCATGAAATTGATGATGATTTTGAGTTATGCCATTATTGATATTGTGAGCTTTGTGATGTTAAATGGTGAAATATGGAAGATATGTGATAGATTAATATGTTTTGTCTTTGAATTTTTGATCAATTTGACTATTATGGGATAATTTGTGAAAATGAGAAATTGAAGGACTAAATTGTGAAATAAATGAAATATATGGGTTGATAGGGGTCTATAGAGAATTTGGCTAAGCATGGGTCATATTGAGTTTTGTGTATTTTATGATTTTATGAAATAGGGACTTAAATGTCAAAATGTGAAAATGTGAGGGCTAATTTGTAAAATGCCCTAAATATATGTATATGGTTTGAATTGAATTAATTGTGTTATTAAATAGCCAAATTTGAATTTATATAGATCAAGAACAAAAGAAAACGGAATTAGATCGGGGGAAATCGAAAGTGGTCGAGTAGTCGTTTCCATTCGTTCGTATCTGTACGAGGTAAGTCTATATACAAATAAATGTGTTTGAGTTGATTTATCCATGCTTATATGAAATTGAATTGTGATGAATGATTATGGAAGATGCATATGAGAAATCTGAGAAAGCTTCGACAATGTGTCAATGTCCGAAAAGCCCTGTATGAACCATAGGAATAGTTAGGATACGTATGTCATGACATAGGATTCCAATATGTGTTATCATGTAAGACCACGTCTTGGACGTTGGCATCGATTTATTATTTACGTGTAAGACCATGTCTGTGACATTGGCGTCGTATATGATTTCGTGTAAGACCTTGTCTGGGATAATGGCATTGATATTTGATTACATGTAAGACCATGTCTGGGACGTTGGCATTGTATGAGCTCTCAGAGATATCCGAGTATCCTTATGGATTCCGAACGGTTCAACAGGCACTCCGAGAAATGAATTATTATGTGAAATGTGTTTCCAATGCAGGTACGTTCGAAATGTATGCAAAGTTTGAGTATGAAAAGTAAGTATATGTAAAAAAATGTTGAATTGAGATACATGTATGAGATCATTGAAATAAAATGTGTTATATACAAATGTGCTATGATCAAATGAGCTACATGGAGATGTGATATGTTTGTAAGCAAGTGGTTAAGATCAATTAAGCTAAAAGAGAAATATGAATTTGCTATTGTATTATGCCATAATTTATGTGAATGAAATGGTTTATAAATGTTCTATATGATAAGTTTATTTGTGTATGGCTTACTAAGCTTTTGAAAGCTTACTTTGTGTGTATTTGCATTCTTTTATAGATTATCGAAGCTACTGAAATCTCAGGGATCGTCGAGGATCATCACCACACTATCGAACTCTATTTTGGTACCCTTTTGAAAATGTATATATTGAAGTATGGCATGTATAGGCTAGAATTTTTAAGATATATTCTGAGACAGGTATATATAGCCATCTGATATGGCATATTAATGAATGTGAATATGGGTTAATTTAGTCTATGATATGTGATACAAAAGTTAGTATGTTTCTTATGAGAGGTTGGTATATTGAAATTGGTATGTCTTGGATGAATTTGCATTTAGAATTGAATGATGTTGTTATTGGTCAAATTGGGCATAAATTTGATGTGCTGTGGCTGATTTTGGAACATTAAATGATGCTTGTTGATGCATGTAGGTATGACCTATAATGGGTGGCAATTTGGCCTTCCAAATGGCCTATAGTTGCCCACACGGTTGAGCACACAGGCGTGTGTCTTGACCATGTCTTTCACTGTACCAATTCGAAGTAAGTCAAACTTGCACACAAGCCAAACACATGGGCGTTTCGAAGGCTGTGTGATTCAAGTCAGTTTTGCACACGGGCCAAGCACACGGTACAGGCCGTGTGATTTTAGTCAGTTTTGTACACGGGCCAAGGCACGGGCGTGTGAGGCACACGGCCTAGCCACATGGACTTGTGCTCTGTTTTAAAAGAAAATATTCTAAGTTTCGTAGAGTTTCCGTATGAGATCGGTTTGGTCCCAAACCCTCTCTAAAGCATGTTTAAGGTATCGTAGATCTTCTAAAGGAATAAAGTGTTTGTGAATGATGATGATTTGATGATACATAATTTATGTTTGTGATATATTTATGAAATGTTCTGATATGTCTGGTAATGTCTCTTAACCCTTATTCGGCGATAGATACGGGTTAGAGGTGTTACAGTACACATGATTTCTGGGTTAAATGTTATTTTATTCAATCTTGCTTCTACTGTTTAATCTTTGGGTTTGAATGTTTTTAGCATGGAAGTGTTATTGCGATCACTGACACTGGAAAGTGCAGCGGCAGTTCAAGCTAATAAGCATGACAACGGAAGTTGCTTGAGGATTAGAGGAATTTAATCCTCTTGTTCTAAATTGTGTTCCATTGCCATCATCAGAAGGTGTGGTTAATGTGCATGTTTAAGTCTTAGATTAAATATAGAAGTTAAGCTATGTAAGATATTCATTGCAATTTAATGCATCGACAATCACCTATCCTTTTATACCTTGTGAGTACTTAGTATTCTGTTGAATATTCACGTTGGGGATCCCATTTTATTATTATCATATTTTATCTTATTGTTTTCATGTTATTGCTTCGAAAACTACTCTACCAAATTATCTTATTTCTATCTATTTATTGCACTGACATTGATAGAGAAAAGACAACCATCGTCGTGGGATCGATATCTGACAGACTCATATATGTCTACTATACTTGCATCGACAGTGTACGCTTGGACATCATTGATGTGACATTAAACAGCTGATCAATGATCTACAAGAAACAAAACATAATAAACATAAGCAACACAGTGCTTAGTAAGTTCGTAAAAAAATTAACATAACTTATCGAATCGTATGTAACATAAACATTGAACATATAATTATAAAATCAAGAACATGTGTTCATTGATGGCCTATGCAAAACACCAATCTCACATTGTAACACCCCAAACCCGGCCCAAACGCTACGACCAGATCTGGTATGCTACGGGGTTTATTGTTAAAAACTTTACTTTAATGGTTTTTGGAAATCTCAGTTTCTTTACTTAGGCATTTGTTAAAAATAAGATATTTGTTGAAAACCTTTGTTTTTTTTTACGTTGAACATGTTTGGAAAACCCGTTTAATTACTTTTTATGACTTAAGTCCTTGAACATAAACTTTCAAACTGTAAACATGAACAAATGTAAAGCGATAACCTAAGCCATGGGGCCTTATTACATAAATAGTCCCAAAATTAAAACTTAAAGAAAACCCAAAATAGTTCATGAAAATAAATAAAATAAAACTTGATGGGCCTCGAGTCGCCTCGGCTCCCATGTCCACGATCTCTTGCTCATCGAAAAGTCGGGAAAAAAATAAAGGGTGAGTCACCAAGACTCGGTGTGCAAATCCGAAAACACATAAAAGGCTTGAGACCCACAAACACATTATGGGCCTTGGCCCATACACAATGGCAACAAAATATTTACATGCAACATGGCCCAACCCAACCTAGAGATCCATCCTCTACACACCAGCCCGTACCAACCAACACACCTTGGGGATTTCTACAATCAACCCACCAACCGCTACACACCATATCGATAGTCATCTTTGCCTATTCCTAGCAATCGGGAATCAATTTAACGTGGCTTAGCCACCGATCATTATGTGACCTAATTTTCTGATTCGTAGTTTAACCACCGATCACCAAGTGACCTATTAACATGCTCTTCCCTTCACCGTATTAACCTATCCCATGCATACATCCAAGCAAATTCAAAAGCAATATACTACCTAAAGATCACGAGGTTTTACATACATCGATACACACATAGAGAAGTTTCTCTGATTCACGTACCTTGCATCCTTTGCCTACCCTTTTTGGGTAACACGGTATCCATACTGACCTTTTTCCGGCTTTTAGCCCATAGCATATATATCTGATTAATTAGTGTGATAGAGATCTACACACGATTCTGATCAAGATGATACTTTCTATGTCGACACTATCGAAGCTAATCTGACGCTAGCTGTCTAAGGTTTTGTTCGACCGCGGTCCACAACCCGGTGGCCAATCGAAGCTAGCGACACGCTCGTTTCTTAAACTTAGGGATTGGTTTAATGCAGATCCAATCCCCTCCTTCACCTGATCGATATTTGATTCCATCCAAAGGACCCTTTTCAGTTGCTAGCATCATAACATACGGTTAAGATCACAAATACAATAGCAAATCTAACGAGAACCCAAAGAGAACCCCTTACCTTGAAATCCCGAAATATGGAGTTTAGAGCCTAGCGATTTCTGGCTTTTAGATCTAGACGATCTACTTCGATTCCCGATATGTCGCCCCACACATAAACACAATAAACCCACAATCCATTAGCCTTTCGGCTTTGTCTTCAAAAACCAAAAGAGAAAAAGAATGGAACAGAAGAAATCGGCACCTACCTTTACAGAGAATTCGGAAACTCCTAGAAGATTTTGGCTTTTGAGAAGATCAAAAAGAAAAGACGATCTCAAGAGATCTATGCAGATTCGGCTTTGATGAAGAAATCGGCAAAGAGAAAGGAATAGACTAGGGTATTCGGCTTATGGAGATGAACACAACGAGATTTCAGCTTTTGCATAAAAGTGGAGATGAGAGCTTGGGATTAGGGGTTTGGCTTAGCGAGAGAATGAGAGAAAAGAAAAGAACAAACCCTAATGCCAGAAAATAAAAGGTATTCCCCACTAAATCACAAAATTTGGCACCTACTTCCTAAAACCGAAAATGCCCTTTTGATGACTTAAAGTTGAGCTACTAATAAAGGGAAATTTGGCACCCCTTTGCCATACTAAAACCGATTTCTCCTTCCCCTCGGTGTTGGAATTTCGACCACCACTTTGTGACCAGTGAATAAATCCTAAATTTCCTCACTTATCCACGATCACATCTCCAAAAGAAGCCTAGATCACACCACCTCTTCCTCCCTTTATACGCCATATTATCTGCATTATCCACTCGAGTAAATCTTCCTATTTTTAAGCCTTATTGCCATCCCTCTCTACTCATTTAAATGCCGAAAATTAGCTAACATTTAATTAAAAGAATTGGGCTATATGCGACTCGAATTTGGGCCTCCTAGTTAACGCCACCTCCCCTGCTCTCTATGTGGCGCCACTTTGCCTTGGGCCACAAGCCCATTTGTGATTTAAAACACAGATAATATCTTTAAGCCCTATCTTGTAAGGCTTTCCACTAAAGTGTCTAAACAACAAATTTGACTAAGGGCTCGGCCCAACCCTGAGCCCAGTCTGAACCCCTTAAACACTCTAATTAACACATTAGAGATAACATAAACATCACAGCACACTAAACGCAAAGGCCCATTAATTCAGGATGTTACAGTTCTACCCCCTTAAAGAAATTTCGGCCTCGAAATTACCTGATCAGAATAGATGCGGGTATTGCTGCCTCATCGCTTCCTCCGGTTCCCAAGTAACCTCCCTAGAACCGTGATTCTGCCACATAACCTTAACTAACGGAACCGTCTTTCTCCGCAATACTTTGACATCACGATCCAGGATTTCCACTGGCTCTTCATCAAAGGATAAATCGGGTCTTACTTCGATTTCTTCCATCTACACCACATGAGATGGATCCGAACGGTAACGTCTTAACATAGAGACGTGGAAAACATTGTGAATCTGACTTAGCTCAAAAGGTAGTTCTAGCTCATAAGCTACTGGTCCCACTCATTTCAACACCTGATAAGGTCCGATAAATCTGGGACTTAATTTACCTTTCCGTCCGAACCTCAGTACTTTCTTCCATGGAGACACTTTCAAGAACATCCTGTCACCCACTGCAAATTCTATGTCCTTACGCTTCAGGTCAGCATAGGACTTCTGTTTGTCTGACGCCTCCTTCAGTTGAGCCCGAATTACCTCAACCTTCTCCTCTGTCTCGGTAACCAACTCTGGACCCAAAATCCGACGTTCCCCTAATTCCGTCCAACAGGTAGGAGTACGACGGCTTCGCCGTGTACAATGCTTCATAGAGCGCCATCCGAATACTTGATGGTAGCTATTGTTGTACGCAAACTCGCCAATGGTAAAAACTCTTCCCAACTACCCACGAAATCAATGACACATCCTCTCAACATGTCCTCCAAGATCGAATTACCCGCTCGGTGTCCGTCGGTGCGAGGATGAAACGCCGTCTTGAAATCCAACCGTACCCAACACTTGATGCAACGCCTTCAAAATAGTGAGGTGAACCTAGGGTCCTGTCCGAGATATGATTGATCTTGGTACCCCATGCAACCTTACTACCTCCGCTATATGTATAAGCTTAGCCAATTTCTGCAGAGAGAGTAATCGACGCGTCTTTGGTATGAAATGAGTAGACTTCGTCAAGCGGTCAATAATCACCCGGACCGAATCTTTCTTAGTAGGAGTGAGGGTAGCCCACTAACAAAGTCCATTGTGATCCTTTCCCACTTCCATTGTGGAATCTTCACGGTTGCAACAACCACGATGGTAAGCGATGTTCGCCTTTACCGCATGATATGTCAAACACTTCCCCACAAATTCGGTCACCTCTTGTTTTAAACCCGGCCACCAGAACTGATCTCGCAAATCTCGATACATCTTACTTCCTCTAGGCTGCATAGCATATGGACTACCATGCGCTTCTTGCGAAATCTTATGCCTCAACTCAAGATCTTTCGGCATACACACTCTCCCTTGAAAACATAATAGCCCTTCCTCATTCATACTAAATTCCGTTGATCCTTCACTTGATCCTACCGGAAAATTCTCCTTTAGCAACTCGTCGATCATTGTTTCTCCTAAACTGGTCGACCCAAGAGGATTTCACTTGGAGTTCAGCTAATAAACTCCCATCATCGTATAAACTAAGGTGAGCAAACATTTCTCTCAAGTCAGAGATTACTTTACGACTCAAGGCATCCGCCACCATGTTAGCTTTACCCGGATGGTACTCGATCGAGCAGTCATAGTCCTTTAGCAACTCGATCCACCTCTTTTGCCTTAGATTCAACTCCTTTTGGGTCAAAAGGTATTTTAAGCTCTTATGATCGGTGTAAATGACAGATTTCTCCCCGTATAGATAATGTCTCCAGATCTTCAGAGCAAAAACCATTGCCGCCAATTCCAAATCATGTGTGGGATAATTTGATTCATGCGGTCTTAACTGTCGAGATGCGTACGCAACAACCTTTCCACCTTGCATCAACACGCATCCTAGTCCCGTGTGTGAAGCATCACAGTAAATCACGAACTCCTTTCCAGCCTCCGGCTGAATCAAAACCGGAGCCTCCGTCAAAATCCTTTTTAACCTCTCAAAACTCTCTCGCTGCTTACTAGACCAAATGAACGGAACCCCTTTCCGTAACAACTTAGTCAATGGTGCTGCAATTAAAGAAAATCCTTCAACAAACCTTCGGTAGTACCCGTCCAGACCAAGAAAACTCCGAATTTCCGCCACAGACCTAGACGACTTCCAATCCAACACCGCCTCAATTTTTCGAGGGTCAACCCTAATCCCCTCTGCCGACACAACGTGTCCTAAAAGTAACTTCCCTTAGCCAAAATTCGCACTTACTGAATTTGGCATATAACTGCTTCTCCCTCAGAATCTGTAGAACCACTCGAAGATGTGAATCATGCTCCTCTTCCGATTTTGAATAAACCAGAATATCATCTATAAACACCACGACAAAGCCCGATCCAAGTAGGGTTGAAATACTTGGTTCATCATGTCCATAAGCGCTCTTTGGTGCGTTAGTCAACCCAAATGGCATTACCATGAATTCGTAGTGACCATAGCGAGTCCTAAAAGCCGTCTTATGAATATCGCCTCTTTGACCTTAAACCGATAGTACCCCGACCTCAGATCTATCTTGGAAAAAAACGAGGCTCCCTTCAAGTGATCGAACAAGTCATCGATCCTTGGCAAGCGGGTATTTGTTCACGATCGTCAATTTGTTCAAGCGGCGATAGTCAATGCACATACGCATTGATCCATCCTTCTTCTTAACGAATAACACGGCACTCCCAAGGCGCGCGCACTCGGTCGGATAAACCCTCATCCGGCAAACACGAATCTGCGCTTTCAATTCCACCAACTCCTTCGGCGCCTGGTGCTCTTCCCGGAAGAAGATTAATACCAAACTCCACTTCATGATCCAGGGGTAATCCCGGGAGAACTTCTGGGAAAACATCCGGAAATTCCTTCACCGTCCTAACATCTCCAATAGTTCGTTCCTTGGCTTCCAGAGCCCGAACAAACATTAGAATTGCCTCGCATCCTTTCCTCACCATCCTTTCTGCCCTTAAGGCAGACACCACATTTGACAAACAATTCCCCCTTTCACCTATCACCAACACTTCACCTCCCTTGGGAGTTTTTAACACCATACGCTTGGTTTGCACGGTCCAAATTAAGCTTGATACTTCACTAACCAATCCATTCCTAAGATCAAATCGAACTCCCCAAGCGGCGGTTCCATCCGATCGGCCGAAAAGCTACCCCTTGAACTTCCGGGGTACATTCTTATCTGATTTGTTCACCACTACTGATTTGTCCTAAAGGGCTCACTCTGATCATCTCCTAGAAGAAGTCTCATAATCTAAGTTCAAAGTTCCCGCTTATAGCACTAGCAACATAAGAGTGCGTCGAACCAATATCAATCAAGGCGGTGTAAGGCAAACCAAAAATTAAAAATATACCGGTTATAACATCTGGTGCGTCAGCCTCCTCTCGACGTCTGGCAGCATAGACTAACCCCGATTGTCTCGCCTCGGTGTTTCCGCCCCTTGGCACAGTGCTCCACGGCCCCGATCGAAGCATTACCACCTCATTTGGACCACGACCTCTCTGTTCTGTTGTTGACCACCTCTTCCATTTGTGCATTCCACGGGTCCATGGGACCTTCTACGCCCGTTCTTTGGGACGATTTCTAACTTGATGGTCCGTAAATCCACACCTAAAGCACTTCTCACTTTGCGCCCAACACTCACCTACGTGGAATTTACCACATCGAGCACATACGTATCGACTAGTAGCGTGAGTCTCTCTTCCCGCCTCGGCGGCTGTCGACCTAGGCCTTTCTCGAATACGCCATTTGCCCACTGACGATCCAAAATTCCTCTTACTTCCACCCCTATCTCTATCCCGATTTAGTTTTCTCTAAAGCTTCGCCTCCTCGGCTATCTTAGCTTTTTCCACAAGCACAACAAACTCCCTCTCCCCTTTGTAGAGCTATCAATACACGCAAATCATCCCTCGGACCATCTTCAAATCGAACACAATGTTCATGGTGCGTGGCCACCATTCCTCGAGCATAACGGCTAAGGCGTAAGAATTCCGCCGCGCGACCACCGACCTACTTCCTTGCACCGATTCGAGAAATGCTCTCACGCTGCGCATCCACATAACTTGTCCCAATGTATTTACTCAAACGCCATTTTGAAGAGATCCCAAGTGATCTGGTCCACCACCGTACCATCCTTAACCGTAAGCCACCATTGATAAACCCGTCCGTAGGAGAGATACAACCCCTTTCGATTTTTCCTCTTGATTGAAATCCGGATCATCCATTATACGCTCAACCGCCTCCAACGATTACTCGGTGTACTCGGGGCTATTCTAGAAATTCCCTAAACACTTACGCCCCATTAGCTCTAAGTCGCTCGAGCACGCATTTTTGAGCTCCTGTGCCCATGCCTGCCCCAGTAACCCTCTCTAAAGCCCTTAACATCGCCTGGGACACCGCATCATCTCCGGCCGTTTGGTCCTGGAATTGCACCTCCGCAGCTGGTGGTACTGGCATCTCGTTTCTAGACCCATAACCAGATCCTACTGGTTCAGACACAGCCATCCTACCCCTACCACGGCCACGCACAGGACGTCCACGACCCCTTGTACTCATTCTACCGATTCGTGTTTATCTGATTATAAATTTTATGAATTATTAATTTCTTCCACTGATTAACCACGAACAATCTTATGGACAGTAGTTTTAAGAGTAGTTCTTTCGAATTCGAAATTATATCTACAGGTTTTAGTCTCAAGTTTATATCTCCTAGTTCCACACACATTCAACCATCATACATCAACATACAAGTAGCATCCATGAACCCACATTCATCACCTAAGGGTATTTTCATCATTTCACTACCCATGGGTATTTTTGTAATTCTACCCTACAGGGGTATTTTGGTAATTTGGCAAAATAAGGGTATCTTGGAAATTTTGCAAAACAGGGGTATTTTGGTACTTTTGCAAAACAGGGGGGTATTTGGTAATTTTACAATCCAAGGGTATTTCAATAATTTTGCAAGCGAGGGTATTTTAGGAATTTTGCAAATATAAGGGTATTTTAGTAATTTTAAAAATATAAGGGTATTTTAGTAATTAACTTTGGCCCATAAACAAGTCCTCGCATGTTAAAGTGAACAAACACTATGCACCGGGTAGGATCTCGAGAAAGAGGAGGTGGGTCACTCGGACCGCTTAAGTACCAAGCTCTCACTAGATCCATTCCTAGACATGCATATGTCGGTTACCACACTCTAACCCAGCGACTGGTTTACGGACATGTTTAGTTATATTAAGTTTTATGAATTTAAAGAGTTTGTTTAAACTAGGCCTAGAGTCCATTAATTCCTAACATGCTAGTCTACGTCCATAAAGCCAATCAACCCAACATGCATATCACATCAAGAGTTAGATTACTTACCTGCGTCGATCGGGTGCCGGTAGACTCGAAGGCTATATCTCAACCAAAGCATTTTCACCAACTTTATAACTACTACTAGACCCATTTCACAGCCCGAGTTTTGCAACTGGGCTCTGATACCAAAATGTAACACCCCAAACCCGGCCCAAACGCTACGACCAGATCTGGTATGCTACGGGGTTTATTGTTAAAAACTTTACTTTAATGGTTTTTGGAAATCTCAGTTTCTTTACTTAGGCATTTGTTAAAAATAAGATATTTGTTGAAAACCTTTGTTTTTTTTTTTACGTTGAACATGTTTGGAAAACCCATTTAATTACTTTTTATGACTTAAGTCCTTGAACATAAACTTTCAAATTGTAAACATGAACAAATGTAAAGCGATAACCTAAGCCATGGGGCCTTATTACATAAATAGTCCCAAAATTAAAACTTAAAGAAAACCCAAAATAGTTCATGAAAATAAATAAAATAAAACTTGATGGCCCCTCGAGTCCGCCTCGGCTCCCATGTCCACGATCTACTGCTCATCTGAAAAGTCAGGAAAAAAATAAAGGGGTGAGTCACCAAGACTCAGTGTGCAAATCCTGAAAACACATAAAAGGCTTCAGGCCCACAAACATATTATGGGCCTTGGCCCATACATAATGGCAACAAAATATTTACATGCAACATGGCCCAACCCAACCTAGAGATCCATCCTCTACACACCGGCCGTACCAACCAACACACCTTGGGGATTTCTACAATCAACCCACCAAGCTGCTACACACCATATCGGCGGTCATGCCGCCTATTCTAACAATCGGGAATCAATTTAACGTGGCTTAGCCACCGATCATTATGTGACCTAATTTTGAGTTTCGTGGTTTAACCACCGATCACCAAGTGACCTATTAACATGCTCTTCCCCTTCATCGTATTAACCCTATCCCTGCATACATCCAAGCAAATTCAAAAGCAATATACTACCTAAAGATCACGAGTTTTACATACATCGATACACACATAGATAAGTTTCTATGGTTACGCACACGGCATCCTTTGCCTACCCTTTTTGGGTAACACGATTATCCATACTGACCTTTTTAGGCTTTTAGCCCATAGCATATATATCTGATTACTTAGTGTGATAGAGATCTACACACCTGATTACAGTCAAGATGATACTTTCTATGTCGACACTATCAGAAGCCGATACGACTGCTAACTATCTAAGGTTTTGTTCTCGACGCTAGGTCCACAACCGGTGGCCAATCGAGCTAGCGACACCGCTCGTTTCTTAAACTTAGGGATTGGTTTAACAGATCCAATCCCCTCCTTCACCTGATTGATATTTGATTCCATCCAAAGGACCCTTTTCAGTTGCTACCATCATAACATACGGTTAAGATCACAAATACAATAGCGAATCTAACGAGAACCCAAAGAGAACCCCTTACCTTGAAATCCCGAAAGATGGAGTTTAGAGCCTAATGATTTTTAGCTTTTAGATCTAGACGATCTACTTCGATTCCCGATATGCCGCCCCACACATAAACACAATAAACCCATAATCCATTAGCCTTTCGGCTTTGTCTTCAAAAACTGAATGAGAAAAAGAATGGAACAGAAGAAATCAGCACCTACCTTTACAGAGAATTCGGCAACTCCTAGAAGATTTTGGCTTTTGAGAAGATCAAAAAGAAAAGACGATCTCAAGAGATCTATGCAGATTCGGCTTTGATGAAGAAATCGGCAAAGAGAAAGGAATAGACTAGGGTATTCGGCTTATGGAGATGAACACAACGAGATTTCAGCTTTTGCATAAAAGTGGAGATGAGAGCTTGGGATTAGGGGTTTTGGCTTAGCAGAGAATGAGAGAAAAGAAAAAGAACAAACCCTAATGCCGAAAATAAAAAGGTATTCCCCCACTAAATCAAAAAATTTCGGCACCTACTTCCTAAAATCGAAAATGCCCTTTTGATGACATAAAGTTGAGCTACTAATCAAGGGAAATTTGGGCACCCCTTTGCCATACTAAAACCGATTTCTCCTCCCCATCAGTGTTGGAATTTCGGCCACCACTGTGACCAGCAGATAAATCCTAAATTTCCTCACTTATCCACCTGATCACATCTCCAAAAGAAGCCTAGATCACACCACCTCTTCCTCCCTTTATCTGCCATATTTTCTGCATTATCCACTCGAGTAAATCTTCCTATTTTTAAGCCTTATTGCCGTCCCTCTCTACTCATTTAAATGCCGAAAATTAGCTAACATTTAATTAAAAGAATTGGGCTATATGCGACTCGAATTTGGGCCTCCCTAGTTGACACCACCTCTCTGCTCTCTATGTGGCGCCACTTTGCCACTGGGCCACAAGCCCATTTGTGATTTAAAACACAGATAATATCTTTAAGCCCTATCTTGTCAGGCTTTCCACTAAAGTGTCCAAACAGAAAATTTGACTAAGGGCTCGCCCAACCCCGAGCCCATCAACCCTTAAACACTCTAATTAACACATTAGAGATAACATAAACATCACAGCACACTAAACGCAAAGGCCCATTAATTCAGGATGTTCCACACATGGTTAGTTCCTTCACAATTGAGCATATAACTATTCCATACTTATAAATCATATACAAATAGCCACACTTGACATATATTGTATTTAACATATAACACTTTTCCATTTCATACAACCATTTTCCATATCATTCTAACGAGAAATGTAACACCCCTAACCCATCTCTGTCACTAGATTAGGGTTACAGAGCATAACTGTACAATCAGAAACATTTAAAAATTATATCATTCAATAATTTAATCACATCATAAACCATTCAAACACATGCATAATGTCCCTAAATTGAGCCCTCGAGACTCTAAAAATAGCTTAGAAGCAATTCGGGACCAATTTGACACAAATTGGGAAGTTTAGGAAAAAGTTGCAAAAATCCAAAACAGGAGACACACGGTCGTGTGGCCAGGCCGTATAACTTTCGAACAATGGACACACGGCCGTGTCCCAGCCCGTGTCCTCAGCTATGTAACTCTCTGAGTAGGGTCACACGGCCGTGTCACACGCCCGTGTGCCAAGTAGTGTAACTCACTAACTTGATCCCTAAGAAATTCTCAAATGACACGTGGTTGTATGCCTTACACGGCTGAGTCATATGCCCGTGTCTCAGGCCGTGTGAACCCAAATTTTACCTAAATCAAGCTATTTCAAACCATTTTCATGCATAACTATATAAACCATTTGTGCACACAAACAAGGAGTTCAAACACCATTCAAACTTGCATAAACATACCATTTCAAGCATCCTAATTTACCTAACCAATATGCCATTCAAAGGCACCACAAACACACCAAAACATAATATGCCAACACAAGTCAACATTACCTTATTTCAAGCTTTATAATCTAGCTCCATTACTTACCAAAACATATCTAGAATTGACCATTCTCAACCATTACAAGTCTACCAAAAGACCATACATTTCAATAGCTAAAAGTGGTTAAGATGACCTTACTTAACAAGCATTACAAGTCCATCATAGAACATAAACTTCAAAGACACAACCATACTAAATCAACCATTAATACATCCATGAGCCATCAATACAATAGACCTACACATGATAATATTTCCATTTCCCTACATGATAACCTAGCTCATATATGAATAAACCATGTCACAAGTAATCATTTTCAAGTCATCATCAACATGCCAAGATTGTAACACCCCTCACCCGTGTCTAACTCCGGGACAGGGTTCGAGGCGTTACCGGACTTAAACATTCACAATCGTACAAAATCGGGTTACCAAATTTTGCCCAAAATTAAAAATTTTCAAACACATGCATTTGACATTGTCATCTATTTAATCACTTATACCACATAACAAGACATTAACACATACCATGGACAAATAGGCTTACAAGCCAAAATCATCATAAGCCACATCTCATGGCTATAATCAACAAATCAATATAAGACAATACATTTGACTAATCACAACAACATCCATCATAGAAAAACTAAGTCCCTATACATGCCACTCACTTGAAAACATTTAACATACACATGTCAATACTCCAAGGATAATGGCTCGATAGTGTGATGCTGCCTCCGACGATCTCCAACCCTGAGCTGACCTGACAAAGCTAAAAGAAATGGAAAGGAGGGAGTAAGCTTTACGCTTAGTAAGCTCGCATGAAAATAATAATCAATGCGATAATATGCTATTTTCATATTCTTTCTATTTATTCAAATTCTAGTTAAGCTGTTTTCTTGAGTCACAGTCATTAAATTATTTATATCTAGAGCTACAAAACTCCAAATTAAGATCCGTTAATTTTACCTGAAACTAGACTCATTTATCTATTTTCCATAAAATTTCCAGAATTTTTGTCTTAGCCAATTAGTAGAGTTTATTCATTAAAATTTCCCCTATTTTACTGTTCAACTATTCTGACCTCTCTTTACTACGAATCAATTTTCTCCTCGTACAGAGTTCATATGACCTTCTTGTTTAGTTCATTTAAAAATAGACTCATTCAAGATTTCATTAATCTAAATTATATCCCATAATTATTTTTATTACATTTTTTAATGATTTTTCCAAGGCAGAACAGGGGATCACGTAATCATTCTGACCTAGTCTCACAGAAATTCAAATATCTCAAAATATATGAATCATTTCTTTGCTATGTTTCTTTTATATGAAAATAGACTCAATAAGCTTTAAAAAAATATCTCATCCAACTTATAATTCAATTTATACTATTTTTTGTGATTTTTCAAATTCACGTCACTGCTACTGTCCAAAGCAGTTCTATTGTAAATTTTTGCTCTCTCTCACTTTAGTTGTGTTCATCACTTGCCTATACCAATCTTTCCAATTTCCGATTACATATCGAGCATATTGTTCATACGTACATTTGCCACATTTCTCAATTGGTCACATTCACACTTGCACTTATTCATAACATGATCGTATTCAATTACACTTAGTCGTTACACAATCACGTGTATTTTCACTTAGTCGATTTCCGTTGAACTCATCGGAATAATAATGAGATACACGGTGGCTGCGCACATAGTACCACCCTTGTAGCGAAGCTATATCGGTGCACATAGTAGCCTGAACTTAGTACTACACATGTGACCAAAACCATCACTTACACATAGTGGCCTGCACTTAGTACCACACATGTGATCGAAGCTTATCAGTGCACGCATAGTAGCACGCACTTAGTACTACACATGCGACCTATCCGTGCTGTACACGTAGTAGCCTCGCACTTACTACTACACACGTGACCTAAAACCATCTCGTAGCTCTCTTGTACACATAGTGGCCTACACTTAGTACCACACATGTGACCTAGCTACCTCATTCGTATCTTTTCTATTAGAAGGTTCAACTGGGAATTCTCACTTTTCAACATTTTACCAATTCATAACTTTTCATGCCATCATTTTATACAACTATCATACATTCGTAAAACATGCATTTAGGCATATTATGAGTTTACTTTAGGTTATTCGAACTTACTTGTCGAAATCTCAATCAAGTACAACCGTGTAGCAACTCATACAACCCATGTAATATTAATTTAACATTCAATTCATGTAACATTAATTTGCCATTCGATTTCTCATAACACAACAAACATCACATTTTCCATACCATACATACCATCCATCAACTTCTCCTAAACATATTAAATCATACCATTTATGCCATATCAATAGAGAATTACAATTCAAGCATGGTGTTACATTATTATTAACACACGAACTTACCTCGGACACGAAAATAACAAGTTTTCCAATTCGGTCCACAACCTCGACCTAAGACCGAACCTTATTTTCCATGATCTATAATATCACAATTAGCTCATTTATTAGTCACATTATTCAATGTGACCCAAAAATCATATATTTTTACAATTTGCACTTTGACCCCTAAACTTTCACATATTTGTACTTTTGCCCCAATACTCGAAAATTAAACTTCAACCCTTATTCTTATGTTTTATAACATGCTGATCATTTTCTCTTCTATGGCAACTTCAACTTCTCACTAATTAACACACTTATGACCAATTTATAACTTTTACAATTTAACCCTTTTTATACGATTTCAGTGAAAATCATCTAATAAAACTCGTTTCTCTAATCATAAACATGCATAATCTACCAAAATTCATCAAAATACACAATTATTCAACATGGGTCAATTTTTAAAAATAAACTCTAGCTCAAGATAATGGTAGAAATAGCTAAACTAAGTTACAGGGATTTTAAAAATACGATGAACATTAAAAGCAGGGCTTAGACACACTTACTATGAAGCTTGAAAAGCTTGAAACCCTTAGCCATGGAGTCTAGAATTTTTGCAGTGACAACTTGAAGAAGATGAGCAGATTTTTTCTTGTATATTGTCTTTTTTATTCATTAAAACACTAAATGACTGAAGTACCCTTAAGGCTTTTCTTTCATTTTTGTCCTATTCATGCCCATTTTTGTCCATCAAGTTATCCAATGGTCTAGTTACCTTTTAAGGACCTCCAATTTAAAACTCATAGCAATTTGACACCTCTAATATATAGAACTCAACTTTTCCACTTTTTACAATTTAGTCCTTTTGAGTAAATTGAGTGCCCAAACGTCAAAATTTTCGAATGAGATTTTCACGAAATCATTCCGTAAAATTGTAGACCATAAAAATATAAATAAAATAAATTTCTCAACATCAAATTTGTGGTCCCGAAACCACTGTTTCGACTAGGCCCTAATTCGGGATGTTACATTTCTCCCCCTTTAAAGATTTTCATCCTCGAAAATCTTACCAGAAGAGTGGTTTAGTTCTTTCTCATAATTTCCAACATCGCTAAATAATCTTTTTCAAGACGATACTTACAGAAACACTCTGTCATCGATCTGAATCCTAATAGAACTCAGTGAATTCTGTCAAACAAAGAATCGATACATATTGAAATTATTATGCTAATTGCATCAAACGTTTGAAAACAACCCACTAGCATTTCTCTTGGCTCCCCACAAATCAACCAATAATCACTCACAATCTTTCAATAGCTTAATTCATCACCACTGTCTTAAACTCAAATTTTGTTGTGCCATCAGATATATTAAACTCTCGAAACCAGGAAACGTATGACAATCCATGTTAAACAAACAGTGTCATCAAATTTTTATTTTTATTTTATATACAGACATAATAATAACCATGTCTAAATTACTAACCGAACAGCTCTTTTTAATGTAATATTAACCGTCTGAAACCATGAAGCATTACTTTACATTCTAGAAAATATACACATTCAAATCCGTTCATTAGTGCGTCATTGAAAAATCATAATTCCATTGCTCAATGCAAACTAAATTCAGAACTAAAGCTTCAGTTAATCATACTTTCAACTACTTCAACCTTGTTAGCATGCCTAAATTGTTCAAACTTTCACAACTGGAATAACTTGAGCTTACTGAAAAATATCATAATTACCCGAGAAAACAAAATCATTATATCATTGGAAATTTGACTGTCACAATTCACACTTTTGTCGATACCAATTCAATGATAAGTCACACTTGATAAGTAAACAATAAGGATGGAAAAGAAAACCAAGATAATGAAACCCGAGATACAAGACCACACCTGAATATTCGGGAATACCATTCATAATAAATAATAGAAATTACGACGATTAGTAAAGAAATCCGAGAAGAAAGAGAAACACTGTTCATACATTACAAATCAATTGTGACAGATATAATATATATTCCATACAGATATAAGCAGTAACAATAACGGAAGAAAGCGTAAAATCATTTCATATAAGTTCACTGTCAACTCTTATATCAGATGTAACGGAATTGAATTCCAATAAAAGATAGTGAAATACCAATCATAGATCAATCACACTAACGATTTTCTTTTACTCAGAAAATAAGCAATCATAATTGTCTCTGAAAAGATACGAACACATAGAATGCCCAGAAGAGATAGTCGTAAATTGCTCAACTATAACTGTCATACTTAAACATCTTCACATGTCAAACATCATTCTTCTGACTAATTCTACCCTCACTAATTTCCACATTATTCCTTTCACTAAAGAAAATCAGTTCAGAAAAATTTCAGTTAATACTTCCTTTCAGTATCTTATCTGAATAAGTCGATTTATCAAAGTTAATTTTTTCACTAATTATGATATTGTATAAATCAAATAATTCTTGAGTCAATCTGATATTTCTCTAACTCTGTCCTTCACTTGTCAACCATCCTCAGTCTTTGATTATATCTATAGTTATTCTATAACTGAACTCTTTGATTCCACACTTAGGAACTTAATCAACATGATTCTCATGAATTTCCGTTATAAACACCTCATCGGTAAGGGGGTGAGGTCGTACATGCCTCTAACTCGATTCTCACACATGTATATACATATGACACATCTTTCATTATCAACATATTTCATTATAACTATACTACCCACTTCGAACAATTATCATTCATATTTGCCTTACATGAAAATTTCCAATTATCTCATTCAAACAAGTGCACTCATTCATACATTCTACGAAATTTGAATAACTTACTTATCACAGTCACTAATCAATTTTAGTCAAGCACGCTACAGTATGTGAAGGTCAGAAAAATATGAATAAGCATATTACTGTATAAACTTTCATTTCACACATTACCACATATACACATTACGAATTCTTATTCATACTTTTCCGGGTTTAACTCATCATAGCTACCCTTTATTCGAATACTTCAGTATCACTATCAAATGGTCGAATATAGCTCGGTTGGAGAGTACTTCTCTTTTAATAAGATTGTCCTCAACCGCGTCGGAAGGCATCACACTATCACATATTGGTGGCATGTATAACTAGACTCTCACACTTGCTATGTTAGTCCGAGAACCGACTAAACCATAGCTCTGATACAACTAAATGTAACACCCCTCACCCGTGTCTAACTCCGGGACAGGGTTCGAGGCGTTACCGAACTTAAACATTCACAATCGTACAAAATCGGGTTACCAAATTTCGCCCAAAATTAAAAATTTTCAAACACATGCATTTGACATTGTCATCTATTTAATCACTTATACCACATAACAAGACATTAACACATACCATGGACAAATAGGCTTACAAGCCAAAATCATCATAAGCCACATCTCATGGCTATAATCAACAAATCAATATAAGCCAATACATTTGACTAATCACAACAACATCCATCATTGAAAAACTAAGTCCCTATACATGCCACTCACTTGAAAACATTTAACATACACATGTCAATACTCCAAGGATAATGGCTCGATAGTGTGATGTTGCTCCGACGATCTCCAACCCCGAGCTGACGACAAAGCTAAAAGAAATGGAAAGGAGGGAGTAAGCTTTACGCTTAGTAAGCTCGCATGAAAATAATAATCAATGCGATAATATGCTATTTTCATATTCTTTCTATTTATTCAAATTCTAGTTAAGCTGTTTTCTTGAGTCACAGTCATTAAATTATTTATATCTGGAGCTACGAAACTCCAAATTAAGATCCGTTAATTTTACCTGAAACTAGACTCATTTATCTATTTTCCATAAAATTTCCAGAATTTTTGGCTTAGCCAATTAGTACAGTTTATTCATTAAAATTTCCCCTATTTTACTGTTCGACTATTCTGACCTCTCTTCACTACGAATCAATTTTCTCCTCGTACAGA
The DNA here is from genome assembly GCA_025698515.1 of Gossypium sturtianum. NCBI lineage: Eukaryota > Viridiplantae > Streptophyta > Magnoliopsida > Malvales > Malvaceae > Gossypium > Gossypium sturtianum. The sequence goes on from CM046947.1 coordinate 76,532,803, forward strand.
GTTCATATGACCTTCTTGTTTAGTTCATTTAAAAATAGACTCATTCAAGATTTCATGAATTTAAATTATATCCCATAATTATTTTTATTACATTTTTAATGATTTTTCCAAGGCAGAACAGGGGATCACGTAATCATTCTGAACTAGTCTCACAGAAATTCAAATATCTCAAAATATATGAATCATTTCTTTGCTATGTTTCTTTAATATGAAAATAGACTCAATAAGCTTTAAAAAAATATATCATCCAACTTATAATTCAATTTTTACTATTTTTTGTGATTTTTCAAATTCACGTCACTGCTACTATCCAAAGCAGTTCTATTGTAAATTTTTGCTCTCTCTCACTTTAGTTGTGTTCATCACTTGCCTATACCAATCTTTCCAATTTCTGATTACATATCGAGCATATTGTTCATACGTACATTTGCCACATTTCTCAATTGGTCACATTCACACTTGCACTTATTCATAACATGATCGTATTCAATTACACTCGATCGTTACACAATCACGTGTATTTTCACTTAGTCAATTTCCGTTGAACTCATCGGAACAATAATGATACACGGTGGCTCGCACATAGTACCACCCTTGTAGCCGGCTATCTGGTGCACATAGTAGCCTGCACTTAGTACTACACATGTGACCAAAACCATCACTTACACATAGTGGCCTGCACTTAGTACCACACATGTGATCGAAGCTATCCAGCACGCATAGTAGCTTGCACTTAGTACTACTACACATGCGACCTATCCGTCTGGTACACGTAGTAGCCTGCACTTACTACTACACACGTGACCTAAAACCATCTCGTAGCTCTCTTGTACACATAGTGGCCTACACTTAGTACCACACATGTGACCTAGCTACCTCATTCGTATCTTTTCTATTCCGAAGGTTCAATTGGGAATTCTCACTTTTCAACATTTTACCAATTCATAACTTTTCATGCCATCATTTTATACAACTATCATACATTCGTAAAACATGCATTTAGGCATATTATGAGTTTATTTTAGGTTATTCGAACTTACTTGTCGAAATCTCGTCAAGTACAACCGTGTAGCAACTCATACAACCCATGTAATATTAATTTAACATTCAATTCATGTAACATTAATTTGCCATTCGATTTCTCATAACACAACAAACATCACATTTTCCATACCATACATACCATCCATCAACTTCTCCTAAACATATTAAATCATACCATTTATGCCATATCAATAGAGAATTACAATTCAAGCATGGTGTTACATTATTATTAACACACGAACTTACCTCGGACACGAAAATAACAAGTTTTCCAATTCGGTCCACAACCTCGACCTAAGACCGAACCTTATTTTCCATGATCTATAATATCACAATTAGCTCATTTATTAGTCACATTATTCAATGTGACCCAAAAATCATATATTTTTACAATTTGCACTTTGACCCCTAAACTTTCACATATTTGTACTTTTGCCCCAATACTCGAAAATTAAACTTCAACCCTTATTCTTATGTTTTATAACATGCTGATCATTTTTCTCTTCTATGGCAACTTCAACTTCTCACTAATTAACACACTTATGACCAATTTATAACTTTTACAATTTAACCCTTTTTATACGATTTCATCGAAAATCATCTAATAAAACTCGTTTCTCTAATCATAAACATGCATAATCTACCAAAATTCATCAAAATACACAATTATTCAACATGGGTCAATTTTTAAAATTAAACTCTAGCTCAAGATAATGGTAGAAATAGCTAAACTAAGTTACCGGGATTTCAAAAATACGATGAACATTAAAAACGGGGCTTAGACACACTTACTATGAAGCTTGAAAAGCTTGAAACCCTTAGCCATAGAGTCTAGAAATTTTCGGCAGCAACTTGAAGAAGATGAGCAGATTTTTTTCTTGTATTTTGTCTTTTTTATTCATTAAAAATACTAAATGACTAAAATACCCTTAAGGCTTTTCTTTCATTTTTGTCCTATTCATGCCCATTTTTGTCCATCCTGTTATCCAATGGTCTAATTACCTTTTAAGGACCTCCAATTTAAAACTCATAGCAATTTGACACCTCTAATATATAGAACTCAACTTTTCCACTTTTTACAATTTAGTCCTTTTGACTAAATTGAGTGCCCAAACGTCAAAATTTTCGAATGAGATTTTCACAAAATCATTCCGTAAAATTGTAGACCATAAAAATATAAATAAAATAAATTTCTCAACATCAAATTTGTGGTCCCGAAACCACTGTTTCGACTAGGCCCTAATTCGGGATGTTACAAAGATAACCTTAAAAATAAGCACTTTAAAGTAACCAAAATCACATAACTTGGTAAGGCATCCAAATGTACCAATCCAACCTAGCTTTCCAAATCTTATACATGCCAAAACACCATTAACACATACACCATAATACCATTACAAATCACCCTATACATGCCATTATAAACCTTAGCCAAATTTCTCAAAAACAACCGAATCGTCTTCTGGATAGTGTAATAGGTCTCCGAAGAGCTTCCAACCAATTGAGCTTCCGAAAATCTATAAGACAAAGAAAAATAACTACGTAAGCAATGAATGCTTAGTAAGCTCGTAGGAACTTAAAACATAACTTACCATTTCAGTAATGAAATTTATAGAATAAGTACAAACCTTTACCAATGCTATAAGATTAATAAAAGCCTATATAACACCATCAAACTCACAAGTTAGTATACTTGTTCATGATACATATGAAATCAACCATGTATAAGCATAACATTTAATTAGTCATCGTTACCATACGATCATGATTCATTCTATTTGCTTACTTACTATTTTCAATACCATGAGTTTACTGTAAGCCTATTCAAGCATCATCAAGCTCACATGTTAGTAGATTCATAGATTTCATAAGATACATTATATACGCGTCAAACCTTTCATAAAGTCATGAACCTTTCCATTGAGTCACTTACCGTTCCATTCCTTTTCTTACCCGTTGAACCATTTAGAATTTCATCAGATACCAAGGAAAGCTCACACATAGTGTGCCTTTACATATAACCGTAACATTTCTTTTACATCATTGCCCACACGAGCTGTGGGTTGGAATGTAAGCTACACGATGCTGCTTACACGAGCTGTGGAGAACCCACAACAAATGCAGGACCTCATCCATCGGTAGGACATTCAAGACCAACACCCGAAACATGAAATCCCTAATGACATGTCATTTGTATCCTAATAATTCCTATGGTTCAACCGGGACTCGATATCTGTCAATTCATCATAGCTTTGATACATTTATATTATGATTCATTTACATCAAACAACATAATAAATATTCAATTTAAGCAACATTTAAGTGATTACAATTCGTACAAACTGACCTTGATCATCAAGGTGTAGAAGTAAAGTCGAGATAGTCCAAAGCTTTAGTTTTTCCTCGATTTAGATCTGATTGTGGTTTATCTTGATCTAAATAAATAATTTCATTCAATTAAGTACTTCTAGAATTCAATTTAACCCATAATTCATATTTATACAAAATTATGAATTTACCCCTAACATTTTAACTTTTATGCAATTTAGTCCCTAAACTCGAAACTTAAAATTTTAGCATTTTTTAACCATATATCGTGCTACCCAATTTTTACCCAATCTTATAACAGCCCATATTTATCCACAATTTACATTATTTTCCGTCAATTTTACCATTTTCATAAATAAGTCCCTAAACTTGAAAATCACCAAAAATTACTTAACAAAATACTTATATTTAGCAACAAAGCTTAATAGTCTATCGTAAAATTTCAAGAACACTTCAATTTCATCCATGTTAAAATTCTAAACATTTAACAATTTAACAAATTGACCCTCGGGTTAGCTAGATAAGTTAAAACGATAACAAAAACATAAAAATCATTAAAAACGAGTGCAAAATGGACTTACATGCATTGAAATCAGGTTGGCCGAACCTTGAAGGTTAATAGCCATGAACATTCGGTGGAGAGAAAGCCAAATGAACAAGATGATACTTTTATTTTTATATTTTGTTTAATTGATTATTTAATTTCCTATTATACCCTTGTAATTTAATTAAAATTTCTCAACTTTTCACCTTTAAATCGTCCATTAATAATAAATAAGGTATATTTACCTTTAAAAACCCTTAATTCATGGTTCTTTAGCCATTTAGTAAAATTAAGCTAATAGCGATTGAATTTTACATCCTTTACGATTTAGTCTTTTTCCTTAATTAACCATCTAAACAATAAAAAATTTTAACCAAATTTTAATACAACCTTAATAACACTCCATAGATATTTAATAAAATATTTACTGCTTGGTTTATAGAAATGAGATTCTGATACCTCATTTTCTAGAACCACTTGCCTTTAGGGTCATACCACTTGAACCTAATTATTCATTCAAATAGCGTAACACCCCCAAACCTAGCCCAGTTGTTATGGCTGAATTCGGGAATGTCACATCAAAGGCACAATCTCAAACAATTTTGCTAAGTTAAAATCTGAGGCTTAAAAGCCCAAAATCCTTGAATCTTGTTAAGTTAAGAAGAAAGCCAATGTTTTAAAATAAAAGCCCATAGGTTATAGTTATCTTGAAAACCTTGTTAAACTTTAGAAATTTGTTTAAGTTGAAATAAAAATTAAGAAGCAGAAATAATAATAAAACCCATAAGTAACGTCAAATTGGAGATACAAGGCCCTATTACAACCAATGAAAATAAAGGATTTAAACTAAAGTCATTCGCAACAAATAAACAAAAAAAAAACATCTAATTAACTTGCAATGTGGCCATCTCTGAGTCCTTCTTCCACGTCGAGCCTTCTACAGAGCGTCACCTGAAACATTAAATAAAAGGGTGTGAGTTTCGAAACTCAGTGTGTACAACCCTTGGCAATCAATTTAATATACAATTATCACATTGGGCCTAAGCCCTATCAAAATCGGTGGTCTTGGGCCTTAGCCCACAATGACATCATATCAGATCATATCATATCATATACAAGGTAATGCAAAACCCTCCCAAAAATCCATCTGCTACACTCCATTTCCCTTCCAACCTTATACACCTGTGGGGAATTCTAGCTCGACCCACCCCTCTACTACACTCCAATGGTAGCACTCACGGCGGCACTACTCAACGTTGCAAAGAAAGTCGCTAATCATATAATGGGCTTAAAGCCACCGGTGGATCCACGGTCGTCAAGCGACTATGCGATCCTCAAATTCTTCCTCCGTACTATAATTCCCACCCATATGCATCCTAAACAAAATATCGTATGAATGCAACATACACATTTTCACACATTCGGCACTTAGGGGTATTTTAGTCATTTCACTACCCAAGGGTATTTCAGTAAATCTACTCTATAGGGGTATTTAGATAATTTTGCAAAACAGGGGTATTTTGGTAATTTTGTAAGTCAGGGATATTTTGGTGATTCCGTAAATCAAGGGTATTCTGGTAATTTCACAATTCGGGGGTATTTTAGTAATTTTGCAAATCTAAGGGTATTTTGGTAGTTTTCACACTAAGGGTATTTTGGTAATTTTCAAATCAGGGGTATTTTAGTAATTTTACAAATCTAAGGGTATTTTGGTAATTTTCAAATCAGGGGTATTTGGTCCCTCTCGGGTTTTAGTTATGAACTTTGGCCTATAAACAAGTCCTTCCGGCTAAAGTGAACAGACACTATGCACCAGGTAGGATTCCAGAAAAGAGGAGGTGGGCAACTAGGACCGCTTAAGTACCAAGCTCTCCCTAGATCCACTCCTAGACATGCATATGTCCGTTGCCACACTCTAACCCAGCTACTTGTCCACGGACATGTTTAATTATTAGATTAAGTCTTATGTGGTTTAAGAGTTGTTCAGAACTAGGCCTAAAGTCCATTAAGCCCTAGCATACTTGTCTACGTCCCCATAAAGCCCATCAAGCCCAAATCACATCCTTACGGCCCATTAGGCCCAAATCTCATTCATATGGCCTACTAGGCCCAAAACAATTACAGATCATGTAATATGCATGCCTAACTCAGTTCATATAATCAAATCAATCCATTTCATCAAGCTTAGCCTCAGGGCCCACCGAGCTCGTTTAGCCACTTTCGGCTTTTCGACTTTCCGGCATTGCCGATATCATGTGTGTAGTGTTTGTACACACCTGGTAATAGCGCGTGCTGCGAATTTCTCTTAGTCACGAACCTACATTCAATATTCCTTAATCATCAATCATAGGCTAAATACAAACTTTATCAAAAACTGAAACCTCACCGTAGCCTTACCATGTGCGACAAGCCTTAATAGCTCCCTTCTTTAACACCAACTGCGATTAGACCCTAGATCTGTACCAACTTAAACATTGGAGCCTAAGTAATAGATGACTTGTATCCAACACAAGTCACCCTCACAACATATATGACCATTCGGCCGACCCTTAAACCGAAGTAAAGAACACTTACCCTTGCTAACGATCCTACCACGCTTGCGATCTTTGAACCTTATCCTTGTTACCATAGAGTTAATGATAGATCAGTTAGATAGCCTTTCGGCTTTTCGCAAAACATACAAGAGAGGTTAATCGAATACTTACCAAGTCCACTTTCGATCCTGCAGCCTAAATTCGGCTTTTGAGATTAGTATGGTGACAGAGACAATTCGGCACCAATAGGGAGAAGAAGAGGAGAAGTGATCGGCTAGAACTAAAGGTGAACAAGAAAAGGAATTTAAGAAGAGAAGGTATGGGGAATTCGGCTAGATAGAAAACCAAAATTTGGCAAAGGAATGATGGGTTTTTTTCGGTAAATGGAAGAATTCGGCTAAGGGGGAGAAAAAGAAAAGTAACGGAACCCAAGGAACCTCTCAAAGGAATTTGGCACCTCCTTTTATAGCCAACAGCCGAATCCTACCTTCCCCCACAGTCCAATTCGGCACCAACTCTTCCCACTTCTCATCTCCTAATTTTTCTCCATGATATCTCCCTTATCTCATCCGAAATTCCCTCCTTTATCAGCTCACAAGACCAATTCAAACACTTCAACGAAAGAGTCCAAATTCCACATAACTCTAGTCGTCCACTATGCAAAATTAAACACTCCAAAAACACTTTACCACTACTCGAACCTTGGACCTCTTCACGCCACCTTGTAGCTCCCCTAGTGACGCCACCTTGCCACTGGACCACAAGCCCATTTGTGTCCTGTTTTCCCCTTAATCTACTTAAGAGGCCTAATGCCTGAGACTAGGGTCCACTAAAGCAAGAAAAATAAATTTTTCCCTATGGTCTTCCCTATCTCTAAGACTTCAAATAATCCCGATAATACCTTAAAATTAATATTCTAAGTGCTAATCATACATACCATGTAACAACCCGGTTTAGACCCTAGTCAGAATAGTGGTTTCGAGACCACAAATTTGAGGTCAGAATAATATTTTAATATTATTTTCTGTGTTTACAGTATGTGATTTAGTCTGTGTGAAATTTCTGTGTGAAAATTTTATCGATTGTGTGTTTAATTTGTGAAAAGGACTTAATTGTATAAGGTGTAAAAGCTGTGTGCTGATTTTTAAGTGCCAAATTGTGGATGGCTTTTTAAGGTTGAGGCCTTATGAGGCAATTAGCCCATTATTAAGTAAGTGGGGTGGTTGATGGACAATTATGTCCTTAGTTTAAATGATTTTATAAATATTTCATTAAGTGCAAATTTATAAACATGAAATAAGTTAACATTAAAATAAAACAAAAGCTAAAAAGTGTTCATCTTTGTTTCTATCAACCGAAAATAAGAGAAGAAAATAAAGGTTTGAAGCTTCTTCAATTTCGGCAAGCTTGGGCTCAAATTGGTATGTGTTTTCAATTCGGTTTTTGATAATTTCTACGTTTTTGTAATTGTTGCTTTGTGCTATACAAAACCCATGCTTAAATTTTGTGAATTGATGATTTTTATAAAATGTGCCATTGATGAAATGGTAAGCTTTGTGATGAGTGTTGGTGTTAAGTGAAAGATATGTGTTTATTGAACATGTTTTATTCTTGAACTTTTGATGAATTTGGCTAAGTAGGGCTAAATTGAGAAAATAGCATTTTGAAGGATTAAAATGTGAAATAAATGAAATGTGTGAGCTTGTATGAATATAGTGAGAAGTCGGCTAGGCATGGGTGCAAGCTAATTATGTGAATTTGATGATTTTATGAATTAAGGACTAAAGTGTCAAAATGTGAAAATGTGAGGGCTATTTTGTAAAATGCCCTAAATATGAGTGTTTGGACTAAAATGAATGATTTGGTGACTGAATGGATTGAATTTGAATGTGTATAGACCAAGAAAGAAGAGGTTTGGATCGAGATCGAGGCAAAGATAAAGTGCTCGATTGACAGACCGTTTCGATAGTTTAACGTCCGAGGTAAGTTCGGACACAATACGAACATTTAGTTATGTTAAATGTTATGAAATGAATGTTGTAATGATATTGAAATATGGATGCTATGTGAGAGTTGAGTTTGAGTTATGTGGCACTAAGTGTGCGTATTCGAAAAAGTAATCGAGATGATCAGCACTGTGTGTGCGAAATAATATAAGCTTCGACTTCGTGGTTGGCACTGTGTGTGTGATACCGATTGAAAAGCGTTTGATATAAATGCACTATGTGTGCGATGATAATTAAGCTTCGGCTAAATATCGGGGCACTAAGTGTGCGATTGAAATAAAGAAGAGACGAAAGTGGATCGAAAGGGAAAAGTGAGTATTGAGTAGCAAATGTAATTGACTACCAGGTGTTGACTAAGGTACGTTCGGAACCTATGTGGTTGATGAATCCATGAATGAGATTATGAAATGTTAAATGAGCATTTTAGTTTTGGATGGCATGATATATATATATATGCATATGTGAAATAATCTATGTGATGATTTGTTTTATTATAATGTATCATGTTACGAACTTACTAAGCTTTGAAAGCTTATTGTGTGATTTGTTTCTCTGCTTTGTAGTGTTAGTAAAGCTTGCTCGGATCCGGGAATCGTTAGCATCTCAATCACACTATCGACATTCTATTTTGGTACTTTTGGAAAGATGTACATAGTTGAAATATGGCATGTATAGGCTAGTTGTTCTGAATCATATTTGAGATGTGTAAATAGCCATGTGATGTGGCTAGCTAAGTGTTGGTAATGTGCATGAGTGAATATGGTATTTGGTGCATATTTTGATATGGCATGATGGTAATGAATTAACATATGAATGGTGAATTCAATGATGAATTAATGCCTTAGTTATTTAGTGAGGTTATGGATGATTTATACCTAGATTTACATGTAATTTGGTTGTATAAAATGCCATGCTTAGAAATGAGATTCTATGTGATGATATGATGATTGTTGGACATGAAATTGGTTGCCAAATTGTGTGTATAAAGATGCTCAAATGTGCTTGTAGGATTGACCCATGTGGGTGGCATTTTGGCCTTGCAAATGGCCTAATTAAGCTTACGAGTGGTTGTGGCACACACGGGCGTGCCTAGTGACCGTGGGGCTAAGTCAGTAGCTAGCCTAATAGCACACGGCCAAGACACGGGCGTGCCTAGTCGCCGTGTGAGAAAGTCAGAATATGGCCTAAGAGTACAAGGCCTTAGCACACGGGGTACTAGGTGGCCGTGGGTGTAAAGTCAGATTTGACCACGGCCAAGGCACACGGGCGTGCTTGGTGGTCGTGGATGGGAAGTCAGATTTGACCATGGCCAAGGCACACGAGCGTGCTTGGTGGCCGTGGATGTGAGGTCAGATTCGACCACGGGGAGGACACACGGGGGTGTCCAGCTGCCGTGGAAGGCACACGGTTTGCCCACACGGGCGTGTATCCCTTGAAACCTAGAAAAGTTTTTAAATTTTGAAAAGTTTCTATATGTGTTTCGGTTTAGTCCCGACCCCTCCCTTGCATGTGTTTAAGGTCTTATACGCCTTAAAAAGGGACTAATTGTTTATGTTTGATGTATTATGATGATGATTGACTTTGTTTCGTAAATGGGTTGTGAAATGATTCTATTGTCCGGTAATGCCTTTTAACCCTATTCTGATGACGATTTTGGGTTAGGGGTGTTACATTTATTTGGTATCGGAGCTACGGTTTAGTCGATTCTCGGACTAACGTAGTGAGTGTGAGTCTAGCTATACATGCCATATATGAAATTGTGATAGTGTGATGAATTCTGACAGTTGAAAATGTATTTTCATATAGTAATTGATCCCGATCGAGCAGTTGCTGACGATGTAGAAAGCAATGCGCCTGCTCCCGCTCAAGGGACAGCACCGGCCACATCTAGGCCGAATGATAGTAGTGAAGGAGGAGAGGCTAAGCAAGCCTTCTTCCGAATGATGAGCGAGTGGTTTACAGAGTTCGTTCGAACGAATCTGGCTGCTCTACAACCTCCACCCCCACAAGTACCTCCTATGCCACAAGTTGTAGATCCGATCAGATTGAATAAATCACCTGTAGACAAGATTCAGAAATATGGGGCCGAGGAGTTTAGGGCTACATCTGATAACGATGTTGAGCGAGCCGAGTTTTGGCTTGAGAATACAATCAGAGTATTCGACGAGATGTCATTGAACCCTGATGAGTGCATTAAGTGTGCAGTTTCCTTGTTGAGAGACACGGCTTATAACTGGTGGAAAACATTGATATCTGTGGTTCCGAGAGAGAGAATCACCTGGGACTTCTTTCAAGTTGAGTTCAGAAAGAAGTATATCAGTCAACGCTTCATTGATCAGAAACGTAAAGAGTTTCTAGAATTGAAACAGGGTCGTTTGTCTGTTAATGAGTACAAACGGGAATTCGTAAGACTGAGTCAATACGCGAGGGAATGTGTTTCGACTGAAGCTACTATGTGCAAATGTTTCATAAAGGGTTTGAATGAAGACATTAAATTGTTAGTTGGGATACTTGATATAAATGAATTTTATGTGTTAGTCGAAAGAGCATGCAAAGCTGAAGAGCTCAGTAAAGAAAAGAAGAAAGCCGATTCTGAGGCTCGTGATGAAAGGAAGAGATCGATGAATAAGTTCTCTCAACCTTCAACGAAGAGATTCAGAGATGCAAGCAACCGATCAAATGCTTCGTTTGGGCATCCAAATAGAGATCGCGCAAGACTAAGTGTTGGTCTGAGAATTCAAGCTCTAATGGAATCAAGTGTTGATAGTGCCAAAAGCAATAAACCAGAGTGTAGACAGTGTGGAAAGCGACATGTGGGAGAATGCTGGGGCAAGTACAACAATAGAGTTTGTTATCAATGTAGATCCAGAGATCATTTTATACGAGATTGCCTAAAGATGGTCGAAGAGGAAAATGTTCAGAATGAAAGATCGAGTAATGTGACGGCTAGAGGTAGACCACCCAGAAACACCAGAAATGTGAGTGGAAGCCAAAGGGGACTCACGACAATTTGTGAGGTCGAAGCGAGCACTGCCCGAGCCTATGCTATACGCGGCGCGAGAGGAAGCATCATCTCCAGACGTCATCATCGGTACTTTCACTTTATTTGATACTGATGTCATTGCATTGATAGATCCAAGATCAACTCATTCCTATGTGTGTATGAACTTAGTATTGAATAAGAATTTACTTGTTGAGTCTACTGAATTTGTGGTTAGAGTGTCAAACCCCTTAGGCAAGTGTGTTTTGGTGGATAAGGTGTGCAAGAATTGTCAATTGATGTTTCGGGATGCTTGTTTTCTGGTTAATTTGATGTTACTACCATTCAATGAGTTTGACATAATTTTGGGTATGGATTGGCTTACTCTGCATAATGCCATCGTGAATTGTAAAAGAAAGAGTATTGAGTTGAAAAGTTAGAATGGTGAGCTAGTTCGAATAGAATCCAATGATATGAAAGGATTACCAACTGTTGTATCTGCGATGAAAGCTATGAACTATGTGAAAAAGGGTTGTGAAGCTTATTTGGCGTACGTGATTGATACAAAAGTGTCGAAAAAGAAAGTTGAATCTGTGCCTGTAGTATGTGAGTTTCCAAATGTGTTTCCTGAAGAGTTACCGGGATTACCTCCAATTCGGGAAGTCGAATTTGGTATTGAATTAGTGTTGGGGACCACTCCCATTTCTATAGCTCTGTATAGAATGGTACCAACAGAATTGAAAGAGTTAAAGTCGCAGTTGCAAGAATTAACTGATAGAGGATTTGCACGACCGAGTTTCTCACCTTGGGGAGCTCCTGTGTTATTTGTGAAAAAGAAAGATGGAACTATGAGAATGTGTATTGATTATCGACAATTGAATAAAGTGACGATAAAGAACAAATATACGTTGCCTCGTATTGATGATTTGTTTGATCGGTGAAGGAGCTCTGAGTGTTTTCAAAGATAGACTTGAGATCGGCTACTATCGGTTAAGAGTTAAAGAATCGATGTGCCGAAGACCGCTTTCAGAACGAGGTATGGACATTATGAATTCTTAGTGATGCCTTTCGGACTAACAAATACTCTTGCAGTGTTTATGGATCTAATGAATCGGATATTCAGACCGTATTTGGATCACTTTGTAGTGGTGTTCATTGATGATATTTTGATCTATTCGTGTGATGAGACGCAGCGACATGCCGAGCATTTGAGAAGCGTGCTACAAACTCTACGTGAGAAACAGTTGTATGCTAAGTTTAGTAAATGTGAATTTTGGTTGCGTGAAGTTGGTTTTCTAGGGCATATGTGTGTCACCCGGGATACGAGTTGATCCTAGTAAAATCTCTCTGCTATATTAGAATGGAAGCCTCAGAAATGTGTGTCCAAGTCCGTAGTTTTTCGGGACTAGCGGGATATTATAGACGGTTTGTGAAAGGCTTCTCGATAATTGCGACTCCGTTGACGAAGTTGCTACAAAAAGATGTTAAATTTGAATGGTCAGAAAAGTGTCATCAGAGTTTTGAGCAGTTGAAAGTGTTGTTGACGGAAGCACCAGTGTTAGTTCAACTGGAATCCGGAAAAGAATTCATAGTCTACAGTGATGCATCATTGAATGGTTTGGGTTGTGTGCTAATGCAAGAATGTAAAGTTATTGCTTATGCTTTGAGGTAGCTAAAACCGCATGAAAAGAACTACCCAACGCATGACCTTGAATTGGCTACAATCGTGTTTGCATTGAAGATTTGGCGTCACTATCTGTTTGGGGAAAAATGTCACATCTATACTGATCATAAGAGCTTAAAGTATTTGATGACTCAAAAAGATTTGAATTTGTGACAGAGAAGATGGTTAGAATTGTTGAAAGACTATGAACTTGTGATAGATTATCACCCGGGTAAAGCTAATGTTGTAGTTGATGCTTTGAGTCGGAAATCTTTATATGCTTTGCGAGCTATGAGTACTCAAATAGATCTGTGTGATGATAGTGCAGTTATAGCTGAGTTAAAAATAAAGCCGATGTTTGTACATCAGATTTGTGATGCTTAGAAAAATGATGTTGAAATGATGGCTAAAAGAACTCAATGTGAATCAAATGCTGAATCAGAATTTCGAGTTGATAGTGATGATTGTTTGAGATTTAGAGATCGGATTTGTGTTCCGAGAAATTCAGAGTTAATTTCGGTGATTTTGAATGAAGCTCATAATAGTCCATTAACTGTACATCCTGGGAGTACAAAAATGTATAATGATTTGAAATAGTTTTATTGGTGGCATGGTATGAAACGAGACATCTCTGACTTTGTGTTAAAATGTTTAATTTGTCAGCAAGTCAAAATTTGAACATCAAGTTCGCCCAGTTTGTTACAACCGATTATGATTCCTAAGTGGAAATGGGAGAGAATTACGATGGACTTCGTGTTAGGTTTGCCCTTATCTCCGAGTAAGAAATATGCAATCTGGATGATAGTGGACAGATTGACGAAATCAGCTCATTTCGTTCCAGTAAGAACCGATTATTCTTTAGATAAGTTAATTTGAATCTGTATATTGATGAGATTGTGAAGTTGCACGGAGTACCATTATCTATAGTGTCTGACAGAGATCCGAGATTTACCTCGCGATTTTGGAAGAAATTGCAAGATGCTTTAGGCACGAAATTGCATTTTAGTACTGCTTTTCATCCGCAAACAGATGGTCAATCCGAACGAATCATTCAGATTCTTGAAGACATGCTAAGATGTTGCATACTTGAATTTGAAAGTACGTGGGAAAAGCATTTATCATTGATTGAGTTTGCATATAACAACAGTTTTCAATCTAGCATTAAAATTGCACCATATGAGGCTCTTTATGGTCGAATGTGTAGAACTCCATTGTATTGGACAGAGTTGAGTGAGAATAAGATTCACAGGGTTGATCTGATAAAAGAGACTGAACAGAAAGTGAAAGTAATTCGTGACAATTTGAAAGCAGCCTCAGATCGTCAAAAATCTTATGCGGATTTGAAACGAAAAGATATTGAATTTGAAATTGGTGATAAAGTGTTTCTGAAAGTGTCTCCGTGGAAGAAAATACTTCGATTTGGCCGAAAGGGCAAGTTGAGTCTGAGGTTCATCAGACCATATGAGATTATTGAACGAGTTGGGTCGGTTGCTTATAGATTGAGATTGCCATCTGAGTTAGAAAAGATTCATAACGTGTTTCATGTATCAGTGCTTCGAGGGTACAGATCAGACCCGTCTCATGTGATTGCTCCTACTGAAATTGAGATTCAGTCAGACTTGTCGTATAGTGAGGAACCGATCCGAATTTTGGCACGAGAGATTAAAGAGTTGAGAAACAAAAGAATTTCCTTAGTGAAAGTATTATGGCATAAACACGGTGTTGAAGAGGCTACGTGGGAGCCTGAGATCATTATGAGAGAGCAATATCCACACCTATTCACTGGTAAGATTTTCGGGGACGAAAATCCCTAAAGGGGGGAGAGTTGTAACAGCCCGATTTAGACCCTAGTCAGAATAGTGGTTTCGAGACCACAAATTCGAGGTCGGAATAATATTTGAATATTATTTTTGTGTTTACAGTATGTGATTTAGTCTGTGTGAAATTTTTGTGTGAAAATTTTATCGATTGTGTGTTTAATTTGCGAAAAAGACTTAATTGTATAAGGTGTAAAAGCTGTGTGCTGATTTTTAAGTGCCAAATTGTGGATGGCTTTTTAAGGTGGAGGCCTTATGAGGCAACTAGCCCATTATTAAGTAAGTGGGGTGGTTGATGGACAATTATGTCCTTAGTTTAAATGATTTTATAAATATTTCATTAAGGGCAAATTTGTAAACATGAAATAAGTTAACATTAAAATAAAACAAAAGCTAAAAAGTGTTCATCTTTGTTTCTATCAACCGAAAATAAGAGAAGAAAATAAGGGTTTGAAGCTTCTTCAATTTCGGCAAGCTTGGGCTCAAATTGGTATGTGTTTTCTATTCGATTTTTGATAATTTCTACGTTTTTGTAATTACTGCTTTGTGCTGTACAAAACCATGCTTAAATTTTATGAATTGATGATTTTTATAAAATGTGCCATTGATGAAATGGTAAGCTTTGTGATGAGTGTTGGTGTTAAATGAAAGATATGTGTTTATTGAACATGTTTTATTCTTGAACTTTTGATGAATTTAGCTAATTAGGGCTAAATTGAGAAAATAGCATTTTGAAGGATTAAAATGTGAAATAAATGAAATGTGTGGGCCTGTATGAATATAGTGAGAAGTCAGCTAGGCATGGGTGAAAGCTAATTATGTGAATTTGATAATTTTATGAATTAAGGACTAAAGTGTCGAAATGTGAAAATGTGAGGGCCATTTTGTAAAATGCCCTAAATATGAGTGTTTGGACTAAAATGAATGATTTCGTGATTGAATGGATTGAATTTGAATGTGTATAGACCAAGAAAGGAGAGGTTCGGATCGAGATCGAGGCAAAGATAAAGTGCTCGATTGACCGATCGTTTCGATAGTTCAACGTCCGAGGTAAGTTCGGACACAATACGAACATTTAGTTATGTTAAATGTTATGAAATGAATGTTATAATGATATTGAAATGTGGATGCTATGTGAGAGTTGAGTTCGAGTTATGTGGCACTAAGTGTGCGTATTCGAAAATGTGATAGAGATGATCAGCATTGTGTTTGCGAAATAATATAAGCTTCGACTTCGTGGTTGGCACTGTGTGTGCGATACCGATTGAAGAGCGGTTCGATATAAATGCACTATGTGTGCGATGATAATTAAGCTTCGGCTAAATATCGGGGCACTAAGTGTGCGATTGAATTAAATAAGAGACGGAAGTGGATCGAAAGGGAAAAGTGAGTATTGAGTAGCAAATGTAATTGACTACTAGGTGTTGACTAAGGTACGCTCGGAACCTATGTGGTTGATGAATCCATGAATGAGATTATGAAATGTTAAATGAGCATTTTAGTTTTGGATGGCATGATATATATATATATTTATATGCATATGTGAAATAATCTATGTGATGATTTGTTTTATTATAATGTATCATGTTACGAACTTACTAAGTTTTGAAAGCTTACTGTGTGATTTGTTTCTCTGCTTTGCAGTGTCAGTAAAGCTTGCTCGGATCCTGGAATCATCAGCATCTCAATCACACTATCGGCATTCTATTTTGGTACTTTTGGAAAGATGTACATAGTTGAAATATGGCATGTATAGGCTAGTTGTTTTGAATCATATTTGAGATGTGTAAATAGCCATGTGATGTGGCTAGCTAAGTGTTGGTAATGTGCATGAGTGAATATAGTATTTGGTGCATATTTTGATATGGCATTATGGTAATGAATTAACATATGAATGGTGAATTCAATGATGAATTAATGCCTTAGTGATTTAGTGAGGTTATGGATGATTTATACCTAGATTTACATATAATTTGGTTGTATAAAATGCCATGCTTAGAAATGATATTCTATGTGATGGTATGATGATTGTTGGACATGAAATTGGTTGCCAAATTGTGTGTATAAAGATGCTCAAATGTGTTTGTAGGATTGACCCATGTGGGTGGCATTTTGGCCTTGCAAATGGCCTAATTGAGCCACAAGGTTGTGGCACACGGGCGTCCCTAGTCGCCGTGTGAGAAAGTCAGAATATGGCCTAAGAGTACACGGCCTTAGCACACGGGGTATTGGGTGGCCGTGGGTGTAAAGTCAAATTCGACCACGGCCAAGGCACACGGGAGTGCTTGGTAGCCGTGGATGGGAAGTCAGATTCGACCACAGGCAAGGCACACGGGCGTGCTTGGTGGCCTTGGATGTGAGGTCAGATTCGACCACGGGGAGGACACACGGGGGTGTCCAGCTGCCGTGGGAGGCACACGGTTTGCCCACACGGGCGTGTATCCCCTGAAACCTAGAAAAGTTTTTAAATTTCGAAAAGTTTCTGTATGTGTTTCGGTTTTGTCCCGGCCCCTCCCTAGCATGTGTTTAAGGTCTTATACGCCTTAAAAAGGGACTAATTGTTTATGTTTGATGTATTATGATGATGATTGACTTTGTGTCGTAAATGGGTTGTGAAATGATTCTATTGTCCGGTAATGCCTCTTAACCCTATTCCGGCGACGGTTTCGGGTTAGGGGTGTTACATACCAACCTCAGTGCACAGAAATTTAAAGTTTCGGGATTTTTGGGGCGTTACAACCCAATAGGCCCAAATCTACTAGGCCCAAATTCGGGGCGTTACAAATAGCATAAATTTCCAATTCAATTTTTTTAATATCATATTTGACTCGTAATTATTAAATAATAACATTTACGAACTTACTCGTTAGATTTGTGGCCCTGTTACCACTGTTTTTGACACCACTAAAAAGGGGCTATTACAAGAAATATGCGTAAGTGTACACTGTCGTTCAAGTAATAATTAATTAAAATGAGTTATCGTCTCCACATGGGTTGTATGAGCTTAATCAATTAATTGAAAAATTATAAATTCACAATTTGATGTAAGAACTCAATAATTTGGATGGTGATGATTAAATTAAGTGAAATTAATTAGATGCAAAGATTGATCCCTATGCAATTCTAATCTAGATGCAATTTACCTAAATGTATGAATGAATGGCCTTAGCAACAAAAACAATCACCATTAAATGAGCTTGGATAATTATATTAATCAATTCCATTTACTTTGTCATGCTTAACAATGTTCGGATATACTTCCATGGCAACTTGATCTTTAATGAGTTTGGAAATCAAATTAAGTCTTTTCGGAGTCTTTTACTTAGTTAAATATACATTTTATTCATCATATTAACTAAGGGTTTCTTAGCATTTATGTAAGGTCATAGGGACATTTACATTTGCAACAGTTTAATTACATAAACCTAAAAACTATGCAAGACAATAGAGCTAACTAAAGATATTACGAACCTCAACTTAGTCAGGTTTAAGGATCTAAATTGATCATTGCAGTTTTCAATTATATGTGTACTAGTCGTCGCTTGGTTAAGATCGCTCAACTAATCTGAGTGCAACCAATCACGTATGAATGAAATGCATCTTGATATTAATTGAAAACATGATTGACTGAGGCCTAAACATGTTAAACATGAATAAAATAGATCTTATTAAATTAACATAATGATCCTAGCAAATAGGATTTAAAATATCATTGTTGATGTCAAAAACAATAAAATCAAAGCAAACATAATTAAAATAAAAAATAACAAGAGGAAAGAGTAAAGTCTATTAAGTTCATCAGTCTTTCGGATCTATTCTGACTGATGTGCTCCTCCGTTTTGCTCGATGCTTCTTTTGCTAAGGAGTTCGTAAGGTGGCCGGCCAAAGAATTGTCTTGACAAAGCTTTTGTGGCTAAATGATGGAAGGGAAATGGGTGGCTATACAAGAGAAGGAAAAAGGAAATGGAATGTAGAGAAAATGTTGATGAGAGAAGAGAAATGAGTGTTGAGGGATGTGTTATGAATGAGGGATTGCTGCATGGTATTTATAGGTGAAGGTAAGGGGTAGAGTTAGCTAAAAATAGATTAAAAATTCCTTCTTTTTATACCATGCATGGCTGGCCATATTTCAAGGAGAAGGGGATGACTTAGTCTCCCCAATTTGAATTCAAACCAAGGCTATTAATAGCCATAAGGTGGATGATTTCAACATCAATGTTGTTGGGCTTATTTCTGATTATTTTCCAACTATAAGGACCTCTAATAAATACCCCAAAGCTTGCGTTTGGGCTGCCATCTACTTGTGTTGAAATTGGGCTTCAATTCCCCCTTGTTAGACGGTTTCTGAGTCCAATAACTTACCAAACATGTCCATCTTTTATCACCTCTTTTACTGGGTCAAATTATCAACCTCATGACCTAAATTGCATGGTCTTGCTGTCCACATGAATTAATTTGTGCATGTATGTTTCATTCACATTAATCACATCTTCAATGGTCCTCCTACATAGTGAAAAATCACATATTAATAAATTACCATGAAATAATATAAAATATGTACAAAAACCATGTAGTTAAGCACAATTTCACATACTTTATAAATTCATACCCAATATTACTAATTAAGTAGAATTCACTTATTTTAATAACAATTAGTCAAGATAAACATAATTATTAAGTAAAAATGTGGTTAAAATACATAGAAAAGCCCTATATTGTAACACCCCAAACACGGCCTAGACGTTACGGCCGGATCTGGTATGTCACATGGAAGGGTTGCTAAAGAAACTTCGCGTTCGTTAAAAATTTCAAGTTTTGTTGCCTATGAGAAGTCCAACTTGTTTTATAGTTCTCTTGCAAAGACATTATTGTAGCTGTTTTCAATAACTTCGTTTGTAAACATTCAGATTCAATGAATTTTTGGAAAGGTGATATTTTGAAAACTGTTTCCGAAGTTTAAGAGAACCCAAAGTTTATAGGTTGTAAATTGTTCGTTAACATTTTGGAAAACAGTTATTAATATTTTAGAAAAATCCCGTATTGCACATTTAATACTGAATAATAACCGAATTAAAAACTAAAACCAAAATAATATTCCAGAGGCCTTATTACAGAACATAATCCCAAATTAAAATAAAATTTAAAGTAAAGTAAAACGTGATTTACTGAAGTAACGATATATGGCCACCACGGAGTCCGCCTCAGCTCCAAATTCTCAAACCTAGGAATTACCTGCAAAATTAAGCAGAGGGTTGAGTTACAAGAACTCAATGTGTAATTCCCCAATCGGACATTAATTGGGCCTAAGCCCACAGAAGCAGATTGGGCCTTAGCCCTCACATAAGCAATCTGGCCGAAGCCCATACGGAAACGAATTGGGCCTTGGCCCTATCAACATGGTATAACAAATAATGAATGCAATGCAACCCAGCCCAGCCTAGTAGTCCATCCGCTACACACCACCCGTATCCAACCTAACACACCTGTGGGGATTTCTACAGTCAACCCTCCATCCGCTACACACCTCGATGGCAGTCACGCTGCTCATCGCCGAAATTGTGGTAGTGCCACCAAATTAAACGAATATACGTGGCATAGCCACCAGACAGAATGTGACACAGTCACCGAAATATGTGGCAGAGCCACCGAAATACACTTCCCCGGTCATTAATATAATATCCCACTCCCATGCAACATATCATGTCATAATAATTCGTGTATGCATTAATGTACCAACATAGCAGATATACAAAATACACAAACATGCTCAGCCTACCCTTAAAGGTATGATAGTAAATTTACTCACCTGGCTGTATCCAAACTTCCCTACTAGGGATATTCCATTAACTTATCCATTAAGGGTACTTCGGCTTTTAACTATCACACAGAATAATACATTGCAAACGAATAAAGGTGTGAGTTTACACACCTGATTACGAGGAGAACTAGACACTCCCGATCGACGTCACCTAAGACCATACATCACACAATTAGCTTACAGCAAAAGCAATGGGAGATCTATAATCCACATCTAACCGTATGCTTTACTTACCCTCACTAGCGCCAACCACTACGATTTGCTTATCCAAATCTGATGTCATCTCCCTTCCACAACCCGGGGGAAAATCCCGAATCGCTGACACCCTACGCCGTTTGAACTTGGGAGCGGGGACTACGAGTCCAATCCCCTTAGGCTCCCTTAACACAACCCCTTTAGATCGACACGACTTCTCGAAATCCGAATGTTCAATAAACAACGAAGAGAGTTGCTTAATCCTTAACACAATCGGCCTAGCCAGAATTGAAGATTCGGTTATGGAAAAGTAAAACGAAAAAGAGAATAGTCGCAAAGAAACCAGAGAGAGAACTCCTTACCTTAATTAGTGAGGAATCGTACAACAACAGATTCAGCTTGCGATTAGAGACAAGTCGCACGAGCAGGAGAGATTCGGCCAACCCCTTCTAAGCAACTACAAAAGAAGAACACGGGAAGAAAGAGTGAGAGGGATTGGAGGTACGGTTATAGTGATGGAAAGAAACAAACAAAAAGAAAAGAAGAAGGTTGTACATTCGGCTATGGCAAAAGAAAAGACAAGCCGATTGAAAGATGAAAAGATAACTTAGTTGTTGAAGAAAAGAGTAGAAGGAGCACCAAAGTAGAAAAGAGAGTTTCGGCTAAGGTGTTGATGGTGTAGAAGAAGATGCAACTATGGGAATGATGGGAAGTGAGTTTCGGCTAACACTCAAATGAAAAGAAAAGATGGAGAAGAAGTGTTGAGTGGTTCGACACAAGCAACACAAATAAGGAAACCCGAAATGAAGCACTTAGAAACGTTACACTCCTCACAAAAACCAAAAATAAACTTAGCAAATTCGGCACCACACTAACTACACCGAATGCACCTTCCCACCCAAAAAAAAAACAAATGTTGACCAAATTCCCCCCAAGCACTTTCCCACTTTCGGCCAACACTAGCTCACACTCCTCTCCCACGATTCTCTCCCCCACTTCCTCCACAATTCACTCTCCATCCATCATGTGAAATCACCCAACCACTTTGACCCATTCAATCTCCCAAGACTCCTCTCCTCCTTCTATTTTGAATTCTTTGACTCATTCAACAACCACCCAATCAGAGTTTGGTCTGTCCTCAGCTTCCTCCCTCTCATGATTACAAAAATAAAAGCCACAGTTGCAGCATTTGGGATTTGAACCCATCCCCTATTGCTTCTACAAGTGACGCCACACCACCTTTACACTTGCTCAACTTGTGATAGCAATTTACCAATAATTCCTCTTAAGCCCTACCTCAAAAAGTACTCTCCCCTAAAGTGCCCAAAAACCAAAATTTTTCCAGGGTTCAAACTCGACCCCAGACCTCCCTAGGGCCCCTAAATGCCCTTAAACCACACACAGGAACAGCATAACATGCAATAACACAAATTTTACGGACCCCTAGATTTTAGGATGTTACAGTTCTACCCCCTTAAAGAAATTTCGGCCTCGAAATTTACCTGATTAAAAGAGAAGAAGGTATTGCTGTCGAATTGCATCCTCCGGTTCCCACGTGGCTTCTTCTGAATCTTGATTAAGCCATAATACCTTGACCAGCAGAACGGACTTCCTCCTCAACACTTTAACCTCTCGATCCAAAATCTGCACTGGTTCTTCTTAAAAAGACAGATCGGGTCTAACCTCGATTTCCTCCACCAGCACTATATGAGATGGGTCAGAATGGTAGCGCCTCAGCATCGAAACATGGAATACGTCATGTATTCGATTCAACTCCGGGGGCAACTCAAGCTGGTAGGCGACTAGCCCCACACGTTTAACTATCCGATAAGGCCCGATGAATCTGGGGCTCAGCTTGCCCCTCCGTCCGAATCTCAAAATCTTCTTCCAAGGTGAGACCTTCAAGAAGACATGATCCCCCACTGAGAATTCTATCCCCTTGCGCTTCAGATCCGCATACGACTTCTGGCTATCTGAGGCTTCTTTTAACCGACCCCGAATCAACTCAACCTTTTCCTCAGTCTCTGAAATCAATTCCGGACCCAACAACCGTCACTCACCCAATTCCGTCCAACAAGTAGGGGTACGACACCTACGGCCATATAACGCCTCGTATGGTGCCATCTTAATGCTGGATTGGTAGCTATTGTTGTACGCAAATTCCGCCAACGGCAAATAATCTTCCCAACTACCTCTGAAGTCAATCACACAGCCCCTTAACATGTCTTCCAGAATTTGAATTACCCTCTCCGACTGACCATGTAACACCCCTTACCCGGGTTCTACGCCGGGAACCAGGCCCGAGGCGTTACCGAAATCAAATCGCTTAATCGCCACTTAGGCTCAACATCATTACTCGCTATAACCTCATTCTCAACTTATGAGGCCTCACTCATACACACGAGGACTCTCGAGACTAATCCGGAACTTTTACGATCCTTAAAATTTTTCTCTTTTATACAGGTCTCACACGCCCGTGCAAGATTAGACACGCTCGTGCATGAGCACACACGCCCATGTCCCCAGACCTTGCCTAAAAACCCAAGAATTCTGCCAAATGCCCCACGGCCATGGCACGCCCGTGCTCCCCAACCGTGGTGAGCACTGACTTCCCTCGCACGGCCTAGAGTCCAGACACACGCCCGTGTGGCTAGCCCGTGGCCAACACTGATGAATCCCACACGCCCTAGGCACACGCTCGTGTGACTAGTCCGGGGTCTATTCTGTTTTCAAATATTAATATGCGGGGACCTTGACGACACACGACACGCGCGTGGGCTGACCTGTGTGTCACACAGTCTAGACACACGCTGGGTGTGTCTATCCACATGGTCAAGAACAAGACTAAGTGTCAAGTTCTTTTCACCCTTCTAACATAAACAACATATACTCATCTAACACCATCATAATCAACTCAAATTGAAGTGCATTCTCACATAGAAAACTACATATTTCTTTCATATAATGTAATAGCCAACAACCATGGCATTATACAAAATAAGCTATCCATCTAAAGGCTAACACGTCTTAGCCATTTACAACAAAATTTACTAACTTATCTAGCCCCTATACATGCCATATACAAAACATTAAGTTTCATGTACCAAAGTGTCTTTGATATGTGGGCTATCTTTCGATGATCCTCGTATCTCGATTCAACGCTTTAAATCTATAAGACAAGGGAAAAGAAAGAGAGTAAGCTTTGAGCTTAGTAAGTTTACACATAAACAATTAAGCATCATAGTATAAGCCCAACCACAATTAGCATTATACAAACATATAATATACAACTATGCTTACTCTTTCTATCCCTTACCATATTACCAACACATCATGAGTCACATGCTCATAATTATTGAAATGCACCCCTCGCATTCAATATCACATTTACACAATATACAACACATCATTATTGCTCAATAATACATCCACGTAGCTAACTCACATAGCTAATCCACCACAGCTAATCCACATATCTTATCCACACGGCTATTACACACACACTAATATATATACAATTAATCCACACAGCCAATATCTCGGTGGTTTCGCACTTAGCACAGCACAATCAATTTATAAGGTGGTATCGCACTTAGCCTACCACAAAGGTAATCATCGTGATCTCGCACATACCCACTAAATGATATACCTAACGATAGCGTCGCACATAGCCAGCTCATCGTCAATATGCATTCGGATGGTATCGCACTTAGCCCACCATCTAGCATTATCACAACACATGCACAAGTCTATTTACCCAATTACTCATCCATTCACATCTATACTACATTCATTCTACTTGGACCACATAGGTTCCCAATCATTCTCATTCATTCTCATTCATGCTACACCCAAGCTAGCATTTGCAAATTGTAAGTATGAATGCATTGTTTATGCATAAACTTACCTCGATACTCAAAAGTACATAAATATGCAATTTAGTCCACCACCTTGGTTTTGCCTCGGTTTCGATCCGGGCTTCATCTTTCTTGATCTATAATGAATAAATCAGCTTATTCAATACACGCATTGACTAAATTGACCCACATCTCATACTTTAGCAAAATTACTATTTTGCCCCTAAACTTTCTCATATTTACACTTTAGTCCCAAAGGCTCGTAAAGTGATTTTTATTCAACTTTCTACTCTTTCATGCTTAGCCGAACCACTTACTCAACTAAAGCATTCATCAAATCTCACTAAATCACCCATGTATGACCAAACTTAAGATTTTCACAACTAAGTCCCTACATGCATTTTCATGGAAAATCACTTAGCAAAATATGTTTCTACTACATCAAGCTTTCATATTCTTCCATAAAACATCAAAATACATGCATGTCATACATATATACATTTTTGAACATCCATAATAGCTCACCAAATAGCTATAAATAGCTTACTCATGCTACCGGGACTTCAAAAATACGAAGAATATCAAAAACCGGGCTTAAGAGCACTTACTAGCAAGCTTAAAAAAGTGAAAGAACCCTAACAATGGCTTCTCAAATTTTCGGCAGCTATGGGAAGAAGATGAATGAATTTCTATCATATTTTCACCTATTTTAATCACTTAATTGATAAATGACCAAAATGCCCTTTTTGATAAACTTTCAATTTTAACTCATCCATGCCCATTTTTGTCCAAAAATTAGAATTTGGATAAATTGCTATTTAAGGACCTCTAATTAATAATCTAAAGCTATTTCACACATATAGCTTCTAGAAACACACATTTTGCAACTTTTGCAATTTAGTCCTTTTGGACAATTCCACCACAATTTCACAAAATTGCTTCATGAAACTTTCACACTAGCATGCATACATAATATAAGCCTCAAAAACTCATTCATGACCCTCGAATTTGTGGTCTCGAACCACTATTCCGACTAGGCCCTAAACCGGGATGTTATAACTCTCCCCCTTTTAGAGATTTTCGCCCCCGAAAATCTTACCAGAAAAGAGGTTTGGATGTTGCCCTCTCATAGCTTCTTCCGTTTCCCACGTAGCCTCTTCCACTCCATGTTTCTGCCATAACACTTTCACTAGTGCTATGCTCTTATTTCTCAACTGTTTCACTTCTCGAGCCAAGATCTTAATCGGCTCCTCTTCATAAGACATATCCGGTCTTATCTCAATTTTCGTTGAAGGAATCACATGTGAAGGATCGGAGCGATACCGTCGTAACATCGACACATGGAACACGTTATGAATCTTTTCCAACTCTACCGGCAAAGCCAACCGGTAAGCTACAAGCCCAATTCTGTCTATAATCTCATACGGACCTATGAACCTTGGACTCAATTTCCTTTTCCGTCCAAATCTCATAATCTTCTTCCATGGTGATACTTTTAAAAATACTTTGTCGCCTATCTCAAACTCAATTTCTTTTCTTTTCAAACCGCATACGACTTACGCCGATGCAAGCGACTTTTCGGACTATTACGGATTACTTTCACTTTCTCTTCGGTCTCTTTTACTAGATCGACCCCATGGATCCGTTTCTCGCTAAGCTCAGTCCAATACAAAGGAGTCCGACACTTACGGCCATACAAAGCCTCATACGGTGCCATCTGTATACTCTACTGATAACTATTGTTATAGGCGAATTCGACCAAAGGTAGATATCTCTCCCAACTACCTTCGAATTCTAACACACAGCATCGAAGCATATCCTCAAGAACTTGAATTACTCTTTCAGACTGACCATCGGATTGCAGATGGAAAGCAGTACTGAAATTCAATCTCGTAGCCATGGCCTCTTGCAACTTCTTCCAAAATCTCAAAGTAAACCTCGGATCTCTATCCAATATAATAGACACAGGTACACCATGCAATCTCACTATCTCTGCCACGTACAACTCAGCTAACTTATCCAGTGAATAATCAACACGTACTGGAATAAAGTGAGCTGACTTCATCAATCTATCCACAACAACCCACACAACATCTCTCTTTCTTGAAGTCGTCGGCAACCCCATCACAAAATCCATGGTAACCCGATCCCACTTCAATTCGGGAACCATCACTGGCTGAAGCAATCTCGAAGGCACTTGATGCTCAGCTTTCACTTGTTGGCAAATTAGACACTTTGCCACAAACTCTGAAATATTTCTTATCATACCCGACCACCAATACAACTTCCTCAAATCATTGTACATTTTCGTACTGCCCGGATGTACTGACAAGCATCCACTGTGGGCCTCATACAAAACCTTTCGAAGCAACTCCTCATTTTTAGGAACACAAATTATGTCACGATACATCAGACAACCATTCAAATCCACTCGAAAATCAGAATCACTTCCTGATCCGCACTTAGCTATCTTAGCTTGCATCTAGCTGTCATTTCTCTGAGCCTCACATATTTGTTGAACAAATAGTAGCCTAGCTCTCAACTCTGCAAAAATAGCACCATCATCAGACAATGCTAAACTCGCTCTCATAACTCTTAGAGAAAATAGGGATTTCCTACTTAAGGCATCCGCAACTACATTCGCTTTTCCCGGGTGGTAATCAATGACTAACTCATAGTCTTTCAACAATTCAAGCCACCGTCTCCATCTCAGATACAGATCCTTCTGATCCATCAAATACTTTAAACTCTTGTGATCCGTAAAGATTCGGCACTTTTTGCCATACAGATAATGTCGCCAAGTCTTTAACGCAAACACAATCGCAGCCAATTCCAAATTGTGAGTCGGATAATTCTTCTCGTGCGGTTTTAACTGCCTCGAGGTGTAAGAGACTACCTTACCCTCTTGCATCAACACGCAACCGAGACCATTAAACGATGCATCACTATATACCACGAACTCCTTCCCCGATTTTGGTTGAACCGAAACCGGTGCCTCAGTCAACATTGTTTTCAGTCTCTCGAAGCTCTGTTGACATGTCTCAGTCCATTCAAACTTGACATCTTTATGCAATAGTTTCGTCACCGGGGTAGCAATCACAGAGAACCCCTTTACAAAACGTCTGTAATATCCCGCTAATCCCAAGAAACTTCTAATTTCTGACACGTTCCTCGGCGGTTTCCAAT
The DNA here is from genome assembly GCA_025698515.1 of Gossypium sturtianum. NCBI lineage: Eukaryota > Viridiplantae > Streptophyta > Magnoliopsida > Malvales > Malvaceae > Gossypium > Gossypium sturtianum. The sequence continues at coordinate 76,560,775 of CM046947.1, forward strand.
CCATAACAGCCGATATCTTACTCGGGTCAACTCTGACACCATCACCTGACACCATGTGTCCTAGGAATCTGACCTCTCGGAGCCAAAACTCACTCTTGCTAAACTTATCATACAACTGCTTATCTCTCAAAGTTTGCAAGACAATTCTCAAGTGCTCTTCATGATCGTTCTCATCCCGAGAATAGATCAATATGTAAATCAATAAAGACAACCACAAACTTGTCCACATATGGTCCGAAAACACGGTTCATCAGATCCATAAAATCACAGTGCATTCGTCAAACCAAACGGCATAACCAAAAACTCATAATGGCCATACCTTGTCCGAAATGCAGTTTTCAACACATCTTGCTTTTTCACTCTGAGCTGATAATAACAAGACCTCAAGTCTATCTTGGAGAACACTGTAGCTCCCTTCAGTTGATCGAAAAGATCATCAATCCTTAGTAAAGGATACTTATTCTTAACCGTAACCTTGTTCGGGGCTTGTCTCAGAGTCTATACACAACCTCATAGACCCATCTTTCTTCTTCACAAACAATACCGGAGCACCCAGTGCGGAGTAGTAGCTCAGTCTTGCAAAACCCTTATCTGTCAACTCTTGTAACTGAACCTTTAGTTCTTTCAACTCTACAAGTGCCATTCTGTACGGGGCAATCGAAATAGGTGCCATTCCCGGAACCAACTCAATTCCAAACTCGACCTCTCTCACTGGAGGTAATCTGGGTAACTCTTCCGGAAACACATCTGGGTACTCACATACCACTGGCACTGTTTCAAACCCTACTCCAACCTCTTGAGTATTCAACACAAACGCAAGATAGGACTCACACCCTTTTCTTAAACATTTCTCAGCCACTAAGGAAGAAATCATCACGGGTAGACTGTCTGATCCACCTGATTCAACCCGAACTACATCTCCACTCTCACATTTCAGTTCAAAAACTTACTACCACAGTTCACTAAGACACTATGGGTAGTCAACCAATCCATGCCTAGGATTAAATCGAACTCATCAAACGGCAACAACATAAGGTTTGCCGGAAAATAATGATTCTCAATCAACAAAGGATAATTCTTACACACTTTGTCCACTAAGACATGCTTTCCTAACGGGTTTGACACCTTAATCACAATGTCCGTAGACTCAACGGTCATACTCAAACTAGATGCTAATCTCATGCAAATATAAGAGTGAGTAGACCCTAGATCTATTAAAGCAATAACAGAGGTGTCAAAGAGAGAAAAATTACCCGTTATCACATCAAGGGAGGATGCCTCTTCGTGAGTGCGAATGGCGTACGTCCTCACAGGTGCCCGACCCTCTGGTCTCATAGCAGAGTCCCTGGACGCACCTCTACCACTAGCCCCACCTCTTGGGTTCCTTGGTGGTCTACCCTTCGTAGACACATCACTAGGTCTCACTTCTTGCCTCTCTTCCTTATCATGCCTCTCAGGACAGTTACGGATAAAGTGGTTAGGGGAACCACATTTGTAACATTTCTGAATGTTTCCCCAACACTCTCCGGTGTGATACCTACCACAACTTGGACACTCCGGTTTACTCTTTGTATTGCCCACACTTTCCATCAAGGGGGCTCGGACTCTCGAACCCTAACGAGTATTGTCCAAGACTCGATACGAATATCGCACTGAGGCTGACGTCTGAGGATTCACTTCCTTGGATCTTTTCGACTGGGCTTGATAAGACTTGCCCATCGGTCTCTTTCGCATCTCGGGCTTCACTCACGGCCCTCCTCTTATCCGAACTCAACTCTTGGCCTTACTTGCCCTCTCAACTAATACCACGAATTCTTTCAACTCCAAAATGCCAACTAGGAGTTTGATATCCTCATTCACCCATCTTGAACCTCTTGCACAAGATGGTCTCTGCCGACACACATTCTTGAGCGTATTTGCTAAGCCTAACAAACTCACGCTCGTATTCAGCTACTGTCATCCTTCCTTGCTTCAGCTCAAGGAATTCATTCCTTTTTCGGTCAGTAAACCTCTGGCTTATGTACTTCTTCCGAAACTATTCCAGAAAGAAGTCCCACGTTACCCACTCTCTCGGGACCACTAATGTCAGCGTCTTCCACCAATGGTATGCCGAGTCTCTCAGCAAAGATACGGCACACTTCAAACTTTCCTCAGGTGTACATAAGAGCTCATCGAACACCCTCATCGAGTTCTCTAACCAGAACTCCGCCCTCTCAGGGTCGTCATCTACTTTAGCTCTAAACTCCTCAGCCCTGTGTTTCCTAATCTTATCCACCGGGGGTTTCGATATCCTCACTACATCCATACCCTGAGGAGCCATAGGATTTGGCTGAGGTATAGGAGGAGGTTGAGCATTAGGGTTCGCTTGGACATAATCCGAGTACCAATTACTCATCATATGGAGAAAGGCTTCTCGTACCTCTTCCCCTTGACCCCTCACCTCGGGTCCACTTTGCACCGACACGGTTCCTTGCGCAGGAGCCGGTGCATTACTAGCTGCTTCATCAGCAGTCAATGGATCAGAATCCATATTCTATATAAAACAAGATTTAAAATCATCAGAAACCACCACACTATCATCGTACACTTATGGCATGTATAGCTAGACTCTTACACCCGCTACAGTAGTCCTAGAACCGACTAAACCATAGCTCTGATACCACTAAATGTAACACCCTTACCCAAGTTCTACACCGAGAACCAGTTACCGAACTCAAACCGCTTAATCGCCACTTAGGCTCAACGTCATTACTCGCTATAACCTCATTCTCGACTTACGAGGCCTCACTCATACACACGAAGACTCTCGAGACTAATTCGAAACTTTTGCGATCCTTAAAATTTTTCTCTTTTATACAGGTCTCACACGTCCGTGCAAGATTAGACACGCCCGTGCATGAGCACACACGCCCATGTGCCCAGACCATGCCTAAAAACCCAAGCATTCTACCAAATGCCCCACGGCCATGGCACGCCCGTGCTCCCCAACCGTGGTGAACACTGACTTCCCTCGCACGGCCTAGAGTCTAGACACACACCCGTGTGGCTAGCCCGTGGCCAACACTGATGAATCCCACACGCCCTAGGCACACGCCCGTGTGACTAGTCTAGGGTCTATTCTGTTTTCAAATATTAACATGCAGGGGACACACGGCCATAGCACACGCCCGTGGGCTGACCGTGTGTCACACATGGTCTAGACACACGCCCGTGTGTCTATCCACATGGTCAAGAACAAGACTAAGTGTCAAGTTCTTTTCACCCTTCTAACATACACAACATATACTCATCTAACACCATCATAACCAACTCAAATTGAAGTGCATTCTCACATAGAAAACTACATCTTTCTTTCATATAATGTAATAGCCAACAACCATGGCATTATACAAAATAAGCTATCCATCTAAAGGCCAACACATCTTAGCCATTTACAACAAAATTTACTAACTTATCTAGCCCCTATACATGCCATATACAAAACATTAAGCTCCATGTACCAAAGTGTGCTGATATGTGGGCTATCTTCTGATGATCCTCGTATCTCGATTCAACGCTTTAAATCTATAAGACAAGGGAAAAGAAAGAGAGTAAGCTTTGAGCTTAGTAAGTTTACACATAAACAATTAAGCATCATATTATAAGCCCAACCACAATTAGCATTATACCAACATATAATATACAACTATGCTTACTCTTTCTATCCCTTACCATATTACCAACACATCATGAGTCACATGCTCATAATTATTGAAATGCACCCCTGCATTCAATATCACATTTACACAATATACAACACATCGTTATTGCTCAATAATACATCCACGTAGCTAACTCACATAGCTAATCCACACAGCTAATCCACATATCTTATCCACACAGCTATTACACACAGCTAATATATATACAATTAATCCACATGACCAATATCTCGGTGGTTTCGCACTTAGCACAAAGACAATCAATTTATAAGGTGGTATCGCGACTTAGCCTACCATAAAGGTAATCATCGTGATCTCGCACATAGCAACTAAATGATATACCTAACGATAGCATCGCACATAGCCAGCTCATCGTCAATATGCATTCGGATGGTATCGCACTTAGCCCACCATCTAGCATTATCACAACACATGCACAAGTCTATTTACCCAATTACTCATCCATTCACATCTATACTACATTCATTCTACTTGGACTACATAGGTTCCCAATCATTCTCATTCATTCTCATTCATGCTACACCCTAGCTAGCATTTACAAATTGTAAGTATGAATGCATTATTTATGCATAGACTTACCTCGATACTCAAAAGTACAGAAATATGCAATTTAGTCCACCACCTTGGATTTGCCTCGGTTTCGATCCGGGCTTCGTCTTTCTTGATCTATAATGAATAAATCAGCTTATTCAATACAGACATTGACTAAATTGACCCATATCTCATACTTTAGCAAAATTACTATTTTGCCCCTAAACTTTCTCATATTTACACTTTAGTCCCGAAGGCTCGTAAAGTGATTTTTATTCAACTTTCTACTCTTTCATGCTTAGCCGAACCACTTACTCAACTAAAGCATTCATCAAATCTCACTAAATCACCCATGTATGACCAAACTTAAGATTTTTACAACTAAGTCCCTACATGCATTTTCATGGAAAATCACTTAGCAAAAGATGTTTCTACTACATCAAGCTTTCATATTCTTCCATAAAACATCAAAATACATGCATGTCATACATATATACATTTTTGAACATCCATAATAGCTCACCAAATAGCTATAAATAGCTTACTCATGCTACCGGACTTCAAAAATACGAAGAATATCAAAAATCGAGCTTAGGAGCACTTACTAGCAAGCTTGAAAAATTGAAAGAACCCTAACAATGGCTTCTCAAATTTTCAGCAGCTATGGGAAGAAGATAAATGAATTTCTATCATCTTTTCACCTATTTTAATCACTTAATTGATAAATGACCAAAATGCCCTTTTTGATAAACTTTTAATTTTAACTCATCCATGCCCATTTTTGTCCAAAAATTAGAATTTGGATAAATTGCTATTTAAGGACCTCTAATTAATAATCTAAAGCTATTTCACACATATAGCTTCTAGAAACACACATTTTGCAACTTTTGCAATTTAGTCCTTTTGGACAATTCCACCACAATTTCACAAAATTGCTTCATGAAACTTTTACACTAGCATGCATACATAATATAAGCCTCAAAAACTCATTCATGACCCTCGAATTTGTGGTCTCGAACCACTATTCTGACTAGGCCCTAAACCGAGATGTTACAGACCATCAGTCTGTGGATGGAACGCTGTGCTGAAATCTAGTATTGTACCTAAAGCTTCATGTAATGCCTTCCAGAACCGAGATGTAAATATAGGGTCCCTGTCTTATATGATAGACACTGGTACCCCATGCAATCTCACAATTTCCGCCACATGCAGCTTGGCCAACTTCTGGAGTGAGTAGTCAGTGCGAACAAGTATGAAATGAGCAGACTTAGTCAATCGGTCAACAATCACCCACACCAAATCTTTCTTAGTAGGCGTCAGGGGTAACCCACTAACAAAATCCATTGTTATTCTCTCCCACTTCCAAAGTGGAATCTTCACCTGATTTGCAAGCAACCCGAAGGCAAGCGATGTTCGCTTCACCTGCCGACAAGTCAAACACTTACTCACAAAGTCGGTGACTTCACGTTTCATCCCTGGCCACCAATACTGCTCACGCAGGTCCCGATACATCTTGCTTCCACCGGGATGCATAGAGTATGGGCTACTATGCGCTTCCCGCAGAATCATCTGCCTTAACTCAGAGTCCTTGGCATACAAATTCTTCCTCAAAACATAGCACCCCTTCACCGTTTCAACCCAAAATCCATTGTCTCTCCCCTTTCCAATTGCTGAAGTCGAGAACTTAACATTTCGTCTAACAATTGCTTCTCTTTAATCTGACCTACCCATGTCGGCTTTATCTGAAGTTCTACTAATAGACTACCATTTTCATAAAGACTGAGATGAGCAAACATTGCTCTCAAATTTGATATCACCTTATGACTTAACGCATCTGCCACTACGTTAGCCTTACCCGGGTGATACTCAATCGAGCAATCATAGTTCTTCAGCAACTCTATCCATCTTCGTTGTCTTAAATTCAACTCCTTCTGGGCAAGTAGATATTTAAGACTCTTATGGTCCGTATAAATAATTGACTTCTCCCCATACAGGTAATGTCTCCATATCTTCAGGGCGAATACTACTGTGGCCAATTACAAGTCATGAGTAAGATAATTCACTTCATGTGGCCTTAGTTGCCAAGATGCATATGCCACTACCTTCCCTTCTTGCATCAGCACACATCCCAAACCTATGTACAACGCATCACAATAAACAACAAAATCCTTCCCAGCCTCTGGCTGAATCAACACTGGTGCCTCAGTCAGAATCTTCTTCAACTTCTCAAAACTTTCCTGCTGTTTATCAGCCCACACAAACGGTACTCCTTTTCACAATAACTTGGTCAGAGGTGCAGCTATTAATGAAAACCCCTCAACGAACCTTCTGTAGTACCCAGCCAAACCCAGAAAACTTCGAATTTCTGATACTCACTTAGGTGGCTTCCAATCCAACACCGCTTCAACCTTCCGAGGATCAACCCTAATCCCTTCGGCAGAAACAACATGCCCTAAAAAGGTCACTTCCCTTAGCCAAAATTCGCACTTACTAAATTTGGCATACAGTTGCTTTTCTCTTAATATTTGCAGCACCACACGAAGATGTGAATCATGCTCCTCCTCCGTTCTCGAGTACACCAAAATGTCATCTATGAACACTACCACAAACCGGTCTAGATAGGTTTGGAAGACCCGGTTCATCATGTCCATAAAAGCGGCTGGTGCATTAGTCAATCCGAACGGCATCACTAGAAACTCGTAATGCCCATATCGAGTTTGAAAAGTAGTCTTGTGAATATCCGCTTCCTTGACCCTTAACTGATGGTATCTCGATCTCAAATCTATCTTCGGGAAGACCAAAGCTCCTCGCAGCTGATCGAATAAATTGTCAATCCTTGGTAGCGGGTATTTGTTCTTAATAGTCAACTTGTTCAACTGGCGATAGTCAATGCACATAAGCATCGACCGATCCTTTTTCTTCACGAACAAAACCAGCGCTCCCCATGGAGATACACTTGGTCAGATAAATCCGCGATCCAACAGCTATTGGATCTGAGCTTTTAGTTCTGCCAGCTCTTTCGGTGCCATCCTATAAGGAGCGATAGACACTGGAGCCGTTCCTGGAAGTAGCTCAATGCCAAATTCAACCTTACGATCCGGAGGCAACCCCGGAAGCTCTTCAGGGAAGACATCCGAGAACTCCTTCACAGTTCTGACATCCCCTACAGACAATTCCTTGGCATCAGATGTGCTGACGAAAGCTAGATACGCCTTATACCCTTTTCGCACCATCTTCTCTGTCTTTAATGCCGAAATCACATGAGATAGATAATCCCTTCTTTCTCTTATAACCATCACCTCCTCGTTCTCTGAAGTCTTTAGAACCATACACTTAGCAGCGCAATCCAAGTTCGCACAGTGCTTAGTTAACCAGTCCATGCCTAAAATCAGATCAAACTCACCGAACGGCAGTTCCATTAAGTCCGCCGGAAACACCACCCCCTGAACCTCTAAAGGCACATCCCTAAACAACTTGTTTACTACCACAGATTGTCCTAAAGGGCTAATCATAGACATTTCTCTAGTAACAATCTCAGATTTAATACCCAGAGTCCCGGATACAGTGCCAGCAACATGCGAATGAGTTGATCCAATATCTATCAAAGCAGTAAATGGCACATCAAATATAAGAAACGTACCGGTTATGACGTCCGGTGCATCGCCATCCTCCCGACGTCTAGCCGCATAAACCAATCCAGGCTGTCTTGCATCTGTATTCCCAGCACCTCTGCCCGGTGCTCCACGACCTCGACCAAATCCATTTCCTCCTCTGGCCGAACCACGGCCTCTCGGTGGCTGCTGACCACCTCTCCCTGACTGTGCAAATCCCTGACCTACCGTCCGCGCCCTAGCCAACTCCTGTGGACAGTCATTTATCAGATGATCTCTAAATCCACATTTGAAACATCCACCCGTTCTTCTCCAACACTCCCCTGGATGCATTTTCCCACACTGTGCACAAGCACAAGGTCGCGAATCGACCTACAAAGAGAATCGGCATCCCAACTCGAGCTGGCCCATCCAACCTAGACCTCTTTTGGAACCCCCCAGAAGAACCTGACGTCCCAAAACTTCTCTTATTCTTGCCTCTATCCCTGTCTCAATTTTGCCTCTCAGAGCATTTCACTTCTTCGACAATTTTTGCTTTTTCACTGCAACAAGCCAAAATCTCTTTCTCTTCTGCGGAGCTATCAAGATTTCTGCATTCGTCCCAGCAGCCGTCCTCAAACCGAACATAATGCTCATAGTCGGTTGCGACTATACCCCGAGCGTATCGACTTAAGCGCAGAAACTCTGCCTCATATTCTGCCACGAATTTACTTCCTTGAACCAAATTCAGGAATGCCTTCCTCTGGGCATCCGCATAACTTGACCCAACATACTTTCCCTGGAACGTTGTCTTAAAGAAGTCCCAGGTGATACGATCTGCTTGAGTGCCTTCTCTTACAGTGAGCCACCACTGATATGCTTCATCCCACAGAAGAGACAGTGCTCCTTTCAATTTTTCCTCTACTGTGCAGTCCAGGTCATCCATAATTCGCTCCACTGCCTCCAACCAGTGTTCAGCTGCATTTGGGGCCACACCAGAAATGCCCCTAAATACCTCGGCCCCGTTTGCCCGACGTTGTTCAGGAACAGATTTTCGGGCTACCGATCCAGTACTTGCTCCTACAACCCGTTCCAACACCCGCAGCATTGCTTGAGACTAAGCATTGTCCCCACTCGTTCGGTCCTGAGTTCCATCTTTCGTTACCAGCGATGCTGGCACTTCACCTTTCGGTACATACTCTGATTCTGAGGATCCAGCCTCAGCACCTTGGCCCCTACCACGGCCACGTCTACCACGTCCACGTCTTCTAGTGCTCATGTTTGCTGGATCGAATTAATCTGATTAGAAATTTTATGAATTAGTGTATAATTCCAATGTTTATTAACAGATGTTTTATGTAAAACAAGTATGAAAGTTGTTTTCGCAGATCGAATTTCCTAATGTTTCAGTCTCTATAGTCTTAACCACTAAAGCTAGAAGTTTCAGTGTTCTACTACTGACTCTAATAGTTTCTTTCTAGAATCATTTCATCCTATTATTAAACAAAAATCAGAAGACTTACGGTTTTGGTGCCGGAGACCCATGATGCCATACCATGTTTCAAACTAATTTTTTTTGGAAAACATTTTCGAACCCAATCCACAACGGAGTTTTGCAAATTGGCTCTGATACCACAAAATGTAACACCCCAAACCCAGCCTAGACGTTATGACCGGATCTGGTATGTCACATGGAAGGGTTAATAAAGAAACTTCACGTTCGTTAAAAATTTCAAGTTTTGTTGCCTATGAGAAGTCCAACTTGTTTTATAGTTCTCTTGCAAAGATATTATTGTAGCTGTTTTTGATAACTTCGTTTGTAAACATTTAGATTCAATGAATTTTTGGAAAGTTGATATTTTGAAAACTATTTCCGACGTTTAAGAGAACCCAAAGTTTATAGGTTGTAAATTGTTCGTTAACATTTTGGAAAACAGTTATTAATATTTTAGAAAAATCCCGTATTGCACATTTAATACTGAATAATAACCGAATTAAAAACTAAAACCAAAATAAAATTCCAGGGGCCTTATTACAGAACATAATCCCAAATTAAAATGAAATTTAAAGTAAAGTAAAACGTGATTTACTGAAGTAACAATATATGGCCACCACAGAGTCCGTCTCGGCTCCAAATCCTCAAACCTAGGAATTACCTGCAAAATTAAGCAGGGGGTGAGTTACAAGGACTCAGTGTGTAATTCCTAAATCGGACATTAATTGGGCCTAATCCCACAGAAGCAGATTGGGCCTTAGCCCTCACATAAGCAATCTGGCCGAAGCCCATACGGAAACGAATTGGGCCTCGGCCCTATCAACATGGTATAACAAATAATGAATGCAATGCAACCCAGCACAACCTAGTAGTCCATCCGCTACACACCACCCGTATCCAACCTAACACACCTGTGGGGATTTCTACAATCAACCCTCCATCCGCTGCACACCTCGATGGCAGTCACGCTGCTCATCGCCGAAATTGTCACAGTGCCACCAAATTAAATGAATATACGTTGCATAGCCACCAGACAGAATGTGACACAGTCACCGAAATATGTGGCAGAGCCACCAAAATACACTTCCCCGGTCATCAATATAATATCCCACTCCCATGCAACTTATCATGTCATAATAATTCGTGTATGCATTAATGTACCAACAAAGCAGATATACAAAATACACAAACATGCTCAGCCTACCCTTAAAGGTATGATAGTAAATTTACTCACCTGGTTGTATCCAAACTTCCCTACTAGGGATATTCCATTAACTTTTCCATTAAGGGTACTTCGGCTTTTAACTATCACACAGAATAATACATTGCAAACGAATAAAGGTGTGAGTTTACACACCTGATTACGAGGAGAACTAGACACTCCCGATCGACGTCACCTAAGACCATACATCACATAATTAGCTTACAGCAAAAGCAATGGGAGATCTATGATCCACATCTAACCGTACGCTTTACTTACCCTCACTAGCGCCAACCACTACGATTTGCTTATCCAAATCTGATGTTGTCTCCCTTCCATAACCCGGGGGAAAATCTCGAATCGCTGACACCCTATGCCATTTAAACTTGGGAGCGGGGACTACGAGTCCAATCCCCTTAGGCTCCCTTAACGCAACCCCTTTAGATCGGCACGACTTCCCGAAATCCTAATGTTCAATAAACAACGAAGAGAGTTGCTTAATCCTTAACACAATTGGCCTAGCCAGAATTGAAGATTCGATTATGGAAAAGTAAAACGAAAAAGAGAATAGTCGCAAAGAAACCAGAGAGAGAACTCCTTACCTTGATTAGTGAGGAATTGTACAACAACAGATTCGGCTTACGATTAGAGACAAGTCGTACGAGTAAGAGAGATTCGGCCAACCCCTTCTAAGCAACTACAAAAGGAGAACACGAGAAGAAAGAGTGAGAGGGATTGGAGGTTCGGTTATAGTGATGAAAAGAAACAAATAAAAAGAAAAGAAGAAGGTTGTACATTCGGCTATGGCAAAAGAAGAGAGAAGCCGAATGAAAGATGAAAAGATAACTTAGTTGTTGAAGAAAAGAGTAGAAGGAGCACCAAAGTAGAAAAGAGAGTTTCGGCTAAGGTGTTGATGGTGTAGAAGAAGATGCAACTATGGGAATGATGGGAAGTGAGTTTCGGCTAACACTCAAATGAAAAGAAAAGATGGAGAAGAAGTGTTGAGAGATTCGGTACAAGCAAAACAAATAAGGAAACCCGAAATGAAGCACTTAGAAACGTTACACTCCTCACAAAAACCAAAAAGAAACTTAGCAAATTCGGCACACCCTCACACTAACTACACCCAATGCACCTTCCCCCCCAAAAAAAACAAATGTTGACCAAATTCCCCCCAAGCACTTCCCCACTTTCGGCCAACACTAGCTCACACTCCTCTCCCACGATTCTCTTCCCCACTTCCTCCACAATTCACTCTCTATCCATTATTTGAAATCACCCAACCACTTTGACCCATTCAAACTCCCAAAACTCCTCTCCTCCTTCTATTTTGAATTCTGTGACTCATTCAACAACCACCCTATCAGAGTTTGGTCTGTACTCAGCTTCCTCCCTCTCATGAGTAAAAAAAATAAAAGCCACAGTTGCAGCATTTGGGATTCGAACCCATCCCCTATTGCTTCTACAAGTGACGCTACACCACCTTTACACTTGCTCAACTTGTGATAGTAATTTACCAATAATTCCTCTTAAGCCCTGCCTCCAAAAGTACTCTGCACTAAAGTGCCCAAAAACCAAAATTTTTCCAGGGTTCAAACTCGACCCCAGACCTCCCTAGGGCCCCTAAACGCCCTTAAACCACACACAGAAACAGCATAACATGCAATAACAAAAGTTTTATGGACCCCTAGATTTTAGGATGTTACATATATAATTTTGAGTTTACACACCCCCAAACTTAAATCATTGATCGTCTCGAGTAATGTTCATGCACAACACAACTTTTACTTAGGCAATTTTGCAAAATGATAAAGTAGCATCAACCTTCACACATAATCACACATCAACAAAATCATACTCAAAAATACTTTTTATCAATAAGTAGCTCGAATGCAAATATTATTTCCAAACTTTATACTAAGCACACCATAATATCAACACGAATCATAGTTTGCATGCATTTTCAAAGTCATACATAACATTCACCAATCAATATGCTTTCCTTATCAACTAAACATAGCAATCCCAAGGTTTAATTAGTGGTCTTCATAAGCTGAGCTTAGTAATTTCTCTCCAATAATGTAGTTAGCATAATCATACAATCAATAGGTCTTTTATTAGGTTGTAATAGGGCTAGGCTAAAGGTAGGGATAAAGAGAAGTTATTTTTGAGTTTCAATCATCTTAACCCTAACTTGTATTGGATCTTTCTGTCACAACCTTCATAAAGTTGAGTCTTTGGAACACCTCCAAACTTATTACGAACTCATGCTCAACTTTTACTATTTTCAGACTTTGGCCAACTTTGCTCTTTATTTTTGAGATTTTTTGTGGAATGTTTCTTTGTTTTTCATTATTTTGATCAAACTTACATTCTTTTTTTTTTTTTGAATCATGTGAAGAGCATGTACATCTTTTTATATCTTTCCGCAAACTTTGATCACCAAGAAAAATTCAGTTAAGATAGGTGTAAAAGAATAGGATTAAATAAAAAAGATGATAATGTGGCTTATAATGTGGGTACTTTGTAATAAACAAATTATTAAGCTCAAAAATTAAGTTCAAGGGTTAATTTAATAAGGTCTGCTTAAAATGTAACACCCCAAACCCGGCCTAGACGTTATGGCCGGATCTAGCATGTCACATCGATGGTTGTTTAAAAGCTACGCATTCAAATGAACCTTTCCTCAGTTTAAAAACTTTATAAAAACTTCGAATTTCGTTGCTTACAAAATATGATTGGCTTAAGTTATATGCTTGTAAAGATGTTAATATTTTCGAAAACTTTGTTTGTTTGCAGAAGTCTGACTTAAGTAGCTGTGAAAACATGATATTTTGAAAACAGTAATTATTGTTTTAAAACCCGTGTTCAACCGTTTAATGATTCATAACCAACAGAATTACCAAATGAAAGTTTTAAAAGAAATTCCCAAAGGCCTTTTTACATAAAATATTACCCCAAAAATAATATAAAATAAACTAAATCCAAAATTACTAAGTTTTGTTAAGAAGCAAATTCAACGTATAGCCACCTCCGAGTCCTCCACGGCTCCAAATCCTTTAACGCTGGGGATTACCTGTACGGTTAAGAGAAAGGGGTGAGTTACAAGAACTCAGTGTGTAATCCTCTATTACTGATCCACGATGCAGGCCCAAGCCCATGCGATGTCGGGCCGGGCCTTAGCCCCAAAATCGTGGTAATGCAAACAAAAATGCAGCCCAACCCAATGCAACATGCAGTGACATAATAAAATGATATATGACATAAATTACCATCATAAACAATTAAACAGGGTACGCATACGACACTAGATCTACCACTAGGGGTATAATGGTCATTTGGTTAATAGGGGGTAAAACGGTAATTTACCCCTCAGAGGTATTCAAGTAATTTCACCCAACGAGGGCATTTCAGTAATTTCACCCTTTAAGGGTATTTTCAGTAATTTACCCTCTAGGGGTGTTTCGGTAATTTGGCCACCTAACGGCCTTTCCGGAGGCCCACTGTCCCCTCGAGTGACACAGGTTCCCTTTTTGGTCAAGACGGTGTAGTTGGGCCTAAAGTCCAATTTTGGCCCAAACGGGCCCACACGTTCGTGTGGCCCATTCCCGCTCGTTTTCACCTCGATTTTTGCAGACTTCAGCGATGTGCATCGGGTCATTCAAGCAATTTTCCATCGGTCTTGCTCATGTGGGCCCGTGAGCCCATTGGGCCCACTTAGCCCGTTTCGGCTCGATAAGGCCCATTACGGCCTCAGATTTACGAGAGTGTTCGTGACACTCTCAACGATCAACTACCATCACTAGTGCCTCGGTTTATCACTACGATCGCTCGCATTCTCGAGTGCCTCGGTTGTCGATATTCTGGCTTTTCGGCATTTCGGCTTATGCCCGAATCACAGAACATCACATTATCACAAACAATGGTGTGAGATTACACACCTTAATATGAGCGTAGGTTGAAGCCCCAAGATAAGCACCTACGAAATCAATAAATCATACTCCATTAATCTTAATCCTGATAAGACATCTCCAAAGATTGAAACCGGTTCAACAACTACTACTACTCACCACTAAAGAGATCTACCACAACAGAAGAGTGTTCAGCTGGCTCCTTGCTTTAAACAAGTCGAGTCCCTAGCAACATTTTTTGAAAAAAGGAGGGTGTTAGCGAGAACCGCCTTCATGGTAACAGAGGTGAGAGCTTTCTTGGCTAAAGAAAACACAACGAAACTAGAAGAACACCAACCCCATATTCGTCTTTAGATTCACTTACCAACCAATGCACGACAACAATCGAAAAGTGGCTAACCACAGGATTCGGCCCTCACAACGGAGAACAAATAGGATTCCAGATGGAAGAGGGTGAGTAGATTCGGCCTAGACCAAAGAAAAATGCTTTGACCAAAGCTTTATAGGGAGAAGGGAAAGAATATAAAGAGAACGAGAAAGTGGATATAGAGGTTTACCAAGTTCGGCCAACATAAGAGAATCAAAGCTCCAAATGATTTGATGTTCGGCTTATGGAAAGTCAAGTAGGAGGAGGTGTGGCAATTCGGCTTAAAGAAAAGAGAAGAAAGACACAACCTGAAGAGAGGTGAGCAGGAGATGATTCGGCCAACAAATGCTTAGGCTATTAGAAAATGAAAAGAAAAAGAATGCACAAGAGGTAAATTGTGAAGAGAAGGAAAAGTGCTCAAATTACTTCTAAAGAGAAGTTCTGAAAAGAACAAAAAAAGAAAACGTATAACACAAGGGAGTTTTCAGTTCTACTAACACACTAGGCTACCGAATTTGCTACACAAGACCCCTCTCTAGCCGAAACTCCCCCTATCACACACTCTCACTCACGGCCAACACTTCCACACACCTCACTTCCTTGATTCTCTCCCATTTTTCCTCCTAAATTTGCTCCCCTTCATCCGTTTGAATTGTTTGACCCATTCTCCAACTTCCATAGCAGAGTTTGAACCAAGCTCAACTTCTTCCACTCACCTGACACAAAATAAAAGCCTTTAATTTGCCAATTGTGGGATTCGAATCCCTTCTCCCCTTACTCTACCATTGACGCCATAGCCACCTTACCACATGGCCAACTTGTGCTTTCTAATACACACAATATTACTTAAGTCCTGCTTCCAACAACCCTATCCACTAAAGAGTCAAAAACCAAAATTTTTCCAGGGCTCAGACTCGAACCCAAGCCTCCCTAGAACCCCCAAACACCCTCAAATAACCTGCTGAGCAAGCACAACATGCAATTATGCAAAAATCACAAACCCCTAATTTTTTTAGGATGTTACAATTCTACCCCCTTAAAGAAATTTCGGCCTCGAAATTTACCTGATCAAAAGTGATGAGGGTACTGATGTCGCATTGCCTCCTCAGGCTCCCATGTGGCTTCCTCCGAACCGTGATTACGCCACAGTACCTTGACTAATGGAACAGATTTCCTCCTCAGCACCTTAACATTACGGTCCAAAATTTACACCGGTTCTTATTCAAATGTCAGATCAGATCTTACCTTGCTCTCCTCCACCGGCACTATATGAGAAGGATCCGAATGGTAGCGTCTCAGCATAGAGATGTGGAATTCGTTATGTATCCAGTTTAACTCAGGGGGCAGCTCCAGCTGATAGGCGACCGGTCCAACACGTTTTAATACCCGGTAAGGTCTGATGAATCTGGGGCTTAACTTGCCCTTCCGCCCAAACCTCAAAATCTTCTTCCAAGGTGAGACTTTCAAGAAGACATAATCCCCCACTGAGAACTCAATTTCTTTACGCTTTAAGTTAGCATATGACTTCTGCCTGTCAGATGCTTCTTTTAATCTACCCCGGATCAACTTCACTTTCTCCTCAGTTTCTGAAATTAGCTCTGGACCCAACAATCGTCGCTCACCCAATTTTGTCCAACAAGTAGGGGTACGACACCTACGCCCATATAATGCCTCGTCTGGTGCCATCTGAATGCTGGATTGGTAGCTGTTGTTATAAGCAAATTTCGCCAACGGTAAATAGTCCTCCCAATCGCTTTGAAGTCAATCACCTGACTTCTCAACATGTCTTCCAAAATCTGAATTACCCTTTCCGATCGACCATCACCCATGCGGATGAAATCTGTGTCTTTGAAATCCAACCTTGTACCCAAAGCTTCATGTAACACTCTCCAAAACCGAGATATGAATCTAGGGTCCCTGTTCGAAATGGTAGACACTGGCACCCCATGTAACCTTACAATCTCTGCCACATACAACTTTGCCAATCTATGCAACGAGTAATCGGTGCGGACCTGTATGAAGTGGGTAGATTTAGTCAGCCGATCCACAATTACCCATACTGAATCTTTCTTAGTAGGCGTCAGGGGTAGCCCACTAACAAAATCCATGGTTACTCTCTCCCATTTCTAGAGTGGAATTTTAACAGGTTGCAGTAATCCAGAAGGTAGTTGATGCTCAGCCTTCAGTTGCTAGCATGTCAAACACTTACTTACGAAATCAGTCACCTCACGCTTAAGTCCTGGCCACCAATACAGTTCATGTAGATCCCGGTATAACTTGCTTCCACCGGGATGCATAGCGTATGGGCTACTATGCGCCTCCCACAGAATCGATTGCCTTAACTCAGAGTCCTTCGGTACACAAACTCTTCCACGGAAACATAATACCCCTTCACTATTAAGCTCAAAATCCATAGTCTCTCCCCTCTTCACCTGCTGGAAACGAGAAACCAATGACTCATCCAACATCTGCTTCTCTTTAATCTGGCTAATCCAAGTCGAATTTACCTGCAGTTCTGCCAACAAACTACCATCCTCAAATAGACTGAGATGAGCAAACATTGCTCTTAGATCAGATACCACCTTACGACTCAGTGCATCTGCCACCACGTTAGCTTTTCACGGATGATACTTAATCGAGCAATCATAATCCTTCAGCAACTCTATCCATCTTAGTTGCCTAAGATTCAACTCTTTTTGGGTAAGGAGATACTTAAGACTCTTATGGTCGGTGTAAATGATCGACTTTTCCCCGTACAAATAATGTCTCCATATCTTTAGCGCAAACACCACCGCAACTAATTCCAAGTCATAAGTGGGGTAGTTCACCTCATGTGGCCTAAGCTGACGAGATGCATACGCCACCACCTTCCCTTCCTGCATCAGCACATAACCCAAACCCGTGTGTGACGCATCACAATAGACAACGAATTCTTTTCCCGCCTCTGGCTGAATTAATACCGGATCTTCAGTCAAAATCTTTTTCAACTTTTCAAAACTCTCCTGCTGTTTATCCGTCCAAACAAACGGTACCCCCTTACGTAGTAGCTTAGTTAGGGGTGCAGCAATCAATGAAAACCCCTCAATGAACCGTCTGTAGTACCCGGGTAGACCCAGAAAACTTTGAATCTCTAATACTGACTTCGGTGGCTTCCAATCCAATACGGCCTCAACTTTCCGAGGATCAACCCTAATCCCCTCGGCAGACACGACATGCCCCAAAAATGTCACCTCTTACAACTAAAACTCGCACTTGCTGAATTTGGCATAGAGTTGTTTTTCCCTCAATATCTGCA
Organism: Gossypium sturtianum; assembly: GCA_025698515.1. Lineage (NCBI taxonomy): Eukaryota > Viridiplantae > Streptophyta > Magnoliopsida > Malvales > Malvaceae > Gossypium > Gossypium sturtianum. The sequence goes on from CM046947.1 coordinate 76,578,887, forward strand.
GAACAACCCAGAGATGTGAATCATGCTCCTCAGTTCTTGAATACACCAGAATATAATCTATGAACACCACCACGAACCGGTCTAGGTAGGATTGGAAGACCCGATTCATAATATCCATAAAAGCAGTTGGTGCATTTGTTAACCCAAATGGCATGACCAGAAACTCGTAATGTCCATAACGAGTTCGGAATGCAGTCTTGTACACATCTGCTTCTTTAACCCTTAACTGATGGTACCCCGACCTTAGATCTATTTTAGAGAAAACCGAAGCTCCTCGCATCTGATCAAACAGATCATCTATCCTTGGTAGCAGATACTTGTTCTTAATCGTTAGCTTGTTTAACTGACAGTAGTCAATACACATGCGTATTGACCCATCCTTCTTCTTTACAAACAATACCGGTGCTCCCCATGGAGACACACTCGGCCTGATAAATCATTGATCCAAAAGCTCTTGAATCTGAGCCTTTAATTCCACCAGCTCCTTCGGTGCCATCCTATAAGGGGCGATGGACACCGGAGCCGTTCCTGGTAAAAGCTCAATGCTGAATTTGACCTCGCAGTTTGGAGGTAATCCCAGAAGCTCTTCAGGAAATACATCCTGGAACTCATTTACAGTCCTGACCTCCCCAACAGACAAACTCTTAACCTCAGATGTGCTGACATAAGCTAGGAACGCCTCACAACCTTTGTGAACCAGTTTCTCGGCCCTTAGTGCTGAGATCACATTGGACAAATAGTTCCTCCGCTCCCCTATCACGATCACCTCCTTATCCTTTGAAGTCTTCAATACCATACGCTTAGCAGTGCAATCCAAATTCGCACGGTGTTTCACCAACCAATCCATGCCCAGAATGAGATCAAACTCGCCAAACGATAGTTCCATCAAATCTGCTGAAAAGACAACCCCTTGAACCTCTAGAGGCACATCTGTAAATAATTTATTCACTACTACAGACTGTCTTAAAGGACTAACCACCGACATCTCTCTATCAGTAAGTTCGAATTGTATACCCAAAGTTCCAGACATAGTACATGCAACATACGAGTGCGTCAACCCAATATCAATTAAAGCAATACCTGATACATCATGAATGAGGAATGTACCAGTTATGACGTCAGGTGCGTCACCATCCTCACGGTGCCTAACAGCATAAACCAACCCTGGCTGTCTCACTTCTGTGTTACCAGCACCTCTGCTCGGTGCTCCGTGACCTCGTCCATACCTATTTCCCCTGGCCGACTGGATCGCTGCCTCTGGTCGCTGTTGACCACCTCTCCCTGGCTGAACATATCCCTGACCCGCAGCTTGCATCTGACCCGGCCTCTGCGTACAGTCTCTAACCCTGGGATCTCTAGACCCACATCTGAAACACGCCCCAGTTCTCTTCCAACATTCACCTTGATGAGATAACCCGCACAAAGCGCAAGGCTGCGGTCTGCCAGCAACCATCGGAACTCCAGTTCAGATTGGCCCATTAAATCTAGGCTTCTTATGAAATCCATCTGAAGAACTTCAAGGCCTAAAATCTCTCTTATTCCTGCCCCTTTCCTTCTCACGATTTTGACGCTCAGAGCATTTCAAATCTTCGGCAATTTTAGCCTTCTCGACCAGGGCAGTGAAGTCTCTTTCCTTCTGCGGGGCTATCAGTACCCGCAACTCGTCCCGAAGACCATCTTCAAACCGTATGCAGCGCTCATATTCTGTTGCAACTATACCCCGAGCGTACCAGCTCAAGCGCAGGAACTCCGCCTCATACTCCGCCACGGACCTATTCCCCTGAACCAGATTCAAGAATTCCTTTCTTTGGGCATCCACATAACTTGCCCTGACATACTTCCCCTGGAAGGCCGTCTTAAAGAAATCCCATGTTACACGGTCGGCCTGCATGCCTTCCTTCACGGTAAGCCACCATTGATATGCCTCATCTCGAAGTAAAGACACTGCTCCTTTCAATTTCTATTCCACTGTGCAATCTAGGTCATCCATGATCCGCTCAACCGCCTCCAACAAGTATTTCGCTATATTCGGAGCTACACCAGAGATGCCCCTAAAGATTTTCGCCCCACTTGACTAGAGCCACTCAGAAATTGACCCTCGGGCCACCGACCTAGTACTCGCTCCAGCCACTCTCTCCAAAACCCGTAGCATTGCTTGAAACAAAGCATCATCCCCTCTGGTTCGGTCATGAGACCCCGTCTCAGTTACTGGCGATACCGACGCCTCCCTTTTGGGCATATACCCTGATGCTGAAGATCCAGCTCTAGCACCCCAGCCTCTACCACGGCTACGTGTACCCCGTCTGCATCCTCTTGTACTCATATCGGTGTAACGTATTAATCTATTTAAGAGTTTTATGCATTAGCTTATCGTTCATGTAATTATTAACAAATGTTTAATGAAAGAACAGTAATATGAGTAGTTTTCGCAGATCGATTTTACTAAAGCTTCAGTCTCTATAGTCTCAGTTTCCCTAACTAAGGGTTCGGTATACTACTACTATCCCTAGTAGTTTTTTAGTACAATCAGTATAGCATTTAACCAAGTATAAGATTAAGGAACTTACGGATTTGGTGCTGGAGACTCGGTATGCCATACTTCCAATAAAACTATCACTTTTCCTAAACCAAAGTTTAAACAGGTTTGGAAAAATTTTCAAACCCATTGCACAGTCGAGTTTTGCAACCTGGCTCTGATACCATTAAATGTAACATCCCAAACTCGGCCTAGACGTTATGGCCGAATCTAGCATGTCACATCGATGGTTGTTTAAAAGCTATGCGTTCAAATGAACCTTTCCTCAGTTAAAAAACTTTATAAAAACTTCGAATTTCGTTGCTTACAAAATATGATTGGCTCAAGTTATATGCTTGAAAAGATGTTAATATTTTCAAAAACTTTGTTTGTTTGCAGAAGTTTGACTTAAGTAGCTGTTAAAATGTGATATTTTGAAAACAGTAATTATTGTTTTAAAACCCGTGTTCAACCATTTAACGATTCATAACCAACAGAATTACCAAATGAAAGTTTTAAAAGAAATTCCCAAAGGCCTTTTTACATAAAATATTACCCCAAAAATGATATAAAATAAACTAAATCCAAAATTACTAAGTTTCGTTAAGAAGCAAATTCAACGTATGGCCACTCCGAGTCCTCCACGGCTCCAAATCCTTTAACGCTGGGGATTACCTGTACGGTTAAGAGAAAGGGGTGAGTTATAAGATCTCAGTGTGTAATCCTCTATTACAGTCACAGCCTGGGCCCAAGCCCATGCAGTATCAGTTCGGGCCTTAGCCCCAAAATCATGGTAATGCAAACAAAAATGTAGCCCAACCCAATGCAACGTGCAGTGACATAATAAAATGATATATGACATAAATTACCATCATAAACAATTAAACAGGATACGCATAAGACACTAGATCTACCACTAGGGGTATAATGGTCATTTGGCCGATAGGGGGTAAAACGGTAATTTACCCCTCAGGGGTATTCCAGTAATTTCACCCAACGAGGGCATTTCATTGATTTCACCCTTTAAGGGTATTTTCGGTAATTTACCCTTTAGGGGTATTTCGATAATTTGGCCACCTAACGGCCTTTTCGGAGGCCCACTATCACCTCGAGCGACACAGGTTCCCTTTTTGGTCATGACGGTGTAGTTGGGCCTAAAGTCCAATTTCGGCCCAAACGAGCCCATACGCTCGTGTGGCCCATTCTGCTCATTTTTAGCCTCGATTTTGTAGACTTCGCAGTCGCATCAGTCATTCGACAATTTTCCATCGGTCTTGCTCATGTGGGCCCGTGAGCCCATTGAGCCCACTTAGCCTATTTCGGCTCGATAAGGCCCATTACGGCCTCAGATTTGCGAGAGTGTTCGTTACACTCTCAACGATCAACTGCCATCACTAGTGGCTTGGTTTATCACTACGAGCGCTCGCATGCTCGAGTGCCTTGGTTGCCGATACTCCGGCTTTTTAGCATTTCGTCTTATGCCCAAATCACCGAACATCACATTATCACAAACAATGGTGTGAGATTACACACCTTAATACGAGCGTAGGTTGAAGCCCCCAAGATAAGCACCTACGAAATCAATAAATCATACTCCATTAATCTTAATCCTGATAAGACATCTCCAAAGATTGAAACCAGTTCAACAACTACTACTACTCACCACTAAAGAGATCTACCGCAACAGAAGAGTGTTCAGCCGGCTCCTTGCTTTAAACAAGTCGAGTCCCTAGCAACATTTTATGACAAAAGGAGGGTGTTAGCGAGAACCGCCTTCATGGTAACAGAGGTGAGAGCTTTCTTGGCTAAAGAAAACACAACGAATCTAGAAGAACACCAACCCCATATTCGGCTTTAGATACACTTACCAACCAATGCACGACAACAATCGACAAGTGGCTAACCACAGGATTCGACCCTCACAACGGAGAACAAATAGGATTCGAGATGGAAGAGGGTGAGTAGATTCGGCCTAGACCAAAGTAAAATGCTTCGACCAAAGCTTTGTAGGGAGAGGGGAAAGAATATAAAGAGAACGAGAAAGTGGATATAGAGGTTTACCAAGTTCGGCCAACACAAGAGAATCAAAGCTCCAAATGATTTGATGTTCGGCTTAAGGAAAGTCAAGTAGGAGGAGGTGTGGCTATTCGGCTTAAAGAAAAGAGAAGAAAGACACAACGTGAAGAGAGGTGAGCAGGAGATGATTCGGCCAACAAATGCTTAGGCTATTAGAAAATGAAAAGAAAAACAATGCACAAGAGGTAAAATGTGAAGAGAAGGAAAAGTACTCAAATTGCTTCTAAAGAGAAGTTTCGAAAAGAACAAAAAAAGAAAACGTATAACACAAGGGAGTTTTCGGTTCTACTAACACACTAGGCTGTCAAATTTGCTACACAAGACCCCTCTCTAGCTGAAACTCCCCCTATCACACACTCTCACTCACGGCCAACACTTCCACACACCTCACTTCCTTGATTCTCTCCCCTTTTTCCTTCTAAATTTGCTCCCCTTCATCCGTTTGAATTGTTTGACCCATTCTCCAAATTCCATAGCAGAGTTTGAACCAAACTCTACTTCTTCGACTCACCTGACACAAAATAAAAGCCTTTAATTTGCCAATTCTGGGATTCGAACCCCTTCTCCCCTTGCTCTACCATTGACGCCATAGCCACCTTACCACATGGCCAACTTGTGCTTTCTAATACACACAATATTACTTAAGTCCTGCTTCCAACAGCCCTATCCACTAAAGAGTCAAATACCAAAAGTTTTCCAGGGCTCAGACTCAAACCCAGGCCTCCCTAGAACCCCCAAACACCCTAAAATAACCCGCTGAGCAAGCACAACATGCAATTATGTAAAAATCACAAACCCCTAATTTTTTTTGGGATGTTACATAAAAGGCTCAAACGATCCAAAGAAAGTGTGCCTATATAATATTAGATTTTTATACCTCTTAGGGTTTCGCCTCAAGATAGTTACTAAGTCAATCCTAAAGGCTTAAACCTTCGTACATGTCTATTTCTAAAGAAATCAAATTTTCATGGAAAATACTCCATAAGACTAAAGATCATACAAGCATTCCATCACTCAAGATAACATACGAATAATTTAGATAAAATAAGAAATCTTGCTTGTATTTGAACATACCTATGAACAAAAAATTCTTTCTGAGCATTCATTTATTTCAGCATACTTAAGTAAAAAGGATTGAAACATACTTTAAAATTCATGCAAAATGCCTTACGAAAAATTCATGTGAATGCCTTACCCCCTTTAAAAAGAAGCAATGTCCTCATTGTGAAAACAAAGTAATGAATGGAAACTGAACACCAGGTATGGTTGCAAGAAAAGAGAGGTGAGTCATAAAGACTACTTAAGTACCAAGTCTTTCTCCACAATCCAATCCTAGACATGTTCACTCCCATTACCACATCACTTTATTTTTTCTATTGAAGAGGCATTGAGATTATTTTATTCATGCTTGCTATTTTATTATGCGAAAGCAAAAATTCTAACTAGGAAATAAAAATAAACACCTAAAAAGAAATAAAAACTAAAGACAAGAAATTCCCCCTTTTTTGTAACACCCCTAACCCGTAACCATCGTCGGAATAGGGTTAAGAGGCGTTACCAGACATATCAGAACTTTTATGGTCATTTCACAAATATAACATACACCATCTTCATATCATATCAAATCATTAACAAAGAGTCCCTTTAAAAGGTCTACGAGACCTTAAACATGCATTGGGAAGAGGTCGGGCTAAGCCGAGCACATACAATTTTTTTTCGAAACTTAACATTTTTCAAAGTTATAGAGGCCACACGCCCATGTGGGTAGGCCGTGTGCCTCACACGGCCTCAGACACACCCGTGTGTCCAAGCTGTGTCAAAACAGGGCATACATACTGACTTGTCCACACGACCGAAGGCACGCCCGTGTGCTTAACCCTTGGTCGACACTGACTTATTTCACACGGCCAGTCACACGCCCGTGTGTCTAGCCCGTGTGCGAGTCTGACTTGTTTCAATTTTCAAACTTAAGAGACACGGTCGAGCCACATGCCCGTGTGCTCAACCATGTGGGAAAAATATAGGCCATTTGCAAGGCCAATTTGCCACCCACATTTTGGGTTACACCTACAAGCATTAAACCAATCCAAAATCATACCTTCAATGCATTCAATACATACCAAAACATGCATATTTTACTTCTTAACAACATCATTCACTTCATATACAAAACCAAACTCAATCATACTAATTCAAAATCACCAACATCATAATAAAGACATATAAATCATTCATCATCTTAATCCAATTCAATTTGTAACGCCCTAAAAATATAGGGTCTGTAATTTTACATGATTTGGCTTAAATTCCATGTTTGCTTCAATGGGTAAGTATTTGAGTGTATTTAGGGGTTTTTAAGAAGCCTGGGTTCGAGTCTGGGCCTTGGCAAAATTTTTAGTTTTTGCTCTTAAGTGAAATTGGCTATTAGTAGTTAGGACTTATGTTTAAATGTGTGTGATTTTATGTCACAAAGGAGCTTGTGGCAAGGAGGCAAGTGGCGTGTTGGGGCATTTAGGAGGGAGTGGGTTCGAATCCCATGGCAAGCAAGGAGTATTTATTTTGCTAACAGGGGATGGCAAGAGTTTGTAGTGGTTTTGAACTCTGTTGTGTGAGAGTTTGAACTGGTCTTGTGAGTAGTTGTGGAGAATATCAAGGAGTAAATCAAGGAGGGATAATGGGAGTGATTTGTGGAGATTTTTCAAGGAGTTTGAGTGAGGAGAGAAGAGTGCCGAATTGGGTAACTTGAGTATGTGAATTCGGCTAGGGGTCATTTGTTGTGCATTTTTTCAGCAATTCTGAGTGTGTAGGAGCCTATTTTCCTCTCTGACATTTTGGGTTTTGTTCTTTTGATGGTTCTAGCTTCTTTTCTCTTTAGTGCCATTTTCACAAGTGACCATTTGGGCTCTTTTACTTTTGTCGATTTTGTCTTCAGGTTACATTCTTGTTATCTTGCCGAATCCCTCATTCTTAACTTCCTTCTTCCCATTCTTTTTGAGCCGAATCACACTATCTTTCTTCTTCTTTACTGAACCGTCTCCTCTCTTTTGATCTTTCGGTTTTACCCTCATAGCCGAACATGTTATTCCCTCTTCTCAACATTCTTCTCTTGTTCGTTGAGTTTGAGTAAGCCAAAATGCACCTCTCCTTTCCCTTTACTGTTTCCTTTCTCTACAAGTTAGCCGAATATTTCCCCCTTCTCACTACTTTGGATTTGTGTCGGTTTGGGCGACTAGGCTCTGTCAAGTGGCCGATTGTTACTTTATTCTACCGTTTCTATCAACTAATTTTGGGTAAGTATTCCTTGTTTTTATTCGGTTCTTGGTTCCACTTTGATGTCTCTCTTCACTGGTGAAGCCGAATGATCCAGTTTAGGGTTGCTAACTCTTGGACCCTCCTCTCGTGTTGGATTCTCTTGGTTAATGCAGCATTTTGGCAGGAAAGGGGTATAGATATCTTTCGGTTAGCATCATAAGTGGATTAGATAGCATACTTGGGTGAAGGTTAGTATCAATACCATTCTCTTTGGGAATTAACGTTAGTATTAGGTATTGATATTAACTGAAAATGTTGATGGATGTAGGTTCAGTGTTCGTGGGTTGTTTGTACGAGCTGCGAAAAAAGGTGTGTAATCGTACACCCAATCTTGTTACTGTCAAAACGACGGATGAAGGTGTGTATTCACACCCCTGTTTAATTGTGAATCGGTAAAAGCCGAAAAGCCAAAAAGCTGAAACTTTGGCATCTGAGGGCTCACGAGCGTGCGAACGCTCGTAGGGATAAATTGAGCCACAATCATTGGCGACAGACTGTAGAGGCCAGCACGAATGTTCTCGTGGGCTTAGGTCGTAATGGGCCTTGTTGGGCTAAAATGGGCCATGTGGGCCCAATGGGCTCATGGGCCATACATGGATGAAATCCACGGTAAGTGAATAATAATGGATTGGGCTATATCGTTCGCATAGCCGTGATTGAAATTGGGCTAATTGGGCCACACGAGCGTGTGGGCCCAATTGGGCCAAATATTGGACTTTGGGCTATTCACACCGTTTTGACCATATATGTATCTGAGTCGCTCGAGGCGACTGTAGACCTTCGAGAAGGTTGTAAAATGACTAAAATACCCCTATGTTGTAAAATGAGTAAAAAACCCTTAAGTTGTAAAATGACTAAAATACCCCTAAGTTGTAAAATGACTAAAATACCCCTAAGGAGTAAATGACCGAAATACCCCTGAGGGGTGAAATTACCGTTTTACCCCTAATCATCGAAAAGACCATTATACCCCTAGTGGTAGTTTAAGTGATGTGTGTACGATATGTATATGACTGGTTATGATTATGACATACTACATACACGTAATATTTATGACACGACATTCTGCATTGGGGTTGGGATTCTGATTCGGAGGAAGTACTGTACTAGTGGCTCTACCACGTTTTTATTGTTCTAGTGGCATCGCCACATATTCTAATTTTAGTGGCTGGGCCACATTTACTGTTATTAGCAGCTTTGCTGCGATACTATTAGCAGCTATGCTACGATACTGGTGTGTTGGCTGTGTGGGTTGACTTAGTCCCCACATAGTGTGTTGGTTGGTACGGGTGGTGTGTTGGCTGGATTGGGTGGGTTGCATCACCGCATTGCATCTTTGTTATGATTTTGGGCTCATACCCACATCATTCATCAGATTGGGCCAAGGCCCACACTGCATCATTATGAATAGGGATCCGCCTGCATCATTATCGCATGATAGGGGATTACACACTGAGTTCTCGTAACTCACCCTTTTGTTTTAACTGTACAAGTAATCCCAAGCCTTAGATGATTTGGAGCTGCAAGGGACTCGAAGGTGGCCACATGTTCGCGAGTGTTTTGATTTATACCTAGCTTTTTAAATATTTTATTTTGGGGTTACTATTTATGTAATAAGGCCATTTGAGGTTTTAATTTTTATTTGGTTTTATCGTCCTACTTCAACCTGCTAGATTAGGAAACACGGGTTTTCAAAATAATAACTGTTTCCAAAGGAATTCAGGCATTTCAAATTTTAAAGTTTACAATTAGAAAAGCTTCTGTAGTTTTTAATTCAGATTAATAAACTTGTAATAAATGATATGACCAATAAGTGGTTAACAAGTTTTGATTTTGCAACCCCAACGTTTTCAATAGCACTTAGTTTTAAGAAGGATTTAAAACTTTAGTTACGAATTTTCATCAACAAGACCAGTTTTCAAATCAACACTTCGATGTGACACGTCAGATCCGGTCGTAACATCTAGCCTGGGTTTGGGGTGTTACACAATTCATAGCAATTCTTATCATATCATTTCCCCAAATCAACCATAAAACTTACCATAAATTGACCATTTCATTAGACCAACCATGAGCTTACCATACCAAATTATGCATCATGAAGCATAAACTACTCATTCATAAACATATTCATCATCAAGCCATATCACATGGCCATATTTACACAACTCAAAACATCATCCAAATACTCTAGCCTATACATGCCATACTTCAATATATACAACTTCAAAGTTACCAAAAGTTAGTTCGATAGTGTGATGATGATCCTCGACGATCCCCGAGCTTCTCATAGCTTTAATAATCTATAAAACAATTAAACAAACACACACACAAAGTAAGCTTTCATAGCTTAGTAAGTCATAAGCAAATAAAGAACAAATAAACATTTGCATTTAAATCAACTAACCAAAATCACATATACATTAACCAAATACACAATTAATATGTTTACAACTCAAATATTATCACTTTTACAATATCCATATAACATCAATTTTTAACTCACATATACTCTTAAGCACATATAAATTTATCTTTTACCATTTTCAATTCATGAATCCATCATGGTCATATACTTCCTTGTTCTCATATACTGTAACACCCCTAACCCATCACCATCTCCGGCTTAGGGTTAAGAGGTATTACCAGACAATCGAAAACTTTTACGAACATTTCATAATATAATTCATCAAATCCAATCAAAGTGTCCCTTAAATAGGTCTACGAGACCTCAAGTACGTTTTAAGAAGGGCCCGGGACTAAATCGAATACATATGGAAACTTTCGAAAATTTTAAAAAATTTTCTAAGTTACAGAGGTCACACACCCGTGTGGGCAGGGCGTGTGCCTTCCACGGCCTCAGACACGCCCGTGTGTCTAAGCCTTGTCAAAACAGGGCATACTTACTGACTTGACCACACGACCGTGGACACGCCCGTGAGCCTCACCCGTGGTCGCGCATCGACTTGCACCACACGCCGGTCCTGCGCCTGCGTGTGTCGGCCCGTGGTCGGCGACTTGTTTTGAAATACAACCATGGAGGACATGGTCAAGCCACACGCCCGTGTGCTCAACCATGTGGGAAATTATAGGCCATTTTCAAGGCCAAAATGCCACCCACACTTTGGGCTATCCCTACAAGCACATACAAGCATAATTTCAATTCAATTTATGTCAAAATAACCAACTTATTTAAGCATTCAAAAGCATATCAAGCACACCATCTTATATAACAATTAGCTCAACTAAAAGACCATCATTTCTAAGCAAGTTTCCTTCACAAATTTACCATCATATTATAAGACATTTCTCATCAAACATATACCAAATTTTGCATCAACAAACTTACCCTTACCTTGACCATTTCATTAGCTAACAACCATATCAAGCTAAGCATCATATAACTTGATCACTCATACATATCACAAACATTTATCTAGCCATATCACATGGCTATTACATATCATAAACATAATCTATTTTAACTAGACTATACATGCCATACTTAATTTATACATGATCATAAGGTACCAAAATGTGATTTGAGTAGTGTGATGACAATCCTCGACGATCCCCGAGCCCTCAGTAGCTTTGATGATCTATATAACAAAGCAAACACACACAAAGTAAGCTTTCAAAAGCTTAGTAAGCCATATACAAATAAAATTAACATAAAATGCACATAATCATATTGATACAATGTCATTATTGTTTCTCATTTGCAAATTCATAGCCTTTTCTTTGGCTATTTTGTTTAACCATAGCTTACCCACATTTGAACTCAAAGTATCACTTTTGCTCAAAGCACATTAAATCATATATCACATATTATCTCATCAAATCTATACACATCTTCACATTAGTAAGTTCATATATTCACTTACCTTTCATACACATACTTAATGTACCTTTCAGACATACCTGACTCGTTTATACATCTTACGCAGTCTCTCATTTCTCGAATTTGCCCGTTGAACCATTCGGAATCAAATAGGATGCTAAGAATACTCAGAATAGTCGTACAATGCCAATGTCCCAGACGTGGTCTTACATGTAACCAGATATCGATGCCAATGTCCCAGACAAAGTCTTACATGAATTAATACGATGCCAATGTCCCAGACATGGTCTTACACGTAAATCTCAAATCGATGCCAACATCCCAGATGTGGTCTTACACGATATCACATATCGGACACCTATATCATGACATATACAATCCTATCTATTCCTAGGTTCATACGAGACTTTTTCGGATGTTGACATCATGTCGATACTATCTCAGATTTCATGTACTCATCATCTCATATACATTCATCATTATAAATTTTCATATGAACATACATATATCAATGTAAATACATTTGTTTGTATATAGACTTACCTCGGATTCGGATAAACGGAAACAAACTCGGCTACTCAATTACTTTAGATTTCCCACTATCTAAGTCCGTTTTCTTCGGTTCTTGATCTATACATATTCAAATTTAACTCATTTATTCACTAATTCTTTCAACCAATCCAAAAACACATATTTAGGGCAATTTACAAATTAGCCCTCATATTTTCACATTTTGACATTTTAGTCCCTATTTCATAAAATCACGAAATACACATAATTTGCTTGTACCATGCTTAGACCGAATATCACCCATGCTCATACAAGTCCATACATTTCATTTATTTCACATTTTAGTCCCTCAAAATATTATTTTCACAATTAAGTCCAATTTACTCAAATTCATCAAAAATCCAAAGACAAACTATGTTAATCTAACAAATATATTTCATATTTAATCATCAAACATCACAAAACTCATGAATTCATCAATGGCACATTTCAAAATCATCATCAATTCACAAAATTGAAGCATGGGTTGTAACACCCCAAACCCGGTCTATGCGTTAAGACTAGATTTGACATGTCACACGGAATGAATGTACATCTAGTCCTTTAAAGATTTAAAGAAAATCTGATTTTCAAAAAAAATTCTTGACGTGGAGTTTATTGAAAACTAAGGTTGATTGATAAATCAAACAATTTGAGACGTAAGAATTTATAAATTGAGATTTAGAAAAATTAAATCAATAATTTGAGAAGATTTAAGAGAGTTTGGAAATAATTTTGGAAAAATTTTGAAGAACATTGTTAACCGAAAATTTTTCGAGTTAAAATATTTAAGAATGAAACCCTTTTTTTACATGTTCGTTTGAGAAAACATTTATTTCAATTTTTAGAAAAATCCCACTTAAAGTATTCAAGCAAATTATAAAATCCATCAAAAGTAAAACAATATTAAAATTTATCCAGAGGCCTTATTACAACTTAACTTAAAATAGCAAGATAATAAAAAGTACTTAAAAGAAATCCAAAATTTAAATAACCCTTTATTTGTAGTATGGCCTCCATCGAGTCGCCCACACCCAAGTCTCCGTCTTCGATCATTACCGAGAAGTGTAAGAAAACGGGTGAGTTACTTAGAACTCGGTGTGTAAACCACTTACCATGTCCATTGGGCCAAAAATCCAATTAAGCATATGTTGGGCCAAAGCCCATTTACAAATATAACATAATAATATGTATAAAATGAATGTGATATGCAATTCCCAAACCAAACCTAATTTCCATCCGCTACACACCACCCGTACCAACCAGCACACCTGTGGGGAGCTTTAGTCACCCACCCCGCCAACACACCAAAATAGGCATTGAGTCGTTTATCAATTTGTGGACAAGCCACCAGATTTACAGAGTGTACATGGCATTGCCATTTTTCAGATTTGTGGCAGAGCCACCAGAATTTTGTAGCAAAGCTACCAGAACTTCTCTTCGTCAAATATCCCAACCTATGCAAATCATGTACATAATATGCATATTCATTTACAACCATCCATTCATATAATGGTTACAAACATATGGCCCATTATAAATTTTTTCACAATCTAGCCCATATCACATATTGGCCCATATAACACATATCACACTTGGCCCATATATCAAATATCATATTTGGCCCATATAGCACATATCACACTTGGCCCATATATCAAATATCATATTTGGCCCATATAGCACATATCACACTTGGCCCATATATCAAATATCACATTTGGCCCATATAGTCACTTTTATCGATTTAACCCATTGAGGGAAATTTGAAATTTTCACGATCTTAATACCGATTTCATAGTCTTTACCAATCTGATGATAAAAATGCCATTTTACTCCGATTTCACTAACATCTGATTTAATCAAGCAATTTAATACGATATAATTATCTAACCCATGAAATACGGTGTGAGATTACACACCTGATTACGGTAAGCACTACACCTTCCTGATCGTCGACACCTAAAAAAATATTTTTAACGCTCGATTAGATCATTAACACTTATAATAAATCTACTCTAAAATAAACTGTCTAGGTTTTTACCCTCGGGATCGTGAATAACTACTATTTGCCGGTTCTCCCCGGTTGACAGTCCACAACCCGGTGGAAAATCCCGAATCGTTGATGCCACACAATTGCGAACAACCTCGAATAGTTGATTTTCACCGGATGAGGGTACACAACCCGGTGGAAAATCCTGGATGGCCGAAATAGCCCTTCGTTTGAATCTATAAGGGATCGTAAATCCGCTCCTTTTTCGATCACCAATCACTAATCCTTTTGATTCGATTATGATTGCCTCCATTAACAAATAAATATTAGTCCAAACTAATATTTCGTTATTATAACCGATTGATCTTATGAGCGAAGTCGGCTTACCGCAAAATTCTTACATTCATAGGATGAAAATCGAGTGATAGAGTCCCTTGAACGATGAAATTCCTTTTTCACACGATCTTCCTATGGCTAGAGTCGAATAAATGATGTAGAAATAATTAGCACTCCACTGTACCACTACAAGAAGAAATGGTTTCGTTTGAAAGAGAAAAGATGATGATTTCGATCAAAAAGACCCTCCCGAGCCAACATATGAATTTCGGCAATAGAGGAAAAATAAAAGAATTGAAAAGAGTGTTCTTACCAATTGTTCAAAGATAACCACTCGAATGAAAAAGAGAGTTAAAAGGAAGGAAGAAAGATTCGGCTATAATGAAAATATTGGAGAGGATGATGGTCAATAACATTCGACCATGGTGAAATATTAAAGAGGGAGTGATGTTTGAGAGTTTTTGCAAGAAGAAAAGGAGAAGAAAATAGGGTGTTTATGTTTCGGTTTTTCAAGAATGAAAGATGAACAAAGAAAAAGTCTTGAGGCTAGTGTGCATTCGGCAAGAGAAGAAAAGAAAAGAAAAGAAAAATGCCCTTCAAGATTGTATGGTTTCGGCACAAGAGGAAAAGATTTTGGGGAGAATGAAAAATAATACCGAAATGGTCAAAATGAAATGGCCAAAACAAAACACAAATTTTACCTATTGCTCAGGACACATTCAGCTAGGGAGAAGAGTTTTGGAAAGGAAAACTATTGATAGACCAAAATGCCAAAATGAGAAATGACCAAAACTAGCACCTACCTTACCAAATGCTAACAAAAAATTCGGCCATCCTCCCTATCCCAAAAACCGTCCAAGTGCATGGCCAAATGGTCAAAGTTTGGCCACCCAAACTTTCCAAAACATCTCCCTTGGAATAAGCCTTATGTTCCCCCTACATGCCTTTTCCAATTGATTCCTTTCCCTAAGTTCAATCTTGCCTTTTCTCTTAGCCATCTTGCCATAAAAATAAAAGTCCAACTTACCATAAGTTCAATGCTTGGCCGACACTATAAGGAAGGAAAACAAAAATAAAAATCTCACATGCACACAAAGGGATTCGAACTCCTTCCCACAAGGTAACACATATGGCGCCATATCCCCTTTACTATTTGCTCACTTATGCTAGCTTTTTACCACTTTATTACCTTAAGCTTTAAGGTCACTTATTCCATTTCCTTAAAGTACTAAATGCCAAAAATTATTCCAAATCCAAATAAATCCCGAGCCTTCTCCGGACTATCTAAACACACACATTGGATAGTTTAACTAGCTAAGCATCAAAATAATGTAACATATAAAAATTAAATTTTTAGGATGTTACAATTCTACCCCCTTAAAGAAAATTTCGTCCTCGAAATTTACCTGGTTACAAGAGGTGAGGATATTGCTGTCGAATTGCGTCCTCAGGCTCCCACGTAGCTTCCTCCGCTCCGTGATTACGCCATAGAACCTTAACTAACTGCATCTTGACTTCTTTCTCGGCACCTTTACATCACGATCTAAAATTTTCACCGGCTCTTCCTCGAATGACAAGTCAGTCTTAACTCGACTTCTGCACGGCACTATGTGAGACGGATCCAATCGATAACGCCTCAACATTGAGACATGGAAAACACTATGAATCTGACTCAACTCCGGAGGTAATTCAAGCTGATAAGCCACTGGTCCTACACGCTTCAACACACGGTACGATCCGATGAACCTAGGGCTCAACTTGCCCTTCCTTCCAAATCTGAAGATCTTCTTCCAAGGTGAGACCTTTAGAAAGACCTGATCTCCCACCGCAAACTCAATATCCTTACGCTTCAGATCCGCATACGACTTTTGTCTATCCGAAGCTTCCTTTAACCGTGCTCGAATCACCTTTACTTTTTCTTCCGTCTCTGATATCAATTCAGGACCCAAAAACTGTCGTTCCCCCAATTCAGTCCAACAAGTAGGGGTACGACACCTACGACCATACAATGCTTCATAAGGTGCCATTTGGATACTGGATTGATAGCTATTGTTATACGCAAACTCTGCCAACGGTTACCTCTGAAGTCAATTACACAACCCCTTAACATGTCTTCTAAAATCTGGATTACTCTTTCCGACTGGCCATCTGACTGGGGATGAAAAGTCGTGCTGAAATTTAACTTTGTTCCCAAAGCCTCATGTAAAGCTTTCCAAAACCGTGATGTAAACCTAGGGTCCCTGTCCGATATGATAGACACTGGTACCCCATGCAACCTCATGATCTCTGATACATACAACTTAGCCAACTTCTGCAGTGAGTAATCCGTACGAATAGGTAGAAAATGGGCGATCTTAAATCAATCGATCCACTATTACCTGCATGTAATCCTCTTAGTAGGTGATAAAGGTAACCCACTAACAAAGTCCATCGTTATCCGTTCCCATTTCCATAATGGAATTTTTACCGGTTGCAACAATCTCGATGGTAATTGGTGTTCCGCCTTCACTTGTTGACAAGTCAAGCACTTACCCACGAAATCAGTAACCTCCCGCTTCAACCCTGGCCACCAAAACTGCTCACGGAGGTCTCGATACATTTTATTTCCCTCGGGGTGCATAGCATAGGGGCTACTATGTGCCTCTCGCAAAATCATTTGCCTCAAATCCAAATCCTTGGGCATACAAATTCTTCTACGAAAACACAGTACTCTATCCATATTCAATCCAAAATCCCCTATTACACCACTTTCCACTTGCTGAAGTAAGGGACCCAACTTTTCATCTGATAACTGCTTCTCCTTGATCTGTCCTAACCACATAGGCTTCACTTGAAGTTCAGCTAGCAGACTACCATCTTCATACAAATTGAGATGAGCAAACATTGCTCTCAACTCCGATATCACCTTACGACTCAACGCGTCTGCCACCACGTTAGCCTTTCCGAGGTGATACTCGATTGAAAAGTCGTAATCCTTCAACAGTTCTATCCACCTCCTCTGTCTTAAGTTTAACTCCTTTTGGGTAAGGAGGTACTTTAGACTCTTATGGTCCGTATAAATGATCGACTTCTCACCGCATGCGGTAGTGCCTCCAAATCTTCAAAGCAAATACCACTGCAGCCAACTCCAAATCATGGGTAGGATAATTCACTTCATGCGCCTTAATCGGCGAGATCCATAAGCTACCACTTTCCCACCTTGCATCAATACACATCCTAAGCCCGTGTGTGACGATCGCATCGCGATGACAATAAACTCTTTTTCCGACAGTTGAATCAAAATTGGCGCTTCCAGTCGAATCTTCTTCAATTTCTCAAAGCTCTCTTCTTCTTGATCGACCACACAAATGGTACTCCCTTGCGCAAAAGCTTAGTTAGGGGGCAACAATCAACGAAAACCCCTCAACAAAACGTCTATAATAACCAGCCAACCCTAGGAAACTCTGAATCTCAGCCACTGACTTCGGTGGTTTCCAATCCAACACAGCCTCTACCTTCCAAGGATCAACTCTGATTCCTTCGGCTGACACAACTTGTCCCAAGAAAGTCACTTCCTTTAGCCAAAATTCACACAAACTGAAGTTGGCATAAAGTTGCTTTTCCCTCAATATTTGCAATACTATGCGCAGATGTGAATCATGCTCTTCTTCATTCCTCGAGTATACTAAGATGTCATCTATGAACACCACCACGAACCGGTCTAAGTAGGGTTGAAAGACTCGGTTCATCATGTCCATAAATGCAGCTGGTGCATTGGTCAATCCAAACAGCATTACCAAGAACTCATAATGTCCATAACGAGTTCGAAATACCGTCTTATGAATATCCACCTCCTTAACCTTGAGTTGGTGATAACCCGATCTCAAATCTATCTTGGAGAAAATTGAAGCTCCTCATAATTGATCAAACAGGTCATCGATTCTCGGTAATGGATACCTATTCTTGATCGTCAATTTATTCAACTGCCTATAATCAATGCACATACGCATCGACCCATCCTTCTTCTTGACAAATAAGACCGGTGCTCCCCACAGAGACACACTCGGTCAAATAAATCCACGATCCAACAATTCTTGAATTTGAGCTTTAAGCTCCGCTAACTCCTTTGGCACCATCCTATAAGGAGTAATGGACACCGGAGCCGTTCCGGGCAAAAGCTCAATGCCAAACTCTACTTCCCGGTCCGGAGGTAAACCCGAAAGTTTTTCGGGAAAGATGTCTAAAAACTCCTTCACCGTTCTAACACCTTCTACTGATACTTCCTTGGCATCCAACGCACTAATGAAGGCTAGGAAGGCTCCACACCCTTTTCGCACCAACTTTTCTGCCTTTAAAGCAGATACCACATTCGATAGATAATTTCTCCTTTCACCTATCATCACCACTTCTTTATCTTCTGAAGTTCTTATCGTCATCTGCTTTACAGCACAATCCAAGTTCACACGGTGTTTCACCAACCAGTCCATGCCCAAAATAAGGTCGAACTCACCGAAAGACAATTCCATCAAATTCGCCAAAAATATTTCTCCTTGAATTTCTAAGGGCACGTCTCTAAACAATCTATTCACCATCACAGACTGTCCTAAGGGACTAATTACCATCATCTCTCTATCAAAAATCTCAGATCTAATGCTCAGGTTTCCAGATATAGCACTAGCAACATACGAATAGGTAGATCCGATATCTATCAAAGCAGTAATAGGTACATTAGAGATGAAGAACGTACCGGTTATCACATCAGGTGCATCGCCATCCTCTCGGTGTCTGACCGCATAAACTAACCCCGGCTGCCTCGCCTCCACGTTACCCCTGAAGCCATTACCTCTACCCGGTGCACCTTAACCTCGACCTGCGCCGTTACCACCTCGACCTGATCCACGGCCCCTATGTGGCTGCTGAACGCCTCTAGCTGGCTGTGCATCATGGTTACGAGCTTCCTGAGTCGGAGCAGTTCGTCGAGGACAATTCTTAAGCTGATGGTCCTTAGAACCACATTTAAAACAACCACCGGTTCTCTTCCAGCATTCACCAGAGTGTCGTCTTCCACAGTCAGCACATGGTTGTATCTGGTTGGTAGCAGCAGGTGCTCTAGCTTGAGCTGGCTCATCATTCTTGGGCCTCTTCTGAAACCTTTTAGCAGGACCCGAGTACTTAAAATCCCTCTTGCTCTTGCCTCCATCTTTTTCTCGGTTTCGCCGCTCTGAAAGCTTAGCCTCTTCGGCTATCTTCGCTTTCTCCACCAGTGTGGCAAAATTCCTTTCTTGTTGTGGGGCTATCAATACCCGCAATTCATCGCTCAACCCATCCTCGAAATCCACACAACGTTCATAATCAGTTGGCACAATACCTCGGGCATAATGACTCAGACGCAAAAATTCCGCTTCATAAGCTGCCACGGTCTTACTTCCTTGAACCAAATTAAGAAATTCCTTCCTTCGGGCATCCACATAGCTAGCCCCAACATACTTTCCTTGAAATGAGGTTTTGAAGAAATCCCAAGTAACTCGATCGGCCTGAGTGCCTTCCCGAACAGTAAGCCACCATTGATACGCCTCGTCTCTCAACAAGGACACAGCTCCTCTTAGTTTCTGCTTGGCGGTACATTCCAGATCATCCATGATCCGCTCCACAGCCTCAAGCCAGTACTCCGCTACACTTGGGGCTACACCTGAGACACCCCTAGAAACCTCAGTACCGCTCGATCTAAGTCATTACAAAATTGATCCACGAGCTGCTGGCCCAGTTCTAGCCCCAGCAACTCTTTCTAAGACTCGCAACATTGCTTGGGACAAAGCAATGTCCTCCCTCATACAATCATGTGATCCAGTTTTAGTCCCGGGTGACGCAGGTGCATCCATTTCTGGCATATGTCCCGACGCTTCAGACGCAACCCTAGCACCTCGGCCTCTACCACGGCCACATCTACCACGTCCACGTCCTCTAGCGCTCATATTGACTATTTCGATTTAATCTGATTACAAGTCTTATGAATCAGTATACTATTTCGATATTTGTTAAACAATTTCTTATGAGGTATAAGAAGTAAAGTCGTTTTCGTAAACGTATCCTATAGTCTCAATCTCTATAGTTTCAACACCTAAAACTAAAAGTTCTAGAGTGTTCCTATAGTCATATCATAACAATCATAATCATACAATAACATACTTACTTGACTTGGTACCGGATACACGTGGTGCCATACTACCTTTAAAACATACGTTCTATGATTCAAACAGTTTCGAACAATAAATGTTTTTGAACCCAAACCACAGTCGAGTTTTGAAACTGGGCTCTGATACCATAAAATGTAACAACCCAAACCCGGTCTATGCGTTAAGACTAGATTTGACATGCACACGGAATGAATGTACATCTAGTTCTTTAAAGATTTAAAGAAAATCTGATTTTCAAAAAAAATTCTTGACGTGGAGTTTATTGAAAACTAAGGTTGATTGATAAATCAAACAATTTGAGACGTAAGAATTTATAAATTGAGATTTAGAAAAAATTAAATCAATAATTTGAGAAGATTTAAGAGAGTTTGAAAATAATTTTGGAAAAATTTTGAAGAACATTGTTAACCGAAAATTTTCTGAGTTAAAATATTTAAGAATGAAACCCTTTTTTTACATGTTCATTTGAGAAAACATTTATTTCAATTTTTAGAAAAATCCCACTTAAAGTATTCAAGCAAATTATAAAATCCATCAAAAGAAAAACAACATTAAAATTTATCCAGAGGCCTTGTTACAACTTAACTTAAAATAGCAAGATAATAAAAAGTACTTAAAAGAAATCCAAATTTTAAATAACCCTTTATTCGTAGTATGGCCTCCTCGAGTCGCCCACACCCAAGTCTCCGTCATCGATCATTACCGAGAAGGGTAAGAAAATGGGGTGAGTTACTTAGAACTCGAGTGTGTAAACCACTTACCATGTCCATGGGCCAAAAATCCAATTAAGCATATGTTGGGCCAAAGCCCATTTACAAATATAACATAATAATATGTATAAAATGAATGTGATATGCAATTCCCAAACCAAACCTATTTTCCATCCGCTACACACCACCCGCGTACCAACCAAAGATACCGTGGGGAGCTTTAGTCACCCACCCCGCCAACACACCAAAATAGGCATTGAGTCGTTTATCAATTTGTGGACAAGCCACCGATTTACAGAGTTTACATGGCATTGCCATTTTTCGATTTGTGCGAGCCACGTAATTTTGTAGCAAAGCTACCAGAACTTCTATTCGTCAAATATCCCAACCTATGCAAATTATGTACATAATATGCATATTCATTTACAACCATCCATTCATATAATGGTTACAAACATATGGCCCATTATAAAAATTTTCACAATCTGGCCCATATCACATTTTGGCCCATATAACACATATCACACTTCGCCCATATATCAAATATCATATTTGGCCCATGTAGCACATATCACACTTGGCCCATATATCAAATATCACATTTGGCCCATATAGCACATATCACAACTGGCCCATATATCAAATATCACATTTGGCCTATATAGTCACTTTTATCGATTTGTCCCATTAAGGGAAATTTCGAAATTTTCACTGTCTTAATATCGATTTCATAGTATTTACCAATATAGTGATAAAAATGCCATTTTACCCGATTTCACTAACATGTGATTTAATCAAGCGATTTAATACGATATAATTATCTAAACCATGAAATACGGTGTGAGATTACACACCTGATTACGGTAAGCACTACACTTTCCTGATCGTCGACACCTAAAAAAATATTTTTAACGCTCGATTAGATCATTAACACTTATAATAAATCTACTCTAAAATAAACGGTCTAGGTTTTTACCCTCGGGATCATGAATAACTACTATTTACCAGTTCTCCCCGGTTGACAGTCCACAACCCGGTGGAAAATCCCGAATCATTGATGCCTCACAATTGCGAACAACCTCAAATAGTTGATTTTCACCGGATGAGGGTCCACAACCCGGTGGAAAATCCTGGATGGCCGAAATAGCCCTTCGTTTGAATCTAGAAGGGATCGTAAATCCGCTCCTTTTTCGATCACTAATCACTACTCCTTTTGATTCGATTATGATTGCCTCCATTGACAAATAAATATTAGTCCAAACTAATATTTCGTTATTATAACCGATTGATCTTATGAGCGAAGTCGGCTTACCGCAAAATCTTTACATTCACAGGATGAAAATCGAGTGATAGAGTCCCTTGAACGATGAAATTCCTTTTTCACACGATCTTCCTATGGCTAGAGTCGAATAAACGATGTAGAAATAATTAGCACTCCACTGTACCACTACAAGAAGAAAGGGTTTTTTTTGAAAGAGAAAAGATGATGATTTCGTTCAAAAAGACCCTCCCGAGCCAACATATGAATTTCGGCAATAGAGGAAAAATAAAAGAATTGAAAAGAGTGTTCTTACCAATTGTTCAAAGATAACCACTCGAATGAAAAAGAGAGTTAAAAGGAAGGAAGGAAGATTCGGCTATAATGAAAATATTGGAGAGGATGATGGTCAATAACATTCGACCATGGTGAAATATTAAAGAGGGAGTGATGTTTGAGAGTTTTTACAAGAAGAAAAGAAGAAGAAAGTAGGGTGTTTATGTTTCGGTTTTTCATGAATGAAAGATGAACAAAGAAAAAGTCTTGAGGCTAGTGTGCATTCGGCAAGAGAAGAAAATAAAAGAAAAGAAAAATGCCCTTCAAGATTGTATGGTTTCAGCACAAGAGGAAAAGATTTTGGGGAGAATGGAAGATAATACTGAAATGGTCAAAATGAAATGACCAAAACAAAACAAAAATTTTACCTATTGCTCAAGACACATTCGGCTAGGGAGAAGAGTTTTGGAGAGGAAAACTATTGATACACCAAAATGCCAAAATGAGAAATAACCAAAACTAGCACCTACCTTACCAAATGCTAACCAAAAATTTGGCCATCCCCCCTAGCCCAAAAACCGTCCAAGTGCATGGCCAAATGGTCAAAGTTTGTCCACCCAAACTTTCCAAAACATCTCCCTTGGAATAAGCCTTATGTTCCCCCTACATGCCTTTTCCAATTGATTCCTTTCCCTAAGTTCAATCTTGCCTTTTCTCTTAGCCATCTTGCCATAAAAATAAAAGTCCAACTTACCATAAGTTCAATGCTTGGCCGACACTATAAGGAAGGAAAACAAAAATAAAAATCTCACATGCACACAAAGGGATTCGAACTCCTTCCCTCAAGGTAACACATATGGCGCCATATCCCCTTTACTATTTGCTCACTTATACTAGCTTTTTACCACTTTATTACCTTAAGCTTTAAGGTCACTTATTCCATTTCCTTAAAGTACAAAATGCCAAAAATTATTCCAAATCCAAATAAATCCCGAGCCTTCTCCGGACTATCTAAACACACACATTGGATAGTTTAACTAGCTAAGCACCAAAATAATGCAACATATAAAAATTAAATTTTTAGGATGTTACATGGGTTTTGAAAAACACAAAGCAACGATTACAAAAATGTAGAAATCATCAAAAACCGAACAAAAACTAACCTTAAATCACACTAAATGTTGGCCGAATGTGAAGGAGCTTGAAACCCTTATTTCTTTTCTTAATTTTGGTGATGAAAATATGAAGAACATAGCTTATTTCTTTTATGTTTTATGATATAATGACTTAATTTTCATTTTACATTTTTAACCTTTATTACTAAATATATAAAACATATAATACAAGGTCATTCTTGACCATTGCCGTCCACTCACTTTAATAGTGGGCTAATTTCCTATTTAGGACTTCACATTATAAAGACATTGTAATAGGCCCATTTTGCCCGACCCATTTTAAAACCAAAACTAAATAAACCAAAATTAACCAATAAAGTCCAATAAAAAAAATAATGTCCAATTACAGTTTACATAGGCCCAGATTCAGATTGTGGCCCAAAATTCGAATAAACCTGATCCTAGCCCAATACCAAACCCCAAATACAAACCCAAAATAACCTAGCCTAAGTTGAGCAG
Source organism: Gossypium sturtianum (assembly GCA_025698515.1). Taxonomy (NCBI): domain Eukaryota; kingdom Viridiplantae; phylum Streptophyta; class Magnoliopsida; order Malvales; family Malvaceae; genus Gossypium; species Gossypium sturtianum. The sequence goes on from CM046947.1 coordinate 76,603,560, forward strand.
GCTCGAGCGGCCCGAGTGTTTCAAAAATCTCAAAAAACCTAGAACCTTCTGGAGTCACCAGCGCCGCATGCCTCAACGGCCAAAGCCTCCACACGCGCGCCTCCTCCACGTCACCCTAGTGGTTTTACCTACAAACAGAAACAAACAATGGCAAGAAATGATCAGTCATTGACAGCAAATAAGAAAAAAACAGATTGTATTTTGTTTTATTTTTATTTATTTTTGGATTTTCGGCTATAAAGTCTGAAAGAAAAATCCATTGTATTCTGGACACACACAGAGAGAATACAAATACAGAGAAGATTTAGCAAAAGTCCTTCCTTCTTTATTTTTATTTTCTCTTCTTCTTTTGAAACAATAAATACATGTACATATAAATCCTATTTTTTCTTTGACATATATATATATATATAAACAAGAAAAACAAAAAGGAAAAGGGGGCCCGTACCTTGACTTGTATTGAAAATACGATTTTTAGGGCTATAACCGCCGTGCGTGGTGGTCATCGGTGATGGATCGACGGTGGCCCGGTCACCGGAAATCGCAAGAGAGGAAGTTTTTTTTATTCTTTCGTTTTTTTATAATAGATGAGGAAATAATTTTTTTTTTAAATTTGGGTTTAAATAGCCTTTCAGTACGACGCCGTTTTGCGTCTGGCTCATTATCGCCAAAACGACGCCGTTTGCACCCCAGGATCCACGCGTTGACCCGACTCGGGGCAAGATCCGCGCATTTTTCCTTGGATGGGCTAATTACCATTTTAATCCTTCCGCAGTTTATTTCTTTTTAATTAAGTTTTATTTTATTTTAATTTCGCCTTTAAATATTGCGCCATTTTAATTTTAATCCCTCTTTAAATACAGCGTTTAATAACTTGGGAAAATTGCGATTTTAATCCCTTTAATTTACGCGCATTGTATTTTAGTCCTTTTTTCGATTTCATTTTAATTTATTGCTTTTTAGCTCTCTAATTTTGTTCTGATTTCAATGCAGTCCTTTAATTATTTATTTAACTATTTGTTTATTGATTTCTCTAATTATTTTTTTAATTTTAAATGGTTTTAGATGATATTTATTTCTATTTATATGTTATATATATATATATATATATATATTTATATACATATAATTATATTAAATTATTTTTATGCATATACTATTGGTTTTATATAATTTTATTAAATATATCATTATTATTCTTATATGTCTTGTAATAAACCCAAACCCGCCCAAACATTACTTAATCGAATCTGAAAGTTATTATTAAGTAAAACCTTGTGAACACCATTTGAAACCCATTTAAATTTTATAGAAAACTCCTCGTTTTGGTTGTCTTGTCAAAGCTACCTTTAGATTTAATTTGAAATTTTAATTAAGTCCAATTGTTATACCAGTTTCAAGTGTACCCGATGGCACGTTTAAACTTCCACGTGTTAACTTAAGAAAACATGTGATTTAATTTAACTTAATGATATAGTTCTAAGTAAATATCCAACATAAAAAGAATAAAACGCAACTATAGTTTATGGAGGCCTTATTACAACCCAAAATAAAATTAAACAAGTTTAAAGTTTCAGTAAAGTAAAATCCTTTGCATGGCCACCTCGAGTCCCACCGGCCCCTCAACCGCCATCTACGAGTCACCGAAAAATGTTAAAGGAGAAGGTGAGTCACCAAGACTCGAGATGCAACCCTTCCCTGTTAATACAACATTTCATACACAACATATAACGATTAATTAAGCAAAGTATCATGTACCCAACCTAGCCAACCAAACACCTTTGTCTACCCCACGTGGTACCAAACCATTGGTGACCGTAGTCACGATGTGTTACCAAAACACCGGTGGTGCCAAACCACTGGTGACATATAGTCACAATGTGCTACCAAAGCACCGGTGTCCGTAGACACAAATCGGGTGATGGGGCCAACCCATCGTGTGATACCAAATCACCGCGCATGACGATCCCATATCTCAAGTGGGGCCAACCCACGGTGGTGTTAACCACGGGGACAAGTCGCTATGAGGTACCAAACCTCTGGAGGTACCAAACCTCCGTGACGTATAGTCACGGTGTGTTACCAAAACACTGGTGCCCGTCGGCACATTATCACCCCTCCACTCATCAACCCACATAGTCAACAAATCACATATAGATTTATCATATGTATTATCACGACATGCTTTCCAAAAGCATAAAATAGCAATCATATGCACAGTACTTACTCGGTTACCCCGTATACCGTTATGGTATTCAAGCCATTGCCACATACATCAAGTTAGCAATCACATTACTTAGCATAATTTAATAAGTTAAATGGTGTGTATGTACACACTGTTACTACGATAGTCTTAAATCCCAAGAAGAACGTTGGTCACCACAGATCTATCGTCCTATATTCTACCAAAAACATGGGTTAGTCTTATGGCCTATTCGGCCAAATCCAAAATATTCAAAGGGTTAATATTTAACCCAAAGCCTTACCTAACACCCTTGAGTACTAGCCACCAAGTGTTTCCGCTTCCCTAATCGGCAATCATTAAGTTAGTAGCCGCTTCGGCTTAATCGAATATCATGAATGAAGAAAGCAGATCTTACCACCTTACCCCAAAATCGATTGCTCCAAAGCAACGGGTTCACCCGCTTGCTTCCGAATTCAAGGCCCTATATTTTAATCAAGCGATTAGTAGCCTTAATCATTGCCGAAATAGTCACTTACCAACCTCCAAGTCGACAAGAAGAGAAAAGAGAATCCTAGACATTCGGCCTAACATACTTACCCTCCAAATTCGATTAGAGAATGCTTCCCCTCCTTGTTCAAGATTCGCCAAGGTTCCAAAAGAAGAGAGGGTTTTTCTTTTATCGGTTTTTGGGAGAATAATCAAAGAATAAACAACAACTAATGAAGGCTAGCCGAAAATTGAGAGAAGAGACTAGGGAAATCGGCACACCAATAGGGATTAGATTCGGCTAGAGACTAAGAGATGGAAGTGGTTCTTAACTTTGAAGAAAGAAAAGAAATCGATGGCAACTAGTTGGGAGAATTTCGGCTACAAAAATTCTAAAAAGAATTTAAGATGGTAGATGGGGTTTATATAGGATTTCGGCATCCCCTAGTAGCCTTGCCGTCCACACCTCCTTGTTCAAGGAGTTCAAAATTCGGCAACCTCTCCAAGTACTCTTGGCCACACATTTCAATTAATTCAAATAATTTGAATTAATCACTTAATAATCCCTTCTAATCAAATAATATCTTTGATTATCCTATGAAATTATCATATCTCTTGTATTATCAAAAGGTTTAAGCAAATTAAAACTAATTAAAATGCTTAAATTATCCCTTAATAATTACACCTAATAAAAGAGTTTGAAGGGAGAAAAACTCTCCCCCCTTGTGCCGTCCAAATAAAAACAAAAAGAGGAGGATTTTGTGACTCGAACACAAGCTCTCCCTTGCTCCTTGGTGGCGTCACATGTAGCTCTTAAGTGGGCTTCTTTTTCGCCACTTAACCAAGGGCTTTTAGTGTTAAATTACCCACACTTATTCTTATAACACCACTTACCAAGGCTCCTTCTTTTAAAAGTTAAAAACTAAAATTTCCTACCAAATCGAGCCAACACAAAGCCTTAAATTGACCATTATTATTCCATAAATAATGACACAATGATTCATACATAAGAAAAATAATTTATTTCCAAATAGCCCCACATTTGGGATGTTTACAGTTCTACCCCCTTAGAATAAATTTCGTCCTCGAAATTCCTTGATCAAAAGAGATGGGGTATTATTCGCCGCATCACCTCCTCGGGCTCCCACGTAGCTTCTTCCACTCCGTGGTTCCGCCATAACACTTTTACTAAAGGCACCGCCTTCCTTCGTAGAACTTTCACATCTCGATCTACAATCTGAATCGGTTCTTCCTCAAAAGATAAATCCGTGTTCACCTCAATCTCGCTCATCGCACAACGTCGCGAAGGATCCGACCGATACCGCCTCAAAGATTGATACATGGAATACGCCATGAATCGACTCGATTCGCCGGCAACTCTAGCCGATAAGCCACTTTGGTCCTATTCGCTTCACAACAAGATATGGCCCAATGAACCTTGGGCTTAACTTCCTTTCCGTCCAAACCTCAACACCTTTTTCCAAGGCGACACTTTCGGTAAAGACTTTGTCTCCCACAAAGATACTCCACTTCCTTGCGCTTGAGATCGGCATAAGACTTCGCCTATCCGATGCTTCCTTGAGACGAGACCGAATCACCTTGACTTTGTTTTCCGTCTCTGTTACCAACTCTGGACCTGAACTTGTCTTTCTCCCAACTCCGTCCAACATGTAGGAGTACGACACTTCCGTCCATATAGGGCCTCATATGGAGCCATTTGAATACTCGTTTGATAACTATTGTTATAAGCGAATTCCGCTAATGGTAGGTACTCCTCCCAACTACCACTAAAATCCAAGACACACCTCTTAACATGTCTTCCAAAATCAGATCACCCTTTCCGATTGTCCGTGATGTGTGGGTGGAAAGTCGATCTTTGAATCTAACAGTGTACCCAAAGCTTGATGCAACGCTTTCCAAAACCTTGACGTGAATCTGGGGTCCCTATCCGAGATAATCGACACCGCACGCCATGCAACCTCACTATTTCACCCACATATAGCTTCGCTAACTTCTCGGAGTGAGTAATCCATTCTCACCAGGCATGAAGTGAGTCGACTTAGTTAGGCGATCCACAATTACCTGCATCGCATCCTTCTTGGTGGGCGTGGGGTAGCCCACTAACAAAATCCATGGTGATCCTCTCCCATTTCCATCGAGGATCTTTATCGGTTGAAGTAGTCCCGATGGTGACCGATGTTCACCTTAACACCGCGACACGTCGGACACTTCCTACGAACTCCGTTATCTCACGCTTCAACCCCGCCACCAAAAGCTGCTTTACGCAAGTCTCCATACATTTTGCTTCCTCCGGGATGCATAGCGTATGGGCTGCTATGTGCATCTTGGAGAATTTTCTCGCCTTAAATCTGTATCTTTTGGCATACATACTCGTCCTTGAAAACAAAGCACTCCATCAATAGACAGATTGCCCTTCCAATCCACCGTCTTGAACTTGTACCTCTTAGAGCTCAAGCCTTCATCCACTAAGCGCTTTTCTTTAATCTCCTCAATCCATGTCGGCTTAACTTGAAGTTACGCCAAAAGACTCCCATCATCATACAGACTTAACCGAGCGAACATTGCTCTTAAGTCCGTTATCGCTTAGGCTCAATGCGCCGGCTACCTACATTAGCCTTTCGGATGGTACTCGATTGAACAATCATAGTCCTTTAGTAGTTCAATCCACCGACGCTGTCTCGATTCAGATCCTTCGAGTCGGGAGATACCTCAAGCTTTTGTGATCTGTGTAGACCATCGACTTCTCTCCATACTGTAATGTCTCCATATCTTGATTGCAAAGACGACCGCCGCTAACTCTAAGTCGTGAGTTGGGTAGTTAACCTCATGCGATCTTAATCGACGGGATGCATAGGCTACTACCTTCCCATCCTGCATCAACACACATCCCAAACCGGTGTGAGATGCATCACAATAAATCGTGAATAACTTTCCGCTTCAGTGTACCAAAACCGAGCTTAGTCAAAATCTTCCTTAGCTTATCAAAGCTTTCTTGTCGCTTTTCCGTCCATACAAGCGGGACACCTTTCCTTAGCGACTTAGTCAACGGCCATTTGCTATTAGAGAGAATCCTTCCACGAATCTCCGATAGTATCCTCGCCAAACCTGCAAAGCTTCGTATTTCAGCCACCGCCCTAGGTGGTTTCCACTCCAATCTCGCCTCAATCTTGCGAGGGTCTACTCTAATTCCTTGGTGATACTACATGCCCTAAGAAAGCCACTTCCTAAGCCAAAATTCACACTTACCGAATTTGGCATATAATCGCTTCCCCCTCAATACTTGCAGAACTATCCGTAAATGCTTGTCATGCTCCTTTTCTCGTCTTTGAGTAAACCAATATGTCGTCTATGAACACCACGATTTAATGGTCCAAGTCGCTGGAATACTCTGTTCATCAAGTCCATGAATGCCGCCGCGCATTAGTCAACGAATGGCATCACCAGAACTCGAAATGCCCATACCGAGTTCGAATGCCGTTTTGTGAACATCAACCTCTTTTACCTTAAGTTGATGATATCGACCTAAGGTCTATATCTTGAAAAACACCGAGGCACCCTTCAGTTGATCGAACAAGTCGCCAATCCGAGGCAACGGATACTTGTTCTTGATCGTTAACTTATTTAATCGACGGTAGTCGATGCACATCCGCATAGAACCGTCCTTCTTCTTGACAAACAACACAGCGCTCCCCACGGAGATATACTTGGTCGTATAAACCCTCTATCCAAGAGCTCCCGAATTTGAGCCTTTAGCTCCACCAATTCCTTTGGTGCCATTCGGTATGGTGCTATAGACACAGTGCCGTTCGGTAGCAAGTCTATACCGATTCGACTTCTCGATCCGAGGCAAACCGGAAGTTCTTCCGGGAACACATCAATAAATTCCCCAACCGTTCGGACCTTTTCAATTACTAACTCCTTAGTTTCCAAAGCACAGATTTGAACCAAATACGCCTCACAACCCTTCTTGACCATCCTTTCAGCCTTCAAGGCGGTCACTACGTTGGATAGGTAATTCCTCCTATCTCCTATCATAACCACTTCATCACCTTCCGCCGTCTTAAGAACCATGCGCTTGGCCGCGCAGTCCAACCTTGCTTGGTACTTAACCAACCAATCCATACCGAGGATCAAATCGAACTCCCCAAACGGTAGTTCCATTAGATCAGCTACAAATACTACCCCTTGAAGTTCTAGGGGTACGCCTCTATAAAGTCTATCTACGACTACGGAGTGACCTAAGGGGCTAACTACAGTCATCTCCCTAGAGGCAGTTTCAGAGTTTAGGTCCATAGTTCCTACCACACTACAAGCAATGTACGAAAAGGCCGAGCCCACATCAATCAATGCAACATAAGGGAAACCAAAAATTAGAAACGCACGGTTATGACATCCGGTGCGCCACCTTCTTCGCGACACCTTGCTGCGCAGACTAAGCCAGTAGCGCCTAGCCTCGTGTTGCCTGAACCTCGCGCTTGAGTTCCACGACCTCGGTTAGGACCGTTGTTTCCTCTACCATTACCACGACCCTCCGTGGTCCCACATTTCTATCCCGAGCACGGTTACGTCGCCCTTCCGCCGCTTCTTAGCTAGTTTCGGGGACAATCTCGACGCGATGCTCCAAAGACCCACACTCAAAACATCCTTTGTCACCGGTCCAACATCCTCCCCAATGGGTCTTTCCACAGCCGATTGCACCGAGTCGGCCTCGATTAGCGGTTGTGGGCCTTGTTGCTGATTGGGCCCACTTGGCCTAGCCTTTTCTCGAGCACTACCGCTTGACCCGGTGATTGACCCAAAACTTCTCTTCCGATTGTTCTTACTATAGCTCGCCTCACGGCCTCCTTGATTCCTTCGGCTACCTTAGCCTTCTCCACTAGAGATGAGAACTCACGAACTTCTTGTGGGGCAATCAAGAACCTTAAGTCATCTCGAGTCCGTCCTCAAAGCGGACACGGCGCTCATGTTCAAGAGCCACGATGCCTCTCGCATATCTACTCAGCCTTAGAAATTCCGCCTCATATTCCGACACGGACTTAGTTCCTTGAACTAATCCCCTAAAAGCCTTTCTCACAAGGCGTCGGTGTAGCTAATGCCCACATACTTTTTCCGATGGCGGTTACTCAAATACTCCCAAGTCAAATCATCTGCTGTAGCCCCATCTCGAACCGTTAGCCACCATCGACACGCTTCATCCTTTAGAAGCGACGCGCCCCTTTTCGACTTCTCTTCCTCGGTCCAAAGTCAAGATCATCCATGATCCTTTCGGTTGACTCTAGCCGATGATTCTCACGCACTAGGTGCCACTCTCGACACACCTCGGAATACCCTCGCTCCGTTAGATCGAGTCGCCGGGAACAGATTTCCGAGCTCCAACATTTCCACCAGCCCCACCACCATCTCCAAGACTCGCAACACAACTTGCGATACCGACTCGCCACCCGGTGCGCTCCGGGCCTCGGCTCTAAAAGTAGGAGGTGGTGGTGGCGATGGTACCTCATTTTCGAACCTTGTCCCGACTGACGGGTTGGACACCGTCATCCTACCCCTACCACGTCCACGGCGCCCACGTCCTCTAGAACTCATTCTATCTACCGCGCTTTTAACTGATTAAGAAAAATTTTATGCGTTAGCATTTGTTTCACTTTATTACTCATGAAGAAGTTTTATGGATGAGGTTTAATCGAGAGATTCTTTCGAGCAAACAATGTTTTGAGTTCCTATCCTAGTTCACACAAAGAAGTTCATGCATCCATTCCTTAATACTTTCCATACCTATTCACTCATCGGACATTTCGCCCATTTCTAACCTGTGGGTATTTTCGTCTTTTTCCTACTGAGGGTAGTTTCAGTAATTTTCCAGAACCAAAATATTTTCTTGATGATTTCCAAAGCTAAGCTACTTGATATTTGTAAAATAGTTGAAATTTTTAACAAAACCGTCGAATTAATATTTTATGGGTCGGGGGCATTTTGGTAATTTTACTCCTAAGGGTATTTCGTAATTTTCACAAATCAAGTCTTCCGAGAAAAACATTGTATACGTAGTGTTCTAGGGTTTGAGAGGGTTATTGGATAAGTTTTGAAAATATTAGGGTTTGTTTATTCATTCCTTTTGAAAAACAAGGCTAACTCCTTCTCGGGTTTTAATCATTGTTTTTAGCCTATGACCGAGCCTTCCCGGTCGGGTGAACCAAAGCTACGCACCGTGCGTAATTCAAGTGAAGAGGAGGTGGGTCACGCGGACCGCTTAAATACCAAGCTCTCACTGAACCTTTCTAGACATGCGCACAGAGGTTACCACACCACTGAACCTTCTGAGTTAGGGTGAACCGAAACTACGCACCAGGTAGGATACCTGCGAAGAGGAGGTGAGTCACGAGGACTGCTTAAATACCAAGCTCTTCCGGATCCAATCCTAGACATGCGTACAGGGGTTACCACACCCTAGCTCATTGACTAAGTCATAGGTTGGTTTAGTTCTTTAAGTCTTATGCTTCGTTGTGTTTGAGTAATCTAGCCTTAGGGTCCAAGTCCTATAAGTCTATCTACGTTCCATGCTTCCTACCCTTCTACAGAATATAATTCACAGAAAGGTTTAGATGTACTTACCTGGGCGGATCGGTGCCGGAGACTCGGGCCATGCTGCTTAAAAACCCAGAAATCACACCATAAGGCCTACCAAAAACATTTTTGGGCCTTGGGCCCCCACAGCCGAGCTTTGAACCGGGCTCTGATACCAATTCTGTAACAACCCAAACCCGGCCCAAACATTACGACCGAATCTGAGTTATTACGAAGTAAAACCTTGTGAACACCATTTCGAAACCCATTTAAATTTTATAGAAAACTCCTCGTTTTCGGTTGTCTTGTCAAAGCTACCTTTAGATTTAATTTGAAATTTTAATTAAGTCCAATTGTTATACCAGTTTCAAGTGTACCCGATGGCACGTTTAAACTTCCACGTGTTAACTTAAGAAAACATGTGATTTAATTTAACTTAATGATATAGTTCTAAGTAAATATCCAACATAAAAAGAATAAAACGCAACTATAGTTTATGGAGGCCTTATTACAACCCAAAATAAAATTAAACAAGTTTAAAGTTCGTAAAGTAAAATCCTTTGCATGGCCACCTCGAGTCCCACCTACCCTCAACCGCCATCTACGAGTCACTGAAAAATGTTAAAGGAGAAGGTGAGTCACCAAGACTCGATATGCAACCCTTCCCCGGTTAATACAACATTTCATACACAACATATAACGATTAATTAAGCAAAGTATCATGTACCCAACCTAGCCAACCAAACACCTTTGTCTACCCCACGTGGTACCAAACCTTTGGTGACCGTAGTCACGATGTGTTACCAAAACACCGGTGGTGCCAAACCACTGGTGACATATAGTCACAATGTGCTACCAAAGCACCGGTGTCCGTAGACACAAATCGGGTGATGGGGCCAACCCATCGTGTAATACCAAATCACCGGCGCACGATCCCATATCTCAAGTGGGGCCAACCCACGGTGGTGTTAACCACGGTGGACAAGTCGCTATGAGGTACCAAACCTCCGGAGGTACCAAACCTCCGTGACGATAGTCACGGTGTGTTACCAAAACATCTGGTGCCCGTCGGCACATTATCACTGCCCCCTCCACTCATCAACCCACATAGTCAACAATACATATAGATTTATCATATGTATTATCACAACATGCTTTCCAAAAGCATAAAATAGCAATCATATGCACAGTACTTTCACCGTTACCCCGTATACCGTTATGGTATTCAAGCCATTGCCACATACATCAAGTTAGCAATCACATTACTTAGCATAATTTAATAAGTTAAATGGGTGTGTATGTACACACTGTTACTACGATAGTCTTAAATCCCAAGAAGAACGTTGGTCACCACAGATCTATCCGTCCTATATTCGCCAAAAACATGGGTTAGTCTTATGGCCTATTGGCCAAATCCAAAATATTCAAAGGGTTAATATTTAACCCGAAAGCCTTACCTAACACCCTTGAGTACTAGCCACCAAGTGTTTCCGCTTCCCTAATCGGCAATCATTAAGTTAGTAGCCGTCGGCTTAATCGAATATCATGAATGAAGAAAACAGATCTTACCACCTTACCCCAAAATCGATTGCTCCAAAGCAACGGGTTCACCTGCTTGCTTCCGAATTCGAAGGCCCTATATTTTAATCAAGCGATTAGTAGCCTTAACAGTCATTGCCGAAATAGTCACTTACCAACCTCCAAGTCGACAAGAAGAGAAAAGAGAATCCTAGACATTCGGCCTAACATACTTACCCTCCAAATTCGATTAGAGAATGCTTCCCCCTCCTTGTTCAGTATTCGGCCAAGGTTCCAAAAGAAGAGAGGGTTTTTCTTTTATCGGTTTTTGGGAGAATAATCAAAGAATAAACAACAACTAATGAAGGCTAGCCGAAAATTGAGAGAAGAGACTAAGGGAAATCGGCACACCAATAGGGATTAGATTCGGCTAGAGACTAAGAGATGGAAGTGGTTCTTAACTTTGAAGAAAGAAAAGAAATCAGATGGCAACTAGTTGGGAGAATTTGGCTACAAAAAATTCTAAAAAGAATTTAAGATGGTAGATGGGGGTTTATATAGGATTTGGCATCCCCTAGTAGCCTTGCCGTCCACACCTCCTTGTTCAAGGAGTTCAAAATTTCGGCAACCTCTCCAAGTACTCTTGGCCACACATTTCAATTAATTCAAATAATTTGAATTAATCACTTAATAATCCCTTCTAATCAAATAATATCTTTGATTATCCTATGAAATTATCATATCTCTTGTATTATCAAAAGGTTTAAGCAAATTAAAACTAATTAAAATGCTTAAATTATCCCTTAATAATTACACCTAATAAAAGAGTTTGAAGGGAAAAACTCTCTCCCCCTTGTGCCGTCCAAATAAAAACAAAAGAGGAGGATTTTGTGACTCGAACACAAGCTCTCCCTTGCTCCTTGTTGGCGCCACATGTAGCTCTTAAGTGGGCTTCTTTTGCCACTTAACCAAGGGCTTTTTAGTGTTAAATTACCCACACTTATTCTTATAACACCACTTACCAAGGCTCCCTTCTTTTAAAAGTTAAAAACTAAAATTTCCTACCAAATCGAGCCAACACAAAGCCTTAAATTGACCATTATTATTCCATAAATAATGACACAGCAGTTCATACATAAGAAAAATAATTTATTTCCAAATAGCCCCACATTTGGGATGTTACATGTACATTATTTTATATCAAGTTTTTTTATTATTTACGTATATATTACTTAAATTAATATATATTATTTGCTTATTACTTTAAAATTTGCTATATTTTATTTTGTTTTGTTTTTAATTAGTTATATTTTCAGTTTTTTTTGTTTCTTGATTAATAATGTTGGTATTTTTTAAAATAGAAATTGTGAGATTATTGATTGTGTATATATTGAATTGTATGTTCATATTATCATTCTTGTCATCCATTTGTACAAAGATTGTGTTCACATATTATTATTCCATGTTCGATGCTATATTTTTGTTTCTCATTATCTAGTGATTCAATAAAAGCATTTTAAGTCGATTTTAAAATCACTTATTTAAAAGTTTTTAAAACAAGGCAATATTTGATATTTGGGAAATTTGAGGAAATCGTGCCCTATCGTGCTGGGTTTCGATTTTCCGTTTGACGAAATAATCAAATATACTTTTAAAATTTTGTTCATATTTTCAAATAAGGAAATATTTGTGTGTTTGGAAATTCGAAGAATCATGCCCTATCGTGCTGGGTTTCGGTTTTCTGTTTGACCAAATACCCAAATACCCTTTTTAAAACTTTGTTCATGTTTTCAAAATAAGGCAATATTTGTGTGTTTGGAAATTCGAGGAATCGTGCCCTATCGTGCTGTGTTTCGGTTTTCCGTTTGACCAAATAACCAAATACCCTATTTAAAATTTCATCCATGTTTTCAAAAAAATAAGGCAATATTCCGTGTTTGGAAACTTGAGGATTCGTGCCCTATCGTACTGGGTTTCGGTTTTTCATTTATCCAAATAATTGGATATCCTTATAAAAATCTCAACGCATGAATTTTGGAAATCACGAGAGGATCTTGGCATCGAGGGTTTGAAACGTCATGTCCTATCGTGCTGGATGTGATATTTTATTCTTTCGGAACAAGAGAATCTCAATATCCAATTCAACTTATTTCAAATTTTTTATTTTTTTAAAAACGGATTTGTACCCTAAACATTTTCAAGTTTTCAACACAAGGACACTAGCTAATCAACTTGGTACCAATTTTGGTCATTGCGAGGGTGCTAATCCTTCCTCGCACGCAATCGACTCCCGAACCCATTTTTCTTATATTTCGTAGACCAAAAATTATTGTTTTAATAAATCCAAATGTCTTAAGGTGATCCGATCACACCTTGAATAAAGGATCGGTGGCGACTCCATTTCCATATTTTTAAAGTCGATCCTGTTTTTCAAACTCGAAAAAATGGTTTCGACAGCTTGGCGACTCTGCTGGGGAATGGCTGAGAGTCAGGCCATAGATTGATTAATTTTTGTCCTTTTGATTGAAAATTTGAAAAATCATTTTGAAAAATCATGTTTCTTTTATTGCATTTTTTGGGTGCTATGATTGCAATAATGTCGAGTCTCATAAAATACTTTGGCATCGCATTGCATGACCATTGTTGTCACACCTTTAAGTGAGAGTGAGAAATTATGCCTTCGTGAGGTTTTCACCTCCGCATGGGCTAGTGGACTGCTTGCGGGATACATCTGTACCTATGTGCTTCGTGAGATTTTTATCTCCGCATGGCCATAAGGAAATGTATTCCCCTGAACCGAACTTGATCCATATGAGCCTATAATGGGTGAGGATTGAGGAATCTGCTGGTTCAGGTACCTATTCCTTAGAACTAAGCCACATATAGTGAACCTTAAAAACCTACCCTAAATAGTGCCGGAATAAACCATAGTGGCCATCCAAATAAGTACTCTACTTGTTTTTCTTTGTTTATGTTTGTCCTACACTAATGTGTTTCATTTTGTTTTAGTTATGATTGCATCGCATATCATCTCATATCTAAAAGAGTGTCGATTCATGTTCGATTACTAAATTAGAGAGTTTGTCATGGAGAACGAATTTCTTGATTAAATAGAAGACAATACGGTTGTCCGTATATTTGTAGTCCGTTTCATGTAAAGAATTTTGTTCTCTAGTAAAGTTTTCTAATGGAAATTGAATTAGAATCGACACCCTTTTGCATCCATTGTATGCATTCGCATGGCATTACATCATATGCATTAGATTTCATGAGAAGACCCTGATTGGTTGAAATTATTTCAGCAACCTGGGGAACCGACGAAATTCTACTGAACTGAGTTCAGAGCCATAGTGCAAAATTTGATGGACTGTAAAGAAATGGAGTTTTACGAAGAGGTTAAGGAGGAAGGGAGTATATGCACGTCAGAATCAACGATGAAAGTCAATTTTCCTAAGGTCATTATTTCATGTCCTAAAAATAGAGTTGGGATTCAGACACCGAAGGTTATAATTCAGAAACCAACTATTTTCTCTTATAAGGATAACAACAGAGTCCCTTGGAACTACAATTGTAATGTTACAGTTTTGGGAAAAGAGGGTTCAACCAGCACTGAAGATCAGAATATAAGGTCTCACACGCATAGTGGAAGACGCTATGACTTGGTAAATGCCCGAACAGAACCTGCAAAAGGAAAAGCTCTGACAAAGGAACAAAAGAAAGTAGAATCTGAGTCGCCCATTAATGAACCAGTAAATGAGAAGGAAGCTAAAGAATTCTTAAAATTTCTGAGGCATAGCGAATATAGTGTAGTGGAGCAATTGCATAAACAACCAGCTCGTATATCCATCCTAGCTTTGCTCTTAAGTTCAGAGGTACACAGAAGCACACTGATGAAGGTATTAAATGAGACATATGTGACCAATGATATCTCGGTCAACAAGTCGGATAGACTGGTGAATAACATAAGTGTTGATAATTTCTTCTTCTTTAACGATGACGAGATACCCCCAGGAAGTATGGGATCTACTAAAACCTTGCATATAATTACCAGATGTAAGGGATACATATTTCTGGGAGTTCTAATTGATAATGGATCAGCATTGAATGTATTACCTTTGTCTACACTAAATAGATTACCCATAGATAGCTCGCACATAAAAGGGTGTCAGAATATAGTACGGGCATTCGATGGCACCAAAAGAAGAGTCATGGGGAGAATAGAAATACTTTTGCTGATTGGCCAAACTGCATATGAGGTGGACTTTTTAGTGATGGATATTAAACCCTCGTATAACTGCCTGTTGGGAAGGCCTTGGATACATTCAGCCGGGGCAGTGCCTTCATCGTTGCATCAGAAGTTGAAGTTAGTATCAGAGGGGCGGTTGATAACAAGAAATGCTGTAACAGCCCGTTTACGGCCCTAATCGGAATGGTGGTTTCGGGATCACGAATCCGAGTCCAAATTTCTTTTAATATTAATTTTCTGTGATAATTATATGTAAATTAGCATGTGTGAAAGTTTCATAAGATAACTTGCCCGTTTGTGTGATTAATTTAAGAAAAAGGACTAAATTTTATAAGTGATAAAAGTAGCCTATTTGATTTATTGAGTGGTTAATTGATGTGTTTTTATTTAGTGAGGGATCTATGTGGTAAATTACCCATTCTAAATGGGATAGTGGACGACAATGCATGTCATAATGCACTTACATGATTAAATTATATTAAAGTTATTTTATAATAATAATATTATATCATAAGCTAGTAATAAAATAATTAGAAAAAGAAAATACATGCATTTGGCTTCATCTTCTTCAACGAAAGCTAAAGAAAGAAAAAAAAATCCTCAAGCTATTTCGGCATTAGAAAGCTTGATTTAAGGTATGAATTGGTTTTGGTTCTTGATAATTTTTATATTTTTAGCTTTGTTGCTTAATGTGTTAGTTAGCCCATGTTTAAATTTTGGAAATTTTTGAGTAATTCGTGATTTACCATTAACGGAAATTTGAGTTTTTGTTTAGTCAATGATAGAATATGATGCATGGATGCTAGATTAACAATTTTCCCTTTAGAAAAATTGATGAAATTAACATAGGGATCATTTATAATAAAATAAAAATTTCGAAGGGGTTAAAGGAAAAAAATAATGGAAGAAATGAATTGATATAGGAGCTAGGGGTATTCGGTCCTCAATAGGTATTAGCTAATTTTTGATATTTTGTGTTTTATGCTTTGAGGACTTAATTGAAAAAGCTGTAAATTATAGGGGTAAAATAGTAAATTATAAAATTATGAGTTTTGGATTAAATTGAATAAAAATGATCTTGAATAAGCTTTACTTGGTATTGTTTAGATCAAGAAAAAAAAGGAGTTGGATCGAGGAAAAGCTAAGTTAAACGATTAACCGAGAAACTCGAATTCATCGACTTTTGGAGGTAAGTTTAAGCACTTGGACTGGATCGTATTTTATTTTATGTTATGTTTATATATATTAATGACTTTAATTTGGTTATGTCATGAGGCCGAATGTATTGATGGAATTAGCATGTAATGGCCGAATGTATGATTTGATGAATGTTTAAGTGAACTTGATCTTTCTTATGGAATGTTTTTTTTATATGTATGTATGTATTATAAGATGGGTGTATATAAGAATGAAATGAGAGTTGATATTTAAGATGGAGGATATATGCTATAAGTGTAATAGGTTTGCCGAATATGATGGGGTATATTTGAGTAAATGTGATATGTATAAACTTATAGTTATGTGTATAAAAAAATTTGTCCATATGTGAAATTTTTATTGAGGAGATCGGTTGATTGGGCACTGTGTGTGCGAGTTTATAACCGAGCACTGTATGTGCGAGATCGGTTGATTGGGCACTGTGTGTTCGAGTTTATAACCGAGCACTGTGTGTGCGAGATCGGTTGATTGGGCACTGTGTGTGCGAGTTTATAACCGAGCACTGTGTGTGCGAGATTGGTTGATTGGGCACTATGTGTGCGAGTTTATAACCGAGCACTGTGTGTACAAGATCGGTTGATTAGGCACTGTGTGTGCGATTCGTTACTCGAGTTACATCATGTGAGCGGACTTACGGAGCTTACAATGGCAAAAGCAAATGAAATGAGACATCCGAGAAATGGTAAATAGGTAAATAAAGTGTGATAATTGAGTAGTTTAATACTAATGGTAAGTTTGATGTGTACATGAAAGTATGGTATTGAGATGTCATATTAAATTTTTGAGCTTGTTCGAATGGAAGATGATTGTTTGTATTGTATTATTTTTGCGACTTATTGAATTGATAAATGATGATTGACAACATGATAATTGTAATGCATTGAGGTATTTGTTTGATGTTCAAGTCAAATTGTTTTAAATATTCGAATAATAGGTATTTGTGAATTTCTTTAAAAATGCTTAAACTTACTAAGCTATGATAGCTTACGGTATGTGTTTACTTGGTTATTTTTTAGACTTTGGAGGCTAGCTCACGCTCAGGGATCTCTGTTGAAGTCAAATACACTATCACCAACCTTTGGTATCTTAAGTTACAACTCTTTTGAATTTTGTGGCATGTATAGGCTAGGTCTCTTTAGTTGGTTTTGAATGGTACAAATTTGTATATAAGCCATGCGAAAATGGCTTTATTTTCATGCTAGGGTTGGTTTGTGTAACACCCCAAACCCGGCCTAAACGTTACTACCGAATCTGGCATGTCACATGAAAGGAATGTCTAAAAACTGTGCATTCGTTAAAAAGCTCATATTCTTTATAGTTGTGGTGAGAAATCGAGTTTAAGTAATTTTGAATAAGAAATGGTTTATTATCATTTTAGGAAAATCCCATATTGATCATTTAATAATAAGCAATAAGCAAATTGAAAGCTGAAACCAAATAAAATACCCAAGGCCTTATTACATAACAAAAACTCAAATAAAAATAAGTCCAAATAAAAGAAACGAATTTACGAGTGAACATATGTATGGCCTCCACGAGTCCACCTCAGCTCCCAAATCCGCGATCTAATGATTACCTGCAAAATTTAACTAAGGGGTGAGTCATCGAGACTCAGTGTGTAAATCCCCATCCAACAGGCCCTTACACAATTTCATATGAAAATATGCATATCATGCACCCAAACCTAGCCATCCAATGCTCCTTTCTCTACCTCGTGTGGTACCAAACCACTGGTGGTGCCAAACCACTGGTGACCCAAAGTCACGATATCCATAATTGTGGTGCCAAACCACTGGTGACCCAAAGTCACAAATAATCCAATGATGGGGCCAACCCATCGTGTGATACCAAATCACTTTGGCGTCAATCCCGTATAATCGGTGTGGGGCCAACCCTTTGTGGTGCTAAGCCACCGGGGCGACGCTATGAGGTGCCAAACCTCACGGTGTCCCAAAGACACGAATGTGATACCAAATCACGGTGACCGAAGTCACGAATCTAATGATGGGGCCAACCCATCGTGTGATACCAAATCACCGGCGTCAATCCCGTATAATCAGCGTGGGGGCCAACCCATCGTGGTAGTGAAAGCCACGGGACGAGACGCTATGAGGTGCCAAACCTGCGGTGTCCCAAAGACACGAATGTGATACAAAATCATCGGTGACCGAAGTCACGAATCAATGATGGGGCCAACCCATCGTGTGATACCAAATCATCGGCGTCAATCCCGTATAATCGGTGTGGGGCCAACCCAACGTGGTGCTAAGCCAGCCACTGGGACGAGACGCTATGAGGTGCCAAACCTTCGGTGATGGGGCCAACCCATCGTGTGATACCAAATCACTTTGGCGTCAATCCCGTATAATCAAGCGTGGGGCCAACCTCCGGTGGTTTGGTACCGCAGATTGATTATTGTGACTTTGGGTCACAGAGGTTTGGCACCTCGGCGTCTCGCCCCGGTGGCTTAGCACCACGCGGTGGGTTGGCCCCCACGATTGATTATACGGATTGACGCCGGTGATTTGGTATCACACGATGGGTTGGCCCCATCATCATTGATTCGTGACTTCGGTCACCCGGTGATTTGGTATCACATTCGTGTCTTTGGGACATCGAGGTTTGGCACCTCATAGCGTCTCGTCCCGGTGGCTTGCGTCACACGATGGGTTGGCCCCACGATTGATTATACGGATTGACGCCGGTGATTTGGTATCACACGATGGGTTGGCCCCATCATCGGATCTGTGACTACGGTCACGGTGATTTGGTATCACACTTGTGTCTTTGGGACACGAGAGGTTTGGCACCTCATCATGCGACTCGTCCCGTGGTTAACACCACCGTGGGTTGGCCCCACTTATGAGATACGGGATTGTCGCTAGTGATTTGGTATCACGCGATGGGTTGGCCCCATCATTGGATTATTCGTGACTTTGGGTCACCAGTGGTTTGGCACCACACTTATGGATATCGTGACTTTGGGTCACCGATGGTTTGGCACCACCGGTGGTTTGGTACCACACGGGTAGAAAGGTGATATGGATGGTTAGGATCGGGGTGCATTGATTATGTTGCTATGATATGATGTGTGTTAGCATGTTGTATTATCGGGAGTGGGATTTATGCCTTGAGTCTTGCGACTCACCCTCTCCTTTGACATTTCGGGTGACACTTAGACGCGGACATGGGTAAAGGATGGACTCGAGGTGCTCATGCCATGCTTTAATAAAGATTTGCTCAGACTTTATAAAATTTGGTACTTTAGTTTATTTATTATTATTTGGTTTTATTTTGGGTTGTAAATGGCCTCTAAATTAGGTTTTACTATGTTTATGCTTAAAGTAGCTTTCTAATATGCCTTAACAAATTAATTGAGTTAAAATTTGCTAAAAACTTGGAAGGACAACGGTTTCAAACTATAACGCAATGTGTTTTAAACTATACCATCGGGTATCACACTATGATTTGGTATCAAGGAAACTCAAATGATTTTCAAACTTAAACTCGATTTCTCACCACAACTATAAAAAATATGAGCTTTTTAACGAATGCACAGTTTTTAGACATTCCTTTCATGTGACATGCCAGATTCGGTCGTAACGTTTAGGCCAGGTTTGGGGTGTTACAATTATAATGTGTTTTAAACTATACCATCGGGTATCACACTATGATTTGGTATCAAGGAAACTCAAATGATTTTCAAACTTAATCTCGATTTCTCACCACAACTATAAAGAATATGAGCTTTTTAACGAATGCACAGTTTTTAGACATTCCTTTAATGTGACATGCCAGATTCGGTCGTAACGTTTAGGCCGGGTTTGGGGTGTTACAGTTTGAGTATGCTTGGATGGTGTATAAATTGTACATTATAGGTCATAATATAAGTTTATTTTGGGTATGCGTGATTCATGATATTATAAGAGTATTTTATCTTTGAGTTTTGGATGAATATTTCATGTATGATTTATAAGTTATCTAATGATAATATATGCTAGTAATGGATGAAATTATGTCTGATTAACGCTAGGTATATTGTGAAGTATGAATGATTGTACAATGTGATAAACTTGATAAGTAAGCGCATAAACTTTGCTTGAATGGTTAGCTAATTAAGTATTCAAGTAGGAAAGCAAAATTACGATCACTGTTTAAATACTTTGTATGGAAGTTATATTAGTTAGCCGAATATGTATATAAATATATATATAGTCTATGGGTTAGTTATGTGTATGATTATACTTATATTTATTTATATACTTATAATGCCGTGTAAGTGGTTTGAGATAGTAAATAAGTTGACCGATTTGATCATGAGATAAGCGGTTTAGTTCATACATGTGGATTGACATGTTTAAGAATTTGCAAGTTGAGTGTGCTATGATTTGAATATGTTATATTAATTAAGTTTGGTTGCTAATGATATGAATAAAGAATAAGTGAGTGTTTAAATTTGAAAGCATGGATTGTTTATGCATCACCTCAGATAAAATGTTTTATATCAGGGTGTGGGTTTGGGACGAGTCTCGTAATGCCTCGTAACCCTAATCTAACGACGGATACGGGTTAGGGGTGTTACATTTGATTGGTATCAGAGCTACGATTTAGTTGGTTCTCGGACTAACGTAGCACGTGAGAGTCTAGCTGTACATGCCATGTTTTACAATGTGATAGTGTGATGACTTCTGACAGTGAAATGGGTTTATATATATATTTTTTATATATATAGTGATGGATCTCGATTCTGAGCAAGCTGTAGCTGATGACGTCGAGAGTGTGGTGCTTGCTCCTGCTCCAGGGACTGCGCCAGAGGAATCTCGACTGGCTACGAGTAATCCTGATGAGGGGCCAGACATGCCTTCTATAGTATGATGAATGATTGGTTCAGTCAATATATACGAACCAATCCGACTGTTCAACCACCCCTGAATCCGAACACTTCTCCTGTAGTACCGGTGGTGCCCTCGATTGTCAATCCTGAAAGAGTAAATAAGCCCCCAATTAAACGCATTAGAAAACATGGAGCTCAAGAATTTAGAGCCGAGGATGATAATGATGCAGAGTGAGCTGAATTTTGGCTCGATAATACTGTTCGTGTTTTCGACGAGTTATCTTGCACACCCGATGAGTGTCTGAAGTTTGCCATATCATTATTACGAGATTCTGCTTATTATGGTGGAATACACTCGTATCAGTTGTTCCGAAAGAAAGGGTTACCTGGGACTTTTTTCAGACGGAATTTCGCAAGAAGTATGTAAGCTAGCGCTTTATAGACTCTAAGCGCAAAGAATTTCTGGAGCTTAAACAGGGTCGTATGACCGTATCCGAGTATGAACGCAAGTTTGTACGACTTAGTCGCTATGCTCACGAGTGTGTATCGTCAGAGGCTGCTATGTGCCGGAGATTTGAAGATGGTTTAAATGAAGATATAAAGCTTCTGGTTGGCATCCTTGAAATTAACGAGTTCGTTGTACTAGTTGAACGAGCTTGTAAAGCAGAAGAGCTGGGAAAAGAAAAATGAAAAGCTGAGCTTGACTCTAGAGATGTTCGGAAGAGATCTGCTAGTAAATTCTCGCAGATGGGAATGAAGAAGTTCAAGAATTATGATAGTCGATCCAAACCTAATACTGGGATTTCTATTCGAGAACGGCCACCAGTGAGTTCTCGAGCTACATCAGTGGCTAGTGTTGGCAATGCTCTATCGAGCAAACATGAGTGTCAGCAGTGCGGCAGACGGCATTTCGGAGAGTGCTGGGGTAAATCTTTTAATCGCACTTGTTATCAGTGTGGTTCACAAAATCACTTCGTTCGGGATTGCCCGGAAGCTGTTGAAAAGGGTACTACTCAAAGCGCGAGACCGAGCGGCACTACAACTAGAGGCAGACCCTCTCGTATTGGGGGAGGTAGGAGTGGTGCACAGAGGGGGACTACAGATGCAGGTATTCGATCAGATGCTCGTGTACCGGCTAGAGCTTACGCTATTCACACTAGAGAGGAGGCCTCATCTCCAGACGTCATTACCGGTATTTTCACTCTCTTTGATACTAATGTAACTGCTTTGATTGATCTCGGCTCAACTCATTCGTATGTGTGTGAAACATTAGTATCTAGTAAGACTCTACCTGTTGAGTCTACTGAGTTTGTGATTCGGGTTTCAAACCCTCTGGGTCGATGTGTATTGGTTGATAAAGTGTGCAAGAACTGTCCTTTGATGATTCGAGACATGTGTTTTCCGGCCGATCTGATGCTATTACCTTTCGATGAGTTTGACAATATTCTTGGTATGAATTGGTTGACCGTTCATGATGCAGTAGTGAATTGCAGACGAAAGACTATTGAGTTGAGATGTCAGAATAACGAGATAGTACGATTAGAGTCTGCGGATTTGAATGGGCTACCAGCAGTGATATCCTCGATCTTGGCTCGACAGTATTTGAGAAAGGGTTGTGAAGCTTACTTTGCTTATGTGATTGATAGTAAAGTGGCCGAAAAGAAGATTGAATCAGTACCAGTTGTATGTGAATATCCGGATGTGTTTCCAGAGGAATTACTGGGATTGCCACCTGTTAGGGAAGTAGAGTTTGGTATTGAGTTAGTGCCAAGGACGACTCTGATCTCGATAGCTCCGTATAGAATGGCACCGAGCGAATTAAAAGAGTTGAAAGCGTTGTTGCAAGAATTGACGGACAGAGGTTTTACCCGACCGAGTTTCTCTCCTTAGGGTGCGCCCGTTTTATTTGTGAAAAAGAAAGACGGAACATTGAGAATGTGCATTGACTATCGACAGCTCAATAAGGTGACCGTAAAGAACAAATACCCGTTGCCACGTATCGACGATTTATTCGATCAACTTAAAAGAGCCTCAGTGTTCTCGAAAATTGATTTGAGGTCGGGATATTATCAGCTGCGAGTTAGGGAAACGAATGTACCAAAGACTGTTTTTCAAACGAGATATGGTCATTATGAGTTCTTAGTGATGCCGTTTGGGCTCACTAATGCCCCTGCAGTGTTCATGGATTTGATGAATCGAATATTCAGACTGTATTTAGATCAGTTTGTGGTTGTTTTTATAGATGATATACTGATCTATTCGTGTGACGAAACTGAGCACGTTGAGCATTTGAGGCTAGTGTTACAGATCTTGCGTGACAAGCAATTGTACGCAAAATTCAGTAAATGTGAGTTTTGGTTGAAAGAAGTTAGCTTCCTGGGGCACGTTATTTCAGCATCGGGCATTGGGTTGACCGAGTAAAGTTTCGCCATACTTGATTGGAAACCCCGCGGAATATTTACGAGATTCGTAGCTTTACGGGACTTGCGGATATTATAGACGTTTCGTGAAAGGGTTTTCTATGATAGCAGCTCCGATGACAAAACTGTTGCAAAAAGACGTTAAATTTGAGTGGTCAGAAAGGTGTCAGAAGAGTTTCGATCAGCTAAAAACTTTGTTAACGGAAGCTTCGGTACTTGTTCAGCCAGAGTCGGGTAAAGAATTTATTATTTTTAGTGATGCATCCTTAAATGGGCTGGGTTGTGTATTGATGCAGGAGGGTAAAGTTATAGCCTACGCTTCGAGACAGTTGAAACCGCATGAGAGGAATTATCTGACTCACGACCTCGAGTTGGCCGCTATAGTCTTTGCTTTGAAGATATGGTGACACTATCTTTTTGTGGAGAAATGCCACGTCTACTCGGATCATAAAAGTCCAAAGTACTTAATGACTCAAAAGGATCTGAATTTGAGACAGCGACGGTGGTTGGAACTGTTGAAAGATTATGAGCTCGTGATTGATTATCACCCAGGAAAGGCTAATGTAGTTGCTGATGCACTTAGCCGAAAGTCGCTATTTGCTCTTCGCACAATGAATGTGAATATAGCAATGAATGAGGATGGTGCGATCACTGCTGAATTGAAAGTGAGACTATTGTTTGAGCAGCAGACTCGAGAAGCCCAAGAAGTTGATGATGATTTAAAAATAAAGAAAAGCCATTGTGGCTCGAATACAGATTCAGATTTTCAAATTGATGTTGAAGGATGTTTACGGTTCAAGAATCGAATGTGTGTACCGAAGAATCCTGAATTGATTCGAATGATTTGTGAGGAAGCTCACAGTAGTAGATTGTCGATTCGTCCGGGTAGCACGAAGATGTATAACGACTTGAAACAACATTATTGGTGGCACGGTTTGAAACGAGACATCTCAGATTATGTATCGAAGTGTTTAGTATGCCAGCAAGTGAAAGTTGAGCATCAAATGCCATCGGGACTACTTCAGCCGATTATGATACCTGAGTGGAAGTGGGATTGAGTCACTATAGATTTCGTATCAGGTTTGCCTTTGACGCCGAGTAAGAAAGATTCAATTTGGGTTATTATTGATAGATTGACGAAATCGACTCATTTTATTCCGGTACGTACTAATTTCTCACTTGATAAATTAGCTGATTTGTACCTATCTCAGATCGTACGGTTACACGGAGTATCTATCTCTATTGTTTCGGATAGAGACCCGAGGTTCACATCACGGTTTTGGAAGAAACTGCAGGATGCTTTGGGTACAAAGTTACACTTCAGTACAGCTTTTCACCCTCAGTCGGATGGTCAATCCGAGCGTGTTATTCAAATACTCGAGGATATGTTGAGATGTTGTGTTTTTGAGTTTGAGGGTTCATGGGAACAATACTTGCCTTTGATTGAATTTGCGTATAATAACAGCTTTCAATCAAGTATTAAAATGGCACCCTCCGAAGCTTTGTACGGTCGTAAGTGTCGTACCTCGTTATACTGGACCGAGCTCAGTGAAAACAAGATACACGGGGTTGATTTAATTAAAGAGACTGAACAGAAGGTGGCAGTGATCCGTGATAGTTTAAAGGCCGCGTCAGATCGTCAAAAGTCATACGCCGACTTGAAACGTAAAGACATTGAATTTCAAGTTGGAGATCGAGTATTTTTGAAAGTTTCACCGTGGAAGAAAATACTCAGATTCGGCCGTAAGGGAAAGCTGAGTCCAAGATTTATTGGGCCATATGAGGTTATAGAGCGTATTGGACTGGTTGCGTACAAATTGTGGTTGCCATCCGAATTAGATAAGATTCATAATGTCTTCCACGTGTCAATGCTACGACGGTATAGATCCGATCCTTCTCATGTGATCAGTCCATCAGAGGTGGAAATTCAGCCCGATATGACTTATTAGGAAGAACCGATTCGCATCTTAGCTCGTGAAGTGAAAGAGTTGCGAAATAAGAAAATTTCTTTAGTTAAAGTACTGTGGCAAAAGCACGGAGTTGAAGAAGCAACTTGGGAATCAGAGGATATGATGAAAGAGCGCTACCCTAACCTATTTACCGGTAAGATTTTCGGGGGACAAAAATTCCTAAGGGGGGAGAGTTGTAACAACCCGTTTACGACCCTAATCGGAATGGTGGTTTCGGGACCACGAATCCGAGTCAAAATTTTTTTTAATATTAATTTTCTGTGATAATTATATGTAAATTAGCATGTGTGAAAGTTTCATAAGATAACTTGCCCGTTTGTGTGATTAATTTAAGAGAAAGGACTAAATTTTATAAGTGATAAAAGTAGCCTATTTGATTTATTGAGTGGTTAATTGATGTGTTTTTATTTAGTGAGGGATCTATGTGGTAAATTACCCATTCTAAATGGGATAGTGGACGGCAATGCATGTCATAATGCACTTACATGATTAAATTATATTAAAGTTATTTTATAATAATAATATTATATCATAAGCTAGTAATAAAATAATTAGAAAAAGAAAAGACATGCATTTGGCTTCATCTTCTTCAACGAAAGCTAAAGAAAGAAAAAAAATCCTCAAGCTATTTCGGCATTAGAAAGCTTGATTTAAGGTATGAATTGGTTTTGGTTCTTGATAATTTTTATATTTTTAGCTTTGTTGCTTAATGTGTTAGTTAGCCCATGTTTAAATTTTGGAAATTTTTGAGTAATTCGTGAGTTACCATGAATGGAAATTTGAGTTTTTGTTTAGTCAATGATAGAATATGATGCATGGATGCTAGATTAACAAGGTTCCCTTTAGAAAAATTGATGAAATTAACATAGGGATCATTTATAATAAAATGAAAATTTCGAAGGGGTTAAAGGACAAAAATAATGGAAGAAATGAATTGATAGAAAAGCTAGGGGTATTCGGTCCTCAATAGGTATTAGTTAATTCTTGATATTTTGTGTTTTATGCTTTGAGGACTTAATTGAAAAAGCTGTAAATTATAGGGGTAAAATAGTAAATTATAAAATTATGAGTTTTGGATTAAATTGAATAAAAATTATCTTGAACAAGCTTTACTTGGTATTGTTTAGATCAAGAAAAAAAAAAGGAGTTGGATCGAGGAAAAGCTAAGTTAAACGATTAACCAAGAAACTCGAATTCATCGACTTTTGGAGGTAAGTTTAAGCACTTGGACTGGATCGTATTTTATTTTATGTTATGTTTATATATATATTAATGACTTTAATTTTGTTATGTCATGAGGCCGAATGTATTGATGGAATTAGCATGTAATGGCCGAATGTATGATTTGATGAATGTTTAAGTGAACTTGATCTTTCTTATGGAATGTTTTTTTTATATGTATGTATGTATTATAAGATGGGTGTATATAAGAATGAAATGAGAGTTGATATTTAAGATGGAGGATATATGCTATAAGTGTAATAGGTTTGCCGAATATGATGGGGGATATTTGAGTAAATGTGATATGTATAAACTTATAGTTATGTGTATAAAAAAATTTGTCCATATGTGAAATTTTTATTGAGGAGATCGGTTGATTGGGCACTGTGTGTGCGAGTTTATAACTGAGCACTGTGTGTGCGAGATCGATTGATTGGGCACTGTGAGTACGAGTTTATAACCGAGCACTGTGTGTGCGAGATCAGTTGATTGGGCATTGTGTGTGCGAGTTTATAACCGAGCATTGTGTGTGCGAGATCGGTTGATTGGGCACTATGTGTGCGAGTTTATAACTGACCACTGTGTGTGCGAGATCGGTTGATTAGGCACTGTGTGTGCGATTTGTTACTCGAGTTACATCATGTGAGCGGACTTACGGAGCTTACAATGGCAAAAGCAAATGAAAGGAGACATCCGAGAAATGGTAAATAGGTAAATAAAGTGTGATAATTGAGTAGTTTAATACTAAGGGTAAGTTTGATGTGTACATGAAAGTATGGTATTGAGATGTCATATTAAATTTTTGAGCTTGTTCGAGTGGAAGATGATTGTTTGTATTATATTATTTTTGCGACTTATTGAATTGATAAATGATGATTGACAACATGATAATTGTAATGCATTGAGGTATTTGTTTGATGTTCAAGTCAAATTGTTTTAAATATTCGAATAATAGGTATTTGTGAATTTCTTTAAAAATGCTTAAACTTACTAAGCTATGATAGCTTACGGTATGTGTTTACTTGGTTATTTTTTAGACTTTGGAGGCTAGCTCGCGCTCAGGGATCTCTGTTGAGGTCAAATACACTATCACCAACCTTTGGTATCTTAAGTTACAACTCTTTTGAATTTTGTGGCATGTATAGGCTAGGTCTCTTTAGTTGGTTTTGAATGGTACAAATTTGTATATAAGCCATGCGAAAATGGCTTTATTTTCATGCTAGGGTTGGTTTGAGTATGCTTGGATGGTGTATAAATTGTACATTATAGGTCATAATATAAGTTTATTTTGGGTATGCGTGATTCATGATATTATAAGAGTATTTTATCTTTGAGTTTTGGATGAATATTTCATGTATGATTTATAAGTTATCTAATGATAATATATGCTAGTAATGGATGAAATTATGTCCGATTAACGCTAGGTATATTGTGAAGTATGAATGATTGTACAATGTGATAAACTTGATAAGTAAGCGCATAAACTTTGCTTGAATGGTTAGCTAATTAAGTATTCAAGTAGGAAAGCAAAATTACGATCACTGTTTAAATACTTTGTATGGAAGTTATATTAGTTAGCCGAATATGTATATAAATATATATATAGTCTACGGGTTAGTTATGTGTATGATTATACTTATATTTATTTATATACTTATAATGCCGTGTAAGTGGTTTGAGATAGTAAATAAGTTGACCGATTTGATCATGAGATAAGCGGTTTAGTTCATACATGTGGATTGACATGTTTAAGAATTTGCAAGTTGAGTATGCTATGATTTGAATATGTTATATTAATTAAGTTTGGTTGCTAATGATATGAAAAAAGAATAAGTGAGTGTTTAAATTTGAAAGCATGGATTGTTTATGCATCACCTCAGATAAAATGTTTTATATCAGGGTGTGGGTTTGGGACGAGTCTCGTAATGCCTCGTAACCCTAATTCGACGACGGATACGGGTTAGGGGTGTTACAAATGCTGAGGAAGATATTATTGCCACTGTAACTAGTGATGCACCATATTTGGAGACAGATTATGAAGCAATTGAATGTTCATTTCGATCTTTGGAATTTGTAAATGCAACATTTATCACTGAAGGAAATAGAATTCTGATACTGAGAATCTCTGAAACCACAAGAATGGGATTGCAGATGACCGTAGGAAAAGGAGCTTTGCCGGGAAAAAGGCTTGGAAAGTATCTTCAGGGGAGAGTTTTGGCTCCAACATTGATAGAAAAGCAAGATCGCTTTGGCTTAGGGTTCAGGCCAGATGCAAAACAAAGAAAGAAAGAATTAGAAAAAAATGCAAGAAAGAAGACGGGCTCGTTTGAGTGGCGAGGAAACCAAGTGGGAACCCATGATAATTCTGCACATATCCAAAACCTTTGTGTCGGGAGGGGTCATTCATATGCTGAGCAGAAGGTGCCGAAGGAAGAAGACATTACAGCAATTTTGGGCAATGTCTGCATTAATGACATATCCGAAGAAAGAATCGGGGAATAAAAGTTTCCAAAGCCCTTACATACTTGGGAAGATTTTAAACAATGGGACTGTGGAAGGGATCCCTGTACTTTTAGAGTTAATCTAGAGTAATATTCAAAACATGCTTGTTTCTTTAAGCCCAGAAGCAATAAGAATCCTTTTGTGAATTGGGCTTGTGTCAAGAATTTTTATTTCAATAAAATGCATCTTTTTAAGTAAATATTTTTTATTTCATACTGTACATTCTTTTGTGTTTTAGAATATTCTTTCATTCTTTAGTCATGACCATACTATAAAAATAATCATTCTTAGAATCATTTATTCTTTGGATTGCCTTTGTATCTAGGTACCCAGATATCAATGACATGAGCGACGTTGTTACAGACTCCCTTTTTGAATGAGATATGGGTTTAGGGGATCTAAGGACTTTGAAGATGACGGAGATTTTAGCCTATATTTTGATTTGTTAAGGATAGTAGAACAAGTGAAAATAGACTCTACTTTGCAAAGGGTCAGTGGACATTACAAGTCTAGGAAAAGAGTGAAGATCGAAGCCTAGCTCACCATAGAATTAAGGCAAGACATCATTGAGCTATTTTCAAGAATTCCAAGATGTTTTCAAACAACCATATCGAGGAACACCATGCTTGAATTGTGGGTATGCTGTTCTACGATGGTCAGGCTAATCAAAAGGATCGGGCTACTGGTTTACCAAGAAAAGGCAATTGCATCAGTTACGCCATAAATGCCAAATTGGGAAGACAAGACTTATGTGCCTCTTCCATTCTTTCTATAGGTGGGGCATAGATGTTATGAGGCAGATCTCGTCAAAAGCATTTAGCCGATACCAATTCATCTTTGTGGTTATCAATTACTTCGCTAAGAGGGTGGAGGTTGCTTCATATGCCAAAGTTACAAAGTCAGCAGTCATCAAATTCAAATCCAAATCCAAATGCAAATTCAAATCCAAATTCAAATCCAAAATCAAATTCAAATCCAAATCCAAATCCAAATCCAAATCCAAATTCAAATCCAAGTTCGAATGCAAACGCAAGTTCAAATACAAATTCAAAAAAAAAAGTGGCAATAAAGAATGCCAGAAAGAAACATGTTTAACATAATTGCACAATGTCAAAAATTTACAGTCTGTTCAAAGATCAGACACCATATCAGTACAGCAAAGGCAGCCAAAAAAAACCATTCAAATTTTTTGAAAAATGACTGAGACTTGTAAAGGTTGGCATAGAGAAGTTACCATTTACCCTCTATGTTTCTTGAACGTTGGCCAGGACCTTCACCGGGGCAACATCTTTCGCATTGGTTTATGAAAAGGAAGCAATTGTTGATTCCTTTTCTCCAAGCTTTGATTGAATTAAGAATTGGATGAAACAAAATGTTTCCAGCAAACTTGATTGAAAGTATTCAAAACGGATGATATGGGCTTATGACAAAGAGGTTCGTCCAAGAGAATTCCATGATGGGGACTTGGCATTAAGAAGGATCCTTCATATACAAAAGGACTTCAGAGGAAAGTAAATGCCAAATTTGGAAAAACCTTATGTAGTGAAGAAGATTTGTTCTGGAAGATCATTAACTTTGACCAAGATGGATGTCAATGACATGTTCAAGCTAGTGAATTCAGATTTTTTCTAAAAGGAGAGGCCAAGGTGAAAACCCGCAAAGGGCACCTTGAGACCTTAAAAAAAATAAAAAAAAAACGGAAAAGAAATAAAAAAAATTTCAATCAAAAAAAGAAGAAAGAAAAAGGAGAGGCCAAGGCGAAAACCCGCAAAGGGCGCTTTGAGACCAAAGGGGATTTGAGTTGAAAACCTGAAAAGGGCGGCTCAAATTTTGATCGAAAGTGGGACATACAGTAGTTTCCCTATGCTTGAATTAACAATGAGGAAGTATGTGACGTCTTGGGGCATCAACAAAGTACTCCAGATCCCCTAAACACATCCTAAGCTTAAAATGGTTCTCAAGAAGTTTGAACAGAGAAGCTCAGGCTGCGATATCTGGGGCACCTAGCTTCCATTTTACCCATTTTAAATTTGTTATTTTTGATTATATTATTCTTTTCAAAATATGTTCACAATAAATTTCCTTTGATTGCATTTGCTATCTTTGCTTAACTTATTTATTTCAAGCTATGCCCCTAATTAATTTCATTCTTATCCATGGTTATGATCTTTTCAAGCATTTTGCATTGAAATAACGATTAGTGGACTAATAACATTTTCATAAAAGGAGTTTCGCATATTACTCTGGAAGCTTCTAAATAATACAAGAACTTGAAATAGGACTATTGTTTAAAACTCACCAATTTTTAGGGATTGAAATATTGGTGGAGGAAGAGTCTAAACTAAGACTATCTATTCAGACTCTTTTCAAAAATGGTGGTTGAACAAATGACAAGATATTGCATCAGTAATACAATCCTGACAAAAAATGGGCATTGTTAACTCAAGTGTAAAATGGGAATCATTCTCGAAAAAAATGATATTCTACATCCATGCGAGCATCATGCGTACACATCTGGTTGGGTCACCCGGGGAGTGGTCAGTTGATGGAACAAGCTACAGATCCTATACCCCTGAGTTACAGTTGGATAGATGAAGCTGATACAGATCTTATACCTTTGAATAGCAATGGGATGATTGAAAAAGAAACAAATCATACGTTTTGAAGTCGCAGTGGGATGGATGGAAAAGATTCAGATCCTATACCCCTAAGTCACAATAAGATGAACCCTGAAATTACAGTGGCCCAAATCTGTTAAGCAAGATATAATTGTTTCCTTGAGTTTTCTGTCGAGAATACCAGCCGAACAAGAGGCAGCATAATACATCAGTGATAGAGCCCTGATAAACGATGAGCGATGACAACCCTAAGCATTTAAAAAGGGATCATTCTCATGAAATTCTACATTTAGTTAGGAGCATTTGATTCATTCCGATCATTGCATCCTAATCATCAAGCTTTTAAAAAAGGATCATTCTCATGACATTCTGCATTCATGCAAATGTCATCCAGTTAGGAGCATTTGATTCATTTCGATCATTGCATCCTAATCATTATAAGAAATCATTCTTATGGCATTCTGCAGATGTCGTCCATAATACATTTAGTTAGGAGCATTAGATTCATTCTGATCATTGCATCCTAACCGTTTTGCATAGGCATAAACACATAAAACTAATTTTATAGGATAGGTCCCGAGAGGACGGTGTCGTAACATCGGTGAATTCACAGATCTTGCCTTCCTGAGCGAAGCGGATCGAAGATACTAGTCTGGCATCCTTGAGTTTGCAGTGGAGCAGACCGAAGATTGTAGATCTTGTCACCCTAAGCAGTAGTGGACCAAGATCGAATGGCAAATCTTGTCTCCCTAAGTAGTAGTGGAACAGATTTAAGCCAACAGTCCTATCTCCCTGACCAGCAGCGGAATAGGTTGAAGATTGTAGATCTTGTCACCCTAAGCAGTAGTGGACCAAGATCGAACGGCAAATCTTGTCTCCCTAAGCAGTAGTGGAACAGATTTAAGCCACCAGCCCTATCTCCCTGACCAGCAGTGGAATAGGTTGAAGATTGTAGATCTTGTCACCCTAAGCAGTAGTGGACCAAGATCGAACGACAAATCTTGTCTCCTTAAGCAGTAGTGGAACATATTTAAGCCACCAGTCTGGCATCCCTGAGATAGCAGTGGAGTAGATTGAAGATAGCAGATCTTGCCTTCTTGAGCGAAGCGGATCAAAGATACTAGTCTGGCATCCCTGAGTTTGCAGTGGAGCAGACCGAAGATAGCAGATCTGGCATTCCTGAAGTTGTAGGAGCGGATCAAAGACATCAGATCTTGCCTCCCTGAGTTTGCAGTGGAGCAGATCGAAGATAGCAGATCTCGCATTCCTGAAGTTGCAGGAGCAGATCGAAGACATCAGATCTAGCATTCCTGAAGTTCCAGGAGCAGATCGAAGACATCAGATCTTGTCTCCCTGAGTTTGCAGTGAAGCAGATTGAAGATAGCAAATCTGGCATTCCTGAAGTTGCAGGAGCAGATTGAAGATAGCAGATCTGGCATTCCTGAAGTTGCAGGAGCAGATCGAAGACATCAGATCTTGTCTCCCTGAGTTTGCAGTGGAGCAGATTGAAGATAGCAGATTTGGCATTCCTGAAGTTGCAGGAGTAGATTGAAGACATCAGATCTTATCTCCCCGAAGTTGCGACGGAGCAGATTGAAGCTACAAGTCTAGGATCGAAGTGCTAGTTCTCATGCCCCTGAAGATACAGTGGGATGGAATGAAGCTACTCGAAGAAGAGAAGCACCGAAAGAAGTCCAAGATTCGAAGATCGGGCAAAAATGGTCCTTTTTGAAGTCTTTGCTCTATTCTCGTTACACGACAATTAGCAAAGAGGGGCAGCTGCAATAGGCCCATTTCGCCCGACCCATTTTAAAACCAAAACTAAATAAACCTGTAACACCCCAAACCTGGCCCAATTGCTACAATCGGATCTAGTATGTCACTAAGAAAATTTTTGTCAAACATGTCGTATTTTTCAGAAAAGCCCAAATATATTTCATATAGAATATTCCTTTGTAAAATAAAACCAAACTTAATTACATGCCTTAGTTTAATTAAGATAAAAAAATTAAATAACTAAAAGTAATTAAAGCCCAAAATAAAACAAAATATAAACTAGTGGCCCATGGCCTTATTACAACGAAATTTTAAAATCCACCAATTAAAAATATAAAATAATAACTTGAGTCTTTTTGCTAAATCCACATATTCTTCTGCATGGCCACCTTGCGTTCCTCTCCAGCCCGGTCCGAAGCACTAGGTATCACCTGAAATGTTAATTAAAAGGGTGAGTCGCGAGACTCAGTGTGCAACCCTCATGCACCACTAGATTTTGGGCCTTAAGCCCGTTAAACAAAGTCAACAGTTTAATACTAATAATAAAAATTAATAACAAATAATATGCAAGGCCCAACCCGTTTGCCTAGGTTTCCATCCGCTACACGCCCCCGTACCAACCGTACACACCATTGGGGATTTCTACAATCGACCCACACCGCTACACACCATGATGGCAGTCATGCTGCTCATCCACATATGATGGCCGAAGCCCTTATAACATATAATGGCCGAAGCCCGTATAACATTTAATGGCCGAAGCCCGTATAACAGTTCACGGCATTAGCCGCTACATCAGATCACGGTAAAAACCGCTACACATATAACGTATAACTTCCTCCTTTCATCAACCCAACCCATGCAATCACATACAAGCATTTTACTTATAACATTTAAATAAATTATTTACTAACCTGGTGATCCGCTTTTACCCTCCTTGGGCTTTCATCAATAAACCGAGATGTCGGCAATTATCAAAACATATAAATCTTATGATTATGCATTTTATGATTAGATCTAGATGGTGGGGAAGTATTACACACCTGATTAATGTAGATACCCTTGCTAAACCGATCTACGCTTTGCTTCAAAAAGCCGGAAAGATGTGAAAATAGGCCTCTCCTATATCCGGCCATAGTTAGTATTCTACCCGATTTTATATATATGAATAAACAAATCCTCTTACCTTGAAATCCCGAATGTAACATGATTCTATAACTTAGAGATCTATGAGTTTCGGTTTCTAGGAAAAATCTCAGAAAGATGATCTATCGCGCTTTCGGCTTTTGAAAGAACTAAAAATTGAAAAGATGGCTAAGGGAGATTCGGCCAATGAATATTAAGGAGAACAATAGGTGTAGTTTCGGCTTTTGAATCAAAGTGAAGATGAGGGAATAGGCTTAGAGATTTCGGCTTTTGCAGAGAATGAAGAAGAAGGTGGAACTTTAGGAGTTTTGGCTTTTACTCAGAGAAGAAGAGAAAGAATGAGAGAAAAACCCCAAATGCCAAAATTGAAGAGATATTCCCCTATTTATAGAAATTTCGGCACTTACCTAACCTTGCAGATAAATCCTATCTTTTCTCCTTTATCTTAATCTACTAGCTCATCTAAAAGAGACTTAATTATCTCTAACTCCTCCCTCCTTTATCAGCACATTATCCACATATTTTAAACATTAAAATCCCTAAATTTTAGCCTTTATCTGCTTATTATCCACATAAAATAAATTCATAAATAATAGCCTTTATCTGCTTATTATCCGCATATTTTAAACATTAAAACCCCTAAATTTTAGCCTTGTTGCCATCCATTCCACCTAATCCTAATGCCCAAAAATTAGCTAACTTAAATTAAAAGAATTGGGCTCCATGAAACTTAAATTTGGGCCCCTTACTCCCTTGTGTGGCGTCACCTCCTAAGATTGGGCCACAAGCCCACTTTGGTATTTTAAACATAGATACTACCTTTTAAACCCTATAATGCCCAAACAGATAATTTTAATCAAGGCCTCTACCTAAGCCTGAGCCCAATTTGGACCCCTAACACTTAAATTAACATATTAAACATATTCACCCATTAAACGCATAGGCCCAAAAATTCAGGATGTTACAAAACAAAAATTAACCAATAAAGTCCAATAAAAAAAACAATGTCCAATTACAGTTTACATAGGCCCAGATTCAGATTGTGGCCCAAAATTTGAATAAACCTGATCCTAGACCAATACCAAACCCCAAATACAAACCCAAAATACCCTAGCCTAAGTTGAGCAGGCCCGAGCGGCCCGAGTGTTTCAAAAATCTCGAAAAACCAAGAACCTTCTGGAGTCACCAGTGCCGCATGCCTCAACGGCCAAAGCCTCCACACACGTGCCTCCTCCACGTCACCCTGGTGGTTTTACCTGCAAACAAAAACAAACAATGGCAAGAAATGATCTGTCATTGACAGCAAATAAGAAAAAACAGATTGTATTTTGTTTTATTTTTATTTATTTTTGGATTTTCGGCTATAAAGTCTGAAAGAAAAATCCATTGTATTCTGGACACACACAAAGAGAATACAAATACAGAGAAGAATTTAGCAAAGGTCCTTCCTTCTTTATTTTTATTTTCTCTTCTTCTTTCGAAACAGTATATACATGTACATATAAATCCTATTTTTTCTTTGACATATATATATAAAAAAAGAAAAACAAAAAGGAAAAGGGGGCCCGTACCTTGATTTGTATTGAAAATGCAATTTTCAGGGCTATAACCGCCATGCGCGATGGTCATCGGTGACGGACCGACGGTGGCCCGGTCATCGGAAAT
This sequence comes from Gossypium sturtianum, assembly GCA_025698515.1. Lineage (NCBI taxonomy): Eukaryota > Viridiplantae > Streptophyta > Magnoliopsida > Malvales > Malvaceae > Gossypium > Gossypium sturtianum. The sequence goes on from CM046947.1 coordinate 76,639,950, forward strand.
CGTAAGAGATGAAGTTTTTTTTATTCTTTCGTTTTTTTTATAATAGATGAGGAAATGATTTTTTTTTGAAAATTTGGGTTTAAATAGCCTTTCGGTACGACGCCGTTTTGCGTCTGGCTCATTATCGCCAAAACGACGCTATTTGCACCCGGGATCCGTGCGTTGACCCGACCGGGGGCAAGATCGTAGCGTTTTTTCCTTGGATGGGCTAATTGCCATTTTAATCCTTCCGCAGTTTATTTCTTTTTAATTAAGTTTTATTTTATTTTAATTTCGCCTTTAAATTTTGCGCCGTTTTAATTTTAATCCCCCTTTAAATACAGCGTTTAATAACTTGGGAAAATTGCGATTTTAATCCCTTTAATTTACGCGCATTGTATTTTAGTCCTTTTTTCGATTTCATTTTAATTTATTGCTTTTTAGCTCTCTAATTTTGTTCTGATTTCAATGCAGTCCTTTAATTATTTATTTAACTATTTGTTTATTGATTTCTCTAATTATTCTTTTTTAATTTTAAATGGTTTTAGATGTTATTTATTTCTATTTATATGTTATTTATATATATATATTTTATATACATATAATTATATTAAATTATTTTTATGCATATACTATTGGTTTTATATTATTTTATATATATATCTATTATACATATAATTTATTTCTTTAAAAGACTCTATTTTAAATTATATATTTATTTATTCTATACACTTTTATATATCAATATTATTCTTATATGTACATTATTTTATATCAAGTTTTTTTTATTTATTTACGTATATATTACTTAAATTAATATATATTATTTGCTTATTACTTTAAAATTTGCTATTTTTTATTTTAATTTGTTTTTAATTAGTTATATTTTCAGTTTTTTTTTTGTTTCTTGATTAATAATGTTGGTATTTTTTAAAATAGAAATTGTGAGATTATTGATTGTGTATATATTGAATTGTATGTTCATATTATCATTCTTGTCATCCATTTGTACAAAGATTATATTCACATATTATTATTCCATGTTCGATGCTATATTTTTGTTTCTCATTATCTAGTGATTCAATAAAAGCATTTTAAGTCGATTTTAAAATCACTTATTTAAAAGTTTTTAAAACAAGGCAATATTTGATATTTGGGAAATTTGAGGAAATCGTGCCCTATCGTGCTGGGTTTCGGTTTTCCGTTTGACCAAATAATCAAATATCCTTTTAAAATTTTGTTCATGTTTTCAAATAAGGCAATATTCGTGTGTTTGGAAATTCGAAGAATCGTGCCCTATTGTGCTGGGTTTCGGTTTTCTGTTTGACCAAATACCCAAATACCCTTTTTAAAACTTTGTTCATGTTTTCAAAATAATGCAATATTTGTGTGTTTGGAAATTCGAGGAATCGTGCCCTATCGTGCTGGGTTTCGGTTTTCCGTTTGACCAAATAACCAAATATCCTTTTTAAAATTTTATCCATGTTTTCAAAAAAATAAGGCAGTATTCTGTGTTTGGAAACTTGAGGAATCGTGCCATATCGTGCTGGGTTTCGGTTTTTCGTTTATCCAAATAATTGGATATCTTTATAAAAATCTCAACGCATGAATTTTTGAAATCACGAGAGGATCTTGGCATCGAGGGTTTGAAACGTCATGTCCTATCGTGCTGGATGTGATATTTTATTCTTTCGGAACAAGAGAATCTCAATATCCAATTCGTGTTATTTAAAATTTTTTAATTTTTTTAAAACGGATTTGTACCCTAAACATTTTCAAGTTTTCAACACAAGGACACTAGCTAATCAACTTGGTACCAATTTTGGCCGTTGCGAGGGTGCTAATCCTTCCTCGCACACAATTGACTCCCAAACCCGTTTTTCTTATATTTTGTAGACCAAAAATTATTGTTTTAATAAATCCAAATGTCTTAAGGTGATCCGATCACACCTTGAATAAAGGATCGGTGGCAACTCCATTTCCATATTTTTAAAGTCGATCCCGTTTTTCAAACTCGAAAAAATGGTTTCGACAGACAGTAACAAATTAACACTTATACATTAATATCCACTTTTTCATTTTACGCGATTAAGTCCTTTTCTCAAATTAAGCACATAAATGACCAAATTAAATCACGAAACTTTCACACATGTTTAATCACATATCATAGGCACAGAAAATAATTTTAAAATATTTTTCTAACTCGGAGTTGTGGTCCCGAAACCACTATTACGACTATGGTCTAAACCAAACTGTTACAATTCTCCCCCTTAGGGATTTTCGTCCTCGAAAATCTTACCATTGAATAGGTTCGGATATTGTTGTCTCATTGTTTCTTCAGGCTCCCACATAGCCTCTTCAACCCCGTGTCGATGCCATAACACTTTCACTAACGAGATTTTCTTATTCCTCAATTCTTTCACTTCACGAGCTAAGATACGGATCGGTTCTTCTTCATAAGTCATATCAGATCCAATTTCAATCTCAGACAGAGTAATCATATGTGATGGATCGGATCAGTACCGACGAAGCATTGACACGTGAAATACATTATGAATCTTTTCTATATACGGTGGTAACAACAATTTATATGCAATAGGTCCAATGCGCTCGATAATCTCATATGGTCCGATGAACCTCTGACTCAACTTTCCTTTACGTCTGAATCTGAGTACTTTCTTCCACGGAGATACTTTTAAAAATACTTTATCACCGATTTCGAACTCAATGTCTTTTCTTTTCAAGTCTGCATAGGACTTCTGACGATCAGACGCTGCTTTCAGACTATCACAGATTACTTTCACTTTTTGTTCAGTGTCTTTTATGAAATCAACTCCGTGTATCTTACTTTCACTGAGCTCAGTCAAATACAGAGGCGTCCGACATTTGAGTCCGTACAAAGCTTCATAAGGTGTCATTTTAATGCTCGACTGATAACTATTATTGTATGCAAATTCAATCAATGGCAAATATTGTTCCCACATACCATCAAACTCAAGGATGCAACATCTCAACATATCCTCGAGAATCTAAATAATCCGTTCAGACTGAACATCTGTCTGCGGGTGAAAAGCTGTACTGAAATGAAATTTTGTACCTAAAGCTTCTTATAATTTCTTCCAGAATCGTGATGTAAATCTCGGATCTCTATCAGACACAATAGACAATGGCACTCCGTGCAATCTCACAATATCAGAAATATAAAGCTCAGCTAACTTATCAAGTGAGTAATCAGATCGTACTGGAATAAAATGGGCAAATTTCGTCAATCGATCAACTATGACCCAAATTGCATCTTTCTTTCTCGGAGTCAATGGAAATCCAGAAACAAAGTCCATTGTCACTCTATCCCATTTCCACTCGGGAATCAGAATCGGTTGTAGCAAACCAGATGGAACCTGACGTTCAGCTTTAACTTGCTGATAGACTAAACATTTCGACACAAAATCAGAGATATCTCTTTTCATACCAGACCACCAATAGTGTTGCTTCAAATCATGATACATCTTTGTACTTCCCAAATGAACAGATAGACGATTATTATGAGCTTCATTCAAAATTAATTGAATCAACTCTGGATTCCTCGGAACACAAATCCGATCTCGAAATCTCAAACAATCATTATCATCAAGTCTAAATTCAGATTCGGAGTTCAAATCACGCTGATTTCGTTTCACTATCATTTCATTATCAACTTTCTGAGCATCACATATTTGTTGCAAAAACAATGGTTTCGCTTTCAATTCCGCCAAAACTGAACCATAATCAGAAAGGTCCAAATGAGCATTCATAGCACACAACAAACAGTGATTTCCGGCTCAGTGCATCAGCAACAACATTTTCCTTACCCGGATGATAATCTATCATAAGCTCGTAATCTTTCAACAGCTCTAACCATCTTCTCTGTCGCAGATTCAAGTCTTTCTGAGTCATTAGGTACTTCAAACTTTTTTGATCTGAAAACACGTGGCATTTCTCACCGAAAAGATAATGACGCCAAATCTTTAATGCAAACACAATCGCAGCTAGCTCAAGATCATGTGTCGGATAGTTCTTTTCATGCGACTTCAATTGTCTCGAGGCATAAGCTATAACTTTGCCTTCCTGCATCAAAACACATCCCATACCGTTCAATGAAGCATCACTAAAAATGTAATATCCTAAAAATTTGAGTATCATCTTGTTACTTGTGTTAGCCGGGTATGATTTTATTGTGTGTTTAATATAGTCTAGTGAAGGCTTGGAATTATTAATGAAGCTAGAATAATTTTTTTTTTAGTATTGAAAATTTAGTGAAGTGGATTAAGTGATCTTGACACTTAAGTTAATTTAAGTGCCTAAAATTAGCACATGAGGAGTTAGTGGCATGGTGGAAATGGCGCATGAATGCTTGCTTGAGGGGAGTGGTTCGAATAACATGGAGTGCATTTTGGAGACTTTATTTTTTCTGCATCTTTACATCAAGTGTCGGCCAAGCTTTATATTTGGTAAGTTGGACTTTAAATTTTTATGGCAAGATGATTAATAATTTAGGTAAGCTTGAATTTGGGGAAAGGGATCATTTTGATTAAGGAATGATGAGGGAACACAAGGCATAATGTAAGGTGATTTGCTATGGAAAGTTTTGTGTGGAAAAATTTTGACTTTGGAGTCCATGTATTTGGACGATTTTGGGGCCTGGGGGGGTGACCGAATTTTGTTGAAGGTTTTGGTAGATTGGTAGCTAGTTGGTCATTTTGACAATTGGGTTATTTTGTGTTTTCTCTAAAGCAAATATTTTCTTTCTCTTCACCTTCCCTCTCCTAGCCGAATGCATTTTTAGCATTAGGTAAGCATCTTTTATTTTTTTTCTCTTTTCTATTGGCCATTCCATTTTGACCATTTTGGTTTAATTTGCCTATTCTCTCAAGTTTCTTTTCCCCTATTGTCGAAATCACCATAGCACTAAGGCCATTATTTTTCATCCCTTTCTTTTCTCCTTTTCTCTTCTCATTTACCTTGTCTAGGCCAAAATTCTTTGGTGATCAACTTTCTTTCTCTTTTGGTTAACCTTGGCCGAAACTTATAGCCATCATTCTCTCTTTTCTTTCTTTTTGCAAATCCCCTAAAACCAAAACACCATAGCCGTAACTCTCTTTTCCTTCACTTCTTCTTTTCACTATTCGTCAAAGCCGAAGCACATCATCATCTAGCCGTTTTCTTCATCTAGTTTTCCTTCAAAGTCCATCACTCTCCAAGTAGTCGAATATCTCTGTGTTTCCTTGCAAGGGTGAAATCGATAAGGCTTTGAAGGGGGGATTTTTTGGGATTCTTTTATAGCCGACGTTTAGGGGGAGATCATTCGAGATATAAATATCCAAGGTAAGCAAGTGTAATCTTAGGCCGAAGGCCATGTATTTTGGTTCATTATGTTAGAAATCGAATCTAACATAGATCATGTAGGGATTTCGACATCTAAAAGGACAAGTGATAATTTTGGGATCTAGACAATCAAGGTAAGGAGGTTTTAATATTCGGCCAAAGGCCATTTTGTCTATTAAGGTTGACCGATTTTGATTATGATCTTTTAGGGGCAGTTTGATAGGGATAAGCATTTCATTGTTAATTTTTGCTAGCGAGAGCATTGGTATCGGTAGTATCGTAATCAACATTATCAGGTGTGTACCCCACACTAAACTCTATTAGATTACGGCTTAAATTAATATGTATGCTTATAATAATGTGAATGTGGCTAAAGTACCATGCAATGGTACAAAGTACCCAAGTACATTTTCCTACTCCTACTATGAGTATGAAATGAAGCGATATGGCATATGTGAACATGATAAGAATGTGAAATAAGGCATGATTTTTGCATGATATGTATGACATGGGCATATGGGTGATTATGAAAGGGAAGTGAATGTGGTGACCTCGGTCACATTATCTTGAATGTGGTGACTTCGGTCACATAATAATTATCGGTGGCTATGCCACGAATTTATAAGAGGCGATGAGCATGTCGTGCAGCGACTGCCTTCGATGATGTGTAGCGGATGGAGGGTTGACTTAGTAGTCCCCACGGTGTGCAGGTTGGTACGGGTGATGTGTAGCGGATGGTATCTAGGATTGGGTTCGGGTTTGCATCACTACTTTTATCTCATTATATATATTTATGAATTAATATGATATGCCTGAATTTATTGAGGTCTAGTCTTTGGTTACACAATGAGTCTGTTTGACTCACCCGTTGGGAACATTTTCTTTTCGGTGTGATCGGTGATGGACCGGGTGGCGGGAGTTTAGTGGTGGCCATGCTCGCTTGAAGTTTTATTTAATTTTGGGACTTTTATATTTTATATTTTTGGAGTTATTTTGGGTATTGTTTTCGTTTGTAATAAGGCCGCGATATTAAGCTGTTGATGCATGTCTTTAAGTTATTTTATTTTGATACGATTCTATTTAATTGAACTCAAATGAATTCAAACCTAGATTTCAAATAGATAAACTTGATTTCAACTCGATCCTAACACAAATTAAAAATTTTCTTTCAAAACCAACCGAATTTTTCTAAAGTGCTCAAAAAATTTTGAACCGTTTTACTTGAGGAACATACGAGATCCGGTCAAGGCTCGTGGGCGGAGTTTGGGGTGTTTGGTTTGATATCGAGCAAGGTTTAAACTCTCGGCCTTGGGTATAAAGGTCACAATGTTTTTAAAATAAGGCCCAAACAAGTCTTGAGAAAAACTTTTACGAAAAGAGCGAGGTTTTCGGGCATGGCACCCAAGTCTCGGCCAGAAGTCCACAGGTAAGTACCTCTATTTCATTTGGGTGATTTATAGCATGAATTGTAGAAGGGTAGAAATGGAAGCGTAGAATAGCATGATAGGTACTTAAACCCTAGGGCTAGTTTACCCCAACAATCACATAAGACTTAAATGCCTACTTAAACAAACCTGTGAACTAAGTCGCCGAGTTAGGGTGTGGCAACCTTTGTGTGCATGTCTAGGATTGGATCCGGAAGAGCTTGGTACTTAAGCGGTCCTCGTGACTCACCTCCTCTTCTTTGGAATCCTGCAGTGCGTAGCCGGTTCACCCTAACCAAGAGGACTCAGTCATAGGCTAAACTCAATAACTAAAACCCGAAAGGGATTAGCTGTATTTTCATAAAAACTTCGGTTTTAAATCACCAAATTACCCTTTTAAATGGTAGCAGAATTTAGCTTGAAAATTTTTCCAAAATATTTCCGATTTACAAATTACTAAAATACCCTTGGCTATAAAATTTCAAAAATGCCCTTAGTTTATAAAATGTCCATACTACTCATAGTTTCATTAAAATTTCCTTACTTTATAAAATGTTCAAAAACTCTATTTTTGCAAAATATTAAAATACTTCAATTTGGAAATTTTACGAAATTACCCTTGTTTTACAAAATTACCAAAATGACCCCCGATTTTCAAAATTCTGTAATAACACCGATTTGGAAAAAAATTCTCAAAAAGAACTCCAAGTTTTGCAAATTTTAGAAAATACCCTTGATTTATTAAGATTTTCAATTTGACCTCGGTTTATTACCAAAATACCCTGTAGGACAAATGACGAAAATACCCCTAGGATAGGAATAGACTGAAAAGGTTTGAATAATGAATGTGTGTGGTAGGAATATTGAATGAATGTGTTCCTCTGAATAAGGATAGAAGACTTGAAACTTTGATTGATCGAAAGAACCACTATTGAACTTCTATTCAAAAAAAAAAATCTTCGCGAATAATCAGTGAAACAAGGACTAATTTATAAAATTTCTTAATCAGATTAAAGCACGATAGTAGAAATGAGCTCTAGGGGACGTGGTCGTAACGTACGAGGACGCGGTTGAGGCTGAATGACCGTGTCGGAACCCGTTAGGTCGGGTCAAGGTTCTAAAAATGAGGTACCACCGCCACCACCACCGCTTGTTGTTGGTGCAGAACAACAAGATCAGACGGGGATGATCTTTGTATCGCAGTGTCTTTGCGAGTTACGAAATGGTGGTGGAGCAGGTTGAAATATGGAAACTCAAGTGCTGCACCCGAGTGACTCGAGCCAATATGAGTGAGGTATTCCGTGGCGTATCTGGTGTGGCACCCAGTATAGCTGAGTATTGGTTGGAGGCCACAGAGCGAATTATGGATGAGCTCGACTTGACCCCTGAGGAGAAGTTGAAAGGAATGGTGGCGCTATTACGCGATGAGGCATATCAGTGGTGGTTAATAGTTCGGGATGGCGCCACAAGCGAGGATCGACACGGGAGTGCGTGAAGGTGGCGTATCGAGAAAAAGTATGTCGGCACACGTTATGCGATGATGAACAGAGAAAGGCTTTTCTAGAAATTTGGTTCAAGGAACAAGTCCGTGGCGAATCTGGTGAATTCACGAGGTTGAGCCGATATGCTCGAGGAGTGGTGGCTACAGAGCATGAACGGTGTGTCGGTTTGAAGAGCAGGACTAACGGATGATCTCGAGGTTACCGATAGCCCCACATCAAGAACGTGAGTTTGCCGCGTTGGTAGAGAAGGCTAAGGTGGCGAAGGAATCAAGAACACTCTTGTAAGGCGAACTCGGATCCAAATAAGCGTAAAAGAGGTTTTGGATCGTCGGCATCGTCGTGAAATGTTCAAAAGAGGCCTAGAGAGTGAAGGCGCGTGGTCGACAAGCCGTAGTGGAGGAGCGCGATGATCGTACATGTTATCGGTGTGGGAAGATGCATTTAGGAGAGTGTTGGAAGAAGGCGGGCGGATGCTTTAAGTGCGGGTCTAAGGACCATATGATTAAGGACTGTCCCATTAAGATAGCGGGAGCGCCCAGCGGGCGAATAATATTAATCCGGTGAGGTGGGACAGCGGCCTCAACAAGGTCGTGGTGCGAATGGTAGAGGTAACGGTCTTTGGCGGCAGAGGACGAGGAACACCGGGCCGAGGTGCGAGTAATCTTGAGACAAGATAGCCGGGTCTAGTATACGCGGTTCGTCGAAGGAGGATGGAAAGCGCACCAGACGTTATAACCGTCACGTTCTTTATTTTTGGTAAACCTTATGTTGCTCACGATTGATGTGGGCTCGACCCATTCTTATGTTGCATGTAGAGTAGTTGAAACTCTAGACATAGCCTCTGAACTTTCTCGATAGGGAGATGAGCGTAGTAAGCCCTCTAGGCCAAAGCTGTAGTGGTGAATAAAATCTTTCTGAGTGTACCTCTCGAGATTCAGGAGTGAACTTTCTGTGACTTAATGGAACTACCCTTCGGGGAATTCGATCAGTGTGGGAAGATGCATTTAGGAGAGTGTTGGAAGAAGATGGGCGGATGCTTTAAGTGCGGGTCTAAGGACCATATGATTAAGGACTGTCCCATTAAGATAGACGGGAGCCGCCCAACGGGCCAGAATATTAATCAGGCCGGTAGAGGTGGACAGCAGCCTTAGCGAGGTCGTGGTCCGAATGGTAGAGGTAATGGTGCTGGCAGAGGACGAGGAACACCGGGCTGAGGTGCGAGTAATACTGAGACAAGACAGCCGGGTCTAGTATACGCGGTTCGTCGAAGGGAGGATGGAAACGCACCGGACGTTATAACCAGTACGTTCTTTATTTTTGGTAAACCTTATGTTGCTCTGATTGATGTGGGCTTGACCCATTCTTATGTTGCATGTAGAGTAGTTGAAACTCTAGACATAGCCTCTGAACTTTCTGATAGGGAGATGACTGTAGTAAGCCCTCTAGGCCAAACTATAGTGGTGAATAAAATCTTTCGGAGTGTACCTCTCGAGATTCAGGGAGTGAACTTTCCTGCTGACTTAATGGAACTACCCTTCGGGGAATTCGATCTTATACTTGGTATGGATTGGCTAGTGGAACATCAGGCTGTGTTGGACTGTGCAGCTAAGTGAATGGAGTTAAGGACCCCAGAGGACGAAGTGATAGTCATGATAGGAGAAAGGAGAAACTACTTGTCTAACGTAGTTTCAGCACTTAAGGCTGTGAAGATGGTTCAGAAAGGGTGTAAGGCTTTCTTGACTTTCATTAGTGCGTTGGATGCAAAGGAAGAAGGTGTTAGTGGAGTTAGAACTGTAAGGGATTTTGAAGGGGTGTTTCCGGAGGAATTACCTGGAATACCCCCGGATAGGGAAGTGGAATTCGGAATTGACTTACTACTAGGAACAGCTCCTGTGTCAATTGCCCCTTACCGAATGGCACCAAAGGAGTTGGTTGAGCTCAAGGCTCAGATTCAGGAGTTTCTTGATCATGGATTTATTCGACCCAGTGTGTCTCCGTGGGGAGCACCGGTCCTGTTTGTGAAGAAGAAGGACGAAACTATGCGTATGTGCATAGATTATCGTCAGTTGAATAAGCTGACCATTAAGAACAAGTATCCTTTGCCAAGGATAGATGACTTGTTCGATCAGCTGAAGGGGGCAGCAGTATTTTCGAAGATAGATCTACGGTCGGGATATCATCAGCTTAAGGTGAAGGAGGCAGATATCCATAAGACAGCTTTCCGAACAAGATATGGGCACTACGAGTTCTTAGTAATGCCGTTTGGGTTGACGAACACCCCAGCCGCGTTCATGGATATGATGAACCGGGTTTTTCAGTCCTACTTGGATAGGTTCGTCGTTGTGTTCATCGACGACATCCTAGTGTATTCCAAGACGGAGGAGGAACATGATGAGCATCTCGAGTTGTGTTGCAAGTGTTGAGGAGAAGCGACTCTATGCCAAATTTAGCAAGTGTGAATTTTGGCTTAAGGAAGTTGCATTCTTAGGACATGTGGTGTCTGTTGAAGGAATAAGGGATGATCCTAGGAAGATTGAAGCGGTGCTAGATTGGAAACCTCCTAAGTGCTGTGGCTGAGATTCGTAGCTTCTTGGGATTGGCGAGGCTACTCTGAGAAGGTTTGTAGAAGGGTTCTCATCGATCGCACCTTTGACAAAGTTGCTAAGGAAGGAAGTACCTTTCGTATGGACAGATAAGCAACAAAGAGCTTTGAGAAGCTTAAGGAAGTGTTGGTCAAGCTCAGGTTTTGATTGACTGAGGCGGGGAAGGATTTTGTGGTGTATTGTGGCGCTTCTCATACGAGATTGGGATGCGTGTTAATGTAAAATGGAATGGTAGTTGCTTATGCGTCTCGGCAATTGAGGCCTCATGAGGTTAACTATCCGACACATGACTTGGAATTGGCGGCGAGTGGTCTTTGCTCTTAAAGTATGGAGGCACTATCTCTATGGAGAAAAGTCGGTGATCTACACCGACCATAAGAGCCTTAATTACTGTTGACTCAGAAGGAGTTGAACTTGAGACAACGAAGGTGGGTGGAGTTACTGAAGGACTATGATTGTTCCATAGAGTATCACCCGGGCAAGGCGAATGTAGTGGCGGATGCCCTAAGTCGAAAAGTGGTGTCAGATCTAAGAGGCGATGTTTGCACATCCGAGTCGTATGACGATGGAAGTCTGCTAGCAGAGTTGCAAGTCAAGCCGACATGGTTAAATGAGGTAAAAGAGGGTCAGTTGGCAGATGAGGATTTAAGTGCTAAGATGCGGCAAGTGCAGAATGGTGGTCTAGAGAATTACAGTATGTCCGGTGATGGAATATTGTGTTTCAAGGAAAGGTCTGTATCTTAGAAGAGTGAGGAGCTTAGGCGAGAAGATTCTTCGGGAGTCGCATAGTAGCCCTTATGCTATGCATCCCGGAGGGACTAAGTTGTCTGAGAGACCTAAGGGAGCAGTTTTGGTGGCCTGGTCTAAAGCGGGAAGTTACAAAATTTGTTGGCAAGTGTTTGACATGTCGGCAAGTTAAGAAATTTGAACATCGAGTTCCGTCGTGGTTACTTCAGCCAATCAAGATTCCACAGTTGAAGTGGGAGAGAATTACCATGGACTTCGTTAGTGGGCTTCCCCTTACGCCTACCAAGAAGGACTTGGTATGGGTAATAGTGGACCGCTTGACCAAGTCCGCACATTTTATTCCGGTAAGAGTCGACTATTCCTTACAGAAGTTGGCAAAATTATATGTGGCAAAAATTGTAAGGTTGCATGGAGTGCCGGTATCTATCATTTCGGATAGGGACCCAAGGTTTACTTCTCGGTTTTGGAAAGCGCTACATCAGGCATTAGGCACTAAATTGGATTTCACTACGGCATTTCATCCACAGTCGGATGGCCAGTCTGAGCGAGTAATCCAAGTGTTAGAGGATATGTTGAGGGGTGTGATGATAGAGAGGAAGTAGGAAGAATTTTTGTCTTTAGCGGAATTTGCTTACAACAACAGTTACCAAGCGAGTATTCGGATGGCACCGTACGAAGCACTATATGGACAGAAGTGTCACACTCCTACGTGTTGGACAGAATTGGGGGAACGTCAAGTTTTGGGTCCTGAGATGGTGGCTGAATTCGAAGAAAAGGTTAAGGTAATTCGGGCTCGGTTAAAGGAGGCATCGATAGGCAAAAGTCAAATGCGCAGACCTTAAGCGGAAGGATATAGAATTTCTTGTGGGGATCAAGTGTTCCTAAAGGTTTCACCTTGGAAGAAGGTGATGAGATTTGGTTGCAAGGAAAGTTAAGTCCCGAGTTTATAGGACCTTATCGGGTTTTTGAAGCGGGTTGGACCAAATGGCATATCGTTAGAGTTGCCTTGGAGTTGAAGCGATTGCATGATGTGTTCCATGTCTCCATGCTTAGACGCTATCATTCGATCCATCGCATGTCGTGTGAGAGGAAATAGAGGTGAGCCCAGTCGACGGTGGAAGAGGAACCGGTGCGATTCTAGATCGAGATGTGAAAGTGTTGCGCAGAAGTCGGTTCCATTAGTGAAGGTATTATGGCGGAACCATGGCGCGAGAAGAAGCTACATGGGAACCGGAGGATGTGATGAGACAGCAGCTTCCTCAACTCTTTTGATTAGGTAATTTCGAGGACGAAATTTTCTTAAGGGGGTAGAATTGTAATATCCTAAAAAATTTGAGTATCATCTTGTTACTTGTGTTAGCCGGGTATGATTTTATTGTGTGTTTAATATAGTCTAGTGAAGGCTTGGAATTATTAATGAAGCTAGAATAATTTTTTTTTTAGTATTGAAAATTTAGTGAAGTGGATTAAGTGATCTTGACACTTAAGTTAATTTAAGTGCCTAAAATTAGCACATGAGGAGTTAGTGGCATGGTGGAAATGGCGCATGAATGGTTGCTTGAGGGGAGTGGTTCGAATAACATGGAGTGCATTTTGGAGACTTTATTTTTCTGCATCTTTACATCAAGTGTCGCCAAGCTTTATATTTGGTAAGTTGGACTTTAAATTTTTATGGCAAGATGATTAATAATTTAGGTAAGCTTGAATTTGGGAAAGGAATCATTTTGATTAAGGAATGATGAGGAACACAAGGCATAATGTAAGGTGATTTGCTATGGAAAGTTTTGTGTGGAAAAATTTTGACCTTGGAGTCCATGTATTTGGACGATTTTGGGGCCTAAGGGGGGTGACCGAATTTTGTTGAAGGTTTTGGTAGATCGGTAGCTAGTTGGTCATTTTGACAATTGGGTTATTTTGTGTTTTCTCTAAAGCAAATATTTTCTTTCTCTTCACCTTCCCTCTCCTAGCCGAATGCATTTTTAGCATTAGGTAAGCATCTTTTATTTTTTTTCTCTTTTCTATTAGCCATTCCATTTTGACAATTTTGGTTTAATTTGCCTATTCTCTCAAGTTTCTTTTCCCCTATTGCCGAAATCACCATAGCACTAAGGTCATTATTTTTCAACCCTTTCTTTTCTCCTTTTCTCTTCTCATTTACCTTATCTAGGCCAAAATTCTTTGGTGATCAACTTTCTTTCTCTTTTGGTTAACCTTGGCCGAAACTTATAGCCATCATTCTCTCTTTTCTTTCTTTTCGCAAATCCCCTAAAACCAAAACACCATAGCCGTAACTCTCTTTTCCTTCACTTCTTCTTTTCACTATTCGTCAAAGCCGAAGCACATCATCATCTAGCCGATTTCTTCATCTATTTTTCCTTCAAAGTCTATCACTCTCCAAGTAGTCGAATATCTATGTGTTTCCTTGCAAGGGTGAAATCGATAGGGCTTTGAAGGGGGGATTTTTTGGGATTCTTTTATAGCCGACGTTTAGGGGGAGATCATTCGAGATATAAATATCCAAGGTAAGCAAGTGTAATCTTAGGCCGAAGGCCATGTATTTTGGTTCATTATGTTAGAAATCGAATCTAACATAGATCATGTAGGGATTTCGACATCTACAAGGACAAGTGATATTTTTGGGATCTAGACAATCAAGGTAAGGAGGTTTTAATATTCAGCCAAAGGCCATTTTGTCTATTAAGGTTGACCGATTTTGATTATGATCTTTTAGGGGCAGTTTGATAGGGATAAGCATTTCATTGTTAGTTTTTGCTAGCGAGAGCGTTGGTATCGGTAGTATCGTAATCAACATTATCAGGTGTGTACCCCACACTAAACTCTATTAGATTACGGCTTAAATTAATATGTATGCTTATAATAATGTGAATGTGGCTAAAGTACCATGCAATGGTACAAAGTACCCAGGTACGTTTTTCTACTCCTACTATGAGTATGAAATGAACTGATATGGCATATGTGAACATGATAAGAATGTGAAATAAGGCATGATTTTTGCATGATATGTATGACATGGGCATATGGGTGATTATGAGGGGAAGTGAATGTGGTGACCTCGGTCACATTATTCGAATGTGGTGACTTGGTCACATAATAATTATCGGTGGCTATGCCACGAATTTATAAGAGGCGATGAGCATGTCATCTGCAGCGACTGCCTTCGATGATGTGTAGCGGATGGAGGGTTGACTTAGTAGTCCCCACGGTGTGCAGGTTGGTACGGGTGATGTGTAGCGGATGGTATCTAGGATTGGGTTCGGGTTTGCATCACTACTTTTATCTGTTATATATATTTATGAATTAATACGATATGCCTGAATTTATTGAGGTCTAGTGTTGGTTACACATTGAGTCTGTTTGACTCACCCCGTTGGGGAACATTTTCTTTCAGGTGAAGATTAGTGATGGACCGGGTCGGCGGGAGTTTAGTGGTGGCCATGCTCAGCTTGAAGTTTTATTTAATTTTGGGACTTTTATATTTTATATTTTTGGAGTTATTTTGGGTATTGTTTTCGTTTGTAATAAGGCCACTGATATTAAACTGTTGATGCATGTCTTTAAGTTATTTTATTTTGATACGATTTTATTTAATTGAACTCAAATGAATTCAAACCTAGATTTCAAATAGATAAACTTGATTTCAACTCGAGCCTAACACAAATTAAAAATTTTCTTTCAAAACCAACCGAATTTTTCTAAAGTGCTCAAAAATTTTTGAACCGTTTTACTTGAGGAACATACCAGATCCGGTCAAGGCTCGTGGGTCGGGTTTGGGGTGTTTCAGAAAATCATGAATTCTTTACCCGATTCTGGTTGTACCAAAACTGGAGCTTCAGTCAACAAAGTTTTCAACTGATCAAAGCTTTTCTGACATTTATCCGACCATACAAATCTCACATCTTTCTGAAGAAATCTAGTCAACGGAGTAGCTTTCATCGAAAATCCTTTCACAAACCGTCGATAATAACCAGCAAGTCCCAGAAAACTACGAACTTCAGACACATTCTTCAGAGGTTTCCATTTCAGAATAGCAGAAATCCTACTCGGATCTACTCAAATTCCAGAGGCTGAGACAATATGTCCCAGAAAACCAACTTCTCGCAACCAGAATTCACATTTACTAAATTTTGCATACAATTGCTTATCTCGTAGAGTTTGCAACACAATTCTCAGATGTTCAGTATGTTCAGTTTCATCTCGCGAATAAATCAAAATGTCGTCAATAAATACAACAACAAATCGATCTAGGTACGGTCTGATAATTCTGTTCATCATATCCATAAAAATAGCAGGAACATTTGTTAGTCTAAAAGGCATAACTAAAAACTCATAATGCCCGTACCTCGTTCTGAAAGTAGCCTTCAGAATATCTGAATCTTTTACCCGCAACTGGTAGTATCCCGATCTCAGATCTATCTTTGAAAATACAGTGACTCCTTTAAGCTGATCAAACAAATCATCAATTTTGGGCAAAGGATATTTATTCTTTATAGTCACTTTGTTCACTTTGTTCAACTGACGATAATCAATGCACATTCTCATCATGCCATCTTTCTTTTTCACAAACAAAACAGGAGCACTCCAAGGTGAGAAACTCAGTCTTGCAAACCCTCTGTCAGTCAACTCTTGCAACTGTGACTTTAACTCTTTCAACTCTATTGGTGCCATTCTATACGGAGCTATCGAAATAGGAGTTGTTCCCGGTAACAAATCAATACCAAATTCAACTTCACGTATCGGAGGCAATCCCGGTAATTATTTAGGAAATACATCAGGGAATTCACAGACAACTGGCACTGATTCAACTTTATTTTCAGTTACTTTCGAGTCAATTACATAAGCAAAATAAGCTTCATAACCCTTTTTCACATAATTCTGAGCTTTCATCACTGATATCACAGCTGGTAGTCCATTCATATCATTAGACTCAATCTGAACTATTTCATCATTCTGACTTCTCAAATCAATAGTTTTTCTTTTGCAATTCATAACAGCATCATGTAGTGTCAACCAGTCTATACCCAAAATTATATCAAACTCATCAAATGGTAATAGCATCAAATTATTCGGAAAATAAACATCTCTAAACATCAACGGACAGGTCTTGCATACTTTATCAACCAGGACACTTTTACCTAATGATAAACCATAATTTATACATATTTTAATCCCACATTTAGCATGCTTTTTGGATGATTTATCATTTGAATTGTGGAATTTGATGCTCCTAATCCTTTAATTTCATGTTTTATACTTAGGAGAGCATCGAAGGTCGAAAAGAACGAGAAACGGGCTAAAAACGGACCAAATGGGCCAAAGTAATAAATCAACACGGCCTGGGCCCAAGCCACACGGTCGTGCCCCTTTAGCAGGCTCGACCACGGCCTGAATTCGATTCACACGTGTGTCTTGCACGGGTGTGTCCCTACCGTGACAAAGAGGAATTTCACTCGGAATAGGGTACTTAGAGGCAAAGAAAGACATTCCAAAAGCCTATATAAACACCCTAAAGGCCAACCTTGAGGGGCGCGTCCAGCTAGGCCAAGGAGCCAAGCCAGAGAGGTCAGAATTGTGGGATTTACTCGAAGAAAGCCAGTTGATTCATCTCAAGAAGTCGAAATCATACTCAAGATGGAGGATCTCTCCTTCAATTCCTTCAGGGGGTTTTAGGGTTTTCTTATGTTTTGTTTTATCTTTTCTTCCGAGATTTATTCTTTTATGATTATGAACTAAACCCCTCAGATACCTGAGGGGGATGAAACCTAAAACGGATCTTGTTATTGTTTTCTAAACTATGTGATAAATACTTGATTTGTTCTTAACTATGTGTTCCTAATTCTTATTTTGTTATTTCAGGATATTGAATCAAGTATTGATGTGCTTAAGCAGTGGAGGAATATTCCCTATTTAAGAGTAAATCTAGCATAGTTAAGCGGAGCTGATCGCAACCCTAGAGATAGGATGACGAAAATCTGCCGGATTAGGGTCAAACCTAATATGGGAGTCCATAGATCGAGTTAATGCAATCCTAGGGGTTTTAATTAGAAAGAGATTTCAATTAATCAACCTAGGGTTAGACGTTAGTAGCCTCAAGAGAGGTATTAATATAAATTAGGGAATCCTACGTATCAAGTCAAGTGAATAAATCGTCTGGTTCAGAGTTAAATAACAAGTGAAGTCTAGGTGGATTCTTCCTTGGGTATCGTCTTAATCAATTGGTTTTTCCCACAAGTATTTTCCCTAATTCATTCTCTGTGTCTTATCGTCTTTAGCTTAGTAGTTAGTTAATTTTAGAATAAACAACAAATCCCTTAATCTTTAGGCTAAATAATAAAAAGAAGGCAGTATTTGTACTTTTGGTTCCTTTGGGTTCGACAATCCGGTCTTGCCACTAAGCTATACTACAGTTCGATAGGTGCACTTGCCTCAATCGTGGTGATAGTTAGTTTCTAGGCTAGATCATTCATTATATAAATATTAAGACTCTCGACACTACGATCAAGTTTTTAGCACTGTTACCGGGGAACTAAAATATTAAGAATGCTCAATTTTTATTACTTTAGCCATTTTTATTTTTGCGATTTACTTTTATTTTGTTTTTAACTTTGCTAATTTTTATTCTTTTATTTGTTCCTTCCAGGTACCCTAGTTTATGACTAGAAGGAACCCGACAGGACCCTTAATTTTTGACACTGAAATAGAACATACCGCTCGCAGAAACCGAAGAGATGTCACTGAATAATTATTAGTGGCAAGTCATGAGGACAAAGCCTAATGAAACAGCCGGTGTTTTCAACCTTGACGCGGTAACCATGTTATCTAACCAGGTAGAGCTTTTGAATAAAAAAATTGATGGTTTGTATGGTTCTACGCAGATACATCCGGTAATACAGTACGATACAAATGGAGGAGGGGTGAATAACACAGAATATCTATCCTACAACCCTAGCACAGAGAACGAACAAGTAAACTATATGGGTAACTATTCTAGACCTCAAAATAATCTTTATAGTAACACTTATAATGCAGGTTGGAGGTACCACCCCAATTTCTCGTGGGGTGGTCAAGGTAAACAAAGACCGCAACTTCCTCCAGGTTTTCAACAACCACCTTACCAGCAGGAAAAGAAGCCGAACCTTAATGAGATGCTAACGGAATTTATCTCGGTGTTAGAAACACGCTTCCAAAACACTGAAACAGCGCTTAAAAATCAGCAAGCGTCGATTCAAGGGATTGAGAATCAAATAGGTCAGCTTGCTAAGCTGATCTCAGAAAGACCACAAGGTATCTTGTCTAGCAACACTGAAACTAACCCAAGAGAGCAACCTCAAGCAATAACTGCTCACGATAGTGAAGGGTTAGATGAACCAAAATTGAAACAAGAGAATATGGTAGAGGAAGGTAAGGTTGAGGTAAGCCATGATAAACCAAACCCCGTAATTACAGAGTGCCAACCTCGTGTGCCATACCCCAATGCGATAAAGAAAGACCACACAGAGGAACAATTCGGTAAATTTCTTAAACTTCCAAAGAAATTACATATTAACTTGCCGTTTCTTGAAGCTCTTTCGCAGATGCCAGATTCAAGGAAATTTTTAAAAGAGTTTTTGAAAAACAAACGGAAGTTAGACGATACGTCGCATGTGGAGCTAAACGCAGTGTACCCAGCAATTCTACGAAATAAACTACCACGTGAGCTCACATTTCGTGTAAGTGACGAAACAATCACTCTTCAGGTTCTTGACACGGTTAGGACATCGAGTATTAAAGGTGGAACCAATCACTTCAAAGTTGGGGACCAGGTACTGTCAGATACAACCGACCCTCGAATAGCCGCTTTAGAGCTTAATACAAATGGTGCGACTCCTTTTACGGTACTTAAGGTCTTTCCATGCGGAACGGTCGAGGTAACTCATTCTAATTTTGGCGCTTTTGAGGTAAATATTACCCGACTCAAACCATATGTTGATAGAATTGATAGTAAGAAAAAGGAGTTTCGACTCCGTGAACCACCATGGCCATACGAATAACAGGTAAGTCTAGCTCAAGACTTTAAACGAACGCTTCTCGGGAGGCAACCCGAGCACTAACCCCACTAACGTCCATATTTTTGAATTTTAGCATCTAACTAAAAACTAACCAAACTTTTAAGCGCATGTTTCCCTACCCACACGGCCTTGCACACGGGCGTGGTCGTGGCCGTGTGGAAACATGGCAAAACTTTTCCCAAAAACACGGGCTGCGATAAAATACCACGGTCGTGTGATGCGGCCGTGGTTGACATGACTAAATAACACGGGCGTGTGATCCTCTACACGCCCGTGGGACCTTTAAGTCCATTTATTTTTCCTTTTTCTCTTATTTTCATTTTTAATTTCTTTTCTTTTATCTTTCTTGTCTTTAATTTATATTATTATATTTTCACTTCTTTAATTTAGGTTCAAGGGGCTGTTAACGAACGACCACACCACCACCGGAGTATCCTCCCCACCTTCACCTCTCTCCAACTTTACCGTCTCTTTTCATTGACTCCATCCAAAATTTAGGAAGTTTCACTTCTCTCCCTATCTTATGATTTTATTACTATATTGCTATTATCTATCTTTGTACATTGATGACAATGTACATCTTAAGTGTGGGGGGGTTAACTACAGTATTATTTGAAAATCCCTAAATTATGTCTTATTCTTAAGTAATTTTCTCATATTACTGTTAGAATGAAATTTCTTTTGATTTATGATTTTCATTGATATGTTTTGAATTAAGTCATAGTTAATTATGCGTGATGATTTAAACTTTAGGAGACTAGAGAATCAAGCATGATAGTTTATTTTCAGAATTAAAAAAATTGCTAGGTTGTCTACCTGAATCTAATTATTACATTGAAGTTTGAAATTTACAAAGTTGACATCAAAAGCCCATAATTTTTGTGAGATTTTGAGCCTTTTAGAGCATATTCCTTTTCGTGCTCACTTTATTGATTATGAGTGTGTCAACATTGATTTATTATTCTAGAACTTGCTTCGATTATACATGTCGAGACCACACCTTTGATTTGATATACAGAGATGATAAAGGCACTTAGGTTTTAACCCACTTACTCCACTAAAAAGCCTACCTTCACAATTAACCCTTAGTGAACCCCTTTTGAATCCTAACAACCCTTTTTATTGACTCACCCAGTAATATTAACCCAAAACTCACTTTGTATTTGTTATCACCATTTTTCTTGACCACCCTTATATCGAGTTTTGATTTGATCGGTTGCCTAATTATTTTATTCATTTCAGTTGTTGAATCCATCTTTTATTACTTGATTTGTCCTTAAAAAAACGAAGTATATTCATTTTTACTTCTTTGTTATTGGAGCTTAAGCAGTTAATTTCATAATTTAAGAAGAAGCTCATGTTATTAGTATTAAGCTTTCAATTGATGTAATTATTCAGTATTAGTCCGACTTTCTAGTTATGTAATTTGTCAAGTCAATCTCGACTCTAACCCTCTAATTCAGCCTTTATCCACACCTTTAACCTGAGCCCCGTTACAACCCTTTTTAAATACCTTTTGATTTGTGTATCATCTCATATTATAGTGGTGGAGATTTGATTTTCATGCAAGCCTATGGGATTAACTTTTCATGTTTGACTTATGAGTGCTTTTTCCTGAACCTTAAACACTTCGAGTGATTTGAGTGAATCTTTAGTGAGGATGTAAATTTTTGTCGATTTTGAATTAAAGGTAATTATTTAGGTAAGGGGAAACACCTATTTTTCGTACTATAAAAACTATGACTTTGATTGTTTGACTCTTTAGGAACCTTCTGGTTAAATTATCAATGTATGAATTACCTATGAATTATGATGAAACATTATTAATAAAGATTATGAATCGATGAAATTCGATTTTAATTGTGAGTTGAGAATTTTTCTTGAGGACAAGCAAAAGCTTAAGTGTGGGGGTATTTGATAAACCGTAATTTATACATATTTTAATCCCACATTTAGCATGCTTTTTGGATGATTTATCCTTTGAATTATGGAATTTGATGCTCCTAATCCTTTAATTTCATGTTTTATACTGAAAAGAACGAGAAACGGGCTAAAAACAGACCAAATGGGCCAAAGTAGGAAATTAACACGGCCTGGGCCCAAGCCACACAGCCGTGCCCCTTTAGTAGGCTCGACCACGGCCTGAATTTGATTCACACGAGCGCATTCCACGGGCGTGTCCCTGCCGTGACAAAGAGGAATTTCACTCGGAATAGGGTACTTAAAGGCAAAGAAAGACATTCCAAAAGCCTATATAAACACCCTAAAGGCCAACCTTGAGGGGCGCGTCCAGCTAGGCCAAGGAACCAAGCCAGAGAGGTCAGAATTGTGGGATTTACTCGAAGAAAGCCAGTTGATTCATCTCAAGAAGTCGAAATCATACTCAAGACGGAGGATCTCTCCTTCAATTCCTTCAGGGGGTTTTAGGGTTTTCTTATGTTTTGTTTTATCTTTTCCAGAGATGTATTCTTTTATGATTATGAACTAAACCCCTCAGATACCTGAGGGGGATGAAACCTAAAACGGATCTTGTTATTGTTTTCTAAACTATGTGATAAATACTTGATTTGTTATTAACTATGTGTTCCTAATTCTTGTTTTGGTATTTCAGGATATTGATTCAAGTATTGATGTGCTTAGGCAGTGGAGGAATATTCCCTATTTAAGAGTAGATATAGCATAGTTAAGCGGAGCTGATCGCAACCCTAGAGATAGGATGATAAAAATCTGCCGGATTAGGGTCAAACCTAATATGGGAGTCCATAGATCGAGTTAATGCAATCCTAGGGGTTCTAATAAGAAAGAGATTTAAATTAATCAACCTAGGGTTAGACGTTAGTAGCCTCGAGAGAGGTATTAATATAAATTGGGGAATCCTACGGATCAAGTCAAGTGAATAAATAAATGCAGTTCAGAGTTAAATAACAAGTGAAGTCTAGGTGGATTCTTCCTTGGGTATCGTCTTAATCAATTGGTTTTTCCCACAAGTATTTTCCCCAATTCATTCTCTATGTCTTAGCGTCTTTAGCTTAGTAGTCAGTTAATTTTAGAATAAACAACAAATCCCTTAATCTTTAGACTAAATAATAAAAAGAAAGTCAGTATTAGTACTTTTGGTTCCTTTGGGTTCGACAATCCGGTCTTGCCACTAAGCTATACTATTGTTCGATAGGTGCACTTGCCTCAATCGTGGTGATAGTTAGTTTCTAGGCTAGATCATTCATTATATAAATATTAAGACTCTCGACACTACGATCACCTAAGGGGTTTGATACTCTAATAACAAATTCAGTAGACTCTACAGGCAAAGTCTTAATGGATACTAAGTTCATGCATATATACGAATGTGTAGAACCTGGGTCTATCAATGCAATCACAGAAGTATCATAAAGAGTAAATGTACCCGTTATAACATCCGGAGATGAAGCTTCCTCACGAGCTCGGATTGCATATGCTCTGGCAGGCGCTCTAGCTTCAATCTCACAACAGTGTCTTTCGTAGTTCTCTGACTACCACTAACATTTCTTGCATTTCGGGAAGGTCTACCTCTCACTGAAACATTATCAGATCCCGGATTCTAAACAATCTCTTGCTCAACAGACTCTGGGCAATCTCGAATGAAATGATCTAACGATCCACATCTGAAACAAGCTCAATCATTCAATCTACAACTACTTGGATGTCTTTTACCACAGTGCTTACATTCAGGTCGTTCAGACCGGACATTTCCCACACTAGCTATCGATGTAGCTGGAGCTTTAGAATTCGACTGTGATCTAACTCGATCTCTCGGATTCGAATGTCCCACATTAGTTCTGGAACGGCTATGCTCATCTCTGAATTTCTTTGATGCAGATTGAAACGATTTACTTGAGAATCTCTTTCTCACATCTCTGGCTTTAGACTCAGCTTTTCTTTTGTATTTCCCGAGTGCCTCAGCTTTGCACGCTCGATCAACAAGCACAACAAACTCTTTTATTTCTAAAATCCCAACAAGCAAACGGATATCTTCATTTAAGCCATCTTCAAATCTTTTTCACATTATTGCCTCGGTTGATACACATTCTCGAGCATACCGACTTAATCTAATGAACTTTCTTTCAAACTCAGTGACTGACATACGACCCTGCTTCAACTCCAGAAATTCTTTTCGTTTCTAATCAATAAACCTCTGACTGATGTATTTCTTTCTGAACTCAGACTGAAAGAAATCCCGTGTGACACGTTCTTTCGAAACAACAGAAATCAAGGTCTTCCACCATTGATAAGATGCGTCTCGTAGGAAAGAAACAACACATTTTATGCATTCTTCAGGAGTCAACGACATTTCATCAAATACTCGGATAGTGTTCTCGAGCCAAAATTCTACTCTCTCAGCATCATCATCACTAGTAGCCCTAAACTCTTCAGTTCCATATTTATGGATTTTGTCGACCGGAGGTTTATTCAACAAATTCAAGCTCATAACCGGAGGTATAGCAGAAGTCTGAAGAGGATTGGGCGGGGGCAGAGGTTGTGAAACAGCCAGATTAGTTCTTACGTATTGAGTGAACCACTCGTTCATCATTTGGAAGAAGGCTTGTTTAGCCTCTCCCTCATGACCGCTAGTAGCCGGTCTCGAATCAGATGGCGCTGTCCCTTGAGCGGGAGCAGGTGCATTGCTTTCAACATTGTCAGCTACAGCTCTTCCGGGATCCATTACTATACGAAAAACACATTTTTCACGTTAGGATTCATCATACTATCACATTTCATATTTATATGGCATGTATAGCCAGACTCTCACACACTACGTTAGTCTGAGAATAGACTAAACTGTAGCTCTGATACCAATCAAATGTAACCCCCCTAACCCATAACCATCGTCGGTTTAGGGTTAAGAGGCATTACTAGACAATTGGAAAATTTTACGGACATTTCATAATATAATTCATCAAATCCAATCAAAGTGTCCCTTAAATAGGTCTATGAGACCTCAAGTATGTTTTAAGAAGGGCCCGGGACTAAACCGAATACATATGGAAACTTTCGGAAATTTTAAAAAAAATTCAAAGTTACAGAGGTCACACGCCCGTGTGGGCGGGTCGTGTGCCTCCCACGGCCTCAAACACGCCTGTGTGTCTAAGCCGTGTCAAAATAGGGCATACTTACTGACTTGATCACACGGTCGTGGACATGCCCGTGTGCCTCACCCGTGGTCGCTACTGACTTGCACCACATGGCCAGTCACACGCTCGTGTGTCTAGCCCGTGGTTGAGCCTAACTTGTTTTGAAATACAACCACGAAGGACACGGTCGAGCCACACGCCTGTGTGCTCAACCGTGTAGGCAATTATAGGCCATTTTCAAGGCCAAAGTGCCACCCACACTTTGGGCTATCCCTACAAGCACATACAAGCATCATTTCAATTCAATTCATGTCAAAATAACCAACTTATTTAAGCATTCAAAAGCATATCAAGCACACCATCTTATATAACAATTAGCTTAACTAAAAGACCATCATTTCTAAGCAAGTTTCCTTCACAAATTTACCATCATATTATAAGACATTTCTCATCAAACATATACCAAATTTTGCATCAACAAACTTACCCTTACCTTGACCATTTCATTAGCTAACAACCATATCAAACTAAGCATCATATAACTTGATCACTCATACAAATCACAAACATTTATCTAGCCATATCACATGGCTATTACATATCATAAACATAATCTATTTAACTAGACTATACATGCCATACTTAATTTATACATGATCATAAGGTACCAAAATGTGATTTGAGTAGTGTGATGACAATCCTCGATGATCCCCGAGCCCTCAGTAGCTTTGATGATCTATATAACAAAGCAAACACACACACAGTAAGCTTTCAAAAGCTTAGTAAGCCATATACAAATAAACATAACATAAAATGCACATAATCATATTGATACAATGTCATTATTGTTTCTCATTTGCAAATTCATAACCTTTTCTTTGGCTCTTTTGTTTAGCCATAGCTTACCCATATTTCAACTCAAAGTATCACTTTTGCTCAAAGCTCATTAAATCATATATCACATATTATCTCATCAAATCTATACACATCTTCACATTAGTAGGTTCATATATTCACTTACCTTTCATACACATACTTAATGTATCTTTCAGGCATACTTGACTCGTTTATACATCTTACGCAGTCTCTCATTTCTCAGATTTTCCAGTTGAACCGTTCGGAATCAAATAGGATGCTCAGAATACTCAGAATAGTCGTACAATGCCAACGTCCCAGACGTGGTCTTACATGTAACTAGATATCGATGCCACTGTCCCAGACAGGGTCTTACACGAATCAATACGATGTCAATGTCCAAGACATGGTCTTACACGTAAATATCAAATCGATGCCAACGTCCCAGACGTGGTCTTACACGATATCACATATCAGACACCTATACATGACATATACAATCCTATCTATTCCTAGGTTCATACGAGACTTTTTTGGATGTTGACATCATATCGATACTATCTCGAATTTCATGTACTCATCATCTCATATACATTCATCATTATAAATTTTCATATGAACATACATATATCAATGTAAATACATTTATTTGTATATAGACTTACCTCAGATTCGGATAAACGGAAACGAACTCGGCTACTCAATTACTTTATGTAACACCCCAAACCAGACCTAGGCGTTACGACCGGATCTGGCATGTCACATGGGTAAGTTGTTTGAAAACTAAGTGTTCGTTACAAACTTCGTGTTCTTTTTGAAGCCTTCGAGCTTTGTCGTTTTGAAATTCAAATCTTCTTTTACAGTGTTGTTGTAAAAACGTTGTTAATTCTTTTGTTTTGAAACTTTGTTTATAGTAGAAATCAGATTCAGATATTTACGAAATTATGATATCTTGAAAATTGCTTTCGACGTTTAGGAGAACCTAGTATTTTATCACTTATAGTTTGTAAACCGTTCGTTAATATTTTGGAAAACGGTTATTAATGTTTTGGAAAATCCCGTATTGAACAATTAATAGTAAATATCAACCGAATTAAAAGCTAAAACCAAAATAAAATCCCAAAGGCCTTATTACAAAACATAACCCAAATTAAATAATCTTAAAAATAAGGTAAAACAGAATTTACTAAAGTTACGACGTATGGCCACCACAGAGTCTGCCTCGGCTCCAAATCCTCAATGCTGGGGATTACCTGCAAAATTAAACAAGAGGGGGTGAGTTACAAGAACTCAGTGTGTAATTCCCCAGTCGGTCACTAACTGGGCCCAAGCCCATCTAGATACAAACTGGGCCTTAGCCCTTACGGAAACAAACTGGGCCTTAGCCCTATTAGCATGGTTATACATATAATGTATGCAATGCAACCCAACCCAGCCTAGTAGTCCATCCACACCACCCGTACCAGCCCAACACACACGTGGGGATTTCTACAATCAACCCTCCATTCGCTACACACCTCGATGGCGATCACGCTACTCATCGCGAAATTGTGGCAAAGCCACGAATAACGAGAATATCGTGGCATAGCCACGGACAAAAATGTGTGAGTCACGAATATGTGGCGAGCCACGGATTACACTTCCCGATAATCAATAACCTAATCCCATGCAACATATCATGACATAGTAATATAGTGCATGCATGCATGACTAATACCAATAGAGGATAAGCAGAATACACAGAATCGGACTAATCTACCCTTAAGGTATAACAGTAATTTTACCCACCGAGGGTATTTCAGTAATTTACCCTTCCAAGGGTATTTTGGTAATTTTTCATTTAACGACATTTCCAAGGCCTACTGTCGCCTCGAGCGACACGAAACCCTTTTTGGGTCTCTACAGATCTATTAGGCCTAAAATCCATTTTAGGCCCAAACGGGCCCACAAGCTCGTGTGGCCCGAAATGCATGATTTCAGTTTCAGATTTGCAGATTTCACCTTCAGACTTATCATTAGATAGCTTTCCAGCAGTTTGGCCCAAATGAGCCGGATAGCCCATACGGCCCACTTGGCCTGTTTTGGCCCGGATAGACTCATTTTAGCCTTAGCATCGCGAGAGTGCTTAGGACACCCTCAACGACACGATTCATTATCTCGATTTACCACTACGAGCATTCGCACGCTCGAGTGGTCACAGATGCCGGTTTCCAGCTTTTTAGCTTTTGGCCGAATCACAGAACTTTGCACATATGCAATCGAAAGAGTGTGAGATTACACACCTGACCACTTCGAGTATTACACACTCACGATCGTCGTCACCTAAACAAATCATAACACACCATTAACTCTGTTAACAAACGGATTAGAAGATCTTAAATCCAAACACCTAACTGTACAATTTACTAACACTTATCCTCACTAGCGTGAGCAACCGCGATTTGCCTATCTAAACCAGATGCCGACGCCCTTCCACAACTCGGCGAGAAATCCCGATCTGCTGACACACCACGCCGCTTAAACTTGGGAGCAGGTGCTACGAGTCTACTTCCAATAGGCCCTTTTTCTGATCCCCCCTTAGATTGGCTACCACCAGCCTCCATGAGAACTCCTGATTAGTGAGAGACAATCTCCTATTACTCCCTGAGTGGCCCTAACACCCCAAAGTGATCCCTTTCAATAGTATGGCAAGATCCGGCTTTAGAAAGAAAAGAGAAGAAAGAGCCGATGGAAAAGAATAGGAGAATAGATATTATCTTGTGTTCACAACAGTGCCGAATAGCCAAGGTAGATTCGGTAATCACAGTCCCTCACGCATCAGGCTACACAATTCGGCTACTAGCAAGAGGAGAGAAGCACCAATTCAGATTGGGGGAAAAATAGAGGTTCGGTTAATGGAGAAAAAGTAGAGAAGCAAAGAAGGAGAAATAAGGTTCGGCTATGGTGCAAAAAAATGAATGGTAGGAGATGGAAAAGAGAGATTCGGCTATAGTGTTGATGGTGTAGAAAAAGATGCAAGTGGGAAATGATGAAAGTGAGTTTCGGCTAGTAGAAAGAAATGGTGAAGAAGAAAAGAAGAAGAAAGGTTAGAGCAGAATTCGGCGGCAAATGTTTGGCAACCACCAATGGATGAAAAGTGTTTGAAACCGAAAAGAAAGAAATCCCTTAAGAGGTTGAGGTTTTGGCCAAGAAAGAGAATGGGAGCAATCGAAATGCTTTTAGCCAAGAGCAAAAAGAACAAAAATTCTCTCTCAAATGAACACTTAGAGAAAACGGCACTCTCCCCCACACACTTATGACCGAATGTGCTAAAATTGCCTAGGAAGCTAAAGAGAATTCGGCACACACACCCACTAACCAAAACCGATTATGCTCCCTAAGCACCTCCCAACTTTTGGCCAAACACCTTCCCTCACCAACTCCCACTATCCCCTCCTTGATTTGCTCTACAACCCACTCTCCAACACTCATTCAAACAGATATGACCAACTCAAATCCCCCTTGGTAGAGTCCCACGCCAACTCCACCTCTTCTCCACCTTGGGTACAAAAATAAAAACCATATTTGCAGCATGTGGGATTCGAACCTCACTCCCCTTGCTCACACATTGACGCAACCACCACTCTACCACATAGACATCTTATCATACTAACATACAATCAATTATACTTAAGTCCTGCCTTCAGTAGCTCTCCTCACTAAAGTGCCCAAAACCCAAAATTTTCCTATGGCCTAACCTGAACCCGGAACTTCATAGAAAGCCCCTAACCTTCCAAAATCACTCACCTAATAGGTCCAACTTGCACTAGAGCCATTCTCTTATTCTCAAAAAAAAAAATTTAAACACTCCCCTGGCCCAAGGCCCAATGGGCCGAATTCTACTAGGCCCAAATTTGGGTCGTTACAAATCTACCCCTCTTAAAGAAATTTTGTCCTCGAGATTTCCAACTATAGGAACAGTCACACATCCTAATCTACCATACTACGCTCACGCTGCGCACTCTGATCTTAATAGCACTAATACTCTTTTAACCTACTTAAGAAGCCTCTTCACATAGCCAAATATCTAACCACAGGAACAAACAGGTACTTATCACACATTCATAAAATTTTATACATTCAAACATCCCATCCAACCTAAACATACCTGACTTAATGGTGATGGAACAATCCTGGGCCCTATGCTCCTTAGACCCGCATCTCAAGCATGCACCTGACCTCCTCCAACATTCACCCGGATGACGCCTTCTACAACATACGCAAGCTGGAAAGTTTGGGCGTGCTCTAGCGTGCTTCACAGAACGAGACTGCGATCCTAGGGAACCGCGATCTCTTTTCTTCTTGCAATCCACACACCCAACTCGAAGTGCTTCACGAATTCCTTTAACCTCCTCCAATACCTCTTTAACCAGCTGAGTCAGCACATCAGCTCCGGCTTGGTCATGAGACCCCGTCTCAGTCACTGGCGATGCCGGCGCCTCCCTTTTAAGCCTATGCCCCGATGCTGAGGATCTAGCCCTAGAACCTCGACCTCTACCACGGCCGCTTGCACCACGTCCACGTCCTCTTGTACTCGTATTGCTGAATCGATTTGATCTGATTAAAAGTTTTATGAATCAGTCTATAGTTCCAGTGTTTAATAACAGATGTCTTATGTAAAGCGAGATATAAAAGTTGTTTTCATGCATTGAACTTCCTAATGTTTGATCTCTCTCTGATCTTAGCTCCTATAACTAACAGTTCTGATGTACTACCACTAACAGACATTTCCTCATATAATCAAACAAAGTCAGGAGACTTACGGATTTGGTGCCGGAGACTCGGGTGCCATACTTTCAAGAAGACATATTTTCTAAACCATACTTCAAACAATTTTGGAAAACGCTTTCGAACCCATTCCACAACTGAGTTTGTAACACCCCATACTCGAGTCCGAGACTAAGACTGGATACGAGACATTACCATGCGTGAACTCACTTAATCATGTACTTACAGGCTATAAAATTTCGTTTCGAATTAAAAACTTATCTTTCTTAGTCAAATCAGACATTTCATGGGCCTACGAGGCCTCAGACTTGCGTCCCAAAACTTTCGAAACTCATCTGGAAACTTTGTCTCCAAACAGGGGTCACACGTCTGTGTGACTTGGGACACGCCCGTGCACCCCTAAAACATGCCCGTGTCTTTCACCCGTGGTGGATACTGGCAAATTACACACGGCCTAAACACGCCCGTAGCCCCAAACCGTGCCTAAAACCCTAGCATTCTGCCAATGCCCCACGACCAAGGCACACACCCGTGCTTACCACCCGTGTTGCACACTGACTACCTTAACATGGCCTAGAGTCTAGACATACACCGGTGCGACTAGTCCGTGGTCTATTCTGACTTAAGATACAAAGGTGCAGGGTGCACATGGCCTAGACATGTCCATCCGTGTGGGCACTTAGAGGCTATTTACCAAGCCAATTGCCACCCTGAAATCAAGACCAAACTCATGCTCAATTCAGCAACTCAAGTATTACATCTAACATGAATAAGGATGCATACTTCATTGATAGATTAAAACATACATACTTAATCATTCATGACTCATCTCTTTGGCCATATACAAAAAGAATACTTAGCTTGATAGCCAACACTTTGGCTAGATTTCAAACATAACTCAAAATGAAATGTTTCCTATACATGCCATACTTAATATAAACAACTTGGCTATACCAAAATAGCGATTGATAGTGTGCTCTGAGCTCCGG
Source organism: Gossypium sturtianum (assembly GCA_025698515.1). Lineage (NCBI taxonomy): Eukaryota > Viridiplantae > Streptophyta > Magnoliopsida > Malvales > Malvaceae > Gossypium > Gossypium sturtianum. Next base: position 76,671,351 of record CM046947.1, read on the forward strand.
TGACGATGATCAAAGAGATTAGTCTGGCGGGACTACATGGAAAGAAAGAATAAAGGACGTAAGCATTTAGCTTAGTAAGTTTGCATATAATGCACATAGCAACATACTTGCTCAATATAAACCATTTAACATAAACAATGGTATCATAAATTTCAGCTATTTAAGCTTACTTACTCATACTGATTCTTACATATCTCATGATACTTACTAGTCTCATACTCGTGAGGTAAACAAGGTACCTGTATCACTTGATCACATAGACCAGCATACTCTACAATAATAATTATAATCTCTAGTTCATCATTCATAATATGAGTAATACTCATTTCTAACTTGATAATAGCTTTTCTTACTTAACTTTCTTACTATATCATTTGAGCTTTACTCTCTTGCCCGATGAATTTCTATGAATAACCGAGGATACTGAATCTCATCCCACATAACTCGATGCCAAAGCCATATCCTCGATATGGTCTTACATGGGATCTCTCATCTTGGTATTGATGCCATGTCTTGACATGGTCTTACACAAAGTCTTCCTTATGTGTTCCCTTGGGAACTTACCATTGCCACGTCTTGACATGGTCTTACTTGGTATCTTTACTCATGAAATGGTCAATGCCGAGCCTTGGCTTGGAATTACATGTAATCTTTCTTGTTACTCACCAATGCCATGCCTTGGCTTGGACTTACATGGAATCTCTACCTCATGATAGCTTTTCAATGCCAAGACTTGTCTTGGACTTACATGAAATCTTTGCTTGGAGACTCACCAATGCCATGCCTTGGCTTGGGCTTACATGGGTCTTCATCTCATAATAACTCTTCAATGCCAAGACTTGTCTTGGACTTACATGATAACTTGCTTGATTGCCGATGCCATGCCTTGGCTTGGTCTTATACGGACTTTCTTATCTCGTATGGTAGATCGAGTATCCTAAGTAATTCAACTTCAATCTGGACTTTCTCATGCTTAATCTCATTGATTTCTTTATTTAACATAGCAATAAGCATTTCTATGGTAATAATGTACATTATACTAAGCAATTCAATGATAATAATCATAAAGCTTAGAAATCATACAAACTTACCTCAATATACAAAATGTATGTAGATATGCAATTTAGTCCTCGACTTTGTTCTTGCCTCGGTTTTGATCCGGGCTTCATTTTTCTTGATCTATAATAATAATTAGATCATTTAATACTCACATTGACTAAATTGACTCTTAACTCATACTTTGGCAGAATTACTATTTTGCCCCTAAACTTTCTCTTATTTGCACTTTTGCCCCTAGGCTCGTAAAATTATTCTCATTTAACTTTCTTAAACATCATGCTTAGCTGATTCATTTTCTCTACTATAACAATCATCAATTCTCACTATTTCTAATAGGTATGACCAATTTCATAACTATTACAAATTAGTCCATACTATCATTTTTCATGAAATTCACTAAGGAAAAGATGTTTATCTAACATCAAACTCTCATAAAATTCCATAAAATATAATTTTACATGCATGATACACATGGGTAGATTTTTGAACATGCTTCTTAGCTCATCTTATAGCTAAAAATAGCTAATTCATAATACGAGGACTCCAAAAATACGAAGAATATTAAAAACGGGGCTAGGATGACTTACTTGCAAGCTTCAAAAAATTGAAGAACCCTAGCTATGGAGTCTCCCAATTTTCGGCACAAGGAAGAAGATGAATGAAATTTTTATCATCTTTTTCCTATTTTAATCATTTAATTGGTAAATGACCAAAATGCCCTTCTCTTTAAAATTTTACAATTTACTAACTCATGTCCATTTTTGTCCAAAACTTATAATTTGGGAAAATTGTTATTTAAGGACTTCTAATTAATATTCTAAATCTATTTCATACAAAAATCTTCTGGAAACTCATATTTTGTAACTTTTGCAATTTAGTCCTATTTGATCATTCCATGTCAATTTCACAAAATTTCTACATGGAACTTTAAGACTATCATGAAAACATGTAATAAACCTTAAAAACTCAATTTACTAACTCAGATTTGTGGTCTCACACCACTATTCTGACTAGGCCCTAAATCGGGATGTTACAATTCTCCCCTTCTTAGGAATTTTCGTCCTTGAAAATCTTACCAGCAAACAGGTTTGGGTACTGGTTTCTCATGCTCTCTTCTAGTTCCCACGTAGCTTCTTCTATTCCATGTCTTTGCCACAATACTTTTACCAGGGCAATACTTTTATTCCTTAGCTGCTTGACTTCCCGAGCTAAAATCTTAACTGGTTCTTCACCATAAGTCATGTCGGGATGGATCTCTATCTCTGACGGGGTAATTATATGTGAAGGATCTGATCGGTAGCGTCTCAACATTGACACGTAAAACACATCGTGAATCTTCTCTAACTCTGATGGCAAAGCCAATCGATAAGCTACCGGCCCAACTCTTTCAGTAATCTCGCATGGTCTGATAAAACGTGGACTCAACTTACCTTTACGGCCAAATCTGAGAACTTTTCTCCATGGTGACACTTTCAATAAAATTTTATCTCCGACTTGATACTCTATCATCTCCGACTTGATACTCTATCTCTTTTCTCTTTAAGTCCGAATAGGACTTCTGTCTATCTGATGCAGCTTTTAAACATTCTCGTATCACTTTCACTTTCTCTTCAGCTTCTCTAACCAAATTAACCCCTTGAATTTGGTTTTCCTTGAGTTCAGTCCAAAATAAAGGCGTTCTGCACTTACGCCCATATAGAGCCTCATAAGGCGCCATCTTTAAACTCGATTGAAAACTATTATTGTAGGCAAACTCTACCAATGGGAGAAACTTTTCCCAACTGCCTCAGAATTCAAGAATACAACATCTGAGCATATCCTCGAGTACTTGAATTAACCTCTCCGACTGACCGTCAGTTTGAGGATGAAAAGCGGTACTAAAGTTCAACTTTGTACCCAAGGCCTCAACCTCGGATCTCTATCCAAGATGATTGACAATGGAACACCGTGAAGCCTTACTATTTCTGAAACGTACAAGTTTGCCAACTTGTCTAGTGAGTAATCAACTCGTACAGGTATAAAATGAGCTGACTTCGTGAGTCTATCAACTATAACCTATACAACAACTTTCTTGCTCGGAGATAATGGTAGACCCGTTACAAAATCCATAGTAATACGGTCCCATTTCCACTCCAGAACCAAAATGGGTTGAAGCAAACCTGAAGGTACTTGGTGTTCAGCCTTTACTTGCTGACAAATCAAGCATTTGGAAACAAACTCTGACATATCTTTCTTCATTCTCGGCCACCAATACTGTTGCTTTAAGTCATTAAACATTTTGGAACTACCCGGATGTACAGATAAACATCCGTTATGTGCTTCATGCAAAATTCTCTGAATAAGCTCGGCCTTTATTGGTACACAAATTTTATCTTTGAACATCAGACTTCCATTGGGACTAATCCGGAAATCAGACTCAACATCTGTCTAGCACTGAGCTCTCTGGACTTGCAATTCACTATCTTCTTTCTGAGCCTCAAAAATCTATTGGAGGAATACTGGTCTAGCTTTCAACTCAGCTAGAATAGAACCATCATCGGATAAAGTCATCCGTGAATTCATTGCCCTTAATGCAAATAGGGACTTTCTACTCAAAGCGTCGGCGACCATATTCGCCTTCCCAGGATGGTAGTCAATGACCAATTCATAGTCTTTTATCAACTCTAACCATCTCCGCTGCCTTAAGTACAACTCTTTCTGCGTCATCAAGTACTTCAAACTTTTGTGATCGGGGAAGATCCGAAATCTCTCACCATATAGGTGGTGTTTCCATATCTTCAATGCAAAGACTATGGCAGCCAACTCTAGATCGTGGGTATGATAAATCTTCTCATGTGGCTTCAACTGTCTTGAGGCATAAGCAATCACTTTGCCTTCTTGCATAAGTACACAGCCTAATCCATTTAAGGATGCATCACCGTAAATCACAAATTCTTTCCCTGTATCAGGTTGTACTAAAACTGGAGCTTCTGTCAACATCGTTTTTAGTTTCTCGAAACTTTGTTGGCATATTTTTGTCCACTCAAACTTCACATTTTTCTGTAACAATTTAGTCATCGGGGTTGCAATCATAGAAAACCCCTTGACGAATCGTCTATAATAGCCAGCTAGGCCTAGAAAATTTCTAACCTCAGAGACATTTCTCGGTGGATTCCAGTCCATTATGGCTGAAATCTTACTTGGATCTACTCGGACTCCATCTCCCGAGACAATATGTCCCAGAAATCCTACTTCCTTGAGCCAAAATTCACTTTTACTGAACTTGGCATATAATTGATTTTCTCGAAGAGTCTGTAAAACTGTCCGTAGGTTCTCAGCATGCTCATTCTCATCTCGGGAATAAATCAGTATGTCGTCAATGAAAACGACTACAAACTTGTCGAGGTATGGTCTAAAAAATGCAGTTCATTAAGTCCATGAATACCACAGGAGCATTGGTCAAACCAAAGGGTATGACTAAAAATTCATAATGCCCATACCTTGTTCGAAAAGCTGTCTTGGACACATCTGATTCCTTTACTCTAAGCTGGTAGTACCCCGATCTCAAGTTTATCTTAGAGAACACAGTGGCTCCCTTCAATTGATCGAACAAATCATCGATCCTTGGCAATGGGTACTTGTTCTTTACTATCACTTTATTAAGTTGACGGTAATCTATGTACAATCTCATAGTGCCATCTTTCTTTTTCACAAATAAAATCGGAGCACCCCATGGAGAACAACTTGATCTCGCAAAACCTTTATCTGTCAACTCTTGCAACCTGTGACTTCAACTCTCTCAACTCGTTGGAGCCATTCTGTAAGGAGTAATAGATATTGGTACAAGATATCGGGGCGGTTCAAATTTGAACTCAACCTCTCTAACGGTGGTAGTCTGGTAATTCTTGGAAAAACATCCACGTACTCACATTCTATTGGTACTTGACTCAATCTTTAAATCTGTTTCTTTATCATTCATCACAAAGGCCAAATATGCCTCATACCCCTTTCTTACGTATCTACGTGCCGTCATGTGAAAAATCATTGCCGGTGATTTACTTTGCTCATCTCGATTCTATATGGAGAGTATCCCCATTCTCACATCTCATCTCAATATATTTCTTTCCACAATTAACTATTACATCATGAGTGGTCAACAGATCCTATACCAAGAATGATGTCAAATTCATCAAATGGTAGCAACATAAGATTTGCTTTAAAGTAATGACCTCTAATCATTAATGGACAATCTTTACATACTTCATCAACTAACACACTCTTCCCTAAAGGATTAGAAACCTTAATCGTAAATTCTGTAGAATCTATAGGCATATTCATACTGGATACTAGTTTCATACAAATGTAAGAGTGTGTGGATCCAGGATCTATTAAAGCAATAACTTTGATATCATAAAGAGAAAAGGTACCCATAATAACATCAGGAGAAGATGCCTCTTCGCGAGTGCGAATGGCATAAGTCCTCGCAGGCGCCCTACCCTCGGGTCTCACAGCCTGCTCTCTAGGGTTACCTCTTCCACTTGCCCCACTTCCTGGGTTCCTTTACGGTCTTCCTCTGACCACACTCCCGGATCTTGGGTTCTGAGCTCTATCTTCTTTCATTGTCTCTGGACAATCTTTTATGTAGTGGTCCTGGGAACCACATCTGAAACATGCATTTTCATGTGCTCGACATTCTCCAAGATGACGTCTGCCACACTGTGGGAATTCGGGTCTATCCGATCGGATGTTCCCCACACTAGCAACTGAGGTCGTCTATGCCTTACTTCCTGAATACTGCTTACTCTTGTCCTTCCTTGAAAACCCAGTGGAAGTAGCCGATCGGGTGAAGAAATTTCTTGACTTCTTGGATGAGGATTGGAATGACTTATTCCACTATCTCTTTTTAGAGTCACGAGACTCTACTTCAGATTTTCTCTTCTCCGTTACTAGTTCTTCGGCTTTACAAGCCCTCTCTACTAGCACAACAAATTGCTTTAGTTCTAGGACAGCAACGAACAATTTGATGTCCTCATTTAGCCCATCTTCAAATCTCTTACTCATGATGGCCTCGGTGGACACGCATTCTCGAGCGTATTTCTTTGAGCCGCACAAACTCACGCTCATAATCATCCACGGACATCTTGCCTTGCTTTAACTCTAGAAATTCCTTTCTTTTACGGTCCCACGAACCTTTGGTGATATACTTTTTCTTGAACTCTTCTTGGAAAATTTCCCATGTGATCTTTTCCCTCGGTACCACCGACACAAGGGTGTTCCACCATTGGTAAACAGAATCTCTTAAAAGAGAGACTACACACTTCATGCATTCCTCAGGTGTGCATGACAACTCGTTAAATACCCTGATAGTATTTTCTATCCAGAACTCAGCCTTTTCCGGATCACCATCTTTTCTAGCCCGAAATTTTTCTGCCCCATGTTTCCTAATCCTATCAATTGGAGGCTTTTCTCCTCTTACCACCTCTACTACTTGAGGGGCTACTGGGATAGGTTGAGGAATAGGTAGGGGTGGAGGGGGTTACGCATTCGGGTTCGTACGAACGAACTCCGTATACCATGTATTCACCATATGGAGGAAGGCTTCTCTAGCCTCTTCTCCTCCTTCTTGACTTACCGTAGTGGGTCTATTCTCATTCTCGTTCGGCACCGTCCCTTCAGTGGGAGCCGGCACGTTACTTTCTACGTCATCCACCACAGCTCTATCGGGATCCATTTACTAAATGTATAAACATAATTTAAGTCATCAGGAGTCGTCACACTATCATTATAAAATATTCTTACCTATGGCATGTATAGCTAGACTCGTGCTCGTGCTACGTTAGTCCTAGAACCGACTAAACCGTAGCTCTGATACCACTAAATGTAACACACCATACCCGAGTCCGAGACTAAGACTTGATACGAGACATTACCATGCTTGAACTCACTTAATCATGTACTTACGGGCTATAAAATTTCGTTTCGAATTAAAAACTTCTCTTTCTTAGTCAAATCAGACATTTCATGGGCCTACGAGGCCTCAGACTTGCGTCCCGAAACTTTCGGAACTCATCTGGAAACTTTCTCTCCAAACAGGGGTCACACGTCCGTGTGACTTGGGACACGCCCGTGAACCCCTAAAACATGCCCCTGTCTTTCACCCGTGGTGAATCGACAAATTACACACGGCCCGACACGCCGCGTGGCGCAAATCGTGCCTAAAACCCAACGATTCTCGCCAATGCCCCGCGGCCAAGGCACACGCCCGTGCTTACCACCCGTGGTGCACACTGACTACCTTAACATGGCCTAGAGTCTAGACACACGCCTGTGCGACTAGTCCGTGGTCTATTCTGACTTAAGATACAAAGGTGCAGGGTACACACAGCGTAGACACACGCCCGTGTGTCCATCCGTGTGGGCACTTAGAGGCTATTTACCAAGCCAATTGCCACCCTGGAATCAAGACCAAACTCATGCTCAATTCAGTAACTCAAGTATTACATCTAACATGAATAAGGATGCATACTTCATTGATAGATTAAAACATACATACTTAATCATTCATGACTCATCTCTTTGGCCATATACAAAAAGAATACTAAGCTTGATAGCCAACACTTTGGCTAGATTTCAAACATAACTCAAAATGAAATGTTTCCTATACATGACATACTTAATATAAACAACTTGGCTATACCAAAATAGCGATTGATAGTGTGCTCCGAGCTCCGGTGACGATGATCCACGAGATTAGCCTGGCGGGACTACATGGAAAGAAAGAATAAAGGACGTAAACATTTAGCTTAGTAAGTTTGCATATAATGCACATAGCAACATACTTGCTCAATATAAACCATTTAACATAAACAATGGTATCATAAATTTCAGCTATTTAAGCTTAGTTACTCATACTGATTCTTACATATCTCATGATACTTACTAGTCTCATACTTGTGAAGTAAACAAAGTACCTGTATCACTTGATCACATAGATCAGCATACTCTACAATAATAATTATAATCTCTAGTTCATCATTCATAATATGAGTAATACTCATTTCTAACTTGATAATAGCTTTTCTTACTTAACTTTCTTACTATATCATTTGAGCTTTACTCTCTTGCCCGATGAATTTCTATGAATAACCGAGGATACTGAATCTCATCCCACATAACTCGATGCCAAAGCCATATCCTCGATATGGTCTTACATGGGATCTCTCATCTTGGTATTGATGCCATATCTTGACATGGTCTTACTCAAAGTCTTCCTTGTGTGTTCCCTTGGGAACTTACCATTGCCATGTCTTAACATGGTCTTACTTGGTATCTTTACTCATGAACTGGTCAATGCCGAGCCTTGGCTTGGACTTACATGAAATCTTTCTTGTTACTCACAAATGCCATGCCTTGGCTTGGACTTACATGGAATCTCTACCTCATGATAGCTTTTCAATGCCAAGACTTGTCTTGGACTTACATGACATCTTTGCTTGGAGACTAACCAATGCCATGCCTTGGCTTGGGCTTACATGGGTCTTCATCTCATAATAACTCTTCAATGCCAAGACTTGTCTTGGACTTACATGATAACTTGCTTGATTGCCAATGCCATGCCTTGGCTTGGTCTTATACGGACTTTCTTATCTCTTGTGGTAGATCGAGTATCCTAAGTAATTCAACTTCAATCAGGACTTTCTCTTGCTTAATCTCATTGATTTCTTTATTTAACATAGCAATAAGCATTTCTATGGTAATAATGTACATTATACTAAGCAATTCAATGATAATAATCATAAAGCTTAGAAATCATACAAACTTACCTCAATATACAAAATGTATGTAGATATGCAATTTAGTCCTCGACTTTGTTCTTGCCTCGGTTTCGATTCGGGCTTCATTTTTCTTGATCTATAATAATAATTAGATCATTTAATACTCACATTGACAAAATTGACTCTTAACTCATACTTTGGCAAAATTACTATTTTACCCCTAAACTTTCTCTTATTTTTAGTTTTGCCCCTAGGCTCCTAAAATGATTCTCATTTAACTTTCTTAAAGATCATGCTTAGCTGATTCATTTTCGCTACTATAACAATCATCAATTCTCACTATTTCTAATAGGTATGACCAATTTCATAACTATTACAAATTAGTCCATACTATCATTTTTCATGAAATTCACAAAGGAAAAGATGTTTATCTAACATCAAACTCTCATAAGCTTCCATAAAATATAATTTTACATGCATGATACACATGGGTAGATTTTTGAACATGCTTCTTAGCTCATCTTATAGCTAAAAATAGCTAATTCATAATACGAGGACTCCAAAAATACGAAGAATATTAAAAACGGGGCTAGAATGACTTACTTGCAAGCTTCAAAAATTTGAAGAACCCTAGCTATGGAGTCTCCCAATTGTCGGCACAAGGAAGAAGATGAATGAAATTTTTATCATCTTTTTCCTATTTTAATCATTTAATTGGTAAATGACCAAAATGCCCTTCTCTTTAAAATTTTACAATTTACTAACTAATGTCCATTTTTATCCAAAACTTATAATTTGGGCAAATTGCTATTTAAGGACTTCTAATTAATATTCTAAAGCTATTTCATACAAAAAAGCTTCTAGAAACTCATATTTTGTAACTTTTACAATTTAGTCCTATTTGATCATTCCATGTCAATTTCACAAAATTTCTACATGAAACTTTAAGACTATCATGCAAACATGTCATAAACCTTAAGAACTCAATTTACTAACTCAGATTTGTGGTCTGGCACCACTATTCCGACTAGGCCCTGAATCGAGATGTTACAGAGTTTTGCAAACCTGGCTCTAATACCATAAAATGTAACACCCCAAACTCGGCCTAGACGTTACGACTGGATCTGGCATGTCACATGGATAAGTTGTTTGAAAACTAAGTGTTCGTTACAAACTTCGTGTTCTTTTTGAAGCCTTCGAGCTTTGTCGTTTTGAAATTCAAATCTGCTTTTACGGTGTTGTTGTAAAAACGTTGTTAATTCTTTTGTTTTGAAACTTTGTTTATAGTAGAAATCAGATTCAGTGATTTGCGAAATTGTGATATCTTGAAAACTGCTTTCGACGTTTAGGAGAACCCAATATTTTATCACTTATAGTTTGTAAACCGTTCGTTAATATTTTGGAAAAAGGTTATTAATGTTTTGATAAAATCTCGTATTGAACATTTAATAGTAAATATCAACCGAATTAAAAGCTAAAACCAAAATAAAATCCCAAAGGCCTTATTACAAAACATAACCCAAATTAAATAATCTTAAAAATAAGGTAAAACGAAATTTACTAAAGTTACGACGTATGGCCACCACAAAGTCTTCCTCGGCTCCAAATCCTCAATGCTGGGGATTACCTGCAAAATTAAAGCAGAGGGGGTGAGTTACGAGAACTCATTGTGTAATTCCCCAGTCGGTCGCTAACTGGGCCCAAGCCCATCTAGATACAAACTAGGCCTTAGCCCTTACGGAAACAAACTGGGCCTTAGCCCTATTAGCATGGTTATACAGATAATGTATGCAATGCAACCCAGCCCAGCCTAGTAGTCCATCCGCTACACACCACCCGTACCAGCCCAACACACCTTTGGGGATTTCTACAATCAACCCTCCATCCGCTACACACCTCGATGGCAGTCACGCTACTCATCGCCGAAATTGTGGCAAAGCCACCAGAATAACAGAATATACGTGGCATAGCCACTAGACAAAATGTGACAGAGTCACCAGAACATGTGACAGAGCCACCGGATTACACTTCCCCGATCATCAATATCCCAATCCCATGCAACATATCATGACATAGAAATATAGTGCGTGCATGAACGTACCAATATAGCAGATAAACAGAATACATAGAATCAGACTAATCTACCCTTAAGGTATAACAGTAATTTTACCCACCGAGGGTATTTCAGTAATTTACCCTTCCAAGGGTATTTTGGTAATTTTGCATTTAACGACCTTTCCAAGGCCCATCGTCGCCTCGGCGACCACACGTAACCCTTTTGGGTCTCTACGGATCTATTGGGCCTAAAATCCATTTTAGGCCCAAACGCCCACACGCTCGTGTGGCCCGAAGCGCATGATTTCGGTTTTAGATTTGCAGATTTCGCCTTCAGACTTATCATTAGATAGCTTTCCAGCAGTTTGGCCCAAATCAGCCGGATAGCCCATTGGGCCCACTTGGCCCGTTTTGGCCCGGATAGACCCATTTCAGCCTCAGCATCGCGAGAGTGCTTAGGACACCCTCAACGACTTAACGACACGATTTGTTATCTTGATTTACCACTACGAGCGTTCACACGCTCGAGTGGTCACAGATGCCAGTTTCCGGCTTTCTGGCTTTTGGCCGAATCACAGAACTTTGCACATATGCAATCGAAAGAGTGCGAGATTACACACCTGACCACTTCGAGTATTACACACTCACGATCGTCGTCACCTAAACCAATCATAACACACCATTAACTCTGTTAACAAATGGATTAGAAGATCTTAAATCCAAACACCTAACTGTATAATTTACTTACACTTACTCTCACTAGCGCGAGTAACCGCGATTTGCCTATCTAAACCAGATGCCGACGCCCTTCCACAACCTGGTGGGAAATCCTGAACTGCTGACACACCACGCCGCTTAAACTTGGGAGCAGGTGCTACGAGTCCACTTCCAATAGGCCCTTTTTCTGACCCCCCCTTAGATTGGCTACCACCAGCCTCCATGAGAAGTCCTGATTAGTGAGCAACAATCTTCTATTACTCCCTGAGTGGCCCTAACACCCCAAAGTGACCCCCTTCAATAGTATGCCAAGATTCGGCTTTAGAGAGAAAAGAGAAGAAAGAGCCGATGGAAAAGAATAGAAGAATAGATATTACCTTGTGTTCACAACAGTGCCGAATAGCCAAGGTAGATTCGGTAATCACAGTCCCTCACGCATCAGGCAACACGATTCGGCTACTAGCAAGAGGAGAGAAGCACCAATTCAGATTGGGGGAAAAATTGAGGTTCGGTTAATGGAGAAAAAGTAGAGAAGCGAAGAAGGAGAAATAAGGTTCGGCTATGGTGCAGAAAAATGAATGGTAGGAGATGGAAAAGAGAGATTCGGCTATAGTGTTGATGGTGTAGAAAAAGATGCAAGTGGGAAATGATGGAAGTGAGTTTCGGCTAGTAGAAAGAAATGGTGAAGAAGAAAAGACGAAGAAAGGTTAGATCAGAATTTGGCGGCAAATGTTTGGCAACCACCAATGGAAGAAAAGTGTTTGAAACCGAAAAGAAAGAAATCCTTTGAGAGGTTGAGGTTTTGGCCAAGAAAGAGAATGGGAGCAATCAAAATGTTTTTAGTCAAGAGCAAAAAGAATAAATATTCTCTCTCAAATGAACACTTAGAGAAAACGGCACTCTCCCCCACACACTTATGACCGAATGTGCTAAAATTGCCTAGGAAGCTAAAGAGAATTCGGCACACACACCCACTAACCAAAACCGATTATGCTCCCTAAGCACCTCCCCACTTTCGGCCAAACACCTTCCCTCACCAACTCCCACGATCCCCTCCTTGATTTGCTCCACAACCCACTCTCCAACACTCATTCAAACAGATTTGACCAATTCAAGTCCCCCTTGGTAGAGTCCCACGCCAACTCTACCTCTTCTCCACCTTGGGTACAAAAATAAAAACCATATTTGCAACATGTGGGATTCGAACCTCACTCCCCTTGCTCACACATTGACGCCACCACCACTCTACCACATAGCCATCTTGTCCTATTAACATACAATCAATTATACTTAAGTCCTGCCTTCACTAGCTCTCCTCACTAAAGTGCCCAAAACCCAAAATTTTCCTATGGCCTAACCTGAACCTGGAACTTCATAGAAACCCCCTAACCTTCCAAAATCACTCACCTAATAGGTCCAACTTGCACTAGAGCCGTTCTCTTATTCTCAAAAAAATTTAAACGCTCCCCCGGCCCAAGGCCCAATGGGCCCAATTCTACTAGGCCCAAATTCGGGTCGTTACACTTTAGATTTCCCATGATATAAGTCTGTTTTCTTCGGTTCTTGATCTATACATATTCAAATTTAACTCATTTATTCACTAATTCATTCAATTCAATCCAAAAACACATATTTAGGGCAATTTAAAAATTATCCCTCATATTTTCACATTTTGACATTTTAGTCCCTATTTCATAAAATCACGAAATTCACATAATTTGCTTGTACCATGCTTAGGCCGAATATCACCCATGCTCATACAAGTCCATACATTTCATTTATTTCACATTTTAGTCCCTCAAAATATTATTTTCACAATGAAGTCCAATTTACTCAAATTCATCAAAAATCCAAAGACAAACTATGTTAATCTAACAAATATATTTCATATTTCATCATCAAACATCACAAAACTCATGAATTCATCAATGGCACATTTCAAAATCATCATCAATTCACAAAATTGAAGCATGGGTTTTGAAAAACACAAAGCAACGATTACAAAAACGTAGAAATCATCAAAAACCGAACAAAAACTAACCTTGAATCACACTAAATGTTGGCCAAATATGAAGGAGCTTGAAACCCTTATTTCTTTTCTTAATTTCGGTGATGAAAAGATGAAGAACATAGCTTATTTCTTTTCTGTTTTATGATATAATGACTTAATTTTCATTTTACATTTTTAACCTTTATTACTAAATATATAAAACATATAATACAAGGTCATTCTTGACCATTGCCGTCCACTCACTTTAATAGTGGGCTAATTTCCTATTTAGGACTTCACATTATAAAGACGTTAACAAATTAACACTTATACATTAATTAGCCACTTTTTCATTTTACGCGATTAAGTCCTTTTCTCAAATTAAGCACATAAATGACCAAATTAAATCACGAAACTTTCACACATGTTTAATCACATATCATAGGCACGAAAAATAATATTAAAATATTTTTCTAACTCGGATTTGTGGTCCCGAAACCACTATTCCGTTTAAGGTCTAAACTAGACTGTTACATATACATATTACAAAGCACATACATGAATCTTTTAGTTCGTTTTCACATCTGATCTCATCTCGATAATGCCCGTTGAACCATTCAAAATTAATAAGGATACTCAGATAGTCAGAAGGCTCGTACAATGCCAACGTCCCAGACGTGGTCTTACATGTAATCACATATCGATGCCACTGTCCCAGATAGGGTCTTACACGAATCAAATACGATGCCAATGTCCCAGACATGGTCTTACACGTAAAAACAAATTGATGCCAACGTCCCAGGCGTGGTCTTACATGAAATCACACACCGGAATCCTATGTCATGACATATGTATCCTAACTATTCCTAAGGTTCGTACGGGGCTTTCGGACGTCGTATCTCAAACATTTCAGGCTCGTAAATATTGCTCCCATGCTCAATTAATTTTATCATTTATTTTTACACAATTAAAAATTTAATTCCGCACTATTAATTTAGATACAATAGAATTTAATAACATTATTTACTTATGAACTTACCTCGTATAACAGCGGATGAAATCGACTACTCGACTACTTTCGACTTCCCCCGATCAAATTCTATTTTATTTTGTTCTTGATCTATATAAATTCAAATTTGACTATTTAATAACACATTTCATTCATTTCAATCCACAAACACATAATTAGGGCATTTTACACTTAAGCCCCTAAAATTCACGTTTTTGACATTTTAGTCCCTATTTCATAAAATCACAAAATACACAAAATTTCATATTTCCCATGCTTGACCGAATCTTCCTATAGCTCATATAAGTCCACACATTTCATTTATTTTACATTTTATTCCCCCAAAATATTATTTACACAATTTAGCCCAAATTACTCAAATTCATTAAAAATCCAAAAACAAAACATATTAATCTATCACATATCTTTTATTTTCCAAAATCAAACAACAAAAATCACAAATTATCATCAATGGTAAAACACAAAATCATCATCAAATTCAAAAATTAAAACATGGGCTTCAAAGTACTCGAAGCAATGATCACAAAAACGTAAAAATTATCAAAAATCGAGCTAAAATTACATACCAATTTATCCTTCAAAATGCCGAACCCTAAAGGCCTCCAATGGCTTTTTCAATTTGTGATTTTCGGTGGTGGATGATGATTATGAACATTTTTTTCTTTTGTTTTTAATTAATATTAACTTAATAACCTAATTACCATTTTAACGTTAATTAAAAGTCACCAAATTTCATGTTATTAAGCCCATTTATGTCAAATTCAACTATCAATGGTCAAGTAACATCATAAGGACCTTTGATTTAATAAAACATAGCAAATTGACACTCTTAACTTATAGCATGTTACTTTTACATTTTATGCGATTTAGTCCTTTTATTAAATTAAGCACACAAACAGATAAATTAAATCACGAAAATTTCACACATGTCAATTCACATACTATAAGCACAGAAAATAATATTAAAAATATTTTTCTGACTCGAATTTGTGGTCCCAAAACCACTATTCCGACTAGGGTCTAAACCGGACTGTTACAATTCTCCCCCCTTAAGGATTTTCGTCCCCGAAAATTTTACCGGCGAAAAGGTTTGGGTAACGTTCTCTCATAGAATCCTTGGGCTCCCACGTCGCTTCTTCAACCCCATGTCGATGCCATAAGACTTTCACTAATGAGATTTTCTTATTTCTCAATTATTTCACTTCACGATCTAAAATTCGGATCGGTTCTTCCTCGTATGTCATATCAGATCGAATCTCAATCTCAGATGGGGAAATTACATGCGATGGATCGGATCGATATCGTCGAAGCATCGAAACATGAAATACATTATGGATCTTTTCTAACTCAGGTGGCAACAACAATCTCTTAGCAACCGGTCTGATACGCTCTATAATCTCATACAGCCCAATGAATCTCGGACTCAATTTGCCTTTACAACCAAATCAGAGTATTTTCTTCCACAGCGAGACTTTCAAACATACTTTGTCCCCAATCTAAAATTCAATACCTTTTTGTTTCAAGTCTGCATACGATTTTTGACGATCTGATGCTGCTTTCAAACTATCGTGAATCACTTTCACTTTATGTTTAGTCTCTTTGATCAAATCAACCCTGTATATCTTATTCTCACTGAGCTCAGTCCAATACAAAGGTGTTTGACATTTGCAACCATACAAAGCCTCGTAAGGTGCCATTTTTATATTTGATTGAAAGCTATTATTATACGCAAATTCAATCAATGGCAAGTACTATTCCCACGTGCCTTCAAACTCAAGAACGCAACATCTCAACATATCCTCGAGTATCTGAATAATTCGTTCAGACTGACCATCTGTCTGCGGATGGAAAGCAGTACTAAAGTGTAGTTTCGTACCCAGTGCATCTTGCAGTTTCTTCCAAAACCGCGATGTGAACCTCAGATCTCTATCCAAAATAATAGAAATAGGTACTCCGTGTAATCTCACAATCTGAGAAATATACAACTCAGCAAGTTTATCAAGCGATTAGTCTGTACGAACCGGAACAAAATGAGCCGATTTAGTCAATCTATCCACAATAACCCAAATTGCATCTTTCGTACTCAGTGACAAAGGAAAACCTGATACAAAATCCATTGTAACTCTGTTCTATTTCCACTCGAGTATCATAATCGGTTAAAGTAACCCAGATGGAACCTGATGTTCAGCTTTAACTTGCTAACATATTAAACATTTCAAAACAAAGTAAGAAATATCCCGTTTCATACCATGCCACCAATAAACCTGTTTCAAATTATTATACATTTTCGTGCTACCCGGATGAACTGATAATCGACTACTATGAGCTTCATTCAAAATCATCTGTATCAACTCTGAATTTCTCGGAACACTGTAACTGTCCGGTTTATACCCTTGTCGGAACAGTGGTTTCGGGACCACGAATCCAAGTCTGAATAATATTTTAATATTATTTCCTGTGTCTTTAATATGTGATTAAGCATATACTAAATTTCCGTAAGTTAATTTGTCCGTCTGTGTGTTTAATTTGACAAAAGGATTTAATTGCATTAAAAGAGAAATTTGCATGTTTTATGAAAGGATGCTTATTTGTTATGTCTTCTTAAGAGTAAGGACTCATGTGGCAATTAAGCCACTATCATAGTTAGTGGACGGCTAAGGTCATAAATGACCTTGAATTATATGTTTTAATATATTTGATTAAAGGTTAAAAATGTCTTTTATGTATTAAATGATTATAAGATAAACAAAAAACATGAAAATGGCCACATTATCATCCTTTGTTAGCCGAAACAAGCAAAGAAAGAAAAGAAAAACATAGGCAAGGGTTTGGTCATAGTTTTGGTCTAATTCAATGTTAGTTTTCGATCCGTTTTTGATAATTTCTACGTTTTTGCAATTGTTGCTTCGTCTACTATCAAGCCCATGTCTTAATTTTGTGTATTGATGATGTTTGTGTGATATGCCATTGATGATATGTTGAGCTTTGTGATGTTTTATGGTGTTAAATGAAAGATTTGAGCTAGATGAACATACTTTGTTCTTGAATTTTTGATGAATTTGGCTAATTAGGGCTAAATTGAGAAAATAGTAACTTGAGGGCCTAAATTGCAAATTTGATGAAAAATATGGGCTTGTATGAGATGTATAGACATTCAGCTAAGCATGTGTATGAATTGATTTTTTTTGTGAATTTGATGTTTTGAGAAAAATGGACTAAATTAATAAATTATGCAAATGTGAGGGTTAATTTGCAAATAGACCTAAATGTATGTCTTTGGATTGAATTGAATGATTATTGAATAAAAGGGTTAATTCTGAATATGTTTAGATCAAGAGCCGAGGAAAATGGATTTAAATCGCGGGAAAGCGAAAGTAACCGAGTAACCGTTTTCATTCTGATAAACCGAATTCGAGGTAAGTCACTATGCAAATCAATGTATATGTATGTAATTATAATTGCTCATATGATTAATGTTGGTAATGAATGCCTATGAGAAGTTTTGCATATAAATTTCGAGAAAAGTTTGATATAGTGACAAAGTTTGAGAAGTCCCGTGTGAACCTAGAAGTCGATAGGATTAGCTATGTCATGACATAGGTATCTGTTCTGTTTTATCATGTAAGACCATGTCTGGGACGTTGGCGTTGATTTGAGATTTCGTGTAAGACCTCGTTTGGGACAAAGGCAATGATACGAGCTTTATGAGTAAGACCACGTCTGGGACGTTGGCATCGATATGAGCTTTATGTGTAAGACCATGTCCGGGACATCGGCATCGTATTGGTTCGTGTAAGACCACATGCGGGACGATGGCATCGATATCCGAGTGCATGTAAGACCTCGTCTGGGACGTTGGCATTGTGCGACTATTCCGGGCTTTCTGAGTATCCTACTAAATTCCTAGTGGTTCAACGGGCAAGTTTGTGATACGAGTTACAAATCCGAGCTATGAACAATTAGGTGATATTAAATTCGATTCAGGTACGTTGATTATATACTATTTGTGTATATAAGGAAAGCATCTAAGTGATCTTACTATGATGAGATGTATATGGAATTTATGATATGATAAGAATTGTTTTGGGCTAGATGAGCTATATGTTTATATGATTCTTGAATGGTGAAAATGGTTAATGTGGTTAAAATTGAAAGAACCAAAGTAAATAAGTGAGAGTTTGCTAAGTGATTGATATGTGCCAATGTATTTATTTGCTTATATGCTTTCCATATCAAGTTTATTTTTATATGACTTACTAAGCTTTTGGAAAGCTTACTCTGTGTATGTTTTCTCTGCTTTATAGGTCGTCAAAGCTACTGAAGGCTCGGGACCGTCAAGGATCGTCATCACACTACTAAACTCTTTTTGGCACATTTTGGAAATGTTTATGGACTAGACATGGCATGTATAGGCTAGTGTATGATCTAGTTGATGTATAAACTTAGTCATGTGATGTGACTAATTGTTGGGTCATATTATGCCTTGATGAATGTGGTATGTGTGATTGTTTTGGTATGGATTGATGCTCATGAAATGGTCAAGTTTTTGGGTAGGCAAATGAATGAAATATGCTTTAGTTATGTATATGTTTTGTCTTGAAAGTTGTCATGAATGAAATAGGTATTGAATGTGTAAATTGAATGGTCAGTTTAGATTGTTTTTGGTTACTATATATGTATGATATGAGATGGATAATGTTACTTGTAGGTATGACCCTTTTTGGGGTGGCATTTTCACCTTGTAAAAGGCCTATAATGTCACACGGTTGTGGCACACGGGCGTGCCTAAGACCGTGGGTGAATTGGAAGAATGTAGCTTAAATAGCACATGGCCTCGACATGGGCGTGTCAGCTGGCCGTGTTATGCAAGTCAGTAGCTAGCTAAGAGCACACGGCCATGGCACACGGGCGTGCTTGGTGGCCGTGTTGGAAAAGTCAGTATATGGTCTGGTAGCACACGGTCATGGCACACGGGTGTGTCTAGTGACCGTGTTGATATAGTCAGTATATAGACACGGAGGGACACACGGGGGTGTCTAGAAGCCGTGGAGGGTACACGGTCTCCTACCACGGGCGTGTCTCCCCTGAAAGTTAGAAAAGTTTTAAATTTTCATAAAATTTCATATGTGTTTAGTTTAGTCCCAACTCGGTTTATATGCATGCTTTGGGTCTTAATAACTCATCTAAGGGACACTATGATTGTTAATAATGAAATGTAATGTATGAAATGTTATGTAAGTTTCTGATCTGTCTGGAAATGGTCTTAACCCTAGTCTGGTGTCGGTTACGGGTTAGGGGTGTTACATTTAGTTGGTATCAGAGCTACGGTTTAGCCGATTCTCAGACTAACGTAGCGTGTCAGATTCTAGCTATACATGCCATATTTCTGAATTGCGATAGTGTGGTGAATCCTGACGTATAAATGTGATTTCTGTATAGTAATGGATCCCGAAAGAGCCGTAGTTGACGATGTAGAAAGCAATGCGCCTGATCCCGCGCAAGGGACAGCGCCCTCTGATCCGAGACCTGCTACTAGCGGTCAAGGGGAAGAAGCTAAACAAGCTTTCTTCCAAATGATGAGTGAGTGGTTCACTCAGTTTGTAAATAATAACCCGACTGTTTCGCAACCCCCGCCCCCAGTTAATCCCCCTCAGACTATAGTTGTGCCACCAAATATACATCCGAATCTGTTGAATAAGCCTCCTGTTGACAAGATTCATAAGTATGGGGCCGAAGAATTGTAGGCTGCTAAAGATGATGATGCTGAAAAGGTCGAGTTCTAGATTGAAAATACTATCCGGGTATTCGACGAAATGTCCCTGACTTCGAAAGAATGCATAAAGTGTGTTGTATCATTACTCCGAGATACAGCTTACCAATGGTGGAAAACTCTGATTTCTGTAGTTCCGAGAGAACGAGTTACATGGGACTTCTTTCAGATTGAGTTCCGAAAGAAATATATCAGTGAGAGATTCGTTGATCAGAAACGGGAGGAATTTCTGGAACTTAAACAGGGCAGAATTACTGTTTCTGAGTATGAACAAGAATTCGTGAGACTGAGTCAGTATGCTCTATAATGTGTATCATCCAAAGCTATAATGTACAAAAGATTTGAAGACGGACTTAATGAAGACATCCGTTTGCTGGTTGGTATTTTAGAAATAAAAGAGTTCGTTGTACTCGTTGACCGAGCTTGTAAAGCAGAGGCACTCGGGAAAGATAAAAGAAAAGCTGAGTCTGATACTCGAGATAAGAGAAAGAGATTTCAAAATAAATCATTTCAATCTGCTCCGAAAAGATTCAGGGATAATGTGAGATATTCGAACAGAAATCAATCTAGACCGCAAATAAGTTCCAAAACTCCAGCAACTTCAGTAGCCAGTGTTGGTAATGTCCGGACTGAGACACCTGAATGTAAACATTATGGAAAAAGTCATCCGGGAAGCTGTAGATTGAACGACAGAGCTTGCTTCAGATGTGGATCGCTTGATCATTTTATCCGTGATTACCCTGAGCCTGTTGAGCCAGAGACTGTTCAAAATCTGAGATATGATATTGCACCTGTGAGAGGTAGACCATCGAAGAATGTAAAGAATGTCAGTGGTAGTCAGAGAACTACAAGAGACAATGTTGTCAGATCTGAAGCTAGAGTGCCTGCCATAGCGTATGCTATTCGAGCTCGCGAGGAAGCTTCATCACCTGATGTTATAACGGGTACTTTTACTCTTTATGAGACTTCTGTGATTGCTTTGATAGACCCTGGTTCTACGCATTCATATATATGCATGAATTTAGTGTTCAGCAAGACTTTGCCTGTAGAGTCTACTGAGTTTACTATAAAAGTATCGAACCCCTTAGGTAAAAGTGTCCTGGTTGACAAAGTATGCAAGAACTGTCCGTTAATGTTTCGAGATATCTATTTTCCTGCTGATCTGATGCTTCTGCCATTCGATGAATTCGATATTATTTTGGGTATGGATTGGCTATTTATGCATGATACTATTGTGAATTGTAAAAGAAAGACTATTGATTTGAGATGTTCGAATGATGAGATTGTACGAATTGAATCTAATGATTTGAATGGATCACCTGCTGTGATATCAGTATTGAAAGCTCAGAGTTATGTGAAGAAGGGATATGAGGCATATTTTGCTTATGTGATTGATTCAAAGGTATCCGAAAAGAAAGTTGAGTCAGTGCCTGTTGTCTCTGAATATTCTGATGTGTTTCCAAAAGAATTGTTGGGTTTACCTCCGATACGTGAAGTTGAATTTGGTATTGAGTTATTGCCGGGTACTACACCTATTTAAATAGCTCAGTATAGAATGGCACCAACAGAGTTGAAGGAGTTAAAGTCGCAGTTACAAGAATTGACCGATAAAGGGTTTGCTAGACCGAGTTTCTCGCCTTGGGGTGCTCCTATTCTATTTTTGAAAAAGAAAGATGGCACGATGAGGATGTGTATTGATTACCGTCAGTTGAACAAGGTGACTATAAAGAACAAATATCCGTTGCCTAGAATTGATGATTTATTTGATCAGTTAAAAGGAGCTACAGTATTTTCCAAGATTGATCTGAGATCGGGATATTACCAGTTGAGAGTCAAGGATTCAGATATTCCGAAAACTACTTTCAGAATGAGGTATGGGCATTATGAGTTTTTAGTTATGCCATTTGGACTAACCAATGCTCCTGCTGTTTTTATGGATCTAATGAACATAATTTTCAGACCGTACCTAGATCGATTTGTTATTGTATTCATTGATGACATTTTGATTTATTCGCGTGATGAGACTGAGCACGCTGAGCATCTGAGGATTGTGTTGCAAACTCTGAGAGACAAGGAATTGTACGCAAAATTTAGCAAATGTGAATTCTGGTTACACGAGGTTAGTTTTCTGGGGCATATTGTGTCAGCTTTTGGAATTCAAGTTGATCCGAGCAAGATTTCTGCTATTCTGGATTGGAAACCTCCGAGGAACGTGTCTGAAGTCCGTATCTTTTTGGGCCTAGTTGGTTATTATCGTCGATTTGTGAAAGGATTTTCAGTGATAGCTACTCTGTTGACGAAATTACTTCAGAAAGATGTTAGATTTGAATGGTCTGATAGATGTCAGAAAAGTTTTGATCAATTGAAAACTCATAATGTAAGCTCAGTGTTAGTACAAACGTAATCGAGTAAAGGATTTGTGATTTACAGTGATGCTTTGTTAAATGGGCTGGGATGTGTTTTGATGCAGGAAGGCAAAGTTGTAGCTTATGCTTCGAGACAATTAAAGCCGCATGAAAAGAATTATCCGACGCACGACCTTGAGTTAGCTGCGATTGTGTTTGCACTTAAGATTTGGCGCCATTATTTGTATGGTGAGAAATGTCACATATTTTCAGATCATAAAAGTCTGAAGTATCTAATGACTCAGAAAGATTTGAACCTGTGTCAGAGAAGATGGCTTGAGTTGTTAAAAGATTATGAGCTTGTGATAGATTATCATTCGGGTAAAGCAAATGTGGTTGCTGATGCATTGAGTCGAAAATCATTGTTTGCACTACGTGCTTTGAATGCTCAGTTAGATTTATCTGATGATAGTTCTATGGTGGCTGAATTAAGAATGAAACCGTTGTTTATACAGCAGATATGTGATGCTCAGAAATCTGATAATGAGTTAACAACAAAACGAGCTTAGTATGATTTCAATTCTGAATCTAAATTTCAAGTTGTTAATGATTGTTTGAGATTTCGAGGTCGTATCTGTGTTTCGAGAAATCTAGAGTTGATTCGACTGATTTTGAGTGAAGCACATAATACTTGTCTATCTGTTCATCTGGGAAGTACTAAGATGTATCAGGATTTGAAACGACACTATTGGTGGTCTGGTATGAAACGAGACATTTCTGACTTTGTTTCGAAATGTTTAGTCTATCAGTAAGTAAAAGCCGAACATCAAGTTAAAATGCAGGTTGCTCGGCCCGATTTCGATTCTGAATGGAAATGGGATAGAGTAACAATGGACTTTGTTTCTAGTTTGCCTCAGACTTCGAGAAAGAAAGATGCAATTTGGGTCATAGTTGACCGACTGACGAAATCTGCCCATTTTATTCCGGTAAGATCTGATTATTCATTTGATAGATTAGACGAGCTATATATTTCTGAGATTGTTAGATTGCACGGAGTGCCACTATTAATTGTGTTAGATAGAGATCCGAGGTTTACATCAAGATTCTGGAAGAAACTGCAAGAAGCTTTGGGCACGAAATTACACTTCAGTATAACTTTTCATCCGCAAACAGATGGTCAGTTTGAACGAATCATTCAGATTCTCGAAGATATGTTAAGATGCTGTGTACTTGAGTTTCATGGTTCGTGGGAACAGTATCTGCCATTGATCGAATTTGCGTATAATAATAGTTTTCAGACGAGTATTAGAATGGCACCATATGAAGCTCTGTACGGACGTAAATGTCGTACCCCTCTATATTGGACTGAACTCAGTGAAAATAAGCTACACGATGTTGATTTGATAAAAGATTCAGAAAAGAAAGTGAAACTGATCCGAGATTGTTTAAAAGCAGCATCTGATCGTCAGAAGTCGTATGCGGACTTGAAACGAAAAGATATAGAATTTGAGATTGGCGACAAAGTATTTCTGAAAGTGTCTCCGTGAAAGAAAGTGCTTCGATTCGGACGTAAAGGCAAATTAAGTCTGAGGTTCATCGGACCGTATGAGATCGTTGAACGTGTCAGGCCTGTTGCATACAAAATAAGATTGCCCTCTGAATTAGAAAAGATCCACAATGTGTTTCATGTCTCGATGCTCCGTAGATATCGATCTGATCCGTCACATGTAATTGCTCCATCTGAAATTGAAATCCGATCTGACATGTCATATGAAGAGGAACCGATCTGTATCTTAGCTCGTGAAGTAAAAAAGTTGAGAAACAAGAAAATTCCGTTAGTGAAAGTATTATGGAATCGACACGGAATTGAAGAGGCAACGTGGGAACCGGAAGATTCAATGAAACAGCAATATCCGAATCTGTTTAACGGTAAGATTTTCGGGGACGAAAATCCCTAATGGGGGGAGAATTGTAACAGCCCAGTTTATACCCTAGTCGAAACAGTGGTTTCAGGACCATGAATCTGAGTCTGAATAATATTTTAATATTATTTTCTGTGTCTTTAATATGTGATTAAGCATATACTAAATTTTCGTAAGTTAATTTGTCCGTCTGTGTGTTTAATTTGACAAAAGGATTGAATTGCATTAAAAGAGAAATTTGCATGTTTTATGAAAGGATGCTTATTTGTTATGTCTTCTTAAGAGTAAGGACTCATGTGGCAATTAAGCCACTATCATAGTTAGTGGACGGCTAAGGTCATAAATGACCTTGAATTATATGTTTTAATATATTTGATTAAAGGTTAAAAATGTCTTTTATGTATTAAATGATTATAAGATAAATAAAAAACATGAAAATGGCCACATTATCATCCTTTGTTAGCCGAAATAAGCAAAGAAAGAAAAGAAAAACATAGACAAGGGTTCGGTCATAGTTTTGGTCTAATTCAAGGTTAGTTTTCGATCCGTTTTTGATAATTTCTACGTTTTTGCAATCGTTGCTTCGTCTACTATCAAGCCCATGTCTAAATTTTGTGTATTGCTGATGTTTGTGTGATATGTCATTGATGATATGTTGAGCTTTGTGATGTTTTATGGTGTTAAATGAAAGATTTGAGCTAGATGAACATACTTTGTTCTTGAATTTTTGATGAATTTGGCTAATTAGGGCTAAATTGAGAAAATAGTAACTTGAGGGACTAAATTGCAAATTTGATGAAAAATATGGGCTTGTATGAGATGTATGGACATTCGGCTAAGCATGTGTATGAATTTATTTTTTTTTGTGAATTTGATGTTTTGAGAAAAATGGACTAAATTGATAAATTGTGCAAATGTGAGGGTTAATTTGCAAATAGCCCTAAATGTATGTCTTTGGATTGAATTGAATGAATTATTGAATAAAAGGGTTAATTCTGAATATGTTTAGATCAAGAGCCGAGGAAAACGGATTTAGATCGCAGGAAAGCGAAAGTAACCGAGTAACGATTTTCATTCAGATAAACCGAATCCGAGGTAAGTCACTATGCAAATAAATGTATATGTATGTAATTATAATTGTTCATATAATTAATGTTGGTAATGAATGCCTATGAGAAGTTTTGCATATAAATTCCGAGAAAAGTTTGATATAGTGACTAAGTCTAAGAAGTCTCGTGTGAACCTAGGAGTCGATAGGATTAGCTATGTCATGACATAGGTATCTATTCTGTTTTATCATGTAAGACCATGTCTGGGACGTTGGCGTTGATTTGAGATTTTGTGTAAAACCTCGTTTGGGATGAAGGTAACGATACGAGCTTTATGAGTAAGACCACGTCTGGGACGTTGGCATCGATATGAGCTTTATGTGTAAGACCATGTCTGGGACATCAGCATTGTATTGATTCGTGTAAGACCCTGTCTGGGACAGTGGCATCGATATCTGAGTGCATGTAAGACCTCGTCTAGGACGTTGGCATTGTGCGACTATTCCGGGCTTTCTCAGTATCCTACTAAATTCCTAGTGGTTCAACGGGCAAGTTTGTGATACGAGTTACAAGTCCGAGCTATGAACAATTAGGTGATATTAAATCCGATTCAAGTACGTTGATTATACACTATTTGTGTATATAAGGTAAGCATTTAAGTGATCTTACTATGATGAGATGTATATGGAATTTATGATATGATAAGAATTGTTTTGGGCTAGATGAGCTATATGTTTATATGATTCTTGAATGGTGAAAATGGATAATGTGGTTAAAATTGTATGAACCAAAGTAATTAGTGAGAGTTTGCTAAGTGATTGATATGTGCCAATGTATTTATTTGCTTATATGCTTTCCATATCAAGTTTATTTGTATATGACTTACTAAGCTTTTGGAAAGCTTACTCTGTGTATGTTTTCTCTGTTTTATAGGTCGTCAAAGCTACTGAAGGCTCGGGACCGTCAAGGATCGTCATCACACTACTAAACTCTTTTTGGTACATTTTGGAAATGTTTATGGGCTAGACATGGCATGTATAGGCTAGTATATGATCTAGTTGATGTATAAACTTAGTCATGTGATGTGACTAATTGTTGGGTCATATTATGCCTTGATGAATGTGGTATGTGTGATTGTTTTGGTATGGATTGATGCTCATGAAATGGTCAAGTTTTTGGGTAGGCAAATGAATGAAATATGCTTTAGTTATGTATATGTTTTGTCTTAAAAGTTGTCATGAATGAAATAGGTATTGAATGTGTAAATTGAATGGTCATTTTAGATTGTTTTTGGTTGCTATATATGTATGATATGAGATGGATAATGTTGCTTGTAGGTATGAACCTTTTTGGGGTGGCATTTTGGCATTATAAATGGCCAATAATATCACACGGTTGTGGCACACGGGCGTGCCTAAGACCGTGGGTGAATTGGCAGAATGTAGCTTAAATAGCACACGACCTCGACATGGGTGTGTCAGCTGGCCGTGTTATGCAAGTCAGTAGCTAGCTAAGAGCACACGGCCATGGCACACGGGCGTGCTTGGTGACCGTGTTGGAAAAGTCAGTATATGGTCTGGTAGCACACACTCATGGCACACGGGTGTGCCTAGTGACCGTGTTGATATAGTCAGTATATAGACACGGAGGGTCACACGGGGGTGTATAGAAGCCGTGGAGGGTACACGCTCTCCTACCACGGGCGTGTCTCCCCTGAAAGTTAGAAAAGTTTTAAATTTTCATGAAATTTCATATGTGTTCAGTTTAGTCCCAACTCGGTTTATATGCATGCTTTGGGTCTTAATGACTCATCTAAGGGAAACTATGATTGTTAATAATGAAATGTAACGTATGAAATTTTATGTAAGTTTTTGATCTGTCTGGTAATTCTCTTAACCCTAGTCCGATGTCGGTTACGGGTTAGGGGTGTTACATTTAGTTGGTAGCAGAGCTACGGTTTAGCCGATTCTCGAACTAACGTAGCCTGTCAGAGTCTAGCTATACATGTCATATTTCTGAATTACGATAGTGTGATGAATCCTGACGTATAAATGTGATTTCTGTATAGTAATGGATCCGGAAGAGTCAGAGTGTGGCGGCGGCGTAGAAAGTGATGCACCGATCCGCGCGAGAGCGGCGCCCTCTGATCCGAGGCCGGCTACTAGCGGTCAAAGGGAAGAAGCTAAACAAGCTTTCTTCCAAATGATGAGTGAGTGGTTCACTCAGTTTGTAAAGAATAACCCGACTGTTTCGCAACCACCGCCCCCAGTTAATCCCCCTCAGACTACAGTTGTGCCACCAGATATACATCCGAATCTGTTGAATAAGCCTCCTGTTGACAAGATTCGTAAGTATGGGGCCAAAGAATTCAGGCTACTAAATATGATGATCTTTGAAAAGGTCGAGTTCGGATTGAAAATACTATCCGGTATTTGTGAAATGTCTCGACTTGGAAGAATGCATAAAGTGTGTTGTATCATTACTCGAGATGCACGACTTACCAATGGTGGAAAACTCGATTTTTGTTGTTCGAGAGAACGAGTTACATGGGACTTCTTCAGATTGAGTTAGGAAGAAATATATCGATGAGAGATTCGTTGATCGAAGCGGAAGGAATTTTCGGAACTTAAAGCGAGGCGAGAATGATTGTTTCTGAGTATGAACGAGAATCCGTGTGACTGAGTCAGTATGCTCGGGAATGTGTATCATCCGAAGCTATAATGTGCGAAATATTTGAAGACAGACTTAATGAAGACATCCGTTTGCTGGTTGGTATTTTAGAAATAAAAGAGTTCGGTGTACTCGTTGGTCGAGCTTATAAAGTGAGGCACTCGGGAAAGATAAAAGAAAAGCTGAGTCTGATACTCGAGATATGAGAAAGAGATTTTAGAATAAATCATTTCAATCTGCTCCGAAAAGATTCAGGGATAATGTGAGATATTCGAATAGAAATTAATCTAGACCGTAAATGAGTTCCAAAACTCTAGCAACCGATGTGAGCTGTTGGTAATGTCTCGTGAGAGACACGAATGTAAACATTATGGAAAAAGACATCCAGGAATTTTGTAGATTGAGCAATGAGCTTGCTTGAGATGTGGATCGCTTGATCATTTTATCCGTGATTGCCCCGAGCCTGTTGAGCCAAAGTATTCAAATCGAGATATGATATTGCACTGTGAGAGGTAGACCATCGAAGAATGTAAAGAATGTCGGTGGTAGTCGAGAACTACAAGAGACAATGTTGTCGATCTCGAAGCTAGAGCGCCTGCGGAGCGTATGCTATCCGAGCTCGCGAGGAAGCTTCATCACTGATGTTATAACGGGTACTTTTACTCTTTATGACACATACGTGATTGCTTTGATAGACCACAGTTCTACGCATTCATATATATGCATGAATTTAGTGTTCAGCAAGACTTTGCCTGTAGAGTCTATTGAGTTTTCTATAAAAGTATCGAACCCCTTAGGCAAAAGTGTCTGGTTGTGAGTATGCAAGAACCTGTCCGTTAGTGTTTTGAGATATCTGCTTTTCTATTTGATCCGATGCTTACGCCGTTCGATGAATTCAATATTATTTTGGGTATGGATTGGTTGTTTATGCATGATCTTTGTTGTGAATCGTGTAAAAGAAAGACTATTGATTTGAGATGTTCGAATGATGAGATTATGCAATTGAATCTAATGATTTGAATGGATCACCTTTGTGATATCGTGATTGAAAGCTCGAGTTATGTGAAGAAGGGATATGAGGCATATTTTTCTTATGTGATTGATTCAAAGGTATCAGAAAAGAAAGTTGAGTCGTGCCAGTTGTCTCTGAATATTCTGATGTGTTTCCAAAAGAATTGTCGGGTTTACCTCCGACACGTGAAGTTGAATTTGGTATTGAGTTGTTGCCGGGTACTACACCTATTTCAATAGCTCCGTATAGAATGGCACCAACAGAGTTGAAGGAGTTAAAGTCGCAGTTACAAGAATTGACCGATAGAGGGTTTGCTAGGCCGAGTTTCTCACCTTGGGGTGCTCCTGTTCTGTTTGTGAAAAAGAAAGATGGCACGATGAGGATGTGTATTGATTATCGTCAGTTGAACAAGGTGACTATAAAGAACAAATATCCGTTGCCCAGAATTGATGATTTATTTGATCAGTTAAAAGGAGCTACTGTATTTTCCAAGATTGATCTGAGATTGGGATACTACCAGTTGAAAGTCAAGGATTCAGATATTCCGAAAACTGCTTTCAAAACGAGGTATGGGCATTATGAGTTTTTAGTTATGCCATTTGGACTAACCAATGCTCCTGCTGTTTTTATGGATCTGATGAACAGAATTTTCAGACCGTACCTAGATCGATTTGTTTTCGTATTCATTGATGACATTTTAATTTATTCGCGTGATGAGACTGAGCACGCTGAGCATCTGAGGATTGTGTTGCAAACTCTGAGAGACAAGCAATTGTACGTAAAATTTAGCAAATGTGAATTCTGGTTACACGAGGTTAGTTTTCTGGGGCATATTGTGTCAGCTTTTGGAATTCGAGTTGATCCGAGCAAGATTTCTGCTATTCTGGATTGGAAACCTCCGAGGAACGTGTCTGAAGCCCATAGCTTTTTGGGCCTAGCTGGTTATTATCGTCGATTTGTGAAAGGATTTTCAGTGATAGCTACTCCGTTGACAAAATTACTTCAGAAAGATGTTAGATTTGAATGGTCTGATAGATGTCAGAAAAGTTTTGATCAGTTGAAAACTCTGTTAACGGAAGCTCCAGTGTTAGTACAGCCAGAATCGGGCAAAGAATTTGTGATTTACAGTGATGCTTCGTTAAATGGGCTGGGATGTGTTTTGATGCAGGAAGGCAAAGTCGTAGCTTATGCTTCGAGATAATTAAAGCCGCATGAAAAGAATTATCTGACGTACGACCTTGAGTTAGCTGCGATTGTGTTTGCACTTAAGATTTGGCGCCATTATTTGTATGGTGAGAAATCTCACATATTTTCAGATCATAAAAGTCTGAAGTATCTAATGACTCAGAAAGATTTGAACCTGCGTCAGACAAGATGGCTTGAGTTGTTAATAGATTATGAGTTTGTGATAGATTATCATCCGGGTAAAGCAAATGTGGTTACTGATGCATTGAGTCGAAAATAATTGTTTGCACTACGTGCTTTGAATGCTCAGTTAGTAAGAACGAAACCGTTGTTTATACAGTAAATATGTTATGCTCAGAAATCTGATAATGAGTTAACAACAAAATGAGCTCAATATGATTTGAATTCTGAATCTGAATTTCAAGTTGTTAATGATTGTTTGAGATTTCGAGGTCGTATCTGTGTTCCGAGAAATCCAGAGTTGATTCAGCTGATTTTGAGTGAAGCACATAATACTTGTCTATCTGTTCATCCGGGAAGTACTAAGATGTATCAGGATTTGAAACGACACTATTGGTGGTCTGGTATGAAACGAGACATTTCTGACTTTGTTTCGAAATGTTTAGTCTGTCAGCAAGTAAAAGCCGAACATCAAGTTTCATGCAGGTTGCTTTCACCATTCTCGATTCTGAATGGAAATGGGATAGAGTAACAATGGACTTTGGTTCTGGTTTGCCTTAGACTTCGAGAAAGAAAGATGCAATTTGGGTCATAGTTGACCAACTGACGAAATCTGCCCATTTTATTCCGGTAAGATCTGATTATTCACTTGATAGATTAGACGAGCTATATATTTTTGAGATTGTTAGATTGCACGGAGTGCCACTATCCATTGTGTTAGATAGAGATCCGAGGTTTACATCAAGATTCTGGAAGAAACTGCAAGAAGCTTTGGGCACGAAATTACACTTCAGTATAGCTTTTCATCCGCAAACAGATGGTCAGTCTGAACGACTCTTTCAAATTCTCGAAGATATGTTAAGATGCTGTGTACTTGAGTTTCATGGTTCGTGGGAACAGTATCTGCCATTGATCGAATTTGCGTATAATAATAATTTTCAGTCGAGTATCAGAATGGCACCATATGAAGCTCTATACGGACGTAAATGTTGTACCCCTCTGTATTGGACTGAACTCAGTGAAAATAAGCTACACGGTGTTGATTTGATAAAAGATTCAGAAAAGAAAGTGAAACTGATCCGAGATTGATTAAAAGCAGCATCTGATCGTTAGAAGTCGTATGCGGACTTGAAACAAAAAGATATAGAATTTTAGATTGGCGACAAAGTATTTCTGAAAGTGTCTCCATGGAAGAAAGTGCTTCGATTTGGACGTAAAGGCAAATTAATTCCGAGGTTCATCGGACCGTATGAGATCGTTGAGCGTGTCGGGCCTGTTACATACAGATTAAGATTGCCCTCTGAATTAGAAAAGATCCACAATGTGTTTCATGTCTCGATGCTCCGTAGATATCGATCTGATCCGTCACATGTAATTGCTCCATCTGAAATTGAAATCTGATCTGACATGTCATATGAAGAGGAACCGATCCGTATCTTAGCTCGTGAAGTAAAAGAGTTGAGAAACAAGAAAATTTTGTTAGTGAAAGTATTATGGAATCGGCACGGAATTGAAGAGGCAACGTGGGAATCGGAAGATTCAATGAAACATCAATATCCGAATCTGTTTAACGGTAAGATTTTCGGGGACGAAAATCCCTAAGGGGAGAATTGTAATTGATTTGGTTTATACCCTAGTCGGAACAGTGGTTTCGAGACCACGAATCTGAGTCCGAATAATATTTTAATATTATTTTACGTGTCTTTAATATGTGATTAAGCATGTACTAAATTTCCGTAAGTTAATTTGTCAAAATCTGTGTTTAATTTGACAAAAGGATTGAATTGCATTAAAAGAGAAATTTGCATGTTTTATGAAAGGATGCTTATTTCTTATGTCTTCTTAAGAGTAAGGACTCATGTGGCAATTAAGCCACTATCATAGTTAGTGGACGGCTAAGGTCATAAATGACCTTGAATTATATGTTTTAATATATTTGTTAAAAATGTCTTTTATGTATTAAATGATTATAAGATAAATAAAAAACATGAAAATGGCCACATTATCATCCTTTGTTAGCCGAAATAAGCAAAGAAAGAGAAGAAAAACATAGGCAAGGGTTCGGTCATAGTTTTGGTCTAATTCAAGGTTAGTTTTCGATCTGTTTTTGATAATTTCTACATTTTTGCAATCGTTGCTTCGTCTACTATCAAGCCCATGTCTCAATTTTGTGTATTGATGATGTTTGTGTGATATGCCATTGATGATATGTTGAGCTTTGTGATGTTTTATGGTGTTAAATGTAAGATTTGAGCTAGATGAACATACTTTGTTCTTGAATTTTTGATGAATTTGGCTAATTAGGGCTAAATTGAGAAAATAGTAACTTGAGGGACTAAATTGCAAATTTGATGAAAAATATGGGCTTGTATGAGATGTATGGACATTCGGCTAAGCATGTGTATGAATTGATTTTTTTGTGAATTTGATGTTTTGAGAAAAATGGACTAAATTGATAAATTGTGCAAATGTGAGGGTTAATTTGCAAATAGCCCTAAATGTATTCTTTGGATTGAATTAAATGAATTATTGAATAAAAGGGTTAATTCTGAATATGTTTAGATCAAGAGTCGAGGAAAACGGATTTAGATCGCGGGAAAGCGAAAGTAACCGAGTAACCGTTTTCATTCTGATAAACCGAATCCGAGGTAAGTCACTATGCAAATAAATGTATATGTATGTAATTATAATTGTTCATATGATTAATGTTTGTAATGAATGCCTATGAGAAGTTCTGCATATAAATTCTGAGAAAAGTTTGATATAGTGACTAAGTCCGAGAAGTCCCGTGTGAACCTAGGAGTCGATAGGATTAGCTATGACATGACATAGGTATCTTTTCTGTTTTATCATGTAAGACCACGTCTGGGATGTTGGCGTTGATTTGAGATTTCGTGTAAGACCAAATGCGGGGCGAAGGCAACGATCTGAGCTTTATGAGTAAGACCACGTCTGGGACGTTGGCATCAATATGAGCTTTATGTGTAAGATCATGTCTGGGACATCGGCATTGTATTGATTCGTGTAAGACCCTGTCTGGGACAGTGGCATCGATATTCGAGTGCATGTAAGACCTCGTCTGGGACGTTGGCATTGTGTGAATATTCCAGGCTTTTTGAGTATCCTACTAAATTCCTAGTGGTTCAACGGGCAAGTTTGTGATACGAGTTACAAATCCGAGCTATGAACAATTAGGTGATATTAAATCCGATTCAGGTACGTTGATTATACACTATTTGTGTATATAAGGTAAGCATCTAAGTGATCTTACTAGGATGAGATGTATATGGAATTTATGATATGATAAGAATTGTTTTGGGCTAGATGAGCTATATGTTTATATGATTCTTGAATGGTGAAAATGGTTAATGTGGTTAAAATTGTATGAACCAAAGTAAATAAGTGAGAGTTTGCTAAGTGATTTGTAACATCCTTAATTTATTGGGCCTATGCGTTAATGTAGGGATATGATTAACGTGTTAATTTAAGGTTAGGGGTCCAAATTGGGCTCAGGCTTAGTCATAGGCCTTGATTAAAATTTTCTGTTTGGGCATTATAGGGTTTAACAGGTAGTATATGTGTTTAAAATATCAAGGTGGGCTTGTGGCCCAATATTTAGTGGCGCTGCAAGGGAGCTAGAGGGTGGCGTCACTAGCAGAGGAAAGAGGGCCAAGCTTGGACGCAAGGAGCCCATGATTTTGGGCCATGTTTGGCACTTAAAAGGGGAATAAGGGGGGACGGCATTGGGGCTAGGAAATAAGAGGATTAAATAATATGGATAATAAGGATAAAGAGCTGATAGAAGAAGGAAGAGGTGGTGCTATCTAGATTTCTTTTAAAGGTATGAATAGATTTAGATAAAGGAGAAAAGTTAGGAACTATCTGCTGCGAACAGAGTTGGCCGAAATTCCATCACCTAGAGGAGTAAAGAAATCGGTTTCTAATTGCTATAGGGGGTGCCGAATTTTTCCTTTTTATGGGCTTAATTCTATAGTTATCAGGAAGGGCACTTTCGGGTTTTGATAGGTAAGTGCTGAAATTTCTATAAATAGGGGGGATAGCTCATCAATTCCGGCATTTGAACCCTAATCTTTTCTCCATTCTTTGTGCCGAAATTCTCAGTCTCCCTCTGCAATTTCTTTTCTTTTGATTCCTTCAAAAGCCGAAATTTCCCAATCTTCTCAACATCTTTTCTTTCAAAAGACGAAACCTTGAACTCTCTTCTCATCTCCATAGCCGAATACTCCCTATTCTTTGCCGATTTCTTCAACTAAAAGTCGAAACTACTTAGATTTCTTCCTATCATCTTCTCTTCTGATCTTCTCAAAAAGCCAAAATCTCTAAGGGGTAGTCGAATTCTCTGCATTAAGGTGAGTGCCGATTTTCCTATCTCTTCAATCTCTCTTTCGGTTTTTAAGAGACAAGGCCGAATGGCCACTTGGTTGTTAAGGCTGCCGAATGAAGCTAATAATTCCTCTCTTTTGCGTTTGGGCGGCATTCCAGGATTTGAAGGAAACCTAATCATCTAGATTTAAAAGCCAGAAATCGCTAGTCTCCAATTTCGGGATTAAAAGGTAAGGTGATTTTCCCTAGATTTTCACTAGATTCATTCATCGCATGCGAGATCTTAACGTTATAATGTGGATTAACGATCATATGTTGTGATAGTAGTTCTGACAAGGACTTGTGATGGAATTAAATATGGATCAGGCAAAGGAGAGAATCCCTAATTTTAAGAAACGAGCTGTGTCAGCAGTACGGGATTGGCCATCAGGTTGTGGAGCGGCTTCTGAACAACACCTTAGGCAAGTAGTAGTTGTATCGACTTCTGATAGTGTCGACATAGAGAGTGTTGTTCTAACGGTAATCAGGTGTGTAGATCTCTAACACACAAATAATCTATATGAATGTATATATATGTTTATGTTATGGGCTAAAAGCTAGGATAATAGGTGTGTGTAGACAATCGAATAAAATCCTAAAAGGGTTAGGCAAGGATGCCAAGTACGTAATCATAGAAATCTCTATGTGTATCAAAATATATGAAAGCTTTGTATCATGTTTTCTTTATGTGTGTATGCATGGGGTGGGATTATGATAATGAAGGGAAGTGCATGATAGGTCTATGCGGTGATCGGTGGTAGAAATCCCACGTTATATAAATGTTAGGTCACATAGTGATCGGTGGCTATGCCACGTTTAATGATTCTGACTAACTGTGAATAGGAATAGGCGATCTGTTTATCGTTATGGTGTGTAGTGAGATGGAGGGTTGATTGTAGAAATCCCCAAGGTGTGATGGTTGGTACGGGCTGGTGTGTAGAGGATGGAATTCTAGGATGGGTTGGGCTATTCATCATTTCATTGTTTATCATGTAATTACGATTGTTGCCTCTATGTGCGGGCCAAGGCCCATAATGTGTTTGTGGGCCTCAGTCGGTGTTTTGGATTTATACACCGAGTCTTGGTGACTCACCCTTTTATTTTTCCTACTCTTTCGGATGAGCGGTAGATCGTGGACATGGGAGCGAGACGGACTCGAGGGCCATCCAATTATTTAATTTCATAGACTATTTCGGTTTTTATTTAAGTTATAGTTTTGGGATTAATTATGTAATAAGGCCTGGGGCTTAGGTTATCGTTTCCTTTATTTTATTTCTTTGATGTTTCTGATTTAAAATTTATGTTCAAGGACTTAAGTTTCAAAAAGTAATAAAATGGGTTTTCCAAACATGTTCAACGTGAAAACAAAGGTTTTCAACAAATATCTTATTTTTACCAAATGCCTAAGTAAAGAAACCGAGATTTTCTAAAATCAATTTAAGTAAAGTTTTTAACAATAAACCCCGTAGCATACCGGATCCGGTCGTAGCGTTTGGTAGGGTTTGGGGTGTTACATTTTAGTATCGAGCCCAGTTCAAAACTCGGGCTGTGAAATGGGTCTAGTAGTGATTTGAAAACTTGTTGTGAATTTGAGAAAAATGTTTGGATGAAGATATGGCCTTGAGTCATCGGCTTTGATCCACGCAGTAAGCATT
This sequence comes from Gossypium sturtianum, assembly GCA_025698515.1. Taxonomy (NCBI): domain Eukaryota; kingdom Viridiplantae; phylum Streptophyta; class Magnoliopsida; order Malvales; family Malvaceae; genus Gossypium; species Gossypium sturtianum. The sequence continues at coordinate 76,708,127 of CM046947.1, forward strand.
CTAAACCTTTGGATGTGATATGTATGTTGGGCTTGATGGGCTTGATGGACGGAGGCTAGTATATTAGACATTGATGGACTTTAGGCTTAGATTAAACAACTCTCTAAATTCATAAGATTTAATCCAACCAAGCAAACCTGTGAACAAGTCGCCGAGATAGGGTGTGGCAACAGGCATACGTATGTCTAGGATTGGATTCAGGGAGAGCTTGGGATTTAAGCAGTCCTAGTGACTCACCTCCTCTTCGCTAGAATCCTGCAGTGCGTAGGATTGTTCACCTTAGTCATGAGGACTTGTTGACGGGCCAAAATCTATAACTAAAACCGAAAGGGACCAGCCATTCTATTTTGTAAAATTACTAAATTACCCCTGATTTATAAATGACCAAAATATCCCTGATTTGTAAAATTACCAAAATACCCTTATTTCAAAAAATCACCAAGATACCCTATTTTGAGGAATTACGAAAAAAACCCTGTAGGACAAAATTACGGAAATACCCCTGGGTAGTGAAACGATAAAAAATACTCTTACTTGATGAACGTGAATTCATGGATGCTATTTGCATGCTGATGTATGATAGTTGAATGTATGTGGTTCTTGGAACTAGGAGACGAACTTGAGACTGAAACCTGTAGATATAATTTCGAATTCGAAAGAACTACTCTTAACACTACTTTCCATAAGATTGTTCATGGTTAATCAGTGAAAGCAATTAATAATGCATAAAATTTCTAATCAGATAAACGAGAATCGATAGAATGAGTACAAGAGGTCGTGGACATTCGCCGCGTGGCCGTGGTAGGGGTAGGATGACGGTGTCGAACCGGTGAGGGTCCGCCATGGATCCGAAACGAGATGCTGGTCACCACCGGTGTGGAGGAGGAATTTCAGGACCAGACACGGGAGATGATGCGATGTCTCACGCAATGTTAAGGGTTCTAGAGAGGGTTCTTTGGGGCGGTATGGGCACGAAGCCCGTAAAACTGCGTCTTGAGCGACTTAGAGCCAATGGGGCGGAAGTGTTTAGGGAGTTTCTGGTATAGCCTCGAGTTCAGCTGAGTATTGGTTGGAGGCAATTGAACGTATAATGGATGATCTGGATTTCACGGAGGAGGAGAAGTTGAAAGGGGTTATATCTCTCCTGTGGGACGAAGCATACCAATGGTGGCTTACCGTTAAAGAGGGTGCAGTGGCTGACCGTATTACCTGGGAGTTTTTCAAAATGGTGTTCCAGAGTAAGTATATCGGAACGAGTTATGTGGATACGCAGCGTAGAGCATTTTTGAATCTGGTGCAAGGAAGTAGGACGGTGGCTGCGTACGAGGTAGAATTTTTATGCCTTAGCCGTTATGCTCGTGGAATGGTGGCCACGGAGCATGAACGGTGTGTTTGTTTTGAGGATGGTCTGAGAGATGATCTGCGTGTGTTGATAGCACCACAGCGGGAAAGGGAATTCGCTGTGCTTGTGGAGAAAGCTAAGATAGCTGAGGAGGTGAAGCGGACAGAAAGACTGAATCGGGATAGAGATAGGGGTGGAAGTAAGAGAAATTTTGAATCGTCGAGAGCGCGATCAGGCGTAATCGAGAAAAGATCCAGTCGAGACGGCCGAGAGGCGAGATGAGAGACTCGCTGCTGCATGGTCGACACAAAAGTGTGCTCGATGTGGTAAATTCCATGAAGGTGAGTGTTGGGCAGGCAGTGGAAAGTGCTTTAGGTGTGGATCTACGGACCACCAAGTTAGAAACTGTCCGCAGCAACGGGGCAGTGAAGGGCTCACAGGTCAAGGGAATGCACAGCCGGGAAGAGGTGGTCAACAACCACCAAGGGGCCGTGGTCAAGCCAATGGTGGCAATGGCACAGGACATTGTCGTAGAGCACCAGGTGGAGGTCCAGGTTATGCTGAGGCGAGGCATCCAGCCTTGGTCTATGCAGCACATCGCCAAGGGGACGAGGACGCTCTAGATGCGAATATCGGTGCGTACTCTATCATATTATCCTAAGTGTTTCTTTTGGCTTTAGAATTAGAGTTCATAGCGAAAGTATAGTGGTGAGACTTGGGTAGTATGATTAATAGTTAGTTGGAAATTTCGAGGACGAAATTTCTTTAAGGGGGGTAGAACTGTAACATCCTGAATTTATTGGGCCAATGCGTTAATGTAGGGATATGATTAACGTGTTAATTTAAGTTTAGGGGTCTAAATTGGGCTCAGGCTTAGGCATAAGCCTTGATTAAAATTTTCTGTTTGGGCATTATAGGGTTTAACAGGTAGTATCTGTGTTTAAAATATCAAGGTGGGCTTGTGGCCCAATATTTAGTGGCGCTGCAAGGGAGCTAGAGGGTGGCGTCACTAGCAGAGGAAAGAGGGCCAAGCTTGGACGCAAGGAGCCCATGATTTTGGGCCATGTTCGGCACTTAAAAGAGGAATAAGGGGGGACGGCATTGGGGCTAGGAAATAGGAGGATTAAATAATATGGATAATAAGGATAAAGAGCTGATAGAAGAAGGAAGAGGTGGTGCTATCTAGGTTTCTTTTAAAGGTATGAATAGATTTAGATAAAGGAGAAAAGTTAGGAACTATCTGCTGCGAACAGAGTTGGTCGAAATTCCATCACCTAGAGGAGTAAAGAAATCGGTTTCTAATTGCTATAGGGGGTGTCGAATTTTTCCTTTTTATGGGCTTAATTCTTTAGTTATCAGGAAGGGCACTTTCGGGTTTTGATAGGTAAGTGCCAAAATTTCTATAAATAGGGGGGATAGCTCATCAATTACGGCATTTGAACCCTAATCTTTTCTCCATTCTTCTTGCCGAAATTCTCAGTCTCCCTCTGCAATTTCTTTTCTTTTGATTCCTTCAAAAGCCGAAATCTCCCAATCTTCTCAAGATCTTTTCTTTCAAAAGATGAAACCCTGAACTCTCTTCTCATCTCCATAGCCGAATACTCCCTATTCTTTGCCGATTTCTTCAACTAAAAGCTGAAACTACTTAGATTTCTTCCTATCATCTTCTCTTCTGATCTTCTCAAAACCCAGAATCTCTAAGGGGTAGTCGAATTCTCTGCGTTAAGGTGAGTGCCGATTTTCCTATCTCTTCAATCTCTCTTTTAGTTTTTAAGAGACAAGGCCGAATGGCCACTTGGTTGTTAAGGCTACCGAATGAAGCTAATATTTCCTCTCTTTTGCGTTTGGGCGACATTCTGAGATTTGAAGGAAACCTGATCAACTAGATTTAAAAGCCGGAAATCGCTAGTCTCTAATTTCGGGATTTTAAGGTAAGGTGATTTTCCCTAGATTTTCACTAGATTCGTTCACCGCATGCGAGATCTTAACGTTATGATGTGGATTAACGATTATATGTTGTGATAGTAGTTCTGACAAGGACTTGTGATGGAATTAAATTTGGATCGGGCAAAGGAGAGAATCCTAAGTTTAAGAAACGAATGTGTCAAGAAGACGGATTGGCCACCGTGTTGTGGACCAAGCTTCGAACAACACCTTAGGCAAGTAGCAGTTGTATCGACTTACGATAGTGTCGACATAGAGAGTGTCGTTCTACTTGAGAATCAGTGTGTAGATCTCTAACACACAAATAATCTGTATGAATGTATATATATATGTTTATGTTATGGGCTAAAAGCCGAATAATAGGTCTGTGTAGACAGTTGAATAAAACCCTAAAAGGGTTAGGCAGGATACACAGTGCGTAATCATAGAAATCTCTATGTGTATCGAAATATATGAAAGCTTTGTATGATGTTTTCTTTATGTGTGTATGCATGGGGTGGGATTATGATAATGAAGGGAAGTGCATGATAGGTCACACAATGAGTGATCGGTGGTAGAAATCCCACATTATATAAATGTTAGGTCACATAGTGATCGGTGGCTATGCCACGTTTAATGATTCCCGACTAACGGGGAATAGCGATCTGGTGTCGTTATGGTGTGTAGCGGATGGAGGGTTGATTGTAGAAATCCTCGAGGTGTGATGGTTGGTACGGGCTGGTGTGTAGAGGATGGAATTCTAGGATGGGTTGGGCTATTCATCATTTACCTTTGTTTATCATGTAATTACGATTGTTGCCTCTATGTATGGGCCAAGGCCCATAATGTGTTTGTGGGCCTCAGGTCAGTGTTTTCGGGATTTATACACTGAGTCTTGGTGACTCACCCTTTTATTTTTCCTACTCTTTCAGATGAGCGGTAGATCGTGGACATGGGAGCCGAGACGGACTCGAGGGCCATCAAGTTATTTAATTTCATAGACTATTTCAGCTTTTTTTTTTATTTAAGTTATAGTTTTGGGATTAATTATGTAATAAGGCCTGGGGCTTAGGTTATCGTTTCCTTTATTTTATTTGTTGATGTTTCTGATTTAAAATTTATGTTCAAGGACTTAAGTTTCAAAAAGTAATAAAATGGGTTTTCCAAACATGTTCAACGTGAAAACAAAGGTTTTCAACAAATATCTTATTTTTACCAAATGCCTAAGTAAAGAAACTGAGATTTTCTAAAATCAATTTAAGTAAAGTTTTTAACAATAAACCCCGTAGCATACCAGATCTGGTCGTAGCATTTGGGCCGGGTTTGGGGTGTTACATGACTGATATGTGCCAATGTATTTATTTGCTTATATGCTTTCCATATCAAGTTTATTTGTATATGACTTACTAAGCTTTTGGAAAGCTTACTCTGTGTATGTTTTCTCTGTTTTATAGGTCGTCAAAGCTAATGAAGGCTCGGGACCGTCAAGGATCGTCATCACACTACTAAACTCTTTTTGGTACATTTTGGAAATGTTTATGGGCTAGACATGGCATGTATAGGCTAGTATATTATCTAGTTGATGTATAAACTTAGTCATGTGATGTGACTAATTGTTGGGTCATATTATGCCTTGCTGAATGTGGTATGTGTGATTGTTTTGGTATGGATTGATGCTCATGAAATGGTCAAGTTTTTGGGTAGGCAAATGAATGAAATATGTTTTAGTTATGTATATGTTTTGTCTTGAAAGTTGTCATGAATGAAATAGGTATTGAATGTGTAAATTGAAGGTCAATTTAGATTGTTTTTGGTTGCTATATATGTATGATATGAGATGGATAATGTTGCTTGTAGGTATGACCCTTTTTGGGTGGCATTTTGGCCTTGTAAATGGCCTATAATGTCACATGGTTGTGGCACACGGGCGTGCCTAAGACCGTGGGTGAATTGGCAGAATGTAGCTTAAATAGCACACGGCCTCGACATGGGCGTGTCAGCTAGCCGTGTTATGCAAGTCAGTAGCTAGCTAAGAGCACACGGGCGTGCTTGTTGGCCGTGTTGGAAAAGTCAGTATATGGTCGGTAGCACACGGTCATGGCACACGGGTGTGCCTAGTGACCGTGTTGATATAGTCAGTATATAGACACGAAGGGACACACGGGGGTGTCTAGAAGCCGTAGAGGGTACACGGTCTCCTACCACGGGCGTGTCTCCCTTGAAAGTTATAAAAGTTTTAAATTTTCATGAAATTTCATATGTGTTCAGTTTAGTCCCAACTCAGTTTATATGCATGCTTTGGGTCTTAATGACTCATCTAAGGGACACTATGATTGTTAATAATGAAATGTAACGTATGAAATGTTATGTAAGTTTTCGATCTGTCTGGCAATGCTCTTAACCCTAGTCCGGTGTCGGTTATAGGTTAGGGGTGTTACAAACACACATTCGGTCTTTGAACCTTAAACAACCTTTAGTATCAACTCTAAACTCTGAATCAATATTCGCATCACATTGATCCCGTTTTGCTATCAATTCATTATCAACTTTCTGAGCCTCATAAATCTGCTGAATTAATAACGGTTTCGCTTTCAACTCAGCTACTAGCGAACAATCATTGGATAGGGACAACTGAGTATTCATCGCACGAAGGGCAAACAACATTTTCCGACTTAAAGCATCAGCAACAACATTGGCTTTTCCCGGATGGTAATCAATTACAAGCTCGTAATCTTTTAACAACTCTAACCATCTCCGCTGTCATAAATTCAGATCTTTCTGAGTCATCAAATATTTTAAACTTTTATGATCAGAATAAATGTGACATTTCTCACCGAACAGATAGTGGCGCCAAATTTTCAACGCAAACACAATAGCTACTAATTCCAAATCATGTGTCAGATAGTTCTTTTCATGCGGCTTTAATTGTCTCGAGGCATAAGCTATGACTTTGCCTTCCTACATCAAAACAAAACCCAAACCATTCAAAGATGCATCACTATAGATAATAAATTCTTTACCCGGTTTAGGTTGAACTAGTACTGGAGCTTCGATCAACAAAGCTTTCAACTGATCGAAACTTTTCTGGCACTTTTCTGACCACTCGAACTTAACATCTTTCTAAAGTAGTCACGTCATCGGAGTTGCAATTATAGAGAAGCCTTTTATAAACCGTCTATAATATCCCGCTAGTCCCAAAAAATTGCAAACTTTGGACACATTTCTCGGAGGTTTCTAATCTAAAATTGCTGAAATCTTGCTCGGATCAACTAGTATTCCCACAGCTGACACAATATGTCCCAGTGAACTGACTTCCCGTAACCAGAACTCACATTTACTAAACTTCGCATATAACTGCTTATCACGTAAAGTCTGTAGCACTAATCTCAAATGTTCAGCATGTTCGGATTCATCATGAGAATAGATCAATATGTCATCTATGAACATAACCACAAATCGATCCAAATACTGTCTGAAAATCTGGTTCATTAAATCCATAAAAACAGCAGGTGCATTAGTATGTCCGAAAGGCATAACTAGAAACTCATAATGTCCGTACCTTGCTCGGAAAGCAGTTTTCGGCACATCGGAGTCTTTAACTTGCAGCTGATAGTAACCCGATCTCAAATCTATCTTAGAAAACACTGTAGCCCCTTTCAACTGATCAAATAAATCATCAATCTGTGGCAATGGATATTTATTCTTTAGTCACCTTGTTGAGTTTTCTGTAGTCAATGCACATTCTCATAGTTCCATCTTTCTTTTTCACAAACAGAACTGGTGCACCCCAAGGAGAAAAACTCGGTCGTGCGAAGCCTCTATCCGTCAATTCTTACAACTGAGCTTTCAATTCTTTCAATTCAGTCGGTGCCATTATGTACGGAGCTATCGATACCAGAGTCATCCCTGGCACTAACTCAATACCAAACTCTACCTCTCGGATCAGTGGCAAACCCGGTAATTCTTTGGGAAACACATCCGGATAGTCACTCAGAACTGGTACTGATTCTATCTTCTTTTCTGTCACTTTAGAGTCAAGCACATAAGCAAAGTAAGCTTCACAACCCTTTCTCACATATTTCTGAGCTAACATTAAAGATATCATTGCCGGTAAACAATTCAGATCATTAGACTCAATCCGAATAATCTCATCATTCTGACATCGCAAGTCAATAGTCTTCCGTTTGCAATTCACAATAGCATCGTGCAACCATACCCAAAATTATATCAAACTCATCAAATGGAAACAACATCAAGTCAGCCGGAAAACATGAATCTCGAATCATCAACGGGCAATTCTTGCACACTTTGTCAACCAAAACACACTGGCCTAAGGGGTTTGATACTCTAATCACAAACTCAGTAGACTCTACAGGAAAAGTCTTACTGGATACTAAAGTCTCACATACATAAGAATGAGTAGAACCAGGATCAATCACTGCAACAACACTAGTATCATAAAGAGTAAAAGTACCAGTAATCACATATGGAGACGAAGCTTCTTCATGAGCACGAATATGATAAGCTCTAGCAGGTGCGCGAGCCTCAAATCTAGTAGATGTGTCTTTAGTTCCTCTCTTACTGCTACTCACATTACTTGTGTTCCTGGGTGGTCTACCTCGAGTTGCCGTATTACTCGATCTGACATTCTGTACTGTGTTTTGCTCAACTAACTCAGGGCATTCACGAATGAAATGGTCTAATGATCCACATTTGAAACAAGCCCGATCATTCAATCTACAATTGTCGGGATGTCGTTTACCACAATATTTGCACTCCGGTTGATTTGATCTGACGTTACCAACACTGGCTACTGAGGTAGCTCTCGAACTCACAACTGGTCTATCCCGATCCCGTCTAGAATAGCCCACAGTAGTCTTTGAAAGGCTAGAGTCATCTCAGAATTTCTTTGATGCCGATTGGAAAGACTTACTTGAGAATCTCTTACGTGCATCTCTAGATTCAAAGTCAGCTTTTCTTTTCTCTTTCCCGAGCTCTTCAGCTTTGCAAGCTCGTTCAACAAGTACAACAAACTCTTTTATTTCAAGAATCCCGACTAACAGCTTGATGTCTTCATTCGAACCATTTTCAAATCTTTTACACATTATTGCTTCGGTTGATACACACTCCCGGTCATATCTACTAAGTCTCATAAATTCCCTCTCATTTTCTGTTACGGTCATACAACCTTGTTTCAGCTCGAGGAATTCTTTGCGCTTCTGATCAATGAATCTCTGACTGATGTATTTCTTATGAAATTCAGTCTAAAAGAACTCCCAGGTAACCCGTTTTCTCGGAACTACAGATATCAGTGTATTCCACCAATGATTCGTTGAATCTCGAAGCAATGATACAACACATTTAATGCACTAATCAGGTGTACAAGATAGCTCATCTAACACACGGATCGTATTATCAAGCCAAAATTCAGCTCGCTCAGCATCATCATCAACAGTGGCTCTAAATTCTTTGGCCCCGTGTTTCCTAATTTTATCAACTGGTGGCTTACTCATTCTTACTGGATCAAAAACTTGTGGCATTATAGGTATTTGGGAAGGAATCGGTGGGGGAGATGGTTGTGGAACAGCCGGATTTGTCCGGATATACTGAGTAAACCATTCATTCATCATTTGGTAAAAGGCTTGTTTAGCCTCTCCCTCTTGGTTACTCGAAGTCGGCCGAGATTCAGCCGGCGCTGCCCCCTGAGTAGGAGCGGGCGCATTACTTTCCATATCATCAGCTACGGCTCGATCGGGATCCATTTACTATACGAAAGCACATTTCAATTGTTAGGAATCATCAAACTATCCCAGTTTATAAGTTTGGCATACATAGCTAGACTCACAGGCGCTACGTTAGTCCTAGAATTGACTAAATCGTAGCTCTGATACCAATAAAATGTAACACCCCTAACCCGTAACAATTGTCGGAATACGTTTAAGAGGCGTTACCGGACATATCAAAACTTTTACGGTAATTTCACAAATATAACATACACCATCTTCATATCATATCAAATCATTAACAAAGAGTCCCTTTAAAAGGTCTACGAGACCTTAAACATGCATTGGAAAAAGGTCGGGACTAAACCTAGTACATACAAATTTTTTTCAAAACTTAACATTTTTCAAAGTTACAGAGGCCACACGCTCGTGTCAAAACAGGGCATACATACTGACTTGTCCACACGGCCGAAGACAAGCCCGTGTGCTTAACCCGTGGTCGACACTGACTTATTGCACACGGCCAATCACACGCCCGTGTGTCTAGCCCGTGTACGAGTCTGACTTGTTTCAATTTGCAAACTTAAGAGATACGGTCGAGCCACACGCCCGTGTGCTCATCCGTGTGGGAAAATATAGGCCAATTTGCCACCCACATTTTGGGTTACACCTACAAGCATTAAACCAATCCAAAATCATACCTTCAATGCATTCAATACATACCAAAACATGCAAATTTTACTTCTTAACAACATCATTCACTTCATATACAAAACCTAACTCAATCATACTAATTCAAAATCACCAACATCACAATAAAGACATATAAATCATTCATCATCTTAATCCAATTCAATTCATAGCAATTCTTATCATATCATTTCCCCAAATCAACCATAAAACTTACCATAAATTGACCATTTCATTAGACCAACCATGAGCTTACCCTACCAAATTATGCATCATGAAGCATAAACTACTTATTCATAAACATATTCATCATCAAGCCATATCACATGGCCATATTTACACAACTCAAAACATCATCCAAATACTCTATCCTATACATGCCATACTTCAATATATACAACTTCAAAAGTTACCAAAAGTTTGTTCGATAGTGTGATGATGATCCTCGACGATCCCCGACCTTCTCGTAGCTTTAATAATCTATAAAACAATCAAACAAACACACACACAAAGTAAGCTTTCATAGCTTAGTAAGTCATAAGCAAATAAAGAACAAATAAACAGTTGCATTTAAATCAACTAACCAAAATCACATATACATTAACCAAATACACAATTAATGTGTTTACAAATCAAATATTATCACTTTTACAATATCCATATAACATCAACTTTCAACTCACATATACTCCAAAGCACATATAAATTTATCTTTTACCATTTTCAATTCATGAATCCATCATGATCATATACTTCCTTGTTCTCAAATACATATTACAAAGCACATACTTGAATCTTTTAGTTCGTTTTCACATCTGATCTCATCTCAATAATGCCCGTTGAACCATTCGGAATTAATAAGGATACTCGAATAGTCAGAAGGCTCGTACAATGCCAACGTCCCAGACGTGGTCTTACATGTAATCACATATCGATGCCACTGTCCCAGACAGGGTCTTACACGAATCGAATATGATGCCAATGTCCTAGACATGGTCTTACACGTAAACACAAATCGATTCCAACGTCCCAGGCGTGGTCTTACATGAAATCACACACCGGAATCTATGTCATGACATATGTATCCTAACTATTCCTAAGGTTCGTACGGGGCTTTCGGACGTCGTATCTCGAACATTTCAGGCTCGTAAATATTGCTCCCATGCTCAATTAATTTCAGCATTTATTTTTACGCAATTAACAATTCAATTAGGAACTATTAATTTAGATAAAATAAAATTTAATAACATTATTTACTTATGAACTTACCTCGTATAACGGCGGATGAAATCGACTACTCGACTACTTTCGACTTCCCCCGATCAAATTCCGTTTTCTTTTATTCTTGATCTATATAAATTCAAATTTGACTATTTAATAACACATTTCATTCATTTCAATCCACAAACACATAATTAGGGCATTTTACACTTAAGCCCCTAAAATTCACATTTTTGACATTTTAGTCCCTATTTCATAAAATCACAAAATACACAAAATATCATATTTCCCATTATTGGCCGAATCTTCCTATAGCTCATATAAGTCCACACATTTCATTTATTTTACATTTTAGTCCCCCAAAACATTATTTTCACAATTTAGCCCAAAGTACTCAAATTCATTAAAAATCCAAAGACAAAACATATTAATCTATCACATATATTTTATTTTCCAAAATAAAACAACAAAAATCACAAGCTATCATCAATGGCAAAACACAAAATCATCATCAAATTCAAAAATTAAAACAGGGCTTTGTAGTACTCGAAGCAACGATCACAAAAACGTAAAAATTATCAAAAATCGAGCTAAAATCACATACCAATTTATCCTTCAAAATGACGAACCCTAAAGGTCTCCAATGGTCTCTTCAATTTGTGATTTTCGGTGGTGGGTGATGATTATGATCATTTTTTCTTTTGTTTTTAATTAATATTAACTTAATAACCTAATTACCATTTTAACCTTAATTAAAAGTCACCAAATTTCTTGTTATTAAGCCCATTTATGTCAAATTCCACTATCAATGGTCAAATAACATCATAAGGACCTTTGATTTAATAAACCATAGCAAATTGACACTCTTAACTTATAGCATGTTACTTTTACATTTTACGCGATTTAGTCCTTTTTATTAAATTAAGCACACAAACAGATAAATTAAATCACAGAAATTTCACACATGTCAATTCACATACTATAAGCACAGAAAATAATATTAAAAATATTTTTATGACTCAGATTTGTGGTCCCGAAACCACTATTCTGACTAGGGTCTAAACTAGACTGTTACATTTTTATTTTTTTTGACTTATCCTCCTCGTCTTCCTCCTTTGATGTTTCATCCTCGCTTACATTTTTATCTTCCTGCCATGTCTCGAAGATATAATCTGGGAACTCAAGAACAAAACTATTAGAGATATTTTTAAATGTATATCTTACAGAATCATCTCTAATCTTTGCATATTTTCAATAAGCCTATTGTTGGTTATGCATAAATTCCATCATATCCATCATAATTGACAATTTTGATTTCTTCACAGTATTTGAAGAAGTAGGCATAGGAATAGTCAATTCAGGATCAACAATTGGTTCAACTAGCTCATCCACATTCGACTCCTTGCTTGGTTTAGAGACTTTCAGTTCTTTTATCGGTTTTGGATCATTTGAGTCTTCCTCAGATTCTACCTCTTCTGCCTCAGTAACCGAGTTAGCCTCAGTTTAAGATTTTTTCAATGAATCATCATTTTTTGGTTCCGCTAGTTCACTCGATTCAGGTGTGTAACACCCCAAACCCGGCCCATGCGTTACGATCGGATCTGACATGTCACATGAATAAAACGTGTTTAAGAACTTGTAATTCGTACTAAAATAAGTATTATTTGAAAAAAAAACCAGTTTGAAAAAAAATATTTGATAAAAATACTACTAATCTCGAGAGGTTAATTGAAGAATTGATATTCAAATTCGTGATATTTTAAAATTGTGACTTTTGAAAATAATGTCGATAATCCGAAAGGAAATCCGAGTTAAATTATTTATAAATATGTTATAAAATCCTTTTGTTAATCAACTTTGGAAAAAACCGCTATTTATGATTTTAGAAAAATACCCGTTTTAAACAATTTAAGTAAAATAATAAATACGTCCAAACATAAAGCAAATTAAAGTTTATCCCGGAGGCCTTATTACAACTTTAAACCCAAAATAGTAAAAGTAATAAAAGTAAACGTAAATAGAAATCTAAAGTTCAAAAAAAACACCACTTCCGAACTATGGCCTCCATCGAGTCATCCATGGCCCAAGTCCACCTCACTGAGCATTACCTGCAAGGGTTAAAGAAAAGGGGTGAGTTACTAGAACTCAGTGTATAATCCCCTTACCGTCATCCACTGGGCCTAAATTCATTTAGCAATATCTTGGGCTTAAGCCCATTTACATAATCAATAACAAAATGAAGTTAATGTATGCAACCCAACCCATCCATCCATCCATCACACCCCTGACCAGCCAATCACACCTGTGGGGATCAAGTCAACCCACCCCGCCGCTCACACCAATCTCTGCAGTCAAGCTGCTTTTCTTAATAATTGTGGCAAAGCCACCGGAGTATCATTGCAGTCAAGCTGCTTTCATATAGTATTTTCGTGGTCAAGCCACCGAAATCATAGGTAAACATTATAATGAATATTTTGTGGCAATGCCACTAGGCTACACTGCTCTTCATACATTTTTCCAAACCCATGCGATATGTAACATGCAACATACATAATAAAGCATAATATCCACATATATGTACAACAATAGTTAATCCAATAATATATTACGGTGAATCGGCACATTATAGAACTTTGTAATTCGGCTCACTAAGGCATTCTAGCAATTTGGCCCATTGGGGCATTTTTGTAAATCGGCCCATAGGGGCATTTTCATAATTCGGCCCATAGAGGCATTTTCGTAAATCGGCCCATAGGGGCATTTTCGTAAATTTAACAATTTTAATACTGATTTTGACAAAGCTATAGAAAAAATGTAATTTAAGCAAATTTCTCGATTTGTACCATATTACGATTTTTAGCCATATTAATAATAACGATCTATTTTCCAACGTGATATCTCATCATGAATCTACGAGATTTCGGTGTGAGATTACACACCTGATTACGATAAGGATTAATCCTTCTTGATCGTCGGCACCTAAATCACCATTACACTCGATTAATCCAACAAACAGGATTTTATTAATCTAAATCTAAATCAAACGATCTATTGAAACGCTTACCCTTAGCATCGTGAACGACCACGATTTGTCTATTTTCACCGGATGATGGTCCACAACCCGGTGGAAAATCCCAAACCGCCGATACCACCCTTCGTTTGAACTTAGGAGTAGGAATTGCAAATCCACTCCTTTTGTCTCCTACTATCTCTTTTCCTTTCAAATTGTTATCACTTGCCTCCATTGAAAAGATCTCGGTTAGAAAGTTCTATGATGAGAGAATGTATTTGTTTTGGAATAGGATTTGGCTTACCACTTATTCTGAAGAAACAACGAGTGGATGAAACGAGCGATTTAATCCCTATAATAACCGTTTAGTCAAATCCATCGATTCGTTTTAGCGGAATCACCACACAATAAAATATATCGAAATAAACTTTGAAGAAACACCTTACCTTAATCGATGATAAACTCAACTCCAATCGATTCGACTTGTGACTAAGAATGAGTCAACAAAAACAAAATGAAAGTTTCGGCCAACCCCTCAATAACACCGATTCGGTCAAGGAAGAGAGTGTGCCCAACACCCAAAAGAAAAAGAAAAGAAAAATGGATATAGTGTTATGTGGTTCGGCTATTGGAGAAAAAGAACAAGGATAATTTGCCCTCTATGTAAAATCGATTAAAGAAAATGAGAGAAAGGTTGAAGAATTAATGAGGAAAGAAAAAGAAGAGATGGACAAGAGAAATGTCAAAGTTTCTGCTAACACTATGAAAGAGATGAACAAAAAGAGAGACTTGTGTTTTGGCAACAAAGGAAAAGATTGGAAGAAAAAGGCACCAAAATGATAAAAGATGGCTAAGGCAAAGATGAAAAGAAGAAAAGAAAAAAATGCTCCCAAATGGTCTCGGTTTTAGGCAAGGAAAAGAGGTACCAAATGAACAAAGAAAAGACTTTCAAAAAAAAAAAGAAATCAAAAGCTCTTCAAAATGCCTAACAAAATTCGGCACACCCCTCCCCCTTACCAAAACCGATTACACCTTAACCAAAAAGATGCATGTTGACCAAAAAATCCTTCCCTTGGCAACTCCTAAAATTCGGCCAACATGTTCCCTCCCTTGCCTTTTTATTTGATTTCTTTCCTTCATTTTCCCTTGTTTTCCTCCTTGCCATAATCCTTAGTCATCTTTCCATAAATAAAAAGTCTTCCTTACCTTAATTATCACCATGGCCAACACTTGGAAGAGAAACACAAAAATAAATCCCAAAATTTGCAGTATATGGGATTCGAACCTCTTCCCTCCATGCTCTCCACTTGATGCCACACCACTCCACCATGTGCTCCACTTGTGCTAGCAAAGCACACTCTTATTTCCTTAAATATTGATGCCACTTGCCTTCTCCCCTTAAGGGCTTAAGCACAAAAATTTTACTAAGGCCCAACTTAACCCCAAGCCTTCTTAGGACCCCTAAACATACAAAATTAACATTCTTAACTAGCCTATTGCATGATATAATGCAACGCATAAAATTCTGAATTTTAGGATGTTACAATTCTACCCCTTAAAGAAATTTCAGCCTCGAAATTTACCTGATTAGAAGAGATGAGGATATTGTTGCCGAATTGTGTCCTCTGGCTCCCATGTAGCTTCCTCTGTCCCGTGATTACGCCATAAAACTTTGACTAACGGAACCGACTTCCTTCTCAGCACTTTAGTATCTCGATCTAAAATCTGCACTGGCTCTTCTTCAAATGACAAGTCAAGTCTTAACTCAATTTCTTCCACGGGTACAACATGAGACGGATCCAAACGATAACGCCTTAACATAGAAACGTGGAATACACTATGTATCTGTCCTAACTCTTGAGGTAACTCAAGCTGATAAGCCACTGGCCCAACACGCTTCAGTACACGGTATGGCCCGATGAACCTAGGGCTTAACTTGGCCTTCCGTCCAAATCTTAAAATCTTATTCCAAGGTGAGACCTTCAGAAAGACTTGATCTCCCACCGCAAACTCTATATCCTTACGCTTGATTCAAGCGTCACGATTTCATCTGTCAAGCTTCTTTTAATTGAGCCCGAATTACCTTAACTTTTCCTCCTCCGTCTCGAGATCAACTCGGAACCCAATAATCGCCGCTCCTAGCTCATCCGGCCAAGTAGAGTACGACACCTACGACCATACAACGCCTCGTAGGGTGCCATCTGGATACTAGAGTGATAGCTGTTGTTGTATGCAAACTCTGCCAATGGTAGAAAATCTTCCCAACTACCTTTGAAGTCGATCACACAACCCCTTAACATGTCTTCCGAACTGGATAACCTCTCCGATCGACCATCGATGCGGATGAAACGCCGTCTTTGAAACTTAGCCTTGTACCCAAAGCTTCATGTAAAGCCTTCCGTAACTGCCGTGATGTAAACCTAGGATCCACGTGCGATATGATAGACATTGGTACCCCATGTAACCTCACGATATCGCTACATACAACTTGGCCAACACGCAATGAATAATCCGCACGCATGTGGTAGGAAATGAGCAGTCTTCGTTAACCGATCCACAATCACCCATACCGAATCCTTCTTAGTAGGCGTTAAGGGTAACCCACTAACAAAGTCCATCGTTATCCTTTCCCATTTCCATAGTGGAATTTTCACCGGTTGTAGCAACCCTGAAGGCAGTTGATGCTCCGCCTTCACCTGCTGACATGTTAAGCACTTGCTCACGAAATCAGTAACCTCCCGTTTCAACCCTGGCCACCAATACTGCTCACGGAGGTCTCGGTACATTTTGTTTCCTCTGGGGTGCATAGCATATGGGCTACTATGCGCCTCACGCAGAATTATTTGCCTTAATTCCGAATCCCTGGGCATACAAACTCTTCCACGAAAACACAATACTCCATCACTATTCAATCCAAAATCCCCTATCCCACCTCTTTTCACTTGCTGAAATCGAGAACCCAACGCTTCATCTATCAACTGCTTTTCCATAATCTAACTTACCCATGCAGGCTTCACCTGAGGTTCGGCTAATAGGCTACCATCTTCATAAAGGCTGAGATGAGCGAACATCGCTCTCAAATCTGTTATCACCTTACGACTCAACGCATCCGCTACTACATTAGCTTTACCTGGGTGATACTTGATTGAGAAGTCATAATCTTTCAACAATTCTATCCACCTCCGCTGTCTTAAGTTCAACTCCTTCTGGGTAAGGAGGTACTTCAGACTCTTATGATCCGTGTAAATAATCGACTTCTCACCGTACAGATAGTGTCTCCAAATCTTCAGAGCAAACACCACTGCAGCAAACTCCAAATCATGAGTGGGATAATTTATCTTATGCGGCCTTAATTGGCAAGATGCATAAGCCACTACGTTTCCCCCTTGCATCAGCACACAACCCAAGCCCGTGTGTGATGCATCACAATAAACGATAAACTCCTTACCAGCCTCAGGTTGAATCAATACTGGCGCTTCTGTCAGAATCTTCTTCAATTCCTCAAAACTCTCTTGCTGTTTATCTTACCGCACAAACGGTACTCCCTTACGCAACAGCTTAGTTAGAGGTGCAGCAATCAATGAAAACCCCTCAACAAAACGCCTGTAATACCCAGCCAAACCTAGAAAACTCCAAATTTCTGCCACTGACTTCGGTGGTTTCCAGTCCAACACAGCCTCGACCTTCTGGGGATCAACTCTAATTCCTTCAGCAGACACTACATGCCCCAAAAAGGTCACTTCCCTCAGCCAAAATTCACACTTACTGAATTTGGCATACAATTGCTTCTCCCTTAATATCTGCAATACGACCTGTAAATGCGAATCATGCTCCTCTTCAGTCTTTGAGTACACCAAGATGTCATCTATGAACACCACCACAAAGCGATCTAGATAGGGTTGGAAGACTCGGTTCATCATGTCCATAAATGCAGCTAGTGCATTAGTCAACCCAAACGGCATCACTAAGAACTCGTAATGCCCATAACGAGTTCAGAACGCAGTCTTGTGAATATCCGCCTCCTTGACT
Organism: Gossypium sturtianum; assembly: GCA_025698515.1. Classification (NCBI taxonomy): domain Eukaryota; kingdom Viridiplantae; phylum Streptophyta; class Magnoliopsida; order Malvales; family Malvaceae; genus Gossypium; species Gossypium sturtianum. The sequence continues at coordinate 76,726,065 of CM046947.1, forward strand.
TTTAACTGGTGATACCCCGATCTCAAGTCTATTTTTGAGAAAATTGAAGCTCCTCGCAACTGATCGAACAAATCATTGATCCTCGGTAACGGATACTTGTTCTTGATCGTCAACTTATTCAATTGTCTATAATCGATGCACAAACGCATTGACCCATCTTTTTTCTTAATGAACAAAACCGGCGCTCCCCATGGTGATGCACTTGGTCGAATAAATCTGCGATCCAACAACTCCTGAATTTGAGCCTTAAGCTCCGCTAACTCCTTCGGTGCCATTCTATAAGGAGCAATAGACACTGAAGCCGTCCCTAGCAATACCTCATTGCCAAACTCCACCTCCCGATCCGGAGGTAATCCTTGAAGCTCCTCGGGAAGAACATTTGAAAACTCTTTCACCGTTCTAACACTCTCTACCGATAATTCTTTGGCATCCAAAGCACTGATAAAGGCTAGGAATGCTCTACACCCTTTTCGCACCAACTTTTCTGCCTTTAAAGCAGATACCACATTAGACAGATAGTTCTATCTTTCACCTATCACCATCACTTCCTTATCCTCCGAAGTTCTTAGTACCATCTGCTTTGCAGCACAATCCAAGTTCGCACGATGCTTAACCAGCCAGTCCATACCCAAAATAAGATCGAACTCGCCAAATGGCAGTTCCATCAAATCCACCAGAAATACTTCCCCTTGAACTTCTAAGGGCACATCCCTAAACAACTTATTTACTACCACTAACTGTCCTAAAGGGCTAATCACAGTTGTTTCTCTAGCAGTAGTCTCAGATCTAATATTCAAAGTTCCAGACACAGCACAAGCATCATATGAATGGGTGGATCCAAAATCTATCAAAGCAGTAATAGGTACATCAGCTATGAAAAATGTACCGGTTATGACGTCAGGTGCATCACCATCTTCTCGACGTCTGACCGTATAGACTAAACCTGGCTATCTCGCCTCCGTGTTACCCCTATTACCGGTACCTCTACCCGGTGCACTCTGACATGTCCTACACCATTACCACCTCGACCGCCCACGCCTCTCTCGTATTCTTTGGCGCCTCCGCCTAGTGCGCAAATCATGCAGGCTGCTGAGTTTGATCGGGCTTAGAGGGCAATCCTTAAACCGATGGTCCTTGGATCCACATCTGAAACAACCACCAGTTCTCTTCCAGCATTCTCCCGAGTGAAGTTTCCCACAATCCACGCAAGGCTGTAACTTATTAGTAGTAGCTTGAACTCTCACTCGAGCTGGCTCCTCATTCCTGGGCCTTTTCTGAAACCCTCTAGCAGGACCTGAGTACCCAGAATCCCTCTTGTTCCTGCCCCTATCCTTATCTCGGATTTTCCGCTCCGAATGATTAACTTCCTCCATAATTTTAGCTTTTTCTACCAGCATAACGAAATTCCTCTCCTTCTGTGGGGCTATCAATACCTGAAACTCATCACGCAACCCGTCCTCAAAACGCACACAGCGTTCATAATCAGTCGGCACTATACCCCGGGCATACCGACTCAGACGCAGAAATTCTGCCTCGTAAGCTGCCACAAATTTACCTCCTTGGACCAGATTCAGAAATTCCTTCCTTCGGGCATCCACATAGCTAGCCCGGACATACTTTCCTTGGAATGCTGTCTTAAAGAATTCCCATGTAATACAATCAGCCTAAGTACCTTCCCGAACAGTGAGCCACCACTGATACGCCTCGTCTCTCAACAACGACACCACCCCTTTCAGTTTCTGCTCAGCGGTGCAATCCAGGTCATCCATAATCCGCTCCACTACCTCAAGCCAGTACTCCGCTACATTAGGGTCTACACCCGAAATACCCCTAAAAACTTCAGCCCCATTCGATATGAGTCGCTCCGATATTGACCCACGAGCTGCCGACCCAGTTCTTGCCCCAGTAACCCTTTTCAGAACTCGCAACATCGCTTGGGACAGAGCGTCGTCCTCTCTCATTCGATCATGTGACCCAGCTTCAGTCACAGGTGACGCAGGGGCGTCCATTTCTGGCATATGTCTCGATGCCTCAGATACAACTCTAGCACCTCGGCCTCAGATTAAATCAGATTAAATCGTGACTTTTAAAAATAATGTCGATAATCCGAAAGGAAATCTGAGTTAAATTATTTATAAATATGTTATAAAATCCTTTTGTTAATCAACTTTGGAAAAAACCGTTATTTATTATTTTAGAAAAATCCCCATTTTAAACAATTTAAGTAAAATAATAAATACGTCCAAACATAAAGCAAATTAAAGTTTATCCCAGAGGCCTTATTACAACTTTAAACCCAAAACAGTAAAAGTAATAAAAGTAAATGTAAATAGAAATCTCAAGTTAAAAAAAACACCACTTCCGAAGTATGGCCTCCATCGAGTCATCTATGGCCTAAGTCCACCTCACTGAGCATTACCTGCAAAGGTTAAGGAAAAGGGGTGAGTTACTAGAACTCAGTGTATAATCCTCTTACCGCCATCCACTGGGCTTGAATTCATTTAGCAATATCTTGGGCTTAAGCCCATTTACATAATCAATAACAAAATAAAGTTAATGTATGCAACCTAACCCATCCATCCATCACACCCCCGACCAGCCAATCACACCTGTGGGGATCAAGTCAACCCACCCCACCGCTCACACCAATCGCTGCAGTCAAGCTACTTTTCATAATATTTGTGGCAGAGCCACCAGAGTATCGCTGCAGTCAAGCTGCTTTCATATATTATTTTCGTGGTCAAGCCACCGAAATCATAAGTAAACATTATAATGAATATTTTGTGGCAATGCCACCAGGCTACACTGCTCTTCATACATTTTTCCCAACCCATGCGATATGTAACATGCAACATACATAATAAAGCATAATATCCACATATATGTACAACAATCATTAATCTAATAATTTATTACGGTGTATCGGTAGATTATAGAACTTTGTAATTCAGCTCACTAAGGCATTCTAGCAATTCAGCCCATAGGGGCATTTTCGTAAATCGGCCCATAGGGGCATTTTCGTAAATCGGCCCATAGGGGCATTTTCATAATTCGGCCCATAGAGGCATTTTTGTAAATTAGCCCATAGGGGCATTTTCGTAAATTTAACAATTTTAATATAGATTTTGACAAATCTATAGAAATAATGTAATTTAAGCAAATTTCTCGATTTGTGGCATATTACGATTTTTAGCCATATTAATAATAACGATCTATTTTCCAATGTGATATCTAATCATGAATCTACGGGATTTCGGTGTGAGATTAAACACCTGATTACGGTAAGGATTAATCCTTCTTGATCGTCGACACCTAAATCACCATTACACTCGATTAATCCAACAAACAGGATTTTATTAATCTAAATCTAAATCAAACGATCTATTGAAATGCTTACCCTTAGTATCGTGAACGACCACGATTTGTCTATTTTCACCGGATGATGGTCCACAACCCGGTGGAAAATCTCGAACCGCCGATAGCGCCCTTCGTTTGAACTTAGGAGTAGGAATTGCAAATCCACTCCTTTTGTCTCCTACTATCTCTTTTCCTTTCAAATTGTTATCACTTGCCTCCATTGAAAAGATCTCGGTTACAAAGTTCTATGATGAGAGAATGTATTTGTTTTGGAATAGGATTTGGCTTACCACTTATTTCTAAGAAACAACGAGTGGATGAAACGAGCGATTTAATCCCTATAATAACCGTTTAGTCAAATCCATCGATTTGTTTTAGCGGAATCACCACACAATAAAATATATCAAAATAAACTTTGAAGAAACACCTTACCTTAATCGATGATAAACTCAATTGTAATCGATTCGACTTGTGACTAAGAATGAGTCAACAAAAACAAAATGAAAGTTTCGGCCAACCCCTCAATAACACTGATTCGGTCAAGGAAGAGAGTGTGCCCAACACGCAAAAGAAAAAGAAAAGAAAAAGGGATAAAGTGTTATGTGGTTCGGCTATTGGAGAAAAAGAACAAGGATGATTCGGCCTCTATGTAAAATCGATTAAAGAAAATGAGAGAAAGGTTGAAGAATTAATGAGGAAAGAAAAAGAAGAGATGGACAAGAGAAATGTCAAAGTTTCGGCTAACACTATGAAAGAGATGAACAAAAAGAGAGACTTGTGTTTTGGCAACCAAGGAAAATATTGGAAGAAAAAGGCACCAAAATGATAAAAGAATAAAAGATGGCTAAGGCAAAGATGAAAAGAAGAAAAGAAAAAAATGCTCCCAAATGGTCTCGGTTTTAGGCAAGGAAAAGAGGTACCAAATGAACAAAGAAAAGACTTTCAAAAAAAAAAAAAGAAATCAAAAGCTCTTCAAAATGCCTAACAAAATTCGGCACACCCCTCCCCCTTACCAAAACCGATTACACCTAAACCAAAAAGATGCATGTTGACCAAAAATTCCTTCCCTTGGCAACTCCTAAAATTCGGCCAACATGTTCCCTCCCTTGCCTTTTTATTTGATTTCTTTCCTTCATTTTCCCTTGTTTTCCTCCTTGCCATAATCCTCAGTCATCTTTCCATAAATAAAAAGTCTTCCTTACCTTAATTATCACCATGGCCGACACTTGGAAGAGAAACACAAAAATAAATCCCAAAATTTGCAATATATGGGATTCGAACCTCTTCCCTCCATGCTCTCCACTTGACGCCACACCACTCCACCATGTGCTCCACTTGTGCTAGCAAAGCACACTCTTATTTCCTTAAATATTGATGCCACTTGCCTTCTTCCCTTATGGGCTTAAACACAAAAAAATTACTAAGGCCCAACTTAACCCCAAGCCTTCTTAGGACCCCTAAACATACAAAATTAACATTCTTAACTAGCCTATTGCATGATATAATGCAACGCATAAAATTCTGAATTTCAGGATGTTACAAGGTGGGTTTTGTTCATGGACATTCTCCACTAACCTTTCAAGATCATGGGCTGTGATACAACCTTGAACATACGATTCGGTCAGGTTTGCTTTTGTTTTAACTTGGGCCCTTAAGCAAAGTTAAGTGATCAATGACGGGAAGTAAGCACTTCCGATTTTTTTTGCCACAATCATGGATCACCTTAAGAATGATCTTCCCAACATTGATAGACCTTTCTGTCATAATTGCATACAACAAAAGTATTTGCTCCATCGAAATGGTGGAACTGTGTGAGATAGGCATGAAACTATATTGAACAAAGTAGAACCATACCTTAGCCAATAGATTTAGATATTCCCTTCGACAAGAATGACTACCATACTTTATCATAATCCTTTGGGATCCCAGATTTGTCACAATATTAAGAACTTGTTGAAGAAAATCCCAATTTATGTTTGTCATCATGACAAAGTATTCATCTTCTTCAACATTAGGTAAGTTAAACAAATCATTAATGGACTTAAAAGATAGTGGTACCTTTTTCTTGCGAACAAGAACTTCAGTAGCATTTGGCTTAGTCAAATTGGCATAGAACTCTCGAACTAACTCCTCATCGGGTAATGGTCGTACATCACAATAATAATTCGAATTGAGGGCATCAATCGTCTTTCAAATCGGCAAAGGCACAACCATCTTATAATTACTTTCCAAGCTGAAACCTTTTTTTGGCATTATATGTTGATTTTTAAAGATGGAATCAAAACTTCCTTTCACTTCCTCATCTTGAATCAAAATGGGATTTTCGGCAAAGGTCTTGGAAGATCTAGTTCTTTTGCGATACATGGTGATTTTTCCCGAAAAATAGGCAATTTTTTGTCAAAAGATGAAACAAGGTGTTTTGCAGCGATGAGAGGCGTGCGACGGCAATAAGCTAGGGTTTTGCGAAAATGGAAGGAATTTGGGGAGATTTTTTTTGGATTTAGGCCGACAGCTAAGAGGGAAAAGAATGAGTGGCTAGGGTTTAAGCTAATTGCTTAAAGGGTTGTGAAAAATATGGTGGTAGAGAGGGGTTTATATAGTGATGAATTAGGGAAAACTTGTAGCAAAATTTTAGCTACTTAAGTGAATTGGGTGGCAAGCATAGATGGAGGGAAAAGTGGTGGAAAAATTAGGGTTTGGGGAACCCTTATGGATGGAAATGTGGGTGAATTTCTCCCCTTTGCTGTTTCAGGCCTTGAGCCCAAACTGTATTTACAAACTAGACTGCTTAAGATAAAATAAACTGATTAGTACTTGGGCAAAATTGACCCATTTATTTAACATAAAAATAAAATTAAAAATTAAAATGGAAATGAAAAAATTCTTTTGGGCTACTTAGAAAATTTCTTCTTAAAAAATTACATCAAATTAAATTCCCAGAAAAGGTTAGAGCAAATAAATTCCCAAGAAAGGTTGGAGGGGTCACAAATGGCCCTGCTTAAGTTCGAATCTCCTTAGACAAAATTAATTTGAAGTACTAATTGAAGAAAAATAATTTCTAAGCATGTCATTTATTCAAATGAGAGAGAAAAAACAACTAAAAATAAATTAACGATAGAGAGAGTGAAGAGGACTCCCTCAATGTTATTGATGATTGCCACTGCCAAAGGCAATGTCGAACGACCATTTATCATACCAACCGTATCCATCTAGAAAGAAGAAGTAATGTTGCCCAGCAATTATATTCAATATTTGCTCGAAAAATAGTAGCAGGAAATGGTCTTTCTATTTTGCTTTGCTCGACTTTTTGTCATTCGTGCAAATCTACCTACCCATGATGATCCATAACGAAATCAGCTCATTTTTCATTATACCTTCTTTCTTTGGTACAAGTCCCACCCACTGAATGTAATAGATGGGATTCATGATCCTTGCTTTTAACCATTGAGACTTGAGTTTCCCAAGATCAAATACTCAAGATTGAATCAAACTCTTCTATCACTTGACATATCCCTTTTCAGTATTTGCAATACTCCACTCGATACCTTTCTCGTTTCTTTCCAAAATAGTTTAGCCTAACTAAGGTGACTCTTCTCTTGATAGGTTGGGTTGCTTGTACTTATGTGATGATAGCTCTAATTACTCAAACTGAACTTTTGAACTGAATTCTTCCAAGTTAGCTTCCAAACATGTATCATCCTCATCTCGATGTGAGGAGTCATATGAAATACCTTCCAATGGATCATTGGGAATTAAGGGATCTTCCATGGAGACAGTAAAATAATCTTTAACCTTAGGAGATCTTAGGGCCTTGAGTATATTAAAGTTTACTTGTTCATCTTGAACTTGCATGGTGAGTTCATCTTCCTATACATCAATTCTCGTTCTTTCGATTTCCAAGAAACGTCTTCATAGGATGACTGGTACTCTATCTGCTTCAAAATCTAAGATAATAAAGCCAACAGGAAATATGAATTTATCAACATGAACCAAGACATCCTCGATCATTCCTTCGGGGTATGCTAAAGATTGATCTGCCAATTGGAGAGTAATTGTAGTCGGTTTGCCCTTACCGATACCTAATTGTTTAAACACACATGTAGGCATTAAGTTGATACTCGATCCCAAATCACACAAAGCCTTACCACAATAAGATTCTCCAATATTGCAAGGTATGATGAAACTTCTTGGATCCTTCAACTTAGGAGGCAACTTGTTCTGAATAAATAGGCTACATTCTGTAGTCAGGGCTACAGTTTCAAATTCCCCAAACCTTCTCTTCTTAGAAAAAAATTCCTTCATAGATTTCGCATAGTTCGGCATTTGTTCCAAAGCTTCTACCAATGGGATGTTGATACGTAGTTGTTTCAACACATTGAACATTCTCTTAAATTGTGTATCCTGTTTATGTTACTAATGTCTTTGAGGATATAGAGGTTGCGAAACTTTGGCTTGGATTGGACAGCTCTTCTAAGGTAATATTTCTGCATCAAATGAAGAGGTTAGCTTATCAGAATTTTCTAGTTTAGATTTTACCTTTTCAAAATTTGCAGAATTTGGCTTATCTAGTGCAGGAATTTCAATTGTGGTTGATTTTCCTCTTTCTGGGGAGGTTCATCTTCAACCTCAACCTTATTGGGTTCAAAAGTCCTTCTGTTTCGTAAATTGATCGCTTTGCTATTCTCCTTGCTCAGTTTTCTTAGGTTCTCCATGTCACTAGGCAAAGCTCCTTGTGGTCTATTTCGAAGTTCGTTGGATAGCTGCCCCATCTAGTTCTCCAAATTTCTCAAAGTTGCATTATTCTTTGCCATGTTTGCTCTTAATAAGTTCTCAAGATTAGAAGACTCGGCTGAAAGAGGATTTTCTATGTTGTTTGGTACAACACCTTGGGGTTCGTTTCTAAACTCATCAGCTAATTGTCCCACATGATTTTCCAGATTCTCTAATGTTGTTGCTTGGCCTTGAATCAAGGCATCAATTTTAGCAATATGCCTTCAAAAAATTCTCCAAATTATTTGAAGGTTTAATTTGCAGTGGGTTTTGAACTTGTTGATTGAAACCAAGAGGTTGATTTGATCTATGTTGCATGTAAGCCTTGTTCAGTCCACCTTCTTGGTAGTGGATTGGTGGCTGAGCTACAACATGATTTAAATCGTTTGTAGTAAATTGTTTCAACTTTGAAGAGAAAGACGATACCTGAGCTGAGAGTGAAGTAAGGGCGTCTACTTCAAGCACTCTGGCTACTTGTCTTTCTAAAGCTACTTGATTTGTCGGCCACTGGTAATTATTACTGGCTATTCTCTCAATGATTTTGTAAGCCTCAGTATAAGACTTCGACAAGAGAGCACCATTCGCTAAAGCATCTACCATCAACCTTGTGTGTGCATTGAGACCATTATAGAATGTCTCCAACTGGATACAAAGTGGAATTCCATGATGAGGGCATCTATGTAGTAACTCCTTAAATCTTTCCCATGCCTCGTATAAGGACTTGTCATCCAATTGTTGAAAAGTGGTGATCTCATTCCGCAACTTAGCATTTTTGCTAGGTAGGAAATACTTTACCAAAAAGCATTCAACTAATTCTTGCCAAGTAGAAATTGAATTGGATGGCAAAGAATTAAGCCATACTCGTGCTTGATCTCGCAACGAGTATGGAAACAGCTTCAACTTCAATGAGTCTTTAGTTACACTGGCTATCTTGAAGGGATCACTCACCTCGATAAATAATCAAAGGTGAAGATGTGGATCTTCTGTGGGCATTCCACTGAATTGGTCTATTGTTTGAAGCATCTAAATCATCACAAGCTTCAATTCAAATTGTGGTGCTTCGATCTCTAGTCTCCTAATTCCTGGTTTTAGTTCGTTAAGAAGTGGCACGGCATACTATCTTATGGGTTGATCTCTATCATCAACAATAAGGATTGGATTTCGAGCATTAGTGGCTCTATTCCCTTGATCATCATTTTGATTCTCAAGGTCCATTTCTACGGCTTGTCTCTGGGCTAAATTTTCTCATCTTCTTTGTCTAAATGCTCACATGATTTCAGGGTCTACAAGGAGTAAATCAATTATTCGATCTATGCTCATGACAACCTAAAAAGAAAAATCACAAAAAAAGCTAAACATAACAACCCCAAGGTTTAATTAGTGTCTTCATATGTTAAACTTAGTAATTCCTCTCCACTAATGTAGTCGGTATAATCATCCCATCAATAGGTCTTTCATTAGGTTTTAATAGGGCTAGGCAAAAGGTAGGGGCTAAAAAGAAGTGAATTTTGAGGTTCAATCATCTTAACCCAAATTTGTCTTGGATCTTTCTGTGTCACAACCTTCATAAAATTGGGTCTTTCAAACACCCCCAAACTTATTTCGACCTCATACTCAACCTTTATTATTTTTTCAGACTTTGAACAAACTTTGCGCTTTATTTTTGAGATTCTGAGCAATCTTTTCCTTGCTTTTTATTCTTCAAACTTGTATTCATCTTCTTCTTTTTTTCTTTTTTTTTGAATAATGTGAAGAACATGTACATCTTCTCATAGCTTTCCTCAAACTTTGATCACCAAGACAAATTCAGTTAAGATAGGTGCAAAAGAATAGGATAAAATAAAAAAGATGATAATGTGGCTTATAATGTAGATACTTTGCAATAAGCAGGCCATTAAGCTCAAAAATTAAGTTTCAAGGGTTAATTTAATAAGGTCAGCTTGACAGGCTCAAACGATCCAAAGAAAGTGTGCCTATATCATATTAGATTTTTATAACTCTTAAGATTTCGCCTCAAGAAAGTTACTAAGTCAATTCAAAAGACTTAAACCTTCATACATGTCTATTTCTAAAGAAATCAAATTTTCATGGCAAATCCTACATATGACTAAGATCACACAAGCATTCCATCACTCAAGATAACATACGAATAACTTAGATAAAATTAGAAATCATGCTTGCATTTGAACACATTATGAACAAAAATTCTTTCTGAACATTCATTTATTTTAGCATACTTAATTAAAAAGATTGAAACATACATTAAAATTCATGCGAAATGCCTTAGCCCCCTTTAAAAAGAAGCAATGTCCTCATTGCGAAAACAAAGTAATGAATGAAAACTGAACACCAGGTAGGGTTGCAAGAAAAGAGAGGTGAGTCATAAAGACTGCTTAAGTACCACGTCTTTCTGCATAATCCAATCCTAGACATGCTCATTCCCATTACCACACCACTTTATTTTCTTTCTATAGAAGAGGCATTGAGCTTTTTTTATTCATGCTTGCTATTTTATTATGCGAAAGAAAAAACTCTAACTAGGAAATAAAAATAAACACCTAAAAAGAAATAAAAATTAAAGATAAGAAATTCGCCCATTTATTTATTTGACTTATCATCCTCGTCTTCCTCCTTTGATGTTTCATCCTCTCTTGCATTCTTATATTCCTTCCATGAATTGAAGATATAATCTAGGAACTCAGGAACAAAATTGTTAGAGATATTTTTAAAAGTATTTCTTACGGAATCATCTTTAACTTTTGCATATTTCCAATAAGTCTATTGTTGGTTATGCATAAATTTCATCATATCCATCATAATTGACAAATCAAATTTCTTCACATTATTTGAAGAAGTAGGGGTAGGAATAGTAACCTCATGATCAACACTTGGTTCAATTGGCTCATCAGCATTCGGCTCTTCTCTTGGTTCAGAGACTTTCGGTTCCTTTATCGGTTCTAGATTGCTCGGTTCTTCCTCAGATTTTACTTCTTTTGTCTCAGTTCCTGAGTTAGCTTTTGTTTTAGATTTGTTTGATGACTCATCAGTTTCTAGTTTGGTTGGCTCACTCAGTAACACCCCAAACCCGGCCTAGACGTTACGACCGGATCTGGCATGTCACATGAAAAGGTTGTTAAAGAAACTTTGTGATCGTTTAAAAATTTCGAGTTTTGTTTCCATTTTGAAATGTAGGTGTGATTCAATGATTTTCTTGCAAAATGTAGTTAATAATACTAACTACCGAAAACTTGTTTTGTGATACGAGAAAAAAAAAACCAAAACTAGTGGACTTCAGAAACGTGACATTTTGAAACAGTTTTTGTAATTCTAAGAAAAACCCGAGTTTAATTATTTATTGCTTGTGATCCGTTTGTTAATATTCTGGAAAAAAGATTGTTTATAAAGTTTTTTTTAGAAAAAAACTCCGTATTTAACATTTCATAATATAAAATAACCGTATTAAATCAAAAACAAAATTAAATCCCGGAGGCCTTATTACATAACAAATTCCCAAATTTAAAATAAGTTTAAAATAAAGAAAACGGAGTTTACGAAAGAAGTAACGCATGACCACCACAGAGTCCTCCTCGGCTCCAAATCCTCGAACTAGGGATTACCTGCAAAATTAAGCAGAGGGGTGAGTTACGAGAACTCAGTGTGTAATTCCCCTAACGAACGAAATCTGGTCTAAGCCCACGGAAACAAATTGGGCCATAGCCCTCATGATCACTAAATTTGGCCGAAGCCCATACGTATCGAATTGGGCCGTAGCCCTAACAACATGGCATATTAGATAGTGAATGCAATGCAACCCAGCCCAACCTAGTATTCCATCTGCTACACACCACTCCATATGTCCTACCTCAACACACCTGTGGGGATTTCTATAATCAACCCTCCATCCGCTACACTCCTCATTGGCAGTCATGCTGACAATCATGCTGCTCAAAGCCGATATAATGTGACAGAGTCACCAATATAAGTGGCCTAGCCACCGAAATAATGTGACAGAGTCACCAATATATATATGTGGCCTAGCCACCGAAACAATGTGACAGAGTCACCGATATACACTGCCTCTTTTCATCAATATCATATCCCAATCCCATGCAACATATAATCATAATGTGATGAGTGCAACATATATCAATGTACATCGAATAATCGGAGCATACACATATTCATGCTGAGTTATTTAAATGACATAATTAAAAGGTAACTAACCTGGTATCTCCGATTTTACCCTCCCAAGGGTAATTCACCAGCCGTTATAGATATTTCGGCTTGTAAACAATACACATATTTATTACTAATCAAACAAGGAAAGGTGTGAGAATTACACACCTGATTACGCGAAGAACTAAACACTCCTGATCGATGCTACTCTCACTAGCGGGAATAACCACTATCTGCCTATCCCAAATGGATGTCGGCTCTCTACCACAACCCGACGGAAAATCTCGAACCGCCGACATAGCACGTCGTTTGAACTTGAAGCAGAGACTGCGAGTCAACTCCCCTCCTCAGATCGGCTAGCACTCGCATCCATGAAGAGAGTCTTGGTTAGTAAGGTACCACAGTGAAATCAACGATTGTCTAACAAAGAGATTTGGTTATGGCAGAGTACAACGAAAAGGAACTAATCGTATAGGACTAGAGAGAAACTCCTTACCTTAATTATCAACGTAACTTGGTTCTATACATTCGGCAAACCAAAAGGGATGCTTCCTGATGTTCGACTAAAATCAAAAGGTGAAAGTTACGGGTTTAGTTTGACACAAGAGGGGTTTCGGCTAAAGAGTAGAACAAGAGAAAGACAAAAAAAAGTGAAGAAAGTGGGCAACTCAGGTTCGGCTAGCACCCAAAAGAAATGAACAATTACAGAGAAAAGAGATAAGAAGTAGCAAGGTTTCGGCTTGGTGAGAAAACAAATAGTAAAAAGAGTGATTCGACTATGTGGAGATGAAAATAAAGAAGCAAAGAAGAAAAAGAAGATGAAATAGAAGAAGAAGAGTTCGACTAAAGAAGAGAAAAGACTAGGAGAGGATTCAGCTATGGTATTTCGGCAATCACAATGGCAAAAAGAAATGTTTGCAAAGAGAAAAGAAAAGGAAGCAAATGGAGAGTTGGGGTTTTGACAATAAGAGAGGCAACAAAGATCAAATAAAATGCTCAACAAAAAGAAGAATTACTGACCAAAAGGTACCCGAAATCTTGAGTATCAACTGCCGAAAATGTAAAAGAAAAACTAAGACCGCATAGAGAATTTCGGCAAAACACCAAATGGTTCGGTTTTGTTCTCCTCCCTCTAATGGCAAATTTCCCCTCGCTAAACACCCTATAGCCGAAATTCACCTCCCCCCTCTCCATCATTCGGCCAACTCTCAACTCACCTCCCCACTTCCTTGATTTGCTCCTTGATCCACTCCCCCCCTCACTCTCCATCCACCATTTGAAATGGTTGACCACTTCAAACTCCCCCCAACTCCTCTCCTCCATCCATTTCAAATCATTTGACTCATTTAACAACCACCTTGATAGAGTCCCAGCCGAATGTCACCTCTTCTCCATCCTGGCACAAAATAAATATTCCAAAAAATTGCAACCTGTGGGATTCGAACCCACTCTCCCTTCCATGCTCCCTTGTGACGCCAACCACTAAGCCACCTTGCTCCTTGTGACATCAAATTACAAAAAAACATACCTAAGGCCTGCATCCACTACCTTTCCCCCCTAAAGTGCCCTAAAGAGAAAAAATTACCAAAGCTCTGGCACGAACCCGAGCCTCCCCAAGACCCCCAGACACACCAGAACAACAAGCATAGCTAACCAAATGCATGAAATAGTGCAAAATGCAGAACCCCTAATTCTAGGATGTTACAGTTCTACCTTATTAAAGTAAATTTCGGCCCCGAAATTTACCTGATCAAAAGAGGTGAGGGTATTGCTGTCGTATCACATCTTCCGGCTCCCATGTGGCTTCCTCAGAACCGTGATTTCGTCATAGAACTTTGACCAACGGAACCGACTTCCTTCTCAACACCTTAACATCCCGATCCAAGATCTGCACTGGTTCTTCTTCAAAAGACAGGTCGGGTCTTACTTCAATTTCTTCCACCGGCACTATGTGAGATGGATCCGAACGATAGCGCCTTAACATTGAAACATGAAATACATCATGTATCCGATTCAACTCCGGAGGTAACTCAAGCTGATAAGCTACTGGTCCCACATGTCTCAACACACGATAAGGTCCGATGAATTTGGGGCTCAACTTGCCTTTCCGTCCAAATCTTAGAACTTTCTTCCAAGGTGAAACTTTCAGAAAAACTTGATCACCCACTGAGAATTCTATTTCTTTACGCTTCAGATCTGCATACGATTTCTGCCCGTCGGAATCTTCCTTCAACCGAGCCCGAATCAACATAACCTTTTCCTCCATCTCTGAGATCAATTCCAGACCCAACAACTGTCGCTCACCCAACTCTGTCCAGCAGGTAGGGGTATGACACCTACGACCATACAACGCCTCGTAGGGTGCCATCTGAATGCTGGATTGATAGCTATTGTCGACGCAAATTCTGCGCCAACGGTAGAAAATCCTCCCAACTACCCCCGAAGTCGATTACTGACCTCTTAACATGTCTTCCAAAATCGAATACTACTCTCCGATCGACCATCGCCTATGGATGGAACGCCGTCTTTGAAATCCGATCTTGTACCTAAAGCTTTATGTAATGCCTTCCAAAATCACGATGTAAACCTAGGGTCCCTGTCTGATATGATAGACACTGGTACCCCATTGAACCTTACAATCTCTGCTACATACAGCTTGGCCAAATTCTGCAGTGAATAGTCGATACGAACCGGTATGAAGTGAGCGGACTTCGTCAACCGATCGACAATCACCCACACCGAATCTTTCCTAGTAGGCGTAAGAGGTAGCCCAATAACAAAATCCATCGTTATCCTCTCCCACTTCCAAAGTGGAATCTTTACTGGTTGCAGCAACCCCGAAGGCAACTGATGTTCTGCCTTCACCTGTTGACACGTCAAACACTTACTCACAAACTCGGTAACTTCTTGCTTCAGACCTGGCCACCAATACTGTTCACGCAAATCTCGGTACATCTTACTCCCACCGAGATACATAGCGTATGGGCTACTATGCACCTCCGAAAGAATCATCTGTCTCAACTCAGAGTCCTTCGGCATACAAACCTTTCCACGAAAGCATAATACCCCTTCATTGTTCAGACCACAATCTTCTGTCTCACCACCTTCCACTTGCTGAAGTCGAGAACTTAATAATTCATCTAAAAACTGTTTCTCTTTAATCTGACCTACCCATGAAGGCTTCACTTGAAGTTCGGCTAACAAGCTTCCATCTTCAAACAAACTGAGATGAGCAAATATTGCCCTCAAATCCGATATCACCTTACGACTCAACGCATCTGCCACCACATTAGTTTTACCCGGGTGATACTCGATCGAGCAGTCATAATCCTTCAATAACTTAATCCACCTCCACTACCTTAAATTCAACTCCTTCTGGGTAAGGAGATATTTCAGGATCATATGGTCAGTGTAGATAATCGACTTTTCTCCATACAGGTAGTGCCTCCAAATCTTCAGAGCGAACACTACCACAGCTAGCTCCAAATCATGAGTGGGATAATTCACTTCATGTGGCCTTAATTGCCGAGACACATATGTTATCACCTTCCCTTCTTGCATCAACACACATCCTAACCCTGTGTGTGACGCATCACAATAGACGACAAATTCCTTCCCAGCCTCAGGCTGAATCAAAACCGGCGCCTCAATCAAAATCTTCTTTAGCTTCTCAAAACTTTCATGTTGCTTATCGGCCCAAACAAACGGTACTCCTTTTCATAGTAGCTTGGTTAGGGGTGCAGCAATCAACGAAAACCCTTCCACGAACCTTCTGTAATACCCAGCCAAACCCAGGAAACTTCGAATTTCCGACACTGACTTTGGCGGTTTCCAATCCAAAACAGCTTTAATCTTTCGGGGATCAACCCTAATCCCCTCAGCAGAAACAACATGCCCCAAAAAGGTCACCTCCTTCAACCAAAATTCACACTTGCTGAATTTGGCATATAGTTGCTTCTCTCTCAAAATATGCAGAACTATCCGAAGATGCGAATCATGCTCCTCCTCAGTCCTCGAATATACCAAGATATCATCTATGAACACCACGACAAACCGATCCAGGTAGGGTTGGAATACCCAGTTCATCATATCCATAAATGCAGCTGGTGCATTCGTTAACCCGAACGGCATCACTAAAAACTCGTAGTGACAATAACGAGTTCGAAAAGCAATCTTATGAATATCTGCCTCCTTGACCTTTAGCTGATGATACCCCAACCTTAAATCTATCTTCGAGAACACCGAAGCTCCTCTTAGTTGATTGAATAAATCGTCAATCCTTGGCAACGTGTATTTGTTCTTAATCGTCAACTTGTTCAACTGACGATAGTCAATGCACATACGCATCGACCCGTCCTTTTTCTTCAAAAACAACACCGGCGCTCCCCACAAAGTTACGCTTGGTCGAATAAATCCACGATCCAACAGCTCTTGGATCTGAGCTTTAAGTTCCACCAGCTCATTTGGCGCCATCCTATAAGGGGCAATGGACACCGGAGCTGTTCCTGGAAGTAGCTCAATGCCAAACTCCACCTCGCGATCCGGAGGTAACCCCGGAAGCTCTTCAGGAAAGACGTACGAGAATTACTTCACCGTTCTGACATCCCCTACGAACAATTCCTTGACATCCAAAGCACTAATGAAAACTTGGAACGCCTCACACCCTTTTCGCACCATCCTTTCAGCCTTCAGTCCCGAGATTACATGGGACAGATAATCTTTTCTTTCCCCTATCACAATTATTTCCTTATCCTCTGGAGTTCTTAACACCATACGCTTAGCAGCAAAATCCAAGTTTACACGATGCTTAACTAACCAGTTCGTGCCTAAAATCAAATCGAACTCGCTGAACGGTAGTTCCATCAAGTCTGCCAAAAACACTACCCCTTGAACTTCTAAAGGCACATTCCTAAACAACTTGTTCACTACCACAGGTTGTCCTAGAGGGCTAACCATAGATATTTCTCTAGCAGCAAGCTCAGCTTTAATGCTCAAAGTCCCAGATATAGTATAGGCAACATATAAATGTGTAGACCCAATATCTATCAAAGTTGTAAAGGGTGCATCAAATACAAGAAACGTACCAGTTATGACGTCCGGTGCATCGCCGTCCTCTCGACGTCTAGCCGCATAAACCAATCCAGGCTGTCCTGCGTCTGTACTACCAGCACCTCTGCCTGGTGCTCCACGCCCTCGACCAAATCCATTTCCTCCTCTAACTGGACCACGACCTCTCGGTGGCTGCTGCCCACCTCTTTCAGATTGTGCAAATCCCTGACCTACCGACTGAGCCCTGGCTAACTCTTGTGGACAGTTCTTTATCAGATGATCCATAGATCCACACTTGAAACATCCTCTATTTCTTACCCAACACTCCCCCGAATGTAATTTCCCACACTGAGCACACGGTCGAGACTGACCAACAGCAACAAGCATCACAACTCGACCCGGCCCCTCAAACCTAGGCCTCTTTTGGAAACCCCCAGCAGATCCTAACGATCCAAAACTCCTCTTATTCTTACCCCTATCCTTATCCCGATTCTACCTCTCAGACCGCTTCACCTCCTCGACTATTTTTGCTTTCTCAACCAGAATGGCAAAATCTCTTTCCTGCTGCGGAGCTATTACTACCTGCAGCTCATCCCGCAGACTGTCCTCGAACCGAACACAGCGCTCATAGTCAGTCGCAACTATTCCTCGGGCATAACGACTTAAACGCAGAAACTCCGCCTTATATTTGGCCACGGACTTATTCCCTTGGACTAAATTCAGAAATGCTTTCCTCTGGGCGTCCACATAACTAGCCCCAACATATTTTCCTTGGAACGCTGTCTTAAAGAAATCCCAGGTAATACAATCTGCTGGAGTACCCTCCCTTACCGTGAGCCACCACTGGTATGCCTCATCTCGAAAGAGGGACACTGCTCCTTTCAACTTCTCCTCTGTCGTGCAGTCCAGATCATCCATAATCTGCTCAACTGCCTCCAGCCAATATTCCGCTACGTTTGGGGCCACACCAGAAATACCTCTAAATTTCTCAACCCCATTTGCTCGAAGTCGCTCAGGAATAGATTTTCGAGCTACGATCCGTGCTTGCTTCAAGAACCTGTTCTGAACACACGTGACATAGCTTGGGACAAAGCATCGTCCCCTCCAGTTCGGTCTTGAGATCCTTCTTCCACTCTCGGCGATGCTGGCACTTCGCCTTCCGGCCCATGTCCTAATTCCAAGGATCCAGCCTCAACACCCCAGCCTCTACCACGGCCGCGTACACCATGTCCACGTCCTCTAGCGCTCATGTTTACTGAATCGACTTAATCTGATTTGAAATTTTATGAATTAGTATACCGTTCCACTGTTTATTAACGGATAGCTTATGAAGACAGATTTAGAAGTAGTTTTCGCAAATCGTATTTTTAAAGGTCTCAATCTCTAAAACTTTATCTCTTATAATTAGCAATCACAACACAATAAAATTCTTTTCATAAAATCAACCAAAGTCAAAAAACTTACAGTACGGATTTGGTGTAGAGACTCGGGTGCCATACTTCCAGAAAGACAAACAAATTTGGAAAACACTTTTGAACCCATTCCACAGCCGAGTTTTACAACCTGGCTCTGATACCATAATTGTAACACACCAAACCCAGCCTAGACGATACGACTGGATCTGGCATGTCACATGAAAAGGTTGTTAAAGAAACTTTGTGATCGTTTAAAAATTTCGATTTTTGTTTCCATTTTGAAATGTAGGTGTGATTCAATGATTTTCTTGCAAAATGTAGTTAATAATACTAACTACCGAAAACTTGTTTTGTGATACGAGAAAAAAACCAAAACTAGTGGACTTCAGAAACGTGACATTTTGAAACAGTTTTTTAATTCTAAGAAAAAACCCGAGTTTAATCATTTATTGCTTGTGATCCGTTTGTTAATATTCTGGAAAAAAGATTGTTTATAAAGTTTTTTTTTTAGAAAAAACTTCGTATTTAGCATTTCATAATATAAAATAACCGTATTAAATCAAAAACCAAATTAAATCCCGGAGGCCTTATTACATAAAAAATTCCCAAATTTAAAATAAGTTTAAAATAAAGAAAATAGAGTTTACGAAAGAAGTAACGCATGGCCACCACAGAGTCCTCCTCGGCTCCAAATCCTTGAACTAGGGATTACCTGCAAAATTAAGCAGAGGGGTGAGTTACGAGAACTCAGTGTGTAATTCCCCTAACGAACGAAATCTGGTCTAAGCCCACGAAAACAAATTGGGCCTTAGCCCTCATGATCCTAAATTTGGCGAAGCCCATACGTGATCGAATTGGGTGTGTAGCCCTAACAACATGGCATATCAGATAGTGAATGCAATGCAACCCAGCCCAACCTAGTATTCCATCCACTACACACCGCTCCATATGTCCAACCTCAACACACCTTTGGGGATTTCTACAATCAACCCTCCATCCGCTACACTCCTCATTGGCAGTCATGCTGACAATCATGCTGCTCAAAGATAATATAATGTGACAGAGTCACCAATATAAGTGGCCTAGCCCAGAAACAATGTGTGTGAGTCACCAATATACACTTGCCCTTTTCATTAATATCATATCCCAATCCCATGCAACATATAATCATAATGTGATGAGTGCAACATATATCAATGTACATCGAATAATCGAGAGCATACACATATTCATCTTTGAGTTATTTAAATGACATAATCAAAAGGTAACTAACTTTGGTATCTCGATTTTACCCCCAAGGGTAATTCACCACCCGATTATAGATATTTCAAACTTATAAACAATACACATATTCATTACTAATCAAACAAGGAAAGGTGTGAGAATTACACACCTGATTACGCGAAGAATTAAACACTCCTGATTGACGCTACTCTCACTAGCGGGAATAACCACTATTTGCCTATCCCAAACGGATGTCGGCTCTCTACCATAACCCGGCAGAAAATCTTGAACCGTCGACACAGCACGTCGTTTGAACTTGGGAGTAGAGACTACGAGTCCACTCCCCTCCTCAGATCGGCTAGCATTCGCATCCATGAAGAGAGTCTTGGTCAGTAAGGTACCACAGTGAAATCAGCGATTGTCTTACAAAGAGATTTGGTTATGGCAGAGTACAACGAAAAGGAACTAATCGTATAGGACTAGAGAGAAACTCCTTACCTTAATTATCAACGCAGCTTGGTTCTATACTTTCGGCAAACCAAAAGGGATGCTTCCTGATGTTTGACTAAAATCAAAAGGTGAAAGATACCGGTTTAGTTTGACACAAGAGGGGTTTCGGCTCAAGAGTAGAACAAGAGAAAGACAAAAAAAAGTGAAGAAAGTGGGCAACTCAGGTTCGGCTAGCACCCAAAAGAAAAGAACAATTGCAGAGAAAAGAGATAAGAAGTAGCAAGGTTTCGGCTTGGTGAGAAAACAAATGGTAAAAAGAGAGGTTCGGCTATGTGGAGATGAAAATAAAGAAGCAAAGAAGAAAAAAAAGATAAAATAGAAGAAGAAAAGTTCGGCTAAAGAAGAGAAAAGACTAGGAGAGGATTCGACTATGGTATTTCGGCAATCACAATGGTAAAAAGAAATATTTGTAAAGAGAAAAGAAAAGGAAGGAAATGGAGAGTTGGGGTTTCAACAATAAGAGTGGCAACAAAGATCAAATAAAATGCTCAACGAAAAGAAGAATTAGTGACCAAAAGGTACCCGAAATCTTGAGTATCAACTGTCGAAAATGTAAAAGAAAAACTAAGACCGCATAGAGAATTTCAGCACAACACCAAATGGTTCGATTTTGCTCTCCTCCCTCTAATGCCGAATTTCCCCTTGCTAAACACCCTACAGCCGAAATTCACCTCCCCCCTCTCCAACATTCGGCCAACTCTCAACTCACCTCCCCACTTCCTTTATTTGATCCTTCATCCACTCCCCCACTTACTCTCCATCCACCATTTGAAATGGTTGACCACTTCAAACTCCCCCAACTCCTCTCCTCCATCCATTTCAAATCATTTGACTCATTCAACAACCACCTTGATAGAGTCCCATCCGAATGTCACCTCTTCTCCATCCTGGCACAAAATAAATATTCTAAAAAATTTTAACCTGTGAGATTCGAACCCACTCTCCCTTCCATTCTCCCTTGTGACGCCAACCACTAAGCCACCTTGCTCCTTGTGACATCAAATTATAACCAAACATACCTAAGGCCTGCATCCACTAGCTTTCCCCCCTAAAGTGCCCTAAAGAGAAAAATTTACCAAAGCTCTGGATCGAACCCGAGCCTCCCCAAGACCCCCAAACACACCAGAACAACAAGCATAGCTAACCAAATGCATGAAATAGTGCAAAATGCAGAACCCCTAATTCTAGGATGTTACACACTCGGTTCAGGTGGGTTTACCTCATGGACATTCTTCACTAGCCTTTCAAGATCATTGGCTATGATGCAACCCTGAGCATACGGTCCCTTCAGGTTTGCTTTTGTTTTAACTTAGGCCCTTAAGCACAGTGAAATTATCAATAATGGGAAGTAAGCGATTCCGGTCTTCTTTTCAGTACAATTATGGACCTCCTTGAGAATGATCTTCCCAACATTCATAGACCTTTCTGTCATAATTGCATACAACAAAAGAATTCACTCCATCAACATGGTGGAACTGTGTGATATAGGATGAAACTATATCGAACAAAGTAAAACCATACCTTAGCCAACGGTTTTAAATATCCCCTTCGGCAAGAATGACTACCACACCTCCTTATAATCCATTGGGATCTCAAATTTTTCACAACATTAAGCACTTGTTGAAGAAAATCCCAATTTATATTTTTCATCATGGCAAAGTACTAATCTTCTTCAACATCAGGTAGGTTAAACAAATCATTAATGGACTTAGAACTTAAGGGTACCTTTTTCTTGTGAACAAGAACTTCAGTAGCATCCAACTTAGTCAAATTGGCATAGAACTCTCGAACTAACTCTTCATTGGGTAATGATCATGCATCGCAAAAATAATTCAAATTAAGGGCATCAATCGTCTTTCGAATCAGCAAAGGCACAACCATCTTAACATTGCTTTCCAAGTTGAAACCTTTTTCCGGCATCATAAGTTGATTCTTAAAGATTGAATCAAACCTCTCTTTCACTTCTTCATCATGAATCAAAATGAGATTTTCGGCAGAGGTCTTGGAAGATCTAGTTCTTTGTGAGATGTGGAAAATTTTCCCAAAAATTATGTAAAATTTTAGTAGAAGGAAGGAAAAACAAATCTGAAAGGGTTGAGAGCAAGGTTTTGCGACGGTGATTGCTTTGCAGCAGTGATAAGCTTGTGGTGGCACGAAGCCTGCAACGATGATAGGGATGCAACGGAAAAAGGGTTTTTCGTCAAAAGTCGTGCGGCAGTAGTACTAGGGGCTTGCGACAAGGAAGAAATTTGGGGAGAACTTTTGGGATATAGGCCAACGGCTAAGAGGGAAAAGAATGAGTGGTTTAGGGTTTAAGCTAATAGCTTGAAGGATTATTAAAATTATGAAGGTAGAGAGGGGTTTATATAGTGATGAATTAGGGCAATTTCGTAGCTAAAATTTAGCTAATTCAAGTGACTTGAACGGCAAGGTAGTTTGTAGCTAAAATTTTGCTAATTTTTAGTTACTTGGATTGCAAGTAAGATGGAGGGAAAATATGATGGCAAAATTTAGGGTTTTCGGGAACCTTATGGATGGCAACAATGGGTAAATTTCTCCTCTTTGTTGTTCAGGCCTTATGCCCAAATTGTATTTACAAACTAGACTGCTTAAAAATAAATAAACTGATTAGTAATCGGGCCAATTTGAACCCCCTTTATTAAACATAAACAAATTAAAATTAAAGACAAAAATGAAAAATAAAAATTTTAAAACTAATTAGAAATTTTCTACTCAAAAAATTACATTCAATTAATTCCTAGGAAAGGTTGGAGGGGCCACAATGGTCCCGCTTATGTTCAAATCTCCTGAGTTAGAATTAATTAAGTGTACTAATTTAAGAAAATAATTTCTAACTTTTTATTAAAAAGTAGGGTTATGAAAAATTAAGGGTCTCTTAATTTGAACGAGTTTTTAATTCGCTCAATTTCATCATCCCAATAGTGCTTGAGATGTTGACCATTAACTTTAAACGTACCTCCATGGTTGTCATACAATTCTACAGCTCCATATGGATAAACTTTTTTTAATAGTATAAGGTCATTTCCATCGAGATTTGAGCTTTTCAAGAAATAAGCTTAGCCTCGAATTAAACAACAATACTTTCTGACCTTCTTTGAACTCACAAGGTTGAATATGCCTATCACGCCATCTCTTATATTTCTCTTTACACATGTTGGCATTCTCGTATGGAAATAAACTCAACTTTTCCAACTTATCGAGTTGTAACATCCTTCTTTCACCGGCTTGCTTAAGTTCAAAATTCAAATGCTTCAAAGCCCAGTGAGCTTTATTATTCAATTCAAGCAGCAAATGACATGCCTTTCCAAAAACTAACTGATAGGGAGTCATTCCTAGCGGCGTCTTAAAAGCAGTTTGATAGGCCCATAGTGCATCATCGAGCCTTCAAGACAAATCTGTTTTGTTAGGGTGCACTACTCTTTCTAGAATACCTTTAATTTCACAATTTACCCTTTCAACTTGCCCATTCGATTGTGGGTGATAAGCAGTAGCAATCTTATGTTTCACATCATACTTGTCAAGCAACCACTTAAGTTACTTATTCACAAAGTGAGATCCTTCATCACTAATTATAGCTCCAGGAGTCCCAAAATGTGTAATTACGTGCTTATGTAGGAATCGCATAACTACCTTAGCATCATTAGTTGGGTATGCCTCGGCTTCAACCCATTTGGACACATAGTCCACAGCTACCAAGATATACTTGTTCCCATAGGAAGAAGGAACAGGCATAGGAAATCAATTCCCTATACATCGAGAAGTTCTATCTCTAAAATATTTATCAAAGGCATCTCGTTCTTTCTTTTTATGTTTTTGGTTCTTTGGCATCTATTGCAGTTTCTTGCATATGCATAACCATCTTTGAACAATGTAGGCCAAAAGAACCTATCTTATAAAATCTTTAATGCTATACGTGAACCACCAAAGTGTCCTCCACTAGGAGATGAATGACAGTGGTACAAAATCTTGTCAATCTCACTTCCAGCTATGCATTTCCTAATTATGTTATTTGTACGTTGTTTAAAAAAAAATGGGTCCTCCCAGAAATAGTACCGACTATCATGAATGAATTTCTTCCTTTGTTGGTACGTCATTTCTCGAGGAATTATTCCACGTGCTAAGTAATTGGAAAAATCAGCAAAGCAAGGTGTTTCATAGATTTGACTTACCTCGAAGATATGCTCATCAGGAAAATTCTCATTAATTTGAACAAGTGAAGAACTTACCTCATTTTTTTCCAACCTTGACAGATGATAGGCTACTTGATTTTCAGCACCTTTTCTGTCAGGGATCTCGAGATCAAATTCTTGGTGCAAAAGTATCCATCGAATTAGCCTCGATTTAGCATCTTTCTTCGTGAATAAGTACTTAATGGCAGCATGATCGATAAACAATGTAACTTTGCTACCTATAAGATATGAATGGAACTTGTCAAAAGTAAAAACTATAGAAAAGAGTTCTTTTTAAGTTACCGTACAATTAATCTAGTCTCCTGTCAAAGTTTTGCTTGCATAGTAGATAGGGTGAAACACTTTGTTCATTCTTTGACCCATCACAGCTCCTACAGCAAAATCACTTGCAGCACACATCAACTCAAAAGGCATGTTCCAATCAGGTGTGATAATTATTGGGGCTGAAATTAACCGGCTTTTTAATTTCTCAAAAGCTTCTAAACATGCTTTGTTAAAATAAAAAAACATCTTTTTCTAAAAGCATACATAAAGGTTTAGAAATTTTTGAAAAATCCTTAATAAATCTACGATAAAATCCGGCATGGCCTATGAAACTTCTAACTCCTTTCACACTAATTAGAGGTGGTAATCTTTCAATTACATCCACCCTTTCTTTATCAACTTTAATTCCATTCTTAGAAATCTTATGTCCTAAAACAATTCCCTCCTTAACCATAAAATGACACTTCTCCCAGTTAAGGACGAGATTCGTCTCCTCACACCTTTTGAATACCTTAGCCAAATTATTCAAGCAAATATCATAAGTATTACCAAAAATAGAGAAATCATCCATGAAAACTTCACCATAATTTTCAACCATATCAGTGAAAATTGCCATCATACATCGTTGAAATATGGTAGGTGCATTACATAAGCCGAAAGGCATTCGCCTAAAAGGAAATGTACCATATGGACAGGTAAAAATAGTTTTATCTTGGTCTTTCGGGGCTACAACTTTTTTGTTGTATCCCGAATATCCATCTAAAAAGAAATAAAATTTGTTACCTGTCAGTCAATCTAGCATTTGATCTATAAAAGGTAAAGGAAAATGATCATTACGAGTGGCTTTATTCAGCTTTCTGTAGTCAATACAGATTTTCCAACCCGTGACAATTCTTGTCGGGAGTAACTCATTTCATTCATTTTCGACGATCATAATCCCACTTTTCTATGGTACATATCGTATTGGACTTACCCAAGGACCATCTGAGATGAGGTAAATAATTCCTGCATCTAACCACTTAACTACCTCCTTCTGAACCACTTCTTTCATGATAAGGTTAAGTCTCATTCGCCTATCAATTTTACCTTTTTCACCTTCCTCTAAAATAATTTTATGCATATAGAAGGAAGGGCTTATACCTCGTATATCAGCTTTAGTCCAACCAGTTGCCTCTTTAAACTTCTTTAAAACAATAATCAATTGCTCCTCTTGATGTTCTGTCAGGTCCGATGAAATAATCATAGGCAAAGTAGAACTATCATTGAGATAAACTTATTTTAAGTGAGATGGAAGTACATTTAGTTCGAGTTTAGGCGGTTCAACAATTGACAATTTGGGTTTTGTAAATTTCTAAACTTCCAACTCTAGAGGTTCGAACCGTAGTGGTTGAATATAACTCCTTAGATTGGCTTCCATCAAAGCCAAACCTTGATTACCTTTTTAATCATCGAATGGTTCAGACTCTAAATTGTTCTCCTATGGGTCTTCTTCAGAATTGCTTCCTATAGAAACTAAGGTTTCTAATTCCTCCATTACTGAACAGTCTTCCATTAAATCGGGAAATTTCATTGCCTTCAGAACATTAAACGTTACCTTATCATATTGAACTCGCATCATGAGTTTGCCTTTTTGAACATCTATCAACGTTCTTCCCGTGGCTAGGAAATGTCTCCCAAGGATGATCAAAACTTCATTGTCTACTTCAAAATCCAAAATAATGAAATCAGCAAGAAATATAAACTTATCAATTATTATCAAAACATCCTCAATCTTTACTTTAGGATATGCTAATGATCAATCCGCAAGTTGAAGTGTCACAGTAGTGGGTCTTACTTCACCTATTCCCAACAGCTTGAAAATAGATTCGGGCATCAAGTTGATGCTTGCTCCTAAGTCACACAAAGCTTTACCGTAATATGATTCACCAATGTTGCAAGGTATCGTAAAGCTTCTAGGATCCTTCAGTTTTGAAGGTAGCTTGTTCTGTAAAAATACAATACACTCCTTCGTCAAAGCGATAGTTTCATATTCACTAAGTCATTTCTTCTTGGACAAGATATCCTTCATAAACTTCACATATTTCGGCATTTGCTCTGAAGCCTCCACCAATGAAATGTTGATGTGTAATTGCTTTAAAACATCTAAGAACTTCTTGAATTGTACCTCTTATTTTTGCTTGTTCTGCTGAAGTCTTTGAGGATATGGAACTCTAGATTGATATGGACAACTTTTCTGAGGAGTTAAATCTGCAAAAGCAAGTGTTAGTTTTTAGAATTCACTAGTTTAGGGTTTACCTCATTAGATTTTTCAGCCTTTGATGTTTCTATTAGGAACTTCAACTGTTGGTTGACTTTCCTCTTTTTTAGTAAGCTCGTCTTCAAAAACAACCTTTTTAGGTTCCAAAGTCTTACTAATTCGTAATTCTACCACTTTACAATGCTCCTTACCCAAATTTCTCTGATTTTCTATGCCGCTTAGCAAGGCTCCTTATGGTCTACTATGAAGCTCAGTAGCTAATTGACCTGTTTGGTTCTCTAGATTCTTCAGTGTTGCTGCTTGGCTCTGGATCATTGCTGCTTGACTTTGGCTCAATGTGTCATTTTTCACAATGTATGCCTTCAACAAGTCCTCCAAACTATTTGATGATTCAACTTGGGGTGGTTTTGGGGCTTGTTGGTTAAACACTTGGGTATGGTTAAGTCTATGCTGCATTTGATTGTTGTTCAGTCTATTTCCTTGGTTACTCCAAGAAAAGTTCAGATGGTTCCGCCATGAAGGATTGTAAAAGTTGGACTGCGGTCCTTGTCCACTTCTATTTTGATACTGGTTCCTTACGTAACAAATTGATTCGATATTTGAAGGGCAATTCTCAAAAGAATGACCATCCACATAGTATACACAAGAAACTACTTCATACTGACTTGGTGATTGAGCTGCAAAATTATTCAAACCATTAGTGGTAAAATATTTTAACATAGAGGAAATAGAAGATACCTAAGCATAGAGTAAAGTCAGTGTGTCCACTTTATGCACTCTAGCTACACATCTTCCTGAAACTGCTCAATTTGTTGACCATTGGTAATTGTTGCTTGATATCCTTTCAATGATCTCGTAAGCCTCGTTAAAAGACTTAGACAAAATGTCTCCATCTGGATACATTGAGGAATCCCATGATTAGTACACTTACAAAGTAATTCCTTGAATCTTTCCCACGCATCGTATAAAGATTCGTCATCCAATTATTGGAAAGTTTTTATCTCATTACGCAAATTTGCATTCTTACACGGTGGAAAATACTTTACCAAAAACCTTTCTACTAATTCTTTCCAAGTATGTATTGAACTTGGTGGCAGTGAATTCAACCATGCTTGTGCTCGATCTTGCAACGAGTACAAAAATAGCTTTAACCTCAATGCATCTTCAGTCATACCAGCTAACTTAAATGAATCACTCACCTCCATGAATAATCAAGGTGTAAGTGTTTATCTTCCGTGGGCATACCACTTAACTGGCCCACCGTTTGGAGCATTTGAAACATCACTGGTTTCAATTCAAATTGCGGTGCCTCGATATCCAGCCTCCTAATTCCCGGATTTAACTCATTAAAAAGTGGCACAGCATATTGTCTAATGGCATGATCTCTATCATCAGTAATAAGGATTGGGTTGTGCACTTGATTAACTCCATTATGTTGTCCATCATTTTGATTTCCAAGGTTAATTGCGGCCTGCCTTTGAGCAGATCTCTCACGTCTTCTTTATCTAAAAGTCTGCTCAATTTCAGGGTCCATGGGTAATAGATCAATGATTCGATCTATGCTCATAAAACACCTAATAAATAAATAAATAAAGAATAAAGAATAAATTAGTTGAGTTAAAAATTAAATAAATAAATAAAAATAAAAACCAAATTGTAAATATAATTTCACAAAGAATGTTAAGGCAATAGTCCCCGACAACGGCGCCAAAAACTTGTAACGTGGTTTACGCAAGTGTACGTAGTCGTTCAAGTAATAAGTAAGTAAAATGAGTTATTGTCTCCACAGGGACTGTATAAGCTTATCCAAATATTTTTAAAATTATAACTTCACAATTTGATGTAAAAATTCAATAAATTTGGGTGGTGATGATTAAACTCGATAAATTAATTAGATGCAAAGATTGATCCCTATGCAATTCTAATCTAGATGCAATTTACCTAAATGTATGAATGAATGGCTTTAGCGACAAAAATAATTAACATTAAATGGGCTAGGATAATTATATTAATTAATTCAATTTACTTTAACCATGCCTAACATGTTCGAAATTACTTCCATGGCAACTCGATCTCTTATGGGTTGGGAAACCAAATTAAGTCCTCTCAGATCTTTTACTTAGTGAAATATGCATGATACTGATCATATTAGACTAAGGGTTTCTTAGAATTTATGCAAGGTCACAAGGACATTTACGTTTGCAACAGTTTAATTATATAAACCTAAAAACCATGCAAGGCAATAGAGCTACCTAAAGATATTACGAACCTCAACTTAGTCGGGTTTAATGACCTAAATTGAGCATTGCACTTTTCAATTATGTGTCGTCTAGCCGTCGTCTGGTTAGGATCACTCAGCTAATTTGAGTGCACCCAATCATGTATGAATGAAATGCATCATGATATTAATTGAAAACATAATTGACTGGGGCACAAAACATGTTAACATGAATTAAATAAATCTCATTAAATTAATATAATCATCCCAACAGATAGGAATTAAAACTTCATAGTTGATTTCAAAAACATAAAACTCAAACCAAACATGTTTAAAATAAATAACAAGAGGAAAGAGTAAACTTTATTTAGTTCAGCAGCCTTTCATGTCTATTTTGACTAATGTGCTCCTCTGTCCAGATTGATGCTTCGTTTGCTAAGTGTTTAAGGGGTAGCTGACTAAGGAGTGCTTTTGACAAAGCATTTGAGGCTAAAGAATGAAGGAGGGATGGACGACTATGCAAGGGAAAAAGAATTGAGATGAAACTAGTGAGAGTGAGAGAGGAATGTTGAGGGATGAGGGATGGCAAGGTATTTATCGGTGGATGTAAGAGTATGAGTTTACTAAAAATAGGTTTAAATTTCCTTCCTTCCCTCTCTCATGTGGCCGTTCATGCTTCAAGAAACAAGGGATGACCAAGTCTTCTCCATTTGAATTTCAAATTCAAGCTAAAAATAACTATAAAGTGGATAGTTTGAACAGAG
Source organism: Gossypium sturtianum (assembly GCA_025698515.1). Taxonomy (NCBI): domain Eukaryota; kingdom Viridiplantae; phylum Streptophyta; class Magnoliopsida; order Malvales; family Malvaceae; genus Gossypium; species Gossypium sturtianum. Next base: position 76,756,280 of record CM046947.1, read on the forward strand.
AAGTTGTTGGGCTAAATTCTAATTATTTTCCAACTTTAAGGACCTTCAATTAATTATCCCAAAACATATTTTGGGCAACCATCTTTAAGTGTCGAATTTGGGCTCTTAGTTCCCCTTGTTGGACGATTCTTCAGTTCAAAACTTAGCAGACATGTCCATCTTTTATCACCTTCTTTATTGGGTCAAGTAGTCAATCTCATGCCCCAAATTGCATGGTCTTACCATCCACATGGATAACTTGTACATGTCCATGTTTTATTTAAATCTTGTCTCCAGTGAACCTCCTACATAGTGAAAAATACATACATTAATAAATTAACATGAATTAATATAAAATATGCATGAAAATAATGTAATTAAGCATAATTTCACATACTTTCTAAATCTATGTCTAAAATTACTACTTAAGTAAAATTCACTTATTTCAATAATAATTACTCAAGATAAACACATTTATTAAGTAAAAATGTGGTAAAAATATATATAAAAACCCTATATAATTTCGAGTTTACAGCCTACCTAACTTGACCCTGGCCTGCAACAACTTGTCGTCTAGACCTCCCAAAACGACCTCTCTTGCCCTTCTGGCCAGATCCTCTAGCAGACTCCGATGAGCTCTTAGCAGTACCAGTGGAAATAGCTTTGGGCTCCTTTCCCAAAGTCTCCTATAAAGCATGAGCCTTCTCAACCAACTCATCAAAGACCTCATCATACTATGCAACAAGATACAACTCAATATCCCAGTTCAGTCCAAACCTGAACCTCTTACAACGGCTCGCCTCATGAGCCACCAACTCAGGCGCATACTGGCTTAAACACACGAACTATGCCTTGTACTCGTCCACAAATAAAGTACCCTGGACTAAATCCATGAACTCGCATCTCCTCGCCTCCAAATATTGCTCTCCCATGAACTTCCTCCAGAAACATTCCAGGAAAAGTCCCAATTCACTCTCTCTGGTGCAGTACCACGCTCGACTATCCTCCACTAGCGATGAGCCTCATCAACAAGCAACGAGACGGTGCACCCAAGCTTATCCTCATCAGAACAACCCATCTGACCAAGGATGCGGGTAACTCCTGCCAACTAGTATTCAACACGAGTAGGGTTACCACCTTCAACTCCTCGAAATTCCTTACCACCTAGAGCTTGCAAACGCTCTAATTGTAATCCTTGATAAACAGGAGCAGCATTGGCACCAGCGATATGCTACAATGCCTCGATCATTTTAGACATAAAGTGCTCAACTCAACCCATATGAGCATCATCACGTGGCTGCGGTGGTGCATCCTCATCTTGACCACCCCGTTCACGTCTCATAGGCATAACGTAAATTGAATACTATAGAAAAAGTAGATAAAATGTACCAGGAGTGAGTAGCGGCAAGTGATCCAAGGCTAAACTAAGTATAATTCCCTATAGGGCATTGTGTTCCCAATTCCTACCCTATAAAACAATTTATAAAACAAAGAACATGCAAAGGTAAAATATGCAATTTCAAGCAATATTATCAGATAAGCTAGACTTCAGCATTACAAAATCCACAGCCTCTTATGTTTAACAAAACCTGGCTCTAATACCACCAATTGTGACACCCCAAACCTGACCGAGACGGATCGACCCGAATCTGAAGCGACACAATAGCCACCGAAGTGACTCTCTAGCTCAAGACCACTCAAAACACACCTCAACCTTATAACACCCCAATTCTAACTAATTAACTATCTAATTTTAATGCGGAAGTATTTTTGTGAACCATTTTAAAACTATTTCTAATTATTTAACCCTAAGGGTATTTTGGTCATTCTACCATCTAAAGTTAAATAGTCTCGTTTTTAGTTCTAAATCATTACCAATCTTGTTTTAGTCAATTTATGCAAGCCCTAAAAATTTCAATTTCAATCGAGTTCATTTACTAAGTCTAATTATTATTTTATTAATAGGAACTAAAATGTAAATTTTATAAACTTTTAATACATTACCCAAAATAGTATCTAAGAATATTTCTACCAAATTTTAACACTCACAAGTCTAATTCTAAAATATGATCGAGTTTCCCTATCGTTAAAGGCTTCAATAAATCTAATCAAGTTTTAGGACTAAATTATAATCATACTTAGCAACCATCAATTATATCACACAAGGTAACATACCTTAGCCACAAGCATTCCACTCATTGGCAAGCTACAACTAAACTATGTTAGTATAAAATACATGCTTCAAACACCATGTTCTCAATCACTATATGAACTCTCATCAACATACCATAAACCACACAACAATTAAGCATAAAAATCAAGCATTAAAGTAATTATAACATCACCGAAGTAAAAGTCCAAATAAATGTCCAATGTCCATTACAATTGAACTAAATCTAGTCCCAATAAGGGCCACAATGCACCCTACTATTTTTAAAGAAGAATTTGTAAGCTACTACCGAGCCTTAATCTTAGATCGACCTTGCGCTCGCTCGTCAACTCCTCAAGCTGGAAAAGTCTCTACACAAAGGTGTGAGGGTGTGAGCTTAAAAAACTCAGATAATGATTGTAAAAACAATAAGTAAATCACACCCAATGTAACACCCCTAACCCGTATCCGTCGCCGGACGAGGGTTAAGAGGCATTACAAGACATATCGGAACATATCACAAACATTTCACTAATATCAAACATTCACAATCATTCCATAGCAAAAATATACACATAGAGTCCCTTTAGAAGGTCGACGAGACCTTAAACATGCTTTAGAGAAGGTTCAGGACTAAACCAATCTCATACGGGAACTTTGCGAAACTTAGAAAATTTTTCTTTCAAAACAGGGCAGACGCCCATGTGGCTTGGCCGTGTGAGCTTGGACCATGTCTCAGCCCGTGTGCAACACTGACTTGGATCACACAGTCTGGTACACGCCCGTGCTTCTTGCCCGTGTGCAATACTGACTGAAATCATACGGCCTGTCACACGCCCGTGTGTCTGGCTCGTGTGCAAGTCTGACTTGCTTCGAATTGCAACCTTGAGAGACATGGTCGAGACACACGCCCGTGTGCTCAACCGTGTGGGAAAATATAGGCCATTTGCAAGGCCAAATTGCCACCCATTTAGGGTCATTCCTATAAGCATCACTATATACTCAATTCATGCCCAACTAATGGTCAAAATCTTATCAATACATGCACAATTCATGTTACAATATCCTCATTCATTTCCTTATACAATTCCATACCAAAAACATATGATTCACATCTCATTTCAAACCATTTCAAACATCCAATATATTCACCATCTAAAATACCAAATCAAGTATGAAACATACTACTTCTATTTCACTAAAGCATACCATAATGGTCATTCACACAGGACCATTAATACCCATCACATACACCATTTTCACATAACAAAACATATGCCAAAATCAATCCAAAGTCTCATCTATTATCAAGCCATATCACATGGCTATATTTAAACATTTCAAAATAGAATCAAAGTTCTCCAGCCTATACATGCCATACTTCAATATATACATTTTCAAAAGGTACCAAAATATATTTCGATAGTCTGGTGATGATCCTCGACCATCCCCGAGCTTTCAGTAGCTTCGATAATCTATAAAACAATGCAAACACACACAAAGTAAGCTTTCAAAAGCTTAGTAAGCCATATACAAATAAACTTATCACATAGAACAATTATAAACCATTTCATACATATGGTTCTTGGCATAACACAATCACAAGTCATATTTCTCTTATATCTTAATTGATCACGTTCACTTGCTCATAATCACATATCAAATGGTCATATTCATACATACATTTCATTGCCAAATTTTATATACATACATTCGTACCAGAATTCGGATGTACATTCGTATACTCATTCATTTCTTGGAATGCCCGTTGAACCGTTCAGAATAAATAAGGATACTCGGATAGCTTGTAAAGCTCATACAATGCTAACGACCCAGACATGGTCTTACATATAATTAAATATCAATGCCTCTGTCCCAGACAGGGTCTTACATGAAATCATATATGATGCCAATGTCCCAGACATGGTCTTACACGTAAATCTCAAATCGATGCCAACGTCCCAGACATGGTCTTACACGATAACTCATATCAGAATCCTATGTCATGGCATATGTATCCTAACTATTCCTATGGTTCGTACGAGGATTTTCGGACGTCATCATATTATCAAAATTTTCTCAGATTTCACATATTCAGCTCCAACAGTCGTTTATCACATTTCATTAACATATAAGGAATAATAATTTAATTCAAACACATTTATTTGTATATAGACTTACCTCGCATAAAAATGAACGATAACGAACGGCTATTCAACTACTTTCGATTTCCCCCAATCTAATTTCGTTTTCTTTGGTTCTTGATCTATACAGATTCAAATTTAACTCTTTTATTCACCAAATCATTCAATTCAATCCATATACACATATTTAGGGCATTTTACAAATTAGCCCTCACATTTTCACATTTTGACATTTTAGTCCCTATTTCATAAAATACACATAATTTCACATTTTTCATGCTTAGCCATATTTTCATGGAGTTCATTTAAGCCCATATATTTCATTTATTTCACATTCTAGTCCTTTAATTTCTCATTTTTATAATTTAGCCCATAATACTCAAATTCATCAAAAATCCAAATACAAAACAAGTTAACCCAACACATATTTCATCAACTAACATCACATAGCTCACAATCTCATCAATGGCATAACTCAAAATCTTCATCAAATTCAAAAATTGTGGCATGGGCTAGCTAGTACACTTAACAACAATCACAAAAACATAAAAATCATCAAAAACCGATCAAAGAACATAACTTAATCACCCAATTTCCTAGCCGAACCCTAACTTGCTCTTAAGCTTTCATTATTTTCCAATTTTTGGCAAGAACAAGTGAAAAAAATGATGAATGTAAATGGTTTTATTTTATTTACTAATTGACTTTTTTACCTTTAATGAAGTAATATGAAAACTTTGTTATGGTTGTCCATTACCGTCCACTTACCTATATAGTGGCCAAATTTCATTTTAAGGACTTATCAATTAATAAACCATTGCAAATTAGTACTTTAACAAATAGAAAGTCACTTTTGCAATTTACGCGATTAAGCCCTTTTTCTAAAATTAAACAACCAATTGATAAAATTAATTCAAGAAACTTTCACACATGCTTAATCTCATACTATAAACACGAAAAATAATTTTAAAATATTTTTTCGACTCGGATTTGTGGTCCCGAAACCACTATTTCGACTAGTGTCTAAATCGGGCTGTTACAACTCTCCCCCCTTAGGGATTTTCGTCCCCGAAAATCTTACCGTTGAAAAAATTTAGATATTGCTCTCTTATAGCATCTCTGGGTTCCCACGTAGCTTCTTCGACCCCGTACTGATGCCATAATACTTTCACTAACGGAATTTACATATTTCGCAATTCTTTAACTTCGTGAGTTAAGATACGGATCAGTTCTTCTTCATAAGTCATATCAAACTGAATCTCTATGTCTAACAGAGAAATCATATGCGAGGGATCGGATCTGTATCATCGAAGCATCGATACATGAAACACATTATGGATCTTTTCTAACTCAGACGGTAGTAACAATCTATAAGCAACACGTCCAATACGCTCGATAATCTCAGACGGCCGGATGAATCTTGGACTCAATTTGTAACAGTCCGGTTTAGATCTTAGTCGAAAAAGTGGTTTCGAGACCACAAATCTGAGTCAGTGAAATATTTTAATATTATTTTCTGTGTTTATTATGTGTGAATTTATATCCATGAAATTTTCGTGTTTTAATTTTGTTGTTTGAGTGCCGATTTAATTAATCGTGTAAGATGAAAAAGTTAATAGTTAAATATGTAAGGACCGAATTGTTGTTGTCTTTAAAGAATGAGGTATTTATGATGCAATTAGACCATTTAATTTATGCATGGACACTTTTGGACATGAGTTAGTGGAAATGGAATAAAATTATAAAGGTTAAAAATGGAAATGAATAATTATATGATAATTAAATAAAATAAAAGCATAAATTAAAGCCATTATCATCTTTGTTGGCCGAATATATCAAAGAAATAAAATCATCCATGGCTTTTTAGGTTTCGGCTACTATCAAGCTTAATTCAAGGTTAGTTTTTGTTCGATTTTTGATAATTTCTACGTTTTTGTAATCATTGCTTCGAGTACTACAAAACCCATGCCTCAATTTTGGAATTTGATGAATAATTTGAAATGTGTAATTGATGAATGCTTGAGCTTTGTGATGTTAGTTGATGAAATATGAAATATATGTGTTAGATTAACATGTTTTGTCTTTGGATTTTTGATGAATTTGAGTAATTTGGACTAAATTGTGAAAATAATATTTTGAAGGACTAAAATGTGAAATAAATGAAATGTATGGACTTGTATGAGCATGATGAAAATTCGGATAAGCATGGGTACAAGTAAATTATGTGTATTTTGAAATTTTGTGAAATAGGGACTTAAATGTCAAAATGTGAAAATGTGAGGGCTAATTTGTAAAGTGCCCTAAATGTGTGTTTTTGGATTGAATTGAATAATCTGGTGAATAAATGGGTTAAATTTGAATATGTATAGATCAAGAACCAAACAAAACAAATTTAGATCGAGGAAAGTCGAAAGTGATCAAATAGTCGAATACGTCCGTCTATATCCATACGAGGTAAGTCTATATACAAATAAATGTATTTAAGTTAATTTATTCATGTTCATATATTATTGGGTTCTGATGAATGGCTTTGGAAGCTATACATATGAAAACCGAGAAAGTATCGACAATTTGTCAAGGTCCAAAAAGTCCCGTACAAACCTTAGGAATAGATAGGATCTATATGTCATGACATAGGTTTCTGATATGTTATATCGTGTAAGACCACGTCTGGGATGTTGGCGTCGATTTGAGATTTATGTGTAAGACCATGTCTAGGACATTGGCATCGTATTTGATTCGTGTAAGACCCTGTTTGGGACAATGGCATCAATATTTGGTTACATGTAAGACCACGTCTGGGACGTTGGCATTGTACGATTATTCTGCGTATTTTGAGTATCCTATTTGATTCCAAATGGTTCAACGGGCAACTCCGAGAAATGAAAGACTGTGAAATTTATGATCGTTTCAGGTACGTTTGAAGTGTATGCTACGGTTGAGCATAAATGGTAAGTATACATGTGTATGAGCACAAGTGAGATATGTGCATAGACTTGATGAGAATAAATGTTATATATTTATGAAGTTGCTATGATCAAAAGAGGTATTTTAGAGTTATGAATTGTTGGTAAGCAATGGCTAAACAAATGGGCCAAAGAAGAAGTATGAAATTACATTTGAGTTTTATAAATAATCTTGCAATTGATATGATTATGATTGTTTATATGTTAAGTTTATTTTTATATGGCTTACTAAGCTTCTGAAAGCTTACTCTGTGTGTGTTTGCATTGTTTTATAGATCGTTAAAGCTACGGAAGGCTTAGGGATCATCAAGGATCATCACCACACTATCAAACTCTATTTTGGTACCTTTTGAAAGTGTAAATATTTAAGTATGGCATGTATCGTCTAGTTGAAATGGTTGATGTTTGAGTTGTATATAAATAGCTATGTGATATGGCTAGATAATAATCATGATGTGAATGAGTAGTTATGCTATATGATGCATAGTTTGGTATATTTAGTGGCTAATGGTTGAATTGATGAAATGGTCAAATTTTATGATAAGTATTATGATGCAAGTTGGCATATTAATGATGAAAGGTTGTTACATTGAAATGGTAAGTTTTTGAGTGGTTTAAACTTAGAAATGCTTGTGTTGAGAATGAAATAAAGGTGGCATAAGTTGGTGTGATGGATATGTTCTTAAATGGTAAGAAATGATGGTCATTTTGTTATGATTTGAATTGGTATAATGCTTGTAGGTATAACCCAATATGTGGGTGGCAAATTGGCCTTGTAAATGGCCTATAATTGCCCACACGGTTAAGCACACAAGCGTGTTGCTCGACCGTGTCCTTCATGGTTGTAAGTCAAAACAAGTTAGGCTCGACCACGGGCTGGACACACGTGCGTGTGACTGGCCGTGTGGTGCAAGTCAGTGTCAGCCACGGGTGAGGTACACGGGCTTGTCTCAGGCTGTGTGGATAAGTCAGTATGTATGCCCTGTTTTGGCACGGATCAGACACATGGGCGTGTCTGAGGCCGTGTGAGGCACACGGCCTGCCCACACGAGCGTGTGACCTCTGTAACTTTGAAAAATGTTTGATTTTTGGAAAACAATTTGTATGATCCTGGTTTAGTCCCGACCCTTTTCAAATGCATGTTTAAGGTCTAGTAGACCTTTTTTAGGGACTATATGCTTGTATTCTGTTATGATTTGACGATGATATACTTTATGATACGAAATGTTTGTAAAAGTTTCCGATTGTCCGGTAATGCCTCTTAACCCTAGTCCGGCGACAGATACGGGTTAGGGGTGTTACATATGATTTGTATCAGAGCTACGGTTTAGTCGATTCTAGGACTAACGTAGTGTGTGAGAGTCTAGCTATGCATGCCATATATACGAACTTTGATAGTGTAATGAATCGTGACATATAAAATGTGTTTTTCGTATAGTAATGGATCCCGAAAGAGCTGTAGCTGATGACGTAGAAAGTAACGAGCCTGCTCCTGCTCAAGAGGCAACGCCATATAATTCGAGACCGGCCACTAGCGGTCAGGAAGGAGAGGCTAAACAAGCCTTCTTCCAAATGATGAATGAGTGGTTCACTCAATACGTTAGAACAAACCCAGCTATTTCACAACCTTCGCCCCTGCCTAATCGCCCTCAGACTTTTGTTGTACCTCCGGCTGTGAATCTGAATCTGTTGAATAAGCCTCCGGTCGATAAAATCCGTAAGTATGGGGTTAAAGAGTTCAGGGCCACTAGTAATGATGATGCTGAGTGAGCTGAGTTTTGGCTCGAGAACACAATTTGAGTATTTGATGAAATGTCATTGACCCCTGATGAATGCGTGAAATGTGTCGTTTCTTTGTTTCGAGATGCAGCTTATCGGTGGTGGAAGACTTTGATTTCTGTTGTTCCAAAAGAACAGATTACATGGGATTTCCTTCAGTCTGAGTTCTGGAAGAAATATATCAGCCAGAGATTTGTAGATCAGAAATGGAAAGAGTTTCTTGAACTGAAACAGGGTCGCATGTCTGTCACTGAATATGAACGAGAATTTGTGAGGCTAAGTCAATATGCTCGGGAATGTGTTTCGATTGAAGCTATAATGTGTAAGAGGTTTGAAGATTGCCTGAATGAAGATATCTGATTGTTAGTTGGAATTTTAGAAATAAAAGAGTTTGTTGTACTTGTTGATCGAGCATGTAAAGCCGAAGCACTCGGGAAAGATAAAAGAAAAGCTGAATCTGAAGCCAGAGATGTGAGAAAGAGATTCTCAAGTAAATCATTTCAATCTGTATCAAAGAAATTTAGAGATGAATATAGTCGTTCAAAGACTAATATGGGACATTCAAACAGAGATCGAGTTAGATCGCAGTTGAACTCCAAAGCTCCAGCAACTTCGATGGCTAGTGTGGGAAACGTCTGATCCGAGCGACCTGAATGTAAGCACTATGGTAAAAGACATCCGGGTAGTTGTAGATTGAATGAACGAGCCTGTTTTAGATGTGGATCATTAGATCATTTCATCCGGGACTGCCCTGAATCAGTTGAACAAGAGATTGCACAGAATCCAAAGTCAGATAATGCTTCAGCTAGAGGTAGACCTTTAAGAAACACAAGAAATGTCAGTGGTAGTCAGAGAACTACGAGAGATACAGTAGCGAGATCTAAAGCTAGGGCACCTGCCAGAGCATACGCCATTCGAGCTCGTGAGGAAGCTTCGTCTCCAGATGTTATTACGGGTACATTTACTCTTTATGATACTTCTGTGATTGCATTGATAGATCCAGGGTCTACTCATTCGTATGTATGCATGAACTTAGTATCCAGTAGGACTTTGCCTGTAGAGTCTACTGAGTTTGTTATTAGAGTATCGAACCCCTTAGGTAAAAGTGTCCTAGTTGACAAAGTATGCAAGAACTGTCCGTTGATGTTTCGAGATATCTATTTTTCAGCTGAACTTTTGCTATTACCTTTTGATGAGTTTGATATAATTCTGGGTATGGATTGGCTAACATTGCATGATGCTGTTGTGAACTGCAAACGAAAGACCATTGATTTAAGATGTCAGAATGATGAAATAGTTCAGATTGAATCTAATGATTTGAATGGGTTACCGGCTATGATATTAGTGATGAAAGCTCAGAGTTATATGAACAAGGGTTGTGAAGCCTATTTTGCCAATGTGATTGATTCGAGAGTGACTGAAAAGAAAGTTGAATCAGTGCCAGTTGTTTGTGAGTTCTCTGATGTATTTCCTGAAGAATTACCGGGATTGCCTCTGATACGAGAAGTTGAGTTTGGTATAGATTTAATGCTGAGAACGACTCCTATTTCGATAGCTCCGTACAGAATGGCACCAACAGAATTGAAAGAGTTGATGTCTCAGTTACAAGAGTTGACCGATAGGGGATTTGCACAATCGAGTTTCTCACCTTGGGGTGCTCCCGTTTTATTTCTGAAAAAGAAAGATGGTACGATGAGAATGTGCATTGATTACCGTCAGCTGAACAAAGTGACTATTAAGAATAAATATCCTCTACCCAAAATTGATGATATTTTTGATCAGCTGAAAGGAGCCACCGTGTTTTCAAAGATAGATCTGAGATCGGGGTATTATCAGTTGCGAGTAAAAGATTCAGACATTCCAAAAACTACTTTCAGAACGAGGTACGAGCATAATGAGTTTTTAGTTATGCCTTCTGGACTAACAAATGCTCCTACTGTCTTTATGGATTTGATGAACAGAATTTTTAAACCATATTTAGATCAATTTGTTGTTGTATTCATTGATGACATTTTGATTTATTCACGTGAGGAAAATGAGCATGCTAAACATCTAAGAATTGTGCTACAAACTCTGCGAGATAAGCAATTGTATGCTAAGTTCAGTAAATGTGAATTTTGGTTGCAGGAAGTTAGTTTTTTGGGTCATATTGTGTCAGCATCTGGTGTACGAGTTGATCTGAGCAAGATTTCAGCTATTTTGGAGTGGAAGCCTCCGAAAAATGTGTCTAAAGTTTGTAGTTTCTAGGAATCACTGGTTATTATCGACGGTTCGTAAAGGGCTTTTCAATGATTGCAACTCCTATGACGATATTGATTCAGAAAGATGTGAAGTTTGAATGGTCCGATAAATGTCAGAAAAGTTTCGATCAGTTGAAAGCTCTTTTGACCGAAGCTTCAGTTTTAGTACAGCCAGAATTGGGTAAAGAGTTTGTGATTTTTAGCGATGCTTTGTTGAGTGGTTTGGGATGTGTTTTGGTGCAGGAAGGCAAAGTTATAGCTTATGCCTCGAGACAATTGAAACCACATTAAAAGAATTACCCGACACACGATCTTGAGTTAGCTGCGATTGTGTTTGCTTTAAAAATCTGGTGTCATTATCTCTTTGGTGAAAAATGCAATGTGTTTTCGGATCATAAAAGTCTGAAATATTTGATGACTCAGAAAGACCTGAATTTGAGACAAAGACGATAGTTAGAGCTGTTGAAAGACTACGAGCTTGTGATAGATTATCATCCGGGTAAGGAAAATGTTGTTGCTGATGCATTGAGTCGAAAATCACTGTTTGCATTACATGCGATGAATGCTCATTTAGACTTGTCTGATGATGGTTCAGTTTCAGCTGAGTTGAAAGCGAAATCGTTGTTCTTACAGCAAATATGTGATGCTCAGAAAGTTGATAATGAAACGCTAGCGAAGCGAACTCAGTGTGATTTGAACTTTGATTCGGAATTTCGAGTTGATGTTGATGATTGTTTGAGATTTCGAGATCGGATTTGTGTTCCGAGAAACCCAAAGTTGATTCAGTTGATCTTGAATGAAGCACATAACAGTCGCTTATCTGTTCATCCGGGAAGTACAAAGATGTACCATGATTTGAAGCAACATTACTGGTGGTCTGGTATGAAATGAGACATCTCTGACTTTATTTCGAAATGTTTAGTCTGTCAGCAAGTTAAAGATGAACATCAAGTGCCATCTGGTTTGTTACAACCGATAATGATTTTTGAGTGGAAATGGGATAGAGTAACGATGGATTTCGTTTCTGGGTTGCCATTGACTCCGAGAAAGAAAGATGCAGTTTGGGTCGTAGTGGACAGATTGACGGAATCAGCCCATTTTATTCCGGTGCGATCTGATTACTCACTTGATAAATTAGCTGAGCTTTATATTTCTGATATTGTGAGATTGCACGGGGTACCACTATCTATTGTGTCTGACAGAGATCCAAGGTTTACTTCAAGATTCTGAAAGAAACTGCAATAGGCCTTAGGTACTAAATTGCATTTTAGTACAGCTTTTCACCCACAAACGGATGGTCAATCCGATCGAATTATTCAGATACTCGAGGATATGTTGAGATGTCGCATTCTTGAGTTTAATGGTACGTGGGAACAATATTTTCCATTGATTGAGTTTGCATATAATAATAGTTTTCAGTCAAGCATCAAAATGGCACCTTATAAAGCTTTGTACGGACGTAAATGTCGAACACCTTTGTATTGGACCGAACTCGGTGAAAACAAGATACACGGGGTCGATTTGATAAAAGAAACTGAGCAGAAAGTGAAAGTCATACGTGATAGTTTAAAAGCCACCTCAGATCGTCAGATGTCTTATACAGACTTGAAACGAAAAGATATCGAATTTGAGATTGGTGATAAAGTGTTCTTGAAAGTGTCTCCGTGGAAGAAAATACTCCGATTTGGATGTAAAGGCAAATTGATTTCGAGGTTAATCAGGCCGTATGAGATCATCGAACGAATTAGACCTGTTGCATACAAATTGTTGCTACCATCTGAGCTAGAAAAGATTCATAATGTGTTTCACGTGTCAATGCTTCAACGATACAGATCCGATCCCTCGCATGTGATTTCTCCATCAGAGATTGAGATCCGATCCGATATGACTTATGAAGAAAAATCGATTCGTATCTTAGCTCACGAGGTGAAAGAATTGAGAAATAAGGAAATTCCGTTAGTAAAATTATTATGGCATCGACACGGAGTAGAAGAGGCTACGTGGGAGCCTGAAGATGCAATGAGACAACAATATCCGAATCTGTTTAACGGTAAGATTTTCAGGGACAAAAATCCCTAATGGGGAGAATTGTAACAGTCCGGTTTAGACCCAAGTCAGAAAAGTGGTTTCAGGACCACAAATCTGAGTCAGTGAAATATTTTAATATTATTTTCTGTGTTTATTATGTATGAATTTATATCCATGAAATTTTTGTGTTTTAATTTTGTTGTTTGAGTGCCGATTTAGTAAAAAGGGCTCAATCGTGTAAGATGAAAAAGTTAATAGTTAAATATGTAAGGACCGAATTGTTGTTGTCTTTAAAGCATGAGGTATTTATGATGCAATTAGACCATTTAATTTATGCATGGACACTTTTGGACATGATTTAGTGGAAATGGAATAAAATTATGAAGGTTAAAAATGGAAATGAATAATTATATGATAATTAAATAAAACAAAAGCATAAATTAAAGCCATTATCATCTTTGTTGGCTGAATATATCAAAGAAAGAAAATCATCCATGGCTTTTTAGGTTTCGGCTACTATCAAGCTTAATTTAAGGTTAGTTTTTGTTCGGTTTTTGATAATTTCTACATTTTTGTAATCGTTGCTTCGAGTACTACAAAACCCATGCCTCAATTTTGAAATTTGATGAAGAATTTGAAATGTGCCATTGATGAATGCTTGAGCTTTGTGATGTTAGTTGATGAAATATGAAATATATGTGTTAGATTAACAAGTTTTGTCTTTGGATTTTTGATGAATTTGAGTAATTTAGACTAAATTGTAAAAATAATATTTTGAGGGACTAAAATGTGAAATAAATGAAATTTATGTACTTGAATGAGCATGATGAAAATTCGGCTAAGCGTGGGTACAAGTAAATTATGTGTATTTTGTGATTTTGTGAAATAAGGACTTAAATGTCAAAATGTGAAAATGTGAGGGCTAATTTGTAAAGTTCCCTAAATGTGTGTTTTTGGATTGAATTGAATGATTTGGTGAATAAATGGGTTAAATTTGAATATGTATAGATTAAGAACCAAAGAAAACGGATTTAGATCGAGGAAAGTCAAAAGTGATCGAATAGTCGAATCCGTCCGTCTATATCCGTATGAGGTAAGTCTATACACAAATAAATTAATTTAAGTTAATTTATTCATGTTCATATATTATTGGGTTGTGGCGAATGGCTTTGGAAGCTATACATATGAAAACTGAGAAAGTATTGACAATTTGTCAAGGTCCGAAAAGTCCCATACGAACCTTAGGAATAGATAGGATCTATATGTCATGACATAGGTTTCTGATATGTTATATCGTGTAAGACCACATCTGGGACGTTGGCGTCGATTTGAGATTTATGTGTAAGACCATGTCTGGGACATTGGCATCGTATTTGATTCGTGTAAGACCACTCGGGACAAAGTGGCATCGATATTTGATTACATGTAAGACCACGTCTGGGACGTTGGCATTGTACGATTATTCTGTGTATTCCGAGTATCCTATTTGATTCTGAATGGTTCAACGGGCAACTCCGGGAAATGAAAGACTATGTGAAATTTATGATCGTTTCAGGTACGTTTGAAGTGTATGCTACGATTTAGCATAAATGGTAAGTATATATGTGTATGAGCACAAGTGAGATATGTGTATAGATTTGATGAGAATAAATGTGATATATTTATGAAGTTGCTATGATCAAAAGAGGTATTTTAGAGTTATGAATTGTTGGTAAGAAATGGCTAAACAAATGAGCCAAAGAAAAAGTATGAAATTACATTTGAGTTATATAAATAATCTTGCAATTGATATGATTATGATTGTTTATATGTTAAGTTTATTTGTATATGGCTTACTAAGCTTTTGAAAGCTTACTCTGTGTGTTTTTGCATTGTTTTATAGATCGTTAAAGCTACGGAAGGCTCAGGGATCATCGAGGATCATCACCACACTATCAAACTCTATTTTGGTACCTTTTGAAAGTGTAAATATTTAAGTATGGCATTTATCGTCTAGTTGAAATGGTTGATGTTTGAGTTGTATATAAATAGCTATGTGATATGGCTAGATAATGATCATGATGTGAATGAGTAGTTATGCTATATGATACATAGTTTGGTATATTTAGTGGCTAATGGTTGAATTGATGAAATGGTCAAATCTTATGATAAGTATTATGATGCAAGTTGGCATATTAATGATGAAAGGTTGTTACATTGAAATAGTAAGTTTTTGAGTGGTTTATACTTAGAAATGCTTGTGTTGAGAATGAAATAAAGGTGGCATAAGTTGGTGTGATGGATATGTTCTTAAATGGTTAGAAATGATGGTCATTTTGTTATGATTTGAATTGGTATAATGCTTGTAGGTATAACCCAATGTGTGGGTGACAAATTGGCCTTGTAAATGGCCTATAATTGCCCACACGGTTGAGCACAAAGGCGTGTGGCTCGACCGTGTCCTTCGTGGTTGTAATTCAAAACAAGTCAGGCTCGACCACGGGCTGGACACACGGGCGTGTGGCTGGCTGTGTGGTGCAAGTCAGTGTCGACCACGGGTGAGGCACACGGGCGTGTCTCAGGCCGTGTGGATAAGTCAGTATATATGCCCTGTTTTGGCACGGCTCGGACAGATGGGCGTGTCTGAGGTCGTGTGAGGCACACGGCTTGCCCACACGGGCGTGTGACCTCTGTAACTTTGAAAAATGTTCGATTTTTGGAAAAATTTTGTATGATCCTGGTTTAATCCCGACCCTTTTCAAATGTATGTTTAAGGTCTAGTAGACCTCTTTAAGGGACTATATGCTTGTATTCTGTTATGATTTGACGATGATATACTTTATGATACGAAATGTTTTTAAAATTTTTCGATTGTCCGGTAATGCCTTTTAACCCTAGTCCGGCGACGGATACGGGTTAGGGGTGTTACACAATTTGCCTTTTCTACTGAATCAGAGTATTTTCTTCCACGGAGACACTTTCAAAAATACTTTATCACCGATCTCAAATTCAATATCTTTTTGTTTCAAGTCTGCGTATGATTTCTGTCGATCAGATGCTGCTTTCAGACTATTTTGTATCAGTTTTACTTTCTGTTCAGTCTCTTTAATCAAATCAATCCCGCGATTTTTATTTTGATTAAGTTCAGACCAATACAGAGGTGTTTGGCATTTCCTACCATACAAGGCTTCATACGGTGCCATTTTAATGCTCGATTGAAAGCTATTATTATAGCGAATTCAATCAATGGTAAATATTGTTCCCACGTACCTTCAAACTCAAGAATGCAACATCTCAACATATCCTCGAGTATCTGAATAATCCGCTCAGATTGACCATTCGTCTGCGGGTGAAAAGCAGTACTAAAATGCAATTTCATACCTAAAGCCTCTTGCAGTTTCTTCCAAAATCGCGAAGTAAACCTCGATCTCTGTCAGACACAATAGATAGTGGCACCCCGTGCAATCTCACAATATCAGAAACGTATAACTCAGCTAACTTATGAAGCGAATAATCCGTTCTCACCGGAATAAAATGAGCTGATTTTGTCAATCTATCAATTATAACCCAGAATGCATCTTTCTTCCTTGGAGTTAAAGGCAAACCTCAAACAAAATCTATCGTCACTCTATCCCATTTCCACTCGGGAATCATAATCGGTTGTAACAAATCGGATGGTACCTGATGTTCAGCTTTAACTTGCTGACAGATCAAACATTTCGAAACAAAGTCAGAGATATCTCTTTTCATTCCATCCCACCAGTAAAGTTGTTTCAAATCATTATACATTTTTGTACTTCCCGGATGAACAAATAAGCAACTGCTATGAGCTTCTTTCAAAATCAACAGAATCAACTCTGGATTTCTTCGAACACAAATCTGAACTCGGAATCTCAGACAATCATCATCATCAACTGAAATTCAGAATCAGAGTTCAAATCACACTGAGCTCGTTTCGCTAGCATTTCATTGTCAACTTTTTGAGCATCACAAATCTGTTGTAAGAACAACGGTCTTGCTTTCAATTCGGCTAAAACCGAACCATCATCACACAGAACTAAATGAGCATTCATCACAAGTAAGGCAAACAACGATTTCCGACTCAAAGAATCAGCAACAACATTTGCTTTTCCCAGATGATAATCAATCACAAGCTCATAGTCTTTTAACAATTCTAACCATCTTCTCTGACGCAGATTCAAATCCTTCTGAGTCATTAAATATTTCAGACTTTTATGATCTGAAAACACATGAAATTTCTCATCAAAAAAATAGTGGCGCCAAATATTTAGAGCAAACACGATCGTAGCTAACTCAAGGTCGTGCGTCGGATAATTCTTTTCATGCGGTTTCAATTGTCTCGAGGCATAAGCTATAACTTTGCCTTCCTGCATCAAAACACATCCCAGACCATTCAACGAAGCATCACTATATATCACAAATTCTTTACAAGATTTTGGCTGTACTAGCACTAGAGCTTTAGTCAATAAGGCTTTCAACTGATCAAAGCTTTTCTGACACTTTTCAGACCATTCGAATTTCACATCTTTCTAAAGCAATCTCGTCAACGAAGTTGCAATCATCGAAAAGCCTTTTACAAACCGTCGGTAATAACCAAAAAGTCCCAGAAAACTACGGACATCAAACACATTTTTTGGAGGCTTACACTCTAAAATAGCTAAAACCTTGCTCGGATCAACTCGTATAACGGATGCTAACACAATATGCCCCAAAAAGACAACTTCGCGCAACCAGAACTCACATTTACTAAACTTTGCATATAATTGCTTATCACGCAGAGTTTGTAGCACAATTCTCAAATGTTCGGCATGCTCAATTTCATCACATGAATAAATCAAAATGTCGTCAATGAATACAACAACAAATCGATCTAAATACGGTCTAAAAATTCTGTTCACCAAGTCCATAAAGACAACAGGAGCATTTGTTAGTCCAAAAGGTATAACTAAAAATTCATAATGCCCGTACCTCGTTCTGAAAGCTATTTTCAGAATGTCTGAATCTTTTGCTCGCAACTGATAGTATCCCGATCACAGATCTATTTTTGAAAACACAGTAGCTCCTTTCAGCTGATCGAACAAATCATCGATTCTGGGCAGAGGATATCTGTTCTTAATAGTCACTTTGTTTAACTGACGGTAATCAATGCACATTCTCATCGTGCCATCTTTCTTTTTCACAAATAGAACGGGAGCGCCCCAAGGAGAAAAAGCTCGGTCGTGCGAAACCTCTATCTGTCAATTCTTGCAACTGATACTTCAATTCTTTTAATTCTGTCGGAGCCATTCTATACGGAGCAATTGAGATAGGGGTCGTCCCTGGCACTAACTCAATGCCAAACTCAACTTCTCGTATCGGAGGTAATCCCGGTAATGCTTCAGGAAATACATCAGGAAACTCACAAATAACTGGCACAGATTCAACTTTCTTTTCTGTCACTTTCGTATCAATCACATATGCAAGATAAGCTTCACATCCCTTTTTCACATAATTCAGAGCTTTCATCGAAGATATTACGGCTAGTAACTCATTTAAATCACTGGATTCAATCTGTATTATTTCATCATTCTTACATCTCAAATCAATAGTCTTCCGTTTGCAATTCACAACAACATCATGCAATGTTAGCCAATCCATACCCAAAATTATATCAAACTCATCAAAAGGTAATGACATTGGATCAGCCGGGAAACAGATATCTCGAAACATCAACGGACAATTCTTTCACACTTTTTCAACCAGAACACACTTGCCTAAGGGGTTCGATACTCTAATTACAAATTCAGTAGACTCTATAGACAAAGTCTTACTGGATACTAAGTTCATGCATATATATGAATGAGTAGACCCTGGATCTATTAATGCAATCACAGAAGTATCATAAAGAGTAAAAGTACCGGTAATGACGTTTGGAGACGAAGCTTACTCACGAGCTCGAATATCATAAGCTTTGGCAGGCACTCTCGCCTCAGATCTCCCAGCTGCATCTTTAGTAGCTCTCTGGCTACCACTCACATTCCTCGTGTTTTTGGGAGGTCTACCCCTAATTGAAGCGTTATTCAACTTTGGATTCTGTACAATCTCTTACTCAACAGACTCGGAACAGTCTCGAATAAAGTGATCTAAAGATCCACATTTGAAACAAGCTCGATCATTTAATCGACAATTGCCCAGATGTCTTTTACCACAATGTCTACACTCGGGTCGCTCAGATCTGACATTTCCAACACTTGCAATCGAAGTAACTGGAGCTCGGAAGCTCAAATGTGATCTTGCACGATCTTTACTCGAATGTCCCACATTAGCCTTTGAACGGCTATTATCATCTCTGAATTTCTTTGATATCGACTGATATAACTTACTCTTTGTTCGTTTTCGCACCTCTCTAGCTTCTGAATCAGCCTTTCTTTTCTCTTTCCCGAGTTCTTCAGCTTTACACGCTCGGTCAACAAGCACAACGGATTCTTTTATTTCCAAAATTCTGACTAACAAACAGATATCTTCATTCAAGCCGTCTTCAAACCTGTTACACATTATTGCCTCAGTCGAGACACATTCTCATGCATACTGACTCGGTCTCACAAATTCTCGCTCGTATTCTGTAACAGACATACGGTCCTATTTCAATTCAAGAAACTCTTTGCGTTTCAGATCTATAAATCTCTCACTGATGTATTTCCTTTGGAATTCGGTCTGGAAGAAATCCCAAGTAATTCGTTCTCTGGGAAAAACATAAGTCAGAGTTTTCCACCATTGGTATGCTGTATCTCTCAACAAAGAAACAACACATTTAACACATTCATCAGGGGTACATGACAACACATCAAATACCCGAATCGTATTCTCAAGCCAGAACTCAGCTCTCTTAGCATTATCATCGGTAGTAGCACGAATTCTTCAGCACCATATTTTCTAATCTTATCAACCGGAGGTTTATTCAAACGAATCAGATCTATAACTTGGGGAGCTACGGGAACTTGCGGGGGCGGAGGTTGAGGAACAGCCGGATTTGCTCTAACATACTGAGTGAACCCCTCATTCATCATTTGAAAGAAAGCTTGTTTATCCTCTCCTTCCTGACCGCTAGTAACCGGTCTAGAATCGACGGCACCACACCCCTTGAGCGAGCAAAGCGATTACTTTCAACGATCAATGGCCATCGCTTGTTCGAGATCCATTTACTATACGAAAAACACATTTTATCTGTTAGGATTCATCACACTATCACAGTTCGTATATATGGCATGTATAGCTAGACTCTCACATGTTACGTTAGTCCTACAATCGACTAAACCGTAGCTCTGATACCAACGAATTGTAACACCCCTAACCCGTATTCATCACCGGACGAGGGTTAAGAGGCATTACCAGACATATCGGAACATATCACAAACATTTCACTAATATCAAACATTCACAATCATTCCATAGCGAAAATATACACATAGAGTCCCTTTAGAAGGTCGACGAGACCTTAAACATGCTTTAGAGGAGGTTCGGGACTAAACCAATCTCATACGGGAACTTTGTGGAACTTAGAAATTTTTTCTTTCAAAACAGGGCACACGCCCTTGTGGCTTGGCCGTGTGCCTCACATGACCGTGCCTTGGACCATGTCTCAGCCCGTGTGCAACACTGACTTGGGTCACACGATCTGGCACACTCCCGTGCTTCTTGCCCGTGTGCAATACTGACTGGAATCATATGGCCTGTCACATGCCTGTGTGTTTGGCTTGTGTGCAAGTCTGACTTGCTTCAAATTGCAACCTTGAGAGACACGGTCGAGACACACGCCCGTGTGCTCAATCGTGTGCAAGGCCAAATTGCCACCCATTTAGGGTCATTCCTAAAAGCATCACTATATACTCAATTCATGCCCAACTAATGGTCAAAATCTTACCAATACATGGACAATTCATGTTACAATATCCTCATTCATTTCCTTATACAATTCCATACCAAAAACATATGATTCACATCTCATTTCAAACCATTTCAAACATGCAATAAATTCACCATCTCAAATATCAAATCAAGTATGAAACATACTACTTCTATTTCACTACAGCATACCATAATGGTCATTCACACAAGACCATTAATACCCATCACATACACAATTTTCACATAACAAAACATATACCAAAATCAATCCAAAGTCTCATCCATTATCAAGCCATATCACATGGCTATATTTACACATTTCAAAATATAATCAAAGTTCTCTGGCTTATACATGCCATACTTCAATATATACATTTTCAAAAGGTACCGAAATATAGTTCGATAGTGTGGTGATGATCCGTGGTGATCCCCGAGCTTCCAGTAGCTTCGATAATCTATAAAACAATGCAAACACACACAAAGTAAGCTTTCAAAAGCTTAGTAAGCCATATACAAATAAACTTATCACATAGAACAATTATAAACCATTTCATACATATGGTTCTTGGCATAACACAGTCACAAGTCATATTTCTCTTATATCTCAATTGATCATGTTTACTTGCTCATAATCACATATCAAATGATCATATTCATACATACCTTTCATTGCCAAATTTCATATACATACATTCGTACCAGAATTTGGATGTACATTCGTATACTCATTAATTTATCGGAATGCTCGCTGAACCGTTCGGAAGAAATAAGGATACTCGGATAGCTTGTAAAGCTCATACAACGCCAACTTCCAAGACGTGGTCTTACATATAATTAAATATCAATGCCTCTATCCCAGACAGTGTCTTACATGAAATCATATACGATGCCGATGTCCCAGACATGGTCTTACACGTAAATCTCAAATCGATGCCAACGTCCTAGATGTGGTCTTACATGATAACTCATATCAGAATCCTATGTCATGACATATGTATCCTAACTATTCCTATGGTTCGTACGGGGCTTTTCGGACGTCATCATATTATCGAAATTTTCTCGGATTTCACATATTCAACTCCAATAGCCATTTATCACATTTCATTAACATATAAGCAATAATAATTCAATTCAAACACATTTATTTGTATATAGACTTACCTCATAAAAATGAAACTAAACGAAACGGCTATTCAACTACTTTCGATTTCCCGATCTAATTCATTTTCTTTGGTTCTTGATCTATACACATTCAAATTTAACTCTTTTATTCACCAAATCATTCAATTCAATCCATATACACATATTTAGGTCATTTTACAAATTAGCCCTCACATTTTCACATTTTGACATTTTAGTCCCTATTTCATAAATTCACAAAATACACATAATTTCACATTTTTCATTCTTAGCCGAATTTTCATGGAGTTCATTTAAGCCCATATATTTCATTTATTTCACATTTTAGTCCTTCAATTTCTCATTTTTACAGTTTAGCCCATAATACTCAAATCATAAAAAATCCAAATACAAAACATGATAACCCAACACATATCTTTCATTTTTCATCAACTAACATCACATAGCTCACAATCTCATCAATGGCATAACTCAGAATCTTCATCAAATTCAAAAATTATGGCATGGGCTAGCTAGTACACTTAACAACAATCACAAAAAACATAAAAATCATCAAAAACCGATCAAAGAACATACCTTAATCACCCAATTTCCTAGCCGAACCCTAACTTGCTCTTAAGCTTTCTTTCTTTTCCAATTTTCGGCAAGAACAAGTGAAAAAAATGATGAATGTAAATGGTTTTATTTTATTTAACTTACTTTATTTACTAATTGACTTTTTTACCCTTAATGAAATAATATGAAAACTTTATTATGGTTGTCCATTACTGTCCACTTACCTATATAGTGGCCAAATTTCATTTTAAGGACTTATCAATTAATAAACCATAGCAAATTAGTACTTTACCAAATAGAAAGTCACTTTTGCAATTTATGCGATTAAACCATTTTTCTCAAATTAAAGAAACAATTGATAATATTAATTCACGAAACTTTCACACATGCTTAATCACATATTGTAAACACAGAAAATAATATTAAAATATTTTTCCTACTCGTATTTGTTGTCCCAAAACCACTATTCTGACTAGGGTCTAAACCGGGCTGTTACACCCAATTCATGCATAAATCCAAGCAAGTTAAGCATTAAAATTTTAGTCACAATGCCACATATTATAATCATAATAACATATGTTATTCCATGAATAAAATTACAATTTAATATGGCATATGAAATCATAATATAACTTATAAATATACATTTATATTAGCATAATACATCCATGGCAATATTTATGTAACGCCCCAAAAGTTAGGGGTTGGTAATTTTGCTTAATTTCATTTTGTGCTTGAACGGATAGCTATTTGAGTGTATTTGGGGGTTCTAGGGAGGCCTGGGTTCGAGTCTGAGCTTTGGAAAAATTTTAGTTTTTGGCCCTGAAGAGGATAGGGCTGTTAGCAGTAGGACTTAAGTATATTTAGGTGAGCTTTGTGACACAAGATGAGCATGTGGCATAGTGGTGTGGCGTCAATGGGATAATTTGAATCCCATGAATTGTAATTGGAGACTTTTATTTTGTGACTTGAGAGTGGAAGAAGTAGAGTTTGGAGCAAACTCTACAAGGAAAGTGGGAGACTTGGTCAAAAGTTTCAAATGGATGGATGGGAGCTATTCTAGGAGACTTTGGTGGAGAAAATCAAGGAAGTGATGTGTGTGGGAGTGTTGGCCGAAATTGGGAGTGTGGCTAAGTGAGAAATTTGGCTAGAAGGGGGTCATTGGGAGTATTTTTGGCAACTTTGAGAGTGAGTGCAAACCGAAATTTCTTTGTGTTATTCTACTTCTCTTTTGCTCATTTTCGGGTTTTCTTTCTGAAGTGACCTCTCAAGCAACTTGTTACCATTCGGGATTTTCATTTCGTTCTTTATCTCTTCAACTACTGCCCACTTCCTGCCTATATTTCTTTCTTTTTCTCATTTGCTTCCTTTCCATTTTGACTTGTGTGCAAGTTCGATCTTTCTCTTCTTGGCAACATCTTGGCCGAATCCAATCTCCTCTTTTCCTCTCGTCTTCTTTTTTGTACCCTTCAAGATAGCCGAACCTATCTTCTTCGTTGTCCTTAAAATTTCTTCTCTTGTTTTTTGAGTTGAGTAAACCAAAAGCAATCTCTTCTTACTTTTCTTTTGAAGTCTCATTTTTTGGGCCGTACTTAAGGGAACCTGTCTTGCCGAATTTGAAGAGTAAGATATACCGACTTTCTTTCGGGTTGGGTAGCATTTTTATCTCTCTAGCGCCGAATCTCCCCTACCTTCTGTAGTTTGATGTTGGTTGGTATGTAGGTTCACTCGACGTGTAAGAAGGGGCAAGCGTTCGAAAGCAATCGAAACGTACTCTTAGCCTCGATCAAGTAAGCATTCTCGCTTTGTTTTTGTCAAGGGTGGGTTTTAACCACATGTTTACCCTATCTGTTTTAATAAGGAGTGGATTGTAACGTACAGTACATTCAAGGATTCTTAATCTTCGCTGACTTTTGGAGGACTTAGCAGATTTGGTTAATCAAGGTATTTATAGGTGTGAGTTCGGCTTTTGTAAAGGGGAAGGAGGATAACTCTGTTGTTGGGATGACTAACTGATAGTCTTATTTTAACGTAGGTTCGGTGTGAAGGGATTTGTGCCACGTTCGTAATCAAGGTGTGTAATCGTACACCTATTACCATACTGTTAAAACACAGAATATTGTTGTTCTCACTTCTGTGCTACTGTATATCGATAAAAGCCAAAAAACTGATAAGCCGAGACTTCGGCATCCGAGATCACTCGAGCGTGCGAGTGCTAGTAGAAATAAACCGATCCACAATTGTTGGCGATAGACCGTTGGGAGTGCCACGAACTTTTTTGTGGGCTTAGGCCGTAATGGTCCTTGTTGGGCCGAAATGGGCGAAGTGGGCCCAAAAGGGGCTAATGGGCCCACAGGGACGAAGTCCATGGTAAGTGCCACATAATAGATGTGAATGCGAGGTTCGTAGAACCGTGACAGAAAATGGGCTGGATGGGCCACATGAGCATGTGGGCCCACTTGGGCCAAAATTGGGCCTAAAGCCCAGTTGCACCGTTTTGACCAGAAAGGGAACCTGTGTCGCTCGAGGCGATAGTAGGCCTTTGGAAAGGCTGTTAGATGACTAAAAACACCGAAATACCCTCAATGGGTAGATTACTGAAATACCCCCAATGGGTGAAATTACTGAACTACCCTCAATGGGTAAAATTACTGGAATACCCCTGAGGGTGAATTACTGATTTAACCCCAACCGACCAAATGACCGTTATACCCTTAATGGTAGTATCATTGATGTATGAGTATTAGTTGTATGACCGATTTTGATTGTGATGCACTACATACATGAGTTAAATATGACATGACATACTGCATTGGGTTGGGTTATGGATTTTGGAGGAAGCACTGTACCGGTGGCTCTGCCACGTTATACTGATTTAGTGGCTTTTGCCACATATATCGATTTCGTGGCTCACCACGCTATCAGCATTGGTAGCTTTCTTTGCGTTATTATTAGCAGCTAGACTACGTTATTGGTGTGCTGGCTGGGTGGGTTGACTTGGTCCCCACAAGGTGTATTGGTTGGTACGGGTGGTGTGTTTGCTGGACTAGGTTGGGTTACATTTCTGTGTTGCATTGATATGTATTTGGTCTTTGGCCCACTCTTCTACTGAATAGGGCTTAGGCCCAGACTGTTACTGGGTAGGGCTTAGGCCCAGACTGTTACTGGATAGGGCTTAAGCCCAGACTGATATCGTATGGGCTTGGGCCCAGATAGTGTCTGTGATAGGGGATTACACACTGAGTTCTCGTAACTCACCCTTTTCTTTAACTACGCAGGTAATCCCCAGCCTTAGAGGATTTGGAGCGGGGAGGGACTCGGAGGTGGCCACACGTTTGATATGCTTTAAAGTTAACCTTAGCGACTTTATTTTATTTTATTTTATTTTATTTTATTTTATTGGGTTAATAATTATATAATGAGGCCATTTGGATTTTTAACTTTTATATGGTGTTTCTTTTAATTACAACCTGCCAGTCTATTAAACATGGGTTTTTAAAATAATAACTACTGTTTTCAAAATATCATGTTTCTGCAACTGTTTGAACCAAACTTTTGCAACAAAGAAGGTTTTAAAAATAATAATATTTTGCAAGAGAATGACTCTGAGTAAATCTCATTTCAATTTTAAGCAACTGAAATTGGGGTTTTAAGTGGTAGAAAGTTTTAAAGTTGTAGAAGGGTTTTCATTGAACTCATAGTTTTCAAACAACACTGTGATGTGACATGTTAGATCCAGTCGTAATGTCTAAGACGGGTTTAGGGTGTTACATTTAGTGGTATCAGAGCTAGGTTGCAAAACTCGGCTGTGGAATGGGTTTTAAAATTTTTTCTAACCTATTTACATTTTGGTTTGGAAAGAAATGATGTTACTGAAAGTGTGGCACACCGAGTCTTCGGCACCAAATCCGTAAGCTCTCGACGACATTGTGCTCTCATTAATATCTTTGAAATGATCATCTCGAGAAAATTACTAAGGATAGTAGTAGCATATTGAAACTCCTTAGTTAGAGAAACTGAGACTATAAGGGACTGGAAACTGTAGTAAATTTGATCTGCGAGAACAACCCTAATTACTACTTTTCGTAAAATATCTGTTAGTAATTATGAGAACTATAAGCTGATTCATAAAATTCCTTAATCAGATACTACATCGATATGAGCACAAGAGGTCGCAGAAGAGGTGCACGTGGCCGTGGCAGAGGCCGAGGTGCTAGGGCTGGGTCCTCAGATCAGGACATATGCCCGATAGGGAAGTGTCGGCCTCACCAGTGACTGAAACGGGGTCTCACGACCGAGCCGGTGAGGATGATGCCCTGTCCCAAGCGATGTTGTGGGTTCTTGAAAGGGTTGCTGGAGCAAGTATTGGGTCAGTGGGCCGAGGGTCAATTTCTGAACGACTCTGGTCAAATGGGGCAAAAATTTTCAGGGGCATCTCTGGTGTGGCCCCGAATGTAGTAGAATGTTGGTTGGAGGCTGTCGAGTGAATAATGGATGATCTCGATTGCACGGTGGAGCAAAAACTGAAAGGAGTAGTGCCTTTACTGCGAGATGAGGCATATCAATGGTGGCTTACCGTGAGGGAAGGCACGCAGGCCGACCGTGTGACGTGGGACTTATTTCAGATGGCCTTCCAAGGAAAATATGTTGGGGCAAGTTATGTGGATGCCCGGAGGAAGGAATTCTTGAGTCTGATCCAGGGAAATAAGTCTGTGGCAGAGTATGAGGCAGAGTTTCTGCGGTTGAGCCGGTATGCTTGGGGCATAGTCGCGACTGAGTATGAGCACTGCGTGCGTTTCGAGGATGGTCTCCGGGATGAGTTGCGGGTACTGATAGCCCCACAGAGGGAAAGAGACTTTGCTGCCCTGGTTGAGAAGGCAAAGATTGTCTAGGATGTGAAACGCTCAGAGCGCCAGAATCATGAGCAGGATAGGGGCAGAAGTAAGAGGAATTTTTGGCCCTCAAGTTCTTCTGGTGGGCCTAAGAAGAGGCCAAGGTTTGATGGGCCAGCCTGAGTTAGGGTTCCTGTTGTTGCTGTCAGACTACAGCCTTGCGCTGAGTGTGGGAGATCTCATCTGGGAGAGTGTTGGAAAAGATCGGGGGCATGCTTCAGATGTGGGTCTAGGGATCACCAGGTTAGAGACTGTACTTTGAGGCCTGTTCAGATGCAAGCTACAGGTTGAGGTGATATTTAGCCAGGGAGAGGTGGTCAGCAGCCACCGAGAGGTCGTGGTCCAGCCAGAGGGGGGAATGGTCTGGGACGAGGTCATGGAGCACCGGGCAGAGGTGCTGGTAACACAGAGGCGAGACAGCCAGCGTTGGTCTATGCTGCTCGGTGCCCAGAGGATGGCGACTCTCTTAATGTCATAACCAGTACGTTCCTCATTTATAATGTACTATATATCGCTTTAATTGATATTGGGTCTACACACTCGTATGTTGCATGTACTGTGTCTGGGTCGTTGGGTATACAGTCTGAAATTACTGATAGGGAAATGTCGGTGATTAGTCCACTGGGACAGTCAATTAGGGTGAATAAACTGTTCAGAGATGTGCCCCTAGAGGTCCAAGGGGTTGTCTTTTCGGTAGATTTGATGGAACTGCCGTTTTGCAAATTTGATCTCATCTTGGTCATGGATTGGTTAGTGAAGCACCGTGCGAATTTGGATTGTGCGACTAAGCGTATGGTACTGAAGTCTTCAGAGGATGAGGAGATGATTGTGATAGGGGAGCAGAGAGATTATTTATCCAATGTAATCTCAAAATTAAAGGCCGAGAAACTGATTCACAAGGGTTGCGAGACATTCTTAGCTTATGTGTCTGAATCCATGAGTTCATCGGTTGAGAATGTCAGAACTGTAAAGGTGTTTCTAGATGTATTTCCTGAAGAGCTTCTAGGGTTGCCGCCAAATCGTGAGGTTGAATTCGGCATTGAACTTCTATCGGGAACAGCTCCGGTGTCCATCGCCCTTTATGGGATGGCGCCGAATGAGTTGGTAGAGTTAAAGGCTCAAATCCAAGAGCTGCTGGACCGAGGATTCATCCGACCGAGTGTGTCTCCTTGGGGAACACCAGTATTGTTCGTGAAGAAGAAGGATGGGTCCATGCGTATGTGTATTGATTATCGTCAATTGAATAAACTGACAATTAAGAACAAGTACCCATTACCAAGGATAGACGATTTGTTTGATCAGCTGCGAGGAGCTTCAGTTTTCTCCAAGATAGATCTTAGATCGGGGTACCATCAACTAAGGGTTAAGGAAGCGGATGTGTATAAGACTGCATTCCAGACTCGTTATGGACATTACGAGTTTCTGGTCATGCCGTTTGGGTTAACGAATGCACCAGCTACTTTCATGGATATGATGAACCAGGTTTTCCAACCCTATTTGGACCGGTTCGTAGTGGTGTTTATAGATGACATTCTGGTGTATTCAAGAACTGAGGAGGACCATGATTCGCATCTCCAGATTATTCAGCAGATATTAAGAGAGAAGCAGCTTTATGCCAAGTTCAGCAAGTGCGAATTTTGGCTATGAGAAGTGACATTTTTGGGGCACGCAGTGTCTGCCGAGGGGATTAGGGTTGATCCTCAGAAAATTGAGGCCGTATTGGACTAGAAACCACCAAAGACTGTATCTAAAATTCAAAGTTTTCTGGGTCTGGCCGGGTATTACAGACGATTCGTTGAGGGGTTTTCACTGATTACTGCAACCTGTTAAAATCCCACTCTGGAAGTGGGAGAGGGTAACCATGGATTTTGTTAGTGGGCTTCCCCTGATGCCTACTAAGAAAGATTCGGTATGGGTAATTGTTGATCGGCTAACTAAGTCCGCCCACTTTATACCGGTTAGCACTGATTTCTCATTGCAGAAGTTGGCCAAGTTGTATGTGGCTGAGATTGTAAGGTTGCATGGGGTACCAGTGTCTATCATCTCAGACAGGGACCCCGGATTCACATCGCAGTTCTGGAGAGTGTTACACAAAGCTTTGGGTACAAGGTTAGATTTTAGCACGGCATTTCATCCTCAGACTGATGGCCAGTCGGAGAGGGTGATACAGATTTTGGAAGATATGCTAAGAAGCTATGTGATTGATTTCAAAGGAAGTTGGGAAGACTTTTTGCCGTTAGCAGAATTCGCTTATAATAACAGCTATCAATCCAGTATTCAGATGGCACCGTACGAGGCATTATATGGTCGTAGGTGTCGTACCCCTACTTGTTGGACATAATTGGGTGAACGAAAAATCTTGGAGCCGGAGCTAGTTTCTGAAATCGAGGAGAAAGTAAAGCTGATACAGGGTCGGTTAAAAGAAGCATCTGACAGGCAGAAATCATACGCTGATTTAAAGCGTAAAAAGATTGAGTACGCAGTGGGAGATTATGTCTTCTTAAATATCTCACCATGGAAGAAGATTTTGAGATTTGGGTGAAAAGGCAAGCTGAGCCCTAGACTTATCGGACCTTACCCTATTTTAAAATGTGTCGGACCGATCGCTTATCGGCTGGAGCTGCCTCCTGAGTTAAATCGTATACACGATGTGTTCCATGTCTCTATTCTGAGACGATACTATTCTGATCCCTCTCATATAGTACCGGTGGAGGAGATCGAGGTTAGACCTGATCTGACCTTTGAGGAAGAACCGGTACAAATTTTGGATCATGATGTTAAGGTACTGAGGAGGAAATCTGTTCCGTTAGTCAAGGTGTTATGGCATAATCACTGTTCAGAGGAAGCCACGTGGGAGTCTGAGGAGGCGATGCGACAGCAATACCCTCATCTCTTCTGATCAGGTAAATTTTGAGGCCAAAATTTCTTTAAGGGGGGTAGAGTTGTAACGCCCCAAAAGTTAGGGGTTGGTAATTTTGCTTAATTTCATGTTGTGCTTGAACGACTAGCTATTTGAGTGTATTTGGGGGTTCTAGGGAGGCTTGGGTTCGAGTCTGAGCTTTGGAAAAATTTTAGTTTTTGGCCCTGAAGAGGATAGGGCTATTAGCAGTAGGACTTAAGTATATTTAGGTGAGCTTTGTGACACAAGATGAGCATGTGGCATAGTGGTGTGGCGTCAATGGGATAATTCGAATCCCACGAATTACAATTGGAGACTTTTATTTTGTGACTTGAGAGTGGAAGAAGTAGAGTTTGGAGCAAACTCTACAAGGGAAGTGGGAGACTTGGTCAAAAGTTTCAAATGGATGGATGGGAGCTATTCTAGGAGACTTTGGTGGAGAAAATCAAGGAAGTGATGTGTGTGGGAGTGTTGGTCGAAATTGGGAGTGTGGCTAAGTGAGAAATTCGGCTAGAAGGGGGTCATTGGGAGTATTTTTGGTAACTTTGAGAGTGAGTGCAAAACGAAATTTCTTTGTGTTGTTCTACTTCTCTTTTGCTCATTTTCGGGTTTTCTTTCTGAAGTGACCTCTCAAGCAACTTGTTACCATTCGGGATTTTCAATTCGTTCTTTATCTCCTCAACTGCTGCCCACTTCTTGCCTATATTTCTTTCTTTTTCTCATTTGCTTCCTTGCCGTTTGGACTTGTGTGCTAGTTTGATCTTTTTCTTCTTGGCAACATCTTGGCCGAATCCAATCTCCTCTTTTCCTCTCGTCTTCTTTTCTGTACCCTTCAAGATAGCCGAACCTATCTTCTTTGTTGTCCTCAACGTTTCTTCTCTTGTCCTTTGAGTTGAGTAAACCGAAAGCAATCTCTTCTTACTTTTCTTTTGAAGTCTCATCTTTGGGGCCGTACTCAAGGGATCCTGTCTTGCCGAATTTGAAGAGTAAGATATACTGACTTTCTTTTAGTTATTTTCGGGTTGGGTAGCATTTTTGTCTCTCTAGCGCCAAATCTCCCCTACTTTCTGTGGTTTGATGTTGGTTGGTATGTAGGTTCACTCGACGTGTAAGAAGGGGTAAGAGTTCGGAAGCAATCGAAACGTACTCTTAGCCTCGATCATGTAAGCATTCTCGCTTTGTTTTTATCAAGGTTGGGTTTTAACCACATGCTTACCCTATCTCTTTTAATAAGGAGTGGATTGTAACGCAGAGTACATTCAAGGATTCTTAATCTTTGCTGACTTTTGGAGGACTTAGCAGATTTGGTTAATCAAGGTATGTATAGGTGTGATTTCGGCTTTTGTAAAGGGGAAGGAGGATAACTCTGTTGTTGGGATGACTAACTGATAGTCTTATTTTAACATAGGTTTGGTGTGAAGGGATTCGTGCCACGTTCGTAATAAAGGTGTGTAATCGTACACCTATTACCATACTGTTAAAACACAGAATATTGTTGTTCTCACTTCTGTGCTAGTGTATACCGATAAAAGCCAAAAAACTGATAAGCCGAGACTTCAGCATCCGAGATCACTCGAGCGTGCGAGCGCTCGTAGAAATAAACCGAGCCACAATTGTTGGCGATAAACCATTGGGAGTGCCACAAACTTTTTCGTACGCCTAGGCTGTAATGGGCCTTGTTGGGCCGAAGTGGGCCAAGTGGGCCCAAAAGGGGCTAATGGGCCCACAGGGACGAAATCCATGGTAAGTGCCGCATAATAGATGCGGCTGCGAGGTTCACAGAACTGTGACCGAAATTGGGCTTTAGGCCCAGTTGCACTGGTTTGACCAGAAAGGGAACATGTGTCGTTCGAGGCGACAGTAGGCCTCTAGAAAGGCCGTTAGATGACTAAAATTACCGAAATACCCTCGATGGGTAGATTACTGAAATACCCCAATGGGTGAAATTACTGAACTACCCTCGATGGGTAAAATTACTGGAATACCCCTGAGGGGTGAATTACTGATTTAACCCCAACTGACCAAATGACCATTATACCCTTAGCGGTAGTATCATTGATGTATGAGTTTTAGTTGTATGACCGATTTTGATTGTGATGCACTGCATACATGAGTTAAATATGACATGACATCTTGCATTGGGTTGGGTTATGGATTTTGGAGGAAGCATCAGATCTTGGTGGCTCGCCACGTTATATCGATTTAGTGGCTTTTGCCACATTATCACGATTTTTGGTGGCTCGGCCATGCTTATCTATTCTTGGCGGCTTTGTTGCGTTATTATTGCAGCTAGATCTGCGTTATTGGTGTGCTGGCTGGGTGGGTTGACTTGGTCCCCACAAGGTGTGTTGGTTGGTACGGGTGGTGTGTTCGCTGGACTAGGTTGGGTTACATTTCTGTGTTGCATTGATATGTATTTGGGCTTTGGCCCACTCTGTTACTTAATAGGGCTTAGGCCTGCATCATTCTTGAGTAGGGCTTAGGCCTGCATCATATGGATAGGGCTTAGGCCCGCATCGATACCGTATGGGCTTGGGGCCTGCATCGTGTATCTGTGATAGGGGATTACACACTGAGTTCTCGCAACTCACCCTTTTCTTTAACTGCGCAGGTAATCCCTAGCCTTAGAGGATTTGAAGCTGAGAGGGACTCGAAGATGGCCACACGTCCGATATGCTTTAAAGTTAAACTTAGCGACTTTATTTTATTTTATTTTAATTTATTGGGTTAATAATTATGTAATGAGGCCATTGGGATTTTTAACTTTTATATGGTGTTTCTTTTAATTACAACCTGCCAGTCTATTAAACATGAGTTTTTAAAACAATAACTATTGTTTTCTAAATATCACGTTTTTGCAACTGTTTGAACCAAACTTCCGCAACAAAGAAGGTTTTAAAAATAATAATATTTTGCAAGAGAATGACTCTGAGTAAATCTCATTTCAATTTTAAGCAACTGAAACTGGGGTTTTAAGTGGTAGAAAGTTTGAAAGTTGTAGAAGGGTTTTCATTGAACTCATAGTTTTCAAACAACACTGTGATGTGACACATTAGATCTGGCCGTAACGTCTAGGCCGGGTTCGGGGTGTTACAATTTAAACGTGTGATCATACATTGGATAAACGGATCTCCCAACTCCTACATATCAGAAACAGTCCCGGGTTGAGTAGGCCAAAGCCACACGCTCCTTTATATCACCTCACAGTCCCGTTGAGTGGAGACACAAGCTCAACACTCCCTTATTTACTCCAAAAATCAGAACTTCTTATGTCATATGCTCACAAATAACACATATAATGGTGAGTACTCACAAATCCTATGGCACCCTAACTATATCCAATGGATCCACCATGCAGTATTGCCAATATAATCATACATACAAGGCATAAAATCTGATGTTTAAGCACTTAATTTAAGATGTAAAAATCCCATTAAAAGCATGTAGCTTAACAATTTCAACATCAATATAATTAAGCACAAAAAATGCCTTTGTCCATGAATCTTAAACCAATCATAACACCAACATCAAGTGCTCAAAAATTCAGTGACTCATGCTCCAATTAACAATCCATTCAATCCAATTTAATCATGCCAAAAGCTTAACACACAATTTTCCAAAAGCCAATTGCAATAATGCTTTTGTAAAATAAAATTACTTTTTGCAAATCCAACCAAATAAGATGCGATTAAGTCATTAAAAACACTATCTAAAACTTCAATTTAACACATAACTAGGAAAATTTACCAATAGCCTTTAAAATCACTCACCTCTACACTTTATTTTTTTTTCAAACAAAAGTGTGTTCAAGTAGGTAAGTTTGAGCCTTAAATTTGATTAGCATCACCCTCATCTTGGTGAGAAGCTTTAACAGAGAAAAAATATGCATTATAAACTAATATTAACATCAAGAAATTCGA
Source organism: Gossypium sturtianum (assembly GCA_025698515.1). Taxonomy (NCBI): domain Eukaryota; kingdom Viridiplantae; phylum Streptophyta; class Magnoliopsida; order Malvales; family Malvaceae; genus Gossypium; species Gossypium sturtianum. The sequence goes on from CM046947.1 coordinate 76,790,855, forward strand.
AATTTCATAAACTATATAGATCTAAATCGTTTCTCTAATCTACCTTACCAAAATTGCACAATTAAGCCAAAACATAAAATTCATCAACTAAACGACCTTCTCAGCACCACAAACCACTTCTAAAATTCATTCCTAGTCCATTAACATAAAACCTAAGTGTTAATTTCATCTATCAAATCGTTTTAGAATTTTCCAGAAAATCAACTCATCTTCTTGATTAAAAATGATATTATCAAAATTGATCAACCAAACGAGTTTGATCTCTTGTTTTACGATTAAAAACCTCTAAATAAACAAATTTTGAGCTTAGACATCCATTAAAACTTGGATTCCAACTCAAAGTCATGGATTCACCATTGTTGAGTTCCATGTTCAACAAATAAGAAATCAAAACTTGAAAATCCAATTTAATCACTTTAAATAGAAAACAATGATTGAAAACAACTTAAAAATGAATTTAGAGTTGAGAATTACCTTCAATTGATCTCAAATCATCAATTTAGAAGATTGGATCAAGATCCTTAAAGAAATTTTGGATGAATTTTGCTCAACTTTGGAAAACTTTTGTGGAGATTTTGGAGAGAATTTTGAGAGAGTAAAAGTTTAAATCTATTCTTTGATATGTGGTCTATGAAAATGTGCAAAAAAAAAACGAGAGAAAAAGCTCTTAATTTGGGTGAAAATGGTGTGCAAGGTGAGGTAGTTGCAGCGTTTTCAAAACTAAAAACCCCCACCTGATTTTCAAAAATTGGGGAAATTGCCAGTAGGCCACTTCCTCATTTCCCTTGTTTTACAAAATACTCCTTTCCCTCTAAAATTCTGAAAATAAGGATAATTTGCTATAAAACCACTCTTACATTTCCCTTGTTTGGCAAAATGGTCCTATTTAGTTAATAATTTAAATTCTCTCAATTAAACCCCCCATTTTAATTTATTTTTCAATTCTAATTAGACCCAAAATATTTATTTTACCCAAAAATTATTTAAAACCATAAAATTAATTTTTCTAAAAATTATTTTTATTTTCTGGAATATTATTTACCAATTTTTAAATCAAAATTAAGCTAACTAAAACAAAAAAATAACTAATAAACCCGATTAACTCCTAATTTTCATTCGAAACCTGGTAAACTTACCCGAAACTACTAGACCTATTATCAGGGCCTTACAACAAGTCTCAAGAACAATACCTAACAATATTCTTCCTTACTCTATACAGATCACAACTCTATGTTTAGAGTGCTACGAGTATTTGCTCAAGTACTCACTCGTATCATTCGATTACAATCCAACTTATTTAACCTTTTCAGAGTTAAATCAAGTCTAAGGATATACCATGTATTCATCTATCTCTAAAGCTTGCATGCATAAATTTAAAATAATCCAAACCGAATAAAACAGTAGATCTACTCAAAATATCACCATGATCATTAAATATATCAAGATAGATCCAATAATTCAAATCCAAATGAAATTAGCTCATAGGTTGGGATTTAAAATCCAAAATCAAAATAACATTCAACATAATCATTAAAAATTTAGAAATCACAGAGATTAATTAACAGAATGAAGGTAGAACTACAGGAAGCTTTCGCCACTCCAGCTTTCACTTTGACTCAGCTGAATCGTGCAGAACCCAAGGCTAATTGCTCGTCCATTTTCTTGCACCTCTGCTCTCCTCTTAAGCTGCTACCCTCTCCCTTTTCTCTGGAATTTTTCACGAGTTTCTCCAGAGAGAAAACTACTCTCCAAATCCCCTTCCCAAAATACTCGTGTCCTCTTTCTTCTCTCCTTCCTCTTTTATAAGGTAGGTCCATCTCTCTTAGCACACACTTTTCTCTCTCTTTTTCAGGTAGATTTATTTGGTACACGTCCAATTGGCTGAGAGTGACGAGGATTGAGTGTTGCGTCAGAATTTTCCTAGAATTTCCATGGCATTTGTGTTTGCAATCCATCCAACCTTTTGCCATGGTAATATTTCACTTCCTTTATTCTCTTCCACCTTTTTTATCTTTTTATTCATCCTTCCTATAACACCCATAACCCGTATCCATCACCGAAATAGGGTTACGAGGTATTACCGGTCAAATCATAAAATTTATACCATCGTGGCTCACACATCAACACATCATAGCAATAAATAGCACAAAGTCCCTTTAGTAGGTCTACGAGACCTTAAACATGCTTTATAGAAGGTTCGGGACTAAACCGATCTCATCCAAAAACTTAACAAAACTTAGAAAATTTTTCATTTTAAACAGGGCACACGCCCGTATGGCTAGACCGTGTGCCTCACACGGCCATGCCTCAGACCATGTCTTACCCCATGCACAACTCTGACTATATTCACACGGCCTGGTACACGGCCGTGTATCTGGCCCGTGTGCAATCCTGACTTGAATTACACGGCCTGTCACACGCCCGTGTGTCTGGCCCGTGTGCAAGTCTGACCTGCATCGAATAAAAATAGTGTTGGACACAGGCAAGACACACGCCCGTGTACTCACCCGTGTGGACAATTATAGGCCATATACAAGGCCAATTTGCCAACCAATTTGGATCAACCCTACAGGCTCAATTCCAACATCAATTAACATACATTTCATTCACCATTCTCAACTGCCAAATCAAGTATGAAATACCATTTCAATATCACCAAAACATACTCTAATGGCCATTCATACCAAACCATATTTACACATTACTTACACCATTTTCACATAGCAAAACATGTACCAAAAATCATCCCACAACCTTACTAGCCTACACATGCCATATACCATATATACAACTTCCAAAAAGGTGCCAAAATAGATGGCCGATTGTGTGATTGAGTCGCTGACGATCCCAGATCCGAGATAGCTTTAACGACACTGTAAAACAGAGAAAACTTCACACAGTAAGCTTTAAAGCTTAGTAAGTTCATAATATAACACAATTAACTCAACAATTCAAAAATTCAATATGCAAAATTAACTAACACTTAGTTCAATTTACATCACCACTCATTCTCATCCATGACTATTTCTCACTTTCACACTATATCTTTAGGTTCATATACAAGCATTCATAATGCTACTCAATCCAATTCGTTTCATCATTCATTCATATAGTTTTCCATCTATCTCATACACAATATCATCAACCACATAGGTTCTGTACATACCTGTACCATCACGTATTTATCTATCACATTTACCACTCAATGCTCAATGCCATAGTTCATTCGATCCTCTTTAAACATTCAATGAACTCGCACACTTAGTGCCAATTAATTAACCGAAGCTATAATATTATCGCACACTTAGTGCATCACATAAAATCGAATTTATCTCGGTATCGGACACTTAGTGCCAAATAATACAACCGATGCTTTCTTTATCTCGCACAGATAGTGCCGTTCATACTGTATCGATTCTATTCACGTACACTTAGTGCCACATCTCTTCAAACTCACATTTTGCATTACTAACTCAAAAACCACATTTCTATTCATTACATAACATGTGAACATAATTTAAACAATTCGTATTATACACGAACTTACCTCGGACATAGAAACAACAATACAAGTCGATCAATCGAGCACTTTGTTCTTGCCTCGATCTAAGTCCGAATTTCTCTTTTTGTGATCTATACATATTCAAATTTAGCTCATTCAGTCACCAAATCATTCAATTCGATCCAAATACACATATTTTGAGCACTTTACAAAGTAGCCCTCACATTTTCACATTTTAACATTTAAGTCCCTATTTCATAAAATCACCAAATACACATAATTTCATTTTATACAAGCTTAGCCAAATTTCCTCCTAGCTCATACAAGCCCACATATTTCATTTATTTCACATTTTAGTCCTTCAATTTCTCATTTTCACAATTTAGCCCATAATACTAAAATTTATCAAAAATCACTTTATAAAACATGTATATCAATCACCAAACTTGCATAATTCATCATCAAACATCACAAAACTCATGAATTTATCAATGGCTTAACTCACAATCTTCATCAAAATTAGAAATTAAGGCATGGGCTTAATAAAATACTAAGCAACGATCACAAAAACATAAAAATCACTAAAAACCGAGCTCAAAACATACCTTGATTGAGCTTAGACAATGGCCGAATGTGAGAAAGCTTCTAACCCTTATTCTTTCTTCAATTTTTGGCAAATAAGGATGATAATGGCTTTTTTTATGTTTGATTTATTATAATTAACATTAATAACCATTTTACAAATTTAACCATAATATAACCATTAAAATTCCACTAACTAATGTCCATAATTGTCCATCCCCACTATCAAGGGTCCAATTACAACATAAGGACTTCTCATTTAATAAACCATGACAATTAAGCACTTTAACAATTAGCACATAGCTTTTGTATTTTACGCGATTAAGTCCTTTTCCTCAAATCGACACACAAACGATAAAATTTTCACACAGAACTTTCACACATACTTTATCATATATTGTAGACAAGGAAAATAATATTAAAATATTTTTCTAATCTCGGATTTGTGGTCCCGAAAGCACTGTTCGGACTAGGATCTAAATCGGGTTGTTACAACTCTCCCCCCTTAGGGATTTTCGTCCCCAGAATTTTTACCAGTGAATAGATTCAGATATTGCTCTCTCATAGCATCTTCAGGCTCCCACGTAGCCTCTTCAACCCCATGTCTGTGCCACAACACTTTCACTAAAGCAATTTTCCTATTTCTCAACTCTTTGATCTCACGAGCCAGAATTCGAATCTGTTCTTCGTTATATGATAAATCTGGTTGAATCTCAACCTCAGTAGGGGCAATCATGTGCGATGGGTCAAATCTTTATCATTGAAGCATAGATACATGAAACACATTATGAATCTTCTCTAGCTCAGGTGGAAACATCAATCTATAAGCAATCGGCCCGATACGTTTGATAATCTCATACGGCCCGATGAACCTCGGACTCAATTTGCCTTTTCTGCCGAATCAAAGTATTTTCTTCCATGGAGACACTTTCAAAAGTACTTTATCACCGATTTCATACTCAATATCTTTTCGTTTCAAGTCTGTATAAGACTTCTGACGATCTGATGCCGCTTTCAAACTGTTTCGAATTACTTTCACTTTTTGCTCAGTCTCTCTGATCAAATCTACACCGTGAATCTTATTGTCACTATGCTCAGTCCAGTATAATGGTGTTCTGCATTATCGACCAAGAGCCTCATATGGTGCCATTTTAATGCTTGACTAAAAATTATTATTAAATGCAAATTCAATCAACGGCAGGTACTTTTCCCACGTACCTTCAAACTTAAGAATACAACACCTCAACATATCCTCGAGAATCTGAATGATCCGCTCAGATTGACCATCTATTTATAGAACAAATGCAGTACTAAAATGCAGCTTCGTACCTAGAGCCTCTTGCAGTTTCTTCCAAAATCGTGAAGTAAACCTCGGATCTCTGTCAGACACAATAGATAATGGTACCCCGTGCAATCTCACAATCTTAGAAATATACAATTTGGCTAACTTATCATGCGAATAATCTGTTCTCACCGGAATAAAATGAGCTGATTTTGTTAATCTATCAACTATCACCCATATTGCATCTTTCTTTCTCGGAGATAAAGGCAACCCTGACACAAAGTCCATTGTGATTCTCTCCCATTTCTACTCAGGAATCATAATAGGTTGTAACAAACCGGATGGAATCTGATGTTCAGCTTTGACTTGCTGACAAACTAAACATCTTGAAATAAACTCTGAGATATCCCGTTTCATACCATGCCACCAATAACCATCACCATCAACTCAAAATTCTGAATCAGAATTTAAACCACACTGAGCTCGTTTTGCCATCATCTCAGTATCAATTTTCTGGGCATCACAAATCTGACGTATAAACATTGGCCTCACTTTCAACTCAGGCAAAACCGAACCATCATCACACAAATCTATCTGAGTACTCATTGCACGTAAAGAAAAAAATAATAATTCAGCTCAAAGCATCAGCAACAACATTAGCTTTTCCCAGATGATAATCAATTACTAATTCATAGTCTTTTAGTAATTCTAACCATCTCTGCTATCTCAAATTCAATTCTTTATGAGTCATTAGATATTTCAAGCTCTTGTGATCAATATAAATGTGAAACTTCTCACCAAATAAGTAGTGACGCCAAATCTTCAATGCAAATACAATAGCTGCTAATTCAAGATCGTGTGTCGGGTAGTTCTTTTCATGCGGTTTTAACTGTCTCAAAGAATAGGCTATAACTTTTCCTTCTTGCATCAACACACTGCCTAAACCATTCAATGATGCATCACTGTAAACTATGAATTCTTTACCCGATTTAGGTTGAACTAACACTAGTGCCTCTGTCAATAATGCTTTCAACTGTTCAAAACTCTGCTGACACTTTTCTATCCACTCAAATTTAACATCTTTCTGTAGCAATTTAGTCAACAGAGTTACAATTATCAAGAAACCTTTCACAAACCTTCTATAATATCCTGCTAATCCTAGAAAACTACGGACTTCAGTCACAATTCTCAGAGGTTTCCACTCTAAAATTGCTAAAATCTTACTCAGATCAACTCGTATCCCCGCAGCTGACACTATATGTCCTAAAAAACTAACTTCGCGCAACCGGAACTCACATTTACTAAAATTTGCATACAATTGCTTCTCATGCAGAGTCTGTAACACGATTCTCAAATGCTCGGCATGTTGTGTCTCATCACAAGAATAAATCAAAATATCGTCAATAAAAACAACAAAAAATCGATCCAAATACAATCTGAATATCCGGTTCATCAAATCTATAAATACTATAGGAGCATTTGTTAGTCCGAAAGGCATAGCTAAAAATTCATAATGTCTGTACCTCGTTCTGAAAGCAGTTTTCGGTACATCTAATTCTTTGACTCTCAATTGATAATATCCTGATCTCAAATCTATTTTTGAAAACACTGTAACTCTTTTTAACAAATCATCAATTCGCGGTAGAGGGTACTTATTCTTTATCGTCACTTTATTCAGCTGTCGGTAGTCAATACACATCCTCATAGTGCCATCTTTCTTTTTCACAAACAACACAGGAGCACCCCAGGGTGAGAAACTTGGTCGAGCAAATCCTCTATCGGTCAACTCTTGCAATTGAGACTTCAACTCTTTCAATTCTGTCAGTGCCATTCTATACGGAGCTATTGAGATAGGAGTCGTCCCCGGCACTAAGTCAATACCAAACTCAACTTCTCGTATCAGAGGTAATCCCGGTAGTTCTTCAGGAAACACATATGGGAACTCACAAACTATAGGCACAGATTCAACTTTCTTTTCTGTCACTTTTGTATCTATCACATATGCAAGATAAGCTTCACATCCCTTTTTCACATAATTTAAAGCTTTCATTGAAGATATTACGGCCGGTAGCCCATTCAAATCACTGGATTCAATTTGAACTATCTCACCATTCTGACTTCTCAAATCAATACTCTTTCGTTTGCAATTCACAATAGCATTATGCAAAGTTAGCCAATCCATACCCAGAATTATATCAAATTCATCAAAGGGTAGTAGCATCATATTAGCCGGGAAAAAAATATCTCGAAACATCAACGGACAATTCTTGCACACTTTGTCAACCAGAACACACTTACCTAAGGGGTTCGATTCTCTAATTATAAACTCAGTAGAATCAACAGGCAGAGTCTTACTAGATACTAAGTCCTCACAAATATATCAATGAGTAGATCCTTGATCTATCAATGCAATCACATCAGTATCAAAAAGAGTAAAAGTACCAGTAATGACGTCTGGAGATGACGCTTCTTCGCGAGCGCGAATAGCATAGGCTTTGGCTGGTGCTCTCACCTCAGATCTCACAGCTGTATTGTAACAGCCCGATTTAGGGGCTAGTCAGAACAGTGATATCAGAATCACTAATTTGAGGTTAGAGAAAATTATTTTCATGTTATGTTATGAGTTATAACATGTTTATGAGGATGCATGAAAATTTTGGTGCCTTAATTTTAGCGATTTCTAGCTAAATTGTGAAAAAAGGACTAAAATGCATAGAGTGCGAAAGTTCCATTCTATAGGCTAAAGGTACCAAATAGCTATGTCTTATTAATTGGAGGTCCCAAATGAGCAATTTGGCCTTGTCTATGTGAGTTGGCCGGCCATAGTAAGCTAAGGGGACAAGAATATTAAATGTGGTCATGTTAGGTGTTTAAAAAGAAATAAAATAAGATGAAATAAGCCAAAAAGCTATCATCTTTTTATTTCTTCTCTTTCAACCGAAAATATCAGCCATGGGAGGGCTTTGAAAGCTTGAAAATTTCAGCAAGCTTCTCTTCACTCAAGTAAGTGATTTTGATGGCTTTAGATGTTAATTTTTGTACTTTTGAGACCCTTAAAGCTTAAGCTTTCTAAAGAGGGGACTAGTTTGCAATATGGTTGAAAGTCTAGGGACTTGACATGAGAGAGTTTATGTTGTTTGATGAGTTTTTATGAAAGAAAATGAATGATAGGATGATGAGAAACATCTTTTGTGAAAGGTGTTGTCATGATAACACCTAATTGGGAATAAAATGCAAAAGTTGTAATTTGTTCATTAAGGCATGAAATTGATGGAATTGAGAATAGTTGTAAGAGGATTAAATGTTCAGCTAGGCTTGTTTAACAAGAAAATGTGATGAAAATTTATTTACGAGCCTAGGGGCAAAATCATAATTTCGCCAAAGTATAGGGGCAAAATGGTCATTTTTGCCTAAGTAGAGATTATGTTGTAATACGATCATTTAGTGATTAAATGAGTAAATTTCATTATTCTAGATCAAAGAAAATGACTTTCAGACCTAGAACGGATGAAAAGAGAAATGTGGGCAAAAAGTCCTTTTCGGCTCTTTCGACATCGAGGTAAGTTCATGTGCAAATGTTGAAATTACGTATGAGATTATTTAGTATTCCAATGTTGTATGGAATGTATGTTACTATATGAATGTATGAAATGCCTCTTGATGAGATGTTAATGGAATTGAATTTAGAGTAATGGGAAATGTGTATAGCACGATAGGACGATGGTTAAAGGCTCGAGTAAGACTATATTGGGATATGGCCTCGGTGTAAGAATTCGTATAAGACCATGTCAGGGACATGGCATCAATATGTTAGTGTATGTAAAACCCAATTGGGGTAGAGTGACAACGAGAACTATGTGCATGAGACTCAAGAGAGTTATTTAACAATTCGAATGATTCAATGTATATGTGAATGTATGTGGTTGTACCATGAGTAGCACAAGTATGTGTAGAACTGAATTAAGATGAATTCAATAAATGACGAACCCCTAGTGGGGTATGTGTATTTGATGCACTGTGTGAATGAGAACGAGTATCGTAGAAAGTTAAGTAAAAATGGAAACATGTGAGGATGTTCTTGAATGAACATTTGAAATAGAGACATACTTGTGAATTATTATCCATGAATGTAAATAACGGTAAGTTATGTGCGATATCACCTTATTGATTGTTGATCGATGGGCTATGTGTGATACCATCACTTATAAATGATTGGTGGGCTATATGCGATACCTCCCTATTAGAGATTCAATGGTGGGCTAAGTGCGAAACCACCGAGATATTAGTAGCATGAGCGGCTTATTGAAAATGTTTGATGTGTTGTTATATATGATCTTGTGACGATCAGTGCAGGAATGTATGCTAATTAAACGAGCGAATTGGCTTGTGATATGGTAAGAATGTGGTAAGAGATTGAATGAGTAAGTTTCAAGAATGGTTGAGTAAGCAACCATGAGTTGATGAGAAAAATTCAACATATTGCCCTGGGGTTGTGTATATTCAGTGAATATCAATATTTGTCAAATTATACAGATGAACTTACTAAGCATTATTGCTTACTCATTTACTTTTCTCATCTCTTATAGGTTTTATTACTTAGCTCAAAGTTGGAGACCACTGGAGATGTTTTCACACTATCGACTGCATACACGGTGATGAGGTATCAAGTCCTTAAGAGTCATGGCATGTATAGGGTTTCGTTTAAAGTTGATGAAGTCTAATTGTGGTAGCCAAATGTTGTTGGCCAAAGAGTATTCATAGTATGGTTGTGTATAGCCAGTTATGATGATTTAAGTTGTTGTAAATGTTGTGGGAACAATTCTCCCAAGTGTATGAGAGGAAAACTTTATTTTCATGAACCAAACGTGTTAATTTATGTGTTTCAATTGATGTTTTGAGAATGTTTTGAAGAAGTATATGAATGTATGCAATTGAAAGTAAGAAAAGGCTTGGTAGATAGCTTCTAAGTGCCCACACGGTTAGACACACGGGCGTGTGTCTAGGCCATGCGTAACCTGCACCTTAGTCTCATAAGTCAGAATAGGCCACAGGTTAATCTTACGGCCGTGTGTTGAAGCCGTGCATGACACACGATTAGAACATGGGCGTGTGCCCCGGCCGTGTGTAATAAGTCAGTATATCAAGGTATAGTACACGGTCTAAGTCCACGGGCGTGTCAAGGCCGTGTGTAATTAGTCAGTGTCGACCACGGTCGGAAGACATGGGCGTGTAAAGGGATGCACGGGCGTGTCCTAAACCACATGGGCGTGTGACCTCTACTTTAAAGGAAAGATTCTGATTAAGTTCCGGACATTTTTATATACGCGTATAGAACATTTTAATATACGCGTATAAGGCCTCGTAGGCCCATGAAATGTATGATTAGACTGAGAAAGAAGAGTTTTTAATTCGGAACAAAATTTTACAGCCCGTAAGTGCATGATTAAGCAAGTTAAAGCATAGTAATATCTCGTATCCTGTCTAAGCCTCGGACTCGGGTATGGGGTGTTACATTTAGTGGTATCAGGGTTATGGTTTAGTCGGTTCTAGGACTAACCTAGCGTGAGTAAGAGTCTAGCTATACATGTCGTATGTGGATCGTGATAGTGTGATGTCTCCTGGCTCTAACGAAATTGTTTTGTTAAGACAGTGATGATTCCCAACCGAGCTAATTTCAGTAAGTTTGTATGATTTCTAAGCTTTATGATTTCTATCATTAAATTGCTTAGTATAATGTACATTATTATCATGGAATGATTAATGTTTTGTTAAACAAAGAAATAAATGAGATTAAATACGAGCAAGTCCCGATTGAAGATGGAATTTCCCAGGATACTCGATCTACCACATGAAATGAGAAAGTCCGTATAAGACCAAGCCGAGGCATGGCATCGGCATTGAACAAGTTATCATGTAAGTTATCATGTAAGTCCAGGGCAAGCTTGGCATTGAACAAGTTATCATGTAAGTCCAAGGCAAGCTTGGCATTGAACAAGTTATCATGTAAGTCCAAGGCAAGCTTGGCATTGAACAAGTTATCATGTAAGTCCAAGGCAAGCTTGGCATTGAACAAGTTATCATGTAAGTCCAAGCCAAGGCATGGCATTGGTGAGAACGAGAAAGACTTCGTATAAGCCCATGTCAAGACATGGCCTCGAAACCAAGAAGAGAGATTCCATGTAAGGCTGTATCTAGGATATGGCTTTAGCATCGAGCATGTGAGATGAGATCAAAGATCTCTGTTATTCATGGAAATTCATCGGGAACACAAGTAAAGTTTAAATGAGATAGCAAGAAGGTTAGTAGTAAAGTTGATATTATGTCATGCTAGTGAAGGCTGACTAACAAGTATGATTCATGTTATGAATGATGATGTTGAGATTATGCTTGTTATAGTAAAGTATACTGATCTATGTGATCAAGTATTATAGGTACCTTGTTTACCTTACAAACATGAGACTAGTAAGTACCATGATTTATGTGAGAAGCAGTAAGAGTAAGTAAGCATTTGAGATTTGTGATGCCATTATTTATGATAAATATGTCCACATGGTTAAATCTCACATGTGACTGTTAAAGTAGAGAATGCATGATGTTTTGTTTTATGACTCTGTTATGAAGCCACACATATTACGGTGTGGAAGTTAAAACTGGAAAATTGACTAAGTAGAATGCAAGAGATGAGTACGGTCGTTCAATGATAAAATGATGAATAAGCCCATGGTAGGACCATGGCGGTACATGTGATTCCATATAAGACCATGTTTGGGGCATGGCATTGGCATCGATACATGATCCCGTATAAGACCATATCAGGGATATGGCTTCGGTATTAAATAAGATAATCAGATAAGACCATATCTAGGGTATGGCATCGATAGTTGTGGTGAGATCCCGTATAAGACCATATCAGGGATATGGCATAGGCATCAAATAGTAATCCCGTGTGAGACCACGTCTGGGACCTGGCTTCGGTATAAGATTTTGTGTAAGACCATATCTGGGATATGGCATCGGCATTGACATGAGTTTCCATGTAAGACCGTATCTAGGATATGGCAGTGGTATTGATATGAGATTTCGTGTAAGACCATAGCGAGGCTATGGCATCGTGACGACATGTAAAGCAATAGCTGAACTATGATGTTGTGATACGAGTAAGACCATAGTTGGACTATGGCGATCAAGTAAATGACGTACTCAAATCATAAGACATTCTCTAGATTAATAAGCAATAGTAAGAAAAAGTAGAGTTAGATGTTAAGTACTCGAGTAGATATTAATGTGAAACTTGAGTTATTAAAGTCACAGCTCGAAAGTATGAGTGATAGAGATAATTGTAACGTGATAAACGTGAAAACTCACTTGAGATGAGTTATGTGACTATGATGACATTTCATTGATGATTAATATTAAATCATATGTATGTAGTCACGAGGGTCAAGTTAAGAGGCTCTGTGACCTCACCCTCCTTGCCACTGTTGAATTATGATGAAATGTTATGAGAGACAAATTGAGTAAGTTTTTATGTGATTAATACAATATTTATGTTAGCATTTTGAGAATGCTTTGTATCACATTGATGCATGATACTCTACTAGATAGAATAATTACTGTTGAACATGAGGTTGAAGTCCTGGGAGACTATAATGAAAAGGCTATCATTGAGATATGAAATAGATAAGGTCCCGTATAAGACCATGTTCGAGGCATGGCCTCGGCACCAAGTTATGATTCTGTATAATACCATATTTAGAATATGGCATCGATACTTGATGTGGAAGCCTATATAAGACCTTATACGGGAAATGGCATTGGCATTTAGAGGTGACTCCATATAAGACCACCTTGGAGATGTGACATTGGTGTCGTACCTATATGTATGACGATGAATATACATCTTTGATTATTCCTAGTGATCGAAGGGACAGGTAGATGAGTTAGAAATAGAAATGAGACTAATACTAAAGTCATGTGAAGGAGTGAATACAGATATTCGTGAATGAATCACGAAGAAGCTGGTGCGATGTGTGGAACGTTATGTGCTAAATAAATGGCAAGTTTGAGTAAGTTGGCTTGAAGCCTGTAGATTGTGCATGGTTAGTTGATGCCATAGATGGATTATAATAATCCCCTTGAGTATTGTGTACTATTATCTGTTACCTTTCAGAGCGGTTGTGGTTGTTCTTTTCATAAACTTTAACTATGTGATAATGTTAGCTGATAGTGAAAATCAGACAAAATGGTTGTCGATTTAGTTAACTAAAATCGAAATTTGTTTATCTCTTTGTAACCCTATTCGGGTACTATGAGGAGGAAGTTGGTGATGATTCTAGTATAAGAAGTGAAATCACAAGTTTCACGTTGTATAATGAGTTTCGAGTAAGCCGAATAGAGTTAATGAATTCGACCTAAATGCCCCTGCTATCATGAGATATGATGTTATTAAAGGTTTTAGATTAGTACAGTAGGAGAAACGCAGATGAGAGTGTGCTAGAAATATGTTCTCTATGTGGAGAAAAGAGTAGATTAATGTATTGAGATATGATTCAAGTTTTGTGTATATTCACGCATGAATCAATAAAGAGAATAAAATTGTGTGTACGTGAGTAGGGAGCATGATACAAGGGTATGCTCATCTGAATGTTCAAACCGTGATAGTTGAGTCGAAAGCTATAAAAAGAACTATTTATTTGAAAGTTCTAGTACTGAAATCAGTCTGAATCGAAAGAAAGAGTTGGCAGGTTAGTGATCCTGAGACGATCACTTCTATGTCCTTGTTGTAAGTTAGATGTTAAAAAAGATCCATGTTCAATGCGAGCTAGTTACTCGGTTGATCTTAGTTGGTAATATCCCAGTTTCAGCAAAGTTACTGACAAGAGCGAGCTTTCTTTTTAGAACAAAAAGGTTCAGAAATGAGATAGTAAGTGGTATTTTAAATAAGCTCTGAATGAGTTTATTGAGATGATAAAATACAAGTTGTATAAGTTTTCTGTTGTCGATGATTCCTCGAGATAGGATTTGAATGATGATAAATCCAGAAATTATACAGAAGTTTTGGTATGGGATTCAGTGGTAGCATATCTACTAATGCAAGAAAAAGAAAGTACAATTATGTGCATAAATGTTTTGACAATAGAGTACATTTCACGATATGATTGAGATTATGGTCAGAAATAGTTGACCACTAAAAGCTGAGTTTTCAAAGCGTATAAGTCAAGACTATTACAGTCAGTGAATGCTTTAATGAGAAAGTGAGGTAAAACCTTATAGATTTCAAATTCAGTTTGACAAGATTCCCTAAGAAGGGGATGTCATTCGAATTGTAGTGAATCAACCAGTGAAGATCCAAACGATCATTTGGGCATGTACGGAGTTCCAAATTAGTGGATTTCTGGATATAGTATAAGCCCTAGAGGAAGAATAACCTAGGTCTCAAGTTACGTTTCGATCTTATGTATCACAGCTTAAGAGTTATCGGCAAGAGGAATTTGAGGATAAGTGGATTTGCGATTTTGAAGATTAGATGGAAACATTTTAAGAACGTTGGTAGCTAGCCCTCCTGATAAGATTTTCGGGGACGAAAATCCCTAAGGGGGGAGAATTGTAATAGCCCGATTTAGGGGCTAGTCAAAACAGTGATCTCGAAATCACTAATTCAAGGTTAGAGAAAATTATTTTAATGTTATGTTATGAGTTATAACATGTTTATGAGGATGCATGAAAATTTTGGTGCCTTAATTTTAGCGATTTCTAGCTAAATTGTGAAAAAGGACTAAATCGCATAGAGTGTGAAAGTTCCATTCTATAGGCTAAAGGTACCAAATAGCTATGGCTTAGTAATTGGAGGTACCAAATGAGCAATTTGGCCTTGTCTAAGTGAGTTGGATGGCCACAGTAAGCTAAGGGGACAAGAACACTAAATGTGGTCATGTTAGGTGTTTAAAAAGAAATAAAATAAGATGAAATAAGCCAAAAAGCTATCATCTTTTTATTTCTTCTCTTTCAACCAAAAATATCAGCCATGGGAGGGCTTTGAAAGCTTGAAAATTTCAGCAAGCTTCTCTTCACTCAAGTAAGTGATTTTGATGGCTTTAGATGTTAATTTTTGTACTTTTGAGACCCCTAAAGCTTAAGCTTTCTAAAGAGGGGACTAGTTTGCAATATGGTTGAAAGTCTAGGGACTTTCCATGAGAGGGTTTATGTTGTTTGATGTTTTTTTATGAAAGAAAATGAATGATAGGATGATGAGAAACAACTTTTGTGAAAGGTGTTGTCATGAAAACACCTAATTGGGACTAAAATGCAGAAGTTGTAATTTGTTCATTAAGGCATGAAATTGATGGAATTGAGAATAGTTGTAAGAGGATTAAATGTTCAGCTAGGCTTGTTTAACAAGAAAAAGTGATGAAAATTTATTTACGAGCATAGGGGCAAAATCGTAATTTTGCCAAAGTATAGGGGCAAAATGGTCATTTTTTCCTAAGTAGAGATTATGTTGTAATACGATCATTAAGTGATTAAATGAGTAAATTTCGTTGTTCTAGATCAAAGAAAATGAGTTTCGGACCTAGAACGGATGAAAAGAGAAATGTGGGCAAAAAGTCCTTTTCGGCTCTTTCGACATCGAGGTAAGTTCATGTGCAAATGATGAAATTACGTATGAGCTTATTTAGTATTCCAATGTTATATGGAATGTATATTACTATATGAATATATGAAATGTCTCTTGATGAGATGTCAATGGAATTGAATTTAGAGTAATGGGAAAGGTGTATAGCACAATAGGACGATGGTTAAAGGCTCGAGTAAGACCATATTGGGATGTGGCCTCGGTGTAAGAATTCGTATGAGACCATGTCAGGGACATGGAATCAATATGTTAGTGTATGTAAAACCCAATTGGGGTAGAGTGACAACGAGAACTATGTGCATGGGACTCAAGAGAGTTATTTAACAATTCGAATGATTCAATGTATATGTGAATGTATGTGGTTGTACTATGAGTAGCACAAGTATGTGTAGAATTGAATTGAGAAGAATTCAATAAATGTTGAACCCCTAGTGGGGTATGTGTATTTGATGCACTGTGTGAATGAGAACGAGTATCGTAGAAAGTTAAGTAAAAATGGAAATATGTGAGGATGTTCTTGAATGAACATTTGAAATAGAGATATACTTGTGAATTATAATCCATGAATGTAAATAATGGTAAGCTATGTGCGATATCACCTTATTGATTGTTGATCGATGGGCTATGTGTGATACCATCACTTATAAATGATTGGTGGGCTATATGCGATACCTCCCTATTAGAGATTCAATGGTGGGTTAAGTGCGAAACCACCGAGATATTAGTAGCATGAGCAGCTTATTGAAAATGCTTGATGTGTTGTTATATATGATCTTGTGACGATCAGTGCAGGAATGTATGCTAATTAAACGAGTGAATTGGCTTGTGATATGGTAAGAATGTGGTAAGAGATTGAATGAGTAAGTTTCAAGAATGGTTGAGTAAGCAACCATGAGTTGATGAGAAAAATTCAACATATTGCCCTGGGGTTATGTATATTCAGTGACTATAAATATTTGTCAAATTATACAGATGAACTTACTAAGCATTATTGCTTACTCCTTTACTTTTCTCATCTCTTATAGGTTTTATTACTTAGCTCGGGTTGGAGACCGCTGGAGATGTTTTCACACTATCGAGTAGACACACGGTATGAGGTATCAAGTCCGTAAGAGTCATGGCATGTATAGGGATTCGTTTAAAGTTGATGAAGTCTAATTGTGGTAGCCAAATGTTGTTGGCCAAAGAGTATTCATAGTATGGTTGTTTATAGCCAGTTATGATGGTTTAAGTTGTTGTAAATGTTGTGGGAACAATTCTCCCAAGTGTATGAGAGGAAAACTTTATTTTCATGAACCAAACGTGTTAATTTTTGTGTTTCAATTGATGTTTTGAGAATGTTTTGAAGAAGTATATGAATGTATGCAATTGAAAGTAAGAAAAGGCTTGGTAGATAGCTTCTAAGTGCCCACATGGTTAGACACACGGGCGTGTGTCTAGGCCGTGCGTAACCTGCACCTTAGTCTCATAAGTCAGAATAGGCCACGGGTTAATCCCACGGCCGTGTGTTGAAGCCGTGCATGACACATGGTTAGAACATGGGCGTGTGCCCCGGTCGTGTGTAATAAGTCGGTATATCAAGGTATAGTACACGGTCTAAGTCCACGGGCGTGTCAAGGCCGTGTGTAATTAGTCGATGTCCACCACCACGGTCGAGAAGACATGGGCGTGTAAGGGGGGTGCGGGCGTGTCCCAAACCACATGGGCGTGTGACCTCTGCTTTAAAGAAAAGTTTCCGATTAAGTTCCGAAAGTTTTTATATACGCGTATAAGGCCTCGTAGGCCCATGAAATGTATGATTAGACTGAGAAAGAAAATTTTTTAATTCGGAACAAAATTTTACAGCCCGTAAGTGCATGATTAAGCAAGTTAAAGCATATTAATATCTCGTATCCGGTCTAAGCCTCGGACTCGGGTATGGGGTGTTACATGTATATGTTGTTCCTCTCTGACTACCACTCACATTTTCGGTGTTTCTTGGTGGTCTACCCCTAGCTGTCGTGTTATTCGACCTCGCACTCTGAGCATTTTCTTTTTCAGCCAACTCCGGGCAATCCTGAATGAAGTGATCTCGTGATCCACATTTATAACAAACTCTATTATTATACTTGCCCCAGCATTCACCAATATGATGTCTCCCACACTGTCTACACTCAGGCTTATTGCTTCTGACACCGCCAACACTTGATTCTATTGGAATTTGAGCTTTAGAACTCATATATTGTTTCACACGATCTCTAGTCGAATGTCCAAACGAAGCATTTGAGCGATTGGTTGCATCTTTGAATCTTTTTGACGAAGAATGATATGACTTACTCATCGACCTTTTTCTTTCGTCTCTAGCTTCTGAATCTGCTTTCTTCTTTTCTTTACTAATCTCCTCAGCTTTAAAGGTTCTTTCAACCAATACCACAAATTCATTCAAATCAAGAATTCCGACTAGAAGTTTAATGTCTTCATTCAATCCTTCGATGAATCGTTTACACATAGTAGTTTCTGTCTAAACACATTCTCACGCATACTGACTCAATCTTACGAATTTCTGCTCGTATTCCGTAACAGACATATGGCCATGTTTCAGCTCTAGGAACTCTTTATGTTTCTGATTTATAAACCGTTCACTGATATTTTCTTCTGAAATTTAGCTTGAAAGAAATCCCTGGTGATTCTTTCTCTCAGAACCACATATATCAATGTTTTCCACCAATGGTATGTCGTATATCTCAACAATGAAACAACACATTTTAGGCATTCATCAGAAGTACATGATAATTCATCAAACACTCTAATGGTATTCTCAAGCCAAAATTCAGCTCGCTCAGCATCATCATCAACTGTGGCCCTAAACTTTTCGGTCCCGTACTTTCAAATTTTATCCACATGAGGTTTACTCAATCGGATCGGGTCTGAAACTTATGGTACTACAGGAACTTGCGAGGGTGGAGGTTCTTGAGTAGCCGGATTCGTCCGAACGAACTCCGTAAACCACTCACTCATCATTTGGAAGAAGGCTTGCTTTGCCTCTCCCTCGTGACTACTAGCAATCGGCATAGATTTAACCGGCTCTGTCCCTTGAGCGGGAGCAGGCGCATTACTCTCAACATCATCAGCAACTACTCGATCGGATCCATTTACTATATGAAAACATATTTTTTTAACTGTTAGGAATCACCACACTATCATAGGTATATATGGCATGTATAGCTAGACTCTCACACGCTACGTTAGTCCTAGAATCGACTAAACCGTAGCTCTAATACAAATAAAATGTAACACCCATAACCCATATCCATCACCAGAATAGGGTTACGAGGTATTACCACTTAAATCATAAATTTTATACCATCGTGGCTCACACATCAACACATCATAGCAATCAACAGCACAAAGTCCCTTTAGTAGGTCTACGAGACCTTAAACATGCTTTAAAGAAGGTTCGGGACTAAACCGATCTCATTCAGAAACTTAACAAAACTTAGAAAATTTTTCATTCTAAACAGGGCACACACCCTTGTGGCTAGACCGTGTGCCTCACACGGCCATGCCTCAGACCATGTCTTACCCCGTGCGCAACTCTGACTATATTCACACGGCCTGTTACACGCCCGTGTATCTGGCCCGTGTGCAATCCTGACTTGAATCACATGGCCTGTCACACGCTCGTGTGTCTGGCCCGTGTGCAAGTCTGACCTGCATCGAATAAGGATAGTGTTGGACACAGGCAAGACACACGCCCGTGTACTCACCCGTGTGGACAATTATAGGCCATATGCAAGGCCAAATTGCCACCCAATTTGGATCAACCCTACAGGCTCAATTCCAACATCAATTAACATACATTTCATTCACCATTCTCAACTACCAAATCAAGTATGAAATACCATTTCAATATCACCAAAACATACTCTAATGGCCATTCATACCAAACCATATTTACACATTAGTTACACCATTTTAACATAGAAAAACATGTACCAAAAATCATCCCAAAACCTTACTAGCCTATACATGCCATATAACATATATACAACTTCCAAAAAGGTACTAAAATAGATGGTCGATTGTGTGATTGAGTCGCTGACGATCCCGGATCCGAGATAGCTTTAACGACACTATAAAATAGAGAAAACTTCACACAGTAAGCTTTAAAGCTTAGTAAGTTTGTAATATAACACAATTAACTCAACAATTCAAAAATTCAATATGCAAAATTAACTAACACTCAGTTCAATTTACATCACTACTCATTCTCATCCATGATTATTACTCACTTTCACACTATATCTTTAGATTCATATACAAGCATTCATAATGCTACTCAATCCAATTCTTTTCATCATTCATTCATAAAGTTTTCCATCTATCTCAGACACACTATCATCAACCACATAGGTTCTGTACATACCTATACCATCACGTATTTATCTATCACATTTACCACTCAATGCTCGATGCCATAATTCATTTGATCCTCTTTAAACATTCAATGAACTCACACACTTAGTGCCAATTAATTAGACGAAGCTATAATATTATCGCACACTTAGTGAATCACATAAAACCAAATTTATCTCGGTATCGCACACTTAGAACCAAATAATACAGTCGATGCTTTCTTTATCTCGCACACATAGTGCCGTTCATACTGTATCAATTCTATTCACGCACACTTAGTGCCACATCTCTTCAAACTCACATTTTGCATTACTAACTAAACAACCACATTTCTATTCATTACATAACATGTGAACATAATTTAAACAATTCGTATTATACACGAACTTACCTCGGACGTAGAAACAACGATAAAAGTCGATCAATCGAGCACTTTGTTCTTGCCTCGATCTAAGTCTGAATTTCTCTTTTCTTGATCTATACATATTCAAATTTAGCTCATTCATTCACCAAATCATTCAATTCGATCCAGATACACATATTTTGAGCACTTTACAAAGTAGCCCTCACATTTTCACATTTTAACATTTAAGTCCCTATTTCATAAAATCACCAAATACACATAATTTCATTTTATACAAGCTTAGCCAAATTTTCTCCTAGCTCATACAAGCCCACATATTTCATTTATTTCACATTTTAGTCCTTCAATTTCTCATTTTAACAATTTAGCCCATAATACTTAAATTCATCAAAAATCACTTTATAAAACATGTATATCAATCACCAAACTTGCATAATTCATTATCAAACATCACAAAACTCATAAATTCATCAATGGATTAACTCACAATATTCATCAAAATCAGAAATTGAGGCATGGGCTTAATAAAATACTAAGCAACGATCACAAAAACATAAAAATCACTAAAAACCGAGCTCAAAACATACCTTGATTGAGCATAGACAATGGCCGAATGTGAGAAAGCTTCAAACCCTTATTCTTTCTTCAATTTTCGGTAAATAAGGATGATAATGACTTTTTTGTGTGTTTGTTTTATTATAATTAACATTAATAACCATTTTACAAATTTAACCTTAATATAACCATTAAAATTCCACTAACTAATGTCCATAATTTTCCATCCCCACTATCAAGGGTCTAATTACAACATAAGGACTTCTCATTTAATAAACCATGACAATTAAGCACTTTAAAAATTAGCACACAACTTTTGTATTTTACGCGATTAAGTCTTTTTTCGCAAATCGACACACAAACGATAAAATTTTCACACAGAACTTTCACACATACTTTATCATATACTGTAAACACGGAAAATAATATTAAAATATTTTTTTGATCTCAGATTTGTGGTCCCGAAACCACTGTTCCGACTAGGGTCTAAACCGGACTGTTACACTTCCTACACCTGCAACATACAACAACCAATCCCCTTCTTCCCAATAGTAAAAGTAACATTGAATGACATTTGAGGCACAATTCAAGCATTATTATGTAATGTTCTAAAAATAACCTAAAAATGCAAATATATCCACTTGAGTATAGGCATTTAATCAAGCTTAGAGGACTGAAATATAACTCTTTTCAAGAGTTATCACACCCCCAAACTTGAGTTCTTGCTTGTTCTCAAGCAGAATATGTATGAATGCATGATTTTTTCATAACTACACAATTGCCTCTTGTACTGCTAAACCAAACGAAACATATTTTATACCTCTATTCTCAGTCGTCTTTTGTCTAAAAAGATTGGTTCAAATTTAATAGGTTTGTTTAGCATACGAAATGCAGAAAATGTTACCTAAAAATAAAAGTTCCTAAATATTCATGCAATTCTGACTATAGCAAGCACATCCTAATGTACTTAGTTTATCTTTCCACTAAACTCAGTTTTTCTTCTCATAATTATTCTGTCATTGCATTATATAAAATTTTCTCTAGGGAACTCATCTTGTCACATGATTTCTTTACTTGATAATTTCAATAGAGCATACACTAGATTGCCAGGTATTATATCACGCCACAATTTGAATGTAATTCACTCATGAAGCTAAGGCTTTTGACTAAAAATATGGATGGAGCAAACAACTACCCCCTTAGCTACTCAGCCTACTACTACAATGGAGTGCCCCTAAACTATTTTTTTTTACTCAATCTTATTTGATCTTGCTTTTTTGATCAATAATACAATAGAGCAAATAGAGTATTACTAGACTACTCAACAATTTCAAACATTTGAGTGCTTTATAGTGTCTTTTTAAATTTTATTTTATTTATTCATTTACCCTCAGCTTTGTCGTGGTATTTATTATTACACAATGCTAATTTATTGATATTAGTTTCAAGAATTCTAAGTGTATTAAAAGAAACCTACTATAGACTAATTGCGATTATACTTATGTTATTCTACTTTTCTGCATCAATTTTCACACGACTATCCTAAGCTAAACATACCTAATCAACTATCACAATTTTCATAATTTGAATAGTTATTATCCTCAACGAACATCATAGATAACAATATACTTCTCAT
This sequence comes from Gossypium sturtianum, assembly GCA_025698515.1. NCBI lineage: Eukaryota > Viridiplantae > Streptophyta > Magnoliopsida > Malvales > Malvaceae > Gossypium > Gossypium sturtianum. The sequence continues at coordinate 76,813,804 of CM046947.1, forward strand.
GGTCTAACAGTCATTTAGCATTTGTATGTCATGAAAAAATGAGTGACAAAATGATCTAATGTTCAAACAAAATATCTCATGCATGTAATATGTGCAACGCACCCCCAAACCTAATGGGTGCATTGTCCTTAATGCTTGATCAGACACAAAAACTAATAAATATGTAGAAAATGCAATGAAAAAAATTATGAATGCATGAAAAACACACATGAAAATGAAAAAAAAATATATGCAAATGAAAAGTAAAAACAAAAGCTTGGAAAGGATTTGTGTCACTTTAGTTGGGTCGGATGGATTTCCTGGCAGCGTGCTTGTAGCACTTCTTCTGTTTGAGCAAATTAATTGGAACCTCTTCTTCATCATCTGATTTTGTGAGATCATCAATCAGTTGATTAATCTCACGACCTTGCTCCGATATGGGTACAGTGGTTTTAGGTGCAATAGCAGGTTCCTATGGTGCAGAAGTTTGATTCATGTTATCTCCTTCCTTATCTAATTAAATGTTCATCGATTCTATTTTCTCTTCCTCCCCCTCTATTTCTTTATTCTTCTTTTCTACAGTGGCTAGATGTGTGGTAGTATCCGTCACAGAGGCTTCAACTTCATCCTCATCTTCATCCTCTGGATCTGATAACAACTCTTTGAGAAAAGTAGGGAATACAGGTATGGGCCTGGAAAAATTTTCTTAAGAGATTTCTTGATAGCATTATCCCTCCTTCTGATATAGCCCCAAAAAAATGTCATTTCTTCTTGAGCCCTACTTAGATCAGTAGTTGTCCTCAGTTGTTGCTTCTCCATCAAATGAAATTGTTGTTTCCACATCTCAAGAGCATCGAACACTTGTTGTTCAAAATCATTGTGAAATGTGGATGGAGTGGCATAGGTACCAGTAGGTGTAGAAGAGAATGAGACAAAGCTAGGATGTTGTGGCACTTCTTCCCCTAAAATCCTCATAGCAATTTGTTTGGTGATGGCTCCTTTGTTAGGGATTTTGTACTCATTTTCCTAGATAGGGACATTGACCCATTGACAAAGTGCAGTAATGAGAGATGGAAAATTCAGGGTGTCTACATTCTTTTGTGCGCAACGATGAACTTCTTTAAAAATAATTTTTCCAACATTTATCTTTCTTCTAGTCATAATAGAGTGCAGTAACAACATACGTTCCCTTGAAATAGTAGAGTTATGATTTGAAAGGATAAGGCGAGATTTAAGAAAATGGTACCATACCCTACAATGAGGCTTCAAAGAATCACGGTCAATGGTGTAGCAGTCAGTCCTTGAAACTATCCAATTGTTCCCTTCCACACATAAATCCTTAAGAACTTGATTAAGTCCTTCTGCTATTATTGCCTTGAAAAATTGAGAATGTTCATCAGGGCCTTCAGGTAAACTATACTTTGCATTGATGGAGTATTCATCAAATAACAGCGAAGAACCGCATACATAGATGAAAGCATTATCTTGAGAGGTTAAATGGGCATAAATTTCCTTTACAACTTTCATGAGAACATCGTCAAGATGAAGGCAAAAGAGTTGCCATCCATGTTTCTCTACCATGGAAGAAATTGCTACAGTGTATCCCATAAAGGCTGCATCTTGAAAAAGAAAGCCTTTTTCCACACAAAAAGGTCGCTTTGATGTGTTCGTGTTGTACTTTTCTTTAGTAGCTTTGCAGAAAAATGTTCTCAGAGGCATAGAGGTTGATGACCAATCTTTACGAGTGGGATTGACCACTTTCTTCAAAATCTGCTTAATTTTTCTATTCGAGACCTCAACTTGTCCATTTGTCTAGGGAAGATAACCCGTGGCAATTTTAAGCTTAACCCCATATTTATTCAAGGCAATAGCAACTAATTTGTGATCAAAATGAAAACCTTCGTCACTAATCAAAGCACGAGGAGTACTAAACCTAGTGAAAATATTCTTATGTAGGAACTTTAGTAACGATTTGTCATCATTCGTAGGGAGAGCAACAACTTCAACCCACTTGGAGACATAACCTACACCCACAAGTATGTATATATTGCCCCAAAAGGGTGGACATGGACCCATAAAGTCAATTCTCCACACATCAAATAATTCAACTTCTAGAATATTTTGCAATGGCATTTCATACCTCTTTGATAAGTTTTCGATTCGTTGACAACAATCGCAAGCTTGGCAAAATTCATGTGAATCTATAAACATGCTTGGCTAATAAAAGCCAAATTGGAGATCTTTTGCAACAGTTCGCATTCCCCCAAAGTGTCCTCCATATGGTGTTGAATGGCAATGGTGTCAAATGCTCTAAATCTTGTCATTCGGAATATCTCCTAATTATTTGATCTATACAATGTTTGAATAAAAATGACTCATCCCAATAATATTACTTGGCATCATGGAGAAATTTCCTTCGTCTTTGACTATTGAGCTCAGGTGGTAGCAATTCACTTACTAAGAAATTGACAATATCAACATACCAAGGTAATGTCGTGGCAACCAAGAGTTCCTCATCTGGAAAATCCTCCTTTATTAGTTGAATATTGTCGTCTTCATTTCCTACGTCAAGTTTTGACAAGTGATCAACCACTTGATTCTCTATGCCTTTGTTTATTTTCCATGTCTTATAGTGATTTCAAAGCCATATCAGATTCGGGGATCGTCGGAGGCTACGTCACACTATCCAACCATCACTTTGGTACTCTTAAGCTTATGGTTTGGTCATATAGCATGTGTAGGAACTGTGGTCATGTTGGTTATCTATTGGTAGTGAGTTTTGCCATTTGAGATGGCATTGTAAATGTATATGTTTTGGTTTGTGTATATAGCCATGAAAGTTGGCTTGTTTTGGTATGTTTGAGCCTAGTGTATGTACATATAAATATATGACTTATATTATGAGGTTTGTGGAATTAGTATCATGCTTGTGAATTGGTAAAAAATGATATATGTTATGTAATTGTTTATAGATGTGCTAATTCTATTTTGTGGTGTGTTTAATGTTGCTTGGAAATGGTTGATGAATTGATAATGTTGTGATTGAGGTTTAGGCTAAAAAATGTTTAAATGAAATGGTAGGAATTATGTTTAATTTGGTTATTTTGGGTTGCCTATTATGCTTTGTTTTGGTGACATATGTGTAGGTGAAGGTGTGTATTAAATGGGGTGGCAAAATGGCTTGGTAAATAGCCTATTTTTGTCCACACGGGTAGAGACACGGGCGTGTGTCTAAACCGTGTGTGACACACGGTCAAGATACACGGTCGTGTGTCCCCTGGTGTTGAAATTGAAATGAAGTCAGTATGCTCCACACGGTCTCACACACGGGCGTGTGATCGGCCGTCTAGCACAAGTCAGTATACCCCCTAATTGGCACATGGCCTAGCACACAGGCGTGCGACTTGGCCGTGTTGCATAAGTCAGTATACCCTATAGGTTTGTCACGGCCTAGCTCATGGCCTGGCACACGAGCGTGTGTGGCCACTTCGAAGGGCACACGGGCTAGACACACGGGCGTACGGTTGGTCGTGTGACCTAAGTCAGTAACCTCATTTTTTTTGGACACGGGTAGGACACGGGCTGGGACACGGCCATGTGCTCCCTTTTTGAATGTTCACATGGCCTGTGACACGGGCGTGTCTGGTGGCCGTGTGAGACACACAGCCTGGTCAAACGGGCGCGTGTCCCCTGTTTTGTAGAAAAATTTTATAAGTGTTGAAAAATTTCCCGAGTTATCGGTTTAGTTCTTAACCACTCTCAATGCATGTTTAAGGCCTCGTAGGCTCGTTTAAGGGACACTATGATTGAATGTGATTGAATTGTTTTCAAATTGATAAATTGTATATGAAATGTATGTTTAAAGGTGTTGAAAGTTCAGTAATGCTCTGTAACCCTATTCTAGCTTTGAATACGGGTGAGGGATGTTACATTTATTGGTATCAAAGCTACGATTTAGTCGATTCTAGGACTAACATAGCGTATGTGAGAGTCTAGCTATACATGCCATATATAAACTGTGATAGTGTGATGACTCCTGACATTTTAAAATGTGTTTTCATATAAAAATGGATCCCAATCGAGCTATAGCTGATGAGGTTAAAAGTAATGCGCCCGCTCCCGCTCAAAGGATAGCGCCGTCTGATTCTAGACCCGTAACGGGTAGCCAGGGAGGAGAGGCTAGAGAAACCTTCTTCCAAATGATGAACAAGTGGTTCACTCAATATATTCGTACGAACCCGGCTACTCAACAACCTCTACCCCTCCTAATTCCCAACCGGTTCTTGTAGCTTCTCAAGGAGTCGAACTTTTAAGATTGAATAAGCTTTCAGTTGACAAGATTCGTAAACACGGGGATGAAAAGTTCAGAGCTAATGTTGATGATGACCCTAAGAGAGCCGAGTTTTGGCTTGAAAATATGATTTGAGTGTTTGACGAGCTTTCTTGCATGCCAGCTAAATGTTTAAAGTGTACTATATCCCTTCTGAAAGATACCGCGTATCAGTGGTACTGAGGGAGAGAGTCACTTGGGAATTCTTTCATACCAATTTTCGAAAGAAATACATCAGTTAATGATTTCTGGATCAAAAGCATAAAGAGTTTTTAGAATTAAAACAAGGCCGCATGACTGTAACCGAGTACGAGAGAGAACTTTTACGATTGAGCAAGTATGCTCGAGAGTATGTTTCTACCGAAGAAATTATGTGCAAGCAGTTTGTTGACGGGTTGAACGAAGATATTAAACTTCTGGTTGGGATATTAGATTTGAAAGAATTTGTTGTGTTAGTTGACTGGGATTGCAAAGCCGAAGACTTTAGCCGAGAAAAGATGAAAGCTGAATCAGAGGCAAGAGATTCGAGGAAGAGATCGATGAGTAAACCTTATCGTTCCTCATTAAAGAAATCAAGAGATCATTTTAACCGATCGAACACTTCAGCGGGATATTCTAATAGAGATCGTGGAAGGCAATACACCAGCCCTAAAGCTCAAGCCACATCAGTATCGAGTGTTGGCAACGCAAAAGATACCAAACCCGAGTCTCAACAGTGTGGAAGACGGCATTTTGGAGATTGCTGGGTAAAAAATAATAATATAGCTTATTACAGTTATGGTTCACGATATCATTTTATCAGAGATTATCCCGAGTTAAATGAAAAAGATAAATCTCAGAATGCAAGATCGAGCAATACAACTACTTGAGGGAGGCCGTCGAAAAATGTAGGAAATGCAAGTGGTAATCGTGGTACAACGAGAGATTCTATAGTAAGATCTGAGGCCAGAGTACCTACTAGATCTTACGCTATTCGCACTCGCCAGGATGCGTCATCACCAGATGTTATTACCGGTACATTTTCTCTTTACGACACTAATGTTATTGCATTGATTGATCCTAGATTGACTCATTCGTATATATGTATGAATTTGGTGTCTAATAAGAGTTTGCCTATTGAGTCTACTAAGTTTGTGATTAAAGTATCGAACCCCTTAGGCAAGTTTGTTCTAGTTGATAAAGAATGCAAGAACTGTCCATTAATGACTCGGGGTTACTTTTTCCCGGTTGATTTGATGCTTTTGCCATTTGATGAGTTCGAAGTAATTCTGGGTATGGATTGGTTGACTCTACAGGATGCTGTTGTGAACTGTAGACGAAAGATTATAGAATTGAAATGTCAAAATAATGAAATTCTTTGGATTGAATCAAATGAATCGAATGAATTGCCTGCTGTGATTTCGTCTATGTCAGCTCAGAGTTGTATGAGAAAAGGTTGGGAAGCTTATCTTACTTATATTTTGGATACCAAAGTATCTGGATCAAAGATTGAATCAGTGCCAGTTGTCTGTGAATATCCAGATGTGTTTCCTGAAGAATTACCGGGGTTGCCACCTATCAGAGAGATTGAATTTGCTATTGAATTAGTGCCGGGAACTTCACCAATATCTATAGCTCCGTATAGAATTACTTCGACAGGGTTCAAAGAGTTGAAAGCTCAGTTGCAAGAGTTAACAGATAGAGGTTTTGCACGACCGAGTTTTTCGGCCTGGGGTGCGCCAGTATTGTTTGTTAAGAAGAATGACGGGTCCGTGAGAATTTGTATTGATTATCATCAGCTCAACAAGGTTACGATAAAGAATAAGTATCCATTGCCGAGAATATACGATTTGTTTGATCAGTTGAAAGGTGCAACAATATTTTCAAAGATTGATTTGAGATCTGGTTATTACCAGTTGCGAGTTAAAGACTCAAATGTACCAAAAACTGCGTTCAGAATGAGGTACAGACATTATGAATTCCTTGTTATGCCTTTTAGACTAACTAATGCTCCTGCTATTTTTATGGATTTGATGAATTAGATCTTTAAACCGTATTTAGACAGATTTGTTGTTGTGTTCATTGAAGACATTCTGATTTATTCACAATATGAGTTTGAGCATGCCGAGCATTTGAGGATTGTGTTGTAGACCTTGAGAGATAAGCAACTTTATGCTAAATTAAGCAAATGTGATTTCTGGCTCTGGAAAGTTGGATTTTTGGGGCATATTATTTATGCGAAAGGTATAAGAGTTTATCCGAGCAAGATATCTGCAGTTATTGATTGGAAACCACCTAGAAATGTATCTGAGGTTAGAAGTTTTTGGGATTAGTGGGATACTATCGACGTTTTATTAAAGGGTTCTCGATGATTGCTACACCGATGACCAGACTGTTATAGAAAGATGTAAAGTTTGAATGGTCCGAGAAATGTCAACAAAGCTTCGATCAATTGAAAGAATTGTTAACTGAGGCACCAGTGTTAGTTCAACATGAGTCGGGTAAAGAATTTGTAATTTACAGTGACACGTCATTGAATGGTTTGGGTTACGTAGTGATGCAAGAAGGAAAAGTGATAGCTTATGCTTCCAGACAGTTGAAGCCGCATGAAAAGAACTATCCTACGTATGATTTAGAGTTGCCCGCTATAGTTTTTGCATTGAAAATCTGGCGTCATCATTTGTACGGTGAAAAATGCCACATCTTTACTGATCATAAAAGCTTAAAATATATTATGACTCAGAAAGATTTGAATTTGCAACAACGGAGATGGCTTGAGGTACTAAAATATTATGAGTTGGTGATTGATTATCACCCGGGGAAGACGAATGTGGTCGCGGATGCTTTGAGTAGAAAGTCGTTGTTTGCCCTGAGAGCAATGAATACATAGTTGACATTGTCTGATGATGGTTCGATTTTAGCTGAGTTAAAAGCTAAACTAGTATTTCTTCAAAAAATTTGTGAAGCTTAGAAATGTGATAGTAAATTGCAAGCTAAAAGAGTGCAATGCGAGTCATCTAGTGATTCGGAGTACCAAATCGGATTAGATGATTGTTTAATGTTTCGAGATAGAATATGTGTACCGAAAAATCTAGAATTGATTCAGAAAATCTTATACGAGGCACATAGTGGTTGTTTATCTGTTCATCCTGGGAGTACTAAAATGTACAATGATTTGAAGCAATTGTATTGGTGGTCGGGTATGAAATGAGATTGTAACAGCTCGATTTAGGGCCTAATCGAACTAGTGGTTGCGAGACCACAAATCTGAGGTAGAAATATGATTTTTATGGCTTTTATGAGGTTTATGACATTTTTGCATGATTATGTGAAAATTTCATGAAGAAATTTTATTAATTAGTGATCAATTTATTCACTAGGAGTAAATTGCAAAAATTTAAAAATATGAGATTCTAGAAGATTCAAGTATGAAATAGCATTAGAAAAATTATTAGAGGTCCTTATTTAGTAATTAGACCATTATATGTCAAGATGGACAAAAATGGATATAGGAAGGAAAAATCTCAAAAAAGGGGCCTTAAGGGCAAAATGGTCATTTGGTTAATAAAAGAATTAAAAGGGAAAAAGAAGCCAAAATTGTGTTCATCTTCTTCCCCTAAGTGCCGAAAATTTCAAGATCTCCATAGCTAGGGTTTTGTCATCTTTCAAGCTTGATTGTAAGTACCTCCTAGCCCCGCTTTTAATGTTCTTCGTATTTTTGATATCCTCGTAGCTCGATTTAGCTAATTCTAGCTATATGTTGAGCTAGGGTTCATGTTCAAAAATTTACCCATGCATGACATGCATGTATTTTTATGATTAATGGAAGAATATGAAAGTTTGATGTATGATAAATATCTTTTTCTAAGTGATTTTCATGAAAAATTCATATAAAGGACTAAGTTGTAAAAGTCATGAAATTTGTCATAAAAGTGTGAATAAGTGGAAATTGTAGGCTGTTGCAGTTATGAAAATGGTTCGGCTAAGCTTAAAATAAAAGGAAATTGAATAAAAATCATTTTACGAGATTTGGGGAAAAGTGTAAATATGTGAAAGTTTAGGGGCAAAATTGTAATTTTGCCAAAGTATGATTCATGGTTCGATTTAGTCAATGTGATCATTAAAAGAGTGAAATTGTCCTTATAGATCAAGCAACACGAAGTCCGGACAGAAACTGAGGCATGAACAAGGTTGTGGAATAAATCGAACAATTATACGTATATTTTTGTACCGAGGTAAGTTTGTGTGAAATTAAAGCTATATAATGCTATTATGTTTCTAATTTCTTGATATCATTTGAAAGGTACATTATTTCTATGAAATTTATTAATGATGCCAAGATGAAAGTATGATGATACTATGTTAAGTCGAAATCCCGGTTAAACATTAGGAATAGCAAGGATACCATTATCACGACATGAGAAAGGAAGGTCCCGTGTAAGACCATGTCTGGGACATGGTATCAGCACCGAAAGGAAGGTTTCGTGTAAGACCATGTCTGGGACATGGCATCGGCACCGAAAGGAAGGTCCTGTGTAAGACCATGTCTGGGACATGGCATCAGCACCAAAAAGAAAGGTCCCGTGTAAGACCATGTCTGGGACATGGCATCGGCACCAAAAAGGAGGTCCCGTGTAAAACCATGTCTGGGACATAGCTTTGGGACCGAAGGTAGATCTTGTGTAAGACCATGTCTGGGACATGGCATCGACATCGAGATATGAGATCCCGTGTAAGACCATAACTGGGATATGGCATCGGCATCAAGATGTGATCCCATGTAAGACCATATCTGGGATATGGCATTGGCATTGTGTTGCATGTATGATGAGATTGAGTATCCTTCGATATTCCAAAAAGTTCAACGGGATAAAGAGCTAAGCCTATGTTCAAAAGAGTAAAAGTACTAAAGTTATGTGATGAAGTGGTACAGGTACCCATGAGTAACTTATGAGAATTGAATGCAAAATGTGTTATGTGATTCGGTAAGAGTAAATATGAGTAAGTTATGACAATGTGCTTGAGAACTAGTGCCATTATTTAGTGTGATGAATGAATGTTATCATAAGCTTTTGTGTCACTATCTATTTCATGCAAACTTACTAAGCTTTATGCTTACCCTCTTTCTTTTCCCTTTTCCTTGTAGTATCGCCAAGCTAGCTCGGGGATCGTAGGACGTCGGAGCTCGGCTCACACTATCAAGTTATTCTTTTGGTATAGTAAAGTTGTAACAGCCCGATTTAGGGCCTAGTCAGAATAGTGGTGCGAGGCCATGAGTCCGAGGTGAATTCATGAGTTTTAAGGTTTATGCCATGTTTGCATGCTAGTGTGAAAGTTTCATGAAGCAATTTCGTTAAATTGAAGTTGTTTGGTCCAAAAAGGACTAAATTGCAAGAGTTGCAAAATATGAGTTTCTAGAAGCTTTTTGTATGAAATAGCTTTAGAATATCAATTAGAAGTCCTTAATTAGCAATTTTCCTAAAATATAATTTTTGGACAAAATTGGACATGAGTTAGTATTTATGAAAATTTTAAAGAGAAGGGCATTTTGGTCATTTGGTTAATAAATGATTAAAATAGGAAAAAGATGATAAAAATCTATTCATCTTCTTCCTCTCATTGCCGAAAATTTTGAGACTCCATAGCTAGGGTTCTTCATTTTTTTTCAAACTTGCTAGTAAGTTTATCTTAGCCCCGTTTTTAACATTCTTCATATTTTTGAAGTTCTCGTATTATGAACTAGCTATTTTTAGCTATATAATAAGCTAAGATGCATGTTCAAAAATTCACCTATGAATGACATGGTTGTTAAATGATGTTTTATGGAAGATTATGAGAGTTTGAAATTAGATAAACATCTTTTCCTTAATGAATTTCATGAAAAATGATAGTATGGACTAATTTGTAATAGTTATAAAAATTGGTCATACATACTAGAAATAATGAGAATTGATGATTGTTATAGTAGAGAAAATGAATTAACTAAGCATGAAGTTTAAGAAAGTTAAATGAAAATCATTTTACGAGCCTAAGGGCAAAAGTGCAAATATGAAAAAGTTTAGGGGCAAAATAGTAATTTTGCCAAAATATGATTAAAGAGTCAATTTAGTCGATGTGAGTATTAAATGGTCTATTTATGATTATAGATCAAGAAAAATGAAGCCCGGATCAAACCGAGGCAAGAACAAAGTCGAGGACTAAATTGCATACCTACATACATTTTGCATATTGAGGTAAGTTTGTGTGATTTCTAAGCTTTATGATTTCTATCATTGAATTGCTTAGTATAATGTACATTATTATCATGGAATGCTTAATGTTCCGCTAAACAAAGAAATCAATGAGATTAAATACGAGCATGTCCCAATTGAAGATGGAATTTCCCGGGATACTCGATCTACCACATGAGATTAGAAAGTCTCAGATAAGACTAAGCCAAGGCATGGCATCGGTAATCAAGCAAGTTATCATGTAAGTCCAAGGCAAGCTTGGCATTGAACAAGTTATCATGTAAGTCCAAGGCAAGCTTGGCATTGAACAAGTTATCATGTAAGTCCAAGGCAAGCTTGGCATTGAAAAGCTATCAAGAGAAAGAGATCCCATGTAAGTCCAAGCCAAGGCATGGCATTGGTGAGAACAAGAAAGACTTCGTATAAGTCCACGTCAAGACATGGCCTCGAAACCAAGATGAGATATTCCATGTAAGACCGTATCTAGGATATGGCTTTGGCATCAAGTTCATGTGAAGAGATTTAGTATCCTCGGTTATTCGCAAAAATTCATCGGGCAAATGAGTAAAGTTAAAGTGAGATAGCAAGAAAGTTGAGTAAGCAAAGTTATTATCAAGTTGAAAATGAGTATTATTCATGTTATGAATGATGAATCAGAGATTATGATTATTATGTTAAAGTATGTTGATCAATGTGATCAAGTGATACAGGTACCTTGTTTACCTCCCAAGTATGAGACTAGTAAGTTTCATGAGATTTGAAAAATCAAGCATGAGTAAGTAAGCTTTATAGCTAAAATTTATGATACCATTGTTGATGTCAAATAGTTTATATTAAGCAAGTATGTTGCTATGAATATTATGCAAACTTACTAAGCTAAATGCTTACGTCTTTTATCTTTTCTTTCTATGTAGTCCCGCCAAACTAACTTGTGGATCATTGAAGTCGGAGCTCGAAGCACACTATCAGTCCTTATTTTGGTATAGCTAAGTTGAAATTATATTAAGTATGGCATGTATAGGAAACGTTTCATTTTGAGTATATTTCGTAGAAAGGGCAAAAGTATGGGCTATCAAGTTTATTATTCTTTTGTAAATGGCTAAGTGATTGGCCAAGATTGACTAAGTATGTATGTTATTAATATCAATGAAGCATGTTGTATTGTTCATAAATGATGTAATACTTGAGTTCTTTGAATTGAGCTTGAGTTTAGTCTTGATTTCGGGGTGGCAATTGGCTTGGTAAATAGCCTCTAAGTGCCCACACGGATGGACACACCAGGCGTGTGTCTGGGCCGTGTGCACCACGCACCATTGTATCTTAAGTCGAATAAACCACGGACCGACCACACGGGCGTGTGTTTAGACTCTAGGCCGTGTTAAGGTAGTCAGTGTGCACCACGGGTGGTAAGCACGGGCGTGTGCCTTGGCCGTGGGGCATTGGCAGAATGCTGGGGTTTTAGGCACGATTTGGGGCCACAGGTGTGTCAAGGCCGTGTGTATTTTGCCAGTATCCACCACGGGTGAAAGACACGGGCATGTTTTAGGGGTGCACGGGCGTGTCCCATACAACATGGGCGTGTGACCCCTGCTCTAAAGAAAAGTTTCTGAATATGTTCCGAATGTTTTTAGACAAGTTTTTAAGGCCTTGTACGCCCATGAAAGGTATGAATAGACCGAGAAAGAGAAGTTTTTAATTTAGAACGAAATTTTATAGCCCGTAAGTACAGGTTGAAGTGAGTTCAAGCATGGTAATGTCCCGTATCCAGTCTTGGTCTCGGATTCGGGTACGGGGTGTTACATTTAGTGGTATCAGAGCTACAGTTTAGTCGGTTCTAGGACTAATGTAGCACAAGCACGAGTCTAGCTATACATGCCATACGTAAGAATGTTTTTATAATGATAGTGTGACGACTCCTGACGACTTAAATCATGTTTATATGTTTAGTTTATGGATCCCGATAGATCTGTGGCGGATGACGTAGAAAGTAACGCGCCGGCTCCCACTGAAGGGACGGTGCCGAACGAGCATGAGAATAGACCCACTACGGTGAGTCAAGAAGGAGGAGAAGAGGCTAGAGAAGCCTTCCTCCACATGATGAATACATGGTATACGGATTTCGTTCGTACGAACCCGAATACGCAACCCCCTCCACCCCAACTATTCCTCAACCTATCCCAGTAGCCCCTCATGTAGTAGAGGTGGTAAGAGGAGAGAAGCCTCCGGTTGATAGGATTAAGAAACATGGGGCAGAAGGATTTCGGGCTAGAAAAGATGATGATCCGGAAAAGGCTGAGTTCTGGATAGAAAATACTATTAGGGTATTTAATGAGTTGTCATGCACACACGAGGAATGCATGAAGTGTGTAGTCTCTCTTTAAGAGATTCTCGCTTACCAATGGTAGAACACCCTTGCGGTGGTGGTGCAGGAAAGGATCATATGGGAATTTTTCCAAGAAGAATTCAAGAAAAAGTATGTCAGTCAAAGATTTTGGAACCAGAAAAGGAAGGAATTCTTAGAACTGAAGCAAGGCAAGATGTCAGTGACTGACTATGAACGTGAGTTTGTACGACTCAGTAAGTACGCTCGCGAATGCGTGTCCACTGAGGCCATCATGAGTAAAAGATTTAAAGACGGGTTGAATGAGAACATCAAACTGTTTGTTGCTGTCCTAGAACTAAAGGAATTTGTTGTGCTAGTAGAGAGGGCTTGTAAAGCCGAGGAATTAGTAAAAGAGAAAAGAAAGTCTGAAATAGATTCTCGTGACTCTAGGAAGAGACAGTGGAATAAGTCATTCCAATCTTCATCCAAGAAGTTAAGTGATTTCCCTACCCGATCGACTACTTCCACTGGGTTTTCAAGGAAAGATAAGAGTAAGCAATATTCAGGAAATAAAGCACAGACTACTTCAGTTGCAAGTGTCGGGAATATTAGATTTGACAGACTCGAATGCCCACAATGTGGCAAACGTCATCTTGGAGAATGTCGAGCACATGAAAATGCATGCTTTAGATGTGGTTCCCAAGACCACTATATAAAAGATTGTCCAGAGATGATGAAAGAAGAGAGAACTAAAAACCCGAGATCTGGGAGTATGGTCTGAGGAAGACCGCAGAGAAACCCGGGAAGTGGGGCAAGTGGAAGAGGTAACCCTAGAGAGCAGGCTACAAGACACGAGGGTAGAGCGCCTGCAAGGACTTATGCCATTCGCGCTCGCGAAGAGGCATCTTCTCATGATGTTATTACGGGTACCTTTTTTCTTTTTGATATCAAAGTTATTGCTTTAATAGATCTCGGATCCAAACACTCTAATATTTGCATGAAATTAGTGTCCGGTTTGAGTATGCCTATGGATTCTACAGAATTTATGATTAAAGTGTCTAATCCTTTAGGCAAGAGTGTGTTAGTCGATAAAGTATGTAAAGATTGCCCATTAATGATTAGAGGTCATTGTATTAAAGCAGATCTTATGTTGCTACCATTCGATGAGTCCGACCTCATTCTTGGTATGGACTGGTTGACTGCCCATGATGTAATAGTTAATTGTGGGAAGAAATACATTGAGATGAAATGCGAGAATGGGGATACTCTTCATGTAGAATCAGATGAGCAAGGTAAATCACCGGTAATGATTTCTAATATGACGGCACAGAGATACATAAGAAAAGGGTATGAAGCATATTTGGCCTTTTTGATGAACGATAAAGAAATAGAGTTAAAGATTGAGATAGTACCAATAGTATGTGAGTACGTGGATGTTTTTCCCGAAGAATTACCAGGACTACCACCGTTAGAGAGGTTGAGTTCAAGATTGAGCTAGCTCCGTCTGCATCGATATCTATTACTCCTTATGAAATTGCTCCAACGGAGTTGAGAGAGTTGAAGTCACGATTGCAAGAGTTGTGAGATAAAGGTTTTGCGAGATCAAGTTGTTCTCCATGGGGTGCTCGGTTTTATTTGTGAAAAAGAAAGATGGCACCATGAGATTGTGCATAGATTACCGTCAACTTAATAAAGTGACAGTAAAGAACAAATACCCATTGCCAAGGATCAATGATTTGTTCGACCAATTGAAAGGAGCCACTGTGTTCTCCAAAATAGACTTGAGATCAGGGTACTACCAGCTGAGAGTAAGAGAATCAAATGTGTCCAAGACAGCTTTTCGAACAAGGTATGGGCATTATGAATTTTTAGTCATGCCTTTTGGTTTGACCAATGCTCCTGCGGTATTCATGGACTTAATGAACCGCATCTTTAGACCATACCTCGAAAAGTTTGTAGTCATTTTTATTGACGACATATTGATTTATTCCCGAGATGAGAATGAACATGCCGAACATCTACGGATAGTTTCTGAGACTCTTCGAGAAAGTCGGTTGTATGCCAAATTCAAGAAAAGCTTAATTTTGGCTCAAGGAAGTAGGATTTCTTGGACATATTGTCTCGAGAGATGGAGTCCGAGTAGATCCAAGTAAGATCTCAGCCATAATGGACTGGAAGCCACCGAAGAACATCCCTGAGATTAGAAGTTTTCTAAGCCTAGCCGGCTATTACAGACGATTCGTCAAGGGTTTTCCATGATTGCAACCCGATACTAAATTATTTGAGAGAAAAATGTGAAGTTTGAGTGGACAGAACGATGCCAACAAAGTTTTGAGAAGTTGAAAGCAATGCTGACAAAAGCTCCAGTTTTAGTACAACTCGAGTCAGGGAAAGAGTTTATAATTTACAGCGATGCATCCTTAAATGGATTAGGCTGTGTACTTATGCAACAAGGTAAGGTGATTGCTTATGCCTCAAGACAGTTGAAGCCTCATGAGAAGAATTATCCGACGCATGATTTAGAGTTGGCTGCCATAGTCTTCGCTTTGAAGATTTGGAGACACCATTTATATGGTGAAAAATGTTGGATTTTTACTGATCACAAAAGTCTGAAGTACTCGATGATGCAGAAAGAGTTGAACTTAAGGCAACGAAGATGGTTAGAATTGTTAAAAGACTATGAATTGGTCATTGACTACCATCCAGGAAAGGCGAATGTGGTCGCCGATGCTTTAAGCAGAAAGTCCCTATTTGCATTAAGAGCATTGACTTCAAGGATATCTTTATCCGGTGATGGTTCTATTTTAGCTGAGCTGAGAGCTAGACCAATGTTTCTTCACGAGATCTTGGAAGCTCAGAAAGAAGATAGCGAATTGCAAGCTAAGAGAGCTCAGTGCGAATCCAATGTTGGATCTGACTTTCGGATTAATTCCAATGGATATTTGATGTTTAAAGATAGAGTTTGTGTACCGAGAAAAGAGGAGCTTATTCAGAAAATTTTGTATGAAGCACACAACGGATGTTTGTCTGTACATCCGGGAAGTACAAAGATGTATAATAATTTGAAGCAACAATATTGGTGGCCGAAAATGAAGAAAGATATTTCAGAGTTTGTTTCCAAGTGCATAATTTGTCAGCAAGTAAAGGCTGAACACCAAGTACCTTGGGTTTACTTCAGCCCATCTTGGTTCCCGAGTGGAAATGGGACCGTATCACCATGGATTTTGTAACGGGTTTATCGTTGTCACCCAGCAAGAAGGATGCTATATGGGTCGTAGTGGATAGACTCACGAAGTCAGCCCATTTTGTACCTGTACGAGTTGATTACTCACTCAACAAGTTAGCAAACTTGTACGTTTCAGAAATAGTAAGCTTTCACGGTGTTCCATTGTCAATCATCTCGGATAGAGATCCGAGGTTTACATCCAAATTTTGGAAGAAGTTACAAGAGGCCTTGGGTACAAAGTTGAACTTTAGTACCGCTTTTCATCCTCAAACTGACGATCAGTCGGAGAGGTTAATTCAAGTACTCGAGGATATGCTCAGATGTTGTATTCTTGAATTCCGAGGCAGTTGGGAAAAGTTTCTCCCATTGGTAGAGTTTGCCTACAATAATAGTTTTCAGTCGAGTTTAAAGATGGCGCCTTATGAGGCTCTATATGGGCGAAAGTGCGTAACGCCTTTATTTTGGGGTGAACTCAAGGAAAACCAAATTCATGGGGTTGATTTGGTTAGAGAAGCTGAAGAGAAAGTGAAAGTGATACGAGAATGTTTAAAAGCTGCATCAGACAGACATAAGTCCTATTCGGACTTAAAAAGAAAAGAGATGGAGTATCAAGTCGGAGATAAAGTTTTCTTGAAAGTGTCACCATGGAGAAAAGTTCTCAGATTTGGCCGGAAAGGCAAGTTGAGTCCATGTTTTATTGAACCGTATGAGATTTCCGAGAAAGTTGGACCGGTAGCTTACAGATTGGCTCTACCATCAAAGTTAGAAAAGATACATGATGTGTTTCACGTGTCAATGTTGAGACGCTACTGATCAGATCCTTCACATGTAATTACCCCATCAGAGATAGAGATTCATCCCGACATGACTTATGGTGAAGAACCAGTTAAGATTTTGGCTCGGGAAGTCAAACAGCTAAGAAATAAAAGTATTGCCCTAGTGAAAGTATTATGGCAAAGAGATGGGATTGAGGAAGCGACGTAGGAACCAGAAGAAATCATAAGAAACTAGTATCCAAATCTGTTTGCTGGTAAGATTTTCGAGGATGAAAATCCCTAAGGGGGAAGAATTGTAACAGCCCGATTTAGGGCCTAGTCGAAATAGTGGTGCGAGGCCACGAGTCCGAGGTGAATTCATGAGTTTTAAGGTTTATGCCATGTTTGCATACTAGTGTGAAAGTTTCATGAAGCAATTTCGTTAAATTGAAGTTGTTTGGTCCAAAAAGGACTAAATTGCAAGAGTTGCAAAATATGAGTTTCTAGAAGCTTTTTGTATGAAATAGCTTTAGAATATCAATTAGAAGTCCTTAATTAGCAATTTGCCCAAAATATAATTTTTGGACAAAATTGGACATGAGTTAGTATTTATGAAAATTTTAAAGAGAAGGGCATTTTGGTCATTTGGTTAATAAATGATTAAAATAGGAAAAAGATGATAAAAATCTATTCATCTTCTTCCTCTCATTGCAGAAAATTTTGAGACTCCATAGCTAGGGTTCTTCATTTTTTTTTCAAGCTTGCTAGTAAGTTCATCTTAGCCCCGTTTTTAACATTCTTCGTATTTTTGAAGTTCTTGTATTATGAAATAGCTATTTTTAGCTATATAATGAGCTAAGATGCATGTTCAAAAATTCACCTATGAATGACATGGTTGTTAAATGATGTTTTATGGAAGATTATGAGAGTTTGATGTTAGATAAACATCTTTTCCTTAATGAATTTCGTGAAAAATGATAGTATGGACTAATTTGTAATAGTTATAAAAATTGTTCATACATACTAGAAATAATGAGAATTGATGATTGTTATAGTAGAGAAAATGAATTAGCTAAGCATGAAGTTTAAGAAAGTTAAATGAAAATCATTTTACGAGCCTAGGGGCAAAAGTGCAAATATGAGAAAGTTTAGGGGAAATATAGTAATTTTGTCAAAATATGATTAAAGAGTCAATTTAGTCGATGTGAGAATTAAATGGTCTATTTATGATTATAGATCAAGAAAAATGAAACCCGGATCGAAACCGAGGCAAGAACAAAGTCGAGGACTATATTGCATATCTACATACATTTTGCATATTGAGGTAAGTTTGTGTGATTTCTAAGCTTTATGATTTCTATCATTGAATTGCTTAGTATAATGTACATTATTATCATGGAATGCTTAATGTTCTGCTAAACAAAGAAATCAATGAGATTAAATACGAGCATGTCCCGATTGAAGATGGAATTTCCCAGGATACTCGATCTACCACATGAGATTAGAAAGTCCGTATAAGACCAAGCCAAGGCATGGCATCGGCAATCAATCAAGTTATGATGTAAGTCCAAGGCAAGCATGGCATTGAACAAGTTATCATGTAAGTCCAAGGCAAGCTTGGCATTGAACAAGTTATCATGTAAGTCCAAGGCAAGCTTGGCATTGAAAAGCTATCAAGAGAAAGAGATCCCATGTAAGTCCAAGCCAAGGCATGGCATTGGTAAGAACAAGAAAGACTTCGTATAAGTCCATGTCAAGACATGGCCTCAAAACCAAGATGAGATATTCCATGTAAGACCGTATCTAGGATATTGCTTTGGCATCAAGTTCATGTGAAGAGATTTAGTATCCTCGGTTATTCGTAGAAATTCATCGGGCAAATGAATAAAGTTAAAGTTAGATAGCAAGAAAGTTGAGTAAGCAAAGTTATTATCAAGTTGAAAATGAGTATTATTCATGTTATGAATGATGAATCAGAGATTATGATTATTATGTTAAAGTATACTGATTAATGTGATCAAGTGATACAGGTACCTTGTTTACCTCCCAAGTATGAGACTAGTAAGTTTCATGAGATATGAAAAATCAAGCATGAGTAAGTAAGCTTTATAGCTGAAATTTATGATACCATTGTTGATGTCAAATGGTTTATATTAAGCAAGTATGTTGCTATGAATATTATGCAAACTTACTAAGCTAAATGCTTACATCTTTTATCCTTTCTTTTTATGTAGTCCCGCCAAACTAACTTGTGGATCGTTGAAGTCGGAGCTCGAAGCATACTATCAATCCTTATTTTGGTATAGCTAAGTTGAAATTATATTAAGTATGGCATGTATAGGAAACGTTTCATTTTGAGTATATATCATAGAAAGGGCAAAAGTATGGGCTATCAAGTTTATTATTCTTTTGTAAATGGCTAAGTGATTGGCCAAGATTGACTAAGTATGTATGTTATTAATATCAATGAAGAATTTTGTATTGTTCATAAATGATGTAATACTTGAGTTCTTTGAATTGAGCTTGAGTTTAGTCTTGATTTGAGGGTGGCAATTGGCTTGGTAAATAGCCTCTAAGTGCCCACACGGATGGACACACTGGGCGTGTGTCTGGGCGTGTGCACCCTGCACCATTGTATCTTAAGTCGAGAATAGACCACGGACCGATCCACGGGCGTGTGTTTAGACTCTAGGTTGTGTTAAGGTAGTCAGTGTGCACCACGGGTGGTAAGCATGGGCGTGTGCCTTGGCCGTGGGGCATTGACGAGAATCTTTGGGGTTTTAGGCACGATTTGGGGCCACGGGTGTGTCAGCCGTGTGTATTTTGCCGATATCCACCACGGGTGAAAGACACGGGCATGTTTTAGGGAGTGCGGGCATGTCCCATACAACATGGGCGTGTGACCGCTCTCTAAAAGAAAAGTTTACGAATATGTTCGAAAGTTTTTAGACAAGTGTTTAAGGCCTCGTAGGCCCATGAAAGGTATGAATAGACTGAGAAAGAGAAGTTTTTAATTCGAAACAAAATTTTATAGCCCGTAATTACAGGTTTAAGTGAGTTCAAGCATGGTAATGTCCCGTATCCAGTCTTGGTCTCAGATTCGGGTATGGGGTGTTACAAAAGTTCTATCATTTTGAGTGTGGCATGTATAGGTACTTGATCATTTTGTTATGTCATATTGGTTAGCCATGGTGTTGGCTAATAGTGTTACTTGATTCATTTTGTAAATGGCCATTGGAATTGGCCCATACTAATTAAGTTATATCTATTCAATCATGATGAAATCCATGAAGCGTAAGTTGTTGCAATTGAATGAGCAGTGTGTAGAAGTAGATATATGACATATTAGTGAATGTTAATGGTGAATTATTGCTATGCTATGTGTTGAATGAATTGGGTATAAGTGTAGACACTTTTCGGGGTGGCAAAAGGCTTGGTAAATATCCTTATAGTTGTCCACACGGGTAGACACACGGGCATGTGTCTAGGCCGTGTGTGACGCACGGTCAGCCTCATGGGCATGTTGGTAGGCCGTGCGTCCCCTGCACCTAATTTGTGAAAAATTTAGTTCGTCACACGGGCCAGCACACGGGCGTGTGGCTTGGCCGTGTGCCCCTGAGGGTTTGCTGATGTCATAAACAGAATGTCCCTTATTTTGGACACGGCATGAAACACGAGCGCGTGACATGCCACATAGGCGTGTCACTTCTCTCACACGGGCATGTGGCCCTGTTTTGAGTAAGAATTTTCAAATTTTCTAAGTATTCGAAAGTTTCCGGTTCAGTCTCGAACCACTTCGCAAGTATGTTTAAGGTCCCGTATACCTATAATAGGGACGTTATGCTCTCGAATGAAAATTTTTAAGTTGAAATGAAATTCTATGGCCTAATCTAGCGTAATTAAGTATGTTAAGTTCAGTAATGCCTCGTACATGGTTCTGGCATTGAATATGGGTAAGGGGTGTTACATTTAGTGGTATCAGAGCTACGGTTTAGTCAATTCTCAGACTAACGTAGCATAAGCATGAGTCTAGCTATATATGCCATACGTATGAGTATTTACATAATGATAGTGTGACGACTCCTGACGATTTGAATTATGTTTTCATATAGTAATGGATCCCGAAAGAGCAGTGGCGGATAATGTAGAAAGTAACGCCCCGGCTCCCGCCCAAGGGATGGTGCCAACTGAAAATGAGAATAGACCAGCCACTGTGAGTAAAAGAGGAGGAGAAGAGGCTAGGGAAGCCTTTCTCCATATGATGAATGCCTGGTATACGGAGTTCATTCGAATGAACCCGAACGTGCAACCCCCTCCTCCCCCACCTATTCCTCAGCCTACCCCTGTAGCTCCTCAAGTTGTAGAAGTGGTAAGAAGGGAAAAGCCCCCTGTTGATTGAATCCGAAAACAATGAGCTGAAGAGTTTCAAACTAATAAAGATGATGATCCGGAAAGAGCATAGTTCTGGCTTGAAAATACCATCAGGGTGTTTGATGAACTATCTTTCACACCCGAAGAGTGTATGAAGTGTGTCGTGTCTCTTTTAAGAGATTCAGCTTACCAATGGTGGAACACCCTTGTGTCGGTTGTACCAAGGGAGAAAGTTAATTGGGAATTTTTCCAAGAAGAGTTTCGAAAGAAGTACATTAGCCAAAGATTCATCGACCAGAAAAGAAAGGAATTCCTTGAACTAAAGCAAGGTCGAATGGCAGTAACTGAATACGAACGTGAGTTTGTAAGGCTTAGTAAATACGCTCGAGAGTGCGTATCCACTGAAGCCATTATGTGTAAAAGGTTTAAGAACGAGTTAAATGAAGATATTTGATTGTATGTTGGTGTCCTAGAACTAAAAGAATTTTTTGTATTAGTAGATAGAGCTTGCAAAGCCGACGAGTTGGCCAAGGAGAACAGAAAGGCCGAAATTGAGTCTTATGACTCGAGGAAGAGACAATTGAGTAAGTCTTTTCAATCCTCATCCAAGAAATTGAAAGAGTTCACTACTCGATCGGGTTGCTTGGTGGGTTTCCAAAGCAGTAAGGGTAAGCAAAGACTCGAGTCTAAAGCTCAGACCACCTCAATTGCTAGTGTTGGTAATGCTCGTCCAAATAGACCAGAATGTTCATAGTGTGGCAGACGTCACCCCGGTGAGTGTCGAGCACAAGAGAGAGCTTGTTTCAAGTGTGGATCCTCAGATCATTTTATTAGAGAATGCCTCGAGATGGGTGAGAAAGATAAATCTCAGAGTGTAAGATCGGGAAGTACTACTAGAGGGAGACCACAGAGAAATTTGAGAAACGGAATGAGTAGTAAGAATACACCTAGAGAGCAGACTGCAAGATCTGAGGGTAGAGCGCCTGCAAAGACTTATGCTATTCGCGCTCGCGAAGAGGCGTCATCCCCTGATGTAACTACGGGTACATTTTTCTCTATGATACTCATGTCGTTGCTTTAATTGACCCGGGATCTACCCACTCATATGTTTGCATGAAATTAGTATCTAGTATGAACATGTCTGTAGAGTCTACAGAATTTGTGATAAAGGTGTCAAATCCCCTAGGACAATGTATGTTAGTTGATAAAGTATGCAAAGATTTCCCTTTAATGATTAGAGGTCATTATTTTCCGGCAAATCTCATGCTATTGCCATTTGATGAATTCGATGTAATTCTTGGTATGGATTTGCTAACTACTCATGATGTGATAGTAAATTGTGGAAGGAAATTTATTGAGTTAAAATGTGAAAATGGGGATATTCTTCGTGTTGAATCAGATGAACAAGACAAATTGCCTGTAGTGATTTCTCATATGTCTGCCCAAAAATATGTAAGAAAGGGATATGAAGCTTATCTTGCTTTTGTGATGAATGCCAAAGAGACTGAGTTAAGAATTGAATCAGTGCCCATAGTATGTGTGTACCCAGATGTATTCCTGGAAGAATTGCCAGGGTTACCTCCAGTGAGAGAGATTGAATTTGGTATTGAGTTAGTCCCTGGTACTGCCCCTATTTCAATTGCCCCGTACAGAATGGCTCCAACCGAGTTGAAAGAATTGAAGGCACAGTTACAAGAGTTGACAGATAAAGGTTTTGCAAGACCGAGCTATTCTCCGTAGGGTGCTCCCATGTTATTTGTGAAAAAGAAAGATGGTTCTATGAGGTTATGTATAGATTATCGGCAACTTAATAAGGTAACCATAAAGAACAAGTACCCCTTACCAAGGATCGATGATTTGTTTGACCAATTGAAGGGAGCCACTGTGTTTTCCAAGATAGACTTGAGTCTTGGGTATTATCAGTTGAGAGTTAAAGACTCAGATGTGCCGAAAACTGCATTTTGGACAAGGTATGGTCATTATTAATTTTTATTCATGCCTTTCGGTTTAACCAATGCCCCTATTGTGTTTATGGATTTAATGAATCACATTTTTTCAACCATATTTGGATAAATTTGTAGTAGTATTCATTGATGATATATTGATTTACTCTCGTGATGAGAACAAGCATGCTGGGCATTTGAGGACAGTCTTACAAATTTTGCGAGATAATCAGTTATATGCCAAGTTTAGTAAAAGTGAACTTTGGCTTAATAAATTCAGATTTTTGGGGCACATTGTCTCGGGAGATGGAATAAGAGTTGACCCGAGTAAGATTTCTGCATTTGTGGATTAGAAGCCACCAAGGAAAGTATCCGAGGTTAGAAGTTTTCTGAGCTTAGCTGGTTATTACAGACGGTTTGTCAAGAGATTTTCCATGATAGCTACTCCGATGACGAGGCTATTGCAAAAAGATGTGAAGTTTGAGTGGACAGGAAAGTGCCAACAGAGTTTTGAGAAATTGAAGGCATCATTGACTGAAGCTCAAATTTTAGTACAACTCAAACCAGGAAAAGAATTTGTGGTCTATAGTGATGCATCCTTGAATGGATTGGGTTGTGTATTCATGCAAGAGGGCAAGGTGATAGCTTATGCCTCTAGACAGTTAAAGCCGCACGAGAAGAACTACTCGACTCATGATTTGGAATTAGCTGCTATTGTGTTTGCATTAAAGATATGGAGACACCACTTGTATGGTGAGAAATGTCAGATATTTACTGATCATAAGAGCTTAAAGTACTTGATGACTCAAAAGGAATTAAATTTAAGACAATGAAGATGGCTAGAGTTGATAAAAGATTACGAGCTAGTGATTGACTACCATCCGAGAAAGGCGAATGTGGTTGTTGATGCCTTGAGTAGAAAATCCTTGTTTGCATTGAGAGCCATGAATACACGGATAGCTTTGGCAGATGATGGTTCTATTCTAGCCAAGTTGAGAGCTAGACCGATGTTTTTCCAAGAGATTCGTGAAGCTCAGAAAGGCGACAGCGATTTACAGGCCAAGAGAGTTCAGTGTGAGTCGAGTGTTGAGTCAGACTTTTAGATTAATTTCGAAAGGGTGTTTGATGTTTCGAGATAGGGTCTGTGTACCCAGAGATGATGAGCTTATCTGGAAAATTTTGCACGAAGCACATAGTGGATGTTTATCTGTACATCCAGGTAGCACGAAGATGTATAATGACTTGAAGAAGTGGTATTGGTGGCCGAGTATGAAGAAAGAAATTTCTGAGTTTTTATCAAGATGCTTGATTTGTCAGCAAGTGAAAGCAAAACGCTAAGTACCTTCGGGTCTACTTCAGCCTATTATGGTTCCCGAGTGGAAATGGGACCGTATTACTATGGACTTTGTGATAGGTTTGCCGTTGACACCGAAAAAGAAGGATGTCGTATGGGTTGTAGTTGATAGACTTACAAAATCAACCCATTTTATACCGGTACGCACTTACTATTCGCTTGATAAGTTGGTGAATTTGTATGTGTTAGAAATTGTGAGACTTCACGGAGTACCGTTGTCGATTATTTCGTATAGAGATCCGAGATTTACATCACGATTTTGGAAGAAGTTGCAAGAAGCCTTGGGCACAAAGTTGAGTTTTAGTACAGCTTTCCATCCGCAAACCGACGGACAGTCGGAAAAGATAATATAGATACTTGAAGACATGCTCCGATGCCGTGTTTTGTAATTTCAAGGTAATTAGGAAAAGTACTTACCCTTAGTGAAATTTGCCTACAATAATAGTTTTCAGTCGAGCTTGAAAATGGCGCCTTATGAGGCATTATATGGGCGTAAGTGCCGAACGCCCCTGTATTGGACTAAACTCAGAGAGAATCAGACTTACGGGGTTGATTTAGTCAAAGAAACTGAAGAGAAAGTAAGAGTGATTCGTGATTGTCTAAGAGCTGCCTCAGATAGACAAAAGTCTTATGCGGATTTGAAACGAAAAGAGATTGAGTTTCAAGTTGGTGATAAGGTATTCTTGAAAGTATCACCATGGAAGAAAGTTCTCAGATTTGGCCGGAAAGGTAAGCTGAGTCTGTGCTTTATCGGACCGTATGAGGTTATCGAAAGGATATGACCGGTAGCCTATCGTTTGGCATTGCCATCTAAGTTGGAAAAGATTCATGATGTGTTTCACGTGTCTATGTTACGTCGCTACCGATCAGACCCTTCACATGTGATTGTATCAACAGAGGTAGAAATTCAACTGGACATGACTTATGCTGAAGAGCCAGTCAAAATTTTGGCTCGAGAAGTCAAGCAGTTAAGAAATAAAAGTATTGCCCTTGTGAAAGTGCTATGGAAAAGACATGGGGTAGAAGAGGCTACATGGGAACCTGAGGAGGCTATGAGGAACCAATATCCCAACCTTTTCACCTGTAAGATTTTCGGGGACGAAAATCCCTGAAGGGGGAGAATTGTAATAGCCCAATTTAGGGCTTAATCAGAATAGTGGTTGCGAGACCCCAAATTCGAGGTAGAAATATGAGTTTTATGGCTTTTATAAGGTTTATGACATATTTGCATGATTATGTGAAAATTTCATGAAGAAATTTTATTAATTAGTGATCAATTTATTCACTAGGACTAAATTGCAAAGATTGAAAAATATGAGATTCTAGAAGATTCAAGTATGAAATAGTATTAGAAAATTTATTAGAGGTCCTTATTTAGTAATTAGACCATTATATGTCAAGATGGACAAAAAAGGACATAGGAAGGAAAAATCTCAAGAAAGGGGCCTTAAGGGCAAAATGGTCATTTGGTTAATAAAAGAATTAAAAGGGAAAAAGAAGTCAAAATTGTGTTCATCTTCTTCCCCTAAGTGCCGAAAATTTCAAGCTCTCCATAGCTAGGGTTTTGTCATCTTTCAAGCTTGATTGCAAGTACCTCCTAGCCCCGTTTTTAATGTTCTTCGTATTTTTGAGATACTCGTAGCTCGATTTAGATATTTCTAGCTATATTTTGAGCTAGGGTTCATGTTCAAAAATTTACCCATGCATAACATGCATGTATTTGGATTATTAATGGAAGAATATGAAATTTTGATGTATGATAAACATCTTTTTCTAATTGATTTTCATGAAAAATTCAAAAAAGAACTAAGTTGTAAAAGTCATGAAATTTGTCATAAAAGTGTGAATAAGTGGAAATTGTAGGCTGTTGTAGTAATGAAAGTGGTTCGGCTAAGCTTGAAATACAAGGAAATTGAATAAAAATCATTTTACGAGATTTGGGGCAAAAGAGTAAATATGTGAAAGTTTTGGGGCAAAATTGTAATTTTTCCAAAGTATGATTCATGGTTCGATTTAGTCAATGTGATCATTAAAAGAGTGAAATTGTCCTTATAGATCAAGAAACACAAATTTTGAACCGAAACCGAGGCAAGAACAAGGTTGTGGACTAAATCAAATAATTATACGTATAATTTGGTACCGACGTAAGTTTGTGTGAAATTAAAGCTATATAATGCTATTATGTTTCTAATTGCTTGATATCATGAGAAAGGTACATTATTTCTATGAAATTTATTAATGATGCCACGATGAAATTATGATGATACTATGTTAAGTCGAAATCCCGGTTGAACATTAGGAATAGCAAGGATACCATTATCACGACATGAGAAAGGAAGGTCCCGTGTAAGACCATGTCTGGGACATGGCATCGGCACCGAAAGGAAGGTCCCGTGTAAGACCATGTCTGGGACATGGCACCGGCACCAAAAAGGAAGGTCCCCTGTAAGACCATGTCTGGGACATGGCATCGGCACCAAAAAGGAGGTCCCGCGTAAGACCATGTCTGGGACATGGCTTCGGCACCGAAGGTAGATCTTGTGTAAGACCATTTCTGGGACATGGCATCGACATCGAGATATGAGATCCCGTGTAAGACCATATCGGATATGGCATCGGCATCAAGATGTGATCCCATGTAAGACCATATCTGGGATATGGCATTGGCATTGTGTTACATGTATGATGAGATTGAGTATCCTTCGATATTCCAAAAAGTTCAACGGGATAAAGAGCTAAGCCTATGTTCAAAAGAGTAAAAGTACTGAAGTTATGTGATGAAGTGGTACAGGTACCCATGAGTAACTTATGAGAATTGAATGCAAAATGTGTTATATGATTCGGTAAGAGTAAATATGAGTAAGTTATGACACTGTGCTTGAGAACTAGTGCCATTATTTAGTGTGATGAATGAATGTTATCATTAGCTTTTGTGTTGCTATCTATTTCATGCAAACTTACTAAGCTTTATACTTACCCTCTTTCTTTTCCCTTTTCCTTGTAGTATCGCCAAGCTAGCTCGAGGATCGTAGGACGTCGGAGCTCGGCTCACACTATCAAGTTATTCTTTTGGTATAGTAAAGTTCGATCATTTTGAGTATGGCATGTATAGGTACTTGATCATTTTGTTATGTCATATTGGTTAGCCATGGTGTTGGCTAATAGTGTTACTTGATTCATTTTGTAAATGGCCATTGGAATTGGCCAATACTAATTAAGTTATATCTATTCAATCATGATGAAATCCATGAAGTGTAAATTGTTGCAATTGAATGAGCAGTGTGTCGAAGTAGATGTATAACAGATTAGTGAATGTTAATGGCGCATTATTTCTATGCTATGTGTTGAATGAATTGGGTATAAGTGTAGACACTTTTCGGGGTGGCAAAAGGCTTGGTAAATAGCCTTACAGTTGTGCACACGGGTAGACACACGGGCGTGTGTCTAGGCCACGTGTGACACACGGTCAACCCCATAGACGTGTTGGTAGGCCGTGTGTCCCATGTACCTAATTTGCGAAAAATTCAGTTCGTCACACGGGCCAGCACATGGGCTTGTGGCTTGGCCGTGTGCCCCTGAGGGTTTGCTGAAGTCATAAATAGAATGTCCCTTATTTTTGACACGGCATGAAACACGGGCGCGTGACATGCCACACGGGCGCATCACTTCTCTCACACGGGCTTGTGGCCCTATTTTGAGTAAGAATTTTCTAAGTATTCGAAAGTTTCCGGTTCAGTCTCGAACCACTCCGCAAGTATGTTTAAGGTCTCGTAGACCTATAATAGGGACGTTATGCTCTCGAATGAAAAGTTTTAAGTTGAAATGAAATTCTATGGCCTGATCTTACGTAATTGATTATGTTAAGTCCGGTAATGCCTCGTACCCAGTTCCGGCGATGAATACAAGTAAGGGGTGTTATAGAGATATTTCTGAGTTTGTATCGAACTGTTTGATTTGTCAACAAGTGAAAGCCGAGCATCAAGTACCTTCAGGTTTGCTTCAGCCTGTGATGATACCGGAGTGGAAATGGATAGAGTTACTATGGATTTCGTATCAGGATTTCCCCTGTCTTCGGAAAAGAAAGATGCAATTTGGGTTGTCGTTGATCGATTGACGAAATCAGCACCTTTTATTCCGGTACGTACTGACTATTCACTCAATAGATTAGTTGAATTGTATATTGCTGAGATCGTTAGATTGCATGGAGTGCTAGTTTCGATTATTTCAGGCGGTTTTGGAAGAAATTGTAAGAAGCTCTATGTACAAAATTGAATTTCAGTACAGCTTTTCATCCGCAAACAGACGGTCAGTCTGAGAGAGTAATTCAGAACCTTGAAGATATGCTCAGATGTTGTGTATTAGAATTTGAAGCCAATTAGGAGGAATATTTGCCGTTGGTTGAATTCGCGTATAATAACAGCTTTCAATCGAGTATAAAGATGGCACCGTACGAAGCTTTGTATGGTCGTAAATGTCAAACTCCATTGTACTAGACCGAACTTAGCGATAAACAGATTCACGGGGTTGATTTGGTTAGAGAAACTGAATAAAAAGTGAAAGTAATTCGTGATTGTTTGAAAGCAGCTTCAGATCGTCAGAAATCATACACGGATTTGAAACGTAAAGATATTGAATTTCAAATCGGTGACAAAGTTTTTTTGAAAGTATATCCGTGGAAAAAATACTTTGTTTCGGTCGTAAAGGCAAATTGAGTCTGATATTCATCGGGCCGCACGAGATCATTGAAAGAATAGGGCCAGTGGCATATCGACTAGCTTTACTATCAGAATTAGAAAAGATCCATAATGTGTTGCATGTATCAATGTTGTGTCGATATCGATCGGATCCCTCACATGTGATTTCTCCGTTAGAGATCGAAATTCAACCCGATATGACGTATAACGAAAAACCGATCAGAATTTTAGCTCATGAAGTTAAACAATTGAGAAATAAAAGTATAGCTCTCGTGAAAGTACTTTGGCAAGGACACGGTGTCGAATAGGCTATGTGGGAGCCTGAGGAAGCTATGAGAAAATAGTACCCTAACCTATTCACTAGTAAGATTTTCAGGGACGAAAATCCCTAAGGGGGGAGAGTTGTAACAGCCCGTTTTTAGTCAAATCAGAACAGTGGTTTTAGGACCACAAATTTGAGGTCAAAATATTTTTTTTATTATTTTAATGTTTATAGCATGATTGAATGATTGTGTGAAAGTTTTGTCAAGAAATTTTATCGTTTGAATGGTCAATTTGATAAAAAGGACTAAATCGCGTAAAGTGTTAAACTTGTGTTCTATTAGCTAAAGGTGTTAAATAGCTATAGAACCTTAAAGTAAAGGTCCTTAATTGGTAATTAACCCATTTGAGAGTTAGTGGATGATAGTGGCATGGCATTTGGTGTAATTATTAAATGTTTTAAAGGTTAAATAAGTAAATTAGTTAATAAAGGTTAATTAAAACAAAACAAAAATCAAAATTGTGTATATGAGATTATGGTTATGTTTGACGATGATTCGGATATATATGGCACTTAGTGTGCAATTTGGGATAGCTTCGGCTATATATGGCACTTAGTGTGCGATTTGGAATAGCTTCGGCTATATATGGCACTTAGTGTGCGAGATCGAGATAGCTTCGGCTATGTAAGGCACTTAGTGTGCGAGATTATAATAGCTTCGGCTACGTATTGGCACTTAGTGTGCGAAATATCGAGTATTCGACAGTATTCCGAAATGGTACGAGTTTGTTACGAATTTGTACAGGTATGTACATGTAAAGTATGAGATTCAAATAGAAGAAGTTATGAAGTTTGCAGATAAGCATATGAATAAGCATGTGAAAGGTTTGTTAGTAATCATGAATTACATGTTATTATGTTTAAATTGATGAATGGTGTATTTGTGATTAGTTAACTTTATATCATACGAGCTTACTAAGCTATAAAGCTTATTTTGTTTATTTTCCATGTCTTATAGTGATTTCAAAGCTATCTCAGATTTGGGGATCGTCGGAGGCTACGTCACACTATCCAATCATCACTTTGGTACTCTTGAGCTTATGGTTTGGTCATATAGCATGTATAGGAACTATGGTCATGTTGGTTATGTATTGGTAGTGAGTTTTGCCATTTGAGATGGCACTGTAAATGTGTATGTTTTGGTTTGTGTATATAACCATGAAAGTTGGCTTGTTTTGGTATGTTTGAGCCTAGTGTATGTACATATAAATATATGACTTATATTATGAGGTTTGTGGAATTAGTATCATGCTTGTGAATTGCTACAAAATGATATATGTTTGGTAAATGTTTATAGATGTTCTAATGCTATTTTCTGGTGTGTTAATGTTGCTTGGAAATGGTTGATGAATTGATGATGTTGTGATTGAGGTTTAGGCTGAAAAATGCTTAAATGAAATGGTAGGAATTATGTTTGATTTGGTTGTTTTGGGTTGCCTATTATGCTTTGTTTTGGTGCCATAAGTGTAGGTGAAGGTGTGTATTAAATGGGGTGGCAAAATGGCTTGGTAAATAGCCTATTTTTGTCCACACGAGCAGAGACACGGGCGTGTGTCTCAACCGTGTGTGACACACGGTCATGATACATGGTCGTGTGTCCCCTGGTGTTGAAATTGAAATGAAGTTAGTATGCACCACACGGTCTCACATACGGGCGTGTCATCGGCCGTGTGGCACAAGTCAGTATACCCCCCAATTGGCACACGGGTGTGCGACTTGGCCGTGTTGCATAAGTCAGTATACCCTACAGCTTTGGCATGGCCTAGCACACAGGCTGGCACACGGGCGTGTGTGGCCACTTCGAAGGGCACACGGGCTAGACACACGGGCATGTGGTTGGCTGTGTGACCCAAGTCAGTAACCTCACTTGTTTGGACACGGGTAGGACACGGGCTAGGAAACGACCATGTTCTCCCTTTTCAAATGTTCACACGGCCTGTTACACGGGCGTGTCTTGTGGCCGTGTGAGACACACAGCCTGGTCACACGGGCGTGTGTCCCCTATTTTGTAGAAAAAATTTATAAGTGTTGAAAAATTTCCCGAGTTATTGGTTTAGACCCGAACCACTCTCAATGCATGTTTAAGGCCTCGTAGGCTCGTTTAAGGGACACTATGATTGATTGTGATTGAATTGTTTTCAAATTGATAAATTGTATATGCAATGTATGTTTAAAGGTGTTGAAAGTCCAGTAATGCTCTGTAACCCTATTCTGGCGTTGAATACGGGTGAGGGGTGTTATAGTAGTGTAGTTCAACTGTGCATCTATCAGCGTTCGGTTTCCATAGTAGATGGAATGAAACACTTTATCCTTCCTTTGCCCAAGCACTGCTCCTACAGTGAAAATCACTGGCATCGCGCATAAGTTCAAAAGGTGTTGTCCAGTCCAGTGCTTTGACAATCGATGTTATTACCAATTGTTTTTTGAATTCCTTAAATGCTTGCAAACAAGGCTCATCCGAATTGAAAGATCTATTATGCTCTAACAATGCACATAGAGGTTTGGATATATTTGAAAAATCCTTAATAAATCGTCGATAAAATCATGCATTGTAACACCCCTCACCCGTATTCAATGCTAGAATAGGGTTACGGAGCATTACTGGACTTATGAAACAATTAAACAACTATTTAACATACAGTTATTCAATTCAATAATTCATCGTTCAATCTCAATCAATTTGTCCCTATTAAGAGCCTACGAGGCTTTAAACATGCTTTGGGAGTGGTTCAAGACTAAACCGATAACTCAGGAAATTTTTCAATACTTAACAAATTTTTCTTCAAAAAAGGACACATGCCTGTGTGAACAGGCCATGTGTCTCACACGGCCACCAGACACGCCAGTGTCACAGGCCGTGTGAAAACAGGGGGTACATACTGACTTGGGTCACACGGCCAACCACACGCTCGTGTGCCCTTCGAAGTGGCCACACACGCCCGTGTGCCAGGCCATGTGTTAGGCCGTGCCAAACCTGTAGGGTATACTGACTTATGCAACACGGCCAAGACACACGCCCGTGTGCTAGGCCGTGTGCCAATTAGGGGGTATACTGACTTGTACCACACGGCCGATCACACGCCCGTTTGTAAGACCATGTGGAGCATACTGACTTCATTTCAATTTCAACACAAGGGGAAACACGGCCGTGTAACTTGACCGTGTGTCACACATGGCTGAGACACACGTCCGTTTCTCTGCCCGTGTGGACAAAAATAGGCTATTTACCAAGCCAGTTTGCCACCCAAAATCTCATGTACGTAAACAACCCAAATGGCACCAATTCATAGCACAATAGAACACCTATTCTAACCACATTCAAGACAATTTCATACCATTTAAAATACTAATAACTAGCATGCTTATAGCCTATGTTTTACTCAACCAAAACCTACTAAAATACATATACCAATCAACTATTTAAACCATTACCAATCATACTTCATTTTGTACCATTTCATAAACAAGGTACCAATTCCACAAAATTCATAATATGTTCATTTACATATCCATCCAAGAACTCAATAACAACCATATATGCACACATAAACACATAACCAAATCCACCAAATTAAGCCAAATCTCATGGCTATTTTTACAACTCAAAACATATACACTTACAAGCCAATTCATTTGGCCAATGTCATTACCAAAATATAACCAACATGACTCAAATACCTATACATGCCATATACTTAAAACATAGTTTCAAAAGTACCAAAGAGTCAGTGGATAGTGTTGTGAAGTCTCCGACGATCCCTGAATCCGAGCTAGCTTTAAAATCACTATAAAACATGGAAAAGCAACAAAGTAAGCTATATCACTTAGTAAGCTCGTATGTTAACAATTAGCAATTATCATCATTCATTGATCATTCATATAATGTAAAACAATGTGCAACAATTCTATTAAATCTCAAGCCATCAAATGATCATTCATATAACTTACCAAAGAACTCATCCATTTCATAGATTTCAATACTCAATTCATTTTTGTACGTACTTGTACCACCTTGTACTAATCTCATAATCAACCACATCTTTCATTTACCCATTGAACCATTCGGAACAGAAGTCAGATACTCAAGGTCTCACTCGATAAGTACCTATACCATGGCCCTTAGCCAAATCAAGGTAACTTATCCGAAATTCTGATATCATGGCCCGAAGCCAAATCAGCCGATATGCATCACCTGAAGCCAAATCAGTTGATATGCATGGCCAAAGCCAAATCGGTTTATCTCGCACACATAGTGCTAAATCATGGCTCGAAGCCAACTTAAGTATACCTAATAGCATGTCACTAGCATCCTAAACTATTCCTAAGGTTCAATCGGGTTTCCAACTGTCGAATCCTTATCGAATCATTTCTGAATTCGTATGTAATCACATAAACACAATTCATACTATATCGAAGCATATAAAATACATTTGAAATGAATTTATAACATACGAACTTACATCGGATGTTAAAACGGCGAATCGAGTCGATTAGTCGACAACTTTATCTTTCCCCAATCCAAATCCGTATTTTGCTTTTCTTGATCTAAATATATTCAAAAGTAACTTATTTAATCATCTATTCATTAAATTTAGTCCAAAACGCTCTTTAAGTCACTTTTACACTTTTACCCTTAAACTTTCACATTTTCACATTTTAGTCCTTATTTCATAAAATCACAAATTCATGCAATTTAGTCACCACCCATGCTAGCTGAATTTCTCTAGTACTCATATTAGCCCATATTTCTCATTTATTCCACATTTTAACCACTAACTTTATACATTTCTCAATTTAATCCCTATTTTGCATTTCACTAAAAATCACTTAACAAAACTTATATATATATTAACAAACATTCATAATCTATCAAGAAACTTCAAAACACATGCTTATTCATCAATGGAATCATTCAAAATCTTTAAAAATTTTGCAAAATAGTCCCTGGGCTAGTTAGTACTAGTTGCAACGATCACAAAAACATAAAAATCATTAAAAATCGAGTCAAAATACATACCTAATTGAAGATATTAGGGTTGCAAAAATTTAAACATGAAAATAGATTTCTCCCTTATGAATTTCGGTTGAAGATGATAACATTAAGTGAGGATTTTGTTTTGTTTTATTTAATAAACCATTAATAATCAATTTACCAATTTAACCTTACTAATAAACCATTTAAAACACCTATTATAAGCCCATAATTTTCCACCCATCATTATAATGGTCTAATTACAACATAAGGACCTTCACTTAAGTAAACCATAGCTATTAGACACATTTAACAAATAGCACCCAAATTTTACACTTTACGCGATTAAGTCCTTTTTATCAAATTGATCATTTAAACTATAAAAGTTCTTAACAAAAATTTCACAAAAACATATTATCATGCTGTAAACATTAAAATAATAATAAAATAAATATTTTGACATCGGATTTGTGGTCCCAAAACCACTATTCCGATTTGACCAAAAATGGGCTGTTACAACTCTCCCTCCTTAGGAATTTTCATCCCCAAAAATCTTACCAGTGAAAAGGTTAGGGCACTATTTTCTCATAGCTTCCTCGAGTTCCCATGTTGCTTCCTCAATCCCGTGTTTATGCCAAAGAACCTTCACTAGGGCTATGCGTTTATTTCTCAATTCTTTGACTTCACGAGATAAAATCCTGATCGGTTCTTCATTGTACGTCATATCAGGCTGAATCTCAATCTCTGATGGAGAAATCACATGTGAAGGATCCGATCGATAATGCCGCAACATCGACAGGTGAAACACATTATGGATATTTTCTAACTGTGATGGTAAAGCTAGTCGTTATGCCACTGTTCCTATTTGTAACAGTCCGGTTTAGACCCTAGTCGGAATGGTGGTTTTGGGACAACAAATCCGAGTCAGAAAAATATTTTAATATTATTTTCTGTGCCTACTGTATGTGATCGAGCATGTGTTAAAGTTTCGTGAACTAATTTTGCTGTTTGTGTGTTTAATTTGATAAAAAAGACTAAATCGCAGAAAATGCAAAATTGGCTTCTAATTTAATGAGTGCTGAATTGTTAATGTTTTTATCATGTGGGGTCCTTAAAATGGAAATGTGCCATTAAATATTTGATGGACGGTTAAAAGCCATTGATATGTGGTTTTGAAATGTTTTAATAATGGGTAAAATAGTAAAATAAGCATTAATATGTATATTAAATAAAACAAACATTTAAAAGATGATTATAATCTTATTATTTTGCCGAAGAAGGAGAAAGAACAGTTAAGCTTTTACATGTTCAATATTCGGCTACTTCTAAGCTTAATTTAAGGTATGTTTTACTTCGGTTTTTGATAATTTCTACGTTTTTGTAATCGTTGCTCTGTGTTCTTCAAAACCCATGCTTGAATTTTGTGAATTGATGAAGATTTTGAAAAGTTCCATTGATTAATTTATAAGCTTTGTGATGTTTGATGATGAAATATGGAATATATGTGTTAGATTAACAAGTTTTGTCTTTGGAGTTTTGATGATTTTGAGTAATTTGGACTTAATTGAGAAAATAATATTTTGAGGGACTAAATTGTGAAATAAATGAAATGTATGGACTTGTATGAGCTACATTAATATTCGGCTAAGCATGGGTATATAGTGATTTTGTGTATTTTGTGATTTTATGAAATAAGGACTAAAATGTCAAAATGTGAAAAAGTGAGGGCTAATTTGTAAATTTCCCTAAATATGTGTCTTTGGATTGAATTGAATGATTTGGTGAATAAAAGGGTTAAATTTGAATATGTATAGATCAAGAACCGAAGAACACAGATTTAGATCGAGGGAAGTCGAAAGTTATTGAATAGCCGTTTATTTCCGTTCTTCCCGTACGAGGTAAGTCTATATACAAATAAATGTATTTACATCGATATTTGTATGCTCATATGAAAATTTATAATGATGAATGTATATGAGATGATGAGTACATGAAATCTGAGATAGTATCGACATGGTGTCAACATCCGCAAGAGTCCCGTACGAAACGAGGAATAGATAGGATTGCATATGTCAAGACATAAGTGTTCGATAAGCGATATCGTGTAAGACCACGTCTGGGATGTTGGCATCGGTATGAGACATTGTGTAAGACCACGTCTAGGACGTTCGCATCAATTTGAGATTTACGTGTAAGACCATGTCTGGGACATTGGCATCGTATTTGATTCGTGTAAGACCCTATCTGGGACAGTGGCATCGATATCTGAATACATGAAAGACCTCGTCTGGGACGTTGGCATTGTACGACTATTCTGAGCATTCCGAGTATCCTATTAGATTTCGAACGGTTCAACGGGCAAATCCGAGAAATGAGTGTCTGTATGAAATGTATAAAGGATTCAGGTACGTTGAAAAGTACACTATGTGTGTATGAAAGGTAAGTGTTATATGAGCTTACTAAAGTGAATATGTGTATAGATTTGATGAGATAATAAGTTAATATATGTTTGATTGAGCTATGAGTATAAGTGATATTTGAGTTGAGGAATGTGGGTAAGCAATGGCTAAGCAAATAA
Organism: Gossypium sturtianum; assembly: GCA_025698515.1. Classification (NCBI taxonomy): domain Eukaryota; kingdom Viridiplantae; phylum Streptophyta; class Magnoliopsida; order Malvales; family Malvaceae; genus Gossypium; species Gossypium sturtianum. The sequence goes on from CM046947.1 coordinate 76,850,860, forward strand.
GCCAAAGAATATGTGATGAATTTGCAAATGAGAAACATTAATGTCATTGTATCAATGTGGCTATGTGCATTTTATGCTAAGTTTATTTGTATATGGCTTACTAAGATTTTGAAAGCTTACTTTGTGTGTGTTTGCTCTGTTTTATAGATCGTCAAAGCTTTGAAGGCTCGGGAATAAATGAGGATCGTCATCACACTACTCAATCTTATTTTGGTACCTTTTGAAAATGTATATACTAAAGTATGGCATGTATAGGCTAGTCACCTTGAGTTATGTTTGAAATATGTGTACATATTCATGTGATATGGCTAGATAAGTGGTTGTGTTATGAATGAAATGCTATGCTATATGATGTTTGGTTTTGGTATGATTTTAAGGTTATGAAATGATAAAATGAATGGTAAGCTTAAGGATGCCAAGTTAGCATATTATTGATGGTAAGATGTGGATGAATCATGCTTGAATTTGTTTGTTAATTAGTTGAGCTATTTGGCACATAAGTTGGTATGTTTAGAAATGAGATTGAATGGGTTGATATGATGACCATTTGGTGTGTTTTTGGTTGCCAATTGTGTTTAGAAATATGCTTGTATGTGCTTGTAGGGATGACCCAAAGTGTGGGTGGCATTTTTGGCCTTGCAAATGGCCTATAATTGCCCACACGGTTGAGCACACGGCCATGTGGCTTGACCGTGTCCCTCGTGGTTGTATTTCAAAACAAATAAGGCTCGACCACGGGCTGGACACACGGGCGTGTGACTGGCTGTGTGGTGCAAGTCAGGCTCAACCACGGGTGAGGCACACGGGCGTGTCCACGGCCGTGTGGACAAGTCAGTATGTATGCCTTGTTTTGACACGGCTTAGACACACGGGCGTGTCTAAGGCCGTGGGAGGCACACGGCCTGCCCACACGGGCGTGTGACCTCTGTAACTTTGGAAAATTTTTAAATTTCTGAGAATTTTTTTATGTGTTCGGTTTAGTCCCGGCTCCTTACTAAAGCATGATTAAGGTCTCGTAGACCTATTTAAGGGACACTTTGATTAGATTTGATGAATTATATTTTGAAATATCTGTGAATGTTTCTGTCTGATCCGGTAATGCCTTTAACCCTATTTTGGCGACGGTTACGGGTTAGGAGTGTTACATTTTATTTGTATCAGAGCTACGGTTTAGTCGATTCTCGGACTAACGTAGCGTATGAGAGTCTAGCTATACATGCCATATATATGAAATGTGATATTGTGATGAATCCTGACGAGTAAAATGTGTTTTCCGTATAGTAATGGATCCCGAAAGAGCCGTAGCTGACAATGTAGAAAGCAATGCGCCGGCTCCCGCTCAAGGGATAGCGCCATCTGATTCGAGACCGGCTACTAGCAGTCAAGAGGGAGAAGCTAAACAAGCTTTCTTCCAAATGATGAGCGAGTGGTTCACTCAGTTTATAAGGAATAATCCAGCTGTTTCACAACCTCCACCCCCGCTTATTCCACCTCAGACTTCTGCTATACCTCCGCCTATGAATCTGAATTTGTTGAATAAGCCTCCGATTGGCAAAATCCGTAAATATGGGGCTGAAGAGTTCAGGGCCACCAGTGATGATAATGCCGAGAAAGCTGAGTTTTGGCTCGAGAACACAATTCGGGTATTTGATGAGATGTCGTTGAGTCATGAAGAATGCATAAAATTTGTTGTTTCCTTGCTACGAGACGTAGCCTATCAATGGTGGAAGACCTTGATTTTCGTTGTTCCGAAAGAACAAATCACATGGGATTTCTTCCAGTCTGAGTTCAGAAAGAAATATATCAGTCAGAGGTTTATTGATCAGAAATGAAAAGAATTTCTTGAGTTAAAACAGGGTCGGATGACCGTGACTGAGTATGAACGAGAGTTCGTGAGACTAAGTCAATATGCTCGAGAATGTGTTTCAACTGAAGCGATAATGTGTAAAAGATTTGAAGACGGCCTAAATGAAAATATCCGGTTGCTAGTAGGGATTCTGGAGATAAAAGAGTTTGTTGTGCTTGTTGATCGAGCATGCAAGGCTGAGGCACTTGGGAAAGATAAAAGGAAAGCTGAGTCTGAAGCTAAAGATGTGAGAAAGAGATTTTCGAGCAAATCATTTCAGTCTACTTCAAAGAAATTCAGAGATGAGCATAGCCGTTCCCGAACTAATGTGGGACATTCAAATCTGAGAGATCGAGCTAGATCACAAATGAATTTTAAAGCTCCAGCTACATCGATAGCAAGTGTGGGAAATATCCGATCTGAATGACCTAAATGTAAGCATTATGGTAAAAGACATCCAGGTAGTTGTAGATTGAAAGATCGAGCTTGTTTCAGATGAGTATCGTTAGATCATTTCATTCGAGATTGCTCAGAGTCTGTTGAGCAAGAGATTGTTCAGAATCTGAGATCTGATAATGTTTCAGTGAGAGGTAGACCTTCCCGAAATGCAAGAAATGTCAGTGGTAGTCAGAGAACTGCGAAAGACACTGTTTCGAGATCTGAAGCTAGAGCGCCTGCCAAAGCATATGCCATTCGAGCTCGTGAGGAAGCTTCATCTTCGGATGTTATAACGGGTACATTTACTCTTTATGATACTTCTGTGATTGCATTGATAGACCCAGGTTCTACACATTCGTATATATGCATGAACTTAGTATCCAGCCTGTAGAGTCTACTGAATTTGTTATTAGAGTATCGAACCCCTTAGGTAAAAGTGTCCTGGTTGATAAAGTATGCAAGAACTGTCCATTGATGTTTCGAGATGTTTTCTTTCCGGGTGATCTGATGTTATTACAATTTGATGAGTTTGATATAATTTTGGGTATGGACTAGTTAACATTGCATGATGTTGTTGTGAACTGCAAAAGAAAGATTATTGATTTGAGATTTCAGACTGATGAAATAGTTCGGGTTGAGTCTAATGATTTGAAAGGATTACCTGCTGTGATATCTGTGTTAAAAGCTCAGAATTATTTGAAAAAAGGTTATGAAGCTTATTTTTCTAATGTGATTGACTCGAAAGTAATTGAAAAGAAAGTTGAATCAGTGCCGGTTGTTTGTGAATTCCTTGATGTGTTCCCTGAAGTGTTACCGGAATTACCTCCGATACGTGAAGTTGAATTTGGTATTGAATTGTTACCGGGAACGACCCCTATTTTGATAGCTCTGTATAGAGTGGCACCATGAGTTGAAAGAGTTAAAGTCACAATTGCAAGAGTTGGTGTGAGAGGGTTTGCAAGACCGAGTTTCTCACCTTGGGTGTGCTCTGTTACATTTGTGAAAAGAAAGATGGCACGATGAGAATGTGTATTGATTATCGATAGTTGAACAAGGTGACTATAAAGAATAAATATCCTTTTCCCAGAATTGATGATTTGTTTGATCAGTTGAAAGGAGCCACTGTGTTTTCGAAGATAGATCTGAGATCGGGATATTATCATTTGCGTGTAAAAGATTCAGACATTCTGAAAACTACTTTTAGAACGAGGTACGGGCATTATGAGTTTTTAGTTATGCCTTTTGGACTAACGAATGCTCCTGCTATTTATATGGACTTAATGAACATGATTTTCAAATCGTATTTAGATCGATTTGTTGTCGTATTCATTGACGACATTTTAATTTATTCGCGAGATGAAATTGAACATACTGAACATCTGAGAATCGTGTTACAGACTCTGCGTGAAAAGCAATTGTATGCAAAATTCAGTAAATGTGAATTCTAGTTGCGAAAAGTTGGTTTTCTGCGACATATTGTATCAGCCTCTGGTATACGAGATGATTCGAGCAAGATTTCTGCTATTTTGGAATGGAACCCTCCGAAAAATGTGTCTAAAGTTTGCAGTTTTCTGGGACTTGCTGGTTATTATCGTCGTTTTGTAAAAGGATTATCGATGATAGCTACTCCGTTGACTAGTTTGCTTCAGAAAGATGTGAGGTTTGAATGGTCTAATAAGTGTCAGAAAAGCTTTGATCAGTTGAAAGCTATGTTAACTGAAACTCTAGTTTTGGTACAACCAGAATTGGGTAAAGAATTCGTGATTTATAGTGATGCTTCATTGAATGGTCTGGGATGTGTTTTGATGCAGGAAGGAAAGGTTATAGCTTATGCCTCGATACAACTAAAGCCGCATGAAAAGAACTATCCGACACATGATCTTGAATTAGCTGCGATTGTGTTTGTATTAAAAATTTGGCGTTATTATCTTTTCGGTGAGAAATGCCACGTGTTTTTAGATCATAAAAGTTTGAAGTACCTAATGACCCAGAAAGATTTGAATCTGCAACAGAGAAGATGGCTAGAGCTGTTGAAAGACTACGAGCTTGTGATTGATTATCATTCGGGCAAGGCAAATGTTGTGGCTGATGCACTGAGTCAGAAATCACTGTTTGCATTTCGTGCGATGAATGCTCATTTAGACCTGTCTGACGATGGTTCAGTGTTGGCTGAATTGAAAGCGAAACCATTTTTTTTACAACTGATATGTGATGCTCAGAAAGTTGATAATGAGTTGCTAGCAAAAAGAGCTCAGTGTAGTTTGAACTCTGAATCTGAATTTTGAATTTATGTTGATGATTGCTTGAGATTCCGAGATTGATTATGTGTTCTGAGAAACCCAGAGTTGATTCAGTTGATTTTCAATTAAGCACACAATAGTCGCCTATCTGTTCATCCGGGAAGTACAAAGATGTACCATGATCTGAAGCAACACTATTGGTGGTATGGTATAAAAAGGGATATCTCTGACTTTGTGTAGAAATGTTTAGTCTGTCAGCAAGTTAAAGCTGAACATCAGGTTCCAACTGGTTTGCTACAACCGATTTTGATTCCCGAATGGAAATGGGATAGAGTGACAATGGATTTTGTTACAGGTTTGCCTTTGACTCCGAGAAAGAAAGATGCAATTTGGGTTGTGGTTGACAGATTGACAAAATCAGCCTGTTTTATTCTGGTACGATCAGATTTCTCACTTGATAAGTTAGCTGAACTTTACATTTTTGATATTGTGAGACTGCACGGAGTGCCATTGTCTATTTTGTCTGACAGAGATCCGAGCTTTACATCGCGATTCTAGAAGAAATTACAAGAAGCTTTAGGTACGAAATTGCATTTCAGTACAGCTTTTTACCCGCAGACTGATTGTCAGTCAGAGCGGATCATCCAGATACTCAAGGATATGTTGAGATGTTGCATTCTTGAGTTTAATGGTTCGTGGGAACAATATTTGCCATTAATCAAATTTGCGTACAATAATAGTATTAAGTCGAGCATCAAAATGGCACCTTATGAGGCTTTGTACGGACGCAAATGTCAAACACCTCTGTACTTGACTGAGCTTAGTGAAAATAAGATACACAAGGTCGACTTGATAAAAGACACTGAACAGAAAGTGAAAGTAATCCGTGATAGTCTTAAAGCAGCGTCTGATCGTCAGAAGTCCTATGCAGACTTGAAAAGAAAAGACATTGAATTTGAAATCGGTGATAAAGTATTTTTAAAAGTATCTCCGTGGAAGAAAGTACTCAAATTCGGACGTAAAGGCAAATTGAATCCGAGGTTTATCGGACCGTATGAAATAATCGAGCGTATTGGACTTGTAGCATATAGATTATTGTTGCCACCTGAGCTGGAAAAGATCCATAATGTATTTCACGTGTATATGCTTTGTCGATACAGATCCGATCTGTCACATGTGATCCCTCCGTCTGAGATTGTAATCCGATCCGATATGACTTACGAGGAAGAACCGATTCGTATCTTAGCTCACGAAGTGAAAGAATTACGAAATAAGAAAATTCTGTTAGTGAAAGTATTGTGGCAACGACACGGAGTGGAAGAGGCTACGTGGGAGCCTGAAGATGCAATGAGACAACAATATCCGAATCTGTTTAACAGTAAGATTTTCGGTGACGAAAATCCCTAAGGGGGGAGAATTGTAACAGTCTGGTTTAGACACTAGTCGAAATAGTAGTTTCGAGAAAACAAATTCGAGTCAGAAAAATATTTTAATATTATTTTCTGTGCCTACTGTATGTGATTTAGCATGTGTTAAAGTATCGTGAACTAATTTACTGTTTGCGTGTTTAATTTGATAAAAAGGACTAAATTGCAGAAAATACAAAAGTGGCCTTCTAATTTAATGAGTGCTGAATTGTTAATGTTTTTATCATGTGAGGTCCTTAAAATGGAAATGTGCCATTAAATATTGGATGGACGGTTAAAGGCCATTGATATGTGGTTTTGAAATGTTTTAATAATGGGTAAAATAGTAAAATAAGCATTAATATGTATATTAAATAAAACAAACATTTAAAAGATGATTATTATCATCTTATTTTGCTGAAAGTGGAGAAAGAAGAGTTAAGCTTTTACATGTTCAATATTCGGCTACTTCTAAGCTTAATTTAAGGTATGTTTTACTTCGGTTTTTTATAATTTCTACGTTTTTGTAATCGTTGCTTCGTGTTCTTCAAAACCCATGCTTGAATTTTGTGAATTGATGAAGATTTTGAAAAGTGCCATTGATGAATTTATAAGCTTTGTGATGTTTGATGATGAAATATGGAATATATGTGTTAGATTAACAAGTTTTGTCTTTGGAGTTTTGATGATTTTGAGTAATTTGGACTTAATTGAGAAAATAATATTTTGAGGGACTAAATTGTGAAATAAATGAAATGTATGGACTTGTATGAGCTACATGAATATCCGGCTAAGCATGGGTATATAGTGATTTTGTGTATTTTGTGATTTTATGAAATAATGACTAAAATGTCAAAATGTGAAAATGTGAGGGCTAATTTGTAAATTTCCCTAAATATTTGTCATTTGATTGAACTGAATGATTTGGTGAATAAAAGGGTTAAATTTGAATATGTATAGATCAAGAACTGAAGAACACGGGTTTAGATCGAGGGAAGTCGAAAGTTATTGAATAGCCGTTTATTTTCGTTCTTCCTGTACGAGGTAAGTCTATATACAAATAAATCTATTTACATCGATAGTTGGATGCTCATATGAAAATTTATAATGATGAATATTTATGAGATGATGAGTACATGAAATCCAAGATAGTATCGACATGGTGTCAACATCCGCAAGAGTCCCGTACGAACCTAGGAATAGATAGGATTGCATATGTCATGACATAAGTGTTCGATAAGCGATATCGTGTAACACCACATCTGAGACGTTGGCGTCGGTATAAGACATTGTGTAATACCACGTCTAGGACGTTGGCATCGTTTTGAGATTTACGTGTAAGACCATGTCTGGGACATTTGCATCGTATTTGATTCGTGTAAGACCCTGTCTGGGATAGTGGCACCGACATTTGAATACATGTAAGACATCGTCTGGGACGTTGGCATTGTACGACTATTCTGAGCATTCCAAGTATCCTATTAGATTTCGAACGGTTCAATGGGCAAATCTAAGAAATGAATGTCTGTATGAAATGTATAAACGATTCAGGTATGTTGAAAAGTACACTATGTGTTTATGAAAGTTAAGTGTTATATGAGCTTACTAAAGTGAATATGTGTATAGATTTGATGAGATAATAAGTGAATATATGCTTGATTGAGCTATTAGTATAAGTGATATTTGAGTTGAGGAATGTGGGTAAGCAACGGCTAAGCAAATAAGCCAAAGAATATGTGATGAATTTGCAAATGAGAAACATTAATGTCATTGTATCAATGTGGCTATGTGCATTTTATGCTAAGTTTATTTGTATATGGCTTACTAAGATTTTGAAAGCTTACTTTGTGTGTGTTTGCTCTGTTTTATAGATTGTCAAAGCTACTGAAGGCTCGGGGAATCGTCGAGGATCGTCATCACACTACTCAATCTTATTTTGGTACCTTTTGAAAATTTATATACTAAAGTATGGCATGTATAGGCTAGTCACCTTGAGTTATGTTTGAAATATGTGTACATATTCATGTGATATGGCTAGATAAGTGGTTGTGTTATGAATGAAATGCTATGCTATATGATGTTTGGTTTTGGTATGATTTTAAGGTTATGACATGATCAAATGAATGGTAAGCTTAAGGATGCCAAGTTAGCATATTATTGATGGTAAGCTGTGGATGAATCATGCTTGAATTTGTTTATGAATTAGTTGAGCTATTTGGTACATAAGTTGGTATGTTTAGAAATGAGATTGAATGGGTTGATATGATGACCATTAGGTGTGTTTTTGGTTGCCAATTGTGTTTAGAAATATGCTTGTATGTGCTTGTAGGGATGACCCAAAGTGTGGGTGGCATTTTTGGCCATGCAAATGGCCTATAATTGCCCACACGGTTGAGCACACGGGCGTGTGGCTCGACCGTGTCGCTCGTGGTTGTATTTCAAAACAAGTCAGGCTCGACCACGGGCTAGACACACGGGCGTGTGACTGGCCGTGTGGTCCAAGTCTGGCTCAACCACGGGTGAGGCACATGGGCGTATCCACGGCCGTGTGGATAAGTTAGTATGTATGCCCTGTTTTGACATGGCTTAGACACACAGGCGTGTTTGAGGCCGTGGGAGGCACACGGCCTGCCCACACGGGCGTGTGACCTCTGTAACTTTGGAAAATTTTTAAATTTCTGAGAATTTTTGTATGTGTTCGGTTTAGTCCCGGCCCCTTACTTCAGCATGATTAAGGTCTCGTAGACCTATTTAAGGGACACTTTGATTGAATTTGATGAATTATATTTTGAAATATCTGTGAATGTTTTTGTATGATCCGGTAATACCTTTTAACCCTATTCCGACGATGGTTACGGGTTAGGGGTGTTACACTATTCTTTCAAAGATCTCGTATGGCTCGATGAAACGCGGACTCAACTTGCCTTTCCGGCCAAATCTAAGGATTTTCCTCCACGGGGATACTTTCAAAAACACTTTATCACCGATCTGGAATTCAATGTGTTTTCGTTTCAAATCCGAGTACGATTTCTGATGATCTGAAGCTGTTTTTAAACTGTCGCGAATCATTTTCACTTTTTCTTCAGTATCTCTAATCAATTCAACCCCGTGAATCTTTTTATCACTTAGATCAGTCCAGTATAACGGAGTTCGACATTTGCAACCATATAAAGCTTCGTACAATGCCATCTTTATACTCATCTAAAAACTGTTGTTATACGTGAATTCAGTCAACGGTAAGTATTTTTCCCAACTACCCTCACACTCTAAAATACAACATCTCAACATATCTTCGAGAATCTGAATAACTCTCTCTAACTCTGACCGTCAGTCTGAGGATGAAAAGCAGTACTGAAACTCAACCATGTTCTCAAAGCTTCTTACAGTTTCTTCCAGAATCGCGACGTAAATCTCGGATCTCTATCAGAAATAATAGATAGTGGCATCATTCGAAATCGAACAATCTCATAAATGTACAATTCAGCTAGTCTATCAAGTGAGTAATATGTACATACTGGTATGAAATGAGCAGATTTCGTTAGTCGATCAACAAGAACCCAAATAGCATATTTCTTTTTCAGAGTTAGGGGCAATCCCGATACAAAATCCATTGTAATTCTATCCCATTTCCACTCAGGAATCATCATAGGTTGCAGTAAACACGATGGTACTTGATGTTTAGCTTTGACTTGCTGACAAATCAAACATTTAGAAACAAACTCTGAGATATCTCGTTTCATGCCTTGCCACCAATAAAACTGTTTCAAATCGTTGTACATTTTGGTACTCTCTGGATGAACAGATAAACAGCTATTGTGCGCCTCGTGCAAAAAAATCTGAACGAGTTCTGAATTTCTCTGTAACAGCCCGATTTAGGGCCTAGCCAGAATAGTGGTTGCGAGACCACAAATTCGAGGTAGAAATAAGTGTTTTATGATTTTTATGAGGCCTATGATATAATTTCATGATTGTGTGAAAATTTCATGAGAAAGTTTTATTTGTTAGTGATCAATTTGTCCATTAGGACTAAGTTGCAAAGATTAGAAAATATGAGATTCTAGAAGATTTAAGTATGAAATAGAATTATAAAAACTACTAGAGGTCCTTATTTAGCAATTAGACCATTATATGTTTAGATGGACAAAAATGGACATAGGAAGGAAAAATCTCAAGAAAGGGGCCTTAAGGGCAAAATAGTCATTTGGTTAATAAAAGAATTAAAAGGGAAAAATAAGTCAAAAATGGTTTCCATCTTCTCTAAGCTTGGCCGAAAATCACAAGGACTCCATAGCTAGGGTTTCTTCAACTTTCAAGCTTGATAGTAAGTGCATCCTAGCCCCGTTTTTAATGTTCTTCGTATTTTTGAGATTCTCGTAGCTCGATTTAGCTATTTCTAGCTATATTTTGAGCTAGGGTTTATGTTCAAAAATTTACCCATGTATGACATGCATGTATTTTGATGATTTATGGAAGAATATGAAAGTTTGATGTATGATAAACATCTTTTCCTAAGTGATTTTCATGAGAAATTCTCAAAATGGACTAAATTGTAAAAGTTATGAAAATGATCATACATGAGTGAAATAGTGGAAATTGAAGGTTGTTGTAGTTAAGAAAATGATTCGACTAGGCTTGAAATACAAGAAAGTTGAATAAAAAATATTTTACAAGCCTAGGGGCAAAAGTGTAATTATGTGAAAGTTTAGGGGCAAAATCGTAATTTTTCCAAAGTGTGATTCATGAGTCAATTTAGTCAATGTGAGTATTAAACAAGTGAAATTGTTATTATAGATCAAGAAACACGAAGCCCTGGATTTGGCGAGACAAGAACAAGGTTGTGGACTAAATCGAACACCTACACATATTTTGAGTACCGAGGTAAGTTTGTGTGAAATTATAGCTACATAATGTTTTTATGTTTTAATTTGCTTGATATTATGAGAAATGAATATTATTTCTATGAAATTAACTAATGATGTCTCAATGAGAATTTGATGAAAATGTGTTAAGATGAAGTCCCGGTTGAAGATTCAGAATAACGAGGATACCTATGTCACGACATGAGACAAGGAAGGTCTTGTATAAGACCATGTCTGGGACATGGCATCGGCACCGAATGTAGGTCCCGTATAAGACCATGTCTGGGACATGGCATCGGCACCGAATGAAGGTCCTGTATAAGACCATGTCTGGGACATGGCATCGGCACCGAATGTAGGTCCCGTGTAAGACCATGTCTGGGACATGGCCTCGGCACCAAAGGAAGATCTCGTGTAAGACCATGTCTGGGACATGGCATCGACATCTATGTATGATCTCGTGTAAGACCATGTTTGGGACATGGCATCGACATCGAGTTAAGAGATCCCGTGTAAGACCATATCTGGGATATGGCATCAGCCTCAAGAGGTGATCCCATGTAAGACCATATATGGGATATGGCATTGGCATCATGATACAAGTATGATGAGATTGAGTATCCTCCGGTATTCTGAGTAATTCAACGGGTAAAAGAGTTAAGTATGTAAAGATGGCAAGAGCTAAGCTATACACAGATGACGAAGAGTTACATTTATGTTAAGGATGATAATGATACAAGTTTATGTTCATGATAACATAAGTGCTAAATTATGTGATGAAGTGATACAGGTACCATAAGTAAAATACGAGTTATGAGACCGTAATGTGGTATGTAATGGGTAAGCGTAAGTATGAGTAAGTATGTTAAAGTACTTGAAAACTCGTGTTGTTATTGTTCTATGAGATGAATGGATTTTACCTTGAGTATTTATGTTGCTATTTTAATTCATGCAAACTTACTAATCTATATGCTTACCCCTTTTCTTTTCCCTTTTCCTTGTAGTATCGCCAAGCTACCTCGGGAATTGTAGAACGTCAGAGTTCGGATCACACTATCAACTATTCTTTTGGTATAGTAAAGCTGATTCATTTTGAGTATGGCATGTATAGGAACTTGGTCATTTTGTGTTATGTCATATTTGAAAGCCAAAGTGTTGGCTATTAATGTTATACACTCATTTTGCAAATGGCCATTAGGAATTGGCCGATATATGCCATGTTTCATATCTTTAATAATGATGAATTTCATGAAGTGAAAGTTCAGGCAATTGATAGAGTTAAATATGAAGTGTATGAATGATGATTAGTAATTCTTCCTAGTGTATATTTGCCATGTTATGTGTTGCTTGTGTTGGCATATGTGTGATTATGTTTCAGGGTGGCAATTGGCTTGGTAGATAGCCTCCTAATTGTCCACATGGGTAGACACACGGACGTGTGTCTAGGCCGTGTATGACACACAGTCAACCCCATGGGTGTGTTGATAGGCCGTTTGTCCCCTACATCAAATTTGCGAGAATTCGATTCGCCACACGGGCCAGCACACGGGCGTGTGCCTAGGCCATGTGCCATTAATAGTTTGTTGATGTCATAAATAGAATACCTAGGTTTTCACACACAGGTGAGAACACAGGCGTGTCTAGGCTGTGTGAGGGACATGGGCCACAGACACGGGCATGTGTCTGGCCGTGTGAAAACCCCTATAGGTTCGAAATGAAAAATAAATTCTACACGGACTAGGAACATGGGCGTGTGAAACCACACGGCCTGCCCACACGGGTGTGTTCCATTCCACACGGGCGTGTGGCCCTATTTTAGGTAAAAAAATTCTAAGTGCACAAAAGTTTTCGGTTTAATTTTGAAACCTCCCGAATGTATGTTTAGGGCCTCGTAGGCCCATAATGAGGATGTTATGAATATGAATGAAAAAGTTTGGAGTGGAAATAAAATTTTATAGCCGATGTTGTATGTTAAAGTATCTTAAGTCTGGTAATGCCTCGTACCCTGTCCCGGCGTTGGACACGGGTAAGGGGTGTTACATTTAGTGGTATCAGAGCTATGGTTTAGTCGATTCTCAGACTAACGTAGCGTATGCATGAGTCTAGCTATACATGCCATACATATGAGTATTTATGTAATGATACTGTGACGACTCCTGACGATTTAAATTGTGTTTTCATATAGTAAATGGATCCTGAAAGAGCTGTGGCTGAAGATGTAGAAAGTAACGCGCCGGCACCCACCGAAGGGACGGTGCCGAATGAAAATGAGAATAGACCTACGACTGTAAGTCAGAGAGGAGGAGAAGAGGCTAGGGAAGCCTTTCTCCACATGATGAATGCATGGTATACGGAGTTCGTTCGTGCAAACCCGAATGCACAACCCCCTCCACCCCCACATATTCCTCAATCTACCCCAGTAGCTCCCCAAATGGTAGAAGTGGTCAGGAGAGAAAAGCCTCCGGTTGACAGAATCCGGAAGCAAGGAGCCGAGGAATTTTGAGCTAGTAAAAATGATGATTCGGAAAGAGTAGAACTTTGGCTTGAAAATACCATCAGGGTATTTGATGAATTATCTTGCACACCTGAAGAGTGCATGAAATGTGTAGTGTCTCTTCTGAGAGATTTTGCTTATCAGTGGTGGAACACCCTTGTGTCGGTTGTACCAAGGGAAAGGATCACATGGGAATTTTTCCAAGAAGAATTCCAGAAGAAGTACATTAGCCAAAGGTTTATCGACCAGAAAAGAAAGGAATTCCTTGAACTGAAACAAGGTAGAATGACAGTAACTGAGTATGAGCGTGAGTTCGTAAGGCTCAGCAAATACGCTCGAGAGTGTGTATCCACTGAATCCATTATGTGTAAATGGTTTGAGGACGGATTAAATGAATATATCAGATTATTTATTGGTGTCCTTGAGTTGAAGGAATTTGTTGTGCTAGTGGATCGGGCTTGTAAAGCTGAGGAATTGGTGAAAGAGAAAAGAAAAGCTGATATGGAGTCTCGTGACTCAAGAAAGAGACAAATGAACAAGTCGTTTCAATCTTCATCCAAGAAGTAAAGAGACTTCCCTACCCAATCAGCTACCTCAGCCGGGTTTTCAAATAGGAGTAAGAGTAAACAGTACTCGGGGATTAAAGCTCAGACTACCTCAATTGCTAGTGTTAGGAACACTCGACCTAATAGACCGGAATGTCCACAGTGTGGCCGACGACATCCCGATAAGTGCCGAGCCCATGAGAGAGCCTGTTTTAAGTGTGGTTCCCAAGATCATTTCATTATAGAATTCCCTGAGATGGTTGAAAAATAGAAAATTCAAAGTGCCAGATCGGGAAGCACTACTACAGGGAGACAACAAAAAAACCCGGGAAGTGGAACAAGTAGTAAGAATGCACCCAGAGAACAGGCTGCAAGATATGAGGGTAGAGCGCCTGCGAGGACTTAAACTATTCGCGCTCGTGAAGAGGCGTCATCCCCAGATGTAATTACGGGTACATTTTCTCTACATGATGTTAATGTTGTTGCTTTAATTGATCCAGAATCTACCCACTCATATATTTGCATGAAATTAGCAACTAGTATGAGCATGCCTATAGAGTCTACAGAGTTTGTGATAAAAGTGTCCAATCCTTTAGGCAAAAGTGTATTAGTTGATAAGGTATGCAAAGATTGCCCATTGATGATTAGAGGTCATTATTTTAAGGCAAATCTCATGCTACTTCCATTTGATGAATTCGATATAATTCTTGGTATGGACTGGTTAACCGCTCATGATGTGACAGTAAATTGTGGAAAGAAATACATTGAATTGAGATGTGAAAATGGGGACACCCTTCGTGTTGAATCAGATGAACAAGACAGACTGCCTGTAGTGATCTCTCATATGTCTGCCCAGAAATATGTAAGAAAGGGATACAAAGCATATCTTGCCTTTGTGATGAATGCCAAAGAAGCTAAGTTAAGAATTGAATCAGTACCAATAGTATGTGAGTATCCAGATGTATTCCCAGAAGAGTTGCCAGGATTGCCTTGTAACATCCCGATTTAGGGCCTAGTCGGAATAGTGGTGCGATACCACAAATTTGAGGTATATATATGACTTTTGAGGTTTATGCTATGTTTGCATGTTAGTGTGAAAGTTTCATGAAGCAATTTTGTTAAATTGCGGTTGAATTGTCCAAAAGGACTAAATTGTAAAAGTTGCAAAATGTGAGATTCTAGAAGCTATTTGTATGAAATAGCTTTGGATTATCAATTAGAAGTCCTTAAATAGTAATTTCCCAAATTCTAATTTTTGGACAAAAATGGGCATGAGTGGATGGTATTGGAAAAGTTTGACTGAGGGGCATTTTGGTCATTTGTCAATTAAGTGATTAAAAGGGGAAAAAGATGACAAAATTTCATTCATCTTCTTCTCCAAGCTGCCGAAAATTTCAAGAAGCCATTGTTAGGGCTCTTCAATTTTTCAAGCTTACTAGTAAGTGCATCCAAGCCCTGTTTTTGATATTCTTTGTATTTTTGAAGTCATAGTAACATGAGTAAGCTACTTTTAGCTATATGTTGAGCTAGGATTGATGTTCAAAAATGTAACCATGTATGACATGCATGTATTTTGATGTTTTATGGAAGAATACAAAAGCTTGATGTAGTAGAAACATCTTTTGCTAAGTGAATTCCATGAAAAATGCATGTAGGGACTAGTTTGTGAAAGTCTTGAGATTGGTCATACATGAGTGATTTAGTGAGAATTGATGATTGCTTTAGTTGAGTAAATGATTCGGCTAAGCATGAAAGGCTAGAAAGTTGAATGAAAAATCACTTTACGAGCCTTGGGGTAAAAGTATAAATATGAGGAAGTTTAGGGGAAAAATGGTAATTTTGCTGAAGTATGAGATAAGGGTCAATTTAGTCAATGTGTGTATTGAACGGGTTGATTTGTCATTTTAGATCAAGAAAGACGAAGCCCGGATCTTAACCGAGGTAAGGGCAAGGTCGTGGACTAAATTGCACATCTCCATACTTTTTGAGTACCGATGTAAGTTTACGTATGAACGATTCATTTATGCGTATACATTGTTAATGCTAGCTAATGTGTAGCATGATTGAGAACCTATTCAATTCTAGTGGAATGAATGTATTACAAGTAGACATGTGAATGTGTAGTGATAATGCTTGATAGTGGGCTAAGTGCGATACCACCTTGATACTTAACAATGATGGGCTGGGTGCGATACTATTATTAAGCATATTATTTAGTGAGCTATGTGCGGAATCACTATAATTATCCTTTGTGGTAGGCTATGTGTGATACTACCTTATGATCTGATTGTGGTGGGCTAAGTGCGAAACCACCGAGTAATTTAGCTGTGTGGATGTATTATTGAGAAATAATGATGTGTTGTATTTTGAGTAAATGTGCTATTGAGTGCAGGGGTGCATGTCAATGATTATGAGTATGTGACTCATGATGTGTTGGAGATGTGGTAAGGTATAGAAAGAGTAAGCATAGTAGTGGATGTGAATTACATATGTTAGTATAATGCTAATTGTTGTTTAGCTTATACTAGAATGCTTAAATTGTTTATGTGTAAACTTACTAAGCTCAAAGCTTACTCCTTTCTTTTCCCTTGTCTTATAGAGAACAATGATTGAATCGTGATACGCGGATTAATCGGAAGATCGCCCACACTATCAGCACACTCCGGTACATTAGACTTAATGTTTTGTATATGGCATGTATAGGGGCTAGCTAAGTTAGTGAATTTTGTTGTTTTGGCTAAGATGTGTTGGCCATTAGATGGATAGACTTAATGTTTTGTATAATGCCATGGTTGTTGGCTACTTTATTATATGAAAAGATGTATTTATCCATGTAAGATTATGTTCATTATGAGTTGGTTACGGATGTGCTGAATGAGTACGTGTTGTGTATGCTAGAGGGGTGAGAAGGGCAAGACAAATAGCTTTGTTCTTGTCCATGTGGGTAGACACACGGGCGTGTGTCTAGGTCATGTGTGACACACGGCCAGCCCATGGGCGTGTGCCATGGCCGTGTGTCCCCTGCACGTTAGCATTTTAAGTCAGAATAGACCACCGGCTAGTGCCTAGGCCGTGTAAAGTGGTCAGTGTTCACCATGGGTGGAGAACATGGGCGTGTCCAGGCCGTGTGAATTTAGTCAGTGTCGATCACGGGTGGAAGACACGGGCATGTCTTGAGGGCACACGGGCGTGTCCCATTCTACATGGGCGTGTGACTCTTATCTAAGTGAAACAAACTTTAAGATCAATAAAGTTTCGGTAGAGCCTCAGAAGCTCTCGCATGTATGTTTAAGACCCTGTAGGTCCTTATGGCGGTAGTTGTGGTAGCTATTGAGAGTAGTCACGTTGAGCCTAAGTGGCTATCAAGTGGTTTTAACTCGGTAATGCCTCGGGCCCGGTTCTGGTGTAGAATACGGGTAAGGGGTGTTACATGCCTCCGATGAGAGAAATTGAATTTGGCATTGAGTTAGCCCCTGGTACTGCACCTATATCGATTGCTCCGTATAGAATGGCTCCAACTGAGTTGAAATAATTAAAAGCACAGTTGCAAGAGTTAACGGACAAAGGCTTTGCAAGACCAAGTTATTCTCCGTGGGGTGCTCCAGTGCTATTTGTGAAAAAGAAAGATGGTTCCATGAGATTATGTATAGATTACCGGCAGCTTAATAAGGTTACTGTGAAGAATAAGTACCCATTGCCAAGGATCGATGATTTATTTGATCAGTTAATGGGAGCACGATGTTTTCCAAGATAGATTTGAGGTCCGGTTATTACCAATTGAGGGTCAAAGACTCAGATGTGCCGAAAACCGCATTTCGGACAAGGTATGGGCACTATGAATTTTTAGTCATGCCTTTCGATTTAACAAATGCCCCTGCCGTGTTTATGGATCTAATGATCTGCATCGTTCGGCCATATTTGGATAAATTTGTTGTGGTTTTTATTGATGATATACTGATATATTCTCGTGATGAGAATGAACATGCCGAGCACTTGAGGACGGTTTTACAGATTTTACGAGATAATCAGTTGTATGCCAAGTTTAGCAAGAGTGAGTTTTGGCTCAAAGAGGTTGGATTTTTGGGGCACATTGTCTCGGGAGATGGAATCCGAGTAGACCCAAGCAAGATATCAGCTATTATTGATTGGAAGCCGCCAAGAAACGTATCAGAGGTTAGAAGTTTTCTGGGCCTAGCTGGCTATTATTGGCGTTTTGTCAAGGGATTTTCTATGATAGCCACTCCAATGACGAGGCTATTACAGAAAGATGTAAAGTTCGAATGGACAGAGAAATGCCAAGAGAGTTTCGAGAAATTAAAGGCATTGTTGACTGAGGCCCCAGTTTTAGTGCAACCTGAACCGGGAAAAGAATTTGTGATCTACAGTGATGCATCCTTGAATGGATTGGGCTGTGTGCTTATGCAAGAAGGCAAGGTGATAGCATATGCCTCTAGACAGTTAAAGCCGCATGAGAAGAATTACCTGACACATGATTTAGAGCTGGCTGCCATTGTGTTTGCTTTGAAGATATAGAGACACCATTTGTATGGTTAAAGATGTCAGATATTCACAGATCATAAGAGCCTACAGTACTTGATGACTTAGAAGGAATTGAATTTAAGGCAGCGAAGATGGTTAGAGCTGATAAAGGATTATGAGCTAGTCATTGACTACCACCCGGGAAAGATGAATGTAGTCGCCGATGCTTTGAGTAGAAAGTCTCTATTTGCATTTAGGGCTATGAATACACGGGTGACTTTGTCAGATGATGATTCTATTCTAGTCGAGTTGAGGGCTAGACCAATGTTCCTTCAAGAGATTTATGAGGCTCAGAAAGATGACAGCGACTTGCAAGCCAAAAGAGTGCAGTGTGAGTTGGGAGCTGAGTTTGACTTCCAGACAAATTCTGATGGATGTTTGATGTTCAGAGATGGAGTTTGTGTACTGAGGAATGATGAGCTTATTCGGAAGATTTTACACGAGGCACATAGCAGATGTCTATCTGTACATCCGGGCAGTACAAAAATGTATAATGATTTGAAGAAGTGGTATTGGTGGTCGAGTATGAATAAAGATATTTCCGAGTTTGTATCGAGATGCTTAATTTACCAGCAAGTGAAGGCTGAACACCAAGTACCCTCGGGTCTACTTCAGTCTATTATGGTTCCCGAGTGGAAATAGGACCATATTACGATGGACTTTGTGACGGGTTTGCCGTTGACACCGAGCAAGAAGGATGCCGTATGGGTTGTGGTAGATAGACTTACGAAGTCAGCCCATTTCATACCGGTACGTGCTGATTACTCGCTTGATAAGTTGGCAGACTTGTACGTTTTTGAGATTGTAAGGCTTAATGGAGTGCCTTTGTCGATTATATCAGACAGAGATCCGAGATTCACATCCCGATTTCGGAAAAAGTTGCAAGAAGCTTTGGGCACAAAGTTGAGTTTTAGTACGGCTTTTCACCCAAAAATTGATGGACAGTCGGAAAGATTAATACAGATACTTGAGGATATGCTCTGGTGTTGTGTTCTTGAGTTTCAGGGCAGCTGGGAAAAGTATTTACCATTGGTAGAGTTTTCATACAATAATAGTTATCAGTCGAGTTTGAGAATGGCACCTTATGAGGCCTTGTATGGGCGTAAGTGCCGAACGCCTTTGTATTGGACTGAACTCAAGGAAAATCAAATTCACGGGGTCGATCTGGTTAGAGAAACTGAAGAGAAAGTAAAAATAATCCGTGATTGTTTAAAAGCTACTTCTGATAGACAAAAGTCCTATTCAGACTTGAAACGGAAAGAGATCAAGTTTCAAGTTGGTGATAAGGTATTCTTGAAAGTGTCACCATGGAAGAAACTTCTCAAATTTGGCCAGAAAGGCAAATTGAGACCGTGTTTTATCGGACCATATGAGATTATCGAGAGGATAGGGCCAGTAGCTTATCGATTGCCTTTGCCATCTGAATTGGAAAAGATTCATGATGTGTTTCACGTTTCGATGTTACGTCATTATCGATCAGATCCTTCGCATGTGATTACACCGATAGAGGTTGAAATTCAACCTGACATGACATATGGCGAAGAACTGGTTAAGATCCTAGCACGGGAAGTTAAACAGATAAGGAATAAAAGTATAGCTCTCGTGAAAGTATTATGGCAAAGACACGGGGTAGAAGAGGCTACATGGGAGCCCGAGGAGGCTATGAGAAACCAATACCTAAACCTTTTTACCAGTAAGATTTTCGGGGACGAAAATCCTTAAGGGGGAGAATTGTAGCAGCCCGATTTAGGGCCTAGTCAGAATAGTGGTTGCGAGACCACAAATACGAGGTAGAAATAATTGTTTTATGATTTTTATGAGGCTTATGATATGATTTCACGATTGTGTGAAAATTTCATGAGAAAATTTTATTTATTAGTGACCAATTTGTCCATTAGGACTAAGTTGAAAAGATTAGAAAATATGATATTCTAGAAGATTTAAGTATGAAATAGAATTATAAAAATTACTAGAGGTCCTTATTTAGCAATTAGACCATTATATGTTTAGATGGACAAAAATGGACATTGGAAGGAAAAATCTCAAGAAATGGGCCTTAAGGGCAAAATAGTCATTTGGTTAATAAAAGAATTAAAAGGGAAAAAAAAAGTCAAAAATGGTGTCCATCTTCTCTAAGCTTGGCCGAAAATCATAAGGACTCCATAGCTAGGGTTTCTTCAACTTTCAAGCTTGATAGTAAGTGCATCCTAGCCCCGTTTTTAATGTTTTTCGTATTTTTGAGATTCCCGTAGCTCAATTTAGCTATTTCTAGCTATATTTTGAGCTAGGGTTTATGTTAAAAAATTTATCCATGTATGACATGCATGTATTTTGATGATTTATGGACAAATATGAAAGTTTGATGTATGATAAACATCTTTTCCTAAGTGATTTTCATGAGAAATTCTCAAAAAGGACAAAATTGTAAAAGTTATGAAAATGGTCATACATGAGTGAAATAGTTGAAATTGAAGGTTGTTGTGGTTAAGAAAATGATTCGGCTAGGCTTGAAATACAAGAAAGTTGAATAAAAATTATTTTACGAGCCTAGGGGCAAAAGTGTAATTATGTGAAAGTTTAGGGGTAAAATTATAATTTTTCCAAAGTGTGATTCATGAGTCAATTTAGTCAATATGGGTATTAAACAAGTGAAATTGTTATTATAAATCAAGAAACACGAAGCCCGGACCGAAACTGAGGTAAGAACAAGGTTATGGACTAAATTAAACACCTACACATATTTTGAGTACCGAGGTAAGTTTGTGTGAAATTATAGCTACATAATGTTTTTATGTTTTAATTTGCTTGATATTATGAGAAATGAATATTATTTCTATGAAATTAACTAATGATGTCTCGATGAGAATTTGATGAAAATGTGTTAAAATGAAGTCCCGGTTGAAGATTCGGAATAACGAGGATACCTATGTCACGACATGAGACAAGGAATGTAACAGTCCGATTTATACCCTAGTCGGAACAATGGTTTCGGGACCACAAATCCGAGTTCGTATAATATTTTAATATTATTTTCTGTGCCTCTGATAAGTGACTAAGTATGTGCTAAATTTATGTGTGTTAATTCGTCCGTTTGTGCGCTTAATTTGATAAAAGGATTAAATCGCATAATGTTTAAAAGTGACTTTTCATTTGATTAATGATCAAATTGATGTGGCTTTATTATTGTGAAGTCCTTAAGGGGCAAATAGCCCATTTTTACTTATAGTGGACGGCAACATGCAAGGTTATATTATGCTTTTATATGTTTATTTTATAAATTAGTGTTATATGATATTTTATATTATAATAAAAGAAAATGCATTAAACAAGGCCATTTCTCATCATCTTGGCCAAAAATATCAAAGAAAAGAAAGAAGAAAACCTAAGCTAGGTTCGGCCTTTGTCCTTCTTAATTAAGGTATGATTTGGCTTTATAATTTGATGATTTTTATGTTTTAGAGATTGTTGCTTAGTCTACTATCAACACCATGTATTAATTTTGTGTATTGGTAATGTTCATGAGATATGCCATTGTTGATATGTTGAGCTTTGTGATGAACTTAGTTGTTAAATGAAAGATTTGAGCTAGATGAACATACTTTGTTCTTGAATTTTTGATGAAATTTGCTAATTAGGGCTAAATTGAGAAAATAGTAATTTGAAAGACTAAATTGCAAATTGATGGAAAATATGGGCTTGTATGTTATATATATACATTCGGCTAAGCTTGGATGTATGATAATTTTGTGAATTTGATGTTTTGAGAAAAATAGACTAAATTGATAAATTGTGCAAATGTGAGGGTTAATTTGCAAATAACCCTAAATGTATGTCCTTGGATTGAATTGAATGAGTTATGAATAAAAGAGTTAATTCTGAATATGTATAGATCAAGAACCGAGGAAAACGGACTTAGATCGCGGGAAAGCGAAAGTAACCGAGTAGCCGTTTCTATTTCCGATAAATCGAATCCGAGGTAAGTCATATTGCAAATAAATGTAATTGTATTGAGTTGAGCATATTCATATGCCTATTGTCGATATTGAATGCTTATGAGTTGTAATGCAAATGATTTTCGAGATAAGATCGGTTTAGCGACAATGTCCGAGAAGTCCCGTACGAACCTAGGAATACATAGGTATTTGTTCTGTTTTATCATATAAGACCACGTCCGGGACGTTGGCATTGATTTGACATTCGTGTAAGACCACGTCTGGGACGTTGGCATCGATATTATCTTTTCGTGTAAGACCACGTCTGGGACGTTGGCATTGATATGAGCTTTTCATGTAAGACCACGTCTGGGACGTTTGCATCGATATTATCTTTTCGTGTAAGACCATGTCTGGGACATCGGCATCATATTGATTCGTATAAGACCCTATCTGGGACGGTGGCATCGTTATCTGAGTACACGTAAGACCTCGTCTGGGACGTTGACATTGTACAACTATTTCGAGCTTCATGAGTATCCTATTAGGTTCCTAACGGTTCAACGGGCAAGTCTGTGATACGAATGGTTAAGTGAATTGTATATTCATTTCAGGTACGTTGATTTATACACTTAGAAGAGTTTTAAATTTTCGTAAAATTTTGTATGTCTTCCGGTTTAGTCCCGACCCGGTTTATAAGCATGTTTTAGGTCTCGATGACCTATTAAGGGGACACTATGTTTGAGGTTGATATACAATTGTATGACATTACTGTAAATGTTTCCGATCTGTTCGGTAACGCCTTTAACCCTAGTCCGGTGACGGATACGGGTTAGGGGTATTATATTTGGTTGGTATCAGAGCTACGGTTTAGTCGATTCTCGGACTAACGTAGCGTGTCAGAGTCTAGCTATACATGCCATATTTTTGAATTGTGATAGTGTGATGAATCGTGATGTATATGTAACATCCTGAATTTTTGGGCCTATGCATTTAATGGGTGAATATGTGTAATGAGTTAATTTGAGCATTAGGGGTCCAAATTGGGCTCAGGATTGGGCTGAAGCCTTAGTTAAATTTTTTGTTTGGGCACTATAGGGTTTAAAAGGTGGTATCTGAGTTTAAAATATCAAAATGAGCTTGTGGCCCAGTGGTCAGTGGCGCCACTTAGGGAGCAAGGAGGTGACGCCATACAAGGGAGTAAGGGGCCCAAATTTAAGTTACATGGAGCCCAACTCTTTTAATTTAACTTAGCTAAATTTCGGTATTAGGGTTAGGTAGAGTGGACGGCAACAAGGCTCAAAAATAGGAGGATTTATGTGAATGGGATAATGTAGATAATATAGTTGATAATATGGAAGAAAAAAAAGGAGAAAAGATAGGAGCTATCTACAAGGCTAGGAGTTGGCCGAAATTCCATCACCTAGAGAAGTGAAGAAATCAGTTTCTTTATGGCGAAGGGGGTGCCGAATTTTCCCTTTTTATTTGATTAATTTTTAGTTATCAGGAAGGGCACTTTCGGTTTTTCATAGGTAAGTGCCGAAATTTCTATAAATAGGGAGGGTTCTCTTCTTTATTTTTCGGCATTTAGGGTTTCCACCTTTTCTTTCTCTTCTTTCTTCTAAAAGCCGAAAACCCCATTATTCTTTTCTCTTCTTTCTCTTAAAAGCCGAAAACTCCATTATTTTCTTCTTTCTTCTAAAAGCCGAAAACTCCATTATTCTCTTCTCTTCTTTCTTCTAAAAAGACGAAAGCCAAAAACTCCATTATTCTTTTCTCTTCTTTCTTCTAAAAGCCGAATCTCTATAGATTTTTTCGAATCATCAAGTTTTTATTCCTATAGATTATTTCGGTTTTTTCTTAAGTTTTTAATTTTGGAAACATTTATGTAATAAGGCCCCATAGTTTATACTCACTACTTAGTTTTTAATATTTGCAACTTATGGAACTTTGTCAAAGGTTTTATTATTCAAAATAATAATAATACAAGGTTTTTTTTTCAAAAGTCACTTGTTTATTCGAATTTTTCCTAATAACTTATGATTTACTAAAACCAACTTAGCAAAAGTTTTCAACGTACAACCCGTAGCATACCAAATCTGGTCGAAACTTATGGGTCGGGTTTGGGGTGTTATATTTTGGTATCAGATCCCAGTTCAAACCTCGGGCTGTGAAATGGGTCTAATACTGTTTTAAAGTTGATAAGAATTTGTAAAAGCTTGGGTTGAGAAATGGCCTTCGAGTCTACCGGCACCCGATCCACGCAGGTAAGTATTCTGAACTTTTGGATGTGATATGTATGTTGGGCTTGATGGGTTTTATGGACGTAGACTAAGTATGATAGTATTGATGGACTTTAGGCTAGTTTACACAACTCTTTGATTTCAAAAAATTTAATCCAACTAAACAAACTCGTGAACAAGTCACCGAGATAGGTGTGGCAACAGCATACGCATGTTTAGAATTGGATTCGGGGAGAGCTTGGTATTTAAGCGATCTAGTGACTCACCTCCTCTTCGCTAGAATCCTACCTGGTGCGTAGTGAATGTTCACCTTAGTCATGAGGACTTGTTGACGGGCAAAAATCTATAACTAAAACCCGAAAGGGACCAACCACCTGATTTTCACAAAATTACTGAGATGTCCCTAGTTTTTTTAAAAAAAAAGTGTTTCTTTTGGCTTTAGAATTAGAGTTCGCAGTGGAAGCATAGTGGTGAGACTTGGGTAGTACGATTAATAGTTAATTGGAAATTTCGAGAGGACGAAATTTCTTTAAAGGTAGAAACTGTAACATCCTAAATTTTTGGGCCTATGCATTTAATGGGTGAATATGTGTAATGAGTTAATTTGAGCATTAGGGGTCCAAATTGGGGCTCAGATTGGGTGAAGCCTTAGTTAAATTTTTGTTTGGGCACTATAGGGTTTAAAAGGTGGTATCCGAGTTTAAAATATCAAAATGGGCTTGTGGCTCGAGTGGTCGATGGCGCCACTTAGGGAGCAAGGAGGTGACGCCACACAAGGGAGTAAGGGCCTAAATTTAAGTTACATGGAGCCCAACTCTTTTAATTTAAGTTAGCTAAATTTCGGCATTAGGGTTAGGTAGAGTGGATGGCAACAAGGCTCAAAAATAGGAGGATTTATGTGAATGGGATATTGTAGATAATATAGTTGATAATATGGAAGAAAAAAAAGGAGAAAAGATAGGAGCTATCTACAAGGCTAGGAGTTGGCCGAAATTCCATCACCTAGAAAAGTGAAGAAATCGGTTTCTTTATGGCAAAGGGGGTGCCAAATTTTCCCTTTTTATTTGATTAATTTTTAGTTATCAGGAAGGGCACTTTCGGTTTTTCATAGGTAAGTGCCAAAATTTCTATAAATAGGGAGGGTTCTCTTCTTTATTTTTCGGCATTTAGGGTTTCCACCTTTTCTTTCTCTTCTTTCTTCTAAAAGTCGAAAACCCCATTATTCTTTTCTCTTCTTTCTCCTAAAAGCCGAAAACTCCATTATTCTCTTCTTTCTTCTAAAAGCCAAAAACTCCATTATTCTCTTCTCTTCTTTCTTCTAAAAATCCGAAAGCCGAAAACTTCATTACTCTTTTCTCTTCTTTCTTCTAAAAGCCGAATCTCTATAGATTTCTTCGAATCATCTTCTCTTCCTGATTTTTCTCAAAAAGCCGGAATCCTCTAGGAGTAGCCAAATCTTCTCTAGTAAGATCTCTTAGATCTAAAAGCCGGAAACACTAGTTCCTGAATCTCATATCACTTTTCAGGATTTCAAGGCAGATAGCGGTGGTGTTGGCTACGGATAGCGTCGACCCAAAGGGTCTCGTTCTAACAGTAATCAGGTGTGTAGATCTCTAACACACTAGTAATCTACACTAAATATATGTTATGGGCTAAAAGCCAGAAAAAGGCTGTATAGTAATCTGTACTAAATATATGTTATGGGCTAAAAGCCGAAAAAAGGTTGTATAGTAATCTGTACTAAATATATGTTATGGGCTAAAAGCCAGAAAAAGGATGTATAGTAATCTGTACTAAATATATGTTATGGGCTAAAAGCCGGAAAAAGGCTGTATAGTAATCTGTACTAAATATATGTTATGGGCTAAAAGCCGGAAAAAGGCTGTATAGACAGTCGGATTACCCAAAAAGGGTAGGCAAGGGATGCAGTGCACGTAATCATAGAAACTTCTCTATGTGTATCAATATATGTGATAGACAGTGAACTTTTAGGTAGTATATTGTTTTGATTCTGCATGTATGTATGCATGGGATGGGATTGATATGATGAAGGGGAAGAAGGTCGCATAGCGATCGGTGGCTTTGCCACATAGGTCACATAGTGATCGGTCTTTACGAGCAGTACAAATTGTCGAAATACTACGATGTATTATTAAGGTCGCTTGATGATCGGTGGCTTTGCCACATAGGTCTGATGATCGGTCTTTAAGACAGTAAAGACACGGTTGTCGATATGGTGTGTAGCGGTTGGAGGGTTGATTGTAGAAATCCCCAAGGTGTGATGGTTGGTACGGGTTGGTGTAGAGGATGGATTTCTAGCACAGGATGGGCCATGATGCATATATAGTTACCCTTGTATACGGGCCAAGGCCATAATGTGTTTATGGGCCAAGCCTTTGATGTGTTTTCGGGATTTACACACCGAGTCTTGGTGACTCACCCTATTATTTTTCCTAACCTTTGGTGAGCGGTAGATCGTGGACAAGGGAGCCGAGGCGGACTCGAGGCCAACAAGTCTTTTATTTATTAAATTTCACTTTTTATTTTAAGTTTAAATTTTGGGATTATTTGATGTAATAAGGCCTCCATAGCTTAGGTTATAAGTTGATATTTGTTAATGTTTATGTTTTTTTTTATGATCAAAGACTTATGTTTAAAAGAGATAAAAATGGGATTTTCAAACCTTATTTAAATAACACCTATTTTGGAAAGATAAATTACAAAGATTTTCTACAAGTGCAACCTATTTAAAGATTATCTACAAAAACGACTAAGTTTTTCAGAATCATTCCAAGTAAAGTTTTTAACCTTAAAACCGTAGCATACCAGATCTGGTCGTAACGTTTGGGCCGGGTTTGGGGTGTTACAGTATAAATGTGATTTTCGTATAGTAATGGATCCCAAAAGAGTCGTAGCTGACGACGTAGAAAGTAATGCGCCTACTCCCGCGCAAGGGACAGTGCCCTCTGATCCGAGACCGGTTACTAGCGGTCAAGAGGGAGAAGCTAAACAAGCTTTCTTCCAGAGGATGAGTGAATGGTTCACTCAATTCGTAAAGAATAACCCGACTGTTTCACAACCCCCGCCCCCTATTAATCACCTTCAGACATCTATTATGCCTCCGACTATGAATCTGAACCTGTTAAATAAACCTCCGGTTGACAAAATTCGTAAGTATGGGGCTAAAGAGTTCTGGGCTACTAATGATGATGATGCCGAGAAGGTAGAGCTTTGGTTAGAAAACACGATTCAGGTATTCGATGAGACGTCTTTGACTCCAGAAGAATGCATAAAGTGTGTTGTATCTTTGCTCCGAGATGCAACTTATCAATGGTGGAAAACTTTGATCTCTGTTGTTCCAAAGGAACGGGTGACATGGGATTTCTTCCAGATTGAGTTTCGAAAGAAATATATTAGTGACAGGTTCATTGATCAGAAACGGAAGGAATTTCTAGACTTGAAACAGGGCCGAATGACTGTTACGGAATATGAACGGGAGTTTGTCAGATTGAGTCAATATGCTCGTGATTGTGTATCATCTGAAGCAATAATGTGCAAAAGGTTCAAAGATGGGCTTAATGAAGACATCCGTTTACTAGTCGGGATTTTAGAGATAAAAGAGTTTTTTGTACTTGTTGATCGAGCATGCAAAGCTGAGGCACTTGGGAAAGATAAAAAGAAAGCTGAGTCAGAAGCCCGAGAAGTGAGAAAGATATTTCAGAGTAGATCATTTCAGTCTGCTTCAAAGAAATTTAGAGATGATCAAAGCCATTTGAGAGTTAATATGGGATATTCAAATAGAAATCAAGATAGATCACAAATGAGCTCCAAAGCTCCAGCAACTTCAGTGGCAAGTGTTGGAAATGTACGATCCGAGAAACCAGAATGTAAGCATTATGGGAAAAGACATCCGGGAAGCTGTAGAATGAATGACAGAGCTTGTTTCAGATGTGGATCACTTGATCATTTTATCCGTGATTGCCCTGAGTTTGTCGAGCCAGAGACTATTCAGAATCTGAGATCTGATAATGCACCTGTGAGAGGTAGACCTTTGAAGAATGTAAGAAATGTCAGTGGTAGTCAGAGAACTACGAGAGAGATCATTGCGAGATCTCAAGAAGCTAGCGCTGCGAGCGTATGCTATTCGAGCTCGTGAGGAAGCTTCATCTCCAGATGTTATAATGGGTACTTTTACACTTTATGATACTTCTATGATTGCATTGATAGACCCTGGTTCTACGCATTCGTATATATGCATGAATTTAGCATTCAGTAAGACTTTGCGTGTAGAGTCTACTGAGTTTGTTATAAAAGTATCGAACCCCTTAGGTAAAAGTGTCCTGGCTAACAAAGTATGCAAGAATTGTCCGTTAATGTTTCAAGATATTTGTTTCCCTGCTAATTTGATGCTTTTTCCGTTTGATGAGTTCGATATCATTTTGGGTATGGACTGGTTGACATTGCATGACGCGGTTGTAAATTGTAAAAGAAAGACTGTTGATTTGAGATGTCCAAATGATGAAATTGTATGGATTAAATCTAATGATTTGAATGGTTTGCCTGCTGTGATATCTGTGTTAAAAGCTCAAAAGTATGTGAAAAAGGGGTATGAGTCATATTTTGCTTATGTAATTGATTCGAAAGTATCTGAAAAGAAAGTTGAATCAGTGCCTATTATTTGTGAGTTTTCTGACGTATTTCCTGAAGAATTACCGGGTTTGCCTCCGATACGTGAAGTTGAGTTTGGTATTGAGTTATTACCTGGTACTACACCTATTTCGATAGCTCCGTATAGAATGGCACAACAGAGTTGAAAGAGTTAAAGTCACAGTTGCAAGAATTGACCGATAGAGGGTATACTAGACCGGGTTTCTCACCTTGGGGTGCTCCTGTTCTGTTTGTGAAAAAGAAAGATGGCACGATGAGAATGTGCATTGACTACCGTCAGTTGAACAAAGTGACCATAAAGAACAAATATCCATTACCCAGGATTGATGATTTATTCGATCAATTAAAAGGAGCTACTATATTTTCCAAGATTGATCTGAGATCGAGATACTATCAGTTGAGAGTAAAAGATTCAGATATACCGAAAACTACTTTCAGAATGAGGTACGGGCATTACGAGTTTGTAGTTATGCCATTTGGACTAACCAATGCTCCTGCTGTTTTTATGGATTTGATGAATAGAATTTTCAGACCGTATCTAGATCGATTTGTTGTTGTATTCATTGATGACATTTTGATTTATTCATGTGATGAGACTGAACATGCTGAGCATCTGAGAATTGTATTACAAACTCTGCGAGAAAAGAAATTGTATGCGAAATTCAGCAAATGTGAATTCTAGTTACATGAGGTTTGTTTTTTAGGGCATATTGTGTTAGCTTTTGGGATTCGAGTTGATCCGAGCAAGATTTCTGCTATTCTGGATTGGAAACCTCCGAGAAATGTATCTGAAGTCCGTAGCTTTCTGGGGCTAGCTAGTTATTATCGTCGATTTGTGAAAGGATTTTCAGTGATAGCTACTCCGTTGACTAGATTGCTTCTGAAAGATGTTAGATTTGAATGGTCGGACAAATGCCAAAAAAGTTTTGATCAGTTGAAAACTCATAATCAAGCTCCAGCTTTGGTGCAAAAGGAATCGTAAAGAATTTGTTATATACTGTGATGCTTCGTTAAACGGTCTGGGATGTGTTTTGATGCAGGAAGGCAAAGTTGTAGCTTATGCTTCGAGACAATTGAATCCTCGTGAAAAGAACTATCCGACACACGATCTCAAGCTAGCTGCGATTGTGTTTGCACTAAAGATCTGGCGCCATTATCTGTATGGTGAAAAATGTCACGTGTTTTTGGATCATAAAAGTCTGAAATATCTGATGACTCAGAAAGATTTGAACCTACGTCAAAGAAGATGGCTAGAGCTGTTAAAAGATTATGAACTTGTGATAGATTATTATCCGGGTAAAGCAAACGTTGTTGCTGATGCATTAAGTAGAAAATCATTGTTTGCACTATGTGCTTTGAATGCTCAGTTAGTTTTGTCTGATGATAGCTCTGTGATAGCTGAATTAAAAGCGAAACCATTGTTTATACAGTAGATATGTGATGCTCAGAAATATGATAATGAATTGATAGTGAAACGAGCTCAGTGTGATTTGAATTATGAATCTGAATTTTGAGTTGTTGATGATTGCTTGAGATTCCGAGATCGTATCTATGTTCCGAGAAATCTAGAATTGATTCAGTTGATTTTGAGTGAAGCACATGATAGTCATCTATCTGTTCATCCGGGGAGTACTGAAATGTACCATGATTTGAGGCGACACTATTGGTGGTCTGGTATGAAGCGTGATATTTCTGACTTTGTTTCAAAATGTTTAATTTGTCAGCAAGTCAAAGCTAAACATCAAGTTTCGTCTGGGTTGCTTGATAAACCGTAAAAGTAACATATTCTAAGACCACATTTAGTATGCTTTTGGATGATTTAAGCCCCAATTTATGTAAAAAGGTGCTCTTAATCCTTTATTTTCATGTCTTATACTCAGGAAAGCACCCGATGATGAAAAGAACGAGAAACGGGCTTAAAACGGACCAAGTTGGGCCAAGCCACGAAATCAACACGGCCTGGAATCCAAGCCACACGGCTGTGCCACCATTCCTACTAGAACACGGCCTTGACCATGACTGACACGGCCGTGCCTCATTCAAAAGTTTCGAACACGACCTGGCCACGATTTACACGGGCGTGTGCTATGGCCGTGCCTCTGCCGTGGAGAAGAGCAATTTCATTCGGGAAAGGATACTTAGGGAGAAAGAAATGTGTTTCAAAAGCATATGAATACACCTTAGGTACCAGCTGAAAGGGGGGTGGAAAGCTAGGCTAAAAAGCCAAGCCGAAAAGGTCAGATTTGTGGGAATCACTCGAAGATAGCCAGTTGATCCATCTCAAGAAGCCGAAATTCTACTCAAGACGGTGGATCTCCTCTTCAATTCCTTCAGGGGGTTTTAGGGATTTCTTATGTTTTGTGTTATCTTTTCTCTTGAGATGTTTTCCTTTATTGATATGAACTAAACCTTCGGATACCCGAAGGGGATGGAACCTATGATGAATCTTGTTATTTGATTTTTGAATTATATGATAATAACTTAGTTTGTTCTTAATTGTGTGAACTTAATCCAAATCTAATGTGCTTAGGTGGAGGAGGAATAGACCCTGCTTAAGAGTAGATCCAACATAATTAAGCGGAGTTGATCGCACGCCTAGAGATAGGGTGACGAGATTTTGCCGGATTAGGGTGAAACCTAATATGGGAGTCCACAGATTGATTTCATCGCTATTCTAGGGGTTATTATGTTTAACGAGAGTTCAACTAATTAACCTAGGGTTAGATGTTATTCGCCTCGAGAGAGGGTTTAATATACGTTAGGGAGTCTCACGGATCAAACTAAGTAAATAAATCATATGGTTTAAGGTTAGATAACAAGTGAAGTCTAGGTGGATTCTTCCTAAGGGTATCGCTTGAGTCAACTAAGTTTTTCCAAAAGTTATTTCCCGAATTCATTCTTTTTATCTTTGCGTCTTAGCTTAGTAAGTAGATTAGTTTTAGTTTAAATAACCATCACTTTATATTAAGGCTAAATAATAAAAAAGACGGTGAGTATTAGTACTTTTAGTTCCTTTGGGTTTGATAATCCGGTCTTGCCTAAGCTATACTACTGTTCGATAGGTGCACTTGCCTTTAATCATTGTCAGAGTTGGTTTCCAGGTTCGATCAGTCTTTTATAAATTTTAAAACTCATTTACAAATGATCAAGTTTTTGGCATCTGCTTGCAGGAACTAAAATATTAAGAAAACTTTATTTTTATTACTTTAGCCACTATTTTTATTTTTCGTAATTTATTTTTATTTTTAGTTTTAATTTTAAATTTGCTAAATTTTCTTTCTTTCTTTTCCTAGCATGTAACATCGCGAAATTGGGCCTAGTAGGATTGGGCCCAATGGGCCTTGATTTAAAATTTTTAGAGAACAAGAGATCGGCTTAAATGCAAGCTGGACCTATAGGATAAGTGATTTTGGAAGGTTAGAAGGATTCTATGAAGTCCCGGGATCGAACTTTGGCTTTAGGGAAATTTTAGTTTTAGGTGAAAAAAACCCTGGAAGTTGGCAGGTAGGCCTTAAGAATAAAATGTGGGGAAAAATGACACAAGTGGAGTGTGTGGTGTAGTGGCAAAGTAACGCCACTTAAGGAACAAGGGGGTGACGCCACAGGGAAGGAAGGAGGTCCAAGGTTCAAGTCTTGGCTTTTGCATTTTGGTTTTCTTTTTACATGGACTTTAATATTTGGCTATAGATTTAAATTTAGTTGCGCATGGTTTAAGACACAAGAGGAGCTTGTGGCCAAGTGGTTAGCGACGTGGATTATGTTGCAGGGGAGCATGGGTTCGAATCTCATGAGAAGCAAGGGGGTATTTATTTTGCGGATTGGACGGCAAGAGTTTCAGTTGAATTTAAACTCTACTGACGAAGGGATCCCACGGTGGGTTGGCCCCACCATATGATTTGTGACTACGGTCACCAGTGGTTTTGACCACACTTATATGATTTGTGACTACGGTCACCAGTGGTTTTGACCACACTTATATGATTTGTGACTATGGTCACTAGTGGTTTTGACCACCAGTGGTTTTGACCACATGGGGTAGACACAAGAGTTCGGATGGTTAGGTTGGGTTTGCATGAATTGCATATTGACTTATGTGTTGTGTAAGTGCTTTGTTATTATCGGGATGGGGATTTATACACTGAGTCTCGGTGACTCACCCCTTTCTTTACATTTTGCAGATGAGGCATAGATCGCAGATGTGGAGCCGGGGCAGACTCGAGGTGGCCATGCGTTATGTTTTCGGGTTTTATCTCATTTACTATTTTGGGTTAATTTACTTTTAAATTTGGTTTTGGATTTGTAATAAGGCCGCTAAATTCCATTATTTTGGGTTTTTTGATTATCTGCTATAAGTTTTATTATATTGTGCTTAAGTTAAACAACATGGCATGTTAATAACCTGTTAACTCAATGTTTTCGAAAAGTTATACCTCTTATCGGGATTTTCAAACTTTATCATCGGGTAATAACAAACAAATGGTGTTAACGAACAACTCAGATTTTCGCCAACCTAAGTTTTACTTTAAGTTCAAATACAAAACGGTTTTCAACTTTGCATTTTAATCAAAGTCGGTATTTCCTTAAAAACAAACAGTTTTCTCAAAGGAGTTTTCTTCTTTTGTCCAAACTTTAAACGAAAGCAAAGTGTTTTATAGCGTTATCTTCAAAATTTAAACCTACAACTTGTTTTATTCAAATTATTTTTTACCGTGACATGCCGAATCCGGTTGTAGTGTGTTGACCGGGTTTGGGGTGTTACAATTTTGGTATCAGAGCCTAGGTTCAAAAACTCGGCTATGGGTTTGGGTTCAAAAATGTTTTTAAAAGATGGTTTGGAAAATGGTTTAGAAAAATATATATCTATTTTTTTGAAATATGGCACCCGAGTCTCCGGCACCAATCCGCACTGTAAGTTTCCTGATACTTTGCTTTATTATATGATGTATTTTGAATATCTATTCTGTGTGTTTGGGTTGGATGTGATGTTCGGATATAGAGTTGATTGCGTACGAAATATTTGTCTGCTTTAATGGTTAGGTGTTTTTAAGTATGTGTAAGATTTCTAAATTCTAGTTAAAAGTATATTAGGGTTATTGGAATCAGAGTGCGCAGCGTGAGCACAGTGTTGTAGGTTAGGTTGTACGAATGTTCTTGTAGTTGGAAATTTTGAGGACGAAATTTGTTTAAGGAGGGTAGATTTGTAACATCCCGAAATTGGGCCTAGTAGGATTGGGCCCAATGGGCCTTGATTTAAAATTTTTAGAGAATAAGAGATTGGCTTAAATGCAAGTTGGACCTATTGGATAAGTGATTTTGGAAGGTTAGAAGGCTTCTATGAAGTCCCGGGATCGAACTTTGGCTTTAGGAAAATTTTGGTTTTAGGTGAAAAAAACCCTGGAAGTTTGCAGGTAGGCCTTAAGAATAAAATGTGGGGAAAAATGACACAAGTGGAGTGTGTGGTGTAGTGGCAAAGTGACGCCACTTAAGGAACAAGGGGGTCCAAGGTTCAAGTCTTGGCTCTTGCATTTTGGTTTTCTTTTTACATGGACTTTAATATTTGGCTATAGATTCAAATTTAGTTGCGCATGGTTTAAGACACAAGAGGAGCTTGTGGCCAAGTGGTTAGCGGCGTGGATTATGTTGCAGGGGAGCATGGGTTCGAATCTCATGAGAAGCAATAGGGTATTTATTTTGCGGATTGGGACGGTAAGAGTTTTGGTTGAATTTAAACTCTCTCGACGAAGGATCCCACATCGGAAAGATACAAAGAAGGAAGGTGGAGAGCTAGCTATATAAAGAGCATTCCAGGAGGAGAGTTAACATACCTTGGTGGGCGTTGGGGGCAGGAGTGGTCGCGGTAGCGGTTTAACACTGAGACTCCTATCGGTGTGTAACTCTCTACTCTAGTTGTAGAGCGGCAAATGCCGAAGTGCTTGGTCCACGGCAATAGTAGCCACACGAGCGCAAGGCGGCGCGCGTGTGGGGCTTTCACGCGATAGTTGAGTCCATTAGTAGTATTCTTGTGGGTTGGGGTCGCTTGGGCGCGATGGGCGAAGTGGGCCCAATAGGCCCGTGGGCCCTTATGAGTAAATTGTGCGATTGTGTAGAATATAATGAACTAGACTAGGTGGAACCTATATACATGGCTAGATTTGTGCTAGGTGGGCCACACGGCGTGTGGGCGAGAGTGGGGGAATCGAGTTTTAGGCCCAATCGTCTGCGATACGACCAGGAAATGGTAGTTGAGTCGCTCGTGGCGACATTTGGGCCTTTGGGAAAGGCCATTGCAGGTGTAAAATTACCGATATACCCTTGGTGGGTAAATTACGGAAATGCCCTTGGTAGGTAAAATTACGATTATACCCTTAGAGGTTAATTAGCGTGATTATGTTGTTTTAGGTCTATCTGATTATGATGGTAATTCATGTTATACTTATATTTGATATATGTTTAGCATACATGACATACTGCATACACGAATTATTATGTCATATTGCACGGGTGTAATGAGAGGAGGGGGAAGGCTTGTTTCTAGACTGTCACCAGTGGTTTTGACCACACAGTGGGTTGGCCCGCTTTCTATATTATAATCGTGACTAAGTCTCAGTGGTTTTGACCACCAGTGGTTTTGACCACACATATACTATTTGTGACTACGGTCACCAGTGGTTTTGACCACACATGGATTATTTGTGACTCGTCCCAGTGGTTTGGTACCACAGTGGGTTGGCCCCAAATGTTGATTACGGGATTGTCATCAGTGGTTTTGACCACACGGTGGGTTGGCCCCACCATATGATTTATGACTACGGTCACCAGTGGTTTTGACCACACTTATATGATTTGTGACTACGGTCACCAGTGGTTTTGACAACACAAGGTAGACACAGGAGTTCGGATGGTTAGGTTGGGTTTGCATGAATTGCATATTGACTTATGTATTGTGTAAGTGCTTTGTTATTATTGGGATGGGGATTTATACACTGAGTCTCGGTGACTCACCCCTTCCCTTACATTTCTGAGATGAGGCATAGATCGCGGATGTGGAGCTCAAGGCACTCGAGGTGGCCATGCGTTATGTTTTCGGGTTTTATCTCATTTACTATTTTGGGTTAATTTACTTTTGAATTTGGTTTTGGATTTGTAATAAGGCCGTTAAATTCCATTATTTTGGGTTTTTTGATTATCTGCTATAAGTTTTATTATATTGTGCTTAAGTTAAACAACATGGCATGTTAATATCCTGTTAACTCAATGTTTTCGAAAAGTTATACCTCTTATCGGGATTTTCAAACTTTATCATCGGGTAATAACAAACAAATGGTGTTAACGAACAACTCAGATTTTCGCCAACCTAAGTTTTACTTTAAGTTCAAATACAAAACGGTTTTCAACTTTGCATTTTAATCAAAGTCGGTATTTCCTTAAAAACAAACGGTTTTCTCAAAGGAGTTTTCTTCTTTTGTCCAAACTTTAAACAACAAATTGTTTTATAGCGTTATCTTCAAAATTTAAACCTACAACTTGTTTTATTCAAATTATTTCTACCCTGTGACATGCCGAATCCGGTTGTAGTGTGTTGACCGGGTTTGGGGTGTTACATAGCAGGTACCTCTAGTTTATGACTAGAAGGAACCGGAGAGGACCTTTAGAATACGATAGTGATATTGAAGCTACCGCTCGAAGAAATCGCAGAGAAATTAGGCGAGCCCTAAATTACCAAGGAGAGCGAGAAGACAGATCCAATCCTACTGAAGGGATGGACGAAAATAATCCACCACCACAAAACGATGTGGCGGATCAGAATGCCCCTCGTACTATGTATGATTATGCTAAACCTCATTTAACAGGGGCAGGATCGAGTATTGTTAGGCCTGTTATAGCTGCTAATAATTTTGAATTAAAGCCTAACACTATTCAAATGATTCAATAGTTTGTTCAATTTGATGGTTTGCAGGACGAAGACCCAAATACTCATATAGCTAACTTTTTAGAGTTCTGTGATACCTTCAAAATAAATGGCATTTTTTATGATGCCATACGTGTTCGACTATTTCCCTTTTCACTAAGAAATAAAGCTAAACAGTGGTTAAACTCGTTACCACGAGGGTCAATCACTACATGGGAACAAATGACTGAAAAATTTTTATTAAAATATTTTCCACCGGCCAAAATGGCCAAATTACGTAATGATATATCTTCTTTTGTGCAGATGGATTTAGAGACATTATACGACGCATGGGAGAGATACAAAGATCTCTTGAGGAGATGCCCACACCACGGATTACCATTGTGGCTCCAAGTCAAAACTTTTTACAACGGTGTGAATCCTTCAACGAGGCAATTAATTGATTCATCTGCCGATGGAACCCTGAATAACAAAACCCCTGAGGCAGCCTACGAGTTTATAGAAGAGATGTCGCTGAACAACTATCAGTGGCAAGTTATAAGAACAAGGCCAACAAAAACAGCCGGAGTTTACAACCTCGACGCAGTGACCATGCTATCAAATCAGGTAGAGTTGATGAATAAAAAGATTGATAGTTTGTGTTCTTCGCAGGTAAATCCAGTGATGCAGTGCAACGCAGGTGGAACCATGGCGAATCCTGAGTACCCACCCTACCAACTGGGCACAGAGAGCGAATAGATGAACTATATAGGTAACAATTTCAGATCTAATAATAACCCATATAGTAATAATTATAATCCAAGTTGGAGGAACCACCCAAATTTTTCGTGGGGAGGACAAGGAAATCAAGGAAATCAAAGACAACAACCTCCTCAAAATTTCCAAAATCAGCCCTATCCACAGGAAAAGAAGCCGAGTCTTGAAGAGACGCTGAACAAATCCATAGCATCCACAGAAGCCCGTCTCCAAAAAAATGAGTTAATGCTCAACACCCAACGAACATCGATCAAAACGATCGAGAACCAAGTTGGAGGACTTACAAAGGCAATCAGGGAAATTACCCAGTCAGTCGGAGAAATTGCAAAGCTATTATCCGAACGACCGCAAGGGTGTCTACCAAGTAACACTGAAATTAATCCTAAAGAGCAGATCCAAGCCATAACAGCTCAGGAGAATACAAGGGTAGATGAATCCATCTCAACACAAGAAAACGAGGTAGAAAAACGTAAAGTTGAGGTAACACAAGACAAGCCAAAACCGATAATCAAGGAGTACCAACCTCGCATACCTTACCTCAAGCATTAAAGAGAGACGACATTGAGAGAAGCAGTTCGGTAAGTTTCTTAAACTTTTAAAGAAATTACACATTAACTTACCACTCCTCGAAGCTCTTTCGCAGATGCTTGATTCCAGGAAATTCTTAAAGAAGCTTCTGACAAACAAGCGGAAACTAGATGAAGATTCGCATGTGGAACTCAACGCAAAGTGCTCAACAATCTTGCAAAATAAGCTACCACGAAACTAAAAGATCCGTGTTTTACAATTCCATGTTTAAATGGTAGACTTATCGTTGATAATGCGTTAGCTGATTTAGGGGCAAGCATAAATGTCATGCCTTATAAATTGTTTAAACAATTAGGTCTAGGAAACCCAAACAAACTAGGATGAGCATTCAATTAGGTGATAAAATTGTTAGAATTCCTAGGGTATTATCGAAGATGTTCTTGTGAAAATCGACCATTCGCTTTTTCATGAGACTTTGTTGTCTTAGACATGGATGAGGATAATTCGATCCCCCTAATCCTAGGAAGACCCTTTTTAGCAACTGCCAGGACTAAAATTGATGTTGATGCAGGAGAACTCATACTTTGCGTAGGTAATGAGACCGTCACCATCAAGGCTCTCGATTCGGCTAGAACATCGAGTAATCAATGTGAGAACATAAATTTCCCTAACAACCATTCGGTTAACCCTTCTTTTCAGGAAACACCACCAAAGAATACAACTGAACCTGATCCTGACCCCAACCCCAACAAAGAAATAACTCATGAAGATCGTGGGATTCAGTTCGATTATCTAAAAGAATGGAAGACACACTTCAAGGAGAAATTAGGGATACACGACAAAGAACCGGAACCACACGAGTAAAAATCGAAAGAGCCCCGAGAAGAGCTCATAGGAACAACAAACCACTTCAAAATAGGGGACAAGGTACTGTTAGATGAAGCAGATCCTCGAATATCTCCTCCGGACCCTAACACAAACAAAGAAATACCTTTTAGGGTAACCAGTGTTTTCCCATACGAAACAGTCGAGGTAAGTAATCCTATTTTTGGTACTTTTACTATAAACGCATCTCGACTTAAATCTTTTCACGAGGATACAAATAATAACATGAGAAAGGACTTCCAACTCCTCAAACCACCCTGAAGATGCAAACGAGAAGAGAGTCTAGCTTAAGACTATAAACGAGCACTTCTCGGGAGGCAACCCGAGCACTAACATAATTTATTATCAAATTTCGCTTTGAATTTAATTTTCTTTTCTTCGTTTCTTTCTAAACACGTAGTTATAAACTAACAAGGGGTGCAGAATTCTAGGACACACGGCCTTGCACACGGCCGTGGCCGTGGCCGTGTGTACCTCAAGAATCTTGGTACTGACATGGTAGGGCGGTACAAGTCAGAATGAACTAATTTCTGGCAATCACGGACTCATCCACTCTCCCACGGGCACCGACAAAGTGACACGGCCCTGCTTGACGGCCATGTGAGGCTACTGACTTGCCAACCACGGGCTGAACACGCTCGTGCCATCTAACCGTGCTAATATACTGACTTGTCGAACACAGGATAGACACGAGCGTGGGGAACCAACACGCCCTGTAGCACGGCCGTGCGAGTCGGCCGTGTGCATCGACACACCCTCAACCCACAGGCGTGGGAAACCGCCAGACCTGAAATTTTATTTAAACACCATACCCCTCTCCTTCCTCTTCTTAACTCACTTTCTTTCTTTCTTCTCCGTTTTCTTTCTTTCTCTCTTTCTCTTCTCCCTCTTTCTTTTTCCTTTTTCCTAAGAAATCCTTAGATTCTTGAGCCACAACAATATCATATCAATGGAAAAGAAGCGTAAGAGGCCAATCTCCTCAGAGGAGACCGATTCACATGAGTTCATGCCGGCAGCTTCATCCAAACAACAAGCCAAGGGCCTTTGAGACCAATTATCTGTTCTTTTATTTTTCTCTTCTCCTTTATTTTCCTTATCTTTACTTCTCTTCTACTTAATTTAACTTAATTTATCTTATTTTCTTAATTTTAGGTTTTAAAGGCTGCTTGGGAATCATGCCACCACCACCACCATAACCTCAACCTTAGAAATCACAACCAATAATAAGGACCTCTCAGTCCATTCATCTCTTCTTTTAATTTTAGTTTTCTTCTTAGTCTCCTTCTCTTTATCTTCCTTGTCCTTAATTTTATATTTAGTTTACTTTAATTATGTCTTAATGATCCCTGGCTAATTCTCTATGAGCATCCCAATTTCTTCATCTAGCGCAGGTTCGTCATTCAGACGGGCCATCACCACCACCAAAGACAGAATCTTCTTTCAAGGAATCATCCATTCATTCAGGGAGTGTCACTCTCTCCCCTCTTTTTTTTTTATTTTACATATTAATTGTCATTATATATCTTTGTACATTGAGGGCAATGTACATCTTAAGTGTGGGAGGGTGAACAACCTAAAAAGATACCTAACAAAAACCCTGAATTTAGTCTTGTTTTTAAGTAATTTACTCATATTACTAATTAGGATGAAATTTCTGATGATTTATGATTTTTATTGATATGTTTTAGATTAAGTCGTTGATAATTGTGCATTGATAATTAAATTTGAAGAATACTAGAGAACCAAGCATGATAAGTCTATTTTTCAGAAATTAAAAATTTTCTAGGTTGTCGAACTGAGTTTAAATATTACTTTGAAGTTTGAAATTTACGAGGTTGACATCAAAATACCCATAATTTTTGTGAGTTTTTGAGCCTTATAGAGCATACATTCTTTTTCTTGCTCACTTTCTTGATTATGAGTATGTCAACACTGATTTGTTATTCTAGAACTTGCATCGATTATACATGTCAAGACCACATTTTTTTGATTTGATACACAGAGATGATAAAGGCACCTAGGATCTAACCCACTTACTCCATAAAAAGCGTACCTTCACAATTAACCCCTAGTGAACCCCTTTTAATCCTAACAACCCTATTTATTGACTCACCCACTAATATTAACCCAGAACCCCTTTGTTTTTGTTATCACCATTCCTTTTGACTACCCTTATATCGAGATTTGATTTGATTAATAGCCTAACTATGTTTTTATTTTAGTAATTTATCTTTTATTATGTATTTATGATTGTTCTTAAAAATAAAAAAATAAAAAAAAATGAAGTATATCCATTATTCATTATTAGTTATGTGATTAAATGAGCTTATACATTTATTCCAAATATCGAAGAAGAAGCTCGTATTATTAGTATTGTTAGTTTTCAATTGATGTAATTATTAGTTCGTTAGTTCTTAGTTAGGTAATTTGTCAATTCAATCTCGATTCTAACCTCTAATTCAACCTTACTCCACACCTTAACCCTAGCCCAACAACAACCTAACAAAGACCTTTTGATTTGTGTTTCATCTCATATTTCAGTGGTGGAGATTTGATTTTCATGTAAGCCTATGGGATTAACTCTTCATGTTTGACTTTTTGAGTGCCTAAGTTTTGAACCTTAAACACTTTGAGTGATTTGAGTGAATCTTTTGTGAGGATGTCAATCCTTGTCGATTTCGAATCAGAGGTAATTATTTAGATGAAGGGAAGCACCTATGTTTTGTGCTACAAAATCTATGACTTATAATGTTTGAATTTTTAGGACTCTTTGAGTTGAATTATCCATGTATAAATTATCTCTGAATTATGATGAGACACTATCAATAGGAATTATGAATTATAGGAATTTCGTTTTAATTGTAAGTTGAGAATTTTGCTTGAGGACAAGCAAAAGCTTAAGTGTGGGGGTATTTGATAAACCGTAAAAGTAACATATTCTAAGCCCACATTTAGTATGCTTTTGGATGATTTAAGCCCCAATTTATGTAAAAAGGTGCTCTTAATCCTTTCTTTTCATGTCTTATACTCGAGAAAAGCACCCGATGACGAAAAGAACGAAAGCGGGCTTAAACGGACCAAGTTGGGCCAAGCCACGAAATCAACACGGCCTGGACTCTAAGCCACACGGCCGTGCCACCATTCCTACTAGAACACGGCCTTGACCACGACTTACACGGTCGTGCCTCATTCAATGATTTTCGACCACGGCACGGCCACAATTTACACGGGCGTGTGCTATGGCCCGTGCCTCGTCGTGGAGAAGAGCAATTTCATTCGGGAAAGGATACTTAGGAGAAAGAAACGTGTTTCAAAAGCTTATAACTACACCTTAGGTACAAATTTGAAAAGGGGCGGAAAGCTAGGCTAAAAGCCAAGCCAAAAGGTCGATTTGTGGGAATCACTCAAAGATAGCCAGTTGATCCATCTCAAGAAGCCGGAATTCTACTCAAGACGGAGGATCTCCTCTTCAATTCCTTCAGGGGGTTTTAGGGATTTCTTATGTTTTGTGTTATCTTTTCTCTTGAGATGTTTTCCTTTATTGATATGAACTAAACCTTCGGATACCCGAAGGGGAAGGAACCTATGATGAATCTTGTTATTTGATTTTTGAATTATATGATAATAACTTAGTTTGTTCTTAATTGTATAAACTTAATCCAAATCTAATGTGCTTAGGTGGAGGAGGAATAGACCCTGCCTAAGAGTAGATCCAACATAATTAAGCGGAGTTGATCGCACGCCTAGAGATAGGGTGACGAGATTTTACCGTATTAGGGTGAAACCTAATATTGGAGTCCACAGATCGATTTACTGCTATTCTAGGGGGTTATTATAAGCGAACGAGAGTTCCACTAATTAACCTAGGGTTAGACGTTATTTGCCTCGAGAGAGGGTTTAATATACGTTAGGGAGTCTCACAGATCAAACTAAGTAAATAAATCATATGGTTCAAGGTTAGATAACAAGTGAAGTCTAGGTGGATTCTTCCTAAGGGTATCGCTTGAGTCAACTGAGTTTTTCCAAAAGTTATTTCCCGAATTCATTCTTTTTGTCTTTGCGTCTTAGCTTAGTAAGTAGATTAGTTTTAGTTTAAACAACCATCACTTTATATTAAGGCTAAATAATAAAAAGACGGTGAGTATTAGTACTTTTAGTTCCTTTGGGTTCGATAATCCGGTCTTGCCTAAGCTATACTACTGTTCGATAGGTGCACTTGCCTTTAATCGTTGTCAGAGTTGGTTTCCAGGTTCGATCAGTCTTTTATAAATTTTAAAACTCTAATTTACAGCGATCATTGCTACAACCGATTCTGATTCCTGAGTGGAAATGGGATAGAGTGACAATGGATTTTGTTTCTGGTTTGCCTCAGACTCAGAGAAAGAAAGATGCGATATGGGTCGTAGTTGATCAATTGACGAAATCTGCCCATTTTATTCCGGTAAGATCTGACTATTCACTTGATAGATTAGCCGAGCTTTATATTTCTGAGATTGTTAGATTGCACGGGGTGCCACTATCTATTGTGTCAGATAGGGACCCGAGGTTTACATCGAGGTTCTGGAAGAAATTGCAAGAATCTTTAGGCATGAAACTGCATTTCAGTACAGCTTTTCATCCGCAAACGGATGGTCAATCCGAGCGGGTTATTTAGATTCTTGAAGATATGTTAAGATGCTTTATACTTGAGTTTAATGGTTCGTGGGAAAAGTATTTGCCATTGATTGAATTTGCATACAATAATAGTTTTCATTC
Source organism: Gossypium sturtianum (assembly GCA_025698515.1). Lineage (NCBI taxonomy): Eukaryota > Viridiplantae > Streptophyta > Magnoliopsida > Malvales > Malvaceae > Gossypium > Gossypium sturtianum. The sequence goes on from CM046947.1 coordinate 76,894,903, forward strand.
GAGCATCAAAATGGCACCATATGAAGCTTTGTACGGACGTAAATGTCGTACACCTCTGTATTGGACTGAGCTCAGTGAAAGTAAGCTACATGGAGTTGAATTAATAAAAGACTCAAAACAGAAAGTGAAATTGATCCGAAATTGTTTGAAAGCAGCATCTGATCGTCAGAAGTCTTATGCGGACTTAAAATGAAAAGATATAGAATTTAAGATCGGCGACAAAGTATTTTTGAAAGTGTCACCATGGAAGAAAGTACTTCGTTTCAGACGTAAAGGCAAGTTGAGTCCGAGATTCATCGGGCCGTATGAAATCATTGAGCGAGTTGGACCTATTGCATATCGATTGTTGTTGCCTCCCGAGCTAGAAAAGATACATAATGTATTCCATGTCTCGATGCTCCGTAGATATCGATCCAATCCGTCACATGTGATTGCTCCATCTAAAATTGAAATTCGATCCGATATGACATATGAAGAAGAACCAATTCGTATCTTAGCTCGTGAAGTGAAAGAGTTAAGAAACAAGAAAATTCCCTTAATGAAAGTATTATGGAATCGACACAGAATAGAAGAGGCTATGTGGGAGCCGAAAGATTCAATGAAACAGCAATATCCGACTCTCTTTAACGGTAAGATTTTTGGGGACTAAAATCCCTAAGGGGGGAGAATTGTAACAGTCTGGTTTATACCCTAGTCGAAACAGTGGTTTCGGGACCACAAATCCGAGTTTGTATAATATTTTAATATTATTTTCTGTGCCTCTATAAGTGACTAAGTATGTGCTCAATTTCTGTGTGTTAATTCATCCGTTTGTGTGCTTAATTTGATAAAAGGTGTAACACCCCAAACCCTTTCTATGCGTTAAGACCAAATTTGACATGTCATACAAAATGAACATACACCTAGTCCTTTAAAGATTTAAAGAAATCAGATTTTCAAAAATAACATTTTGACGTGGAGTTTATTGAATACTAAAGTTGATTATTGAATCAACAATTTAAGTCGTAAGAGTTTATGAAATGAAACTTTGGAAAGTTTAATTTGAGAAAAAAAGAGTTTGAATGATAACTTTGGAAAAGTTTGAAGAATCAATGTTAAGAGAAAATTTTTCGAGTTAAAGTATTTAATAATAAAATCTTTTATTTTTTTTATGTCTATTTGAGAAAACGTTTATTTATGTTTTTAGAAAATATAATCCCTCTTGAAGTATTTAAAGCTATTTATAAAATCCATCAAACCTAAAGCAATATTAAAAATTTATCCGAAGGCCTTATTACAACTTAACTTAAAATAGTAAAATAATTAAAAGTACTTAAAAGAAATCCAAAATTCAAATAACCCATTATTTGTAGTATGGCCCCCACCGAGTTGTCCACAGCTCAAGTCGCCGTCACTAATCATTACCTGAGAAGAGTAAGGAAAAACGGGGTGAGTTACTTATAACTCAGTGTGTAAACCACTTACCATCGTCCACTGGGCCAAAATCCAATTTAGCATTTATTGGGCCAAAGCCCAATACAAATATAACATAATAACATGTATTAAATGAATGTAATATGCAATTCCAAAACCAAACCTAATTTCCATCCGCTACACACCACCCGTACCAACCAAACACACAGTGGGGAGCTTTAGTCACCCACCCCGCTAACACACCAAAATAGGCATTAAGTCGTTTATCAATTTGTGGACAAGCCACGATTTCTGAGTTTACATGGCATTTGCCATCTTTCGATTTGTGGCAGAGCCACGAATTTTGTAGCAAAGCTACGAACTTCTCTTCGTCAATATCCCAACCCATGCAAATCATGTATATAATATGCATATTCATTTACAACAATCCATTCATATAATTATTACGAACAATATGGCCCATTATAAAAATTTCCACAATCGGCCCATATCACCTTTTTCCCCATATACCAAATATCACATTTGGCCCATATATCAAATATCACATTTGGCCCATTAAGGGTAATCCCATAATTTTTACAGTCTTAATACCGATTTCATAGTCTTCACCATTTTAGTAATAATTATGCCATTTTACCCGATGTCACTAACATGCGATTTAATCAAACGATTAACACGATATAATTATCTAACCCATGGAATACGGTGTGAGATTACACACCTGATTACGGTAAGCACTACACTTTCTTGATTGTTGACACCTAAAAATATTTTTAACGCTCGATTAGAACATTAACACTTATAGTAAATCTATTCTAAGATAAACGGTCTAGGATTTTTACCCTTGGAATCGCGAATAACTATGATTTGCCAGTTTTCCCCGATTGACAGTCCACAACCCGTTGGAAAATCCCAAATAGCTAATGGCTCAGAAATGCGAACAACCTCGAATAGTTGATTCTCACCGGATGAAGGTCCACAACCCGGTGGAAAATCCCGGATTGCCGAAACAGCCTTTCGTTTGAATCTAGAAGGGATCGCGAATCCGCTCCTTTTTCGATCACTATTCACCACTCCTTTTGATTCGATCTTGTTTGCCTCCATTGACAATTAAATATTAGTCCAAACTAATATTTCGTAATTAAAAACGATTGGTCTTATGAGCGAAGTCGGTTTACCACAAAATCCTTACGTTCACAGGATGAAAATCGAACGATAGAGTCCCTAAGATAAAAATCGGTTAATCACCCTATCTTTAATAAGTAATATGGAATCCTTGAAATAAATACTTACCTTAGATTTTTGGACCGAATCCTAATGACAACACGATGACTTCGGACACTCCAAGTTTCGGCCTTCCACTAAATTCCTATGATAGAGAAAAAGAGATTCGAATAAGATATGGTATGATGATGGTCTCGATCCAAAAAGGCCACCCCACAATAAAGTGTAGATTCGGCACAATGGATAAGGTGAAATAAAAATACCAAAATGTTGAAACTAGCCACTTACCGATTGATCAAAGTGAGAGTAGAAAAAAAAATATTGAGAAAGAGATATGTATGTGGCAGAAGATTCGGCTATGGTGGAAAAATTGAAGAGAGAATGATGTTTGAGAGATTTTTGCAAGAAGAAAAAGAAGAAGAAAGGTATAAGAAAATAAGGTGTTTAGGTTTCGGTTCTTTTCAAGAATGGAAGATGAACAAAGAAGAAACTTTGAGACTAGTGTGCATTCGGCAAAGAAGAAAAGAAGAGAAAAGAAAAATGGCCCTTCAAGGTTATGTGGTTTCGGCACCAAGAGGAAAAGGTTTGGGAGAATAAGCAATTAAGACTGAAATGGTCAAAAATGAAATGGCCAAAAAGAAAGAAAAAGTTTACCTATTGTTCAAGATACATTCGGCTAGGGAGAGGAAATTAGAGAGAAAAACTTTGAAGATAAACACAAAAATGCCAAAATGCCAAAGTGACCAACTAGCACCTAAACCTTACCAAAAGCCATCACAAATTCGGCCACCCCCTAGCCCCTAAAACCGTCCAAGTACATGGCCAAAAGGTCAGAGTTTGGCCACCCCAAACTTTCCAAAACATCTCCCTTGTTTTAAGCCTTGTGTTCCCCCCTACATACCTTTTCCATTTGATTCCCTTCCTTATGCTAAAACTTGCCTTTTCTCTTAGCCACCTTACCATAAAAATAAAAGTCCAACTTACCATATGTACTAGGCTTGACCGACACTATGAGGAAGGAAAGAATAAAAATAAAATTCATGCACACCAAGGGATTCGAACTCCTTCCCTCAAGGAACACACATGGTGCCATATCCCCTTTACTAATTGCTCAATTATGCTAACTTTTTACCACCTAATTACCTTAAGCTTTAAGGTCACTTATTCCATTTCCTTAAATTATTAAATACCAAAAATTATTCCAAATCCAAAATAAATCCCGAGCCTTCTCAGGACTAAATAAACACACACATTGGAAAATTAAACTAGCTGAGTACCAAAATAATGTAACATATAAAAACTCAAATTTTAGGATGTTACAATTCTACCCCCCTAAAAAAATTTCGTCCTCAAAATTTACCTGGTTAAAAGAGGTGAGGGCATTGCTGTCGAATTGCATCCTCAGGCTCCCACGTAGCTTCCTCTGCTCTGTGATTTCGCCATAGAACCTTAACCAATGGTACTGACTTCTTTCTTAGCACCTTAACATCTCGATCTAAAATTTTCACTGGTTCTTCCTCGAACGACAAGTCAGGCCTTAACTCAACTTCCTCTACCGGTACTATGTGAGACGGATCCGATCGATAACGCTTTAACATAGAGACATGGAAAATACTATGAATCTGACTCAACTCCGGAGGTAATTCAAGCTGATAAGCCACTGATCCTACACGCTTCAACACACTGTACGGTCCGATGAACCGAGGGCTCAACTTGCCCTTCCTTCCAAATCTGAAAATCTTCTTCCAAGGTGAGACCTTTAGAAAGACCTGATCTCCCACCGCAAACTCAATATCCTTACGCCTCAGATCCGCATATGACTTTTGTCTATTTGAGGCTTCCTTTAACCGTGCTCGAATCACCTTTACTTTTTCTTCCGTCTCTGATATCAATTCAGGACCCAATAACTGTCGTTCCCCTAATTCAGTCCAACAAGTAGGAGTACGACACCTACAACCATACAATGCCTCGTAGGGTGCCATCTGGATGCTGGATTGATGGCTATTGTTATACGCAAACTCCGCCAACGGTAGAAAATCCTCCCAACTACCTCTGAAGTCAGTCACACAACCCCTTAACATGTCTTCCAAAATCGAATTACTCTTTTCGATGACCATCCGATCGAGGATGAAAAGCCGTGCTGAAATTTAACTTTGTTCCCAAAGCTTCATGCAAAGCTTTCCAAAACCGCGATGTAAACCTAGGGTCCCTGTCTGAAATAATAGACATTGGTACCCCATGTAACCTCACGATCTCCGCTACATGCAACTTGGCCAACTTCTGAAGTGAGAAATCCGTACAAACAGGTAGAAAATGGGCAGTCTTCGTCAATCGATCAACTATTACCCAGACAGAATCTTTCTTAGTAGGCAATAAGGGTAACCCACTAACAAAGTCCATCGTTATCCGTTCCCATTTCCATAATGGAATCTTCACCGGTTGTAGCAATCCTGACGGCAATTGATGTTCTGCCTTCACTTGTTGACAAGTCAAGCACTTACCCACGAAATCAGTAACCTCCCGCTTCAACCTTGGCCACCAATACTGTTCACAGAGGTCTCGATACATCTTATTTCCCCCGGGGTGCACAGCATAGGGGCTACTATGCGCCTCTCGCAGAACCATTAGTCTTCAAATCAGAATCCTTGGGCATACAAATTCTTCCACGAAAACACTGTACTCCATCCTTATTCAATCCAAAATCCCCTATTACACCAATTTCAACTTGTTGAATTAAGGGACCCAACTTTTCGTCTGATAACTACTTCTCCTTGATCTGTTCTAACCACATAGGCTTCACCTAAAGTTCCGCTAGCAAACTGCCATCTTCATACAAACTAAGATGAGCAAACATTGCTCTCAACTCCGGTATCACCTTACGACTTAACGCGTCTGCCACTACGTTAGCCTTTCCAGGATGATACTCGATTGAGAAGTCATAATCCTTCAACAGCTCTATCCATCTCCGCTATCTTAAGTTCAACTCCTTTTGGGTAAAGAGGTACTTCAGACTTTTATGATCCGTATAAATGATCGACTTCTCACCGTACAGGTAGTGCCTCCAAACCTTCAAAGCAAAAACCACCGCAGCAAACTCCAAATCATGAGTAGGATAATTGACTTCGTGCGGCCTTAACTGACGAGATGCATAAGCCACCACTTTACCACCTTGCATCAACACACATCCCAAGCCCGTGTGTGACGCATCGCAGTAAACAATAAACTCTTTTCCAGCCTCAGGTTGAATCAATACGGGCGCTTCCATCAGAATCTTCTTCAATTTCTCAAAACTCTCTTGTTGCTGATCTGACCACACAAATGGTACTCCCTTGCACAACAGTTTAGTTAGAGGTGCTGCAATCAACGAAAACCCCTCAATGAAACGCCTATAGTAACCAGCCAATTCTAGGAAACTCTAAATTTTAGCCACTGACTTTGGTGGTTTCCAATCCAACACAGCCTCTACCTTCCGAGGATCAACTCTGATTCCTTCGGCTGACACAACATGTCCTAAGAAAGTCACTTCCTTCAGCCAAAATTCACACTTACTGAATTTGGCAAAAAGTTGCTTTTCCCGCAATATTTGTAATACTATCCGCAGATGTGAATCATGCTCTTCTTCATTCTTTGAATATACCAAGATGTCATCTATGAACACCACCACAAACCGGTCTAAATAGGGTTGGAAGACCCGGTTCATCATGTCCATAAATGCAGCTGGTGCATTGGTCAACCCAAACGGCATCACCAAGAACTCGTAGTGTCCATAACGAGTTCGAAATGCTGTCTTATAAATATTCGCCTCCTTGACCTTAAGCTGGTGATAATCAAATCTCAAATCTATTTTTGAGAAAATTGAAGCTCCTCGCAGTTGATCGAACAGGTCATCGGTTCTCGACAACGGATACCTATTCTTGATCGTCAACTTATTCAACTGCCTATAATCGATGCACATACGCATCGACCCATCCTTCTTCTTGACGAACAAGACCGGTGCTCCCCACGGTGACACACTCGGTCGAATAAATCCCCCATCCAACAACTCCTGAATTTGAGCCTTAAGCTCTGCTAACTCCTTCGGTGCCATCCTATAAGGAGCAATAGACACCGGAGCCGTTCCGGGCAAAAGCTCAATGCCAAACTCTACTTTCCGTCTGGAGGTAAACCCGGAAGTTCCTTAGGAAAAACATCTAAAAATTCTTTCACCGTTCTAACACCTTCCATTGATAATTCCTTGACATCCAAAGCACAAATGAAGGCTAGAAATGCTCCATACCCTTTTCGCACCAACTTTTCTGCTTTTAAAGTAGATATCACATTTGCTAAATAGTTTCTCCGTTCGCCCATCATCACCACTTCCTTATCTTCCAAAGTCCTTATCGACATCCGCTTTGCAGCACAATCCAAGTGCGCACGGTGCTTCACCAACCAGTTCATGCCCAAAATAAGGTTGAACTCTCCGAAAGGTAGTTCCATCAAATCCGTAAAAAATATTTCTCTTTGAAATTCTAAGGGCACGTCTCTAAACAATTTATCCACTATCACAGACTGTCCTAAAGGACTAATTACCGTCATCTTTCTATCAGTAATCTCAGAACTAATGTTCAAATTTCCAGATATAGCACTAGCAACATACGAATGGGTAGATCCGATATCTATCAAAGCAGTAACAGGTACATCAGAGATGAAGAACGTACCAGTTATTACATCAGGTGCATCGTCGTCCTATCGGTGTCTGACCGCATAAACTAACCCTGGCTGCCTCGCCTTCGCGTTACCCCTGAAGCCATTACCTCTACCCGGTGCAACTTGACCACGACCTGCGCCATTACCACCTCGACCTGGTCCACGACCCTTCGGTGGCTGTTGAGCGCCTCTAGCTGGCTGTGTATCAGGGTTACGAGCTTCTTCAGTCGGAGCAGTCCGTCGAGGACAATTCTTAAGCTGATGATCCTAAGAACCAAATTTGAAACACCCACCGGTTCTTTTCCAGCACTCACCAGGGTGTCGTCTTCCATAGTCAGCACATGGTTGAATCTGATTGGTAGTAGCAGATGCTCTAGCTTGAGCTGGCTCATCATTCCTGGGCCTCTTCTGAAACCTTCTAGCGGAACTCGAGTACTTAAAGTCCCTCTTGCCTCTGCCTCTATCTCTTTCTCGGTTCTGACGCTTAGAGTTCTTAGCCTCTTCAGCTATTTTGGCTTTCTCCACAAGTGTGGTGAAAGTCATTTCTTGTTGTGGGGCTATCAGTACCCGCAACTCATCATTCAACCCGTCCACAAAATGCACACAGCGTTCATGGTCAGTTGGCACTATAGTCAGAGCATAACGACTCAAAGCGTAGAAATGCTCGCTTTCGTAAGCGGCCACCGCGTCTTATTTCTTGAACCAGATTAAGGAATTCCTTCCTTCGGGCATCCACATAGCTTGCCCCGACATACTTTCCTTGGAATGCAGTTTTGAAGAAATCCCAAGTAACACGATCAGCCTGGGTGCCCTCCCGAACAGTAAGCCACCATTGATACGCCTCATCTCTCAACAAGGACACAGCTCCTCTCAATTTCTGCTCGGTGGTGCACTCCAAATCATCCATGATCCGCTCTACTGCCTCGACCCAATACTCCGCTACATTTGGAGCTACACCCGAGACACCCCTAAAAACCTCGGCACCACTCGATCTAAGTCATTTCGAAATTGATCCACGAGCTGCTGGCCCAGTTCTTGCTCCAGCAACCCTTTCTAAGACTCGCAACATTGCTTGGGTCAAGGCAATGTCCTCTCTCGTATGGTCATATGATCCAGTCTCAGTCCCGGGAGATGCAGGTGCGTCCTTTCTGGTATATGTCCCGACGCTTCAGACGTAATCCTAGCACCTCGGCCTCTACCACGACCACGTCCTCTAGCGCTCATTTTGAGTATTTCAGTTTAGTCTGATTATAAGTTTTATGAATCAGTATACTATTTCAGTGTTTATTAACGATATTTTATGAGATATAAGAAGTAGAGTTATTTTCGCAAACACATCCTATAGTCTTAATCTCTATAGTTTCCACACCTAAAACTAAAAGTTCTAGAGTGTTCCTATAGTCACATCACAATAATAAGAATTATTCAATTCACTTACTTGACTTGGTGCCGGATACTCGTGGTGCCATACTACCTTTAAAAACATAAGTTCTATAATTCAAAACAGTTTTGAACCATAAATGTTTTTGAACCCAAACCACAGCCGAGTTTTGAACTGGGCTCTGATACCATAAAATGTAACACCCCAAACCCGGTCTATGCGCTAAGACCAAATTTGACATGTCACACAAAATGAACATGCGCCTAGTCTTTTAAAGATTTAAAGAAATCGGATTTTCAAAAAAACATTTTGACGTGGAGTTTATTGAATACTAAAGTTGATTATTGAATCAACAAATTAAGTCGTAAGAGTTTATGAAACGAAACTTTGGAAAGTTTAATTTGAGAAAAAGAGTTTGAATGATAACTTTGGAAAAGTTTGAAGAATCAATGTTAAGAGAAAATTTTTCGAGTTAAAGTATTTAAGAATAAAATCTTTTTTTTTATGTCTATTTGAGAAAACGTTTATTTATGTTTTTAGAAAATATAATCCCTCTTGAAGTATTTAAAGCTATTTATAAAATCCATCAAACCTAAAGCAATATTAAAAATTTATCTGAAGGCCTTATTACAACTTAACTTAAAATAGTAAAATAATTAAAAGTACCTAAAAGAAATCCAAAATTCAAATAACCCATTATTCGTAGTATGGCCCCCACCGAAGTTGTCCTGACTCAAGTGTAAATCTTCGATCATTACCGAGAAGAGTAAGGAAAAGCGGGGTGAGTTACTTAGAACTCAGTGTGTAAACCACTTACCATCGTCCACTGGGCCAAAATCCAATTTAGCATTTATTGGGCCAAAGCCCAATACAAATATAACATAATAACATGTATTAAATGAATGTAATATGCAATTCCAAAACCAAACCTAATTTCCATCCGCTACACACCACCCGTACCAACCAGCACACCTGTGGGGAGCTTTAGTCACCCACCCCGCCAATACACCAAAATAGGCACTAAGCCGTTTATCAATTTGTGGACAAGCCACCGATTTCTGAGTTTACATGGCATTTTCCATTTTTGGATTTGTGGCAGAGCCACCAGAATTTTGTAGCAAAGCTACCAGAACTTCTCTTCGTCAATATCCCAACCCATGCAAATCATGTATATAATATGCATATTCATTTACAATAATCCATTCATATAATTATTACGAACAATATGGCCCATTATAAAAATTTCCACAATCTGGCCCATATCACCTTTTTGGCCCATATACCAAATATCACATTTGGCCCATATATCAAATATCACATTCGGCCCATATATCAAATATCACATTTGGCCCATATATCAAATATCACATTCGGCCCATATATCAAATATCACATTTGGCCCATATATCAAATATCACATGCGGCCCATATATCAAATATCACATTTGGCCCATATATCAAATATCACATTTGGCCCATATATCAAATATCACATTTGGCCCATATATCAAATATCACATTTGGCCCATTAAAGGTAATCTCATTATTTTTATAGTCTTAATACCGATTTCATATTCTTTACCATTTTAGTAATAATTATGCCATTTTACCCGATGTCACTAACATGCGATTTAATCAAGCGATTAACACGATATAATTATCTAACCCATGGAATACGATTGTGAGATTACACACACGACACGGTAAGCACTACACTTTCGATCGTTGAAACCTAAAAATATTTTTAACGCTCGATTAGAACATTAACACTTATAGTAAATCTATTCTAAGATAAACGGTCTAGGATTTTTACCCTCGGAATCGCGAAAAACTATGATTTGCCGGTTTTCCCCAGTTGACGGTCCACAACCCGTTGGAAAATCCCGAATAGCTAATGGCTCAGAACTGCGAACAACCTCGAATAGTTGATTCTCACCGGATGAGGGTCCACAACCCGGTAGAAAATCCCGGATTGCCGAAACAGCCCTTCGTTTGAATCTAGAGGGGATCGCGAATCCGCTCCTTTTTTAATCACTATTCACCACTCCTTTTGATTCGATCTTGTTTGCCTCCATTGACAATTAAATATTAGTCCAAACTAATATTTCGTGATTAAAAATGATTGGTCTTATGAGCGAAGTCGGCTTACCACAAAATCCTTACGTTCACAGGATGAAAATCGAACGATAGAGTCCCTAAGATAAAAATCGGTTAATCACCCTATATTTAATAAGTAATATGGAATCCTTGAAAGAAATCCTTACCTTAGATTTTTGGACCGAATCCTAATGATAACATGATGACTTCGGACACTCCAAGTTTCAACCTTCCACTAAATTTCTATGATAGAGAAAAAGAGATTCAAATAAGATATGGTATGATGATGGTCTCGATCCAAAAAGGCCATCCCACAACAAAGTATAGATTCGACACAATGGATAAGGTGAAATAAAAATACCAAAATGTTGAAACTAGCCACTTACCGATTGATCAAAGTGAGAGTAGAAAAAAAATGATTGAGAAAGAGATATGTGTGTGGTAGAAGATTCGGCTATGGTGGAAAAATTGAAGAGAGAATGATGTTTGAGAGATTATTGCAAGAAGAAAAAGAAGAAGAAAGGTATAAGAAAATAAGGTGTTTAGGTTTCGGTTCTTTTCAAGAATGGAAGATGAACAAAGAAGAAACTTTGAGACTAGTGTGCATTCGGCAAAGAAGAAAAGAAGAGAAAAGAAAAATGGCCCTTCAAGGTTATGTGGTTTCGGCACCAAGAGGAAAAGGTTTGGGAGAATAAGCAATTAAGACCGAAATGGTCAAAAATGAAATGGCCAAAAAGAAAGCAAAAGTTTACCTATTGTTCAAGATACATTCGGCTAGGGAGAGGAAATTAGAGAGAAAAACAAAAATGCCAAAGTGACCAACTAGCACCTAAATCTTACCAAAAGTTGTAACACCCCAAACTCGGCCCAAACGCTACAACCGGATCTGGTATGTCACTTAGAAAATTTTTGAAGAACATGTCGTATTTTCAGAAAAATATTTTTTTCTAAAGTTTATCTTCTTATTCGAGAGAAATTTAATAGTTGATAGTTTAAATAAAATATGCCTTTACAAATTAAAAACCCAAATTTAAATAATACATTAGTTCAATAAGAATTGAAATAACTAAAAGTAATTAAAGCCCAAAATAAAACAAAACATAAACTAGTGGCCCACTGACCTTATTACAACGAGATTTAAAATCCATTAATTAAAAATATAAAGTATTAACTTGAGACTTTTCTTTGGATCCAGTTGGTCTTTTGCATGGCCACCTTGCGTTCCTCTCGGCCGGTCCAAAGCACTAGGTATCACACGAAAGGTTAATTAATAGGGTGAGTCGCGAGACTCGGTGTGCAACCCTCATGCACCATTAGATTTTGGCCTTAGGCCCATAAAGCAGATTAATAATTCCATTTATAAAAAAATAACAAATAATATGCAAGGCCCAACCCATTTGCCTAGGTTTCCATCCGCTACACTACGCCCCGTACGACCATTCACACCATTGGGGATTTATACAATCGACCCACACCGCTACACGCCAAGATGGCGGTCATGCGCTCATCAACAAATTATGGCGAAGCCCTTATAACGAGATCACGGTATTAGCCGCTACAACATATAACAGATCACGGTATAAACCGCTACACATATAACGTATAACTTCCTCCTTTCATCAACCCAACCCATGCAGTCATAAAATCAATATGCTTTTATCATATAAAGTCAAACATTCACTGACCTGGTGATTTGCTTCACCCTTTTAGGGTTTCCAACATTAAACTGAGATATCGGTATTTATCACAACATATAAACTTATGAGCATACATTAATAATCAGATCTAGATGGTGGGGAAGTATTACACACCTGATATCACGAAATCCAATATTCTTAGTCGATGTCCTTGCTATCCGGATATATTATCCTCAATGTAAAGCCTTGCTCAAAAGCCGGAAAAATACACAAAAATTTAGCCCCTTCAACAATCGGCCAAGGTTAATAAATCCCAAATTACACGTTAAAACTAATAGATCCCTTACCTTGAAATCCCGAAAGTAACACGATTCTATAACTTAAAGATCTATGCGATTGACTCCACTAAAGTTCCCTTGATTTGGCACAAGTAGGCACCATGAAGTAATTCGGCAATCACAGGAGATGAGATCTAGGGATTTTGGCTTTTAGGAAAATCCCGAGAAAAAGTATGAACAAGAGAAGGCTGATGTGTCTTTGGCTTTTAAAATACTTGAGTGAAGAGTTTTGGTTTCGACGGGAAAAAGAAGAAGAAAAGAAAACAAGGAAGAGACATGAAGATTTGGCTAGGAAGAAAAAGAATGGAAAGAGTTTGACTTTTGAATCAAAGTGAAGATGAGGGAATAGGCTTAGAGATTTCGACTTTTGCAGAGAGAATGAAGAAGAAGATGGAACTTTAGGAGTTTTAGGCTTTTACTCGAGAGAAGAAGAGAAAAGAATGAGAGAAAAACCCAAATCTTTGAAATTGAAGAGATATGCCCCCTATTTATAGAAATTTCGGCACTTACCTAACCTTGCAGATAAATCCTATCTTTTCTCTTTTATCTTAATCTACTAGCTCATCTAAAAGAGACTTAATTATCTCTAACTCCTCCCTCCTTTATCAGCATATTATCCACATATTTTAATCATTAAAATCCCTAAATTTTAGCCTTTATCTGCTTATTATCTATATAAAATAAATTCCTAAATAATAGCCTTTATCTGCTCATTATCCACATATTTTAAACATTAAAACCCTTAAATTTTAGCCTTGTTGCCATCCACTCCACCTAATCCTAATGCCCAAAATTTAGCTAACTTAAATTAAAATAATTGGGCTCCATGAAACTTAAATTTGGGCCCCTTACTCCCTTGTGTGGTGTCACCTCCTAAGATTGGGCCACAAGCCCACTTTGGTATTTTAAACATAGATACTACCTTTTAAACCCTATAATGCCCAAACAGATAATTTTAATCAAGGCCTCTACCCAAGCCTGAGCCCAATTTGGACCCCGAACACTTAAATTAACACATTATACATATCCACCCATTAAACGCATAGGCCCAAAAATTCAGGATGTTACAGTCCTACCCCCTTAAAGAAATTTCGTCCTCAAAATTTCCAACTAACTATTAATCGTACTACCCAAGTCTCACCACTATGCTTTCGATGCGCACTCTAATTCTAAAGTCAAAATAAACACTTAGTATACTATGGTAGGGTACGCACTGGTATTCGCATCTAAAGCGTCCTCGTCCCCTTGTACACATGCTATCGGTTCGCGTTTATCTGATTAAAATTTTTATGAATTATTGGTATTCTTCCACTGATTATCCACGAACAGTCTTATGATTAGTATTTTTAAGAGTAGTTCTTTCAAATTCGCAATTCAGTCTCAAGTTCACCTTTCCTAGTTCTAAGAACTACATACATTCAACCATCAACATACGAGACAACATCCATGCACCCATATTCAACACATAGGGTATTTTCGTTATTCCACTACCCATGGGTATTTTTAGTAATTTTATCCTCTGAGGGTATTTTTGTAATTTTCAAAATAGATTTCCTTGTTGATTTCGTGAAATAAGGGTATTTTGGTAATTTTGCAATCAAGGGTACTTTGGTCATTTTACACATTAGGGGCAATTTAGTAATTTTTACAAATCAGGAATATTTTCAAAATATTTTTTTATTTTTAAAACAAGCAGGGGGTATCTTGAAGGATTTGATTTCAAAAGAAAATAGTAGTGTTCGGTGGTTGTGGATTTTGTTTGTTGTCATGTGTTGTGTTGTTTTTTTTTTTACGGAAAAATTTTGTTGACTATGTAAATCGGGTATATTTCCAAATGATGGGTATCTTGGTTTTTTTTCCAAAACAAGGGTTTCTAGCAATTTTGTAAAGATAAGGTATTGGTCCCTTTCGGGTTTTAATTATAGATTTTGGCCCGTCAACAAGTCCTCGTGGCTAGGGTGAGCAGTACTACGCACTGGTAGGATTCTAGTGAAGAGGAGGTGAGTCACTAGGATTGCTTAAATACCTGTGCTCTTAGGATCCTTCCTAGACATGCGTATGACGGTTACCACACCCTAGTCTTGCGGCTCGTTAACTGGTTTGTTTAGTGAAATTAAGTCTTATGAGATTTTAAGAGTTGTTTCAGCTAGGCCTAAAGTCCATCAAGTTCTAATCTAACTAATCTACGTCCCATAAAGCCCATCAAGCCCACATATATTATATCACACAATGGTTCGAATACTTACACCAGCGGACTTGGGTAGAGACGCAGTGCCATCTTTGAGCTAATGACACTGTATAGATATGCATGTTTCGAAAATCCAACTTTAGAAAACGTTTTGAGCCCAAAAAAACCCCCAGAGCTGAGTTTTGAACCGGGCTCTGATACCAATTAGTAACACCCCAAACCCGGCCCAAACGCTACAACCAGATCTGGTATGTCACTTAGAAAATTTTGGAAGAACATGTCGTATTTTTGAGAAAAATATTTTTTCTAAAGTTTATCTTCTTATTCGAGAGAAATTTAATAGTTGATAGTTTAAATAAAATATGCCTTTATAAATTAAAAACCCAAATTTAAATAGATACATTAGTTCAATAAGAATTGAAATAACTAAAAGTAATTAAAGCCCAAAATAAAACAAAACATAAACTAGTGGCCCACAACCTTATTACAACAAGATTTAAAATCCATTAATTAAAAATATAAAGTATTAACTTGAGACTTTTTCTTTGGATCCAGTTGGTCTTTTCCATGGCCACCTTGCGTTCCTCTCCACCCGGTCCAAGCACTAGGTATCACCGAAAGGTTAATTAATAGGGTGAGTCACGAGACTCGATGTGCAACCCTCATGCACCACTAGATTTTGGCCTTAGGCCCATAAAAGCAGATTAATAATTCCATTTATAAAAAAATAACAAATAATATGCAAGGCCCAACCCATTTGCCTAGGTTTCCATCCGCTACATGCCCCCGCATCCGACCATTCACACCATTGGGGATTTCTACAATCGACCCACACCGCTACACGCCAAGATGGCAGTCATGCTGTTCATCAACATATTATGGTCGAAGCCCTTATAACAGATCACGGCATTAGCCGCTACAACATATAACATATCATGGTATAAACCGCTACACATATAACGTATAACTTCCTCCTTTCATCAACCCAACCCATGCAGTCATAAAATCAATATGCTTTTATCATATAAAGTCAAACATTCATTGACCTGGTGATTTGCTTCACCCTTTTCGGGTTTCCAACATTAAACCGAGATATCGGTATTTATCACAACATATAAACTTATGAGCATACATTAATAATCAGATCTAAATGGTGGGGAAGTATTACACATCTGATATCGCGAAATCCAATATTCTTAGTCGATGTCCTTGCTATCCGGATCTATTATCCTCAATGTAAAGCCTTGCTCAAAAGCGGAAAAACACACAAAGATTTAGCCCCTTCAACAATCGGCCAAGGTTAATAAATCCCAAATTACACGTTAAAACTAATAGATCCCTTACCTTGAAATCCCGAAAGTAACACGATTCTATAACTTAAAGATCTATGCGATTGACTCCACTAAAGTTCCTTGATTTCGGCACAAGTAGGCACCATGAAGTAATTCGGCAATCACAGGAGATGAGATCTAGGATTTTGGCTTTAGGGAAATCCGGAAAAAGTATGAACAAGAGAAGGTGATGTGTCTTTGGCTTTTAAAATACTTGAGTGAAGAGTTTCGGTTTCGACGGAAAAGAGAAGAAGAAAAGAAAACAAGGAAGAGACATGAAGATTTCGGCTAGGAAAAAAAAAATGGAAAGAGTTTGGCTTTTGAATCAAAGTGAAGATGAGGGAATAGGCTTAGAGATTTCGGCTTTTTGCGAGAAAATGAAGAAGAAGATGGAACTTTAGGAGTTTTCGACTTTTACTCGAGAGAAGAAGAGAAAAGAATGAGAGAAAAACCCAAATGCTGAAATTGAAGAGATATTCCCCTATTTATAGAAATTTGGCACTTACCTAACCTTGCAGATAAATCCTATATCTTTTCTCCTTTATCTTAATCTACTAGCTCATCTAAAAGAGACTTAATTATCTCTAACTCCTCCCTCCTTTATCAGCATATTATCCACATATTTTAATCATTAAAATCCCTAAATTTTAGCCTTTATCTGCTTATTATCTATATAAAATAAATTCCTAAATAATAGCCTTTATCCGCTTATTATCCACATATTTTAAACATTAAAACCCTAAATTTTAGCCTTGTTGCCATCCACTCCACCTAATCCTAATGCCCAAAATTTAGCTAACTTAAATTAAAAGAATTGGGCTCCATGAAACTTAAATTTGGGCCCCTTACTCCCTTGTGTGGTGTCACCTCCTAAGATTGGGCCACAAGCCCACTTTGGTATTTTAAACATAGATACTACCTTTTAAACCCTATATCGCCCAAACAGATAATTTTAATCAAGACCTCTACCTAAGCCCTGAGCCCAATTTGGACCCCTAACACTTAAATTAACACATTAAACATATCCACCCATTAAACGCATAGGCCCAAAAATTCGGATGTTACTGGTTCTACCCCTTAAAGAAATTTAGTCTCGAAATTTCCAACTAACTATTAATCGTACTACCCAAGTCTCACCACTATGCTTTCGATCGCACTCTAATTCTAAAGTCAAAATAAACACTTAGTATACTATGGTAGAAGTGCGACTTGCCGGTATTCGCATCTAAAGCGTCCTCATCCCCTTGTACTCATGCTATCGGTTCGCGTTTATCTAATTAAAAATTTTATGAATTATTGGTTTTCTTCCATCGATTATCCACGAACTGTCTTATGATTAGTAGTTTTAAGAGTAGTTCTTTCAAATTTGCAATTCAGTCTCAAGTTCACCTTTCCTAGTTCTAAGAACTACATACATTCAACCATCAACATACAGACAACATCCATGTACCCATATTCAACACATAGGGTATTTTCGTTATTCCACTACCCATGGGTATTTTTCGTAATTTTATCCTCTGAGGGTATTTTTGTAATTTTCAAAATAGAGTTCCTTGTTGATTTTGTGAAATAAGGGTATTTTGGTAATTTTGCAATCAAGGGTACTTTGGTCATTTTACACATTAGGGGCAATTTAGTAATTTTTACAAATCGGGAATATTTTCAAAATATTTTTTTATTTTTAAAACAAACAGGGTATCTTGAAGGATTTGATTTCAAAAGAAAATAGTAGTGTGTTCGGGTGGTTGTGGATTTTGTTTGTTGTCATGTGTTGTGTTGTTTTTTTTACGGAAAAATTTTGTTGACTATGTAAATCGGGGTATATTTGCAAATCATGGGTATCTTGGGTTTTTTTTCCAAAACAAAGGTTTCTAGCAATTTCGTAAAGATAAGATAGCTGGTCCCTTTCGGGTTTTAATTATAGATTTTGGCCCGTCAACAAGTCCTCGTGGCTAGGGTGAGCAGTCACTACGCACCAAGTAGGATTCCAGTGAAGAGGAGGTGAGTCACTAGGATCGCTTAAATACTGTGCTCTTAGGATCCTTCCTAGACATGCGATGATGCGGTTACCACACCCTAGTCTTATGCTCGTTAACGGGTTTGTTTAGTGAAATTAAGTCTTATGAGATTTTAAGAGTTGTTTCAGCTAGGCCTAAAGTCCATCAAGTTCTAATCTAACTAATCTACGTCCCATAAAGCCCATCAAGCCCACATATATTATATCACACAATGGT
This sequence comes from Gossypium sturtianum, assembly GCA_025698515.1. NCBI lineage: Eukaryota > Viridiplantae > Streptophyta > Magnoliopsida > Malvales > Malvaceae > Gossypium > Gossypium sturtianum. The sequence continues at coordinate 76,913,432 of CM046947.1, forward strand.
TTAGAATACTTACCTGGCGGACTTGGGCCGGAGACGCAGGTGCCATGCTGAGCTAACAGACCTGTATAGATATGCATGTTTCGAAAATCCAACTTTAGAAAACATTTTGAGCCAAAAAAAACCCCCAGAGCTGAGTTTTGAACCGGGCTCTGATACCAATTTGTAACACCCCAAACCCGGCCCAAACGCTACAACCAGATCTGGTATGTCACTTAGAAAATTTTCGAAGAACATGTCGTATTTTCAGAAAAATATTTTTTTCTAAAGTTTATCTTCTTATTCGAGAGAAATTTAATAGTTGATAGTTTAAATAAAATATGCCTTTATAAATTAAAAACCCAAATTTAAATAGATACATTAGTTCAATAAGAATTGAAATAACTAAAAGTAATTAAAGCCCAAAATAAAACAAAACATAAACTAGTGGCCCACAGCCTTATTACAACGAGATTTAAAATCCATTAATTAAAAATATAAAGTATTAACTTGAGACTTTTTGCTGGATCCAGTTGGTCTTTTACATGGCCACCTTGCGTTCCTCTCGGCCGTCTCAAAGCACTAGGTATCACCGAAAGGTTAATTAATAGGGTGAGTCACGAGACTCGGTGTGCAACCCTCATGCACCACTAGATTTTGGCCTTAGGCCCATAAAAGCATTAATAATTCCATTTATAAAAAAATAACAAATAATATGCAAGGCCCAACCCATTTGCCTAGGTTTCCATCCGCTACATGCCCCGCATCGACCATTCACACCATTGGGGATTTCTACAATCGACCCACACCGCTACACGCCAAGATGGCGGTCATGCTACTCATCAACATATTATGGTGAAGCCCTTATAATGAGATCACGGCATTAGCCGCCACAACATATAACGAGATCATGGTATAAACCACTACACATATAACGTATAACTTCCTCCTTTCATCAACCCAACCCATGCGGTCATAAAATCAATATGCTTTTATCATATAAAGTCAAACATTCAACGACACTGGTGATTTGCTTCACCCTTTTGGGTTTCAACATTAAACCGAGATATCGGTATTTATCACAACATATAAACTTATGAGCATACATTAATAATCAGATCTAAATGGTGGGGAAGTATTACACACGATATCACGAAATCCAATATTCTTAGTCGATGTCCTTACTATCAGGATCTATTATCCTCAATGTAAAGCCTTGCTCAAAAGCCGGAAAAACACACAAAGATTTAGCCCCTTCAACAATCGGCCAAGGTTAATAAATCCCAAATTACACGTTAAAACTAATAGATCCCTTACCTTGAAATCCCGAAAGTAACACGATTCTATAACTTAAAGATCTATGCGATTGACTCCACTAAAGTTCCCCCTTGATTTCGGCACAAGTAGGCACCACAGAAGTAATTCGGTAATCACAGGAGATGAGATCTAGGGATTTCGACTTTTAGGAAAATCCCGGAAAAAGTATGAACAAGAGAAGGCTGATGTGTCTTTGGCTTTGAAAATACTTGAGTGAAGAGTTTCGGTTTCTGACAGAAAAGAGAAGAAGAAAAGAAAACAAGGAAGAGACAAGAAGATTTTGGCTAGGAAGAAAAAATGGAAAGAGTTTCGCTTTTGAATCAAAGTGAAGATGAGGGAATAGGCTTAGAGATTTTGGCTTTTGCAGAGAATGAAGAAGAAGATGGAACTTTAGGAGTTTTAGACTTTTACTCGAGAAGAAGAGAAAAGAATGAGAGAAAACCCAAATCTTTGAAATTGAAAAGATATTCCCCTATTTATAGAAATTTTGGCACTTACCTAACCTTATGAGATAAATCCTATCTTTTCTCCTTTATCTTAATCTACTAGCTCATCTAAAAGAGACTTAATTATCTCTAACTCCTCCCTCCTTTATCAGCATATTATCCACATATTTTAATCATTAAAATCCCTAAATTTTAGCCTTTATCCGCTTATTATCTACATAAAATAAATTCCTAAATAATAGCCTTTATCCTTATTATCCACATATTTTAAACATTAAAACCCCTAAATTTTAGCCTTGTTGCCATCCACTCCACCTAATCCTAATGCCCAAAATTTAGCTAACTTAAATTAAAAGAATTGGGCTCCATGAAACTTAAATTTGGGCCCCTTACTCCCTTGTGTGGTGTCACCTCCTAAGATTGGGCCACAAGCCCACTTTGGTATTTTAAACATAGATACTACCTTTTAAACCCTATAATGCCCAAACAGATAATTTTAATCAAGGCCTCTACCTAAGCCTGAGCCCAATTTGCACCCCTAACACTTAAATTAACACATTAAACATATCCACCCATTAAACGCATAGGCCCAAAAATTCAGGATGTTACAAAAGCCATCAAAAATTCGGCCACCCCCCTAGCCCCTAAAACCGTCCAAGTACATGGCCAAAAGGTCAAAGTTTGGCCACCCCAAACTTTCCAAAACATCTCCCTTGTTTTAAGCCTTGTGTTCCCCCCTACATACCTTTTCCATTTGATTCCCTTCCTTAAGCTAAAACTTGCCTTTTCTCTTAGCCACCTTACCATAAAAATAAAAGTCCAACTTACCATATGTACTAGGCTTGACTGACACTATGAGGAAGGAAAGCATAAAAATAAAATTCATGCACACCAAGGGATTCGAACTCCTTCCCTCAAGGAACACACATGGCGCCATATCCCCTTTACTAATTGCTCAATTATGCTAACTTTTTACCACCTAATTACCTTAAGCTTTAAGGCCGCTTATTCCATTTCCTTAAAGTACTAAATACCAAAAATTATTCCAAATCCAAAATAAATCCCGAGCCTTCTCAGGACTAAATAAACAGACACATTGGATAATTATACTAGCTGAGTACCAAAATAATGTAACATATAAAAACTCAAATTTTAGGTTGTTACAAAAGGATTAAATCGCATAATGTTTAAAAGTGACTTTTCATTTGATTAATGATCAAATTGATGTGGCTTTATTATTGTGAAGTCCTTAAGGGGAAAATAGCCCATTTTTACTTATAGTGGACGGCAACATGCAAAGTTATATTATGCTTTTATATGTTTATTTTATAAATTAGTGTTATATGATATTTTATATTATAATAAAATAAAATGCATTAAACAAGGCCATTTCTCATCATCTTGGCCGAAAATATCAAAGAAAAGAAAGAAGAAAACCTAAGCTAGGTTCGGCCTTTGTCCTTCTTAATTAAGGTATGATTTGGCTTTATAATTTGATGATTTTTATGTTTTAGAGATTGTTGCTTAGTCTACTATCAAGCCCATGTATTAATTTTGTGTATTGGTAATGTTCATGAGATATGCCATTGTTGATATGTTGAGCTTTGTGATGAGCTTAGTTGTTAAATGAAAGATTCGAGCTAGATGAACATACTTTGTTCTTGAATTTTTGATGAAATTTGCTAATTAGGGCTAAATTGAGAAAATAGTAATTTGAAAGACTAAATTGCAAATTGATGGAAAATATGGGCTTGTATGTTATATATATTCATTCGGCTAAGCTTGGATGTATGATAATTTTGTGATTTTGATGTTTTGAGAAAAATGGACTAAATTGATAAATTGTGCAAATGTGAGTGTTAATTTGCAAATAACCCTAAATGTGTGTCCTTGGATTGAATTGAATGAGTTAGTGAATAAAAGAGTTAATTCTAAATATGTATAGATCAAGAATCGAGGAAAACGGGCTTAGATCGCGGAAAATCGAAAGTAACCGAGTAGTCGTTTCTATTTCCGATAAATCGAATCCGAGGTAAGTCATATTGCAAATAAATGTAATTGTATTGAGTTGAGCATATTCATATGACTATTGTCGATATTGAATGCTTATGAGTTGTAATGCAAATGATTTCCGAGATAAGATCGATTTAGCGACAATGTCCGAGAAGTCCCGTACGAACCTAGGAATACATAGGTATCTGTTCTGTTTTATCATATAAGACCACGTCCGGGACGTTGGCGTTGATTTGACATTCGTGTAAGACCACATCTGGGACGTTGGCATCGATATTATCTTTTTGTGTAAGACCACGTCTGGGATGTTGGCATCGATATGAGCTTTTCGTGTAAGACCACGTCTGGGACGTTGGCATCGATATTATCTTTTCGTGTAAGACCATGTCTGGGACATCGGCATCATATTGATTCGTATAAGACCCTGTCTGGGATGGTGGCATCGTTATCTGAGTACACGTAAGACCTCGTCTGGGACATTGACATTGTACAACTATTCTGAGCTTTCTGAGTATCCTATTAGGTTCCTATCGGTTCAACGGGCAAGTCTATGATACGAATGGTTAAGTGAATTGTATATCCTGCATTTCAGTATGCGTTGATTTATACACTAAGTGTGTATATAAGGTAAGTACCTATGTGATCTCACTATGATGATTATGTATATTGGAATAACAATATGATATGTGAAAATAAGCATGAACGAGCTATGATTATATAAGACTTTTGAATTGATGAATGTGACAAATATGGCCAAGTAAATGGACCAAAGCATATATGTGATAGTTTGCTAAGTCATTAAGATGTGCCAATGTACCTATGTGCATATATGCCTTTCATGCTAAGTTTGTTTGTATTATGACTTACTAAGCTTTTGGAAAGCTTACTCTCTGTGTGTGTTTTCTCTGTTTTATAGGTCGTCAAAGCTACTCAAGGCTCGGGACCGTCAAGGATCGTCATCACACTACTAAACTCATTTTGGTACACTTTTGAAATGTATTTAGTTAGATATGGCATGTATAGGCTAGTATTTGTTATAAGTTTGTTATATGAACTTAGCCATGTGATTTGGCTAGTTATGAATTAAGAATTTGCTTGAATGAATGTGATATGTGAAGCATGTTTTTGGCATGGTTACTTGATACATGAAATGATCAAGTTTTGATTAAGCAAATGAATGAATTATGCTTGTGATGAGATGAGTTTTAGTCTTGTAATTTGGATGGTTATTTTGGTATGTTCTTGGTTGCCAAATAGGCAAGAGAGGTCTTGATGATTTTGCTTGTAGGTAAGACCCATGTGGGTGGCATTTTGGCCTTGCAAATGGCCTACAATGTCACACGGGCGTGCCTAGTGACCTTGGGGCTAAGTCAGTAGCTAGCCTAAGAGCACACGGCCAATACACACGGGCATGCCTAGTAGCCGTGTGAAAAAGTCAATATATGGCCTATGAGTGCACGGTCTTAGCACACGGGGGTGCTTGGTAACCGTGGAGCCAAAACAGATTCGACCACAGCCAAGGTACACGGGCGTGCTTGGTGGCTGTGGATATAAAGTCAGATTCGACCACGGGGAGGACACACGGGTGTGTCCAGCAGTCGTGGGAGGCACACGGCCTGCCTACACGGGCGTGTAACCCCTGAAACTTAGAAGAGTTTTAAATTTTCGTAAAATTTTGTATGTCTTCCGGTTTAGTCCCGACCTGGTTTATAAGCATGTTTTAGGTCTCGATGACCTATTAAGGGGACACTATGTTTGAGGTTGATATACAATTGTATGACATTACTGTAAATGTTTCTGATCTATTCGGTAATGCCTTTAACCCTAGTTCGACGACGGATACGGGTTAGGGGTGTTACAAGGAAGGTCCCGTATAAGACCATGTCTGGGACATGGCATCGGCACCGAATGTAGGTCCCGTATAAGACCATGTCTGAGACATGGCATCTTCATCGAATGAAGGTCCCGTATAATAACATGTCTGGGGCATGTCATCGGCACCAAATGTAGGTCCCGTATAAGACCATGTCTGGGACATGGCATCGGCACCGAATGTAGGTCCCGTGTAAGACCATGTCTGGGACATGGCCTCGGCACCAAAGGAAGATCTCGTGTAAGACCATGTCTGGGACATGGCATCGACATCTATGTACGATCTCGTATAAGCCCATGTCTGGGACATGGCATCGACATCGAGTTAAGAGATCCCGTGTAAGACCATATCTGGGATATGGCATCAGCCTCAAGAGGTGATCCCATGTAAGACCATATCTGGGATATGGCATTGGCATCGCGATACAAGTATGATGAGATTGAGTATCCTCCGGTATTCTGAGTAATTCAACGGGCAAAAGAGTTAAGTATGTAAAGATGGCAAGAGCTAAGCTATACACAGATGACAAAGAGTTACATTTATGTTAAGGATGATAATGATAGAATTTTATGTTCATGATAGCATAAGTGCTAAATTATGTGATGAAGTGATACAGGTACCATAAGTTAAATACGAGTTATGAGACCCTAATGTGGTATGTAATTGGTAAGCGTAAGTTTGAGTAAGTATGTTAAAGTACTTGAAAACTCGTGTTGTTATTGTTCTATGAGACGAATGGATTTTACCTTTAGTATTTATGTTGCTATTTTAATTCATGAAAACTTACTAAGCTATATGCTTACCCCTTTTCTTTTCACTTTTCCTTGTAGTATTGCCAAGCTGACTCGAGAATCGTAGAACATCTAAGTTCGGATCACACTATCAACTATTCTTTTGGTATAGTAAAGCTGATTCATTTTGAGTATGGCATGTATAGGAACTTGGTCATTTTGTGTTATGTCATATTTGAAAGCCAAAGTGTTGGCTGTTAATGTTATATACTCATTTTTCAAATGGCCATTAGGAATTGGCCGATATATGCCATGTTTCATATCTTTAATGATGATGAATTTCATGAAGTGAAAGTTCAGGCAATTGATAGAGTTAAATTTGAAGTGTATGAATGATGATTAGTAATTCTTCCTAGTGTATATTTGCCATGTTATGTGTTGCTTGTGTTGGCATATGTGTGATTATGTTTCAGAATGGCAATTGGCTTGGTAGATAGCCTCCTAATTGTCCACACGGGTAGACACACGGACGTGTGTCTAGGCCGTGTGTGACACACGGTCAACCCCATGGGTGTGTTGATAGGCCGTGTGTCCCCTGCATCAAATTTGCGAGAATTCGATTCGCCACATGGGCCAGCACACGGGCGTGTGCCTAGGCCGTGTGCCATTAATAGTTTGCTGACGTCATAAACAGAATACCCTAGTTTTCACACACGGATCAGAACACGGGCGTGTCTAAGTCATGTGAGGGACACGGGCCACAGACACGGGCGTGTGAAAACCCCTGTAGGTTCGAAATGAAAAATAAATTCTGCCCGGACTAGGAACATAGGCGTGTGAGACCACACGGCCTGCCCACACGGGCGTGTTCCATTCCACACGGGCGTGTGGCCCTATTTTAGTTAAAAAAATTCTAAGTGCACAAAAGTTACCGGTTTAATTCTAAAACCTCCCGAATGTATGTTTAGGGCCTCGTAGGCCCATAATGAGGATGTTATGAATATGAATGAAAAAGTTTGAAGTGGAAAAAAAATTTTATAGCCGATGTTGTATGTTAAAGTATGTTAAGTCCGGTAATGCCTCGTACCCTGTCCCGGCATTGGACACGGGTAAGTGGTGTTACATTCTCTGTATGCAAATTCTATTTCGGAACTTTAAACAATCATCGGCTCCAATCTGAAACTCTGAATTAGGGATAGTCTCACATTGTGTCCGTTTAACTTGCAATTCACGGTCATCTTTCTGAGCTTCACATATTTGGTGAAGAAATACCAGTTTAGCTTTTAATTCAGCTAAAATAAACCCATCATCAAAAATCATCAACTGGGTATTCATTGCTTGTAATGCAAACAAAGATTTTCGACTCAGGGCATTAGCAACAACATTAGCTTTTCCCGGGTGATAATCAATCACAAATTCATAATCTTTCAATAACTCGAGCCATCTTCGTTGTCGCAGATTCAAATCTTTCTGTGACATCAGATATTTTAAGCTTTTTTGATCCGTATAAATGTGGCATTTTTCACCGTATAAATAGTGTCGCCAAATTTTCAATGCGAACACAATTGCAGCCAACTCTAAGTCATGCGTCGGATAGTTCTTTTCATGCGGTTTCAATTGTCGGGAAGCATAAGCTATAACTTTTCCTTATTGCATTACAACACATCCCAGACCGTTTAATGACGCGTCTCTATAAATCACAAACTCTTTCACGCAGTTCGAGTTGAAACGAACTAGTGCTTGATTAATGATACTTTCAAGCTGTTGAAACTCTGCTGACATTTTTCTGACAATTTGAATTTCACATCTTTTGAAGCAGTCGTGTCATCAGTGTCGCAATCATCAAAAATCCTTTCACGAATCTTCGGTAATAGCCCGCTAAGCCCAGAAAACTACGGACTTCAGACACATTTCTCAGAGGTTTCCAGTCAACAATAGCAGAAATCTTACTCGGGTCAACTCTAATACCTTCAGCTAAAACAATATGCCCCAGAAATCCAACCTCTCGGAGCCAAAACTCACATTTATTGAACTTTGCAAACAGTTGCTTATCACGTAGAGTTTGTAACACAATTCTCAAGTGCTCAGTATGTTCAGATTTATCTCGCGAATAGATCAGAATGTCGTCAATGAATACAACAATGAATCTGTCTAAATACGGTCTGAATATCTAGTTCATCAAGTCCATAAAAACTGCAGGAGCATTAGTTAATCCAAAAGGCATAACAAGGAATTCATAATGTCCGTACCTTGTTCTGAACGATGTCTTCGGTACATTTAAGTCTTTAACTCGCAACTGATAATAACTAGATCTCAAGTCAATCTTTGAAAATACTGTTGCACCTTTCAACTGAACAATAAATCATCAATCCGCGGTAGAGGGTATTTGCTCTTTATAGTCACTTTATTCAGCTGTCTGTAATCGATACACATTCTCATCGTGCCATCTTTCTTCTTTACAAACAATACCGGTGCACCCCAGGGCGAATAACTCTGTTGTGCAAAACCTATGTCTGTCAATTCTTGCAACTGAGCTTTCAACTCTTTTAACACTGTCAGAGCCATTCTATACGAAGCTATAGATATCGGTGAAGTTCCCGGTACTAATTCAATAGCAAATTCAACCTCTATGATAGGTGGCAACCCCGGTAATTCTTCTGGAAATACATCCAAAAACTCACAAACAACAGGTACAGATTCAATCTTTGATTCAAATACCTTTGTATCCAGTACGTATGCAAGATATTCATCATAGCCCTTTTTCATACATTTTTGAGCTAACATAGACGATATCACAGTAGGTAATTCACTCGAATCATCAGACTCAATTCGAAGAATTTCACCATTCTGAAATTTCAATTTGATAATCTTTCGTCTACAATTCACAACTGCATCATGCATAGTCAGCCAATCCATACCCATAATCACATCAAACTCATCGAACAATAGAAGCATCAAGTCAGCCAGAAAATAGTAACCCCGAGTCATCAAAGAGCAATTCTTACAAATCTTATCAACTAAAACAGACTTGCCTAAGGGGTTCAATACTTTAATTACAAACTCTGTAGACTCGACATGTAAACCCTTTTTAAACACTAAATTCATACAGATATATGAATGGGTTGATCCAGGATCTATCAACGCAATTATATCAGTATCGAAAAGAGAAAAAGTACCGGTAATAACATCTGGGGACGACGCTTCTTTGTGAGTGCGAATAGCGTAGGCTCTAGCAGGTGCTCTGGCCTCGAATCTCACAGCTGAGTCCCTAGTTATACCTCTACCACTGGATACATTTCCCGTATTTCTCGATGGTCTCCCCCTCACAGTCGTATTGCTTGAGCTTACATTCTGAACTTTTTCTTTCTCTGATAACTCTAGGCAATCTCGAATAAAGTGATCTGGTGAACCACATTATTCCAGCATTCACCAAAATGTATTCTCCCGCACTGTTGACACATGGGTTTGTTATTTCTCACACTGCCAACACTTGAGACGGATGTAGCTTAGGCTTTAGAATTCATAGGTTGATTTCCACGATCTCTATTCTGATATCCCATTGATGCATTAGATATACTGTATGAATCTCAGAATTTCTTTGATGAAGAATGAGAAGGTTTATTCATTGGTCTTTTCCTCGAATCTCTAGCCTCTAAATCAGATTTCTTCTTTTCTTGGCTAAAGTCTTTGGCTTTGCAAGCCCGGTCAACTACCACAAAAAATTCTTTTAAATCTAAAATCCCAACCAGAAGTTCAATGTCTTTGTTCAGCCTATAAACAAACTGCTTGCACATTATCTCTTCAGTAGAAACATACTCTCAAGCATATTTACTTAATCGTACAAATTCTCTTTCATATTCTGTCACAGTCATTTGGCCCTATTTCAAGTCTAGGAACTCTTTATGCGTTTGATCCAGGAACCGCTGACTTATATATTTCTTTTGGAACCCCGTCTGAAAGAATTCCCAGGTCACTCACTCTCTCGTTACTACAAACACAAAGGTATTCCACCATTGATACACAAAGTCTCTCAGAAGAGAAATAGCACACTTTAAGCATTCAGCCGATGTACAAGAAAGTTCATCAAACACTCGGATTGTATTTTCAAGCCAAAACTCGGCTCTCTCAGGATCATCGTCAACATTAGCCCTGAACTCTTCAGCCCCGTGTTTACGAATCTTATCAACTGGAGGCTTGTTCAATCTTAATAGCTCAACTCCTTGAGGAGCTACGGGCACAGGTTGGGGATTAGGAGGGGGTGGAGGTTGTTGAGCAACTGGGTTCATTTGAATATACTGAGTGAACAACTAGTTCATCATTTGAAAGAAGGCTTCTTTAGCCTCTCCTCCCTGGCTACCCGTCACGGGTCTAGAATCAGACGGCGCTGTCCCTTGAGTGGGAGCAGGCGTATTACTTTAAACCTTATCAGCTATTGCTTGATTGGGATCCATTTGCTATATAAAAACACATTTTCAAATTTCAGGAGTGTAACACACCTAACCCAAAATCATCGCCGGAATAGGGTTAAGAGGCATTACCGAACAATCGGAACATTTCACATCCATTTCACAACACAAAGTCAATCATCAATCAAACATATTCAAATATAAACATATAGTCCCTTATCGAGGTCTACGAGACCTTAAACACGCTTTAGAATAGGGTCGGGGCCAAACAGAATACATACGGAAATTCTCAAAAATTTTAAAAATTTTCTAAACTGCAGAGGTCACACGCCCGTGTGGGTAGGCCGTGTGCCTCACACGGCCATGGACACGCCCATGCGTCCAAGTAGTGTCAAAACAGGGCATACATACTGACTTGTCCACACGGCCTGAGACACGCCCGTGTGCCTCACCCGTGGTGGAATCGTACTTGCTCCACACGGCCAGTCACACGCCCGTGTGTCCAGCCAGTGGTCGCTACTGACTTGTTTCACTTGGCAAACTCAAACGACACGGTCGATCCACACGCCCGTGTGCTCAATCGTGTGGGAAATTATAGGCCATTTCAAGGCCAAATTTGCCTCCCACACTTTGATTCACCTACAAGCTTCAAATCTCATGCATTTATACCCCAATTGGCAACCAAAACATACCATTTTATACTCCAATTAATCCTCAACAATACCATCTATTCATGTTCTCATTTCCTACTCAAATAAATCCATTCAAGCACCATGATCACAACTCAATTCATATAAGCCAAGCATCATGTAATTCTTACTACAAGTTCACATTTTATCCATCATCCTTATCAAACAAATCACATATATAACATACTATTTCCATTCTTGCTATCTCATGCCATATTCATCATTTCCATAGCTCATATAAGTATCAACATTATTCAACTTCCAAGCCAAATCACATGGCAAGGTTCCAACATCACAAAATGTACCATAACTACTAGCCTATACATGCCATATACCAAATATGTACATCTTTCAAAAGTACCGAAATAGATAGCCAATAGTGTGATCAAGTCGCTGACGATCCCCGGATTCGAGCTAGCTCTACTGACACTGTAAAACAGAGAAAACAATTCACACAGTAAGCTTTTAAAGCTTAGTAAGTTCGTAATATAACACATATTTCTCAATAATGAGACATTAATACATAAATAAACCATCACATAGATAGATATACAATTAATCACATTATCATCCTCAACCATATGCTCAAATATCCATTCATTCAACCTTTAAAACTATCATCAACCACATAGGTTCAAACATACCTTTGCCAACACTCAGTAAACAAACGTTCTTGTTTATCGATGCTCGATACCATACCTCATTCACTGCTCGATATCTTTTCAACTCAATCGCACACCTAGTGCTCAAATCATAGCCGTAGCTTAATTAACATCGCACACTTAGTGACTTGATACAAAACTGAACTTAATTCGGTATCGCACACACAGTGCCAAATCAATAAGCCGAAGCTTTTATTATTTCGCACACACAGTGCTAATCATCTCTATCTCATTTCTAAATTCGCACACTTAGTGCCTCTTTACTCGATTCCATATATATATAATGAATTTCTATTCATTAACTATACATTCAACAAATTCTCATCACATAGATATAAATTTAACAACTGGTATTATATCCGAACTTACCTCGGACGTCGAAATACTGAAACGGTCGATTAATCAAGCACTTTATCTTTGCTTCGATCTCGATCCGAACCTCTCCTTTCTTGGTCTATACACATTCAAATTTAACTCATTCAATCACCAATTCATTCAATTTAGTCCACACACACATATTTAGGGCATTTTGCAAAATAGCCCTCACATTTTCACATTTCACACTTTAGTCCCTGATTCACAAAATCACAAAATACACAAAATTTCTATTCACATAAGCTTAGCCGAATTCTTCCCATGCTAATACAAGCCCACATATTTCATTTATTTCACATTCTAGTCCTTCAATTTACACTTTTCTCAATTTAGCCCAAATTACTTAATTTCACCAAAAATCCAAATACAAACTATGTTAACCCAACACTAAGCTTTCATATTCCACCAACTAACAACACAAATCTCACATATTAATCAATGGAATAATTCAAAATCACCATCAATTTCTAAAATTTAAGCATGGGTTTGATAGTACACTAAGCAACGATCATAAAAATGTAGAAATTATCAAAAACCGAACAAAAACTAACCTTAAATCAAAGACATCAATGGCCGAATGTTTGAAGAACTCAAACCCTTTTTTCTTTTCTTGTTTTCGGCACCAAGAAGATGAACATAGTGCTTTCTTTATTATTTTGTTTTATTATAACCTTATAATATAATATAAAATAATATAAAATTTTAACTTATAAATTTTAACATATAAAAACATATATGTTAACATTTAATGCCGTCCACTGTACTCATTTATGGCCAAATTGCACCATAAATCCCCCAAATTATAAAGACAACAACAATTAGGCACTTTAACAATCAGCACACAGCTTTTACATTTTACGCGATTAAGTCCTTTTTCATAATTCAACACACAGTCGATAAAATTTTCACACAGAATTTTCACACAGTCTCAATCACATATTATAAACATAAAAAATAATATTAAAATATTTTTTCCGACCTCGGATTTGTAGTCTCGAAACCACTGTTCTGACTAGGGTCTAAACGGGCTGTTACAAGGAGTCATCACACTATCACAGTTTTTATATGGCATGTATAGCTAGACTCTGACACACGCTATGTTAGTCCTAGAATCGACTAAACCGTAGCTCTGATACCAATAAATGTAACACCTCTCACCCGTATTTAACACCAAAATAGGGTTACGAAGCATTATCGGACTTATGAAACAATTAAACAACTATTTAACATACAATTATTCAATTCAATCATTCATCATTCAATCTCAATCAATTTGTCCCTATTAAGAGCCTACGAGGCTTTAAACATGCTTTGGGAGTGGTTCAGGACTAAATCAATAACTCAAGAAAATTTTCAATACTTAGCAATTTTTTCTTCAAACAAGGGACACACGCCCGTGTGACCAGGCAGACACACGTCCACCAAACACGCCCGTGTCACGGTCAGTGTGTGAAAGCAGGGGTACATACGCGCTTGGGTCACTGACCAACCACTGCGCCCCGTGTGTCTAGCCCGTGTGCCCTTCGAAGTGGCCACACACGCCTGTGTGCCAGGCCGTGTGTTAGGCCGTGCCAAACCTGTAGGGTATACTGACTTATGCAACACGGCCAACTCACACGCCCGTGTGCTAGGCCATGTGCCAATTAGGGGGTATACTGACTTGTACCACATGACCGATCACACGCCCGTTTGTGAGACCGTGTGGAGCATACTGACTTTATTTCAATTTCAACACCAGGGGACACACGGTCGTGTAACTTGACCGTGTGTCACACACGGGTGAGACACACGCCCAGTCTCTGCCCGTGTGGACAAAAATAGGCTATTTACCAAGCCAATTTGCCACCCAATATCTCATGTACCTAAACAACCCAAATGGCACCAATTCATAGCACAATAGAACACCTATTCTAACCACATTCAAGACAATTTCATACCATTTCAAATACTAATAACTAGCATGCTTATAGCCTATGTTTTACTCAACCAAAACCTACTAAAATACATATACCAATCAACTATTTAAACCATTACCAATCATACTTCATTTTGTACCATTTCATAAACAAGGTACCCATTCCACAAACTTCATAATATGTTCATTTACATATCCATCCAAGAACTCAATAACAACCATATATGCACACATAAACACATAATCAAATCCACCAAATTAAGCCAAATCTCATGGCTATATTTACAACTCAAAACATATACATTTACAAGCCAATTTATTTGGCCAAAGTCATTACCAAAATATAACCAATAAGCTCAAATACCTATACATTTCATATACTTAAAACATAGTTTCAAAAGTAACAAAGAGTCAGTGGATAGTGTTGTGAAGTCTCCGACGATCCCCGAATCCGAGCTAGCTTTAAAATCACTATAAAACATGGAAAAGCAACAAAGTAAGCTTGTATGTTAACAATTAGCAATTATCATCACTCATTGATCATTCATATAATGGAAAACAATGTGCAACAATTCTATTAAATCTCAAGCTATCAAATGATCATTCATATAACTTACCAAAAAACTCATCCATTTCATAGATTTCAATACTCAATTCATTTCTGTACGTACCTGTACCACCTTGTACTAATCTCATAATCAACCACATTCTTCATTTACCCGTTGAACCATTCAGAATAGAAGTCAGATACTCAATGTCTCACTCGATAAGTACCTATACCATGGCCCATAGCCAAATCAAGGTAACTTATCCAAAATTCTGATATCATGGCCCGAAGCCAAATCAGCCGATATGCATGGCCCGAAGCCAAATCAGTTTATCTCGCACACATAGTGCTAAATCATGGCCCGAAGCCAACTTAAGTATACCTAATGACATGTCACTAGCATCCTAAACTATTCCTAAGGTTCAATCGGGTTTCCAACTGTCGAATCTTCATCGAATCATTTCTGAAATTATATGTAATCACATAAACACAATTCATACTATATCGAAGCATATAAAATACATTTGAAATGAATTTATAACATACGAACTTACTCGGATGTTAAAACAGTGAATCGAGTCAATTAGTCGACAACTTATCTTTTCCCCGATCCAATTTTTTATTTCACTTTTCTTGATCTAAATATATTCAAAATTAACTTATTTAATCATCTATTCATTCAATTTAGTCCAAAACACTCTTTAAGGCACATTTACACTTTTACCCCTAAACTTTCACATTTTCACAATTTAGTCCTTATTTCATAAAATCACAAATTCATGCAATTTAGTCATCACCCATGCTAGCCGAATTTCTCTAGTACTCATATTAGCCCATATTTCTCATTTATTTCACATTTTAACCACTAACTTTACATATTTCTCAATTTAATCCCTATTTTGCATTTTCACTAAAAATCACTTAACAAAACTCGTATATCTATTAACAAACATTCATAATCTATCAAGAGACTTCAAAGCACATGCTTATTCATAAATGGCATCATTCAAAATCTTTAACAGTTTTGCAAAATAGTCCTTGGGCTAGTTAGTACTAGTTGCAACGATCACAAAAACATAAAAATCATTAAAATCGAGTCGAAATACATACCTAATTGAAGAGATTAGGGTTTCCAAAATTTAAAAATGAAAATAGCTTTCTCCCTTATGAATTTGGATTTAGGATGATAACATTAAGTGAGGATTTTGTTTTGTTTTATTTAATAAACCATTAATAACAATTTACCAATTTAACCTTACTAATAAACCATTTAAAACACCTATTATAAGCCCATAATTGTCCACCCATCATTATAATGGCCTAATTACAACATAAGGACCTTCACTTAAGTAAACCATAGCTATTAGACACATTTAACTAATAGCACCCAAATTTTACACTTTACGCGATTAAGTCCTTTCTATCAAATTGACCATTTAAACGATAAAATTTCTTAACGAAAATTTCACAAAAACATATTATCATCTTGTAAACATTAAAATAATAATAAAATAAATATTTTGACATCGAATTTGTGGTCCCAAAACCACTGTTTCGATTTGACCAAAAAGCCAAAATCTTCTAAGAGTTGTCGAATTCTCTATAAAGGTAGGTGTCGATTTCTTCTGTTCCATTCTTTTTCTCTTTCAATTTTTGAAGACAAAGCCGAAAGGCTAATGGATTGTAAGTTTATTGTGTTTATGTGTGGGGCGACATATCGGGAATCGAAGTAGATCGTCTAGATCTAAAAGCCAGAAATTGCTAGGCTCTAAACTCCATCTTTTGGGATTTCAAGGTAAGGGGTTCTCTTTGGATTCTCGTTAGATTCGCTATTGTATTTGTGATCTTAACCGTATGTTATGATGGTAGCAACTGAAAAGGGTCTTTTGGATGGAATCAAATATCGATCAGGTGAAGGAGGGGATTGGATCTGTTAAACCAATCCCTAAGTTTAAGAAACGAGCGGTGTCAACAGTTCAGGATTGGCCACCATGTTGTGGACCGGCATCAGAACAAAACCTTAGACAGTTAGCAGTCGTATTGGCTTCTGATAGTGTCGACATAAAAAGTCTCGTCTTGACTGTAATCAGGTGTGTAGATCTCTAACACACTAATTATCTGTATTATGTATGTTATGGGCTAAAAGCCGAAAAAAGGCTGTATGGACAGTCGTGTTACCCAAAAAGGGTAGGCAAAGGATGCCAGGTACGTAACCTTAGAAACTTCTCTATGTGTGTATCGATGTATGTAAAAACCTGTGATCTTTAGGTAGTATACTATTTTGAATTTGCTTAGATGTATGCATGGGATAGGGTTAATATGATGAAGGGGAAGAGCATGTTAATAGGTCACTTGGTGATCGGTGGTTAAACCACGAACTGTAAAATTAGGTCACATAGTGATCGGTGGCTAAGCCACGTTTAATTGATTCCTGATTGTTAGGAATAGGCAGCATGACTGTCGATATGGTGTGTAGCGGTTGGTGGGTTGATTGTAGAAATCCCCAAGGTGTGTTGGTTGGTACGGGCTAGTGTGTAGAGGATGGATCTCTAGGTTGGGTTGGGCCATGTTGCATATAAATACTTTGTTGCCATTGTGTATGGGCCAAGGCCCATAATGTGTTTGTGGGCCTAAAGCCTTTTATGTGTTTTTGGGATTTGCACACTGAGTCTTGGTGACTCACCCCTTTTTTTTCCCTGACTTTTCAGATGAGCAGTAGATCATGGACATGGGAGCCGAGGCGGACTCAAGGGGCCATCAAGTTTTATTTTATTTATTTTCATGAACTATTTTGGGTTTTCTTTAAGTTTTAATTTTGGGACTATTTATGTAATAAGGCCCCATGGCTTAGGTTATCACTGTACATTTGTTCATGTGTACAGTTTGAAAGTTTATGTTCAAGGACTTAAGTCGTAAAAAGTAATTAAATGGGTTTTCCAAACATGTTCAACGTAAAAAAAAAAGGTTTTCAACAAATATCTTATTTTTAACAAATTCCTAAGTAAAGAAACTGAGATTTCCAAAAAAACCATTAAAGTAAAGTTTTTAACAATAAACCCCGTAGCATACCAATCTGGTCGTAGCGTTTGGGCCTGGTTTGGGGTGTTACATTTTGGTATCAGAGCCCAGTTGTAAAACTCGGGCTGTGAAATGGGTCCAGTAGTAGTTATAAAGTTGGTGAAAATGCTTTGGTTGAGATATGGCCTTCGAGTCTACCGGCACCCGATCCATGCAGGTAAGTAATCTAACTCTTGATGTGATATGCATGTTGGGTTGATGGGCTTTATGGTTGTAGACTAGCATGTTAGGAATTAATGGACTCTAGGCCTAGTTTAAACAAACTCTTTAAATTCATAAAACTTAATATAACTAAACATGTCCGTAAACCAGTCGCTGGGTTAGAGTGTGGTAACCGACATATGCATGTCTAGGATTGGATCTAGTGAGAGCTTGGTACTTAAGCGGTCCGAGTGACCCACCTCCTCTTTTCTGAGATCCTACCTGGTGCATAGTGTTTGTTCACTTTAACCGCGAGGACTTGTTTATGGGCCAAAGTTAATTACTAAAATACCCCTTATATTTGTAAAATTACTAAAATACCCTTATATTTGCAAAATTCCTAAAATACCCCTGTTTACAAAATTATTGAAATACCCTTGGATAGTAAAATTACCGAAATACCCTCTATTTTGCAAAAGTACCAAAATACCCCTGTTTTGCAAAATTTCCAAGATACCCTTATTTTTCCAAATTACCAAAATACCCCTGTAGGGTAGAATTACGAAAATACCCCTGGGTAATGAAATGACAAAAATACCCTTAGGTGATGAATATGGGTTCATGGATGCTACTTGTATGTTGATGTAGGATGGTTGAATATGTGTGGAACTAGGATATATAAACTTGAGACTGAAACCTGTAGATATAATTTTGAATTTGAAATAACTACTCTTAAAACTACTGTCCATAAGATTGTTTGTGGTTAATCAATGGAAGAAGTTAATAATTCATAAAATTTCTAATCAGATAAATGCGAATCGATAGAATGAGTTCAAGGGGTAGCTTTTCGGGCTGATCTGATGGAACTGCCATTTGGGGAGTTCGATTTGATCTTAGGAATGGATTGGTTAGTGAAGTATCAAGCAAATTTGGACTGTGCAGCCAAGTGTATGATGTTAAAAACTCCCGATGATGGCGAAGTGTTGGTGATAGGTGAAAGGGGAACTGTTTGTCAAATGTGGTGTCCGCGCCTTAAGAGGCGAAAGGATGGTGAGGAAAGGATGCAAGGCAATTCTAATGTTTATTCAGGCTCTGGAAGCCAAGGAACTAACTGTCGGAGATGTCAAGACGGTGAAGGAATTTCCTGATGTTTTCCCAGAAGATCTCCCGGGATTACCCCCGGATCGTGAAGTGGAGTTTGGTATTGATCTTCTTAGGGAGCGTGCGATGATTTATCGCTCCGCGAGGATGGCACCAAGAAGGAGTTGGTGGAATTAAAGGCTCAGATCCAAGAGTTGCTAGATAGAGGGTTTATCCGACCAAGTGTGTCGCCTTGGGGAGCACCGGTGTTATTCATTAAGAAGAAGGATGGATCAATGCGTATGTGCATTGACTATCTCCAGCTGAATAAGTTGACCATCAAGAATAAATACCCGTTGCCAAGGATCGATGACTTGATCGATCAGTTGAAGGGAGCCTCAGTCTTTTCCAAGATAGATCTCGAGGTCGTGGTACCATCGACTTAAGGTTAAAGAGGCGGATATTAATAAGACGGCTTTTAGGACTCGCTATGGTCACTACGAATTCATGGTAATGCCATTTGGGTTTACTAACGCACCAGCAGCGTTTATGGATATGATGAACCGAGTATTTTAACCGTACTTGGACCGGTTTGTCGTGGTGTTTATAGATGATATTCTGGTTTATTCAAAATCAGAAGAAGAGCATGATTCACATCTTCGAGTGGTTCCAGAGATACGAGGAGAAGTAGCTTATATGCCAAATTCAGTAAGTGCGAATTTTGGCTAAAGGGAAGTTAATTTTATAGGACACGTTGTGTCGGCAGAGGGGATTAGGGTTGACCCTCGGAAAATTGAGGCGGTGTTGGATTGGAAGCCGCCTAGGTCTGTGGCAAAAATTTGGAGTTTTCTTGGTCTAGCTGGGTACTACCGAAGGTTTGTTGAAGGATTTTCTTTAATTGCGGCACCATTGACTAAGTTGTTACGGAAAGGGGTTCCTTTCGTTTGGTCTAGTAACCAGCAAGAGAGTTTTGAGAGGTTAAAAAGGATTTTGATGGAGGCTCCGGTGTTGATTCATCTGGAGGCTGGAAAGGAGTTCATGATTTACTGTGATGCATCACACACGGGACTAGGATGCGTGTCGATGCAAGGTGGAAAGGTTGTTACGTACGCATCTCGACAGTTAAGACCGCATGAATCAAATTATCCCACACATGATTTGGAATTGGCGGCAGTGGTTTTTGCTCTGAAGATCTGGAGACATTATCTATACGGGGAGAAATCTGTCATTTACACCGATCATAAGAGCTTAAAATACCTTTTGACCCAGAAGGAGTTGAATCTAAGGCAAAGGAGGTGGATCGAGTTACTTAAGGACTATGACTGCTCGATCGAGTACCATCCGGGTAAAGCTAACGTGGTGGCGGATGCCTTAAGTCATAAAGTAATCTCTGACTTGAGAGCAATGTTTGCTCACCTTAGTCTATATGATGATGGGAGCTTATTAGCTAAACTTCAAGTGAAACCCTCTTGGGTCAGCCAGGTTAAGGAGAAATAGCAGAATGACGAGTTGCTAAAGGAGAAGTTTTCGGTAGGATCAAGTGAAGGATCAACGGAATTTAGTATGAATGAGGAAGGGCTATTATGTTTTCAAGGGAGACCGTGTATGGCGAAAGATCTTGAGTTGAGGCATAAGATTTTGCAAGAAGCGCATGGTAGTCCATACGCTATGCACCCTGGAGGAAGTAAGATGTATCGAGATTTGCAAGATCAGTTCTGGTGGCCGAGTTTAAAACGAGAGGTGACCGAATTTGTGGGGAAGTGTTTGACACATCGATAGGTAAAAGCGAGAACATCGATTACCATCGTGGTCGTTGCGACTGTGAAGATTCCAGAATGGAAGTGGGAAAGGATCACAAAGGACTTTGTTAGTGGGCTACCCCTCACGCCTACTAAGAAAGATTCGGTCTGGGTGATTGTTGACCGCTTGACGAAGTCTGCTCATTTCATACCAGTACGTGTCGATTACTCTCTCCAGAAATTGGCTAAGCTATACATAGCGGAGGTAGTAAGGTTGCATAGGGTACCAGTATCAATCATATCGGACAGGGACCCTAGGTTCACCTCACGATTTCGGAAGGCGTTGCATCAAGCGTTGGGTACGAAGTTGGATTTCAGTACGGCGTTTCATCCTCAGACCGACGGACAGCCTGAGCGGGTAATTCAGATCTTGGAGGACATGTTGAGAGGATGTGTCATTGATTTCAGGGGTAGTTGGGAAGAGTTTTTACCATTGGCGGAGTTTGCGTACAACAATAGCTACCAGTCAAGTATTTAGATGGCGCCCTATGAAGCATTGTACGGGCGAAAGTGTCGTACTCCTACCTGTTGGACGAAATTAGGGGAACGTCGGATTTTGGGTCCGGAGTTGGTTACCGAGACAGAGGAGAAGGTTGAGGTAATTCGGGCTCGACTGAAGGAGGCGTCAGACAGACAGAAGTCCTATGCTGACCTGAAGCGTAAGGACATAGAATTTGCAGTGGGTGACAAGGTGTTCTTGAAAGTGTCACCATGGAAGAAAGTACTAAGGTTCGGACGGAAAGGTAAATTAAGTCCCAGATTTATCGGACCTTATCGGGTGTTGAAACGAGTGGGACCAGTAGCTTATGAGCTAGAACTACCTTCTAAGCTAAGTCAGATTCACAATGTTTTCCACGTCTCTATGTTAAGACGTTACCGTTCGAATCCATCTCATGTGGTCTCGATGGAAGAAATCGAAGTAAGACCCGATTTATCCTTTGATGAGGAGCCAGTGGAAATCCTGGATCGTGATGTCAAAGTATTACGGAGAAAGACGGTTCTGTTGGTTAAGGTTATGTGGCAAAATCACGGTTCTGATGAGGCTACTTGGGAACTGGAGGAAGCGATGCGGCAGCAATACCCGCATCTATTCTGATCAGGTAATTTCGAGGCTGAAATTTCTTTAAGGGGGTAGAACTGTAACATCCTGAATTAATGGACCTTTGCGTTTAGTTGCTGTGATGTTTATGTTATCTCTAATGTGTTAATTAGAGTGTTTAAGGGGTTCAGACTGGGCTCAGGGTTGGACACTTTAGTGGAAAGCCTGACAAGATAGGGCTTAAAGATATTATTTGTGTTTTAAATCACAAATGGGCTTGTGGTGATGGCAAAGTGGCGCCACATAGAGAGCAGGGAGGTGGCGTCAACTAGGGAGGCCCAAATTTGAGTCGCATATAGCCCAATTCTTTTAATTAAATGTTAGCTAATTTTTGGCATTTAAATGAGTAGAGAGGGAAGGCAATAAGGCTTAAAAATAGGAAGATTTACTCGAGTGGATAATGCAGATAATATGGCAGATAAAGGGAGGAAGAGGTGGTGTGATCTAGGCTTCTATTGGAGATGTGATCGGTGGATAAGCGAGGAAATTTAGGATTTATCTCTGGTCACAAGTGGTGGCCGAAATTCCAACACTGAGGGGGAGGAGAAATCGGTTTTAGTATGGCAAAGGGGTGCCGAAATTTCCCTTGATTAGTAGATCAACTTTAAGTCATAAAAAGGGCATTTTCGGTTTTAGGAAGTAGGTGCCGAAATTTTGTGATTAAGGGGGGGAATACCTTTTTATTTTTGGCATTAGGGTTTGTTCTTTTTCTTTTCTCTCATTCTCTGTTAAGCCGAAACCCCTAATCCCAAGCTCTCGTCTCCACTTTTATGCAAAAGCTAAAATCTCATTGTGTTCATCTCCATAAGCCGAATACCCTAGTCTATTCCTTTCTCTTTGTCGATTTCTTCATCAAAGCCGAATCTGCATAGATCTCTTGAGATCGTCTTTTCTTTTTGATCTTCTCAAAAGCCGAAATCTTCTAGGAGTTGCCGAATTCTCTGTAAAGGTAGGTACCGATTTCTTCTGTTCCATTCTTTTTCTCTTTCGGTTTTTGAAGACAAAGCCAAAAGGCTAATGGATTGTGGGTTTATTGTGTTTATGTGTGGGGCGACATATCGAGAATCGAAGTAGATCGTCTAGATCTAAAAGCCGAAAATTGCTAGGCTCTAAACTCCATCTTTCGGGATTTCAAGGTAAGGAGTTCTCTTTGGATTCTCGTTAGATTCGCTATTGTATTTGTGATCTTAACCGTATGTTATGATGGTAGCAACTGAAAAGGATCTTTTGGATGGAATCAAATATCGATCAGGTGAAGGAGGGGATTGGATCTGTTAAACCAATCCCTAAGTTTAAGAAACGAGCGGTGTCAGCAAATCGGGATTGGCCACTGGGTTGTGGACCGGCGTCAGAACAAAACCTTAGACAGTTAGCAGTCGTATCGGCTTCTGATAGTGTCGACATAGAAAGTCTCATCTTGACTGTAATCAGGTGTGTAGATCTCTAACACACTAATTATCTGTATTATGTATGTTATGGGCTAAAAGCCGGAAAAAGGTTGTATGCACAGTCGTGTTACCCAAAAAGGGTAGGCAAAGGATGCCAAGTATGTAACCATAGAAACTTCTCTATGTGTGTACCGATGTATGTAAAAACCTATGATCTTTAGGTAGTATACAGTTTTGAATTTGCTTGGATGTATGCATGGGATAGGGTTATTACGATGAAGGGGAAGAGCATGTTAATAGGTCACTTGGTGATCGGTGGTTAAACCACGAACTGTAAAATTAGGTCACATAGTGATTGGTGGCTAAGCCACGTTTAATTGATTCCTGATTGTTAGGAATAGGCAGCATGACTATCGATATGGTGTGTAGCGGTTGGTGGGTTGATTGTAGAAATCCCCAAGGTGTGTTGGTTGGTACGGGCTGGTGTGTAGAGGATGGATCTCTAGGTTGGGTTGGGCCATGTTGCATGTAAATATTTTGTTGCCATTGTGTATGGGCCAAGGCCCATAATATGTTTGTGGGCCTGAAGCCTTTTATGTGTTTTCGGGATTTGCACACTGAGTCTTGGTGACTCACCCCTTTATTTTTTTTCCCTGACTTTTCAGATGAGCAGTAGATCGTGGACATGGGAGATGAGGTGGACTCGAGGGGCCATCAAGTTTTATTTTATTTATTTTCATGAACTATTTTAGGTTTTCTTTAATTTTTAATTTTGGGACTATTTATGTAATAAGGCCCTATGGCTTAGGTTATCGCTGTACATTTGTTCATGTGTACAGTTTGAAAGTTTATGTTGAAGGACTTAAGTCATAAAAAGTAAATAAATGGGTTTTCCAAACATGTTCAACGTAAAAAAACAAAGGTTTTCAACAAATATCTTATTTTTAACAAATGCCTAAGTAAAGAAATTGAGATTTCCAAAAAACCATTAATGTAAAGTTTTTAACAATAAACCCCGTAGCATACCAGATCTGGTCGTAGCGTTTGGGCCGGGTTTGGGGTGTTACATTCGCCTGAAAACAAAGGTTTCATAAGAACACGTGAACGTGGTCTTTTCTTGGTCAGTAAGAGCCATGACAATTGGTTATACCCCGAATAATCATCCAAAAAGCAATAAAAGGCTTTTCTCGCTAATCTATCTAACATTTGATCGATGAATGGAAAAGGAAAATGGCCCTTCCGGGTTGCTTTGTTGATATTTCAATAGTCCATGCAAACTCTCCATCTCGTGACAGTACAAGTTGGAATGAGTTCATTGTTATCATTGCTAACCATAGTAACACCTCCTTACTTGGGTACACATTGAACAGGGCTCACCCACGAACTATCAGAAATAGGATAGATTATTCCAACATCAAGCCATTTGATAATCTCCTTTTTAACGACTTCCGTCATAATGGCGTTAAGTCTTCTCTGCTGCTCAATAGAATTACCATGGCAATCCTCCAGTAAATTATTATGCATGCATATGGCCGGACTGATTCCCTTGATATCCATGATTTTCCACCCCAGCACTTTCTTATATCTCCTTAAAACTTCTAACAATTGAGCCTCTTGATCAGATGTTAATTCTACAGAGATAACTACTGGCAAAATCTTGTTGTCTCCTAAGTAGGCATACTTTAAATGTAGTGGCAAAAGCTTTAACTCCAAAGTAAGAGGGTCCTCTATAAAAGGTCAAGGAGGTTTAAAAGAATGCTCTGATAAATTTAAAGTTTCAAAACTTCTCCTTGCTCCATTTTCAAGTTGCTTAGCCTCCATCAGTTCACTAAGTTCTTCAATCAGTTTCTCTTCATTCAACTCAACTGAGTCTGTTTCATTATCAGAATTGTTGTAACAAATTTTTGTCAATTCTTCATACACTGTTGTGTCAATAATTCCAATGGCGTGAAAATCTTCATCTATATCTGCACAGTTCATTGCATCAAAAACATTAAAGGTTATCTGCTGGTCTTTAACTCTCATTGTTAATTCACCTTTCTATACATCAATTAATGTTCTACTAGTGGCTAGAAAAGATCTTCCAAGAATAATTGGTACCTCTTTATCAACTTCACATTCCAGAATAATAAAATCTCCCAGAAAAATAAATTTATCAACTCTTACCAATACATCTTCAATTTTACCTTCCGGATGTGCATAAGAACGACCAGCTGACTACAGCATGACAGTTGTAGGTCTCGGCTTCCCAATTCTTAATTTCCTGAAAATAGAAATAGGCATTAAATTTATGTTTGCACCTAAATCACATAATGCCTTGCCTACATAATAATTTCCAATTGAGCAAGGAATAGTAAGAATCCTGGGTCCTTTAATTTCGTTGGCAATTTTTTCATCAACATTGTTGTGCACCCTTTAGTGAGAGCAATAGTTTCAAATTCCCCTAGTCTGCGCTTCTTTGACAATATGTCCTTCATGAACTTTACGTAATTGGGCATTTACTCCAATGCTTCCACTAGTGGTATGTTGATATGAAGTTGCTTCAGGACATCCAATAATCTTTTAAATTGAAAATCTTGCTCCGACTTCTGAAATTGCTAAGGAAAAGGTGACAGTGGCCTTCGTTCAACTTGTTGAGGTTGTTTTCCATTGCATTCTTATTTCCAACACAAGCTGATTCTGCTTCAACATTTTTTTATTTGCTCTTCTCAATTGTAGATTGCTCCACTACTAGTTCTGAATTCACCTTATATGTGAAATATTATCTATCTTCTTTAACAGTGACATCATTAACAACTCTAGGTAGCTGAGTACCACTTCTAAGTGTAATGGCTTTGCAATGCTCCTTCCCTTGAGATCTTGAATTTTCAGTGTCACTCGGCAATGCTCCTTACTGTCTTGAGCTTAATGCACTGGCAATTTGCCCCCCTTGGATTTTTAAAGCCCTTAAAGATGTAGCTTGACTCTATATTACAGCATCATTCTTGGCCATGTATTCCTTCAATAGAGATTCCATAGATGAAGATGATGATGAGGAAATTTTCTGAACATTTTGTCGTGGCATAGGTTTATTGTATCCAGGTGGTGCGCTTGTGACATTCTGTCGAACAACATTACTGGAATTTCCCACTCCTTGATTACTCCAACTGAAATTAGGATGTTGTTTCCATCCTAGATTGCATGTATTGGAATATGGGTTACTGTTTCAATTGAAATTTCCCATGTAACTGTAATAGCCCATTTTTAGTGAAATCAAAATAGTGGTTTTGGGACCAAAAATCTGATGAGTAATTTTTTATTTTATTATTATTTTAATTTCTATGGAATGTTAGTAGGGTCGTATAAAAATTTCGTTAAGAAATTTTGACGTTTGCATGCTTAATTTCGTAAAAAAGACTAAATCGTAAAAGGTGCAAAATAGAGTTCTAGTATCTAAAGGTGTTAAATAGCTATAGAACCTAATTGTAAGAGGACTTAGATGGTAATTAGACCATTTATAATGTTAGTGTAGTTATATGGCAATGTTTTATGGAAATTCTTAAAGTTTTTAAAGGTTATTTTAGTAAAATGATAAATAAGTCAGAAAACAAATAAGTAAACAAATATCATCTTCTTCCATTTGTTTTTCTTCTTCAACCGAAATTGTTAAAGAAGCCATAGCTAGGGTTTGGATACTCCATTTTTTTTGCATTGTATGTATTTTGATTCTGCTTTTAATAATGTTTACGTTTTCAAAAATCGTTATAGCTTACTCTAGCTAGCCATGTAATACCCCTTACCCGTGTTCAAAGCCGAAACTGGATACGAGGCATTACCGAACTCAACTCACTTAAACATACAACATCGGGCCATAAAATTTCGTTTCAGCTTAAAAAATTTAATTCAAGACCATAATGTTCTTATTATAGGTCTACAAGCCCCTAAACTTGTACCCAGAATAAATCGGGACTAAACCGGAAACTTTTGAACCCTTAGACAAATTTGAAATAAAATAGAGCCACACGCCCGTGTGAAGGAGGGAACACGCCCGTGTGGTATATCACATGCCCGTGTTCCACACCCGTGTGGAATTATTTTCAAATTTAAACCTACAGGGGTTTTCACATGACAGGACACACGCCCGTGTGCCTGGCCCGTGTCCCTCACACGGCCACGACACGCCCGTGTCTTAGCCCGTGTGTGAAAACCATGGCATTCGATTTGTGATGTCATCACCTCAGTAAGGTCACATGGCCAAGGCACACGCCCGTGTCCTTAGACTGTGTGTCGAATTAAATTCTCAATTTCAGGTGCAGACTTCACACGGCCTGGGCACACGACCATATCTGTAACAGCCCGATTTAGGGGCTAGTCGGAATAGTGGTTTCAGAAACACTAATCCGAAGTTGAATAAAATTATTTTAATATTACATTATGAGTTATAGCATGATTATATGGGTGCATGAAAATTTTAGTGCTTTAATTTTAGCGATTTCATGCTTAATCGCGAAAAAGGACTAAATCGCATAAAGTGCGAAAGTTCTATTTTACAAGTTGAAGGTGACTAATAGCCATAGAATATTAATTGGAGGCCTTTAATGTGCAAATTGACCCTTAGATATAGGGTGGCCGGCCATAGGGGGACAAAAAAGTCAAAATTAGTCAAAGTTGGTGTAGTAGGTGGATTAAATTGCATAAATAGAATAAAATAAAGAAAATATGATATCCTTCTATTCACTCATCTTCTTCCACTGAAAATTAGCAGCAAATAGGGGTTTGAAAACCCAAAAATTTCAGCAAGCTCTTCACCTTTCTAGTAAGTGATTTTAATGGCTTTTCTTGATGATATTTGTATTTTTGAAACCCCTAAAGCTTAAGCTAGCTAAAGAGGGGACTATTTTGCAAAATGGTTAAAAGTTTGGGGTTTTGACATGTGAGCATGTATGTTGTTTGCTGCATTTTTATGGAAGAAAATGAATCATAGTAGTTAGATAGACAACTTTGGTGAAATATGTTTCCATGAAAACACCTAAAAGGGACCTTTTTGTAAAGGTTGTAAAATAGGAGGTAAATGTGTGAAATATTGAGTTTTGATGGTTTTAATAAGAGAAATAAATGTTCATCTAGGCTTGTAAGAGGAGGAAATTCAATTAGAAACGAATTACGAGCTTAGGGGTAAAATGGTCATTTTGTGAAAGTCTAAGGGCAAAATGGTAATTTTGCCCAAGTATGATTATTGAAATGTATTAATTAATGTGATAATTAAATGAGCTAATTTGCTAATATAGATCATGTAACACCCCGAATTTGGGCTTAGAAGGAAATAGGTCTTGAGCGAGGGAACACATAAAAGTTTATGGGTGCAAGAAAATGACACAATTGATTGTTTGCTTTGATGGTTAAGTGATTTAGGAGTGTTTGGGAGTGTCTGAGAAGTCCTGGGTTCAAGCCCTGGCTTTTGCAAAATTTTGGTTTTCTCTTAAGTGAACCTTGGTGTTAGCATGTAGGCTTTAAAAGAAATTATGGCGGAATTATGACACAAGTTGAGCTTGTAGTCCGATGGTGATTCTGCGTGTTTAAGGCGTAAGGGAGCTCAAGTTCGAGTCTCATGATGCGCAAAGGAGTATTTATTTTACATTCTCGCTGTATGAGTAGTAGAGTTTGACTGAAACTCTACAATGTGGAGATTGAATAAGTCTTATATGGAGAAAATCAGGGAGGAGATAAAGGAGGATTTTTAGGAGGAAATTGTGGAGAAAATCAAGGAATATTGGTTTTGGGAAAAGAGTTGTGCCGTATGGGGAGTGTGGGAACTGAAGAAAACATTTTGAGATTTGGTGTTCTCTCCATTTCAGTTTTCCATCCTACTTTGTTGCCTTTTGTTACTATACCGACTACTATTAGGGGTTTTGGCCTTCGGTTTTACTTGTTCCTCCAATACCTCGTTTAGCGATTTGTTTTCCTCTCTTTTCTGCTCTCTCCGTTTACTCAATTTTCTTCTCTTTCCATAATACTCTTTTAGGCCGAATATTGTTGTCTGGTGAGAATGGAATTCCTTTCCTTGCTAATATTTGTGGTGGTCGATTCTTTGCTTTCCTTTTCCTCTCCATTTCCTTTTCTCTCATCTTTTCTTCCCTCTTCCAAACTATCTAGCCATTCTCTGAACGCTAATCCTTCGTTCTTCCATGTTGGATACTTGGTCGAATTCCATATCCCTCAACTTAGGCCGATTGTCTCCCTTATTTTTTCCTATTGGTGTTGTGATTTTGGTTCTTCAAGAGTGGTAACAAATTGGTAGGTACTCATATTTTCCCTTTTTTGTTTCCCTAATCTTTCTTTATGTCTACAATTCTGTTCTCTTTTATTTTTTCTAAAAAGCCGAATGTGACTTCTTTTTATGTTCGTGGATTGCGGTTCTGTCTCTTTCTTGCGATTGGAGGTTCATTAGGTTCTAGGTATTCTCGAGAAGTAAAGGATGATTGTGTGTCGAGAGTCTTAATACTTATAAAATGAATGATCTAGCCTAGAAACTAACTATCACCACGATTAAGGCAAGCGCACCTATCTAACAGTAGTATAGCTTAGTGGCAAGACCGGAATGTCGAACCCAAAGGAACCAAAAGTACTAATACTGACTTTCTTTTTATTATTTAGCCTAAGAATTAAGGGATTTGTTGTTTTGTCTAAGATTAACTAACTACTAAGCTAAAGACGCTAAGACACAGAGAATGAATTGGGGAAAATACTTGTGGTGTAACATCCCGATTTAGGGCATAGTCAGAATAGTGGTGCGAGACCATAAATCTGAGGCATAAGTATGAGTTTTTTAGGTCTATGCCATGTTTGCATGCTAGTGTGAAAGTTTCATGAAGCAATTTTGTTAAATTGTGGTCGAACTGTCCAAAAGGACTAAATTGCAAAAGTTGCAAAATGTGAGATTCTAGAAGCTATTTGTGTGAAATTGCTTTAGAATATCAATTAGAAGTCCTTAATAAGTAATTTTCACAATTTCTAATTTTTGGACAAATTTGGGCATGGATGAGTTATATTAGGAAATTTGTCAAAAAGGGTATTTTGGTCATTTGACAATTAAATGATTAAAATAGGAGAAAAGATGACAAAACTCTTTCATCTTCTTCTCCAAGGCTGCCGAAAATTTGAGAGAAGCCATTGTTAGGGCTCTTCAACTTTTCAAGCTAGCTAGTAAGTGTATTCTAGCTCGTTTTTGATATTCTTCATATTTTTGAAGTCCTAGTAGCATGAGTAAGCTATTTTTAGCTATATGATGAGCTAAAATCGATGTTCAAAAATGTACCCATGTATGACATGCATGTATTTTGATTTTTTATGGAAGAATATGAAAGCTTGATGTTGTAGAAACATCTTTTACTAAGTGAATTCCATGAAAAATGCATGTAGGGACTAGTTTGTGAAAGTCTTAAGTTTGGTCATACATGTAAGAATTAGTGAGAATTGATGATAGCTTTAGTTGAGTAAGTGATTCGGCTAAGCATGAAAGGCTAGAAAGTTGAATAAAACTCACTTTACGAGCCTTGGGGCAAAAGTGTAAATATGAGAAAGATTAGGGGCAAAATGGAGATTTTGCTAAAGTATGAGATAAAGGTCAATTTAGTCAATGTGTGTATTGAATGTGTTGATTTTTCATTATAGATTAAGAAAGACGAAGCCCGGATTGAAACCGAGGCAAGGGCAAGGTCGTGGACTAAATTGCACATCTCCATACTTTTTGAGTATCGAGGTAAGTTTACGTATAAACGATGCATTATGTGTATACTTTGTAAATGCTAGCTAGAGTATAACATGGTTGAGAACCTATATGGTTCATGTGGAATGAATGAGTTAGTTATAGTGAATGAATGAATGAATAAACTACAAAGTAGATATGTAAATGTGTAGTGATAATGCTTGATGGTAAGCTAAGTGCGATGCTACCCCAATACATAGCAACGATGAGCTGGGCTATGTGCGATGCTATCGCTAAGTATATTGTTTAGTGGGCTAAGTGCGAGACCTATATGATTATCTTATTGGTAGGCTAAGTGCGATACCACCTTATTGTATCGATTGTGGTAGGCTAAGTGCAAAACCACCGAGAGAGTAGCTGTGTGGATGTGTTATTGTGAAATAATGATGTGTTGTATATTGTGTAAATGCGATATTGAATACAGGGGTGCATGTCAATGGTTATGAGTATGTGACTCATGATGTGTTGGAAATGTGGTAAGGGATAGAAAGAGTAAGCATAGTTGTGAATTACTTATGTTAGTATAATGCTAATTGTTGTTTAGCTTATATTATGATGCTTAATTGTTTATGTGTAAACTCACTAAGCTCGAAGCTTACTCCCTTTCTTTTCCCTTGTCCTATAGAGTGATAGAGTTGAATTGAGATACGTGGATCAATTGGAAGATCGCCCACACTATCAGCACACTTTGGTACATTGGATTAAACATTTTGTATATGGCATGTATAGGGGCTAGACAAGTTAGTGATTTTTTTGTTTTAAATGGCTAAGTTATGTTGGCCATTAGATGGATAATCTATTTGGTATAATGCCATAGTTGTTGGCTATTTTATTATATGAAAAGATGTAGTTATCCATGTAAGATTGTGTTTCAAATTGAGTTGATTATGGATGTGTTGAATGAGTACATGTTGTGTATGCTAGAGGGGTGAGAAGGGGCATGACAAATAGCTTTGTTCTTGTCCATGTGGGTAGACACACAGGCGTGTGTCTAGACCATGTGTGACACTCGGTCAGCCCATGGGCGTGCGACTTGGCCGTGTGTCCCCTGCATGTTAGTATTTTAAGTCAGATTAGACCACGGACTAGTCACACGGGCGTGTGCCTAGGACGTGTAAGTTATTCAGTGTTGGCCATGGGCTAGCCACACGGGCGTATGTCTAGACTTTAAGGCCGTGTGAAATAGTCAGTGTGCACCACGGGTGGTGAACACGGGCGTGTGACCTAGCGATGGGACTTTGGCAGAATGGTTGAGTTTTGTGCACTGGTTGTCGACATGGGCGTGTGTGACTACACACGGGCGTGTATCATCTAGCACAGGCATGTAGTCCCTGTCTAGATGGAGAAAATTTTTGAGATAGTAAGAGTTTCCGATATGGTCTCGAGAGCCCTCGTGTATTTGAGTAAGGCCTCGTAACTCGAAAATGAGGTTGTCGTGGTGACTTAAGGAGAGTAGTCACGTTGAGCCTAAGTGGCGACCAAGTAGTTTTAATCCGGTAATGCCTCGGACCCAGTTCCGGCGAGGATTACGGGTAATGGGTGTTACATTTAGTGGTATCAGAGCTATGGTTTAGTCGGTTCTAAGACTACCGTAGCGGGTGTAAGAGTCTAGCTATACATGCCATAAGTGTACAATGATAGTGTGGTGGTTTCTGATGATTTTAAACCTTATTTTATATAGTATAAGGATCCCGATCAATCGACTACTGATGAAGCAGCTAGTAATGCACCGGCTCCTACGCAAGGAACCGCGCCTATAGAGAGTGGACCCGAGGTTAGGGGTCAAGGGGAAGAGGCTCGAAAAGCCTTTCTCCAGATGATGAGTAATTGGTACTCGGATTATGTTCGAGCGAACCCTAATGCTCAACCTCCTCCACCTCCTCCTATGCCTCCCCTAAATCCAGTGGCTCCTCAAGGTAATAATGTAGTGAGGATATCGAAACCCCCAGTGGATAAGATTAGGAAACATGGGGCTGAGGAGTTTAGAGCTAAGGTAGATAATGACTCTGAAAGGGCGGAGTTCTGGCTAGAGAACTCAATGAGAGTGTTTGATGAACTCTCATGTACACCTGAAGAGAGCTTGAAGTGTGTTGTGTCTTTGATGAGGGACTCGGCATACCATTGGTGGAAGACGTTGACGTCAGTAGTCCCGAGAGAGCAGGTGACGTGGGACTTTTTTATGGAAGAGTTCCGGAAGAAGTACATAAGTCAACAATTTACTGATCGAAAAAGGAAGGAATTCCTTGAGTTGAAGCAAGGAAGAACATCAGTAGCAGAATATGAGCGTGAGTTTGTTAGGCTTAGCAAATACGCCCAAGAATGTGTGTCGACGGAGACCATTCTGTGTAAGAAGTTTAAAGATGGACTGAATGAGGATATCAAACTCCTAGTTGGTATCTTGGAGTTGAAAGAGTTTGTTGTGTTGGTCGAGAGAGCAAGTAAGCCCGAAGAGTTGGGTAAAGAAAAGAGAAGGGTTGTGAGTGAAGCCCGAGATGCGAGAAAGAGGCCAATGGGCAAGTCGTACCAAGCCCAGCCGAAAAGATCCAGGGAAGTGAATCCTAGGACGACAGCATCAGTGGGATATTCACATCGAGACTTGGACCACACTCATCCGGGTTCGAGAGTCCAAGCTACCTCGATGGAAAGTGTGGGCAATGCGAAAAACAAACCGTAGTGTCCAAATTGTGGTAGATATCACACCGGAGAGTGTTGGAGAAATAGCCGAAAATGTTATAAGTGTGGTTCCCCTGACCACTTAATCCGAAATTGCCCTGAGAGGGGTGATAAGGAAGAGAAACAAGAGATGAGACCTAGTGATGTGTCTGCAAGGGGTAGACCACCAAGGAACCCGAGAGGTGGGAATAGTGGTAGAGGTGTGTCTAGAGACTCTGCTGTGAGACTTGAGGGTCGGGCACCTGCGAGGACTTATGCCATTCGCACCCGCGAAGAGGCATCATCCCCAGATGTGATAACGAGTACTTTTTCTCTCTATGACACCTTTTTTATTGCTTTAATTGATCCAGGGTCTACTCACTCTTATATTTGCATGAGATTAGCATCTAGTTTGAGTATGACCGTTGAGTCTATGGACATTGTGGTTAAGGTGTCAAACCCGTTAGGAAAATACGTGTTAGTGGACAAGGTGTGTAAGAATTGTCCTTTGTTGGTTAAGAGTCATTGCTTTTCGGCGAACCTTATGTTGTTGCCGTTTGATGAGTTTGACTTATTCCTTGGCATGGATTGGTTGACTACCCATATTGTCTTAGTGAACTGTGGTAGTAAGTTTATCGAATTGAAATGTGAGAGTGGAGATGTTGTTCGGGTTGAATCAGGTGGATCGAATAGTCTACCAGTGATGATTTCTTCCCTAGTGGTTGAGAAATGTTTGAAAAAAGGGTGTGAGTCCTATCTCGCCTTTATTTTGAATACTCAAGAGGTTGGAGTAAAGTTTGATACAGTGCCGGTGGTATATGAGTATCCGGATGTATTTTTGGAAGAGTTACCCGAATTACCTCCAGAGAGAGAGGTCGAGTTTGGGATTGAGTTAGTTTCGAGAACGGCACCTATTTCAATTGCTCCGTATAGAATGGCACCTTTAGAGTTGAAAGAACTGAAGGTTCAGTTGCAAGAGTTGACAGATAAGGGTTTTGCAAGACCGAGCTAGTCACCGTGGGGTGCTCCGGTACTATTTGTGAAAAAGAAAGATGGGTCTATGAGGTTGTGTATAGACTATAGGCAACTTAACAAAGTGAGGGTGAAGAATAAGTATCCTTTACCAAGAATTGATGATCTTTTTGATCAACTGAAAGGAGCTACAGTATTCTCCAAGATCGACCTGAGGTCTGGTTATTACCAGTTGAGAGTGAAAGAGCAAGATGTGTTGAAAACTGCATTTCAAACAAGGTATGGCCATTATGAGTTTTTGGTCATGCCGTTTGGTTTAACGAATGCACCTGCGATTTTTATGGATTTGATGAATCGTGTCTTTCGACCGTGTGTGGATAAGTTTGTGGTTGTCTTCATTGACGACATATTGATCTATTCTCGGGATGAGAACGATCATGAGGAACATTTGAGAATTGTCTTGCAAACTTTAAGTGATGAGCATTTGTATGCTAAGTTTAGCAAGAGTGAGTTTTGGCTCCGAGAGGTTGGATTTTTAGGACACGTTGTGTCGGGTGATGGTATTCGAGTCGACCCGAGTAAGATTTCGGCTATTGTGGATTGGAAACTGCCGAGGAATGTGTCGGAAGTTAGAAGCTTCTTGGGACTAGCGGGATATTATAGACGTTTCGTAAAGGGGTTCTCAATGATTGCTACCCCGATGACGAAATTGTTGCATAAGGATGTCAAGTATGATTGGACGGAGGCATGTCAACAGAGTTTTGAGAGATTGAAAATATTGTTGACTAAGCCACCGGTTTTGGTTCAACCAGAATCGGGGAAAGAGTATGTGGTTTTTAGTGACGCGTCGTTTAACGGTCTCGGTTGCATGCTGATGCAAGAGGGTAAGGTAGTCGCTTACGCCTCGAGACAACTAAAACCGCACGAGAAGAATTATCCGACTCATGATTTGGAGTTTGCTGCGATTGTTTTCGCGTTAAAGATTTGGCGACATTACTTATATGGTGAGAAGTGCCGAATCTTTACGGATCACAAGAGTTTGAAGTATTTGATGGATCAAAGGGATCTAAATTTGCGACAGAGGCGGTGGCTCGAGTTATTGAAAGACTATGTGTAACACCCCTAACCCGTTTCTGTCGCCGTATTAGGGTTACGAGGTATTACTAGACAAGTTCCCAAATTAGCATATACATATGAATCATTTTAATATAGCAATACATCTTTCAATTTGATCATAACCGATTACATCATTTATAATATTATAATATCATTGAATACTAAAACATTTACATACATAGATATATATATATAACTCACGATTCTAATATACCAATTAGAACATAATAATAAATTTCAAATGGTATAAATTCCTATTCAATTTGAAAAATTTTTTTCACCATGACCGAATATGCATATTGCCAAAATTCGTTTTTACCAACAAAGTATCAAGCACTTTAAACAAACAATTCACACTAAAAATTCATGTCATACCGAATCATCTATATATCTATATATATATAGTCTCACTCAAAATCATATATGTATTATATGCGCATGTTTCACATATACTATGACCGAATTTATAGAGTGAAATACTACAAATTTAATCCCTATTTATAAAACATCAAAAAGTTACATATACAAGTATAATATAGTTATCTCAAAACTTAATATAGCATGCAAGTATATATATATAAACTCATAAGTTCATCCCTCACTCGAAACATATAATAAATTTTACCCAAACCACATTCCAAGACTAATTCATCAAGCATCTAATAAGTACATCGCATACATAGGAAAGCATACTACTTTCGAAGCATGTATAAACCATATTCAAACCAACCAAACATTTGTAACATACTAAGCACATCTCACATATATATATACCATGATCAATTTTGCATGAACTTAGTCATTTAAAACTAGCCATTTTCGCATGGCTTATGTATAAATATATATATACACACATTTACAAGACTTCCAACTCATCCCAAAAGACCTTATCTATACATGCCATAAGTTTCAAAAGGGAGGTACAACTTATAATATACCAAAGATAGGTAATAGTGCGGTTGACTTTGACAGAGATTCCCGAGTACGAGATAACCTTCAAGATCTACACATTAAACAAACAACACAAGGACAGTAAGCTAAAATAGCTTAGTAAGTTATAAGCAATGAGTAATATATATATTTATTTTTATGTCCAACCATTAAACAAAGTTTGTTTAACTCAGCTTATTCAAAAGAAAATGAAATGATAGCTACAATGCACACAGCTTTATACCATTTAACAATAATATAACCATTTACCCTCCAAAAACCGAATTATCCCTTATCATACAACCATTACAACAAACTCAAAGATTTGTAATTTCATTACATTTTATACTTTAATTTGCAAGAACTACTTACCTCATTTAACACCAACTACTTAACTCCATGCATAATTTACCTTCATGTCATTTTCAATTAATTCCACTAGTTTATTCAAGTTCTTGAAAAACAGATAATCCGCACATACAGTGCAATTTATGTAACGTATCGCACACTTAGTGCCGTTACTTGTCTCACGCACACATAGTGCCATCTTTAGGTAATGTATCGCACACATTGTACCATTACCCGTTTTCCGCACACATAGTGCCATCTTTCGGTAATGTATCGCACACACAGTGCCATTACCCGTTTTCCGCACACATAGTGCCATCTTTCGATAATATATCGCACACATAGTGCCATTACCCGTTTTCCACACACATAGTGCCATATTTAATTCAAATTATCATCTCATTCAAATAGACATAAACCATCACATTTTTAAAGGAGATATACAACACTCATGGATATAGATATTCGAATCCCATTATCCCTCCTACAAAGTGCTACCATATTTGGCAATAGAAAACAACATATACACTAATCAAATTTAATACCATGATCATACATTGTCAATCCAAAATTTACCCTAGCTCAACCATGCTTTATCATTAAACTCAATTTATTCAAGCTTATATATATAAATATACTAAGCTTATATTCGGCCAACACATGTATTTTTATTTTATTCATATCACATTCGGCAATTCATAAATTAATATACCTCCCTTTACTTAAAAATTTCACTTCTATATTATCAAATTTAAATTTAACCCAATTGCTTAAAAACTTACCTCGAAAGTCGACAATTTAAGCTTCCCGGCTACTCGTTCAATTTAGCTTTTCCCCGACCCACTCTGGATTCTTTTTGATCTTGGTCTAAAACAATTCCAATTAAGCTCATTTAATTTCATTTCCATTCAATTTAATCCCTAAATACTTGATTGCACAATTTACCATTTTATCCCTCACATTACTCATTTTTACAATTTAATCCAATTTTCACAAAATACAAAATATGCCAAAATTACCTATTTCAAGCTAAGGCCGAATGTTCCTTAAGCTAATTTAAGTCCCCATTTTCCAAATTTCTAAAATCTAACCCCTCAATCTACTACTTTTGAAATTAAATCCTAAATGCTCCACCTAATCAAAATCTCCAACACAAAATGTAGTAATCTAGCACATACATTTTATTTATAACCATCAACCATCATAAAGCATGAATTTTCATCAATGGCCGAATCAACATTCATGTTCAATACACAAAATTATCACATGGGCTTGATAGGAAAATGATCAACAATCACAAAAATGCAAAAATTACCAAAAATCCAAGACTTAAGCTTACCAAATTTTAGTTGATGAGTCTTTGAATCCCTAAGGAATTTTGCTCTTCTTTTCTTTTGTTATATTCGCCAAAGAACTCAAAAAAGATGACATGCAATGGCTTCCTTAATTCTTTAGTGTTTTTAATCCATTATACATAATATATAATATTATTATATTAACATATACCACTAACTATAATATAATATAATATATTTACATAGTTCTTATCACCTTGCCGTCCACTATATAAAATAATAGGAATAATTACAATACAAATCCCTTAATTAAAAAGACACCTTATTTAATTCCCCCCCAATCAATCAAATGGCAAATTTTTTTACCACTCATACACTTTAGTCCTTTTTCCTTAAATTAATCACCCAAACACAAATGTTAATCTATAATATTTTAACACATGCTCAACCACATAACATAAATATCAAATTAATAATTAATAAATTTCTCTATCCCAGATTCGTGGTCCCGAAACCACTGTTCCGATTAGGGTCGTAATTGGGCTGTTACAACTCTCCCCCTTAAGAAATTTTCGTTCCCGAAAATCTTACCAGCGAATAAGTGTGGATAACATTCTTTCATTGATTCTTCGGTTTCCCAGGTCGCTTCCTCAATCCCATGCTTATGCCATGATACTTTAACCAAAGGTATCTTCTAATTTCGCAACTCTTTCACTTCACGAGCTATGATGCAAATCGGTTCTTCCTCATAAGTCAGATCGGGCTGAATTTCTACCTCTGATGAATTAATCACATGAGAAGGATCGGATCTATATCATCGAAGCATTGACACGTGGAAAACATTATGAATCTTGTCTAACTCAGACGGTAACTTAAATCTGTACGCAACCAGCCCGATACACTCGATAACCTCATATGGCCCAATAAACCTCGGACTCAATTTTCCCTTACGACCAAATCTAAGTATCTTTTTCCACGGCGATACTTTCAAGAACACTCGATCACCCACTTGAAACTCTATATCTTTTCGTTTCAAATCCGCGTACGACTTCTGACGATCTGATGCGACTTTCAAACTTTCTCGAATTACTTTAACTTTTTGCTCCGTTTCTCTGATTAAATCAACCCCGTGAATCTTGCCTTCACTCAGCTCAGTCCAATATAAAGGTGTACGACATTTTCGACCGTACAATGCTTCATATGGTGCCATTTTAATACTTGATTGGAAGCTATTGTTGTACGCAAATTCAATCAAAGATAAATATTGTTCCCACGTACCTTCAAACTCAAGAACGCAACATCTCAACATATCCTTGAGTATTTGGATAACACGTTCGAATTGACCATCCGACTGAGGGTGAAAAGCTGTACTAAAGTGTAATTCGGTACCCAAAGCATCCTGCAGTTTCTTCCAAAACCGTGATGTGAACCTCGGGTCTCTATCCGAAATAATAGAGACAGGTACTCCATGTAACCGTACGATCTGCGATAGGTACAATTCAGCTAATTTATCGAGTGACAAATCCGTACGTATCGGAATGAAATGAGCCAATTTCGTCAATCTATCAACAATAACCCAGATTGAATCCTTTTTACTTGGCGTCAAAGGTAAACCCGATACGAAGTCCATAGTGACTCGATCCCACTTCCACTCAGGTATCATAATCGGCTGAAGTAGTCCCGAAGGCACTTGATGCTCAACTTTCACTTGTTGACACACTAAACATTTCGACACATAATCTGAAATGTCTCGTTTCATACATGCCACCAAAGAATCTTTGTTTGGATCGTTATACATTTTCGTACTACTGGATGAATCGACAATCTACTACTATGAGCTTCATCACAAATCATTCGAATCAAATCAGGGTTCTTCGGTACACAGATTTGATTCTTGAACCTTAAACATCCTTCAACATCTATCTGAAAGTCTGAATCCGCACACGAGTCACAATGACTCCTTTTTGCTTTTAAATCATCATCAACCTCTTGGGCCTCTCGAATCTGCTGCTCAAACAATGGTCTCACTTTCAACTCAGCAATGATCGCACCATCCTCAGTCATAGCTATATCTGCATTTATTGCGCGAAGAGCAAATAGCGACTTTCGGCTAAGTACATCAGCAACCACATTAGCCTTTCCCGGGTGATAATCAATTACGAGCTCGTAGTCTTTCAACAATTCTAACCATCGTCGCTGTCTCAAATTCAGATCTTTTTGAGTCATTAAATACTTTAGACTCTTATGATCCGAATAGACATGACATTTCTCACCGAACAGATAGTGACGCAAAATTTTCAAAGCAAAAACTATAGCGGCCAACTAAAGGTCGTGCGTCGGATAATTCCTCTCGTGCAGTTTCAAGTGTCTCGAGGCATAGGCTACAACTTTAGTCTCCTGCATCAATACACAACCCAGCCCATTTAAGGATGCGTCGCTGAAAATAATGAACTCCTTACCCGACTCTTTGAACCAAAGATGGAGCTTAGTTAGTAAGGTCTTGATTGATCAAAACTCACGACACCCTTCGACCATTCAAATTTAACGTCTTTCTGTAATAGCTTTGTCATCGGTGATGCTATCATAGAAAACCCTCTCACAAAGCGTCTATAATATCCGGTGGGTCCCAAAAAACTACGAACCTCAGATACATTCTGCGGTGGTTTCCAATCGAGTATAGCTGAAACTTTACTCGGGTCAACCCGGATACCCGATGCTGAAATGACATGCCCCAAAAAGCTGACTTCTTTCAACCAAAACTCACATTTACTAAATTTTGCATACAATTGCTTGTCACACAAAATCTGTAACACTAGCCTCAAATGCTCAGCATGCTCGGTTTCATCACGCGAATAGATCAATATGTCATCTATGAAAACAACCACAAACCGATCTAAATACTGTCTGAATACCCGATTCATCAAATCCATAAAAATTGCAGGGGCATTAGTGAGTCCAAATGGCATCACCAAGAACTCGTAATGACCGTATCTCGCTCGGAAAAGCGCGCTTCTTGACGCCCAATTCTCTAACCATGAATCGATAATACCCTGACCTCAGATCAATTTTTGAAAATACTGAGGCTCCTTTAAGCTGATCGAATAAATCATCGATACGTGGCAACGGGTATTTGTTCTTTACTGTTACCTTATTGAGCTTCCGATAATCAATGCACATTCTCAAAGTTTCGTCTTTCTTTTTCACAAATAGAACGGGCGCACCCCAGGGAGAGAAGCTCGGTCGGGTGAAACCTCTATCTGTCAATTCTTGCAGCTGAGCCTTCAATTCTTTTAATCCAGTCGGTGTCATTTTATACGGAGCTATCGAAATCGGAGTGGTCCCTGGCACTATCTCAATACCAAACTCTACTTCACGAACAGGTGGCAATCCCGGCAATTCTTCCGGAAACACATCCGGATACTCACAAACAACTGGTACAGATTCAATCTTCTTTTCTATTACTTTGCTGTCAATCACATATGCAAGATAAGCTTCGCAACCCTTTCTCAAATACTGCCGAGCCAACATATAAGATATCACAGCAGGTAATCCATTCAAATCCACAGACTCTATTTGAACTATCTCGTTATTCTGGCATCTCAAATCAATAGTCTTTCGTCTGCAATTTACTACCACATCGTGAACGGTCAACCAATCCATACCGAGAATAATGTCAAAGTCATCGAAAGGTAATAGCATCAGATCTACTGGAAAACACATGTCTCGAATCATCAAAGGGCAGTTCTTGCACACTTTATCCATTAATACACATCGACCCAGAGGGTTTGAAACCCGAATCACAAACTCAGTAGACTCAACAGGTAGAGTCTTACTGGATACTAATGTTTCACACACATATGAATGAGTTGAGCCGGGATCAATTGAAGCAGTTACACTAGTATCAAAAAGAGTGAAAATACCGGTAATAACGTCTGGTGACGAGGCCTCCTCTCTAGTACAGATGGCATGAGCTCTAGCCGATACACGGGCATCTGATCGAATAACCACATCTGTAGTCCCCCTCTGTGCACAACTCCTACCTCCTCCAATCCGATATGGTCTA
The DNA here is from genome assembly GCA_025698515.1 of Gossypium sturtianum. Classification (NCBI taxonomy): domain Eukaryota; kingdom Viridiplantae; phylum Streptophyta; class Magnoliopsida; order Malvales; family Malvaceae; genus Gossypium; species Gossypium sturtianum. The sequence goes on from CM046947.1 coordinate 76,956,087, forward strand.
CCTCTAGCTATAGTGCCGCTAGGTCTCGCACTCTGAACAGTACCCTTTTCAGTGGTCTCCGGGCAATCTCGAATGAAATGATCCTACGAGCCACACTTATAACAAGTGCGAGAAATAGATTTACCCCAGACTCTCCAAAATGTCGTCACGTGATCGCTGCGACACTCGAGTTTGCTCTCGATCGAGCATTGCCAACACTAGCCACTGATGTAGCCCAAGAACTCACTGGTGGTCGTTCTTGTATAGAAATCCCGGTGTTAGGCATGGATCGGCTACCACAATTCTTGAACTTCTTTATTGCCATCTGCAAAAATTTACTTGCAGATCTCTTTCGGAAATCTTTCGACTCAAACTTAGCTTTCTGTTTTTCCTTCCCCAACTCTTCAGCTTTACAAGCTCGTTCCACTAACACCACAAACTCATTAATTTCAAGAATACCAACCAGAAGCTTTATATCTTCATTCAGACCATCTTCAAATCTTCGGCACATAGCAGCCTCAGATGAAACACATTCACGAGCGTAGCGACTAAGTCACACAAACTTGCGCTCGTATTCGGACACAGTCATACGACTCTGTTTGAGTTCGAGAAATTCTTTACGCTCGGAGTCTATAAAGCGTTGACTTATGTACTTCTTACGAAATTCTGTCTGAAAGAAGTCCCAAGTAATCCTCTCTTTCGGAATGACTGACACGAGTGTATTCCACCAATAATAAGCAGAATCCCGTAATAATGATATGGCACACTTCAGACACTCATCGGGTGTGCAGGATAGCTCGTCAAAAACACGAACAGTATTATCGAGCCAAAATTCAGCTCGCTCTGCATCGTCATCATCCTCAGCTCTAAATTCTTGAGCTCCGTGCTTTCTAATGCGATCAACTAGAGGCTTGCTTACTCTCTCAGGATTCACAATCGGGGGTACCACCGGTACTACAGGGGAAGTATTCAGATTCAGGGGTGGTTGAAAAGCCGGATTGGTTCGTATGTATTGTCTAAACCAATCATTCATCATGCTATAGAAGACTTGTTTAGCCTCCTCTTCAGGATTACTTGTAGCTGGTCGAGATTCCCCTGGCGCGGTCCCTGACACGGGAGCGGGCGCCACACACTCAATGTCATCAGCTACATCTCACTCAGAATTGGGATCCATTACTATATGAAAGAAATGAACACATTTCACTGTCAGAAGTCATCACACTATCACATTAAAAATTATGGCATGTATAGCTAAATTCACACGCGCTACGTTAGTCCGAGAACCGATTAAACCGTAGCTCTGATACCAATCAAATGTAACACCCCTAACCCGTTTCTTTCGCTGGATTAGGGTTACGAGGTATTACTAGACAAGTTCCCAAATCAGCATATACATATGAATCATTTTAATATAGCAATACATCTTTCAATTTGATCATAACCGATTACATCATTTATAATATTATAATATCATTGAATACTAAACATTTACATACATAGATATATATATATATAACTCACGATTCTAATATTCCAATTAGAACATAATAATAAATTTCAAATGGTATAAATTCCTATTCAATTGGAAATTTTTTTTCACCATGACCGAATATGCATATTGCCAAAATTCATTTTTACCAGCAAAGTATCAAGCACTTTAAAAAAACAATTCACACTAAAAATTCATGTCATACCGAATCATCTATATATCTATATATATATAGTCTCACGCAAAATCATATATGTATTATATGCGCATGTTTCACGTATACTATGACCGAATTTATAGGGTGAAATACTACAAATTTATTCCCTATTTATAAAACATCCAAAAGTTACATATACAAGTATAATATAGTTATCTCAAAACTTAATATAGCATGCAAGTATATATATATATAAACTCATAAGTTCATCCCTCACTCGAAACATATAATAAATTTTACCCAAACCACATTCCAAGACTAATTCATCAAGCATCTACTAAGTACATCGCATACATAGGAAAGCATACTACTTTCAAAGCATGTATAAACCATATTCAAACCAACCAAACATTTGTAACATACTAAGCACATCTCACATATATATATACCATGATAATTTTGCATGAACTTAGTCATTTAAAACTAGCCATTTTCGCATGGCTTATGTATAAATATATATATACACACATATACAAGACTTCCAACTCATCTCAAAAGACCTTATCTATACATGCCATAAGTTTCAAAAGGGAGGTACAACTTATAATATACCAAAGATAGGTAATAAAAGGTTGACTTTGACAATGATTCCCTTAGCATGAGCTAACCTTCAAGATCTACACATTAAACAAACAACACAAGGACTGTAAGCTAAAATAGCTTAGTAAGTTGTAAGCAATGAGTAATATATATATATTTATTTTTATGTCCAACCATTAAACAAAGTTTGTTTAACTCAGCTTATTCAAAAGAAAATGAAATGATAGCAACAATACACACAGCTTTATACCATTTAACAATAATATAACCATTTACCCTCCAAAAACCGAATTATCCCCTATCATACAACCATTACAACAAACTCAAAGATTTGTAATTTCATTACATTTTATACTTTAATTTGCAATAACTACTTACCTCATTTAACACCAACTACTTAACTCCATGCATAATTTACCTTCATGTCATTTTCAATTAATTCCACTAGTTTATTCAAGTTCTTGAAAAACAGATAATTCACACACACAGTGCAATTTACGTAACGTATCGCACACTTAGTGCCGTTACTTGTCTCACACACACATAGTGCCATCTTTCGGTAATGTATCGTACACATAGTACCATTACCCGTTTTCCGTACATATAGTGCCATCTTTCGGTAATATATCGCACACATAGTGCCATTACCCGTTTTCTGCACACATAGTGCCATCTTTCAGTAATGTATCGCACACATAGTGCCATTACCCGTTTTCCGCACACATAGTGCCATATTTAATTCAAATTATCATCACATTCAAATAGACATAAACCATCACATTTTTAAAGGAGATATACAACACTCATGGATATAGATATTAGAATCCCATTATCCCTCCTACAAAGTGCTACCATATTCGGTAATAGAAAACAACATATACACTAATCAAATTTAATACCATGATCATACATTGTCAATCCAAAATTTACCCTAGCTCAACCATGCTTTATCATTAAACTCAATTTATTCAAGCTTATATATATAAATATACTAAGCTTATATTCGGCCAACACATGTATTTTTATTTTATTCATATCACATTCGGCAATTCATAAATTAATATACCTACCTTTACTTAACAATTTCACTTCTATATTATCAAATTTCAATTTAACCCAATTGCTTAAAAACTTACCTCGAAAGTCAACAATTTAAGCTTCCCGGCTACTCGTTAAATTTAGCTTTTCCCCAATCCACTCCGGATTCTTTTTGTTCTTGGTCTAAGACAATTCCAATTAAGCTCATTTAATTTCATTTCCATTCAATTTAATCCCTAAATACTTGATTGCGCAATTTACCATTTTATCCCTCACATTACTCATTTTTACAATTTAATCCAATTTTCACAAAATACAAAATATGCCAAAATTACCTATTTCAAGCTAAGGCCGAATGTTCCTTAAGCTAATTTAAGTCCCCATTTTCCAAATTTCTAAAATCTAACCCCTCAATCTACTACTTTTGAAATTAAATCCTAAATGCTCCACCTAATCAAAATCTCCAACACAAAATGTAGTAATCTAGCACATACATTTTATTTATAACCATCAACCATCATAAAGCATGAATTTTCATCAATGGCCGAATCAATATTCATGTTCTATACACAAAATTATCACATGGGCTTGATAGGAAAATGATCAACAATCACAAAAATGCAAAAATTACCAAAAATCCAAGACTTAAGCTTACCAAATTTTAGTTGATGAGTGCCGAATCCCTAAGGAATTTTGCTCTTCTTTTTCTTTTGTTATATTCGGCCAAAGAACTCAAAAAAGAGGACATGCAATGGCTTCCTTAATTCTTTAGTGTTTTTAATCCATTATACATAATATATAATATTATTATATTAACATATACCACTAACTATAATATAATATAATATATTTACATAGTTCTTATCACCTTGTCGTCCACTATATAAAATAATAGGAATAATTGCAATACAAATCCCTTAATTAAAAAGACACCTTATTTAATTCCCCCCAAATCAATCAAATGGCTAATTTTTTTTACCACTCATACACTTTAGTCCTTTTTCCTTAAATTAATCACCCAAACACAAATATTAATCTATAATATTTTAACACATGCTCAACCACATAACATAAATATCAAATTAATAATTAATAAATTTCTCTATCTCAGATTCGTGGTCCCGAAACCACTGTTCCGATTAGGGTCGTAATTAGGCTGTTACACTATGAGTTAGTCATTGATTACCATCCCGAAAAAGCAAATGTGGTTGCGGATGCCCTGAGTAGGAAATCCTTGTATGCTCTAAGAGTTATGAGCACGAGTTTAGCATTGTCTGATGATGGTGCTATATTGGCAGAGTTGAGAGCTAAGCCACTGTTTGTTCAATAGATATGTGAGGCTCAAGAAAATAATAGTGAGATGCAAGCTAAGAGAGCTAAGTGTGGATCAGAAAGTGACTCTGATTTTCGAGTGGGTTCGGATGGTTGTTTGTTATACCATGACAGAATTTGTGTACCTAGAGATGTAGAATTGATCCGGAAGGTTTTGCATGAGGCACATAGTGGTTATTTGTCAGTACACCCGGGCAGTACAAAAATGTACAATGACTTGAGGAAATTTTATTGGTGGCCGGGTATGAAAAGAGATATCTCTGAGTTCGTGACAAAGTGTCTAATTTGTCAACAAGTGAAAGCTGAACATCAAGTGCCTTTGGGATTGCTTCAGCCAGTGATGGTTCCCGAGTGGAAATGGCATCGGATTACCATGGATTTTGTGACGGGGTTACCTATGACTCCGAAAAAAGAAAGATGATGTGTGGGTTGTTGTGGATAGATTGACAAAGTCGGCTCATTTTATTCCAGTACGTGTGGATTATTCACTGGACAAGTTAGCCGAATTGTATGTTACAGAGATAGTGAGGTCACATGGTGTGCATATGTCTATAATATCGGATAGAGATCCGAGGTTTACTTCGAGGTTTTGGAAGAAGTTGCAAGAGGCCATGGGTACGAGGTTAAATTTTAGTACTGCGTTCCATCCACAAACTGATGGTCAGTCTAAAAGAGTGTTTCAAGTTCTTGAAGATATGCTTCGATGCTGTGTGTTAGAATTCGAAGTTAGTTGGGAAAGATATCTACCTTTGGTCCAATTTGCTTACAACAACAGTTATCAATCAAGTATACGGATGGCTCCGTATGAGGCCCTGTATGGTCGTAAGTGTCGGACTCCATTGTATTGGACCGAGGTTAGTGAAAAGTGGATCCATGGGGTCGATCTAGTGAAAGAAACCGAAGAGAAAGTGAAAGTAATACGTAATAGTCTGAAAGCTACTTCGGACCGACAGAAGTCGTACGCGGATTTGAAAAGAAAAGAGATTGAGTTTGAAGTGGGTGAAAAAGTGTTTTTAAAAGTGTCCCCATGGAAGAAAATCATGAGATTTGGACGAAAAGGGAAATTGAGTCCAAGATTCATAGGGCCATATGAGATTATAGATAGAGTTGGGCCAGTAGCATACCGGTTGGCTTTGCCGGTAGAATTGGAAAAGATTCATAATGTGTTCCATGTGTCAATGTTGCGACGGTATCGCTCCGATCCTTCACATGTGATTCCTTCGACGAAAATTGAGATAAGACAGGATGTGTCTTATGAAGAGGAGCCGATTAAGATCTTGGCTCGAGAAGTGAAATAGTTGAGGAATAAGAGCATAGCACTAGTGAAAGTGTTATGGCAGAAACACGGTGTGGAAGAACCTACGTGGGAAACGGAAGAGGCTAGAGAGAACAACATCCAAACCTCTTTACTGGTAAGATTTTTGGGGGCAAAAATATCAAAAAGGGGGGAGAGTTGTAACATCTTGATTTAGGGCCTAGTCAGAATAGTGGTGCGAGACCAAAAATCCGAGGCATAAGTATGAGTTTTTGAGGTCTATGCCATGTTTGCATGCTAGTGTGAAAGTTTCATGAAGCAATTTTGTTAAATTGTGGTTGAATTGTCTAAAAGGACTAAATTGCAAAAGTTGCAAAATGTGAGATTCTAGAAGCTATTTGTGTGAAATTGCTTTAGAATATCAATTAGAAGTCCTTAATAAGTAATTTTCACAATTTCTATTTTTTGGACAAATTTGGGCATGGATGAGTTAAATTAGGAAGTTTGTTAAAAAGGGTATTTTGGTCATTTGACAATTAAATGATTAAAATAGGAGAAAAGATGACAAAATTCATTCATATTCTTCTCCAAGGCTACCGAAATTTTGAGAGAAGCCATTTTTAGGGCTCTTCAACTTTTCAAGCTAGTTAGTAAGTGTATTCTAGCCCGTTTTTAATATTCTTCGTATTTTTGAAGTCCTAGTAGCATGAGTAAGCTATTTTTAGCTATATGATGAGCTAAAATGGATGTTCAAAAATGTACCCATGTATGACATGCATGTATTTTGATGTTTTATGGAATAATATGAAAGCTTGATGTTGTAGAAACATCTTTTACTAAGTGAATTCCATGAAAAATGCATGTAGGGACTAGTTTGTGAAAGTCTTGAGTTTGGTCATACATGTAAGAATTAGTGAGAATTCATGATAGCTTTAGTTGAGTAAGTGATTCGGCTAAGCATGAAAGGCTAGAAAGTTGAATAAAAATCACTTTACGGGCCTTGGGGCAAAAGTGTAAATATGAGAAAGATTAGGGGCAAAATGGGGATTTTGCTAAAGTACGAGATAAAGGTCAATTTAGTCAATGTGTGTATTGAATGTGTTGATTTGTCATTATAGATCAAGAAAGACGAAGCCCGGATCGAAACCGAGGCAAGGGTAAGGTCGTGGACTAAATTGCACATCTCCATACTTTTTGAGTACCGAGGTAAGTTTTCATATAAACGATGCATTATGCGTATACTTTGTAAATGCTAGCTAGAGTATAGTATGGTTGAGAACCTATATGGTTCATGTGGAATGAATGAGTTAGTTATAGTCCATGAATGAATGAATGAACTACAAAGTAGATATGTGAATGTGTAGTGATAATGCTTGATGGTAAGCTAAGTGCGATGCTACCCCAATACATAGCAACGATGAGCTGGGCTATGTGCAATGCTATCGCTAAGTATATTGTTTAGTGGGCTAAGTGTGAGACCTCTATGATTACCTTATTGGTAGGCTAAGTGCGATACCACCTTATTGTATCGATTGTGGTAGGTTAAGTGCAAAACCACCGAGAGAGTAGCTGTGTGGATGTGTTATTATGAAATAATGATGTGTTGTATATTGTGTAAATGCGATATTGAATGCAGGGGTGCATGTCAATGGTTATGAGTATGTGACTCATGATGTGTTGGAAATGTGGTAAGGGATAGAAAGAGTAAGCATAGTTGTGAGTTACTTATGTTAGTATAATGCTAATTGTTGTTTAGCTTAAATTATGATGCTTAATTGTTTATGTGTAAACTCACTAAGCTCAAAGCTTACTCCCTTTCTTTTCCCTTGTCTTATAGAGTGATAGAGTTGAATCGAGATACGTGGATCAATTGGAAGATCGCCCACACTATCAAAGACACTCGTACATTGGATTAAACATTTTGTATATGGCATGTATAGAAATTTGCACAAGTTAGTGATTTTTTTTTTGCAAATGGCTAAGTTATGTTGGCCTTTAGATGGATAATCTATTTTGTATAATGCCATAATTGTTGGCTATTTTATTATATGAAAAGATGTAGTTATCCATGTAAGATTGTGTTTCAAATTGAGTTGATTATGGATGTGTTGAATGAGTACATGTTGTGTATGCTAGAGGGGTGAGAAGGGCATGACAAATAGCTTTGTTCTTGTCCATGTGGGTAGACACACGGGCGTGTGTCTAGACCATGTGTGACACACGGTCAGCCCATGGGCGTGTGACTTGGCCGTGTGTCCCCTGCATATTAGTATTTTAAGTTAGATTAGACCACGGACTAGTCACACGGGCATGTGCCTAGGACGTGTAAGTTATTCAGTGTTGGCCACGGGCTAGCCACACGGGCGTATGTCTAGACTTTAAGGCCGTGTGAAGTAGTCGATGTGCACCACGGGTGGTGAACACTGGCGTGTGACCCAGCCGTGGGACTTTGGCAGAATGGTTGAGTTTTGTGCACGGGTTGTGGACATGGGCGTGTGTGACTACACACGGGCCTGTATCATCTAGCACGGGCGTGTAGTCACTGTCTAGATGGAGAAAATTTTTGAGATAGTAAGAGTTTTCGATATGGTCTAGAGAGCCCTCGTGTGTTTGAGTAAGGCTTCGTAACTTAAAAATGAGGTTGTCGTGGTGACTTAAGGAGAGCAGTCACATTGAGCCTAAGTGGCGACCAAGTAGTTTTAATTCGGTAACGCCTCGGACCCGATTCCTGCGGGTATTACGGGTAAGGGGTGTTACGGGTAAGACGATACCCAAGGAAGAATCCACCTAGACTTCACTCGTTATTTAACTCTGAACCAGACAATTTATTCACTTGACTTGATCCGTAGGATTCCCTAATTTATATTAATACCTCTCTCGAGGCTACTAACGTCTAACCCTAGGTTGATTAATTGAAATCCCTTTCTAATTAAAACCCCTAGGATTGCATTAACTTGATCTATGGACTCCCATATTAGGTTTGACCCTAATCCGGCATATTTTCCTGATCCTATCTCTAGGGTTGCGATCAACTCCGCTTAACTATGCTAGATATACTCTTAAACAGGGAATATTCCTCCACTGCTTAAGCACATCAATACTTGAATCATTATCCTGAAATATCAAAACAAGAATTAAGAACACATAGTTAAGAACAAACCAAGTATTTATCATACAGTTCAGAAAACAATAACAAGATCCGTCTTAGGTTTCATCCCCCTCAGATATCTGAGGGGTTTAGTTCATAATCATAAAAGAATACATATCAGGAGAAAATATAAAACAAAACATAAGAAAACCCTAAAACCCCATGAAGGAATTGAAGGAGAGATCCTCCGTCTTGAGTATGATTTCGGCTTCTTGAAATGAATCAACTGGCTTTCTTCGAGTAAATCCCATAATTCTGACCTCTCTGGCTTGGCTCATTGGCCTAGCTGGCCGCGCCCCTCAAGGTTGGCCTTTAGGGTGTTTATATAGGCTTTTGGAATGTCTTTCTTTTCCTCTAAGTACCCTATTCCGAGTGAAATTCCTCTTTGTCACGGTAGGGACACGCCCGTGCAATACGCCCGTGTGAATTGAATCCAGGCAGTGGTCGAGCCTGCTAAAGGGGCACGGCCATGTGGCTTGGGCCCAGGCCGTGTTGATTTCCTACTTTGGCCCATTTGGTCCGTTTTTAGCCCGTTTCTCATTCTTTTCATCCTCCTATGCCTCCCTAAGTATAAAACATGAAATTAAAGGATTAGGAGCATCAAATTCCACAAGTCAAGGGATAAATCATCCAAAAGTACACTAAATGTGGGATTAAAATATGTATATATTACGGTTTATCAAATACCCCCACACTTAAGCATTTTCTTGTCCTCAAGCAAAATTCTCAACTCACAATTAAAATTAACTCCCCTTAATTCATAATCTTCATCAATAATGTTTCATCATAATTCATAGGTAATTCATACTTGGATAATTCAACTCAAAGAGTCCTAAAGATTCAAACAATCTAATTCATATATTTTTGTAGCATGAAAACATAGGTGTTTCCCCTCATCTAAATAATTACTTCTAATTCAAAATCGACAAAAATTGACATTCTCACTAAAGGTTCACTCAAATCACTCAAAGTGTTTAAGGTTCAAGAAAAAGCACTCATAAGTCAAACATGAAAACTTAATCCCATAGGCTTTCATGAAAATCAAATCTCCACCACTATAATATGAGATGATACACAAATCAAAAGGTCTTTAAAAGGGTTGTAACGGGGCTTGGGTTAAAGGTGTGGATAAAGGCTGAATTAGAGGGTTAGTATCGAGACTGAATTGACAAATTACCTAACTAGAAAGTTGGACTAATACTGAATAATTACATCAATTGAAAACCTAATACTAAAAACATGAGCTTCTTCTCAAATTATGAAATTAACTGCTTAAGCTCCAATAACAAAGAAGTAATAATGAATAGATTCCTAATAAATAATTTTTTTAAGAACAAATATTTAAGTACAATAATATAGAATTTGATAACTGAAATAAAGGAAATAGTTAAGTAACCGATCAAATCAAATCTCGATATAAGGGTAGTCAAGAGAGATGGCGATAACAAGTACAAAGTGGGTTTTGGGTTAATATTAATGGGTGAGTCAAGAAATGGTTTGTTAGGATTCAAAGGGGTTCACTAGGGGTTAATTATGAAGGTAGGCTTTTATGGAGTAAGTGGGTTAAAACCTAGGTGCCTTTATCATCTTAGTATATCAAATCATCGGTGTGGTCTCGACATGTATAATCGAAGCAAGTTCTAGAATAACAAATCAATGTTGACACACTCATAATCAATAAAGTGAGCAAGAAAATGAATGTATGCTCTAAAAGGCTCAATATCTCACAAAAATTATGGGCTTTTGATGTCAACCTTGTAAATTTCAAACTTCAAGGTAATCATTAGATTCAGGTAAACAACCTAACAAATTTTTATTTCTGAAAATAAACTCATCATGCTTGATTCTCTAGTCTCCTAAAGTTTAAATCATCACTGCATAATTAACTATGACTTAATCCAAAACATATCAATGAAAATCATAAATCAAAAGAAATTTCATTCTAATAGTAATATGAGAAAAATTACTTAAGAACAAGACATAATTCAGGGATTTGAGAATAATGAAAAAAGTTAAGCACTTTTCACGCTAAAATTCACCCCCACACTTAAGATGTACATTGTCCTCAATGTACAAATATAAAAATTGTAATAAGAGAAGCACAAGATAGGGAAAGAGGTGAAACTTCCTGAATTTTGGATGGAGTCAGAGAAAAAAATCGGGGAAGTTCAGGCCAAGTTGGAGGAAGACATTCCTGTGGCGGCGGTGCCTATGGTCATGGTGGGGTGATTCCCAGGCAGCCTTTAGAACCTAAAACCAATAAACTAAAATAAAATAGATTAAATTAAGCATAAGAGAGTCAAAAAGATGGAAAATAAAGGAGAAGTGAAAAGAAAAATAAAAACTAAATGGCCTCAAATGTCCTCAGCTTGTCGAGTGAATGAAGCGGCCGGCATGAACTTATGTGGCTCGGTCTCGCACGAGGAGACTGTGCTAGGGTCCTTTCGCTTCTTTGGTATGGGGATGGTGTTGAGGATGGTGAAAGAAAAGGAATCAGGGGAAGGGGAAGGGGAAAATCAAGGGAGAGGATAGTGAAAAGGAAAGGGGGTTGGTGGTTGGGAGTTGGTGGAAGAAGGATTTGGGGAGAAGGTGAGAAGAAGGGGGAGGGCCTTAAATAAGAAACAAGGACTTGGTGCTGCCCACGCCCGTGTGCTATGGGCGTGTTCGGTCACACGGCCGTATCGCATGGCCGTGTGGTGGCTTGTTCATTTCTCCCACGCCAGTGTAGAGGTCTCCACGCCCATGTTTCTTTCTCAGTGTCAGCCACGACCTCAAAGCACAGGTGTGTCTCATACCCGTGTGACTTCCTCAGTGTCGACCACGGCCATATCGCACGGCCATGGCAATTTATAGCCATCCGTGATCTGGGGATTTTTCATCCTTGGCTCGTACGACCTCTGCCATACCAGTGTGTAAATCCGTGATGCCCATACGGCCACAGCCACGCCCGTGTGTAAGGCCGTGTGGCACAAAAACCTATGCTTTATTTACTTTGGTTAGTCTTTAATTAGGTACTAAAATCCAAATATATGAAAATAAATGAGGTTAGTGCTCGGGTTGCCTCCCGAGAAGCGCTTGTTTAAAGTCCTAAGCTAGACTTACCTCTCATTCGCATAATCAGGGTGGTTTGAAGAGTTGAACATCCTCCCTCGTGCTATCAGTTCTACTATCGTGATAAAGTTTGAGTCGAGTAGCGTTTACCTTAAAAGTGCCGAATTTAGGATTACTTACCTTGACTGTTCCGTATGGGAAGACATTCAGTACCTTAAAAAGGATTTCTTTGTTTGTATTACGGTCTGAGATAGTGAATCGAGGGTCTTTCTCATCCAACAATACCTGATCTCCTATTTTGAAGTGATTCGCTGTTCCTTTAAGCTCGTTTGGGGGTTCCCTCGGTTTTGCTTCATGTGTTCCTAGTTTCTCCTTGAAATGTGTTTTCCACTCGTCTAGTTCATCAGTATGAAGCCTTCGATCCTCATGAATTACTTCTTTGTTGTCATGATGTCTAGGATCGGGCTCAGTTGTGTTGTTCTTTGGTGCTTCCTGAAAAGAAGGTTTAACTGAATGGTCATTAATAAAATTAATTTTATCACCTTGATTACTTGATGTCCTAGCCGAGTCAAGAGCCTTAAGACTGATTGATTCGTTACCTACACGGAGTATGAGTTCACCTGTACCAACATCAATTTTAGTTCTAGCAGTTGCTAAAAAGGGTCTTCCTAAAATTAAAGGGATCGTGTTGCCCTCATCCATGTCTAAAATGACAAAGTCTACTGGGAATACGAATTTATCAATTTTCACGAGTACATCTTCAATTATACCCCCAGGAATTCTAATACTTTTATCAGCTAATTGAATGCTCATCCTAGTTTGTTTGGGTTTCCCTAGACCTAGCTGTTTAAACATTTTATAAGGCATAACATTTATACTTGCCCCTAAATTAGCTAAAGCATTATCAACAAATAAACTACCAATTAAGCATGGAATTGTAAAACTCCATGGATGTTTTAATTTTTGAGATAGTCTATTTTGCAACATTGCTGAGCACACTGCGTTTAGTTCCACATGTGACTCATCGTCTAACTTCCGCTTGTTTGTCAAAAGCTCTTTTAAAAATTTCCTTGAATCTGGCATCTGCGAAAGAGCTTCGAGAAACGGTAAGTTAATATGTAATTTCTTTAAAAGTTTAAGAAATTTACAAAATTGTTCGTTTGTGTTGTCTTTCTTCATCGCATCGGGGTATGGTATACGAGGTTGGTACTCTTTAATTACCGTTTTTAGTTTGTCATGGCTTTCTTCAGCTTTACCTTCTTCTACCACATTATCTTGTCTTAATTTGGGTTCATTTAACCTTACACTATTATGAGTTGTTATGATTTGAAGTTGCTCCTTTGGGTTAGTTTCAGTGTTGCTTGGCAGGCTGCCTTGTGGTCGTTCTGATATGGTCTTGGCAAGTTGTCCTAACTGGTTCTCGATCCCTTGAATCAATGCTTGTTGATTTTTAAGTGTTGTTTCGGTGTTTTGGAAACGTTTTTCTGACACCGCTATGAATTGCGTCAGCATCTCCTCAAGGTTCGGCTTCTTTTACTGTGGGTAGGGCTGTTGTTGGAAGTTTGGAGGGGGTTGTTGTCTTTGATTTCCTTGACCACCCCATGAAAAATTGGGTTGGTTCCTCCAACCTGGATTATAAGTATTACTATAAGGGTTATTTTGAGATCTCAAATTGTTACCCATATAGTTCATCCGCTCGTTTTCCATGCCATGTCCGTAGGGTGGGTACTCGTGGATTCGCCACACCTCCACTTGTTTCGATTGCATTCTTTGGATGTACCTGCGAAGAACACAAACCATCAATCTTTTTGTTTAACATCTCTACCTAATTTGATAGCATGGATACTGCGTCGAGGTTGAAAACTCTGGCTACTTTTGTTGGCCTTATCTTTGTAACTTGCCACCGATAGTTATTCGGTGACATCTCCTCTATAAACTCGTGAGGTCGCTTCGTGATTTTTGTTATTCAAATGCGTCACGGTGCAAATTGAATCGATTAGTTGCCTTGTTGAAGGGTTCACACCATTGTAGAAGGTTTGAACATGAAGCCACAAAGGTAGCCCATGGTGAGGGCACCTTCTCAACAAATCCTTGTATCTCTCCCATGCATCATATAGTGTTTCTAGATCCATCTGCACAAAAGAAGAGATATCATTCCTCAACTTGGCCGTTTTGGCCGGTGGAAAATATTTTAACAAGAATTTTTTGGTCATTTGATCCCATGTAGTGATTGACCCTCGTGGAAGAGAATTCAACCACTGTTTGGCTTTATTCCTCAAAGAAAAGGGAAACAACCGAAGACGGATGGCATCATCAGAAACGCCATTTATTTTGAAAGTTTCGCAAAATTCTAAGAAATTCGCCAAGTGATTATTTGGATCTTCATCCTGCAAACCATCAAACTAAACAAATTGTTGTATCATCTGAATTGTGTTAGGTTTCAGTTCAAAATTATTTGCAGCAATAGTAGGTCTAACAATACTTGACTCAGTTCCTGTTACATTAGGTTTAGCATAATCATACATGGTTCGAGGAGTATGATTTTCGGCCACCTCTGGAGGTAGCGGATTATTCTCAGCCATCTCTTCGGTATTATTGGTTTCGTCTTCTTGCTCTTCTTTTTTGTAATTTAAGCTTCGCCTTATTTCTCTACGATTTCTACGAACGGTACCTTCAATATCACTATCGTAAATTAAGGGTCCTGTCGGGTTCCTTCTAGTCATAAACTAGAGGTACCTGCTAGGAACAAATAAAAGAAAGAATATTAGCAAAGTTAAAAACAAAATAAAAGTAAATTGCATAGAATAAAAAATGGCTAAAGTGATAAAAATTGAGCTTTCTTAATATTTCAGTTCCCCGGCAACGGCGCCAAAAACTTGATCGTGTGTCGAGAGTCTTAATATTTAAAAATGAATGATCTAGCCTAGAAACTCACTATCACCACGATTGAGGCAAGCTCACCTATCGAACAGTAGTATAGCTTAGTGGCAAGACCGGAAAGTCGAACCCAAAGGAACCAAAAGTACTAATACTGACTTTCTTTTTATTATTTAGCCTAAGAATTAAGGGATTTGTTGTTTAGTCTAAGATTAACTAACTACTAAGCTAAAGACGCTAAGACACAAAGAATGAATTGGGGAAAATACTTGTGGGAAAAACCAATTGATTAAGACGATACCCAAGGAAGAATCCACCTAGACTTCACTCGTTATTTAACTCTGAACCAGACAATTTATTCACTTGACTTGATCTGAAGGATTCCCTAATTTATATTAATACCTCTCTCGAGGCTACTAACGTCTAACCCTAGGTTGATTAATTGAAATCTCTTTCTAATTAAAACCCCTAGGATTGCATTAACTCGACCTATGGACTCCCATATTAGGTTTGACCCTAATCCGGTAGATTTTCGTCATCCTATCTCTAGGGTTGCGATCAACTCCGCTTAACTATGCTAGATCTACTCTTAAAAAGGGAATATTCCTCCACTGCCTAAGCACATCAATACTTGAATCAATATCATGAAATATCAAAACAAGAATTAAGAACACATACTTAAGAACAAATCAAGTATTTATCATATAGTTCAGAAAATAATAACAAGATCCGTCTTAGGTTTCATCCCCCTCAGATATCTGAGGGGTTTAGTTCATAATCATAAAAGAATACATCTCAGAAGAAAATATAAAAAAAACATAAGAAAACCCTAAAACCCCCTGAAGGAATTGAAGGAGAGATCCTCCGTCTTGAGTATGATTTCGGCTTCTTTAGATGAATCAACTGGCTTTCTTCGAGTAAATCCCACAATTCTGACCTCTCTGGCTTTACTCATTTGCCTAGCTGGTCGCGCCCCTCAAGGTTGGCCTTTAGGGTGTTTATATAGGCTTTTGGAATGTCTTTCTTTGCCTCTAAGTACCCTATTCCGAGTGAAATTTCTCTTTGTCACGGCAGGGACACGCCCGTGTGAATCGAATCCAGGCCGTGGTCGAGCCTGCTAAAGGGGCACGGTCGTGTGGCTTGGGCCCAGGCCGTGTTGATTTCCTACTTTGGCCCATTTGGTCTGTTTTTAGCCCGTTTCTCGTTCTTTTCATCCTCTTATGCTTCCCTAAGTATAAAACATGAAATTAAAGGATTAGGAGCATCAAATTCCACAAGTCAAGGGATAAATCATCCAAAAGTATGCTAAATGTGGAATTAAAATATGTATATATTACGGTTTATCAAAGGAGTGCAAGTGTTACTCAGGCAATCAAAACCCTTTTCTTCTATTACTCAACTAAGAAAATCAACAAGGGCGGGTGATCGGTTCTGAACAGCGGTCTTAGAGGACTAAAGTCACCCTCGTTCAAACAAGGTTTGGTGCTCGTGGATCTTAGCACGGTTTCGCAAAACAGGTGTGTAACCGTACCCTACAAACGGTAATAGGCGTAAAAGTCGGTAAAGTGTGTACACACACTGATTAGACTGTAGAAAGGCAAAAGTCGAAAAGCTGAAAGGTTGGGCATTGAGCGTGTGAACGTTCGTATGGTAAACCGAGCCCACGAAATGTGGGCGTACGACGGAAAAAGCCGCCATGAGCGATTTCATGGGCTTAGGCCATAATGGGCTTTGGGCCCATTTACACTGTCTGTATTGCTATGGTCGCTCGAGTCGCTCAAGACGACTATGGGCTTACTGATGGGCCTAAGTGTACTTAGGCCCAAACTGATAAAATGACAGTAATACCCCTGTAGGGTAAAATGACAGTAATACCCCTGTAGGGTAAAATGACCGTAATGCCCCTTTAGGGTAAAATGACCGTAATGCCCCTGTAGGGTAAAATGACCGTAATGCCCCTGTAGTGTAAAATGACCGTAATGCCCCCAAAGGGTAAAATGACTATTTTGCCCCTCGTGGGTAAATGATTGATTTGTCTGTGATTTAAATGTGTAACGTCCTCGAAAGGGCCTATGCATTTTCAGTTTAATTGTACGAAATGACAAGTCTTAAGAACTATGAATAAATTTTTGGTATTTTTGGAATTCTAGAAATGCATAGAAATGGAAATGAACATTTTTGGAAACCTGAACATTTTTGGAAACTTGAGCATTTTTGGAAATGTTTCAAAAATGGAAAGTGAACATTTTTGGAAACCTGAATATTTTTGGAAACTTGAACATTTTTGAAACCTAAACATTTTTGGAAATGTTTCAAAAATGGAAAGTGAACATTTCGGGAAACACGGAAATGTAAGAAAAATGGCAAGTTCTGAGCCGATCGAAAATTTTAGGAAACTTGAAATGACCCTAAAATGATGAGTTTTAAAGTTTAGAATAGGAAAATAAGGCAAGGGGGCCTTAAAGGTAAAAGTTGGTAAAATTTGGCACACAAACGGGCTAGGAAAAGTGGTTCTGAAGATGGCACTTAGGGCCTTTGGAAATGGCGCCACATGCAAGGTGTTGGGCCTGAGTTCGAGTCACTTGGGAAGCAAATAATGAAGGCTATATTTTTGCTTCCGGATAATGAGGTGGACTGGCACATGCTTCTAGAAATAAAGGTGTTTTATTCTCATTAAAATGTGAATAATAAGTGATAAATGAAGGATTTTCTTTTAATATAATTATTGAGGAGATAAAAGATGGATTAAGCACTTTTATTTTTTAAATAAAGGAAAGGATATTATCACAAGTAAGAGTGGTGGCCAAGTCAAGGACTCTTGGCCTAGTAATTTCGGCTAAAGGAGGAGAGTTAGGCCATTCTCTCATCTTTTTCTTAGGTGTGCCGAAAATTCCCTAGCCCCTCTTCCTCTCTGCCGAAATTTTCAGCAAAACCCCATCTTTTCTTCTCCTCTCCTTTGCTATTGTTTAGCCAAAACACTCTTTGATCCCTGTTAAATCTCCCTAAGCCGAATCTCAGTGACTCTAGGCAAGGAAGTAATCGGTCAAAACATTAAAGGTAAGGTTAAGCATCATTCAAGTTCCTTTTCTTTTCTATTTGTCGAAAGAGAAGGGTCTAATCCCTATTCCTGTTTTATGGCCGAATCTATAAGGGGTTTATCGAGTTTCTACAATGATTGAATACAAGGAAAAATCTTTTGGGAAATTCGAGGATCTAAGGTAAGATAAATTTATTTGATTAAAGGTTATGATGTATATGTTAAAGCAAATTTAACATATGATTGTAGGGATCTCGACAGATATACATACCTAAGGCAAGGAATTCTTTTAAGTCTTGGAAATTGTAAGGTAAGTACATAGATCCAATCGGCCTAGGGTGATTATGGTATTATTCTCCATTTATTCTAAAGTCAGAAACTGACATAATTACATGATTTGGTGGCTAGCCGATTTAAGGAAGAAGTACTATCAATTTTCGGCATTTGATTTACAATCTTTCAAATTCGGCAACAAGGTGAGTAATACAAATCCTACTAGGATTTGGTTATTAAGCCAAATAGGTTTGTTAATATATTTTAATGGTTGGCCGAATATAGGAGTTAAAGATCTAGATCGGTAGATCGTTCTTTGGGATTTCAAGGAATCTAATAAGCAAATCAGGTGTGTACTCACACTAACTTTCGATATATCATATGGCAATTATTTTTAATATATGAATATGCAAAAGAATGTGAATATGGCTAAGTACCATAAATATGGTAAAAGTACCCAGGTACGTTTCCTACTTTTGATAGGATTTTGAATATGTATATTGTTACATGTGAATAATGAGAAATTAAGTATGTTATGCATGATATAAAATATATGGGGCATTCGGGATATATGTGTGAAAGGGGAAGAAGGTGTTGACTTCGGTCTCACCAACGGAATATGGTGACTACGGTCACAAAAATTTGAATATGGTAACTTCGTTACATTATCCGAATTTGGTAACCGGTTACATTATTTGAATATGGTGTCTAATGACACAAATTATATGGGCGATGAGCACGTCGATCGCAATGATCGCTTCGATGGTGTGTAGCGGATGGAGGGTTGACTTAGTAGTCCCCACGGTGTGATTGGCAGGTACGGGTGGTGTGTAGCGGATGGACAAATAGGCTTGGGTTTGGGTTGCATCATTCTTTTTATGAATATGTCTTTGATATGAACATGTATGCCTGAATTATTGAATGTTAGTTTGTTTACACATTGAGTCTGTTGACTCACCCCGTTGGGGAATATTTTTTTTAAAGAGATGATCAGTAATGGGCCGGGTCGGCAGGAGCTAAAGGTGGCCATGCATAGCAAGGAAAGACTTTTATTATTTGGGACTGTTATTTATATTAAGTACTTAAATTTTATTATTTTTTTTGGGTTTTGATTGATGTAATAAGGCCATAAGGCCCAAGTGAATTTCTTTATTTCTTTTTGCTTTACTACTAGATAATATGTCACGAACTAAATTGGATTTATAAAATTAAATAAATTGGTTTTTAATCTAAGCCCAACCCCAAACGAAATTTTCCTGAAAATACACGAATTTTCTCTAAGAAACAAAGAATTTTGAAACCGGTTTACTCAAGGAACATACCAGATCCGGTTTAGGCTCGTGGGCCGGGTGTGGGGTGTTTTGATTTGTATATCGAGCCCGATTTTAAACTTCTCTACTGTGGGCTAAGGCCCAAAACGTTTTTAATTCGAGCCCAAATGATTTTCTTTAAAATAAGGCAGGTGTTTTGGCATGGCACCTAAGTCTCCGACCCGCAGCCCACCAGGTAAGTACCCTAACTTTATGTGTGATTCTGTGATTGATGAACTGTATAAGGGTAGAAAAGGCATGGAACGTAGAATAGAATGATAAGGAACATGAACCTTAGGACTAGATTACTCAAACACAGAACCACATAAGACTTAATGCACTAAACAAACCTATGGCTAAGTCACAGAGCTAGGGTGTGGTAACCCCTGTACGCATGTCTAGGATTGGATCCGGAAGAGCCAGGTATTTAAGAAGTCCTAGTGACTCACCTCCTCTTCCCAGGAATCCTACCTGGTGCGTAGCTTCGGTTCACCCTAACTCAGAGGGCTCAGCGGTGTGGCAACCTCTATGCGCATGTCTAGGAATGGTTTCGATGGGAGCTTGGTATTTAAGCGATCCGCGTGACTCACCTCCTCTCCATTCGAATCCTACAGTGCGTAGCTTTGGTTCACCACGACCAAAGAGGGCTCTCGGTCATAGGCTAAACATAATGACTAAAACCCGAAAGGGAACTAGCCATGTTTTGAAAAAAAGAGAGAACAAAACAACAAACCCTAATCTGCAAACTATTAAAAAAAATACCTTGATTTTGAAAAATTACAAAATTGCCCCTAACTTACAAAATGACCAAAATGACCCTGGTTTTCGAAAATTCTTGCAACATCACCGTTTTGGAAAATAAAACTCTCAAAAAAAAAGAGAACCCATAAAGTTTTACAACTCTTGGAATATCCCTAACTTACTAAACTTTACCAATTTACCCTGATTCATGGAAAATTACCAAAATACCCCCGAGGTCAAAAATTACCGAAACGCCCTGGATTCCAAATCTTTCTTTCCCAAAATTACCCTAGAACATAAAAATTTCCAAAATACTTTTGACAAGATCACCGAGGAACTTTCTGTTTGAAAAATTATGAAAATGCCCCTGTAGGACAAAATTACGAAAATACCCCTGGGTAGTGGAAAACAATAACAATGAAAACTACAACATTTCTCTGAACGAACGAAAGTTCATAATTGTTTGATGGATGGATGAATGAATGAAAGACTGTGTGCTTGTGTGAATACGAAAGAACCACTCCTAAAACTCTTTTCATAAAACTCCTTCGCGGATAATAAGTGGAACAATGACTAATCCATAAAACTTTTAATCGGATCTCGACGTTAAAAATGAGCTCCAGAGGACGTGGTCGTCGTGGGACGAGGTAGAGGAAGGATGATCGTGTCGTAACCCGTTAGATCGGTCGTGGTTCGACAATGAGATACCACCGCCACCACCACCCCCAGGTGTTAATATGGAGCAAAGCAAGCTCGGACGGGGAAGATGCTTTGTGTCGCAGTCGTGGCTGCGAGTTTTGGAATTGGTGGCTGGTGCAGGAGGAAATTCGGGAAATTGAAAATCTGTGCCTGAACGGCTCCGAGCTAATGGAGCTGAGATGTTTCGTGGAGTGTCGGGAGTGGTACCCGAGACGGTGAGTATTGGTTGGAAGCGACGGAGCGCATCATGGATGAGCTTGACACGACTCTCGAGGAGAAGTTGAAAGGAATGGTGGCAGCATGTTGCGCGATGAAGCGTATCGGTGGTGGTTAATCTGGCGAGATGGTGCTACGCGAAAGATCGACACGGGAATATGTTAAGGAGGCATTCCGGAAGAAATATGTGGGAACCGTATATCTGCAGACGAGCAAAGAAAAGCTTTTCTGGGGCTAGTTCAATGGAACAAGTCCAGAAAGAGAATATGAGGTAGAATTTACGAGGTTGAGCCGTTATGCTCGAGGGTAGTAGCGATCGAACATGAACGCAGCGTGGTTCGATTTGAGGACGGACCGAGAGAGGCGACTGAGATCGTTGATAGCACCGCATCGGGAGCGGGAGTTCTCTTCTTTGGTGGAAAAGGCCAAGGTGGCCGAGGAATTAAAGATGCTACCAAGCAGGTGTGGACAAGAATAAGCCTAAGAGAGGTTTTGGACCATCCGAAAGGGTCATAAGAGGCCTAGGGTTGATGGGCCACAAAATCAACAAGCCGGTACGGCCGGGCGATGACGCCCTTGTGAGCATTGTGGAAAGAAGCACTTGGGAGAGGCTTTGAGAAAGACGGTGGATGTTTCAAATGTGGATCCAAGGACCATATGCTTAAGGATTGTCCCAAACAACGAGATGAGAGCCGACCGCGATTCGAATGCTAGCGACCGGTAGAGGCGACGGCTGACCTCGGGGGGGGTCGTGGTTCGGCTAACAGAGGTAATGGTGCTGGCAGAGGCCGTGGAGCACAAGGCCGAGGTGCTACTAATGCAGAAGCAAGGCAATCGGGATTGGTTTATGCGGTTCACCGAAGGGAGGATGGTGACGCACCGGATGTAATAACCGTCGCTTTTTCATTTTCGACAAACCCTATTTTGCTCTGATTGATGTGGGCTCGACCCATTCCTATGTTGCATGTAGTGTAGTGGAAACACTAGGCCTAGACTCAGAACTCTCTGATAGACAGATGATTGTAGTAAGCCCATTAGGCCAAACCGTAGTGGTAGACAAGATCTTTCGGAATGTACCCCTAGAGATTCAGGGAGTAAACTTTCGGGCTGACTTAATGGAACTACCCTTCGGGGAGTTTGAACTTATACTCGGAATGGATTGGTTAGTAGAACACCGAGCCGTGTTGGATTGTGCGGCTAAACGGATGGAGCTAAGAACCCCGGAGGATGAAGTGGTAGCTATGATCGGAGAAAGGAGGAACTACTTGTCTAACGTGGTTTCGGTGCTAAAGGCCGAGAAGATGGTTAAGAAGGGGTGTAAGGCATTCTTAGCCTTCATTAGTACGATAGGTGGGAAGGAGGAAGGTATTAATGGAGTTAGGACGGTAAGGGACTTCATGGATGTATTTCCAGAAGAATTACCAGGAATACCCCCAAATAGAGAGGTGGAATTTGGAATAGACTTGCTGCCAGGAACAGCTCCTGTGTCAATCACTCCATACCGAATGGCGCCAAAGGAGTTAGTTGAGCTCAAGGCTCAGATCCAAGTATTGTTGGATCGTGGGTTCATTCGACCCAGTGTGTCTCCATGGGGAGCACAAGTCCTGTTTGTGAAGAAGAAGGATGGAACTATGCGTATGTGCATAGACTACCGTCAATTGAATAAACTGACCATCAAGAACAAGTATCCTTTGCCAAGGATAGACGACTTGTTCGATCAGCTGAAAGGGGCAGCTGTGTTCTCGAAGATAGACCTAAGGTCGGGATATCACCAGTTAAAGGTGAAGGAGGCAGATATCCACAAGACGGCCTTTAGGACAAGGTACGGCCATTTTGAGTTTGTGGTGATGCCATTTGGGTTGACGAACGCTCCAGCCACGTTCATAGATATGATGAATCGGGTTTTCCAACCCTATTTGGATAGGTTCGTCGTGGTGTTCATCGACGATATTTTGGTGTATTCAAGGTCGGAGGAGGAGCATGATGAGCATCTCCGAGTGGTGTTGGAAGTGTTAAGGGAAAAGAAGCTTTATGCCAAATTCAGCAAGTGTGAATTTTGGCTAAAGGAGGTGGCATTCTTAGGACATGTGGTATCCGCAGAAGGAATAAGAGTGGACCCTAGGAAGATCGAGGCGGTGTTGGAATGGAAACCACCTAGGTCCGTGGCTAAAATACGAAGTTTCTTAGGCTTAGCAGGCTATTACAGAAGGTTTGTGGAAGGGTTCTCGTCAATAGCCGTGCCTTTGACAAAGTTGCTAAGGAAGGAAGTACCCTTTGAATGGACTAATAAGCAAGCAGGAGAGCTTTGATAAGCTCAAGAAGGTCTTGACTAAGCTCCAGTGTTAATTGGCAGAGGCGGGCAAGGATTTCGTAGTGTATTGTGACGCCGCACACGGGGTTAGGTTGTGTACTAATGCGGGGAAGGAAAAGTGGTCGCGTATGCGTCTCGGCAATTAAGGCCTCATGAGGTTAACTACCCAACTCATGACTTGGAACTAGCAGCGAGTGGTCTTTGCCCTTAAGGTTTGAAGGCACTACCTTTATGGAGAAAGGTCGATTATCTACACACAGAGACCACAAGAGCCTTAAGTATTTGTTGACTCGAAGGAGTTGAACTTGAGGCAGCGAAGGTGGGTGGAATTATCGAAAGACTACGATTGTTCGATAGAATATCATCCGGCAAGGCGAATATGGTAGCCGATGCTCACGAGTAGGAAGGTTGTGTCGGATCTAAGGGCTTTGTTCGCTCATTTAAGTCTATATGATGATGGAAGCTGTTGGCGAATTACAAGTCAAGCCCACATGGTGAATGAGGTGAAAGAGGGCCGTTGGCGATAAGGATCTAAGTGCTAAGTTACAGCAAGTACGTGAACGAGAAGTAAAGGATTATGGCGTCATTGATGGTGGAGCATTGTGCTACAAAGGAAAAGTCCGCATGCCTGGGACAAAGTGAGTTGAGACAAAGGATTCTTCGGGAAGCGCATGGTAGCCCTTATGCTATGCATCCCGGAGGCATTAAGCTGTATAGAGATTTAAGAGAACAATTTTGGTGGCCTGATCTTAAATGGGAAGTGACAGAATTCGTGGGAAAGTGTCTGACGTGTCAACAAGTTAAGGCTGAACACCAAGTTCCATCAGGATTACTTCAACCAATTGAGATTCCCCAATGGAAGTGGGAAAGGATTACCATGGACTTCGTTAGTGGGCTTCCCCTTACGCCTACTAAGAAGGACTCGGTATGGGTGATAGTGGACCGTTTGACCAAGACCGCGCACTTTATTCCGGTGAAGGTTGATTATTCTCTCCAGAAATTAGCCAAGCTATATGTGGCGGAGATCGTAAGGTTGCATGGAGTACCAGTATCGATCATCTCCGATCGAGACCCAAGTTTTACGTCTCGATTTTGGAAGGCACTCCATTAAGCTTTAGGCACTAAGTTAGACTTCTCAACGGCTTTTCATCCATAATCGACAGGCGATGCAACGGGTTATACAAGTGTTGGAGGATATGTTGAGAGGAGGTGTGGTGGATTTTCGAGGAAGTTGGGAAGATTACTTGCCTTTAGCCGAAGTTCGCCACAACAACAATGGCTATCGTGCAAGCATACGGATGGCACCATATGAAGCATTGTACGGTAGGAAGTGTAGAACACCTACTTGTTGGAACGAGTTAGGAGAACGTCGAGTTTTGGGTCCAGAGTTAGTGGCTGAAACGGAAGAGAAAGTTGAGTTAATTCGGGCACGATTGAAGGAAGCCTCTGATAGGCAAAATCATACGCCGACCTTAAGCGGAAGGAGATAGAGTTCGAAGTGGGAGACCAAGTGTTCCTGAAGGTCTCACCTTGGAAGAAGGTAATGAGGTTCGGTCGCAAAGAGAAGCTAAGCCCAAGGTTTATAGGGCCCTATAGAATATTGAAGCGAGTTGGACCAGTGGCATACCAGCTGGAATTACCGCCAGAGTTGCAACAAATGCACAATGTTTTCCATGTGTCCATGTTACGTCGTTACCGATCGGATCCGTCCCATGTGGTACCAATTGAAGAGGTGGAGCTAAGGCCGGACTTATCCTACGAGGAAGAACCGATTCGAATCTTGGAACGAGATGTGAAAGTACTACGAAGGAAGTCAGTGCCTCTAGTCAAAGTATTATGGCGCAATCATGGATCGGAAGAAGCTTCGTGGGAGTCTGAAGAGACAATGCGACAGCAATACCCTCAGTTGTTTAGTTAGGAAATTTCGAGGATGAAATTTTGTTTAAGGGGGGTAGAACTGTAACGTCCTCGAAAGGGCCTATGCATTTTCAGTTTAATTGTACAAAATGACAAGTCTTAAGCACTATGAATAAATTTTTGGTATTTTTGGAATTCTAGAAATGCATAGAAATGGAAATGAACATTTTTGGAAACCTGAACATTTTTGGAAACTTGAACATTTTTGGAAATGTTTCAAAAATGGAAAGTGAACATTTTTGGAAACCTGAATATTTTTGGAAACTTGAACATTTTTGGAAACCTAAACATTTTTGGAAATGTTTCAAAAATGGAAAGTGAACATTTCGGGAAACCTGGAAATGTAAGAAAAATGGCAAGTTACAGAGCCGATCAAAAATTTTAGGAAACTTGGAAATGACCCTAAAATGATGAGTTTTAAAGTTTAGAATAGGAAAATAAGGCAAGGGGGCCTTAAAGGTAAAAGTTGGTAAAATTTGGCACACAAACGGGCTAGGAAAAGTGGCCTGAAGATGGCACTTAGGGCCTTTGGAAATGGCGCCACATGCAAGGTGTTGGGCCTGAGTTCGAGTCACTTGGGAAGCAAATAATGAAGGCTATATTTTTGCTTCCGGCATATCGAGGTGGACGGCACATGCTTCTAGAAATAAAGGTGTTTTATTCTCATTAAAATGTGAATAATAAGTGATAAATGAAGGATTTTCTTTTAATATAATTATTGAGGAGATAAAAGATGGATTAAACACTTTTATTTTTTAAATAAAGGAAAGGATATTATCACAAGGAAGAGTGGTGGCCAAGTCAAGGACTCTTGGCCTAGTAATTTCGGCTAAAGGAGGAGAGTTAGGCCATTCTCTCATCTTTTCTTAGGTGTGCCGAAAATTCCCTAGCCCTCTTCCTCTCTGCAAAATTTTCCTAAGCAAAACCCCATCTTTTCTTCTCCTCTCCTTTGCTATTGTTTAGCCAAAACACTCTTTGATCCCTGTTAAATCTCCCTAAGCCAAATCTCAGTGACTCTAGGCAAGGAAGTAATCGGTCAAAACATTAAAGGTAAGGTTAAGCATCATTCAAGTTCCTTTTCTTTTCTATTTGCCGAAAGAGAAGGGTCTAATCCTTATTCTGTTTATGGCCGAATCTATAAGGGGTTTATCGAGTTTCTACAACATGATTGAATACAAGGAAAAATCTTTTAGGAAATTCGAGGATCTAAGGTAAGATAAATTTATTTGATTAAAGGTTATGATGTATATGTTAAAGCAAATTTAACATATGATTGTAGGGATCTCGACAGATATACATACCTAAGGCAAGGAATTCTTTTCAGTCTTGGAAATTGTAAGGTAAGTACATAGATCCAATCGGCCTAGGGTGATTTTGGTATTATTCTCCATTTATTCTAAAGTCAGAAACCGACATAATTACATGATTTGGTGGCTAGCCGATTTAAGGAAGAAGTACTATCAATTTTCGGCATTTGATTTACAATCTTTCAAATTCGGCAACAAGGTGAGTAATACAAATCCTACTAGGATTTGGTTATTAAGCCAAATAGGTTTGTTAATATGTTTTAATGGTTGGCCGAATATAGAGTTAAAGATCTAGATCGGTAGATCGTTCTTCGGGATTTCAAGGAATCTAATAAGCAAATCGGTGTGTACTCACACTAACTTTCGATATATCATATGGCAATTATTTTTAATATATGAATATGCATAAGAATGTGAATATGGCTAAGTACCATAAATATGGTAAAAGTACCTGTGCACGTTTCCTACTTTTGATAGGATTTTGAATATGTATATTGTTACATGTGAATAATGAGAAATTAAGTATGTTATGCATGATATAAAATATATGGGGCATTCGGGATATATGTGTGAAAGGGAAGAAGGTGTTGACTTCTGGTCTCACTAACGGAATATGGTGACTACGGTCACAAAATTTGAATATGGTAACTTCGGTTACATTATCCGAATTTGGTAACTTCGGTTACATTATTTGAATATGGTGTCTAATGACACAAATTATATGGGCGATGAGCACGTCGATCGCAAATGATCGCCGATGGTGTGTAGCGGATGGAGGGTTGACTTAGTAGTCCCCACGGTGTGATTGGCAGGTACGGGTGGTGTGTAGCGGATGGACAAATAGGCTTGGGTTTGGGTTGCATCATTCTTTTTATGAATATGTCTTTGATATGAACATGTATGCCTGAATTGTTGAATGTTAGTTTGTGTACACATTGAGTCTGTTGACTCACCCCGTTGGGGAATATTTTTTTTCAGGAGATGATCAGTAATGGGCCGGGTCGGCAGGAGCTAAAGGTGGCCATGCATAGCAAGGAAAGACTTTTATTATTTGGGACTGTTATTTATATTAAGTACTTAAATTTTATTATTTTTTTTGGGTTTTGATTGATGTAATAAGGCCATAAGGCCCAAGTGAATTTCTTTATTTCTTTTTGCTTTACTACTAGATAATATGTCACGAACTAAATTGGATTTATAAAATTAAATAAATGGGTTTTTAATCTAAGCCCAACCCCAAACGAAATTTTCCTGAAAATACATGAATTTTCTCTAAGAAACAAAGAATTTTGAAACCGGTTTACTCAAGGAACATACCAGATCCGGTTCAGGCTCGTGGGCCGGGTGTGGGGTGTTTCAAAATGACTGATTTGTCTATGATTTAATTGACTTATTTGTCTGTGATGTAAATGACTGATTTGTCTGTGATTTAAATGACTGATTTGTCTGTGATTTAAATGACTGATTTGTCTATGATGTAAATGACTGATTTGTCTTTGATTTAAATGACTGATTTGTCTTTGATTTAAATGACTGATTTGTTTGTGATTTAAATGACTGATCTGTCTATGAATTAAATGACTGATTCTGAGCATGGCATTCTGCATACAGGACATACTGCATGGGATTGGGTACTGTTATGGAGGAAGTATACTGTACTGGTGGCTTTGCCACATATACTGTTACCGGTAGCTTTGCTAGGATACGGTTACAGATAGCTCTGCTGTATTATTATTACTTGCAGCTATGCTGCGATATTAGTGTGTTGGCTGGATGGGTCAATTTTATCCCCACATGGTGTGTTGGTTGGTACGAGTGGTGTATAGGCTGGATTGGGATGGGTTGCATATTTGCACCGCATCGACATCTTGTATTGGGCTTAGGCCCACATCTGTTATCTTGAAATGGGCTATGGCCCATCGCATATTCTTATCGAATAGGGCCAAGGCCTAGATGTATATCGCATATATTGTTCCGATCGACCGATAGGGGATTACACACTGAGTTTTCGTAAACTCACCCTTTCTTTTGACTGTACAGGTAATCCCCAGCCTTAGACAATTTGGAGTCGCGAGAGACTCGGAGGTGGCCACACGATCGCTGATGTTCTGCTTTAGACTTATTTATTTAAATTTCTTATTGGGCTATTGATTCTGTAATAAGGCCTCTTAAACCTAAGTTATGTTATTTTGGCTTTATTTATTTGATACTTAACTGATAGTGATAGAACTCTAGTTTTCAAAAAGATTAACTATTTTCAAAACACCGCGTTTTCGAAACATTGTTGGATATTGCTTCCGCAACAGACAATGTTTTTAAAGTAAAGACGTTTTAAATGGTTAGTAAATGGTTAAGATGATTTGATTTTTAACAAAGAGATTTCAACTCAGAAACGAATTTCTACCAACAAGTCCAGTTTTCGAAAGACACATCAACGTGACACACCAGATACGACCATAACGTCTAAGCCGGGTTTGGGGTGTTACAGATCAAGAAGAACTATGACATCGTAGAATTAGGGGTTCTGTATTTTATGCTATTCTATGTGTTGGGCTTGTTTAGCATGTTATTTTGGTGTGTTTGGGGGCCCTGGGGAGTCTCAGGTTCGAGCCAGAGCTTTAGAGAAGTTTTGCTTTTGGGCACTTTAGGGGAGGAGAGCTAGGGGAAGCAAGCTTTAAGAATATTTATTTGTGTTTGTTGACACAATAAGGAGTGTGGTGTGGCGGCAGAGTGACGCCACTTAAGGAGCAAGGGAGTGGCGTCACAAAGGAGCAGGAGGGGGAAGGAGTTTGAGTCTCGTCTGCAGCATGTGGAACTTTATTTTTGTGCTCAAGGTGGTGAAGTGGTGGCATTCGGCTGGGACTCTTCATGGTAGTTGTGGAATGAGTCAACAAATTCAAATGGATGGACAAGAGAGCTTGGGGGAGTTTGAAATGGGTCAAACAATTCAAATGGTGGGTGGAGAGTGAAACAAGGAGCAAATTAAGGGATTTGAGAGGGGGAGTGAGTGTTTGGCCAAATGTGGGTAGTGCTAAGGGGGCATTTTAGGTTGTGAGCTAGAGAAGGTGTTTTTTTCAACATTCGGTCATAAAGGTGTAGTGGAGTGTAAACCAAAAGCTTTGTAGAGAGTGTGCCGAATGCTATAGTTCCTTTAGTTTTTCTTTTTGGCATTTTGGGCGTTTATTCAAGAAAAGCATTTTGGTTCATTACCCATCTTGTGCTTGTGCGAAATCCCTAATACATCTTAGGTTCTTTCCTTTGTTTTCTTTCAGCACTATTTTCATCTCTTCTTCCATCGTGCCGAACTTTTCCTAAACCTTCTTTCATCTATCTTGCTTGTTCGTACATTGCTTTCCCTACAAAGTTACCAATCACCCTAGGCCAAACCATCTTTCCACAATATTTCAATCTCTTTGATTGTTCTACACCTAAGTCGAACCT
Organism: Gossypium sturtianum; assembly: GCA_025698515.1. Classification (NCBI taxonomy): domain Eukaryota; kingdom Viridiplantae; phylum Streptophyta; class Magnoliopsida; order Malvales; family Malvaceae; genus Gossypium; species Gossypium sturtianum. The sequence continues at coordinate 76,986,265 of CM046947.1, forward strand.
TGCATCTTCTGTGCCTGCATTCTACTCTACTTATTTTCTTTTCTCTGTTACAAGTCGAATCTTATCTCATACCAAACTGAATCTGTCTGTTGCTATTAGTTGTACTCCAAGGAGCAAGCATAAGGATCTCTCTTAGCTGCTGAATATCTTCCCTCTTCATCCGATTGTGATAGTTCAAGGTAATATGAGTTCTTCTGCTTCTTCTTTTCCTTTCAGTTTTATGGGGGTCATAGCCGAATGGCTATTTTGGTTCTTGATGTTTAGATTTCGGCTAATCCCTTTCTTCTCTTGTTTTGGAATGTTTTACTCCGGGATACCCCAGTAGCCAAATGTTTGGTAGTCTGAAGCCTGAAGGTCTCTTAATTTTCGAATCTTACCATTCCATTCGGGTCCTCAAGGTAAGGGAATCATCTTTTTGGTTTCTTGGCTATTACATCCCTTTCGTTTTTAGTCTGCCTTAACCAAATGTCCTTATTAGACAATCAACGTTCCTCTTTGAGTACTGATCAAGATTCTCTCCATGGATGCGAGTGCTAGCCAAACTAAGGAGGGGAGTGGACTCGTAGTCTCTACTCCTAAGTTTAAACGACGTGCTGTGTTAGCGGTTCGAGACTTTCCACCAGGTTGTGGTAGGGAGCCGACTTCCGCTTGGGATAGACAAATCGTGGTTGTTTCTTCTAGTGAGAGTGTCGACGATCTAAAGTGTATAGTTTTACGCGTAATCATGTGTGTAACGCTCACACTTTTCTTTATTATTTGTGTTAGTAACTGTGTTAGCTGAAAGTCGAAACGACTGTTTAGATAGTCGAGATACCCTTGTGGGTAAGGTTGGAGACATCGGGTAAGTACCACTATGATTTTAGTTTGGAAGATATGTATGTATGAATTGATTGTCTGTTGTACATTGAAAGTATGTTTGCATTCATCTCAATATGATAATATGTTGCATGGGCTTTGGGATATGATTGACTGGAGGAAGTGTGATTTAGTGACTTCTGTCACAGTGGTCTGGGACCACAGTGGTTTGGAACCACGTATACATATATTTATCAGTGACTTATCTCAGTGGTTTGGTACTACAGTGGGTTGGCCCCACATATACTTATCATAGATTGTCACAGTGGTCTGGGACCACAGTGGGTTGGCCCCACGTTTATATATTCAGTGACTCCGTCACAAGTGGTCTGGGACCACAGTGGTTTGGAACCACAGTGGCTTGATGCCACGGGTCTTTGTTTGATTCAGGTGACCTAGAGAATCGAAAACTAGGTTGGGCAGGGCTGCATTGCATACATTTTTAATATGCTATATTGTGAGGGCTAAGGCCCAATGTGCATCTGTGGGCTTAAAGCCCGATTGCGTTATAAGGGGAATTACACACTGAGTCTCGGTGACTCACCCCTCTGCTTAATTTTGTAGGCAACCCCTAGTTGCAGATTTGGAGCCGAGGTGGGCTTGAGGTGGCCATGCATTACTTTCTCGTAAACTTTCGGTTCTTATTTAAACTTATCTTTTAATTTTGGGATTTTGCAATGTAATAAGGCCTCCATAACTTTAATTTGGGTTTTTGCTTTAAATTTGTTATTGCATATCTTATGAGTTGTCAAATAATGAGTTTCCTAAAATAAAAATCTAAACAATCATATTTTTTTAAAGTATTAACAAAAGATGACAAGTGATTAAAGGTTTAAGCTAAATAATCTGGAGATTTTCTTAAAACCTCAACATCATTTTTAAATGTCACGGTTATGGAATTTCCTGATTTCGGCCTTCGTGAAACAAAACTGTTTACGACTTTTTAGTTCACTTTTAAATAGAATTTGGTAAGAAAATCTTCAACCAAAATTTTAAATTATCTTTAAGCTTGAATCACTAAACGAAAAGTTTTCCAAATTACGATGTTCTGTTGAAAATTCAAAACTTCTTTTCTTGTAACATACCAGATTCGGTCGTAACGTATTGACCGGGTTTGGGGTGTTACAATAGTGGTATCAGAGCCTAGGTTGCAAAACTCGGTTGTAGGTTTGGGGTTTAAAAATGTTTTCAAAAGTTGGTTTGGAATATGGTTTAGAAAAATACATGTTTTCTGGAAGTATGGCACCCGAGTCTCCGGCACCAATCCGCACTATAAGTTTTCTGATTATTGTTTGAATTCTTATGAGAAAAATTTTATTGTGAAAGATAGTTCTAAGAAATTCAACTTTAGAAACTGAGACCTTTAGAAATATGTTTTTGCGAAAACTACTTCTAATGCTATTTTCATAAGACTGTCTGGTAATAAACAGTGGAAGAAATGCTAACTCATAAAATTTTAATTAGATTAAGTCGAATTCGTAATCATGAGCGCTAGAGGATGTGGACATGGTATGCGCGACTGTGGTAGAGGCCGGGGTGTTGAGGCTGAACCCTCAGAATCAGGGCATGGGCCGAAAGGTGAAGTGCCATCATCGCCAATTGTAGAAGCGAGATTTCGGGACCAAACTGGTGGAGACGATCTTCGTGTCTCAAGCTATGTTGCGTGTATTGGAGGCGGTTCTTTGGAGCAAGCACGGATCGATGAGCTCAAAAATGCTTTTCGAGTGACTCGAGCTAATGGGAAATTTGAGATATTTAGGGGCATTTTCGGTGTGGCTCCTAACGTAGTGTAGCATTGGCCGGAAGCGATTGAACAAATCATGGGACGATCTTGATTGTACTGCGGAGGAAAAGTTGAAAGGAGTAGTGTCCCTCCTTCGAGATGAGGCATTGTAACATCCCCAAACCCGCCCATTCACTACGATCGAACTGGATATGTCATGGGAAAGACGATTGGAAATCTTTGACTTTAGAATTAAACTTGAAAATTTTATTATCTCTCGGAAATCGTGTCCATTTAAAATTTAATAAATAGTATAAGCTTGTTGAAAACTTCCGAATTAAAACATTATTATAAGTTGCTATAATATGAATCTTTTATAAAATATTACTAAGTGTAGTGTAAACTTCAACATTAATAAATAGAGTACTTTAAACCAAAGAGGCCCTTATTACATCAATAAAATCCCAACATACCGATAATATAAAATACTTAAATAAAGTGAAACATTTTCTCAGTATGAAAATCTCCTTCTCGCATGGGCCACCTTGTATTCACTCCATCCCGTCCACTAATCACGACTCACTGCGACGATTAAAAAGTTGGGTGAGTCATACTGACTCAAAGTGTGTAAGTTAACCACCTGAAATCCACCCACTTGCTAGCCTCATAATATCCCAAATATCAAATGCAATAAGTAATATATATATTCATTTAAACATTTACATAATCTGGGCTTGGCCCACATTCACGCGTCATACTCAATTCTTGGGCTAGGCCCATTTCTCAATAAAACACATATCAACTGGGCTTGGCCCATTTCCACGTATGTTTCCAAAACATACCTATCCTCATGTCATATTGGGCTTGGCCCATTTCCATATTACCACAAAAAATAATGCAACATGATTCCCAACCCAACCTAGGGTCCATCCGCTACACACCCCCTTATCCAAACCTACCACACACGGGGACTATCGAGTCACCCTCTCCTTTCCCTCAAAAGGCAACCAATGCCATCCACGATGTAGCGTATAGCCAACATCAAACCACGATGGAGCACACAGCAATCCATCAAGCCACGATATGGCATAAGCCGATATCAATCAAGGTAACCACGCGAACCAAATCGCAAAGATCCACAACGCGACCTCAGTCAGCGTCAATCCACGATGTAGCACAAAGCTGACATCAACCACATACTCGAAGTACACCCGTACCTTATTTTCATATCCCACCCATGCACATGCCACATAAAATATAATCGTGATAATGCATGCACATGCTTATTAATATCCATAAACATACTCATATACAAGCAAGTAATCACATTGCAACAAGTTCGATACTAACCTGATCATCGCTATACCCCTTTAGGGGTATATATATGGCACATTTATTACTGCACTTGTTAGCAAAACATATAACACATAAAACCCGGAAACAGTGGGTTAGTTACACACCTTACTACTAGGAGTACTAGACTCTCGATCCTCGACGCTATCGTCTAGCGAAACTACGGCTATTTGCCTATCGTTTTCTGCTGCTGGCCCACACCCTGGTGGCCAATCTCGTACAGCAGAAACCGCTCTCTTCTTAAACTTGAATAGGGACCTTCCCTTGCCCACTCTGGATTGGTTGTGGCCTCCATGCAAAAGCTTAATCAGTAAACATGAGTTAACCCCAAAACACCACTTAAGCATTTAACCTTAATAAATAATCTTACCTTCACTTGATCAAACTGACTGCTACAACGGAGGCTTGGCCAACCACTAAAACCCCAAGTATCTCAGTCACGGAACTCGAAAAGATCTAAGTTAACACTCGGCCCAGTGCTATCAAGTTGAGAGAAGGAAATTCGGCAAATGGGTGATGGATGTAGATTCGGCTATTAATTAAATCAAGGGGTAGGGAACATTGGTTTCAGCCAAAGAGAGGAGAAAGAAAGGTGTGGGGTGTACTTTTGGTTTTGGAGTGAAAAGGAAGGGAAATAGGGAGAGTGGAGGGTTCGGCCACTTGGAAAAGAAGAACAACAAGCTTTGGAGATGGGGAACAAAATTCGGCAAAGGAGAGAAGAAGAAAGGAGAGAAGGCAGATGATGAATGAATATATATATTACTTATTGCATTTGATATTTGGGATATTATGAGGCTAGCAAGTGGGTGGATTTCAGTGGTTAACTTACACACTGAGTCTGTATGACTCACCCAACTTTTTAATCGTCGCAGGTGAGTCGTGATTAGTGGACGGGATGGAGTGAATACAAGGTGGCCCATGCAGAAGGAGATTTTCATACAGAAAATGTTTCACTTTATTTAAGTATTTTATATTATCAGTATGTTGGGATTTTATTGATGTAATAAGGGCCTCTTTGGTTTAAAGTACTCTATTTATTAATGTTGAAGTTTACACTACACTTAGTAATATTTTATAAAAGATTCATATTATAGCAACTTATAATAATGTTTTAATTCGGAAGTTTTCAACAAGCTTATACTATTTATTAAATTTTAAATGGACACGATTTCCAGAGATAATAAAATTTTCAAGTTTAATTCTAAAGTCAAAGATTTCCAACCGTCTTTCCCAGTGACATATCCAGATTCGGTCGTAGTGAATGGGCCGGGTTTGGGGATGTTACAGTTTGGTATCAGAGCCAGGTTCAAAACTCGGCTTTGAGGGTTTTGGGTCCAAAAACCTTTTCAAAGTGGGCTTTTAAGAAATTTTTCAGGTTATTCGGCATGGCACCGCAGATACCTCAGACCGAAGTCCACGGTGTAAGTACCGGACTTTTGAAGTGATTTGTTTGTATGAATTGTTATGGGTTTATTTGGGCTCGTAGATTAGAATATTAGGGCTATTGGACCCTAGGACTAGACTACTCAAACATATGCATAAAACTTAAGGTTACCAAAACAAACCTGTGATTAGGTCGCCGAGTTAAGGTGTGGCAACCATTGTGCGCATGTCTAGGAGTGGATCCGGAAGAGCACAGTACTTAAGCGATCCTCGTGACTCACCTCCTCTTTTTGGAATCCTGCAGTGCGTAGCTACGGTTCACCTTAACCAAGAGGACTTGTTCATAGGCTAAACCAATTATAAAAACCCGAAAGGGAATTAGTCTTGCTATTTTTTTTAAAATTTCCTGTTTTAAAATTTTCAACTCTACTCCTTGGGCTTGTAAGCTCTAAATCTGATTTTGAAAGATGTTTTCTCAATTTACAAAATTACCAAAAATACCTCTATAGGAAAAAGACGAAATTACCCCTGGGTAGGAAAAGGAAACTTGATTGCTCGAAAGAACTACTCTCGAAACCTTCATTGCATAAGATTGCTCGTGGATAAAACAGTGAAACAATAATTTCTAATTCATAAAACTTTTTAATCATCGCAGGTGAGTCATGACTAGTGGACGGGTTGGAGTGGATACAAGGTGGCCCATGCAGAAGGAGATTTTCATACAGAAAATGTTTTCACTTTATTTAAGTATTTTATTTTGGGATTTTATTGATGTAATAAGGGCCTCTTTAGTTTAAAGTACTCTATTTATTAGAGTTGAAGTTTGCACTACACTTAGTAATAATTTCGCAAAAAGATTCATATTATAGCTACTCATAATAATGTTTTAAATTCAGAAATTTTCAACAAACTTATATTATTTAATAATTTTAATGGACTTACTTCCCGAAAGTTAACAAAATATTTTCAAGTTTAATTCTAAGGTCAAAGATTTCCAACTGTCTTTCCCAGTGACATAACCAGATTCGGTCGTAGTGAATGGGCCGGGTTTGGGGATGTTACAGGCATACCAGTGGTGGCCCATGGTAAGAGATGGTACATCAGCAGACCGTATTACCTGGGACTTCTTTAAGTCAGCATTCCAAGGAAAGTATGTTGGGACAAGTTACGTGGACGCTCAGAGGAGGGCATTTTTAAACTTGGTCCAGGGGAATAAGTCAGTGACTGAATATGAGGCAGAATTCCTGTGTTTAAGCCGTTATGCCCGGGGTATCGTTGAAACAGATCACGAGCGTTGTGTCTAATTTGAGGATGGTCTAAGGGACGAGTTGCGAGTACTGATAGCTCCGCAGCGGGAAAGAGAGTTTGCTACTCTGGTTGAGAAGGCTAAGATAGCTGAAGAGTTGAAGTGATCTGAGATACAAAATCGGGATAAGGATAGGGGTAGGAATAAAAGATATTTTGGGTCGTCAGGATCTACTGGGAGTTTCCAAAAGAGGCCTAGGTTTGATGGGCCGGGTCGAGTTGCGAAGCCTGTTACTGTTGGTAGGTCTCAACCATGTGCTAGATGTGGGAATTATCATTCGTGGGAGTGCTGGGCAAGAAGTAAAGGATGTTACAGGTGTGGATTTGTAGATCATCTGGTAAGGGACTGTCCACAAGAGCCGAGTAGGGCACGGCCAGCAGGTCAGGGATATGTACAGTCTGGAAGAGGTGGGCAGCAACCACCGAGAGGTCGAGGTCCGGCTAGAGGAGGAAATGGTTTTGATCGAGAGCATGGAGCACCGGGCAGAGGTGCTGGGAATACAAATGCAAGACAGCCTAGATTGGTTTATACAGCTAGACGCTGAGAGGATGGCGATGCACCGGACGTCATAATCGGTACGTTTCTTATTTTTGGTTTGCCCTTTACAGCACTGATAGATATTGGGTCTACACATTCATATGTTGCTAGTACTGTGTTTGGAACTTTGAATATAGAATCTGAGGTTGCTTCTAGAGAAATGACTGTGATTAGCCCTTTAGGACAATCTGTAGTGGTAAACAAACTATTTAGGAGTGTGCCTTTAGAAGTACAAGGGGTTCTTTTCCCAGCTGACTTGATGGAATTGCCGTTTCGATTTGATTTTAGGCATGGACTGGCTAGTTAAGTATCGAGAAAACTTGGATTATGCTGCTAAGCACATGATTTTGAAGACTCTCGAGGATAAGGAGGTGTTGGTAATAGGTGAGAGAAGGAATTACCTGTCCAATGTGGTGTCTGCATTAAAGGCTGAAAGGATGGTGCGAAAAGGGTGTGAGGCTTTCTTAGCTTTCATTAGTGCTTTGGAGGCCAAGGAATTATCTATAAGAGATGTTAGAATGGTGAAAGAGTTCTCGGATGTTTTTCTAGAAGAGCTTCCAGGGTTACCTCCATATCGCAAGGTGGAGTTCAGCATTGATCTTCTTCCGAGAACAGCTCTGGTGTCCGTTGCCCCATATAGGATGGCACCGAAGGAGCTAGTAGAACTTAAAGCTCAGATTTAGGAATTGTTGATCGTGGTTTTATTCAACCAAGTGTGTCTCCGTGGGGAGCACCGGTGTTATTTATCAAGAAAAAGGATGGATCGATGCAGATGTGCATTGACTACAGGCAATTGAACAAGTTGACGATTAAGAACAAGTACTCGTTTCCAAGAATTGATGACCTGTTCGATCAGCTGCGAGGCGCTTCAGTCTTCTCGAAGATAGACTTGAGGTCAGGGTACCATCAGCTTAAGGTCAAGGAGGCGGATATTCATAAGACTGCTTTTCAAACTTGTTATGGTCACTATGAGTTCTTAGTGATGCCGTTTGGGTTGACGAATGCACCAGTCGCATTTATGGATATGATGAATCGGGTATTTCAACCCTATATAGACCGGTTTGTCGTAGTGTTCATAGATAATATCTTGGTATATTCAAGGACAGAAGAGGAACATGATTCGCATTTTCAGATTATTCTGCAGATTTTGAGAGAGAAGCAACTGTATGCCAAATTCAGCAAGTGTAAATTTTGGTTGAGGGAAGTTACTTTTCTGGGGCATGTTGTGCTTGCCGAGGGGATTAGGGTTGATCCCCGAAAGATTGAAGGTGTTTTGGATTGGAAATCACCGAAGTCTGTAGCAGAAATTCGAAGTTTCCTTGGGTTAGTTGGGTATTACAGAAGGTTTGTTGAGGGATTCTCTTTGATTGCTACACCTTTAACCAAGTTGTTACGTAAAGGGGTACCATTTGTATGGACAGATAAACAGCAGGAAAGCTTTGAGAAGTTGAAGAAGATTCTGACGGAGGCACCAGTGTTGATTCAGCCTGAGGCTGGGAAGGAGTTTGTCGTCTATTGTGATGCGTCGCACACATGGTTAGGATGTGTGTTGATGCAAGAGGGGAAAGTGGTAGCGTATGCGTCTCGGCAACTAAGACCGCATGAAGTGAACTATCCCACTCATGATCTGGAATTAGCTGCGGTAGTGTTCGCTCTGAAGATTTGGAGACATTACCTGTATGGGGAGAAGTCTATTATCTACACAGATCATAAGAGCCTGAAATATCTCCTTACCCAGAAGGAGTTTAATTTAAGGTAGCGGAGGTGGATTGAATTGTTGAAAGACTACGATTGCTCGATCGAGTATCACCAGGTAAAGCTAACGTAGTGGCGGATGCGTTGAGCCGTAATGTAACAGACCGAATTTGACCCTAATCAGAACGGTGGTTTTGGGACCACGAATCCGAGTCCAAAAAATTTTTAAATATTATTTTTGGTGCAAATTATATGTGATTTATGATGTGTGAAAGTTTCGTATAAAAATTTTATCGTTTGAGTGTTTAATTTAACAAAAGGGACTAAATCGCGTATAGTGTAAAAGTTGCATACTATAGTGGAAAGTGCTTAAATGATGATGGCTCTCTAATATGGAGTATTAAAAGGGTAATTAACCCATTTTATGAGTTAGTGGGCGGCAAAGGTCAAGTGTGACCTTAAATTATAAGTTGTTTTTATTATTAATTAAAGGTTAAAATGGTAAATCATTAAAAATGTTGTTATATGTTAAATTATATGAAATTAAAAGCCATTTTATTTGTTCTTCATCTTTCATTTGCAGTATGTTAGCTAAGAAAATAAGGGTTTAAAGACTTTGAAGTGTTCGGCCATCATCTAGCTCAATTTAAGGTGTGTTTTACTTCGGTTTTCGATAATTTTTACGTTTTTGAGATCGTTGTTTCGAATATTAGTTGACCCATGGTAGAATTTTTAAATTTGAGCATGCTTGATGTTCAGCCATTTACATGTTCTTGTGGTTTTTGATGTTTGATGATTTTATATTAAAGATATGTTAAAGATTAGCATGTTTTGTATTGGAAATTTTAGTGAATTTGAGTATTTTGGGCTAAATTGCAAAAATGAATTTTTGAGGGGGCTAAAATGCAAAATAAATGAAATAAATGGACTAATATGGTCCCTATGAATATTCGGCCCTAAGGTGTTATAGTGAAATTTTGTGTATTTTGTGTTTTGTGCAAATGGGACTAAATTGTAAAATGTGAAATATTAGGGGTAAAATGGTAAATTGCCCATTTATGTGTTTTGGGACTAAATTAAGATGAAATGTGCTTGAATGAGCTAAATTTTAATGTGTTTAGATCAAGAACAAAGAAAAGCAGTTTGGATCGGGAAAGGCAAAGGTTATCGAATAACTTGGGTCACGTTGTCCGTCGATAGTCGAGGTAAGTTCTTAAGCAAATATACTTCAAAGAATTATTTATGACCGTAGTAAATGAATGAATTTAGTAATTTTAAGCATAAATGTATGAGTTAGCCGAATGTAAGGGTATTATATTGGATTGAATATATTTTGTTTAATGTGATATGAATTAGTATATTCGATTTGATATGTGAATGTAATATGAAGTATATGATTTGTTTGTGATGATAGCATTAAGAAATGTGTATTGAAGGATTAATTATGTTGATATTCGGGCTTGAGCCTAGCGGGCCTTGTGCGGTGATTTATTTCGGGCCGAGCCTAGCGGGCCTGGTGCTTGGGTGAAATATTTCGGGCTTATTGCCTAGCAGGCTAAATACCGGTGTTTAAACTTCGGACCTTGAGTCTAGTAGGCCTAGTGCCGGTGTGTGCGATTCGGGCAAAAGCCTAGTAGGTTCTATACCGGTGAGTTTCAATTTTGAATTTCAGTTATATAGTATTAAAGTCATGAAACAAATCTAGAAAGCTTAAGTTTTGAAAATGGCTTTGTTAATTCGGCTACAAGGTATGTACTATCATACTTTAGTGTTATAAATATATATATAAATATGCTATGATAGTGAGCAAATAAAATGATGAAAGAAAAGTGTTATATACTTGGTTGTGAATTTTGTGTATGAAATATGCTATGTGGTTATTTGAAATTCGAAACATGAGTGTGATTAAAAATGCTCATGTAGGTATATTGTTATACTTAGCTATGTGATTATTGTGTATAATCGGCAATTGATGTATTTGTTAAGGAAATTGGAAGTCATCAAGTTAAGTAAAGTAGTAATACTTTGTTATGTTGAGTTATAAGTAAGACATGTAAATGTAATATCATGAATTGATTTTATTTCATTTTTAAACGGTTGAACGATATAATATAATGCTTAAGACTTACTAAGCTAGTAGCTTATTTCGTGTGTGTTCATTGTTTCGTATTATAGATTCCAGTCAAGCTACGGGCTCAAAGGATCGTTGGAGGAGTCAACCACACTATCACTCCTTTTTGGTATTTTAAAGTTAGTTTTTGAATCAAAGGCATGTATAGGCTAACTAAATGTTTGAATGATGTTTTGTTTGTATATAATAGCCATGTGAAAATGGCTTGATCATTTGTTTTAAATTCAGTCTTAATTGTTCTTGACTATATGATGAATGTGTTTGGTTTCAATGATTTGGCTATGGTCTTTTCTTTTATGCAAGTTTTGTATTATGCCTTATTGATGGTTGATGGATGGTAATGCTAGCATTGTATTAAATTAGTCAAGAGTTTAGCATTTAGGTTAACCTTTGTAAGTACTAGATCATGATTTGAAATGGTTGGTTTAGGCAAATTTTAAAGTAGGAAAATGGGTATAAGTTATTCATGTTTCGGTTATGTTAATGAACATTTGTTTGGTTTTCAAAGTGCATATGTTAGATGGTTTGTTAATAGACATGGTTGAATGTGCATATTGTATTATCATCAAGGGTAGATTCGATTGTGTTACAGTGTTCAAAATGTTATATATGTGATCAGATAGCCAATAAAATGCTATGAGTTGATATGTGTTAATATGCATTCATGAGTATGGCATGAAATAATATGCTGAAATTTGACTATAGCAATTGATGTCTTTATACTTATTATATATAAAGTGAATAGTAAATGCTTAAATGTGTACCAAATATTTGAATGTTTCAGATTCGGTAGTTAAATAGTTTGAATTGTAGATATATGAAATATGTTTAAGCTGGTCCTCGTATATGAGACTGAATTGTCAAAGGGTTTTTGATTAAAAATTTTAAGTATGATTTGTAATGAATAACTGTGATGATCTGAATTTGGGGTCAGTAATACCTCATAACCCTAATCCGGTGATGGATACGGGTTAGGGGTGTTACATTTGATTGATATCAGAGCTTACGGTTTAGTCGATTCTAGGACTACCGTAGCGCGTGAGAGTCTAGCTATACATGCCTTTATTATATATATGATAGTGTGGCGATTTCTGACATTTCAAACTGTGTTTTATATAGTAAATGGATCCTGATCCTGACAGAGCCGTAGCGGATGATGAAGAGAGTGTAGCGCTTGATCTCGCACGCGGGACAGCGCCGGTAGACTCTCGACCTGTCTCGGGTAGCCATGAGGGGAGGCTAAGCAAGCCTTCTACCAGATGATGATTGAATGGTTTACCCAGTTTATCCAGACTAACCCGGCTGCACAACAACCTCCACCCCCGAATAATCCAACTCCGGTACCTTCCGCACCTCCGATGATAGATCCGATGAGATCTAATAGGCCTCCCGTTGATAAAATTAGGAAATATGGGGCCGAAGAAATCAAACCTAATGATGATGACGATGCAGAGTGAGCTGAGATGTGGCTTGATAACACTATTCGGGTACTTGATGAGCTATCCTGTACTCCAGATGAATGCCTGAAGTGTACTATATTGCTACTTCGGGACACTGCATATCACTGGTGGAATACACTAGTATCAGTGGTTCCGAAAGAAAAAGTGACTTGGGATTTCTTCCAGATCGAGTTACGTAAGAAAAATATCGATCGAGATTCATCGATCGTAAAGCGAAAAGAATTTACGGAACTAAAATAGGGTTGTATGACTGTGACGGAATATGAGCGAAAATTTGTCAGATTGAGCCGATATGCCCGAGAGTGTGTATCAACTGAAGCCATTATGTGCAAAATATTTGAAGACGGTTTGAATGAAGACATAAAGTTGCTTGTTGGCATTCTTGAAATCAAAGAGTTCGTAGTACTTGTCGAGCGAGCTTGCAAAGCTGAAGAGCTTGGGAAAGAGAAAAGAAAGGCTGAAATGGAAGCTAGAGACACTCGTAAAAGATCATCGAGTAAGACTTTCCATTCTTTATCTAAGAAGTTCAGAGATGACTTTGGCCGACATAAAACTACTTCAGACATGTCCAGACGAGATCGACCTCCAGTGGGTTCCCGTGCGACTTTGATGGCCAGTGTTGGTAATGCTCAGCAGAATCGAGTTGAATGCAAGCATTGTGGTAAATGGCATTCTGGGAGTTGTAGATTCCGAGATCAGTCTTGTTTTAAATGTGGATCGTCGGATCATTTCATCAGAGAGTGCCCAATGTTAGCCGAGCAAAATACGGCTCAGAATATCATATCGAGTAACGTGTCAGTGCGACGCGGACCACCTAGGCATTCGGGAAATGTTAGTGGCAGTCAGAAAGGAACTAAAGACACTGCGGTTAGATCGGAAGCTCGTGCACCAGCTAGAGCATATGCTATACGTGCCAGAGAGGATGCTTCTTCCCCAGATGTTATCACTGGTACTTTCACTCTTTATGATACTACTGTGATTGCATTGATTGATCCTGGTTCGACTCATTCATATGTGTGTGAAACTCTAGTATCCAGTAAGACTCTACCTGTTGAGTCTACTGAGTTTGTGATCCATGTGTCCAACCCCTTGGGTAGATGTGTTCTCGTTGATAAAGTGTGTAAAGGTTGCCCGTTGATGATTCGTGATTCATGTTTCCCAGCTGATTTAATGTTGTTGCCTTTCGACGAATTTGATATAATTTTAGGAATGGATTGGTTAACTTTGCACGATGCTGTGGTGAATTGTAAAAGAAAGACCATTGAATTGAAATGTCAGAACGGTGAGATCATCCGGATTGAATCTAGTTACTTGAATGGGTTACCGCGATAATATCCTCGATGTTAGCTTTGTAAATATGTGAAAAAAGGATGTGAAGCTTACTTGGCCTATGTGTTGGATAATAAAAAGTATCGAAAAACAAATTGAATTCGTACGGTGGTGTGTGAATACCCGAGGTGTTCCCTGAAGAATTACTGGGTTTACCTTGATTCGAGAGATAGAGTTTGGTATTGAATTAGTCTTGGGACGACTACGATTTTGATAGCTCCGTATCGGATGGCACCTCATCGAATTAAAAGAGTTGAAAGCACAGTTGCAAGAGTTGACAGATAGGGGCTTTGCTCGACCGAGTTTTTCTCCTTGGGGTGCACCAGTCCTATTTGTGAAAAAGAAAGATGGGACTATGCGAATGTGTATTGATTATCGGCAGCTAAATAAGGTGACAATAAAGAATAAATACCCGTTGCCTCGGATTGATGACTTGTTTGATCAGTTGAAAGGGGCTTCAGTGTTTTCAAAGATAGATCTGAGATCGGGTTATTATCAGTTACAAGTCAGAGATTCTGATGTGCCAAAGACTGCATTTCGAACGAGGTATGGACATTTTGAGTTCTTGGTTATGCCTTTTGGACTTACTAATGCACTTGCCGTTTTTATGGATTTGATGAATCGAATTTTCAGACAGTATTTGGATCGGTTTGTGGTAGTGTTTATAGGTGATATCCTGATCTACTCCAGAGATGAAACCGAGCATGCCGAGCATTTAAGATTAGTGCTACAAACTTTGCGAGATCAACAGTTGTATGCAAAGTTTAGTAAGTGTGAATTCTGGATGAAGGAAGTTAGCTTTTTGGGTCACGTCGTTTCAGCATCAGGCATTCGGGTTGATCCGAATAAAATATCGGCTATACTTGATTGGAAACCACCGAAGAATGTTTCTAAAATTTGAAGTTTTCTGGGACTTGTGGGTTACTACAGATGATTTGTGAAGGGTTTTTCTATAATAGCTACCCCGTTGACAAAGCTATTACAGAAAGACGCTAAATTTGAATGGTCAGAAAAGTGTCAGAAAAGCTTTGATCAGTTGAAAGCCCTTTTGACCGAAGCTCCAGTGTTAGCTCAACCTGAATCGGGTAAAGAATTTATTGTTTATAGTGATGCTTCTTTGAATGGTTTAGGTTGCGTTTTGATACAGGAAGGCAAAGTCATAGCCTACGCTTCAAGACAATTGAAGCTTCATGAAAGAAATTATCCGACTCATGATCTGGAATTAGCAGCCATTGTATTCGCATTAAAAATTTGGCGTCATTACTTATTCGGTGAGAAATGTCATGTTTATTCAGATCACAAAAGTCTGAAGTACTTGATGACTCAGAAAGATTTGAACTTGAAACAACGCAGATGGTTAGAGCTGTTGAAAGACTATGAATTAGTGATTGACTACCATCCGGGGAAAGCTAACGTTGTTGCAGATGCCTTAAGTCAAAAATCATTGTTTGCTCTTCGTGCGATGAACACACATATGGTTATGTCTGGTGATGGTTCGATCATAGCCGAGTTGAAAGCAAGACCGATGTTTATTCAGCAAATTTGTGATGCACAAAAAATTGACAAAGATATGATTGCTAGACGAGTTTAGTGTGAAAATGATACAGAGTCAGAGTTTCGAATTGATGCAAATGATTGTTTGAACTTCAAAGGCCGAATATGTGTTCCGAGGAATGTGGATTTGATCCGGATGATTTTGAACGAGGCTCATAATAGTCGATTATCGGTACATCCGGGTAGCGAAAATGTATAATGATTTGAAACGATTATATTGATGGCACGGCATGAAGCGGGATATATCGAATTTGTTTCAAAGTGTTTAATTTGTCGGCAAGTAAAAGCCGAGCATCAAGTGCCTTACAGGTTACTTCACCGATCATGATACCGAATGGAAGTGGGATAGAATTGCTATGGATTTTGTATCCGGTTTGCCAACTACACCGAGCAAGAAAGATGCGATGCAGGTTATAGTGGATAGATCGACCAAATCGACTCACTTTGTTCCGGTTAAAGACGGATTATTCACTTGATAAACTTGCTGAGTTGTATGTATCTCAAATTGTGAGATTGCATGGTGTGCTGAGTTCCATCGTTTCAGATAGAGACCCGAGATTTACATCGCGGTTTTGGAAGAAGTTGCAAGATGCTTTAGGTACTAAACTCCACTTTAGTACTGACCTTTCATCCGCATGATGACAGGTCGGTCGATCTGAGCGAACCATTCGAGATACTTGAGGACATGTTAAGATGTTGCGTTCTTGAGTTTGAAGGTACGTGGGAAAGATACTTACCATTGATTGAATTTGCTTATAATAACAGTTTTCAATCGAGTATCAAAATAGCACTTTACGAAGCTCTATATGGCCGCAAGTGTCGTACACCATTGTATTGGATCGAACTCAGTGAAAATAAGATACACGAGGTTGATTTGATTAAAGAAATTTGAGCAGAAAGTGGCTATAATCAGAGATAGTTTGAAAGTTGCCTCGGATCGCCAAAAGTCCTACTCGATTTGAAGCGTAAAGACATTGAGTTTCAAGTTGAGATCGGGTATTCTTGAAAGTTTCTCAGGAAGAAAGTACTCGATTTGGTCGGAAGGCAAGCTAAGTCCGAGATTCATCGGACCGCATGCGAGATCATCAAACGTATTGGGACTGTTGCTTATAGATTGAAGTTGCCCTCTGAATTAGAAAAGATACACAACGTATTTCACGTTTCGATGCTTCGTAGATATAGATCAGATCCGTCACATGTGATCGCTCCGTCCGAGACTGAAATCTGATCCGATATGATGTATGAGGAGGAACCGAATCGTATTTTAGCTTGGGAAATGAAAGAGTTGAGAAACAAGAAAATTCCATTAGTGAAAGTACTATGGAATCGACACGGAGTTGAGGAGGCTACGTGGGAGCCTGAGGATTCAATGAGGCAACAATATCCGACTTTGTTTAACGGTAAGATATTCGGGGACGAAAATCCTAAGGAGGGAGTTATATGCAGACCCGAATTTGACCCTAATCGAAACGGTGGTTTCGGGACCATGAATCCGAGTCCGAAAAATTTTTAAATATTATTTTTGGTGCAAATTATATGTGATTTATGATGTGTGAAAGTTTCGTATAAAAATTTTATCGTTTGAGTGTTTAATTTAACAAAAGGGACTAAATCGCGTATAGTGTAAAAGTTGCATACTATAGTGGAAAGTGCTTAAATGATTATGGCTTTCTAATATGGAGTATTAAAAGGGTAATTAACCCATTTTATGAGTTAGTGGGCGGCAAAGGTCAAGTGTGACCTTAAATTATAAGTTGTTTTTATTATTAATTAAAGGTTAAAATGGTAAATCATTAAAAATGTTTTTATATGTTAAATTATATGAAATTAAAAGCCATTTTATTTGTTCTTCATCTTTCATTTGTCGTATGTTAGCTAAGAAAATAAGGGTTTAAAGACTTTGAAGTGTTAGACCATCATCTAGCTCAATTTAAGGTGTGTTTTACTTCGGTTTTCGATAATTTTTATGTTTTTGAGATCGTTGTTTCGAATATTAGTTGACCCATGGTAGAATTTTTAAATTTGAGCATGCTTGATGTTCAGCCATTTACATGTTCTTGTGGTTTTTGATGTTTGATGATTTTATATTAAAGATATGTTAAAGATTAGCATGTTTTGTATTGGAAATTTTAGTGAATTTGAGTATTTTGGGCTAAATTGCAAAAATGAATTTTTGAGGAGGATAAAATGCAAAATAAATGAAATAAATGGACTAATATGGTCCCTATGAATATTCGGCCCTAAGGTGTTATAGTGAAATTTTGTGTATTTTGTGTTTTGTGCAAATAGGACAAAATTGTAAAATATGAAATATTAGGGGTAAAATGGTAAATTGCCCATTTATGTGTTTTGGGACTAAATTGAGATGAAATGTGCTTGAATGAGCTAAATTTTAATGTGTTTAGATCAAGAACAAAGAAAAGCAGTTTGGATCGGGAAAGGCAAAGGTTATCGAATAACAGGTCTCGTTGTCCGTCGATAGTCGAGGTAAGTTCTTAAGCAAATATACTTCAAAGAATTATTTATGAACGTAGTAAATGAATGAATTTAGTAATTTTAAGCATAAATGTATAAGTTAGCCGAATGTAAGGGTATTATATTGGATTGAATATATTTTGTTTAATGTGATATGAATAAGTATATTCGATTTGATATGTGAATGTAATATGAAGTATATGATTTGTTTGAGATGATAGCATTAAGAAATGTGTATTGAAGGATTAATTATGTTGATATTCGGGCTTTGAGCCTAGCAGGCCTTGTGCCGTTGATTTATTTCGGGCTTCGAGCCTAGCAGGCCTAGTGCCGGTGAAATATTTTTGGCTTATTGCCAAGCAGGCTAAATTCCGGTGTTTAAACTTCGGACCTTGAGTCTAGCAGGCCTAGTGCCGGTGTGTGCGATTCAGGCAAAATCCTAGCAGGTTCTATACCGGTGAGTTTCAATTTTGAATTTCAGTTATATAGTATTAAAGTCATGAAACAAATCTAGAAAGCTTAAGTTTTGAAAATGGCTTTGTTAATTCGGCTACAAGGTATGTACTATCATACTTTAGTGTTATAAATATATATATAAATATGCTATGATAGTGAGCAAATAAAATGATGAAAGAAAAGTGTTATATACTTGGTTGTGAATTTTGTGTATGAAATATGCTATGTGGTTATTTGAAATTCGAAACATGAGTGTGATTAAAAATGCTCATGTAGGTATATTGTTATACTTAGCTATGTGATTATTGTGTATAATCGGCAATTGATGTATTTGTTAAGGAAATTGGAAGTCATCAAGTTAAGTAAAGTAGTAATACTTTGTTATGTTGAGTTATAAGTAAGACATGTAAATGTAATATCATGAATTGTTTTTATTTCATTTTTAAAGCGGTTGAGCGATATAATATAATGCTTAAGACTTACTAAGCTAGTAGCTTATTTCGTGTGTGTTCATTGTTTCGTATTATAGATTCCGGTCAAAGCTACGGGCTCAGAGGATCGTTGGAGGAGTCAACCACACTATCACTCCTTTTTGGTATTTTAAAGTTAGTTTTTGAATCAAAGGCATGTATAGGCTAACTAAATGTTTGAATGATGTTTTGTTTGTATATAATAGCCATGTGAAAATGGCTTGATCATTTGTTTTAAATTTAGTCTTAATTGTTCTTGACTATATGATGAATGTGTTTGGTTTCAATGATTTGGCTATGGTCTTTTCTTTTATGCAAGTTTTGTATTATGCCTTATTGATGGTTGATGGATGGTAATGCTAGCATTGTATTAAATTAGTCAAGAGTTTAACATTTAGGTTAACCTTTGTAAGTACTAGATCATGATTTGAAATGGTTGGTTTAGGCAAATTTTAAAGTAGGAAAATGGGTATAAGTTATTCATGTTTCGGTTATGTTAATGAACATTTGTTTGGCTTTCAAAGTGCATATGTTAGATGGTTTTTTAATAGACATGGTTGAATGTGCATATTGTATTATCATCAAGGGTAGATTCGATTGTGTTACAGTGTTCAAAATGTTATATATGTAATCAGATAGCCAATAAAATGCTATGAGTTGATATGTGTTAATATGCATTCGTGAGTATGGCATGAAATAATATGCTGAAATTTGACTATAGCAATTGATGTCTTTATACTTATTATATATAAAGTGAATAGTAAATGCTTAAATGTGTACCAAATATTTGAATGTTTCAGATTCGGTAGTTAAATAGTTTGAATTGTAGATATATGAAATATGTTTAAGCTGGTCCTCGTATATGAGACTGAATTGTCAAAGGGTTTTTGATTAAAAATTTTAAGTATGATTTGTAATGAATAACTGTGATGATCTGAATTTGGGGTCAGTAATACCTCATAACCCTAATCCAGTGATGGATACGGGTTAGGGGTGTTACACGTAAGGTAATAGCGGATTTGAGGGCAATGTTTGCTCATCTCAGTTTGTATGACGATGGAAGCTTATTAGCCGAACTTCAAGTGAAGCCTTCATGGTTAAGTCAGATTAACGAGAAGCAGACGTCAGACGAATTGTTAAGTTCTCGACTTCAGCAAGTGGAAGGTGGTGAGACAGAAGTATTTGGTCTGAACAGTGATGGAGTATTGTGCTTTCGTGGAAAGGTTTGTATGCCAAAGGATTTTGAGTTGAGACAGAGGATTCTACAGGAGGCACATAGTAGTCCATACGCTATGCATCCCGGTGGGAGTAAGATGTATCGAGATTTGCGTGAACAGTTTTGGTGGCCAGGTCTGAAGCAAGAAGTTACCGAGTTTGTGAGTAAGTGCTTGACATGTCAGCAGGTGAAGGCGGAACATCTGTTGCCTTCAGGGTTGCTACAGCCAGTGAAGATTCCATTTTGGAAGTGGGAGAGGATAACGATGGATTTTGTTAGTGGGCTACCTCTTACGCCTACTAGGAAAGATTCAGTGTGGGTAATTGTCGATCGGTTGACGAAGCCCACTCATTTCATACCGGTTCATGTTGATTACTCACTTCAGAAGTTAGCCAAGCTTCATGTAGCAGAGATTGTGCGGTTACATGGGGTACCAGTGTCTATCATATCAGACAGAGACCCTAGGTTTACATCGCGGTTCTGGAAGGTGTTATATAAAGCGTTGGGTACAAGACTGGATTTCAGCACGGTGTTTCATCCACAGACTGATGGTCGGTCAGAGAGGGTAATTCAGATTCTGGAAGATATGTTGAGAGGTTGTGTTATCAACTTCAGAGGTAGTTGGGAGGATTTCTTACCGTTGGCAGAATTCGTATACAACAATAGCTATCAATCCAGTATTCAGATGTCACCCTATGAAGCGTTATATGGTCGTAAGTGTCGTACTCCTACTGCTTTGGGCGAGTTGGGTGAGCGATAGTTGTTGGGTCCAGAATTGGTTTCAGAGACGGAGGAAAAGGTTAAGTTGATTCGGTCTCGGTTGAAGGAAGCTTCCGACAGGCAGAAATCGTATGCAGATCTGAAGCGTAAGGAGATAGAATTTTCAGTGGGTGATCAAGTTTTTCTGAAAGTCTCACCTTGGAAGAAGGTTTTAAGGTTTGGACGAAAGGGCAAGTTGAGCCCCAGATTCATTGGGCCTTATCGAGTGTTGAAACGTGTGGGACCAGTAGTGTATCAGCTTGAGTTATCGCAGGAGTTAAATCGGATACATGATGTATTTCATGTTTCAATGTTAAGACGCTATCATTCGGATCCATCTCACATAGTGACGGTAGAGGAAATTGAAGTAAGACCTAATTTTTCTTTTGAAGAAGAACCAGTTCTTATCTTAGATTGAGATGTTAAAGTGTTGAGAAGGAAGTCAGTTCCATTGGTTAAAGTCTTATGGCAGAATCACGGTTCAGAGGAAGCCACGTGGGAGCCAGAGGATGTGATGCGACAGCAATACCCTCACCTCTTTTGATCAGGTAAATTTCGAGGCCGAAATTTCTTTAAGGGGGTAGAACTGTAACATCCTAGAATTAGGGGTTCTGCATTTTATGCTATTCTATGTGTTGGGCTTGTTTAGCATGTTATTTTGGTGTGTTTGGGGGCCCTGGGGAGGCTCGGGTTCGAGCCAGAGCTTTAGAGAAGTTTTGCTTTTGGGCACTTTAGGGGAGGAGAGCTAGGGGAAGCAAGCTTTAAGAATATTTATTTGTGTTTGTTGACACAAGAAGGAGTGTGGTGTGGTGGCAGAGTGACGCCACTTAAGGAGCAAGGGAGTGGCGTCACAAGGGAGCAGGAGGGGGAAGGAGTTTGAGTCTCGTCTGCAGCATGTGGAACTTTATTTTTGTGATCAAGGTGGTGAAGTGGTGGCATTCGGCTGGGACTCTTCATGGTGGTTGTGGAATGAGTCAACAAATTCAAATGGATGGACAAGAGAGCTTAGGGGAGTTTGTAATGGGTCAAACAATTCAAATGGTGGGTGGAGAGTGAAACAAGGAGCAAATTAAGGGATTTGAGAGGGGGAGTGAGTGTTTGGCAGAATGTGGGTAGTGCTAAGGGGGCATTTTCGGTTGTGAGCTAGGGAAGGTGTTTTTTTCAACATTCAGTCATAAGGGTGTAGTGGAGTGTAAACCAAAAGCTTTGTAGAGAGTGTGCCAAATGCTATAGTTCCTTTAGTTTTTCTTTTTGGCATTTTGGGCATTTATTCAAGAAAAGCATTTCAGGTTTGTTACCATCTTGTGCTTGTGTCGAAATCCCCTAATACATCTTAGGTTCTTTCCTTTGTTTTCTTTCAGCGCTCTTTTCATCTCTTCTTCCATCGTGCTGAACTTTTCCTAAACCTTCTTTCATCTATCTTGCTTGTTCGTACATTGCTTTCCCTACAAAGTTACCAATCACCCTTGGCCGAACCATCTTTCCACAACATTTCAATCTCTTTGATTGTTCTACACCTAAGCCGAACCTTGCATCTTTTGTGCATGCATTCTATTCTACTTATTTTCTTTTCTCTGTTACAAGCCGAATCTTCTCTCGTACCAAACTGAATCTGTCTGTTGCTATTAGTTGTACTCCAAGGAGCAAGCATCAGGATCTCTCTTAGCTGCTGAATATCCTCCCTCTTCATCCGATTGTGATAGTTCAAGGTAATATGAGTTCTTCTGCTTCTTCTTTTCCTTTCGGTTTTATGGGGGTCATAGCCGAATGGCTATTTTGGTTCTTAATGTTTAGATTTCGGCGAATCCCTCCTTTTCTTTTCTCGTTTTGGAATGTTTTACTCCGAGATACCCCAGTAGCCGAACGTTTGGTAGTCCGAAGCCTGAAGGTCTATTGATTATTGAATCTTACCATTCCATTAGGGTCTTCAAGGTAAGGGAATCATCTTTTCGGTTTTTTGGCTATTACATCCCTTTCTTTTTTAGTCTGCCTTAACCAAATGTCCTTATTAGACAATCAACGTTCCTCTTTGAGTACTGATCAAGATTCTCTCCATGGATGCGAGTGCTAGCCAAACTAAGGAGGGGAGTGGACTCGTAGTCTCTACTCCTAAGTTTAAACGACGTGATGTGTCGGCGGTTTGAGACTTTCCACTAGGTTGTGGTAGGGACCCGACTTCTGCTTGGGATAGACAAATCGCGGTTGTTTCTTCTAGTGAGAGTGTCGACGATCTAGAGTGTATAGTTTTACGCGTAATCAAGTGTGTAACGCTCACACTTTTCTTTATTATTTGCGTTAGTAATTGTGTTGGCTGAAAGCCAAAACGACTGTTTAGATAGTCGAGATACCCTTGTGGGTAAGGTTGGAGACATCGAGTTAGTACCACTATGATTTTACTTTCGAAGATATGTATGTATGAATTGATTGTCTGTTGTACATTGAAAGTATGTTTGCATTCATCTCAATATGATAATATGTTGCCGGGGCTTTGGGATATGATTGGTGGAGGAAGTGTGATTTAGTGACACATCACACAGTGGTGCAGGACCACAAAGTGGTTTGGAACCACATATACATATATTTATCAGTGACTTATCTCAGTGGTTTGGTACCACAGTGGGTTGGCCCCACATATACTTATCACAGATTATCACGGTGGTGCGGGGACCCACGGTTAGGTTGGCCCCACGTTTATATATTACCGTGACTCCGTCACAAGTGGTGCAGGACCCACGGTGGTTTGGAACCACAGTGGCTTAATGCCACGGGTGTTTGGCTGATTCAGGTGACCTAGAGGATGGAAAACTAGGTTGGGCAGGGCTGCATTGCATACATTTTTAATATGCTATATTGTGAGGGATAAGGCCCAATGTGCATTTGTGGGCTTAAAGCCCGATTGCGTTATAAGGGGAATCACACACTGAGTCTCGGTGACTCACCCCTCTGCTTAATTTTGCAGGTAACCCCTAGTTGCGGATTTGGAGCCGAGGTGGGCTTGAAGTGGCCATGCATTACTTTCTCATAAACTTTCGGTTCTTATTTAAACTTACCTTTTAATTTTGGGATTTTGCAATGTAATAATGCCTCCATAACTTTAATTTGGGTTTTTGCTTTAAATTGGTTATTGCATATCTTTTGAGTTGTCAAATAAGGAGTTTCCTAAAATAAAAATATAAACAATCATATTTTTTTTAAAGTATTAACAAAAGATGACAAGTGATTAAAGGTTTAAGCTAAATAATCTGGAGATTTTCTAAAAACCTCAACATCATTTTTAAATGTCACGATTATGGAATTTCCTGATTTCGGCCTTCGTGAAACAAAACTGTTTACGACTTTTTAGTTCACTTTTAAATAGAAGTTGGTAAGAAAATCTTCAACCAAAATTTTAAATTATCTTTAAGCTTGAATCACTAAACGAAAAGTTTTCCAAATTACGATGTTCTGTTGAAAATTCAAAACTTCCTTTCTTGTAACATACCAGATTCGGTCGTAACGTATTGACCAGGTTTGGGGTGTTACAAGAACGAGGAATTAACCTTGACCGAGGAATGGGCAAGGTATCGGACTAGATCGGCAAATTGGCCTATTTTGGAATTGAGATAAGTTTATGTGTAATAAATTCATCATCGTATTATTAAGCCTTAAAATGTTTGATATTAATGATGATGTATATCGTTTCTATAAATTTGAGTAATGATGTCGAATGATGAAATAATGAAAATCTATGATGTTGAAGTCTCGGTTGGACTTAAATAAATGAGAGAATATTAACATCAATACTTGAGATGGGTAAGGTCCCGTATAAGACCATGTCTGGAACATGTCCTCGGCACAGAAATGAAACCCCGTGTAAGACCATATCTGGGATATGGCATTGGTATTGAATATGAAAATTGAATAAGACCATATCCGGGATATGGCATCAACACTGAAATGAGATCCTGTATAAGACCATATCCGGGATATGGCATCGGCATCGAAATGTGATCCCATGTAAGACCGCATCCGGGATGTGGCAATGGCGTCGTGTTTGTGTGTAAGATGATGATTATGTATCTTTGAGTATCCCAAGTGATTCAATGGGATAAGTAGTTAAGCTTAAAATAGAGACGAAAATAGTACTAAAGTTATGTGGTGAAGTGATGCAGGTGCATGTGAGTAATTCACGAGAAATGTTACGATATGAGACTTGATATGTAAATGGTAAGAGAAAGCATGAGTAAGTCATTGCAAATGTGCTTGAGACTTTGTGTTTATTCAATATAATGGTTGGATGGCATTATGAGCCTTTATATTGCTATTTATTCATGCAAAATTACTAAGCTTTATGCTTACCCCTCTCATTTCCCTTTTCCTTGTAGCATTGCCAAGTTAGCTCGAGAATTCATGGAACGTCGGAGTTCGAAAATCACACTATCAACTTCTCTTTGGTATAACAAAGTTAGATTTATTTTGAATATGGCATGTATAGGGCTTGGTCATTTTGTTATGTCATATTTGTTAGCCAAAGTGTTGGCTATGAATGTTGTTAAATTCATTTTGTAAGTGGTCATTGGAAATGGGTCAATACTTGACAAGTTTATATATTCAATGATGATGAAATTTATTAAGTGTATGCTTGTATGGTTGTCTTAATTTTGAGTCTCTAGAAGTGCTTTATAGTCATGATACATGTTGGATGGAATTGGTATAAGTATGTTTTTTGTGTAGGGTAGCATTTGGCTTGGTAGATAGCCTTTCAAATGTCCACACGGGTAGTCACACGGGCGTGTGTCTAGGCCGTGTGTGACACACGGCCAGCCCCATGAGCGTGTGCCCAGGTCGTGTGAAGTCTGCACCTGAAATTTGGAATTTAATTCGACACACGGTGTAAGGACACGGGCGTGTGCCTTGGCCGTGTGACCTTAATGAGGTGATTACGTCATAAACAGAATGCCAAGGTTTTTACACACGGGCTAAGACACGGGCGTATCGTGGTCGTGTGAGGGACACAGGCGTGTGTCCGGCCGTGTGAAAACCCCTGTAGGTTCGAATTGAGAAATAACTCCACACGGGTGTGGAACTTGGGCATGTGATATGCCACACGGGCGTGTCCCATCCTTCACACGGGCGTGTGTCCCTATTTTAAGCCAAATTTGTCTATGTGTTTCAAAGTTTTCAGTTTAGTCCCGAATCATTTTGGGTGTAAGTTTTGGGTCTCGTAGCCCATAATAGGGACATTATGAGTAGGAATGAAAAGTCTTAAGTTGAAACAAAATTTTATGGCCCGATGTTGTATGTTTAAGCAAGCTGAGTTAGGTAATGCCTCATATCCAGTTCCGACTTTGAACACGAGTAAGGGGTGTTACAATATCCATCGCCATGCCTTCCACACGACTGAGACACACGGCCGTGTCTCTACCCGTGTGTTTACTACTGAGCATACTGACTTGTATACCTAGCATGCATGGGGACACACGGCCTCTCCACACACCCATGGGGTCGATCAGTGTGTCACACACGCCTAGACACTGCGCGCTGTGTGTCTACCCGTGTGGACAATTATATGGCTATCTACCAAGCCATTTGCCACCCTACAAAGCAACCAGACTTATACCAAATCAATTCAACATATATCCTGACCATAAAACACTTTTAAGAACTCCAAATTTAAAACATCCTTACAAGCATGCATTTCATGAATTTCATCATCATTGAATATAAGAACTTGTCAAGTATTGGCCAATTTCCAATGACCATTTACAAAATGAATTGAACAACAATAATAGCCAACACTTTGGCTAACAAATATGACATAACAAAATGACCAAGTCCTATACATGCCATACTCAAAATAAATCTAACTTGGCTATACCAAAGAGAAGTTGATAGTGTGATTTTCGAACTCCGGCGTTCCACGAATTCCCGAGTTAGCTTGGCAATGCTACAAGGAAAAGGGAAATGAGAGGGGTAAGCATAAAGCTTAGTAAGTTTGCATGAATAAATATCAATATAAAGGCTCATAATGCCATCCAACCATTATATTGAATAAACACAAAGTCTCTAGCACATTTTCCATGACTTACTCGTGGTTACTCTTACCATTTACATATCAAGTCTCATATCGTAACATTTCTCGTGAATTACTCACATGCACCTGTATCACTTCACCACATAACTTTAGTACTAATTTCGTCTCTATTTTAAGCTTAACTACTTATCCCATTGAATCACTTGGGATACTCAAAGATACATAATCATCATCTTACACATAAACACGACGCCATTGCCACATCCCAGATGTGGTCTTATATGGGGTCACATCTCGATGCTGATGCCATATCCCGGATATGGTCTTATACGGGATCTCATTTCGGTGTCGATGCCATATCCCAGATATGGTCTTATACGACTTTCATATTCAATGCCGATGCCATATCCAAGATATGGTCTTATACAGGATCTCAACTCGGTGCCGAGGCCACGTCCCAGACATGGTCTTATTCGGGACCTGACCCATCTCAAGCCTTGATGATAATATTCTCTCATTTATTTAAGTCCAACCAAGACTTCAACATCATGGGTTCTCATTATTTCATCATTCAACATCATTACTCAAATTCATAGAAACAATATACATCATCATTAACATCAAACATTTTAAGGCTTAATAACACGGTTTTGAATTTATTACACACAAACTTACCTCGATTTCAAAATAGGCTAAATTGCCTATCTAGTCTGATACCTTCCCTTTCCTCGATCAAGGTTAATTCTTTGTTCTTCTTGATCTATAATAACAATTTAGCTCATTTAATTATCACATTAATCAACACATCTCATAATTCATGCTTTGGCAAAATTACCATTTTGCCCTCATACTTTCACAAAATGACTATTTTACCCCTAGGCTCGTAATTCGATTTCAATCAAATTTCTTCCATTTACAAGCCTAGATGAACATTTATTACTCCTATGGCAGCTCTCAATACTTATTATTTCACACATTTACCACATATTTACAACCTTTACAAAAAGGTCACTTTTAGTTGTTTTCATGGTAACACCTTTCACAAAAGTTGTTTATTTAACAACTATGACTCATTTTCTTCCATAAAAATGCAGCAAACAACTTAAAATCTCACATGGAAAAACTCTAAACTCTCAACCATTTTGCAAAATAGTCCTCTCTTTATCTAGCTTAAGCTTTAGGGGTTCCAAAAGTACAATTATTATCAAGAAAAATCACCAAAGTCACTTACTTTCAAAGGTGAGAAGTTACTGAAAATTTTGAGCTCTCAAACCCCTATTTTGCTTGTATTTTTCGGTGGAGAAGATGGAGAGAAAAGATGATATCTTTTCTTTCTTTATTTTATGATTAAAAATCAATTTAATCACCAAATTTTCACCTAACCAAATGACAAAGTCTTTTCTTTGTCCCTATGGCCGGCCACCTCTTAAAACAAGGCCTAATTGCACATTAGGGACCTCCAATTAATATTCCTTAGCTATTTGACACCTCTAGCTTGTAAAATAAAACTTTCGCACTTTATGTGATTTAGTCCTTCTTCAAAATTAAGCATGAAATCGCTAAAATTAAAGCACCAAAATTTTCATGCACTCTTGCAATCATGTTATAACACATAAAATAATACTAAGTAAATTCTCTGACCTCGGATTAGTAGTCTCGAGACCATTGTTCCGACTAGCCCCTAAATCAGGCTGTTACAATTCTCCCCCTTAAGAATTTTCGTCCCCGAAAATCTTACCGGTGAAAAGGTTGGGATATTGGTTTCTCATAGACTCCTCGGGCTCCCAAGTAGCCTTTTCTTCTCCAAGCCTTTGCCATAGGACTTTCACAAGAGATATATTTTTGTTTCTCAACTGTTTGACCTCTCGGGCCAAAATCTTAATCGGCTCTTCGCCATAAGTCATGTCCAGTCGAATCTCTACCTCTGATGGTACAACCACATGTGAAGGGTCTGATCGATAGCGGCGTAACATAGACACGTGGAAGACATCATGAATCTTTTCCAACTCCGATGGTAAAGCCAAACGATAAGGTACCGGTCCTATCTTCTCGATAATCTAATAAGGTCCGATAAAACGCGGACTCAATTAGCCTTTCCAGCCAAATTCGAGGACCTTCTTCCATGGTGATACTTTCAGAAACACTTTATCACCTACTTGGAACTCAATCTCTTTCCTTTTCAAATCTGAATAGGACTTTTGTCTATCTGAGGCAGCTTTCAGACATTCACGTATCACTTTTACCTTCTCTTCAGTTTCTCTAACTAAATCGACCCCGTGAATATGATTCTCTCTGAGTTCGGTCCAATACAAGGGCTTTCGGCACTTACGTCCATACAATGCCTCATAAGGCGCCATCTTCAAACTTGACTGAAAGCTATTATTGTAGGCGAATTCCACCAACGGTAAGTATTTCTCCCAATTACCTTGGAATTCCAAAACACAACATCGAAGCATGTCTTCAAGTATTTGTATTACTCTTTCCGACTGCCCGTCGGTTTGCGAATAGAAAGCTGTACTAAAGCTTAATTTTGTACCTAAGGCCTCTTGCAACTTTTTCCAAAATCGTGACGTAAATCTCGGATCTCTATCCAAAATAATCGACAACGGTACACCGTGATGTAATATCTGAGATTTATGGCTTGTGCATTATTGCGTAATTATGTGAAGTAGCATGCCTGTGTGTGTTGTAAATATGTTTTATGAATTTTTAGAACCTTAAGAGTGTAGGTGAATGCCTTAGAAAATATTAAATTTTAAGTATTTAAGGGGAATTGAACAAAAGAGGCCTTAAGAGAAATAGTAGGGAAATTAGACACAAAAAGTGCCTTGGTAAAGTGGCATGAAGGCGCCACTTAAAGCTCTGGTAAGTGACGCCATATGCAGTGGGCAAGAGGCTAGGTTCGAGCTGCAAGGGAAGCAAATAAAATAGTTTTATTTTGTAGCAAGGAGCAAGAGAGGTGGACGGCAATGGGGCACTAAGGGATGAGTTTAAGATGTGATTAAATTCCTTTGAAAATTTTGGCTAAAGCAGAAGATAAATAAGGATTTATTTTAAATTATTTTGAATGTGCAAGGAAGAGGAAAAATAGGAGAATAACAAGGTAAATCTAGTGTTTGAGTGGGTAGCCGAATTTATCAGCAGAGTATTCATCTTTTTCCTTGTTTTTCTTTTATTTTCTCATCTCTTTCTCTGGCCGAATTCTCCTCCTCTTCTTTTCTCAAAGTTTTTCTTTTCTAGCTGATTTCTTCCTAGCATCAAAAGCTGAAACATCCCTTGTGCTAGCCGAATCTTTATCTATCACCATTGTCGAAATTACTCAACCTTTCTCTTCTTCTTTTCGCAAATCTCAAAAGCCGAAAGCAAGTTCTTTCTAGCCATAGCCGAATTTCTCTGTGGATTTAAGCAAGGG
The DNA here is from genome assembly GCA_025698515.1 of Gossypium sturtianum. NCBI lineage: Eukaryota > Viridiplantae > Streptophyta > Magnoliopsida > Malvales > Malvaceae > Gossypium > Gossypium sturtianum. The sequence goes on from CM046947.1 coordinate 77,016,392, forward strand.
GAGCGATCGACTACGAGATTAAGGGTAAGATCGGATGCTATTCAATTTCCTTTCTTTTCTTTTAGCCAAAACTTAGGAACTAATCCCAATATCACTCTTTGGCCGAAACTATGAAGGATCTTTCGGGATTTTGGGGTAGCCGACTTCTAGGAGATCATTGGGATTTGATTCTTCAAGGTAAGTAAAGTGCAATATTAGGCCAAGTCCATGTATGGTGTCCATTAAGTATTGGAAATCGGATCTAACACGAGCTTATAGGTATTTCGATAGATACCAACCAAGGGACACTTTTAGGATTTAGATCCACAAGGTAAGTGAATCGACATTCCGCTAAGGCCATATTTGGTGATTCAGATCTATTTCTTATTTATTCAAAAGCGAAATTAACAGGTTAAGTGAATTAGTAGTTGGCCGATTGCAAGAGGAACATCACAAAGTTTTGGGATTTGATTAGTAATCAAATCGTGACAAGGAACTAAGGATCTAGAGGTTTAGATCGGGATTTTCGGGATTTTGAGTGAATTCGTTAATAAACCAGTGTGTACCCCACACTAACTCTTAATAGATTTATGGCATCAATTTAATATATGTGTTTATAATAATGTGAAAAGTGGGCAAAGGTACCATGTGATGGTACAAAGTACTCAGTAAGTAACCTTAACATTATGTTAATAAATGATATGAATAATATTATGATATGAATATTTGGAATATGGTACATATGTGAATATCGATAAGAATGTGGAATAAGGCATAAGGCATGATATTGCATATTACGTGTGACATGGGGCATATGGGTTATACTGAAAGGGAAGCGATCCGGTGGTTTATACCATAATATCCGAATGTGGTGACTCATGTCACTAAATCGAATGTGGTGACTTATGTTACAAAATAATGTCTGGTGGCTATGCCACAAAATTTATAAGAGGCGATGAGCAAGTAAATGCAAATGATCGCCTTCGATGATGTGTAGCGGATGGAGGGTCGACTTAGTAGTCCCCATGGTGTGATGGTTGGTACGGGTGATGTGTAGCGGATGGTTATCTAGGTATGGGTTGGGTTTGCATCATTATTTCTATCTCATTATATATACGCACGATATGATATGATATGCCCGAATCGTTAGGACTTAGTGTTGGTTATACACACCGAGTGCTGTTTGACTCACCCCGTTGTGGGATATTTTTCAGGGTGACACTCAAGAAGAGACCGGGCAGGGGCAGGAGCTTAGTGGTGGCCATGTTCAACTCGGACTTTATTTTAATTTTGGACTTTTTATTTCTAAGTATTTTGGATTTATTGGGTTTTGTTTTAATGTAATAAGGCCATAGCTATAAAGCGATTATGCATGCATTTTATTTATTTTATTATGATACAATTTTTATCAATTTAAAGTTTAAGCAACTTTTCTTAAAAATAAATCTTTAAATGTTTTAACACCTAACACAAATGATTTTCAATTTAAATAGTAAACTCTAAAAACTCGACTTTTTCCTTTAACTTATGGTTTTGAAATATAACAATAAAGTCTTAATAAAGCCTAATCTTCGAGAATAACGATGTTTTCAATTTGAACCCAATCCAAATTTTTCTCCTAAATCACCCAAAGTTTTCTAAGAAACAAACAAGTTTTGAACTGTTTTACTCCAGGAACATACCAGATCCGGTCAGGGTTCGTGGGCCGGGTTTGGGGTGTTTCAGCTTGGTATCAGAGCCAAGTTTTAAACTCTCAGCCTTGGGTTTAAATCCCATAACGTTTTCAAAATCGAGCCCAAATAAGTTTTGTGAAAATTTTCGTCAAATGAGCAGGTTTTCTGGCATGGCACCTAAGTCTCCGACCCGAAGTCCACCAGGTAAGTACCCCTAACCGTTGTGTGAATTAATGTATGATTTGTATATGGGTATAACGGGAACGTAGAGTAGTATATTAAGTTATGGAACCCTAGGATTAGCTTACTTCAATACTGTAATTACATAAAACTTTAAGGCCTAATTAAACAAACTCGTGATCGAGTCGCCGAGTTAGGGTGTGGCAACCATTGTGCGCATGTCTAGGATTGGATTCGGGAAGAGCACGGTATTTAAGCAGATCCTAGTGACTCACCTCCTCTTCACTCGAATCCTGCAGTGCGTGGTGGCGGTTCTGCTCACCCTAACCAAGAGGACTCATTCACAAAGCTAAACTCAATAATTAAAACCCAAAAGGGACTAGCCATATTTTTATAAAAACCTTAGTTTTAAAAGCACCAAATTACCCCTTTGATTTGTAAAAACTCTTTTACAAAAATTTTTCTGAAATATTCCATATTTATAAAAATTTACTAAAATACCCCTGGGTTGAGAAATTACTAAAATACCTTTGGTTTATGAAATTACCACACTACCCTCAATTTTTCTAAAATATTCTTACTTTACAAAAATACCAAAACCCCTATTTTGCAAAACATCAAGATACCTGGTTTGGAAATTTACCAAAATACCCCTATAGGATAAATTACGAAAATACCCCTGGGATTAAAACGGACAAAAATGTATAAGTGATGAATGTGTGTAGTAGATACTACTGAATGAAGGTGCATCTTTCTCTGAACTAGGATAGAAGACGTGAAACAAAACTCTGAAATGATCGAAAGAACTACTACTAAACTTCCTTACATAAAACTTGTTCGTGGATAATTAGTGGAACAAAGACTAATGCATAAAACTTTCTAAAAAGCATTAAATCGCGATCGTGAGACATGAGTTCTAGGGGACGTGGTCATAATGTGCGAGGACGTGGTAGAGGTAGAATGGCCGTATCGGAACCCGTTAGGTCTGGTCAAGGGTCCGAGAATGAGGTACCACCACCACCACCAGCTGCTGGCGTTGAGTATTAGGATCAGACGGGGGATGATGCAGTATCGCAGGCGATGCTGCGGGTTCTTGAGAGGGTAGCTGGAGCAGGTGGAGGTGGGGGAGCTCGGAAATCTGTACCGGCGACTCCGAGCAATTGGAGCTGAAGTATTAAAGTGGCGTATCCGTGTGGCACCCACCGATGCGGTGAGTATTGGATGGAAGCGGCAAAGCGAATTATGGATGAGTGGATCATTTGAAGAGAAGTGAAGGAATGGTGTCGCTACTTCGCGATGAGGCATATCAGTGGTGGCTCACAGTTCGGGATGGTGCTACCGCTGAGGATCTCACTTGGGAGTATGTTAAGGCGGCATATCAGAAGAAGTATGTTGGAACTAGTTATACTGATGCTCAGAGCAAGGCATTTTTGGGGCTGGTTCAAGGGAACAAGTTCGTAGCGGAGTACGAGGCTGAATTCTTAAGGTTGAGCCGGTATGCTCGAGGTATCGTGGCTACGGAGCATGAGCGATATGTCCGGTTTGAGGACAGCCTGAGGGATGACCTAAGGTTGTTGATAGCTCCACAGCAGGAGCGGGAGTTTGCAGTGTTGGTGGAAAAGGCTAAGGTAGCCGAAGGGGTTAAGGAATCTGTAAGGCAGAATACAGATAGGAACAGGCAAAGGAGAAGTTTTGGATCATCAGGGTCATCCGAGAATGCTCAAAAGAGACAGAGGGTGGATGGGCCGCGAGTCAGCAGGTTGCTACAGGAGGGCAGTATCGTACTTGTGATCAGTGTGGGAAGAGGCACCTAGGAGAGTGTTGGAAGAAGACAGGGGGATGTTTCAAGTGTGGGTCCAAGGAACACATGATTAAGGACTATCCTATAAAGATAGACGGGGGCCGACCAACAGGTCAGAGTTTCAATCAGGCTGGAAGCGGTGGACCGCAGCCACCACGGGGTCGTGGTCCGAATGGTAGAGGAAATGGTGTTGGAAGAGGACGGGGAACACCAGGCAGAGGTGTTGGTAACGCAGAGGCAAGACACCGGTCCAGTGTGTATGCAGTTCAGCCGGGAGGAGGATGGAGACGCACCGGGACGTCATAACCGGTATGTTCCTTATAGCCGATAAGCCTTACTTTACTTTAATTGATGTTGGCTCGACCCACTCTTATGTTGCATGTAGAGTAGTCGAAACGCTAGGCATAGCATCTGAACTATCTAGTAGGGAGATGACTGTAGTAAGCCCGTTAGGTCAAAACTGTAGTGGTGAATAGAATATTTCGCAATGTACCTCTAGAGATTCAGGGAGTGATATTTCTCTTGACTTGATGGAACTACCTTTGAGAGAATTTGATCTCATACTTGGCATGGATTGGCTAGTGGAACATCGGGCTATATTGGATTGTGCAACTAAGCGAATGGAGTTAAGGACCACGGAGGATGAGGAGATAATTATGATAGGAGAAAGAAGAAACTACTTGTCTAACATAGTTTACGCATTAAAGGTCGATAAGATGGTTCGAAAAGGGTGCAAGGCATTCTTGACTTTCGTTAGTGCGTTGGATGCAAAAGAAGAAGGAGTTAGTGGAGTTAGAACCGTAAGGGAATTTATGGATGTTTTCCCGGAGGAGTTACCTGGAATACCCCCTGATAGGGAGGTGGAGTTTGGAATTGACTTACTGCCTGGAACGACGCCAGTATCTATAGCTCCGTATAGAATGGCACCAAAGGAATTGGTGGAGCTCAAAGCTCAAATTCAGGAGTTGCTTGATCATGGGTTCATCCGACCTAGTGTGTCTCCATGGGGAGCACCGATCTTGTTTGTGAAGAAGAAGGACGGGACTATGTGTATGTGCATAGATTACCGTCAGTTGAATAAACTGACCATCAAGAACAAGTACCCGTTGCCAAGGATAGACGACTTGTTTGATCAGCTTAAGGGAGCCGCGGTGTTCTCGAAGATAGATCTACGGTCTGGATATCATCAGCTTAAGGTGAAGGAAGCGGATATCCATAAGACAGCTTTCCGGACAAGATACGGGCATTATGAGTTCGTAGTAATGCCGTTCGGATTGACGAATGCCCCAGCCGCGTTCATGGATATGATGAACCGGGTTTTTCAACCCTACTTGGATCGATTCTTCGTTGTGTTCATAGACGACATCCTAGTGTATTCCAAGTCGGAGGAGGAACATGATGAGCATCTCCGGTTAGTGTTGCAAGTATTAAGGGAGAAGAAGCTCTATGCCAAATTCAGCAAGTGTGAATTTTGGCTGAAGGAGGTCGCATTCTTAGGGCATGTAGTGTCTGCAGAGGGAATAAGGGTGGATCCTAGGAAGATTGAGGCGGTGTTGGATTGGAAACCACCTAAGTCTGTGGCTGAGGTTCGTAGTTTCTTGGGATTGGCAGGTTACTACAGAAGGTTCGTAGAAGGGTTATCATCAATAGCCGTACCTTTGACAAAATTGTTGAGAAAGGAAGTACCTTTCGTATGGACAGATAGGCAACAGGAGAGCTTTGAGAAGCTTAAGAGGGTCTTGGATCAAGCTCCAGTCTTGATTGACTGAGGCAGGAAGGATTTTGTGGTGTCTTGTGATGCTTCCCACACGGGGTTGGGATGTGTTTTAATGCAAGATGGGAAAGTAGTTGCTTATGCGTCTAGACAATTAAGGCCACATGAGGTTAACTATCCGACTTACGACTTGGAATTGGCGGCGGTGGTCTTTGCTCTTAAGGTATGGAGGCACTATTTATATGGAGAAAAGTCGGTGATTTTACATGGACCATAAGAGCCTTAAGTATCTGTTGACTCGAGAAAGAGCTAAACCCGAGGCAATGAAGGTGGGTGGAGTTATTGAAAGACTACGATTGTTCTATTGAATATCATCCGGCAAGGCGAATGTGGTAGCAGATGCCCTAAGTCGAAAAGTAGTGTCGGATCTCGAGGCGATGTTTGCACATCTTAGCTTGTATGACGATGGAAGTCTCACTGGTAAAATTGCAAGTTAGTCGACATGGTTGGAGGAGGTGAAAGAGAGTCGGCCATGGATGATGATATAAGTGCTAAGTTGCGGCAGGAGTGAGGGGGAGTTAGAGGATTATGGAGTTAGCGGCGATGGAGTATTGTGTTACAAGGGTAAGGTCTGTATGCCTAAGGATAAGGAGTTAAGGCGGAGAATTCTTCAGAATCGCATAGTAGCCCCTATGCTATGCATCCCGGAGGTAGTAAGTTGTATAGAGATCTAAGGAGCAGTTTTGGTGGCACTGGTCTTAAGAGGAAGTTATCGAATTTGTAGGGAAATGCTTGACGTGTCGACAAGTCAAATTTGAACACCAAGTTCCGTCCGGGATTGCTTCACCGATAAAGATTCCGATGGAAGTGGGAGAGAATCACCATGGACTTCGTTAGTGGGCTTCCCCTTACGCCTACTAAGAAGGACTCGGTATGGGTGATAGTGGATCGATTGACAAAGTCCGCGCATTTTTTATCGGTGCGGGTTGACTATTCTTTACAGAAGTTGGCGAAGTTATATGTGGCAAAAATTGTGAGGTTGCATGGAGTGCCAATGTCGATTATCTCAGATAGAGATCCAAGGTTTACGTCTCGGTCCTGGAAAGCACTACATCAAGCTTTGGGCACCAGTTAGACTTTGATGACGGCATTTCATCCACGATCGGATGTTCAACTGAGCGAGTGATCCAAGTGTTGGAAGATATGTTGAGAGGTCGTGTAATAGACTTTAGAGGAAGTTGGGAAGAATACTTTGCCTTAGCGTAATTTGCATATAATAACAGCTATCAAGCCAGTATTCGGATGGCACCGTATGAAGCACTGTATGGACGGAGGTGTCGCACTCCTACGTGTTGGACAGAATTAGGAGAACGTCAAGTTTTGGGTCCAGAGATTGTGGCAGAATCCGAAGAAAAGGTTAAGTTAATTCGGGCACGATTAAAGGAGGCATCTGACAGGCAGAAGTCGTATGCGGATCTTAAGCGAAAGGAAATAGAATTTGCTGTGGGAGATCGAGTGTTTCTTAAGGTTTCGCCTTGGAAGAAGGTGATGAGATTTGGTCGCAAAGGGAAATTAAGTCCAAGGTTTATAGGACCTTATCGGGTATTGAAGCGAAGTTGGTCGATGGCATACCGATTAGAGTTGCCTTGAATTGCGGCAGATGCACGATGTATTCCCGCGTTTCTATGCTACGTCGTTATCAATCGGATCCGTCTCATGTAGTACCGGTTGAGGAGGTGGAGCTAAGGCCAGATTTGTCCTACGAGGAAGAGCCGATTCAGATTTTGGAACGAGATGTGAAAGTGCTACGAAGGAAGTCAGTTCCTTTAGTCAAAGTGTTATGGCGCAATCATGGATCGGAAGAAGCTTCGTGGGAGCCGGAAGAAACAATGCGACAGCAATACCCTCACTTATTTCAGCCAGGTAATTTCGAGGACGAAATTATTTTAAGGGGGTAGAACTGTAATATCCGGGATTTATGGCTTGTGCATTATTGCGTAATTATGTGAAGTAGCATGCCTGTGTGTGTTGTAAATATGTTTTATGAATTTTTAGAACCTTAAGAGTGTAGGTGAATGCCTTAGAAAATATTAAATTTTAAGTATTGAAGGGGAATTGAACAAAAGAGGCCTTAAGAGAAATAGTAGGGGAAATTAGACACAAAAAGTGCCTTGGTAAAGTGGCATGAAGGCGCCACTTAAAGCTCTGGTAAGTGACGCCATATGTAGTGGGCAAGAGGCTAGGTTCGAGTTGCAAGGGAAGCAAATAAAAGAGTTTTATTTTGCAGCAATGAGCAAGAGAGGTGGACGGCAATGGGGCACTAAGGGATGAGTTTAAGATGTGATTAAATTCCTTTGAAAATTTTGGCTAAAGCAGAAGATAAATAAGGATTTATTTTAAATTATTTTGAATGTGCAAGGAAGAGGAAAAATAGGAGAATAACAAGGTAAATCTAGTGTTTGAGTGGGTAGCCGAATTTATCAGCAGAGTATTCATCTTTTTCCTTGTTTTTCTTTTATTTTCTCATCTCTTTCTCTGGCTGAATTCTCCTCCTCTTTTTTTCTCAAAGTTTTTCTTTTCTAGCCGATTTCTTCTTAGCATCAAAAGCCGAAACATCCCTTGTGCTAGCCGAATCTTTATCTATCACCATTGTCAAAATTACTCAACCTTTCTCTTCTTCTTTTCGCAAATCTCAAAAGCCGAAAGCAAGTTCTTTCTAGCCATAGCCGAATTTCTCTGTGGATTTAAGCAAGGGAGCAGTCGACTACAGCATTAAGGGTAAGATCAGATGCTATTCAATTTCCTTTCTTTTCTTTTAGCCAAAACTTAGGAACTAATCCCAATATCACTCTTTGGCCGAAACTATGAAGGATCTTTTCGGGATTTTGGGGTAGCCGACTTCTAGGGAGATCATTCGGGATTTGATTCTTCAAGGTAAGTAAAGTGCAATATTAGGCCGAAGGCCATGTATGGTGTCCATTAAGTATTGGAAATTAGATCTAACACGAGCTTATAGGTATTTCGATAGATACCAACCAAGGGACACTTTTCGGGATTTAGATCCACAAGGTAAGTGAATCTGACATTCGGCTAAGGCCATATTTGGTGATTCAGATCTATTTCTTATTTATTCAAAAGCCAAATTAACAGGTTAAGTGAATTAGTAGTTGGCCGATTGCAAGAGGAACATCACAAAGTTTTGGATTTGATTAGTAATCAAATCGGCAAAGAAGGAACTAAGGATCTAGAGGTTTAGATCGGGATTTTGGGATTTGAGTGAATTCGTTAAGTAAACTGTATGTACCCCACACTAACTCTTAATAGATTTATGGCATCAATTTAATATATGTGTTTATAATAATGTGAAAAGTGGGCAAAGGTACCATGTGATGGTACAAAGTACTGTGTAAGTAACCTTAACATTATGTTAATAAATGATATGAATAATATTATGATATGAATATTTGGAATATGGTACATATGTGAATATCGATAAGAATGTGGAATAAGGCATAAGGCATGATATTGCATATTCACGTGTGACATGGGGCATATGGGTTATATGGAAAGGGAAGTGATCTCGTGGTTTATACCACAATATCCGAATGTGGTTACTTATGTCACAAAATAATATCCGGTGGCTATGCCACAAAATTTATAAGGGCGATGAGCAAGTAAATCGCAGAATGACGCGCTTCGATGATGTGTAGCGGATGGAGGGTCGACTTAGTAGTCCCCACGGTGTGTGATGGTTGGTACGGGTGATGTGTAGCGGATGGTTATCTAGGTATGGGTTCGGGTTTGCATCATTATTTCTATCTGTTATATATACGTATGATATGATATGATATGCCTGAATCGTTGGGACTTAGTGTTGGTTATACACACCGAGTCTGCATTTGACTCACCCTGTTGTGGGATATTTTTCAGGTGACACTCGAGAACGGATCGGATCGGCGGGAGCTTAGTGGTGGCCATGTTCAACTTCGGACTTTATTTTAATTTTGGACTTTTTATTTCTAAGTATTTTGGGTTTATTCGGGTTTTGTTTTAATGTAATAAGGCCATAGCTATAAACTGATTATGCATGCATTTTATTTATTTTATTATGATACAATTTTTATCAATTTAAAGTTTAAGCAACTTTTCTTAAAAATAAATGTTTAAATGTTTTAACACCTAACACAAATGATTTTCAATTTAAATAGTAAACTCTAAAAACTCGAGTTTTTCCTTTAACTTATGGTTTTGAAATATAACAATAAAGTCTTAATAAAGCCTAATCTTCGAGAATAACGATGTTTTCAATTTGAACCCAATCCAAATTTTTCTCCTAAATCACCCAAAGTTTTCCAAGAAACAAACAAGTTTTGAACTGTTTTACTCCATGAACATACCAGATTCGGTCAGGGTTCGTGGGCCGGGTTTGGGGTGTTTCATGTGAAGTCTTACTATTTCTTACACATACAAATACACTAACTTATCAATCGAATAGTCGACCCGTACTGGTATGAAATGGGCTAACTTTGTAAGTCTATCAACCACGACCCATACGGCATCCTTCTTTTTTAGTGACAACAGCAAACCCATCACGACGTCCATAGTAATACGGTCCCATTTCCACTCGGGGACCATAATAGGCTGACGTAGACCCGAAGGTACTTGATGTTCAGCCTTCACTTGTTGACAAATTAGACATCTCGAAAAAAACTCAGAAATGTCTTTCTTCATACACGGCCACCAATACCATTTCCTCAAATCATTATACATCTTCGTGCTGCCTGAATGTACAGTCAAACATCCACTATGAGCTTCATACAGAATCTTTTGAATAAGTTCATCATCTCTAGGTACACAGACCCTATCGCGAAACATCAAACATCCATCAGGACTCATCCGAAAGTCTGACTCAACATTTGACTCACATTGAACTCTTTTAGCTTGTAAATCATTGTCGCCTTTCCGAGCTTCACAAATCTCTTGATGAAACATTGATCTAGCCCTCAACTCGGCTAAAATAGAACCATCATCTGACAAAGCTACCTGTGTATTCATGGCTTTCAGCGCAAACAAGGATTTCCTACTCAAGGCGTCGGCGACCACGTTCGCCTTTCCCAGATGATAGTCAATCACTAGCTCATAATCCTTTTATTAGCTTTAACCATCTTCTCTGCCCTAAATTCAACTCCTTTTAAGTCATCAAATACTTTAAGCTCTTATGATCCGTGAACACCCGACATTTCTCACCATACAAATGGTGTCTCCAAATCTTCAGTGCAAACACAATTGCAGCTAACTCCAAATCGTGGGTCGGGTAATTCTTCCTGTGCGGCTTTAACTGTCTAGAGGCATATGCTACCACCAAGCCCTCTTGCATGAGTACACAACCTAATCCATTCAGGCATGCATCGTTGTAAACCATGAATTCTTTTCCTGGCTCCAGTTGCACTAAAATAGGAGCTTCAGTCAACAACGCCTTTAGTTTCTCAAAACTCTGTTGGCACTTTTCTGTCCATTCAAACTTTACATCTTTTTGTAACAACCTCGTCACCGGAGTAGCTATAAGGGAAAATCCCTTGACAAAATGTCTATAGTAGCCAGCTAGGCCCAGAAAACTCCTAACCTTGGTTACATTCCTTGGTGGCTTCCAATCCACAATTGCTAAGATCTTACTCTGGTCGACTCTAATTCCATCTCCCGAGACAATGTGCCCCAAAAGTCTAACTTCCTTAAGCCAAAATTCACTTTTACTAAACTTGGCATATAACTGTTTATCTCTCAAAATTTGCAGAACCATTCTCAAATGTTCAGCGTGCTCGTTTTCATCCCGAGAGTAAATCAATATATCATCGATAACAACTACTAAAAATTTATCCAAATACGGCCGAAAAATACAATTCATCAAATCCATGAAAACTGCAGGGGCATCTGTTAAACCAAAAGGCATGACCAAAAATTCATAGTGGCCATACCTTGTCCGAAATGCGGTTTTCGGCACATCCGAGTCCTTGACTCTCAACTGATAATATCCAGACCTCAAGTCTATCTTGGAAAATACCGTGGCTCCCTTCAATTGATCAAATAAATCATCGATTCTTTGCAACGGGTACTTGTTCTTCACAGTCACCTTATTGAGTTGCCGATAATCTATACATAACCTCATGGAACCATCTTTTTTCTTCACAAATAATATGGGAGCACCCCATGGAGAATAACTCGATCTTGCGAAGCCTTTATCCATTAATTCTTGTAACTGTGCCTTCAGTTCTTTTAGCTCGGTTGGAGCCATTCTGTATGGAGCAATAGAAATGGGGGCAGTACCAGGAGCTAGCTCAATCCCAAATTCAATCTCTCTAACTGGAGGTAGCCCTGGCGATTCCTCTGGGAAAACATCTGGATACTCACATACTATGGGCACCGATTCAATTCTTAACTCAGTCTCTCTAGCATTCACCACAAAGGCAAGGTAGGCTTCGTACCCCTTTCTTAGATATTTCTAAGTCAACAAGGAAGATATCACTACTGGCAATCTGTCTTGCTCATCTGGTTCTACACGAATAAGATCCCCACTTTCACATTTCAACTCAATAAATTTCCTTCCACAATTCACTATCACATTATGAGTGATTAACCAATCCATCCCAAGGATGACATCAAATTCATCAAACGGCAATAGCATGAGATTAGCCGAAAAATAATGACCCCTAATCATCAAAAGGCAACCTTTGCATACTCTATCGACCAACACACATTTGCCTAGGGGATTCGACACTTTTATCACATATTCAATAGACTCTACAGGTATACTCATGCTAGAGACTAATTTCATGCAAATATACGAGTGGGTAGACCCCGGATCAATTAAAGCTACAACATGAGTATCATAGAGAGAAAATGTACCCGTGATCACGTCAGGGGAGGATGCCTCTTCGCGAGCACGAATGGCATATGTCCTCGCCGGTGCTCTACCCTTGGCTCTTGCAGTTTTCTCTCTAAATGAATTATTGCTACTCATTTCATTTCCCGGGTTTCTCTGTGGTCTTCCCCTGGCAGTACTTCCCGGTCTCGTATTCTGAGGCTTCTCTTTCTCACCCACCTCGGGGCAATCTTTGATAAAATGGTCTAGAGATCCACACTTGAAACAAGCCTTCTCATTTGCTCGACACTCACCAGAATGACGTCTGCCACACTATGGGCATTCTGGTCTACTCGGTCGAGCGTTGCCAACACTAGCGACCGAAGTAGTCTGAGCCTTAGACCCCGGGTACTGTCTACCTTTACTTCTATTTGAAAACCTAGCTAAAGTAGCTGACCGAACAGTAAACTCTCTTGACTTCTTGGACGGGGATTGGGATGACTTGCCTAACTGTCTCTTCTTCGAGTTGCGAGACTCAATTTTAGCTTTCTTTTTCTCTTTGACTAGTTCCTCAGCCTTACAGGCTCGATCTACCAGCACCACAAACTCTTGTAGTTCGAGGACACCAACAAACAACCGGACATCCGCATTTAACCCGTCCTCGAATCTTTTGCACATTATGGCTTCTGTCGATACGCACTATCGAGCGTATTTGCTGAGCCTTACGAACTCACGCTCATATTCAGCCACTGTCATTCGACCTTACTTTAACTCCAAGAACTCCTTTCTTTTTTGGTCGATGAACCTTTGGCTAATGTACTTCTTCCGGAATTCCTCTTGAAAGAATTCCCAGTTAACTCTCTCCCTTGGTACCACCGACACAAGGGTGTTCCACCACTGATAGGCTGAATCTCTCAAGAGAGATACCGCACACTTTATGCACTCTTCAGGCGTGCATGACAACTCGTCGAATACCCTGATGGTATTCTCAAGCCAGAATTCTGCCCTCTCCAGATCATCATCCTTACTATCCCGAAATCCCTCGGCTCCTTGTTTCCAGATCTTATTGACTGGAGGCCTTTCTCTTCTTACTACCTCTACCACCTGAGGAGCTACAGGAGCGAGCTGAGGAATAGGTGGGGGGGTTGAGCATTAAGATTTGCTCGAATAAGCTCGGTATACCAGTTGCTCATCATATGGAGAAAGGCTTCTCGAGCCTCTTCTCCCTGACCCAAAGTCTCGGGTCTACTTTCTACTGGTGCGATCCCTTGCGCGGGAGCCGGCGCAATACTTGCACTGGAGCCGGCGCAATACTTGCACTATCATCGGCTGCAGTTCGAACGAGATCCATTTATTATATAGAAACACAATTTAAATCATCAGGAGTCGTCACACTATCATTATGAAATTACTCATTCATATGGCATGTATAGCTAGACTCATACTCATGCTACGTTAGTCTGAGAACTGACTAAACCGTAGCTCTGATACCACTAAATGTAACAATCTTTACCCGTGTTCAAAGCTGGAACCGGATACGAGGTATTACCGAACTCAACTCGATTAAACATACAACATCGGGCCATAAAATTTTGTTTCAGCTTAAAACTTTTCATTCAAGACCATAATGTTCTTATTATAGGTCTACAAGCCCCTAAACTTATACCCAAAATAAATCAGGACTAAACCGGAAACTTTTAAACCCTTAGAAAAATTTGAAATAAAACAGGGCCACACGCCCGTGTGGCATATCACATGCCTGTGTTCCACACCCGTGTGGAATTATTTTCAAATTTGAACCTACAGGGGTTTTCACACGGCCAGACACACGTCCGTGTCCCTGGCCCGTGTCCCTCACACGGCCACGACACGCCCGTGTCTTAGCCCGTGTGCGAAAACCATGGCATTCTATTTGTGGCATCATCAACTCACTAAGGCACACGCCTGTGTCCTTAGACCGTGTGTCGAATTAAATTCTCAATTTCAGGTGCAGACTTCACACGGACTGGGCACACGCCCATATCCATGGTCGTGCCTTCCACACGGCTGAGACACACGGCCGTGTCTCTACCCGTGTGTTTACTACTGAGCATACTGACTTGTATACCTAGCATGCATGGGGACACACGGCCTCTCCACATGTCCATGGGGTTGACCGTGTGTCACACACGGCCTAGACACACGCTCGTGTGTCTACCAGTGTGGAAAATTATATGGCTATCTACCAAGCCATTTTCCACCCAACAAAGCAACCACACTTATACCAAATCAATTCAACATATATCCTGACCATAAAACACTTCTAAGAACTCAAAATTTAAAATATCCACACAAGCATGCATTTCATGAATTTCATCATCGTTGAATATAAGAACTTGTCAAGTATTGGCCAATTTCCAATGACCATTTACAAAATGAATTGAACAACATTAATAACCAACACTTTGGCTAACAAATATGACATAAAAAATGACCAAGTCCTATACATGCCATACTCAAAATAAATCTAACTCTGCTATACCAAAGAGAAGTTGATAGTGTGATTTCCGAACTCCGACATTCCACGAATTCCCGAGCTAGCTTGGCAATACTATAAGGAAAAGGGAAATAAGAGGGGTATGTATAAAGCTTAGTAAGTTTGCATGCATAAATAGCAACATAAAGGTTCATAATGCCATCCATCCATTGTATTGAATAAAACACAAAGTTCCAAGCACATTTCCATAACTCCCTCATACTTACTCTTGCCATTTACATATCATGCCTCATATCGTAAAATTTCTCGTGAATTGCTCACATGCACCTATATCACTTCACCACATAACTTTAGTACTAATTTCGTCTCTATTAAGCTTAACTATTTATCCCACTGAATCACTTGGGATACTCAAAGATACATAATCATCATCTTACACATGAATACGACGCCATTGCCACATCCCGGATGTGGTCTTATATGGGGTCACATCTCGATGCCGATGCCATATCCCGGATATGGTCTTATATGGGATCTCATTTCGGTGTCGATGCCATATCCGGATATGGTCTTATACGAATTTCATCTTTGATGTCGATGCCATATCCAAGATATGGTCTTATACGAGATCTCAACTCGGTGCCGAGGCCACGTCCCATACATGGTCTTATTCGGGACCTTACCCATCTCAAGCCTTGATGATAATATTCTCTCATTTATTTAAGTCCAACCGGGACTTCAACATCATGGGTTCTCATTATTTCATCATTCAACTTCATTATTCATATTCATAGAAACAATATACATCATCATTAACATCAAACATTTTAAGGCTTAATAACACAGTTTTGAATTTATTACACACAAACTTACCTCGATTTCAAAATAGGCTAAATTACTGATCTAGTCCAATACCTTGCCCTTTCCTTGATCAAGGTTAATTCTTCATTCTTCTTGATCTATAATAACAATTTAGCTCATTTAATTATCACATTAATCAACACATCTCATAATTCATACTTTGGCAAAATTACCATTTTGCCCTCATACTTTCACAAAATAACTATTTTACCCCTAGGCTCGCAATTTGATTTCAATCGAATTTCCTCCATTTACAAGCCTAGATGAACATTTATTACTCCAATGGTAGCTCTCAATACTTATTATTTCACACATTTACCACATATTTACAACCTTTACAAAAAGGTCCCTTTTAGGTGTTTTCATGGTAACACATTTCACAAAAGTTGTTTATTTAACAACTATGACTCATTTTCTTCCATAAAAATGCAGAAAACAACTTAAAATCTCACATGGAAAAACTCTAAACTCTCAACCATTTTGCAAAATAGTCCCCTCTTTAGCTAGCTTAAGCTTTAGGGGTTCCAAAAGTACAATTATTATCAAGAAAAATCACCAAAGTCACTTACTTTCAAAGGTGATAAGTTGCTGAAAATTTTGAGCTCTCAAACCCCTATTTTGCTTGTATTTTTAGATGGAGAAGATGGAGAGAAAAGATGATATCTTTTCTTTCTTTATTTTATGATTAAAAATTAATTTAATTACCAAATTTTCACCTAACTAAATGACAAAGTCTTTTCTTTGTCCCTATGGCCGGCCACCTCTTAAAACAAGGCCTAATTGCACTTTAGGGACCTCCAATTAATATTCTTTGGCTATTTGACACCTCTAGCTTGTAAAATAAAATTTCACACTTTATGAGATTTAGTCCTTCTTCAAAATTAAGCATGAAATCGCTAAAATTAAAGCACCAAAATTTTCATGCACTCTTGCAATCATTTTATAACACATAAAATAATACTAAATAATTTCTCCGACCTCGGATTAGTAGTCCCGAGACCACTGTTCCGACTAGCCCCTAAATTGGGCTGTTACAAGCCCAGTGACTAAATTGTAAAACTGTTAAAGGTTTAGGGTTTTTTCATGAACATGTTTGTATGCTTTTTGGATTTTAATGAAATATTATGAGTCTTTTTCCTTTAATAAATAAGTTCTGTAAAGGGATTTTTGCTGAAATTATCATTTAGGGACCGATTTGTAAAAGTAGTAAAATATCATGATAAAATTGTAAAATGATGGTTTGTATGGGTTTATATAACTCCCTAGGTGATTCTTCTAGCATGAAATATGGATGAAATTGCATAAATTTTAATTTATGAGCTTAAGGACTAAATTGTAAAAAAGTTAAAATATTAGGGGCAAAATGTAAATTTTTAAAATTATGAATTTTGGACTAAATTGAATAGTATAAGTATTAAATGGATTGAATTTTCTTATTTAGATCAAGATAAACCTTGTACGGATCTAGATCGAGGAAAAGTTTAAGCCTTGGATTTGTTGATCTTGTTTTGAGATCTTTATTATCGAGGTGAGTTCCTATGTTTAAATAATGATTTAATGTTATTTTAATTCATATGTCATTGTGCTATTTATCATGTAAATAATTATGGAAACCCAACAATGTTACAGTGACTATCGAACCGTGTTTGAACTTTAGGAATATATAGGATACAAATGACATGTCATTAGGGTTACCATGTTTTGGGTGCTGGTCTTGAATGTCCTACTGATGGCTGAGGTCCTGCATTTGTTACGAATGCTCATTAGCTTGTGTGGGCGACATTGTATAGCTTACATTCCGACCGTTAGCTTGTGTGAGCAGACCCATTTTATGGCTCGAGTAAACAACGATGTAAAGGAAAAGAAAAAGGAATGGTTTCGACCATATGTTTAGCACACTTTATGTGAGCTCTCCCGCGTATCCGATATTATTCTAAGTGGTTCAACGGGCATGAAAAGGGAAGGAACAGTAAGTGTTCCAATCGATTATGTTATGAACCTATGGAAAGGTATGAATTGATAATGATCAATGAATGTATATCTATGTTTATGGAAAGTATGAATTTAATGGTATTATGTTCATGCAAATCTACCTTACCATGTGATAATTCAATTGAGTTATGTGTTAAAGCACTAATATGTGTTGTTGATGATGCTTAGGCTTGTGCCAAGCTTATGTTGAATTGAATCATGTTTAATTTATGGGGTTATGCATTGAAATGGTAAGTTGTATTTATAATTTACAAACTTACTAAGCATTATATGCTTACGTAGTTTTCTTTCCCATGTTTTATAGACAATCGGAAGCTCGATCGGTTTGGAAGCTCATCAAAGATCTATCACACTATCCAACGATCATATGGTTTTTGTTGTTTTGGCCAAGGTTATAATGGCATGTATAGGTGGACTTATGTTTATAGTTTGGGTTGAATGCTAATGGTTGATTTTGGAATGTATATATATGTTGGTTGTTTGGTACCATTTGGAAATGGTTGGTTTGGGTCACTTATGTGATTTTGATGCATGTGAGTAATGGTCCAAACGATAAGTTTATATTGAAATGGTATAGGTCAAGTATGGAATGTTTTGATATGGTAAAAATGTGATCAAATACGCATATGTTTAGGTATATTAGTTTGATTGTGATTGAGGTGCCTATATGGCATATTGCTTTAATGGAATTTGGTCATTTGAATTGGTCATTTTATGTATTTTTTTTGTATGTTTTGATGCATTGGTTATGGGAGAAAATTGCTTGTAGGGACATGCTTGAAAAGGGTGATGGAAATGGCTTGATTTTGGCCAATTTCATGTCCACACGGGCGTGTGTCTCAGCCATGTGTAAAAAACGGCCATGCGACATGGTCGTGTGTCCCCTGTAGTTTTTAAAGGTTACAAGTCAGGCAGTTACATGGCTTAGCACACAGGCATGTGAGGCCATTTTGAGTGTTACACATCTTGGTACACGAGCGTGTGGCTTGGCCGTGTGACCCAACTCAGAGAGTTACATGGGCACGGACACGGGCTGGGACACGGTCGTGTGTCCCTATTTCGATTGTTCCACGGCCTGAGACACGGGTCGTGTCCCAGCCCGTGTCCTCACCCGTGTAACTCTTTGAGTAGGGTCACATAGCCGTGTCATACGCACGTGTACCAAGCCGTGTGCTAGGTTGTGTAACTCATTGACTTGCATACAAAGGAACCTTCAGAAGACACACGACCATGTCCCCAGGCTGTGTGTCACACACGGCTGAGTCACACGCTCGTGTCTCAGGCCATGTGGACCTAAAATTCACCTAGAACAAGCCATTCCCAACACCATTACATGCATATTCATTTGAACCCAATGTGTGCACCTACAAGACATTAAACCATACCAAAACATGCATATGTTTGCCATTCTAAAGGTCCTAATTCAACTAACCAATATGCCATTCAAAGGCACCTCACAAACAATCATGAAACTTACCTAAACATGTCAACTTTACCTAATTTCAAACATCAACATCTAGTTCAATACTTTCCCAGAACATGCTATATGTTGACCATATTCAAGCTACCTCAAAACTTACCACATGAGCCATTCCAAAACATACATCATAAGATAGTTATCACAACATAATCTAGCAAGCATCAAATGGTATCAACCAAGATAACTTATATATACCAAATCATCAACTAAACATTCAACTAAATACCATTACAAGTCCACCTATACATGCCATTATAACCTTGTCAAAACATTTAAAAACTTCTTATATTTATGTTGGATAGTGTGATAGGTCTCTGACGAGCTTTCAAACTAATCAAGCTTCCAAACTGATCGAGCTTCCGATAATATATAAAACATTAGAAAGAAACTACGTAAGCACATAATGCTTAGTAAGTTTGTCTAACATAAACACAACTTACCATTTCATTTGCATAATGTAAATAGCATAATAATAACACCAACTAATACCATAAGCTTGGCACAATGCATATACAACATCACCAAATACACAAGTTAGTGCATTTATACATGGTTCAAATGAATTCATCCATAACAAGTAACTTACACATTTGTTCATATCATTTAGGTCACCATTTCCTTTTCATAAGTACATGATACATTCCATTTGAACACTTACCATTTTCTTTCCTTCTCATACCCATTGAACCATCTAGAATATCATCGGATACACGGGAAAACTAACATGAAGTGTGCTTAAACGTATAACCGCAACCTTTCCTTTAAATCATTGCTCGCATGAGCTGTGAAATGGGCATGCTCACACGAGCTGTAAGTCGAAATGTAAGCTACACGATGCTGCTCACACGAGCTGTGGAGTATCCACAACAAATGCAGGACCTCAGCCATCGATAGGACATTCAAGACCAAAACCTGAAACATGAAATCCCTAATGACATGTCATTTGTATCCTACGAATTTCTAAGGTTCAACCAGGACTCAGCATCTGTCATTTCATCATAACATTGATACAATTATACATTAATCCATTTACATTAAAAATAACATAGTAAACATTCAAATTAAACAACATTAATTCGATAACCGTTCATACAAACTTACCTCGACGACTAGGGGCGTAGAAACGAAGTTGAACTAACCCGAGGCTTTAGCTTTTCCCCAATCTAGATCCGTACGTTGTCTATCTTGATATGCACTAAAGAAAGCTTGGTCGAACCTAGCCCTATCTTTAATGGTGCAAACTCGATTGAAGAATATGATATAAAGATGATACTAATTTCTCATTCTTTTGTTTTAGGTTTTAATTACCTAATTACCATTTTAACCTTTAAAAACTTTAATAATTTCAATATAACCTTGCCATGAATATCCACTAACTATAGGAATGGTCTAATTACCATCTAAGTCCACTCACTTTAAAGTTTCGTAGCCATTTGACTCTTTTAAGTAATGGAACTCTACTTTTACACTTTTTATGATTTAGTCCTTTTCACTTAATTAATCATGCAAACATCAAAATTTCTTAACAAAATTTTAATACGACCTTACTAACATCCCATAGACATTAAAATAATAATAAAATAAAAATTTACTCATCGAATTTATTGTCCCAAAACCACTGTTTCGATTTCACTGAAAACAGGTTGTTACACTTTCAATCGGTTTGCTCATTTTCGATTAGACTAAGGACATATTTAGGTTCATCTACTAATACAAGCTGTCTTTTTGTACTACGATCTGACCACGTAATATCGCTTAGTATTTGTTAAACATTTAGACAACCAATGAGGAACATTTTCTTCTATTTTGCTTTGCATGCAAAAACCATATGAGGACAATAATATAAAGTATATTAATTAATTGATGAATAATTTTATTAATTAATTTGTTCAGAAAATTACAAGTTTACAAATGAATATACTACAATCAAGGCACCAGATCCAACAACAATCTCATCACAATAGCTCAATCATTCACATTCAAACATAGTCATTCACATCAATACTAAATATATATCATATGCACATTTCAAAATCAAAACATCCATTCATTTAACCATCTAAGCATATAATCAATATGCACTGATTGGCACCCACAAAATATTAACTCTAGCCATATACAAATCATGCCTTAACCATTGCATACCACAAACTAAATCATGTGAATAACATCATTCAAACTTGCCATTATCATTAACCTTCTAAATACCAAACTTGGCATAAACCACACCACACATACCAAGTTACCAAATGAACATTTATACAAACATAACCATTCAAAACTCAAACTACAACCAAGAACCAGTGTACCAACATTCAAGATTTACCAAAAATGAATCACCTATATACATGCTAGAAAACCGAGTTTTTAAACGATAGAAAGGCTACTGAATCAATATCGGGATAGTGTGAACTTTAGACGATCTGCTTGATGAGTTTCGCAAGTAGACAATCTACAGGGAAAGGGAAAAACAAATGAGGTAAGCATATATAGTGCTTAGTAAGTTCACAATTATTAAACCAAGTAACTTACCTCAAGTTATAAATATACACTACATGATACTTAACTTGGTAAAGTTTGCCTATCATGGCAAAACAAATATCAAAAAGGTAAGTTCAACATTTATCATACTATATATTAACTCAATCAGATAACATTTCAATTCACTTAATTCAATTATTTAGTTATCATTCATAAAACAAATAATCATTTAATCAATTCACTATCTTAATCATATCATACAATCTATTTACCCCAATACACCCCATTTCAAATTAATGTCAAACATTATTTTTCATTTCATAGTTTGAATTCTCAATCAAATTCATATTAAATCATATAAACTTCATTCTCATTTCATATCTATACCCAATATATATATCAATTTCCAATTTAATGTCAATTACTACTTCGTTTCATAATAGGAATTCCAAATCACATTCCAGTTCAATTTACAAATTCATGGTTACATTGAATATAATCAATCAATGTTCCCAACTCATTCCAAATTTCATATTCCATTTCAAATTTCACTTCCATTTCAAATCATTTGCCATTTCAAATATCAAATATTTCATTTTTACCATTAATTTCCTTATTAACACGACTCGGACTTGGACAAATACACAGATCCAACCAACACACTAGTTTGGCACCTAGCGCCTCATCGGATAAATTTGAAGCAAATAGTTGTGCATAGCACTATCAATAAGTTTGAAATCCAGTGTCTCATTGATATAACCGAAGAAAATTGGCACTCAGTGCCTCATCGACTCGTAGTCGAAGTAACCCTGAACTCTTTTTATCCTATGGCATGCCAACTATATCCGACTTTACCCGGACAGTTAATAGGGTATTCATTTCATATTTCATTATCAACAAATACCTTAATTTACATTTATTTTCACCACAAATACATTTATCCAACATATGGTAGCAGTAAATCATCTCAATATATGCTTAATTTCACATTATAACATTATATTATACCTTCACATATATTCAATTTAGTCCTTATCATTATCAATCAATCTAAATTGAATCAAATTAGCTCATTTCATCAAATCGTCACTTCATCACATGACATATCCTATATCAGTCCAATTTAAAGTTAATTTCATAATTATTTCAATTTGCAATTCATCGTATTCAATTTAATTCTCTATCTCACATTTTTGTACCGAAATGTCAACAATTAAAATTTTAATTAAACATAATTACAATTATAATTCTAAATGTGTAAAAATTTAACACAAACATATCGTATGAACTTATCTGGTCAAGATAGCAAACAAACAACTTTCTAAGGACTAATCAACAAATTTTGTCATTTCCCTGATTATCTTCAATTTGGTCCAATTTTCGATCTATTCAAAAATTTAATTCAATTTATCAATTCTAAAAATTTTATGTCATCCTATTATAAGTATATATCAGTTTAATTGTATTATTCAAATGCCCCTAAATTTTTGTATTTTATTCAATTTAGTCCTTAAAACTGAACTTATCATATGTTTCGAATTTGAACTCCAAATTTTAAATCCACTTCAATTATGTCCATATACAGCCTCATATTATCACAATTTACAAAAAAATCAGACAAATTTTAATATATTTACAATTTAGTCCCATACTCAAAACTAATAAAATTTACATAACAAATTAATCCTATTTCATTTCTAAGCTTCAAATTCTAGCATAACCATTAAAACATTTAAGTTAAAATCAATGGAAACTTTAGAAATTTTTAAAATTTTTAAAAAAGCAGATACGGGTTAGCTGGACCTAATTGCAACTATCTCAAAAACCTAAAAATTACAAAAAAAAAAATAGATGATGAGAGGACTTACATGCATAAATGAAAGCTTGGCCCAACCTTAGAGCACTCAAATATGGTGTTTTGGTTTGAAATTTCGTGGTGAATTAAAGATGATGATGATTGCTTTCTAATTTTTATGTTTTAACATTTTTTTATTATTATTTTAACTTAATTTAATTAAATTTTCAATTATAAAATTTCAAATAAACCAAATACTAACAAACCTCTAACTATAAATAGGGTTATTTTCCTCATAAAACTTTAAAAATTTATTAATTAAACCTTTTAACTAATAAAATTCAATAGCGATTAACTTTTACATTTTTTAAGATTTAGTCATTTTTCTTAATTAACTATCAAATCATCAAAATTACAAAACCAAACTTCAATCCACTTATTCAACAACTCCGCAATTATTCAAAATTAATATGTATGAGCTTTGTTTATGAAAACGAGGTCCCGATACCTCATTTCCCAAAACCACTAACTTTTGGTAAGCACCACTTGTACCTTGACAACTAACCAATTAATAATCTATTCAATCAAATTTCATCATTATACTATATTTAACTTATAATTATTAATTAAATATATCTACGGACTCTCTCGTCGAAATGATCTCGAAACTACTGTTTTTTACAACACTGAAAAACGGGTTGTTACAAATAGGCCCTCACTTTGCCATTCATTCATCACTCAGTTCATTCTTCCATTTTTCATCCTTCATCTCCCATTTGTTCTCTCTTTTCTCTCTTTTTCCATTCCCTATATTTCTCCCTCTCGAAATAGTGTTTGTAAGGTTCGAGAGAAACCCCATTCGGCCATACTGAAAACTTCTTAGCTTGGTTGTTTTGGCGAGAAAGGAAAGACAGAGGAAGGAGCAATTGAGTTGTGCTTTGGAGATCTACCGTAAACGGCTTAGAGTTTCTTCTTTCCTTCAAATCTTTTGGTTTTGCTCAATTCAATGAACATGGTTGCAACTAAGTGTTTTATTTTCAATATAATCATGATTGCTTAATTTTTTTCGGTGTTAGAATAATTTGATTTTCATATTTTAGTTTATTTAATTATGTTAAAGGTGTTATGTGCTTTTGAATTGTTTATTCATGCATGTAAAATCATGATTATGTTTCTTATGCATTATGAATGTAAGGAAATGACTGAATTAGTTAATTAATATAATCAAGGTTTTAATTAATTAACAAATTACTTGTGTGGTGTATGTTTAATCATTTAGGGATTAAATTTGTAATAATATCAAAAATTATTACCTTACATAGCCTTGTATGAAGTTTTACTTATGAAATTATAAGTTTATTAAAATAGAAATATGTGAGATAGACTTAGTAATTAAATAAGTCTAATATTTTTACTCAATTAAATAAATGATAGTAAATGATCAACATGCCACGAAATCTAGGTAACATCTTTTAACAATGTTTAAATAAATCTAAGCTTGGAAAGAAACACAAGAATACTATTGTGATAACTCTAAAAAACTTGCATATTTTCTATGTTTATTTTGCATACTTAGGTAATTTTTAGTTAATTAAATTAGTTAATCAATCCACTCTTTCTTGTTTGCATTATATTTTAATCTATACTATATTTCACTATCAATTTGTTTAAGTTTTAATTTTTCATAAAGAATTGCTTATGTAGTCCCTATGGAGATGATACTCTATACCTATCACTTTATTACTTTTTGTTAACGATTGTGTATACTTACACATTTCGTCGAACCACCACCATAGAAAGAGCGCTAAAATAATTGGTAAATGATAATTCCGCAGATAATCTCAAACCATATTCTCAACTTTCTACAATTTGAAAATTAAAAGGAATTGATAAAGTTGAATATAAATCGGAAGTTTTTCTTTTTTTTATTGTTAAAATATTAATTAAAAAATTTTGATGTTTTATTATTTTAATTTTGTTTCCTGTGCGTGTAATACTAATAGGAGTAGTAATGACCTCATTTACTAGTTGTCGTCCATGAGAGTGGGATTGGGTTATTTTAAAGGAGTCAGAACTATCTTCATTTTCCTTTATTACTTTTCTTAGGAAACAAACTAGAAGAAGGAAAAAGAGAAAACTTACCAACTTTAGTCTTATGTTGCAAATAACAAAAAATGTTTTTTTTTTTTTTTTACTAATTAAAGAGATCCCTAACTTTAGTAAAAAGTAAAAAAATGTCACATTAGCAATCTGTTAGTAGATTAACGAAATTTTTTAACAGCAATGACCAATTCGAGCAATTATCTTAATTAGAGTGATTAAATTGACAAAAAAAATTAGAGTGACTAAAATAGGGTGATGCTATTTTAGAGTGATCTGCAGTGTAGTTTACCCTTGTTATTATTATTATCTCTTAACTATGTTGACGTGGCATACATATGGATGTCACGTTAACAATTAAATATTTTTTTAAATATAAAAATTATTTTTAAAATTAAAAAAGTATAAAAAATGTAAAAATATAACAAAATTATTTTTAATATTTTAAAATATTTGGAAAGATAATTAGTTGATAACATGGCATACATGTGGACTTCCACGTGGATGCCACAGCAGCAAAGTTAACAGACGTTAACTTTTTCATCCATTTTTGGGAGATTTGACAAATGCAAGTTCAATGGCTAAAAAAGGCGAAAACTTATATAGAGGGTTAAAATATTTTTTTTTTAAAATTGGAAGGCCAAATAAGTCAACATGTCTATTATAAATGTGTTTAATAATATTTATATTTTTGCAAATGTTATAGATTAATAATTTATATTATGTAAATTTAAAGACACTTGGAGATTTATTTACTATTTATATCATATTTCAATTATTATTTGACCCTCCAAGTTGTTTGTCAATATCATCCAAAAATAAATGAAAAGGTTCATGCATGTTTACGTTACTGGTGTATCATATATGTGAATGTCACATCAGCAATTAATTAATTTTTATAATTTAAAAAACTAGAAAATGATAAAAAAAATTAAATTATTAAAAAAGTATAAAAAGTATAAAAAATATTTATAATTTTAAAAAAATTAATTAATTACTTACGTGGCATAAATGTGGACTGTCATGTGGATGTCACGACAGCAAATTTAACAAACGTTAGTTTTTCCATCCATTTAAGAGTGATTTAACAAACAATTCAAGTTGAAAAGCTAAATGAAAAATTAAAATATTTTTTTTTAAAATTAGAAAGTCGAATAAGTCATTATGCATATATTATGTTTATAGCATGAAATCTTATGCATAATATTACCGTATTTACCTATGTACCATAAAAAAAAAAGTAACACCATATTTACCTAAGCTAAACATTTCTTGTTGTTTCCTTCAAATGTGGATGTGGAAAGCTTAAAGCACTGTACAAAAGGAAACCCGAACGCAAGAAGCATGATACCAAGTTTCAAGCATAAAATTAATAGGAAGAAGGGGGACAATCTATTTTGAGTTGCACTTGGAAATCCCTGCTCCACCCTTTACTTGAAAGGCACATATAACATGTTCCTACTCCCACGTAATCTGCACCTCTTTAATTCTTTGGTAGTTAGTCGGTTCTTGGTATTAAATAGGTCAAAATCTAGTGGGTAATAGTACGTGTCAGGTTAGGTCACGAATGTCTTTTATGAAAATCGGTTAACTGTTGGAATAGGGATCCTAATTCGGATTACCCATTAAATTTATTATACTCTTCAAATATTTATTATTGGAATTTAGATTCTTATAATTGTATATTTGGATATTGGTTACAAAATAATTGCATCCAATAAAGTTTGAATATAAGTTGTTTTATATATAATTATCAATACTTATGTTAAACACTGATTATAATTTATACAAAGTAAATTTTTTATTAATCTTTTCACATTTTATTCTCTTAAATCTTATTTAATTTCTCTTAAATAATATTATTTTCTAATCATAAACCTAACTAAATAAGGAGAAAGATCATCAGAATGCCTAAATTTGTTATTATCTACTTTATTATTTGATCAACTTAGTTAAATTACTTTAAAACAAAAAAATAATTAAAATTTAAATAATATTATAAAATGAATTTATTTTATTATATAACATAATTATATTTAATATATATTATATTATAAAAATAATAAATATACACATTTAACTACATATAATATATCAATTTTTATATATAAATAAATTATGAATTTATAATAATTATCTGGGAACTATATGAGATTTGTATCTGTCGTAATAGCCTAGTAGCCTCTCATAGACTCTTTGTTGATTACAATTTTTTCCTTTTTGGGTAGAGGAGTCGGAATGTCGTGTTGTGAAGCGTATTTTGGCCACTTATGAATCCGCTTCTGCCCAAGCTGTTAATTTGCACAAGTCAAGTGTCATGTTCAACTCGAATATTCATTTGGATATTAGGTAGATGGTGCATTCAATTTTGGATGTCTTTGCTCCTATTGATCGAAGTCGTTAATTGGGCCTCCCATCTCTCATTAGGCAGAATAAGACGCAGGTGTTCTTTTTCATTCGGGATCATCTCTGTAAGCACATTTTTAGTTGGAAGAATCTGTTGCATTCGCCACACGGTAAAGAGGTAGTGCTCAAGACAATTGCCCAAGCTTTACTAGTGTAACAACTTTCACTCGTCTCGACCACCAATACTGTAAACCCCTTACCCAAAATCAACTCCGGAACCGGGTACGAGGCATTACCGGACTTAACTTGCTTGTACATACAACTTTGGGCTATAAAATTTCATTCCACCTTAAAACTTTTCATTCACAATCATAACATTCTTATTATGGGCCTACGAGGCCTTAAACATGCATATGGAGAGTTTCGGAATTAAACCGAAAACTTTAGTACACTTAGAAAAATTTTGCCTAAACAGGGCCACACGCCCGTGTGAAATGGGACACGCCCGTGTGGGCAGGCCGTGTGGTCACACACGCCCATGTCCCTAACCCATGTGGAATTTATTTTTCATTTCGAACCTACAGGGGTTTTCACACGGCCGGACACACGCCCGTGTCTCTAGCCCGTGTCCTCCACACGGCCTAGACACGCCCGTGTCCTCACCCGTGTGAGAAAACCCTTGCATTCTGTTTATGACGTCAGTAACCTCTTAAGTGCACACGGCCTAGGTATACGCCCGTGTGCTGGCCTGTGTGGTGAATCGAATTTTCGCAAATTTGATGCAGGGGACACACGGCCTAACTACACACCCATGGGGCTGGCCGTGTGTTACACACGGCCTAGACACACGCCCGTGTGTCTACCCGTGTGGACAATTAGAAGGCTATTTTCCAAGCCTTTTGCCACCCTGAAACATAAACACATATATGCCAACACAAGCAGCACATAACATGGCATTAATACACTATGAAGACTCACAATTCATCATTCATACACTTCATAGAACTTATCATCATTAAGATATAAAACTTGACAAATATTGGCCAAATCCTAATGGCCATTTACAAAATGAGTGTATAATATTAATAGCCAACACTTTGGCTATTAAATATGACATAACACAAAATGACCAATTCCTATACATGCCATACTCAAAATGAATCAACTTTACTATACTAAAAGAATAGTTGATAGTGTGATCCGAGCTCCGACGTCCTACGATCCCCGAGCTAGCTTGGCGATACTACAAGGAAAAGGGAAAAGAGAGGGGTAAGCATATAGCTTAGTAAGCTTGTATGAATTAAAATAGCAACATAAGTACTCAATGTAAAATCCATTCATCTCATAGAACAATCACAACACAAGTTCTCAAGTGCTTTGACATACTTACTCATACTTAAGCTTACCCATCACATATCACAATATGGTTTCATGACTTGTATTTTACTCATGGTACCTGTGTCACTTCATCACACAACTTAGCACATATGCTACCTTGAACATAAACTTAAATCATTATCATGCTTAACTTATGTGTAACTCTTTGAAATCTTTATGTAGCTTAACTCTTTGTCATCTTTGCATACTTAACTCTTTGCATACTTAACTCTTTGCCCGTTGAACTACTCGGAATATCGGAGGATACTCAATCTCATCATACATGTATCAAGATGCCAATGCCATATCCCAGATATGGTCTTACACGGGATCTCTTAGCTCGATGTCGATGCCATGTCCCAGACATGGTCTTATACGAGATCTTACATAGATGTCGATGCCATGTCCCAGACATGGTCTTATACGAGATCTTCTTTTGGTGCCGAGGCCATGTCCCAGACCTGGTCTTATACGGGACCTATATTCGGTGCCGATGCCATGTCCCAGACATGGTCTTATACAGGACCTTCCTTATCTCATGTTGTGACATAGGTATCCTCGTTATTCCGAATCTTCAATCGGGACTTTAACTTTGCATAATCTCCTTATAATCTCATCGAAGCATCATAAATCAATTTCATGGTAATAATATGCATTTCTCATAAAATAAAGCAATTAAAAGCATATTAATATCACGTAGCTATAAATTCACACAAACTTACCTCGGTACTCAAAAGGTGTGTAGATGTTCAATTTAGTCCAACACTTTGTTCTTGCCTCGGTTTCGATCCGGGCTTCGTGTTTCTTGATCTATAATAATAATTTCACTTGTTTAATACTCACATTGACTAAATTGACTCATGAATCATTCTTTGGAAAAATTACAATTTTGCCCCTAAACTTTCACATAATTACACTTTTGCCCCTAGGCTCATAAAATGATTTTTA
Organism: Gossypium sturtianum; assembly: GCA_025698515.1. NCBI lineage: Eukaryota > Viridiplantae > Streptophyta > Magnoliopsida > Malvales > Malvaceae > Gossypium > Gossypium sturtianum. Next base: position 77,046,451 of record CM046947.1, read on the forward strand.
TTCAACTTTCTTGCATTTTAAGCCTAGTCGAATCATTTTCTTAACTACAACAGCCCCTAATTTCCACTATTTCACCCATGTATGACCACTTTCATAACTTTTGCAATTTGGTCCTTTTATGCATTTCTCATGAAAATCACTTAGAAAAAGATGTTTATCATGCATCAAACTTTCATATTCTTCCATAAAACATCAAAATACATGCATTTCATACATGGGTAAATTTTTGAATATAAACCCTAGCTCAAAATATAGCTAGAAATAGCTAAATTGAGCTACGGGGATCTCAAAAATACAAAGAACATTAAAAACGGGGCTAGGAGGTACTTACAATCAAACTTGGAAGATGAACAAACCCTAGCTATGGCTCTTTAGTGATTTTCGGCCATGGGAGAAAAAGATGGACACAATTTTGACTTCTTTTTCCCCTTTTTAATCTTTTATTTACCAAATGACAAAAATGCCCTTAATAATCCTTTCTTGAGAATTTTCCTTCCCATGTCTATTTTTGTCCATCATAATCTATATTGGTCTAATTGCTAAATAAGGACCTCTAGTAATTTTTTATAATTCTATTTCATACTTAAATCTTCTAGAGTCTCATATTTTCTAATCTTTGCAATTTAGTCCTAATGGACAAATTGATCACTAATAAATAAAATTTCCTCATGAAATTTTCACACTATCACGCAAACACATCATAAGCCTCATAAAAACCATAAAACACATATTTCTACCTCGAATTTATGGTTCTGCTACCACTATTCTGACTAGGCCCTAAATCGAGCTGTTACAATTCTCCCCCTTAGGGATTTTCATCCCCAAAAATCTTACCAGCAAAAAGGTGTGAGTACTGGTTCCTCATAGCCTCCTCGGGCTCCTATGTAGCCTCTTCTACCCCATGTCTTTGCCATAATACTTTCACAAGAGTTATACTTTTATTTCTTAGTTGTTTAACTTCCCGAGCTAAAATTTTAACTGGTTCTTCGCCATATGTCATATCGGGTTGAATTTCAACTTTTTTCGGTGTAATAACATGTGAAGGATCTGATTGGTAACGTCGTAACATCGATACGTGAAATACATCATGAATCTTTTCCAATTCAGACGATAAAGTCAATCGATTGGCTGCCGATCCTATCCTCTCGGTGATCTCATACGGTCCGATAAATCGCGGACTCAATTTGCCTTTTCGGCCAAATCTGAGAACTTTCTTCCTTGGTGACACTTTCAAGAACACCTGATCACCAACTTAAAATTCAATCTCTTTTCGTTTCAAGTCTGAGTAGGATTTCTGTCTATCAGAAGCAGCCTTTAAACAATTACGAATTATTTTTACTTTTTCTTCGGTTCCTCTAACCAAATCGACCCCGTGAATCTGATTTTCCTTGAGTTAAGTCCAATACAAAGGCGTTCGACACTTGCGCCCATACAAAGCCTCATAAGGCGCCATTTTCAAACTCGACTGAAAGCTGTTATTATAGGTAAACTCTACCAACGGTAGGTACTTTTCCCAGCTGCCCTGAAACTCAAGAACACAACACCAGAGCATATCCTCAAGTATCTGTATTAATCTCTCCGACTGTCCGTCAGTTTGGGGATGTAAAGCCGTACTAAAACTCAACTTTGTGCCCAAAGCATCTTGCAACTTTTTCCAAAATCTAGATGTGAATCTCGGATCTCTGTCCGATATAATTGACAAAGGCACTCCATGAAGCCTTACAATCTTAGAAACATACAAATTTGCTAACTTATCAAGTGAATAGTCAACACGTACCGGTATAAAGTGGGCCGACTTCGTAAGTCTATCGACCACGACCCATACAGCATCTTTCTTGCTCGGTGTCAACAGCAAACCCATCACAAAGTCTATGGTAACACGGTCCCATTTCCACTCGGGAACCATGATAGGCTGAAGTAAACCCGAAGGTACTTGGTGTTCAGCTTTCACTTGCTGACAAATTAAGCATCTTGATACGAACTCAGAAATGTCTTTCTTCATACTTGGCCACCAATGCCATTTCTTCAAATCATTATACATTTTTGTACTGCCCGGATGTACAGATAGACATCCCTATGTGCCTTGTGTAAAATCTTCCGAATAAACTCATCATTCCTCGGTACACAGACTCTGTCTCTGAACATCAAACATCCATCAGGATCAATCCAAAAGTCGGACTCAACACTCGACTCGCACCGAACTCTTTTGGCTTGTAAGTCACTGTCATCTTTCTGAGCCTCATAAATATCTTGAAGAAACATAGGTCTAGCCTTCAACTCAACTAGAATGGAACCATCGTCTGACAAGGTCACCCGTGTATTCATAGCCCTCAATGCGAATAGAGACTTTCTACTCAAAGCATCAGCGACTACATTCGCCTTTCCCGGGTGGTAGTCAATGACTAGCTCATAATCCTTTATCAGCTCTAACCATCTTCGCTGCCTTAAATTCAATTCCTTCTCAGTCATCAAGTACTTTAGGCTCTTATGATCGGTGAATATTCGACATCTTTCACCATACAAATGGTGTCTCCATATTTTTAATGCAAACACAATGGCAGCCAACTCTAAATCATATGTCGGGTAGTTCTTCTCGTGTGGCTTTAACTGTCTAGAGGCATATGCTATGACCTTGCCTTCTTGCATAAGTACACAGCCCAATCCATTCAAGGATGCATTGCTGTAGACCACAAATTCTTTTCCCAGTTCGGGTTGCACTAGAACTGAGGCCTCAGTCAATAATGCCTTTAGTTTCTCGAAACTCTGTTGGCATTTCTCTGTCCATTCAAACTTTACATCTTTCTATAATAGCCTCGTCATCGGAGTGGCTATCATAGAAAATCCTTTGACAAAATGCCGGTAATAGCCAGCTAGGCCCAGAAAACTTCTAACATTTGATACGTTTCTTGGCGGTTTCCAATCAACAATAGCTGAAATCTTGCTTGGTTCTACTCGGATTCCATCTCCCGAGACAATGTGCCCCAAAAATCCAACCTCTTTGAGCCAAAACTCACTCTTGCTAAATTTGGCATACAACTAATTATCTCGTAAAATCTATAAAATTGTCCTCAAGTGCTCGGCATGCTTATTCTCATCACGAGAATATATCAGTATATCATTAATAAAAACCACAACAAATTTATCTAAATATGGTTGAAAGATGCGGTTCATTAAATCCATAAACACGGCAAGGGCATTTGTTAAACCGAAAGGCATGACTAAAAATTCATAGTGCCCATATATTGTCCGAAATGCAGTTTTCGGCACATCTGAGTCTTTGACCCTCAAATGGGTAATAACCGGACCTAAAATCTATCTTGGAAAACACCATGGCTCCCTTTAGTTGATCAAATAAATCGTCGATCCTTGGCAATGGGTACTTATTCTTCACAGTAACCTTATTAAGCTGTCGATAATCTATACATAATCTTATAGAACCATCTTTCTTTTTCACAAATAATACTGGAGCACCCCATGGAGAATAACTTAGTCTTGCAAAGCCTTTGTCCGTCAGCTCTTGCAACTGTGCTTTTAATTCTTTCAACTCGGTTGGAGCCATTCTATACGGAGCAATCGATATAGGTGCAGTACCAGGGGCTAACTCAATGCCAAATTCAATTTCTCTCACCGGAGGCAACCTTGGCAATTCTTCTGGAACACATCTGGATACTCGTTTACTATCGGCACTGATTCAATTCTTAGCTCCATCTCTTTGGCATTCATTACAAAGGCAAGATAGGCCTCATACCCTTTTCTTACATATTTCTGGGCAAACATGTGAGAGATCACTACAGGCAGTCTGTCTCGTTCATCTGATTCAACATGAATGGTGTCCCCATTTTCACATCTCAATTCAATGTATTTCTTTCCACAATTTACTGTCACATCATGAGCAGTTAACCAGTCCATACCAAGAATTATATCGAATTCATCAAATGGAAATAACATGAGATTTGCCTTAAAATAATGACCTCTAATCATCAATGGGCAATCTTTGCACACCTTATCAACTAATACACTTTTGCCTAAAGGATTGGAAACTTTTATCACAAACTCTGTAGACTCTACGGGCATGCTCATACTAGATACTAATTTCATGCAAATGTATGAATGGGTAGATCCTGGATCAATTAAAGCAACAACATTAGTATCATGGAGAGAAAATTTACCTGTAATCACATCAGAGGATTACACCTCTTCGCGAGCGCGAATGGCATAAGTCCTCGCTGGCGCTCTACCCTCAGATCTTGCAGCCTGCCCTCTAGGTGTACTCTTACTACTTGTTCCACTTCTGGGGTTTCTCTACTGTTTCCCTCTAGTAGTACTTCCCGGCCTTGTACTCTGAATTTTCTCTTTTTCGACCATCTTGGGGCATTCTCTAATAAAATGATCTTGAGAACCACACTTAAAACAGGCTCTCTCATGGGCTCGGCACTCACTGGGATGTCATCGGCCACATTGTGGACATTCAGGTCTATTAGGTCGAGTGTTCCCAACACTAGCAACTGAGGTAGTCTAAGCTTTAATCCCCAGCATCTTATTTACTCTTATACATTCGAAAACCTAGCTGAAGTAGCTGATCGGGCAGGGAAATCTCTCGACTTCTTGGACGAGGACTAAAATGACTTATTCAATTGTCTCTTTCTTGAGTCACGAGACTCTATCTCAGCTTTTCTTTTCTCTTTCACCAATTCTTCGGCTTTACAAGCCCGATCCACTAGCACAACAAATTCTTTCAACTCAAGGACACCAATAAACAATTTGATGTCTTCATTTAATAGGTCCTCAAACCTCTTACACATGATGGCTTCAGAGGATAGACATTCTCGAGCGTACTTGCTGAGCCTTACAAATTCACGCTCATATTCAGTTACTGTCATTCTACCTTGTTTCAGTTCAAGGAACTCCTTTCTTTTCTGATCAATAAAACTTTGGCTAATGTACTTCTTCCGAAATTCTTCTTGGAAAAACTCCCATGTAATCCTTTCCCTTGGTACAACCGACACAAGGGTGTTCCACCACTAATAAGCGGAATCTCTCAGAAGAGACACTACACACTTCATGCACTCTTCAGGTGTGCAAGATAACTCATCAAATACCCTGATGGTATTTTCAAGCCAGGATTCTGCTCTTTCCGGATCATCATCTTTACTAGCTCGAAATTCCTCAGCTCCTTGTTTCCAGATTCTATCAACCGGAGGCATTTCTCTTCTTAACACTTCTACCACTTGGGGAGCTACTGGGGTAGGTTGAGGAATAGGTGGTGGAGGAGGGGGTTGCGCATTCGGGATCGTACAAATGAACTCCGTATACCATGCGTTCATCATGTGGAGAAAGGCTTCCCTAGCCTCTTTTCCTCCTCTCTGGCTTACAGTAGCCGGTCTATCCTCATTTTCATTCGGCACTGTCCCTTCAGCGGGAGCCAGCGCGTTACTTTCTACATCATCTGCCACAGCTCTATCGGGATCCATTTACTATATGACAACACAATTTAAATCGTCAGGAGTCGTCACACTATCAGAATATAAATACTCACGTGTATGGCATGTATAGCTAGACTCATGCTTACGCTACGTTAGTCTGAGAATCGACTAAACCGTAGCTCTGATACCACTAAATGTATCACCCCTTACCCGTAATCAACTCCGGTACCGAGTACGAGGTATTACCGGACTTAACTTGCTTGTACATACAACTTTTGGCTATAAAATTTCATTCCACCTTAAAACTTCTCATTCACAATCATAACATTCTTATTATGGTCCTACGAGGCCTTAAACATGCATATGGAGAGTTTCAGAATTAAACCGAAAACTTTAGTACACTTAGAAAAATTTTGCCTAGACAGGGCCACACGCCCGTGTGAAATGGGACACGCCCGTGTGGGCAGGCCGTGTGGTCACACACGCCCATGTCCCTAACCCATGTAGAATTTATTTTTCATTTCGAACCTACAGGGGTTTTCACACGGCCGGACACACGCCCGTGTCCTCCACACGGCCTAGACACGCCCTTGTCCTCACCCGTGTTAGAAAACCCTTGCATTCTATTTATGACGTTAGCAACCTCTTAAGTGCACACAACCTAGGCACACGCCCGTGTGCTGGCCCGTGTGGCGAATCGAATTTTCGCAAATTTGATACAGGGGACACACGGCCTAACTACACACCCATGGGGCAGGCCGTGTGTCACACACGGCCTAGCCACATGCCCGTGTGGACAATTAGAAGGCTATTTTCCAAGCCTTTTGCCACCCTGAAACATAAACACATATATGCCAACACAAGCAGCACATAACATGGCATTAATACACTATGAAGACTCACAATTCATCATTCATACACTTCATAGAACTTATCATCATTAAGATATAAAACTTGACAAATATTGGCCAAATCCTAATGGCCATTTACAAAATGGGTGTATAATATTAATAGCCAACACTTTGGCTTTTAAATATGACATAACACAAAATGACCAGTTCCTATACATTCCATACTCAAAATGAATCAACTTTACTATACCAAAAGAATAGTTGATAGTGTGATCCGAGCTCCGACGTCCTACGATCCCCGAGCTAGCTTGGCGATACTACAAGGAAAAGGGAAAAGAGAGGGGTAAGAATACAGCTTAGTAAGCTTGTATAAATTAAAATAGCAACATAAGTACTCAATGTAAAATCCATTCATCTCATAGAACAATCACAACACAAGTTCTCAAGTGCTTTGACATACTTACTCATACTTAAGCTTACCCATCACATATCACAATATGGTTTCATGGCTTGTATTTTACTCATGGTACCTGTGTCACTTCATCACACAATTTATCACATATGCTACCTTGAACATAAACTTAAATCATTATTATGCTTAACTTATGTGTAACTCTTTGAAATCTTTATGTAGCTTAACTCTTTATCATCTTTGCATACTTAGCTCTTTGCATACTTAACTCTTTGCATACTTAACTCTTTACTTTTTGAACTACTCGAAATTTCGGAGGATACTCAATCTCATCATACATGTATCACGATGCCAATGCCATATCCCAGATATAGTCTTACATGGGATCACCTCTTGATGCCGATGCCATATCCCAGATATGGTCTTACATGGGATCTATTAGCTCGATGTCGATGCAATGTCCTAGAAATGGTCTTATACGAGATCTTACATAGATGTCGATACCATGTCCCAGACATGGTCTTATACGGGATCTTACATAGATGTCGATGCCATGTCCTAGACATGGTCTTATACGAAATCTTTCTTTGGTGCCGAGGCCATGTCCCAGACATGGACTTATACGGGACCTACATTCGGTGCCGATGTCATGTCCCAAACATGGTCTTATATGGGACCTTCCTTATCTCATGTTGTGACATAGGTATCCTCGTTATTCCGAATCTTCAACCGGGACTTTAACTTTGCATAATCTCTTTATAATCTCATCGAAGCATCATAAATCAATTTCATGGTAATAATACGCAATTCTCATAAAATAAAGTAATTAAAAGCATATTAATATCACGTAGCTATAAATTCACACAAACTTACCTCGGTACTCAAAACGTGTGTAGATGTTTAATTTAGTCCAACACTTTGTTCTTGCCTCGATTTCGGTCCGGGCTTCGTGTTTCTTGAACTATACTAACAATTTCACTTGTTTAATACTCACATTAACTAAATTGACTCATGAATCATTCTTTGGAAAAATTACAATTTTGCCCCTAAACTTTCACATAATTACACTTTTGCCCTTAGGCTCGTAAAATGATTTTTATTCGACTTTCTTGCAATTTAAGCCTAGCCGAATCATTTTCTTAACTACAACAGCCCCTAATTTCCACTATTTCACCCATGTATGACCACTTTTATAACTTTTGCAATTTGGTCCTTTTATGCATTTCTCATGAAAATCACTTAGAAAAAGATGTTTATCATGCATCAAACTTTCATATTCTTCCATAAAACATCAAAATACATGCATGTCGTACATGGTTAAATTTTTGAATATAAACCCTAGCTCAAAATATAGCTAGAAATAGCTAAATCGAGCTACGGGGATCTCAAAAATACGAAGAACATTAAAAACGAGGCTAGGAGGTACTTACAATCAAGCTTGGAAATGAAAAAACCCTAGCTATGGCTCCTTAGTGATTTTCGGCCATGGGAGAGGAAGATGGACACAATTTTGACTTCTTTTTCCCTTTTTTAATCTTTTATTTACTAAATGACAAGATTGCCCTTAATGATCCTTTCTTGAGATTTTTCCTTCCCATGTCTATTTTTGTCCATCATAATCTATATTGGTCTAATTGCTAAATAAGGACCTCTAGTAATTTTTTATAATTCTATTTCATACTTAAATCTTCTAGAATTTCATATTTTCTAATCTTTGCAATTTAGTCCTAATGGACAAATTGATCACTAATAAATAAAATTTCCTCATTAAATTTTCACACAATCATGCAAACACATCATAAGCCTCATAAAAATCATAAAACACATATTTCTACCTCAGATTTGTGGTTTTGCTAACACTATTTCGACTAGGCCCTAAATCGGATTGTTACAAATACGGATAGGAGATGTCATTGGAACACTTCAATGACAAAAAATCGTGAATTTATTTAATAAATTAAATATTAAAACATTTTTATAAAATCAGAGAAAATAGATAAAATAAATTTTGTAATTTTAGAATCTTGTTAAAATCATTTTGAATCAAATTATAGGTGTTCGGAAGTGTCCTGGACTATACACAAGTCATGGAGGGCTCGCTTTTCATAAAATAGTTAAGTAGCATTGTGATGGTGTTGGAAAAAAATCTGGTTTGAAAATAATTTTCTGTCACGGGGGAAAAATAAAAAATTTTAAATTTGGGTCGGTTTGTGACATTTATAGCAATAAAAATTTCCCGAAAAGTACCTGTGCTTTGTACAAGATGGATCCTTGTCATTCTCGACTTTCAACCGAATAGCCTTCTTCGCTATTCTTGTAACAGTCCGGTTTATACCCTATTCGGAACAGTGGTTTCAGAACCACAAATCTGAGTTAGAATAATATTTTAATGTTAATTTATGTGCCTACGATACGTTATTAAGCATGTGTGAAATTTATGTGTGTTAATTTATCTGTTCATGTGCTTAATTTGATAAAAAGGTTAAATCGCATAATTCGTAAAAGTGGATTTCTATTTGATTAAGGGCCAAATTGATGTGGCTTTATTATGTGAAGCCCTTAAAAGTCAATTAGCCCATTATTTGGGTAAGTGGACGGCAATGGTCACAAATAACCTTGTGTACTTATGTTTTATACATTTGAATTAAAGGTTAGTTTTGTACATTAATAATTATGTTTAAAATGGTAAAACAAAACATGAAATGGCTATCATCATCTTCATTTTACCACCGAATATTGAAAGAAAAGAAAGAACTTGAGCTTGTTTCATTCGGCCATGGTTCAAGCATAAATCGGGTATGTGTTTTTGATCGGTTTTTGATAATTTCTACGTTTTTTGCAATCGTTGCTTCAAGAACTACAAAACCCATGTCTTAATTTTGAGAATTTATGATGTCTTTGAAATGAGCCATTGATGAACTCATGAGTTTCATGATTTTTAATGGTGAATTATGAAATATATATGTTTGATTAACATGTTTTGTCTTTGGAGTTTTGTTGAGTTTGAGTAATTTGGGTTAAATTGAAAGAATAATATTTTGAGGGACTAAATTATGAAATAAATAAAAATTAAGGACTTGTATGAGCTACATGAGAATTCGGCTAGGCATGGGTAACTTGAAATTATGTGTATTTTGTGATTTTGTGAAATAGGGACTAAATTGTCCAAATGTGAAAATGTGGGGGCTAATTTGTAAATTGCCCTAAATATGTGTTCTTGGATTGAATTGAATGAGTTTTTGAATAAATGGGTTAAATTTGAATATGTATAGATCAAGAATCGAAGAAAACGGACTTAGATCGTGGAAAGTCAAAAGTTGTCGAATAACCGAATCCGATAGAATATCCGAATTCGAGGTAAGTCGATATACAAATAAATGTATTTGAATTGAATTATTTGCATATATATATATATATGAGATTCGAATTGCTATGAATATCCATTGAGATGGAATGTGGGGGAAATCCGAGCTTACGTATATATATCGACAAGTTGTTAAAGTCTGAGAAGTCCCGTATGAACCTAGGAATAGATAGGATAGCATATGTCATGACATAGGTGTCCGATATGTGATATCATGTAAGACCACGTCTGGGACGTTGGCATCGATTTGAGATTTACGTGTAAGACCATGTATGGGACATTGGCATCGTATTTGATTCGTGTAAGACCCTGTCTGGGACAATGGCATCGATATCTGAGTACATGTAAGACCACGTCTGGGACGTTAGCATTGTATGACTATTCCGAGCATTCAGAGTATCCTATTAGATTCTGAACGGTTCAACGGGCAAGTTCGAGAAATGAACGACTATGTGAGTTGTATATCTGTTTCAGGTACGTTTGAAAAGTACACTATGTGTGTATGAAAGGTAAGTGTCTATATGAACTTACTAAGGTGAATATGTGTAAAGAAATGATGAGATAATATGTGAATATATACTTGGATGAGCTATGTGTATATGTGATATTTGAGTTGAAGAATGTGGCAAGCTATGGCTAAGTAAATGAGGCAAAGAATATGTGATGAATATGCATTGAGAAACATTAATGTCAATGTATCAATATGGTTATGTGCATTTTATGCTAAGTTTATTTGTATATGGCTTACTAAGCTTTTGAAAGCTTACTTTGTGTGTGTTTGTTCTGTTTTATAGATCGTTAAAGCTACGAGAGGCTCGGGGATCGTCAAGTATCATCACCACACTATCAAACTCAACTTTGGTACTTTTGAATGTGTAAATAGCTAAATATGGCATGTATAGGCTAGTTGTTTTGTAGTATGTTTAAGACATGTATATATGTAGCCATGTGATGTGGCTAGATAAGTTATTTTGTTTTGTATGTGATGCTATGCTATATGAGTTTGGTTTTGGTATAATCTTATGCCTATGAAATGGTCAAGGTTATGGTAAGCATAAGGATGCAATATGAGTATATATGTTTGAACAATGAAATGGTTCTATGAATGTGGCAAATTTAGGATGAAACATAATTAGTTTTATATGTGAATTGGTTGTGCAAATTAGTATACAAATTGGTATGAATAGAAATGATATTGAATGAGATGATATGATTTCACTTGACATGATTTTGGGTTGCTAATTGTGTATGGTATAATGCTTGTTTGAGATTGTAGGAATGACCCAAGTGTGGGTGGCATTTTGGCCTTGCAAATGGCCTATTTTGCATACACGGACAAGGGACACGGGCGTGTGTCTCTGCCGTGTGGCTCAAGGGCCACTTCGAAGTGTGTCTGGGCAGGTTACACGGCCGTGGCACACGGGTGTGCCTAGTGGCCGTGTGACCAAGTCAGTAGCTAGCTTAATTTCACACGGTCATGGCACACGTGCGTGTCTGGTGGTCGTGTGGACAAGTCAGTATGTATGCCCTATTTTGGCACGGCCTGGACACATGGGCGTGTATGGTAGCCGTGTGAGGCACACGGCCTGACTGCATGGGCGTGTGACCTCTGCAGTTTTGAAAAATGTTCAAATTTCTAGGAATTTTTGTATGTGTTCAGTTTAGTCCCGGCCCTATTCTAAAGCATGTTTAAGGTCCCGTTGACCTATTTAAGGGACACTTTGATTGTGTTTGATGATTTGTATAATGAAATGTCCGTAAAAGTTTTCGATTGTCCGGTAATGCCTCTCAACCCTAATCCGACGAATGATACGGGTTGGGTTGTTCCATTTGGTTGGTATCAGAGCTACGGTTTAGTCGATTCTCTGACTAACGTAGCGTGTGAGAGTCTAGCTATACATGCCATATATCTGAACTGTGATAGTGTGATGAATCCTGACGTGTAAAATGTGATTTTCGTATAGTAAATGGATCCCGAAAGAGCCGTAGCTGATGATGTAGAAAGCAATGCGCCTACTCCCGCTCAAGGGACAGCGCCATCTGATTTCAGACCGGCTACGAGCAGTCAAGAGGGAGAAGCTAAACAAGTTTTCTTCCAGATGATGAGTGAGTGGTTCACTCAATTTGTAAGGAATAATCCGACTATTTCACAACCTCCGCCCCCATCTATTCCCCCTCAGACTTCAGTTGTGCCTCCGGTAATGGGTATAAATCTGTTGAATAAGGCTCCGGTTGATAAAATCCACAAGTATGGGGCTGAAGAGTTCAGGGCCACCAATGACGACGATGCCGAGAAAGCCGAGTTTTAGTTAGAAAACACTATTTGAGTATTTGAAGAGATGTCTTTGACTCCGGAAGAAAGTATTAAATGTGTTGTATCTTTGTTACGAGACGCAGCCTATCAGTGGTGGAAAACCTTGATTCCTGTTGTTCCGAAAGAACGGGTCACATGGGATTTCTTTCAGATTGAGTTTTGGAAGAAATATATCAGTCAGAGATTCATTGATCAGAAACGGAAAGAATTCCTGGAATTGAAACAAGGCCGCATGTCTGTCACTAAATACGAACGAGAGTTCGTGAGGCTAATTTAGTATGCTTGGGAATGTGTATCGTCAGAAGCAATATTGTGTAAGAGGTTCGAAGATGGTCTTAACGAGGACATCCGTTTGTTAGTTGGATTTTGGAGATAAAAGAGTTTGTTGTGCTTGTTGACCGAGAATGTAAAGCTGAGGCACTCGGGAAAGATAAAAGAAAAGCTGAGTCTGAAGCCAGAGATGCGAGAAAGAGATTTCTGAGTAAATCATTTCAGTCTTCTTCGAAGAAATTTCGAGATGAACAAAGCTGATCAAGAGCTAATATGGGACAAATGAGTAGAGATCGAGCTAGATCACAGTAAAATTTAAAAGCTCCAGCAATTTTAGTGGCAAGTGTTGGAAACATCTGATCTGAGCGACCTGAGTGTAAGCATTGTGGTAAAAGACATCCGGGAAGTTGTAGATTAAATGACTGAGCTTGCTTCAGATGTGGATTGTTAGACCATTTCATCCGAGATTGCCCAGAGTCTGTTGAGCAAGAGATTGTTCAGAATCCGAGACCCGATATTGTTTCAGCGAGAGGTAGATCTACTCGAAATACAAGAAATGTTAGTGGTAGTCAGAGGACTACGAGAGACACTGTTGCAAGATCTGAAGCTAGAGCGCCTGCCAGAGCGTATGCCATCCGAGCCCGTGAGGAAGCTTCATCTCCTGATGTTATTACGGGTACATTTACTCTTTATGATACTTCCGTGATTGTATTGATAGACCCTGGTTCTACTTATTCGTATGTATGCATGAATTTAGTATCCAGTAAGACTTTGCCTGTAGAGTCTACTGAGTTTGTTATAAAAGTATCGAACCCCTTAGATAAAAGTGTCTTGGTTGACAAAGTTTGCAAGAACTGTCCATTGATGTTTCGAGATATCTATTTTCTTGCTGATCTGATGCTATTACCTTTTGACGAGTTTGACATAATTTTGGGTATGGACTGGTTGACATTGAATGATGCTGTTGTGAACTGCAAAAGAAAGACCATTGATTTGAGATGTCAGAATGATGAAATAGTTCGGGTTGAGTCTAATGATTTGACTGGTTTACCTGCTGTGATATATGTATTGAAAGCTTAGAATTGTTTGAGAAAGGGTTATGAAGCTTATTTTGCTTATGTAATTGATTCGAAAATATCTGAAAAGAAAGCTGAATCAGTACCAGTTGTTTGTGAATTCCCCGATGTGTTTCCTGAAGAACTACCGGGATTGCCTCCGATACATGAAGTTGAATTTGGTATTGATCTGTTGACGGCTACAACTCCTATTTCGATAGCTCCGTATAGAATGGCATCAACAGAACTGAAAGAATTGAAGTCATAGTTGCAAGAATTGACAAATAGAGGGTTTGCAAGACCGAGTTTCTCACCTTGGGGTGCTCCTGTTCTATTTGTAAAAAAGAAAGATGGTACGATGAGAATGTGTATTGATTATCGTCAGTTGAACAAAGTGACAATAAAGAACAAATATATGTTGCCCAGAATTGATGATTTGTTTGATCAGCTTAAAGGAGCTACCGTATTTTCGAAGATAGATCTGAGATCGAGATACTACCAATTGAGAGTAAAAGATTCAGACATTCCGAAGACTGCTTTCAGAACAAGGTACGGGCATTATGAGTTTTTAGTTATGCCATTCGGACTAACGAATGCTCCTGCTGTGTTTATAGATCTAATGAATAGAATTTTCAGACCATATTTAGATCAGTTTGTTATTGTTTTCATTGACGACATTTTGATTTATTCAAGTGATGAAAACGAGCATGTTGAGCATCTGAGAATTGTGTTGCAAACTTTGCGAGATAAGCAATTGTATGCGAAATTCAGCAAATGTGAATTCTGGTTACGTGAAGTTAGCTTTCTGGGGCATGTTGTGTCAGCATCTAGTATACGAGTTGATCCGAGTAAGATTTTTGCTATTCTCGAATAGAAACCTCCAAAGAATGTGTCTGAAGTTCGTAGTTTTCTGGGACTTGCTAGTTATTATCGAAGGTTTGTAAAAGGCTTTTCGATGATAGCTACTCCGTTGACTAAATTGCTTCAGAAAGATGTGAGATTTGAATGGTCCGATAAATGTCAGAAAAGCTTTGATCAGTTGAAAACTCGTTAGCAAAGCTCCGGTGTTAGTACAAACGTAATCGGGTAAAGAATTCGTGATTTACAGTGATGCTTCGTTAAATGGTCTAGGATGTGTTCTGATGCAGGAAGGCAAAGTAATAGCTTATGCTTCGAGACAATTAAAGCCTTATGAAAAGAATTATCCGACACATGACCTTGAGCTAGCTGCGATTGTGTTCGCATTAAAGATTTGGCGACATTATTTGTACGGTGAGAAATGTCACGTGTTTTCAGATCATAAAAGTTTCAAGTATTTGATGTCCTAGAAAGATTTGAATCTGCATCAGAGAAGATGGTTAGAACTATTTAAAGATTACGAACTTGTGATAGATTATCACCTGGGCAAAGCAAATGTTGTTGCTGATGCACTGAGTCAGAAATCATTGTTTGCATTACGTACAATGAATGCTCAATTAGATCTGTTTGATGATGGTTCAGTTTTGGCAGAATTGAAAGCGAAACCGTTGTTTTTACAACAGATATGTAATGCTCAGAAAGTTGATAATGAAATGCTAGTGAAACAAGCTCAGTGTGTTGATTCTGAATTTCGAGTTGATGTTGATGATTGTTTGAGATTTAGAGATTGATTATGTGTTCCAAGAAACCTGGAGTTGATTCAGTTGATTTTGAATGAAGCACATAACAGTCGTTTATCTGTTCATCCGGGAAGTACAAAGATGTACCATGATCTGAAACAATACTATTGGTGGTCTGGTATGAAACGAGACATTTCTGACTTTGTTTCGAAATGTTTAGTTTGTCAGCAAGTTAAAGCTGAACATCAGGTTCCATCTAGTTTGTTACAATCGATTCTGACTCCTGAGTGGAAATGGGATAGAGTAACGATGGTCTTTGTTTCTGGATTACCTTTGACTTCGAGAAAGAAAGATGCAATTTGGGTCGTGGTTGATCGATTAACGAAATCTGCCCATTTTATTTCGGTACGATCTGATTACTCGCTTGATAAGTTAGTTGAGCTTTACATTTTTGATATTGTGAGATTGCACGGAGTGCCATTGTCCATTGTGTCAGATAGAGATCCGAGATTTACATCACGGTTCTGAAAGAAATTGCAAGAAGCTTTAGGTGCTAAATTGCATTTTAGTAATGCATTTCATCCACAGACGGATGGTCAGTCTGAACGGATTATTCAGATACTCAAGGATATGTTAAGATGTTGCATTCTTGAGTTTGATTGTACGTGGGAACAGACTTTGGCATTGATTGAATTTGCGTACAATAATAGTTTTCAGTCGAGTATCAAAATGGCACCTTATGAAGCTTTATATGGACGCAAATGTCGAACACCTCTGTATTGGATTGAGCTCAGCAAGAATAAGATACACGGGGTTGACTTGATAAAAGATACTGAACAGAAGGTGAAAGTAATCCGTGACAGTCTGAAAGCAGCATCTGATCATCAGAAGTCCTATGCGGACTTGAAGCGAAAAGATATTGAATTTGAGATTGGTGATAAAGTGTTTTTGAAAGTGTCTCCGTGGAAGAAAGTACTCCGATTCAGACGTAAAGGCAAGTTGAGTCCGAGGTTCATCGGGCCATATGAGATTATTGAACGTGTTGGGCCAGTTGCGTACTGATTGTTGTTGCCACCTGAGCTAGAAAAGATTCATAATGTATTTCATGTATCGATGCTTAGATGATACAGATCTGATCCGTCACATGTGATTACTCCGTCTGAGATTGAAATCCGATCTGATATGACATATAAGGAAGAACCGATCCGTATCTTAGCTCGTGAAGTGAAGGAGTTGAGAAACAAGAAAATTCTGTTAGTGAAAGTGTTGTGGCATCGACACGGAGTGGAAGGGGCTACATGGGAGCCTGAAGATTCAATGAGACAGCACTATCCGAATCTATTTAACGGAAAGATTTTCGGGGACGAAAATCCTTAAGGGGGAGAATTGTAACAGTCCAGTTTATACCCTAGTCGGAACAGTGGTTTCGGGACAACAAATCCGAGTTAGAATAATATTTTAATATTATTTTTTGTGCCTACGATACGTGATTAAGCATGTGTGAATTTTTATGTGTTAATTTATCTGTTTATGTGCTTAATTTGATAAAAGGGCTAAATCGCATAATTCGTAAAAGTGGCTTTCTATTTGATTAAGGGCCAAATTGATGTGGCTTTATTATATGAATCACTTAAAAGGCAATTAGACCATTATTTCGGTAAGTGGACGGCAATGGTCACAAATGACCTTGTGTACTTATGTTTTATACATTTGAATTAAAGGTTAGTTTTGTACATTAATAATTATGTTTAAAATGGTAAAACAAAACATGAAATGGCTATCATCATCTTCATTTTACCACCGAATATTGAAAGAAAAGAAAGAACTTGAGCTTGTTTCATTCGGCCATGGTTCAAGCATAAATCGGGTATGTGTTTTTTATCGGTTTTTAATAATTTCTACGTTTTTGTAATCGTTGCTTAAAGAACTACAAAACCCATGTCCTAATTTTGAGAATTTATGATGTTTTTGAAATGAGCCATTGATGAATTCATGAGTTTCATGATGTTTGATGGTGAATTATGAAAGATATATGTTTGATTAACATGTTTTGTCTTTGGAGTTTTGTTGATTTTGAGTAATTTGGGTTAAATTGAAAGAATAATATTTTGAGGGACTAAATTGTGAAATAAATAAAAAGTAAGGACTTGTATGAGCTACATGAGAATTCGGCTAGGCATGGGTAACTTGAAATTATGTGTATTTTGTGATTTTGTGAAATAGGGACTAAATTGTCCAAATGTGAAAATGTGGGGGTTAATTTGTAAATTGCCCTAAATCTGTGTTCTTGGGTTGAATTGAATGAGTTTTTGAATAAATGGGTTAGATTTGAATATGTATGGATCAAGAACCGAAGAAAATGGACTTAGATCGTGGAAAGTCAAAAGTTGTCGAATAACCGAATCCGATCGAATATCCGAATCCGAGGTAAGTCGATATACAAATAAATGTATTTGAATTGAATTATTTGCATATATATATGAGATTCGAATTGCTATGAATATCCATTGAGATGGAATGTGTGGGAAATACGAGCTTACGTATATATATCGACAAGTTGTTAAAGTTTGAGAAGTCCCGTATGAACCTAGGAATAGATAGGATAGCATATGTCATGACATAGGTGTCCGATATATGATATCATGTAAGACCACGTCTAGGACATTGGCACTGATTCGAGATTCCGTGTAAGACCACGTCTGGGACGTTGGCATCGATTTGAGATTTACGTGTAAGACCATGTCTTGGACATTGGTATCGTATTTGATTCGTGTAAGACCTTGTTTGGGACAGTGGCATCGATATCTGAGTACATGTAAGACCACGTCTGGGACGTTAGCATTGTACGACTATTTCGAGCATTCAGAGTATCCTATTAGATTCCGAACGGTTCAAAGGGCAAGTTCGAGAAATGAACGACTATGTGAGTTGTATAACCGTTTCAGGTACGTTTGAAAAGTACACTATGTGTGTAT
This sequence comes from Gossypium sturtianum, assembly GCA_025698515.1. Lineage (NCBI taxonomy): Eukaryota > Viridiplantae > Streptophyta > Magnoliopsida > Malvales > Malvaceae > Gossypium > Gossypium sturtianum. The sequence goes on from CM046947.1 coordinate 77,064,713, forward strand.
GAAAGGTAAGTGTCTATATGAACTTACTAAGGTGAATATGTGTAAAGAAATGATGAGATAATATGTGAATATATGCTTGGATGAGCTATGTGTATATGTGATATTTGAGTTGAAGAATGTGGCAAGCTATGGCTAAGTAAATGAGGCAAAGAATATGTGATGAATATGCATTGAGAAACATTAATGTCAATGTATCAATATGGTTATGTGCATTTTATGCTAAGTTTATTTGTATATGGCTTACTAAGCTTTTGAAAGCTTACTTTGTGTGTGTTTGTTCTGTTTTATAGATCGTTAAAGCTACGAGAGGCTCGGGGACCGTCAAGGATCATCACCACACTATCAAACTCAACTTTGGTACTTTTGAATGTGTAAATAGCTAAATATGGCATGTATAGGCTAGTTGTTTTGGAGTATGTTTGAGACATGTATATATGTAGCCATGTGATGTGGCTAGATAAGTGATTTTTTTTTGTATGTGATGCTATGCTATATGAGTTTGGTTTTGGTATAATCTTATGCCTATGAAATGGTCAAGGTTATGGTAGCATAAGGATGCAATATGAGTATATATGTTTGAACAATGAAATGGTTCTATGAATGTGGCAAATTTGGGATGAAACATAATTATTTTTATATGTGAATTGGTTGTACAAATTAGTATAAAAAATGGTATGAATAGAAATGATATTGAATGAGATGATATGTTGTTCACTTGACATGATTTTGGGTTGCTAATTGTGTATGGTATAATGCTTGTTTGAGATTGTAGGAATGACCCAAGTGTGGGTGGCATTTTGGCCTTGCAAATGGTCTATTTTGCATGCTCGGCCAAGGGACACAGGCGTGTGTCTCTACCGTGTGGCTCAAGGGCCACTTCGAAGTTTGTCCGGCGGGGTTACATGGCGCGGTGGCACAGGCGTGCACTGGTGGCCGTGTGACCAAGTCAGTAGCTAGCTTAATTTCACACGGTCATGGCACACGGGCGTGTCTGGTGGTCGTGTGGACAAGTCAGTATGTATGCCTTTTTTGGCACAGCCTGGACACATGGGCGTGTCTGGTAGCCGTGTGAGGCACACGGCCTGACTGCACGGGCGTGTGACCTTTGTAGTTTTGAAAAATGTTCAAATTTCTAGGAATTTTCCTATGTGTTCGGTTTAGTCCTGGCCCTATTCTAAAGCATGTTTAAGGTCTCGTTGACCTATTTAAGGGACACTTTAATTGTGTTTGATGATTTGTATAATGAAATGTCCGTAAAAGTTTCCAATTGTCCGGTAATGCCTCTCAACCCTAATCCGGCGACTGATACGGGTTGGGGTGTTACAATTCTAGTACCACAAATTACTTCGAGTGTGAGCTCAAACTGACGCAAACTCGGTTACGAGTTGATTCACGATTTAAGTGTCCTGATCATCTAAATAGGTACTTGCACATAATTTGGGTGAATTATGGAACAAAGGATAAAACAAAGGATAGGTTTCAGATATAACTTGCAAATATAGACAAACAAAAAAGAACCAACGCTATATAACAAAGCGACCCATTTTCTATATTTTTGTTAACACTCGAAAGTTTGGAAAAAAATAGAGACCTTAACCCGCTACCTATAGAGAGATAAGAACCAAAGGTATAAGGATTTGATCGCCACAATTGTGAAAGTGATAAGATCGATTTTGTTGAACGCCACACGAACTAGTTCTTAATAAGTTCGTAAGTTCTTGAAGAATAAAGAGAATTATCTCAAATCTGATTATAACCTGTACAAAATGACATAAATGACATATATATAGATCTAGGTATGCAAGTAGACAGATTCGGCCATTAATGTAAAGTACATGACTTAAATGAGGTTTTAAACTCAAATACATGATCGTCCATGCACTTGAAGTAAATTATGGTGGTTTCTCATTAAGTTGTTGGGAAAAATTCATGCATTCTTTAAGATGAAGTAATCTTCAAAAGTCTTCATCTTCCCCCCTTAGTGGACGGTGGCTTTAATGTGCATGGAAACATCAAAAGACTCATTCTAGAAAAACATCCAAAAGCCTTATTCATCCCCCATTTTGGACAACAACAATTAATTGAACCAGGACTTCATCAAGGGGATCCCCTCTCCCCTTATCTTTTCTTATTTTGCATGGAGGCACTTTCGAGGATGCTCATACATGAACAGGGTAATAATTGTTTGAGAGGATCTAGGCCAGTATAAATGGCCCTCGGTTTAACCACCTCTTTTTCACTGATGATGCCCTTCTTTTTGTGAGGAATAAGAAATGTGATGTTGATGCCCTTCTAAATATTCTGAAGGATTTTGCTAATGTTTCTGGTCAAGAAATAAATTTTGAAAAGTCTATGATTCTTTTTAGCCCAAACACTCCTAGGGTGCAAAGACAACTTTTTGGTGATTTACTTGGTATGAAGGTGGTGGATAAATTGGACAACTACCTCGGATTACCTCTCCCGATTGGCAAGAAGAAAACTTTGGCTTTCCAAGAGATCACTAATCGATTTTCTTGTAGGATAAATTAGTTGTTCAAAGAGACTTCTCTCCCACGATGGTAAAGAAATCTTTATCAAAGCTGTTCTTCAATCTCTTCCAACTTATGCCTTTTCAGTTTTCCTGGCTCTTAAGGGTGTTATAGATGTAACACCCCTAACTCGTATCCGTCGTCGAAATAGGGCTTCGGAGCATTACCAAAACTTTCAAAACATTTTACAAATAATTTATGTAAATTACTATTCATTAACTGAGATCATTCAAAACGTCCCTTGATTGGACCCTCGAGGCCCAATACGAGCATTAGAATCAAGTCGGGACTTAATCGGGAACTCATAGAATTTTTCGCGAAATTACAAAAATTTTCCAAGGTGCAGGGCTCACATGCCTGTGTGGTCCAAGGGACACGCTCGTGTGACCCTGGGACATTCCCGTGCTATAGGCCGTCTTCGACCCCGTGTAACTCTCTGACTTGCGCACACGGCCATGCCACACGCCCGTGTGCTAGGCCGTGTGGTTAATTAATTTAATTCAAAATTAAGTGTAGGTTTCACACAGCCAAGACACACGCTCGTGTTCTAGGCCGTGTAACACACACGGCTGAGACACACGCCCGTGTCTCTGTCCGTTTGCTCAATTCTGAGCATTCTGTTTCTCAAAATTAAGGTGCAGGGGACACACGGCCTAACCACATGCCTATGTTACCAGGTCGTGTGTCACACACGGTCTAGACACACGCCCGTGTGTCTGCCCGTGTGGACAAAATAAAGTCATTTCCTAGCCTCATTTGTCACCCAAATTTACCATTTTCCTGCATTAAAACATACCAAGCACATTCCAACCAATTCAAGCATTCAAATTAAGCAATTTCCATCATTCAGCATGGCATACCATTACATGCATACATGCTCACAATCTTACCTTGATTCAATCCATATATTAGACATAATTTGATCAACTACTTAACATATATTTAGCTACCATAGCATGACATTACAAGTATATCAAAACAACCATTACTAGCCATTCCAATGACTAGATTACAAGCATCATTATCAAGCCACCAATGGTCAAGTTGTCCTATACCTTCCATTATACCAAAATGATTTTACTAAGTATTCCCAAAATAAATAGTTGATAGTGTGACGATGCTCCAATGATCTCCAACCTTCTCGAGCTTCCGAGCACTATAAAACAGGGGAAAAATAAAACGTAGTAAGCATCACATGCATAGTAAGTTCGTATAACGGAAACTAAACTTACCAATCCCGTTTTTTAAATCTAAGCGTACAATATCATGTTTTCCATCCATTTGGCTAAATTGCCTAAACACATACATTCAATCAAACATGTTAGTCACCAAAATCTCCTTATCAATCAAGTAAACATAGATGATCTCATCATGCAATATTCTTTCAAGTCATTATTCATTTTATCCCATAATTCTCTTATCATGCCAAGAGTTTTGTCCGTTGAATCATTGAAATTTCGATGGATGCTCAAGTAGTACACTCGAGGTGTACGATTCAATAATCTGTCAATTTCTTATTCAAGGATACCCATTAGGGCTCTTAATCAAGGAACGCACTCTCGAGCCACATATCTTATAACAGGATCACCAGTCTAGGCTAAATCCTTTATATAACGTTCCTAGTGACATGTCACTTGTATCTTAATCTATTCCTAAGGTTTAATCGGGATTTCCCGCTTGCCGGAACTTCGTCAAATATGCTCATAGAATCAATCATAAAATTCATGCAACATCAAAATATTAAAATACAAATATAAAATTGCATTATTAACATACGAACTTACCTCAGTACAAAAATAGTAAAAATAGACCTAATCGTCAAACACTTTGTTTTTCCCCTGATCTAGGTCCGAACTTCGTTTTTCTTGATCTACAACAGTAAATTTAACTCATTTAATACTCACATTATTCAACCCAGTCCGAAAATCATATTATGGCAAAATTACATTTTTGCCCTTAACTTTTCAACATTTTACACTTTAGTCCCTAGGCTCGTAAAATGAAATATAGTCAATTTCTTCAAAACTCCAAGCCTAGCCGAACCATTTTCATACTCATAACAGCCCAAATTTTTCATCAAATCACACTTCTACTACATATTTTACAACTTTTACAAATAGGTCCTTTTTGACATTTTCATAAAAAATCATTTAGTAAAAGTTGTTTATCCAACATCAAATTTGCATAATCTACCGTTAAACATCAAAATACACCCATGTCAAACATGGTTCAAACCCTAGACCTTGATCATATCTTAAATTAGTGGTAGAAATAGATAGATCGGATTACAATGACTTCAAAAATGTAAAGAGCATTAAAAACGAGGCTGTAACATCCTAAATTTACGGGCCTATACATTTAGTGCAGGGATAGGTTTGCTATGTTAATTTAATTGATAGGGGTCTAAATTTGGGCTTAGAATTAGGCAAAAAGGCCCAGATTAGAGTGGCATCATTAACAGTTAAAAAGGAACAAGTTTTGGGTCGCAAGGAGAACATGTTTTAGGCCAAATTCGGCACTTTAAATGAAGAGAGGGTGACCCCACACACAAGGAATTAGGGGCCCAAGTATTAAGTTTAATGAGGCCCAAATCTTTTAATTTAAGTGAGTTAAATTTGGCATTAGGGATTAGTAGAGGTGGGCGGCTACAAGGCTATAAAATAGGAGATTTTATGTGGATTTTAAGTGATAATATCATAGATAAAAAGGAGAAAAGTTAGGAGCTTATCTTCAAGGGAAGTGTTGGCCGAAAATCCACCACCTAGAGGAGTGTAAAATTCGTCTCTTGCATGGCAAGGAGGGTGCCGAATTTCTCCTCTCTTTAGCTTGAATTTTAAGGGTGTTTTCGATTTTTAGCGATAGGTGCCAAAATATCTATAAATAGGGGCTAGCTCCTTGATTCGACATGAAAACCCTAAATTTCTCTCCCCATTGCCGAAATTCCCTAGCCTCTCCCTCTCCAATTTATTTTCTCCAATTTCTTTAAAAGCGAAACTCTTCTCCACTTTTTCCTTCTTGTGCCGATTTCTCTAGAAATAGAAGCATCCATAGTCTTTTCTTCTATTCATCCTATTTGAGAATTAGTTCTGTACTTGAGACATTTAAATCTTCCATGGGCATTGCGAATCCTCTCTCTAGTGCTAGCCGAATCTCCTATGCTAAGGTAAGTGTTGATTTTTGATTAGTTCTCATGATCTATTCCGGTTTTGAAAGGCAAAAGCCAAAAGCTAATAGTTTAATGGTTTTATGATGGGCGGCAATTCAGATTTGAAGGAAGCTTAGTCAACTAGATCTAAAAGCCGAAAATCATAAGTCTCCAATTTCAGGATTTTAAGGTAAGAAGATTTGTTATTCAAATATATAAAATCGGGTAGAATACTAACCATGGCCGAATATAGAGAGGCCTATTTTATAATTGTTAGGCTTTTAAGCAAGGCTATAGATTGAGGATAATAGATCCGGATATAGCAAGGACATCGACTAAGAATATTGGATTTCGCAATATCGGTGTGTAATTCTCCACACCATCTAGATACATTTGATTAATATATGAAAATAAGTATTACATGTTTTGTTAAATCAAACCCCCCAAGCATATTGACGGAACCCAGAGAGGGTAAAGCAAATCACGAGGTTAGTAAATGATCCGATTAAATGTTATAAGTATACTGATTTTATGTGATTGCATGGGTTGGGTTTGATGAAAGGAGGAAGTTATATGTTGTAGCGATTTTTACCGTGATCATTTGTAGCGGTTCCTTACCGTGATCTCGTTGTAGCGCGCCTCGCCGTGATGCATTGTAGTGGCTACGGCCATGATATGATAATGAGCGCACGAGCGCCATCAGGCGTGTAGCGGTGTGGGTTGATTGTAGAAATCCCCAATGGTGTGAATGGGTACAGTACGGGCGTGTAGCGGATGGACACCTAGGATATGGGTTGGGCTTTGCATATTATTTTTGTTACTTATATTTTGATTATTTCTGTTTTATGGGGCTAAAGCCCAAATCTAATGGTGCATGAGGGTTGCACACTGAGTCTCGCGACTCACCCTTTAATTTTAACCATCTCGGGTGACACTTAGGGCATCGACCGGGCCGTGAGAGGAGAGCAAGGTGGCCATACGACAGAGCTTTGAGAATTCAGCAAAAAGACTTAGTCTAATTTTTTTTTTATTTTCATTTAATTAATGGGTTCAAATTTTCTTGTAATAAGGACATGGGCCACTAGACTACCATTTATGCCTTGGGATTTTGTTGGGCTTTTATTACTGGGTTTTAAGTTTTACGTTTTCAATTAAGTTAAGACCTGCATGAAATTTCGGTTTTTATTTAAAATCTACCAAGATAATTGGTTACTTAATATTTTATACTTTAATGAATTATTAAGCTTTCAAAATAAAGGTGTAAACCTAGTAATTGTTTTCCAAAATGCGACATGTTATGTAAAATCTCTTAAGTGACATACCAGATCCGGTTGTAGCGTTTGGGTCGGGTTTGGGGTGTTACAGAGGCAAGAACGGACTTACAATCGAGCTTGGAAGATGAAAAAACCCTAGCTATGCCTTCCTTAGTGAATTTAAACCATGGGAGAAGAAGATGGACAAGATTTTTGTCTTTATTTTGCTTATTAATTCATTTAATTACCAAATGACCAAAATGCCCTTTCTTTAAAACACCCAAATTTCACCTAAATCATGTCCATTTTTGTCCACCAACTTAACCAATGGTCTAATTATCATCTAAGGACCTCTAATTTAAGATCTCATAGCAATTGGTCACCTTTAACATATAGAATTCAAGTTTTGCACTTTTTGCAATTTAGTCCCTTTAACTAAATTGAGTGCCCAAACGTCAAAATTTTCGAACGAAATTTTCTTGAAATCATTCCATAAAATTGTAGACCATAAAAATATAATAAAAGTAAATTTTACTGCGTCGAATTTGTGGTCTTGAAACCACTGTTCCAACTTGACCCAAAATCGGGCTGTTACAGTAGTCGATACCATGCCCACAATTGAAGAAGGAGTATGCAACCACCTATTTTAGATTTTCCCAGTATCGTCGCTCGACTCATTTCTCGGTAAAATATCACCAACACTGTCGATCCCCAACTAAGTCGTCCCGTTGCTCTCAAGTCAGCTAGTAGTAGTAGCCAATTCAAGTGTACTAGATTACGAGATTCATCTGGCATTAGCAAACCGCCGGTCAACCTTAAGATGAATGTGCACGTGAATTTCTCCTTTTCAACGTCGCTCACTGAAGCCTCGATAGTTTGGATGTTGTCCTCCAACCATATCATCTCGATCTGGCTACCCCTAAACCTGTTCGGCACCTTCCCCAATAGTTTCTCGCATATTGCACTCTAATCGGCACTAACAACTGGCCCCGTAACGATATCCCCATCGATCGATAGATCAAGTTGTAAACTGACATCCTCGAGTGTAATTGTACACTCTCCGCAGGGGAGATGGAACGTGTGCGTCTCCGATCTCCATCTCTTGACCAAAGCACTGATGAATAGGGGATCCAATTTAGTCTCCCCGAGCATGCGAGTCGCGTATAAAAAGCCTACATCTCGCAAGTGTCCATGAATGACCTCTGGTGCACCTTCACTTAAGTTGTTTATGTACGTCTCCAAAATTCAATCTTAAGCTTGAGTATATAAACATAAAAAATTATTAATCTGAACAATATAATAATTAACTATTTAAAATTAAATAATTTGATAATATTTTATTAACATCATAATAATTAACGGATTAAAATGAAATAATTAAATAATATTTTATCATTTGTAATTGAACGTCGGATATGTGTTTGTCTTCCAAACGAATAAACTGATATACCATTGAAGAATTAATAAAATAAAATCAAAAAATTAAAAAGAAGTTTGGAATTGGGAATTTGGATTCAAAAATCGAGAATTGACAATTCAGAATAACAAATCAAGAACAAGAAAATTGAGAATCAAATTGTAAAAATTGAGAGTTGAGAGTTGAGTTGAAAAAATGAGAATTTGAGGGTTTATATAGGGGGAAAATGGTTGTTGGAGTCCCATAACCATTGGGATTTCTGCCCGTTGGGAAAAGTTACCGTTGGAGAGAAAACACGTCTTACAAGGCGCGTTTTAGCTGAACTAGCAAAGAAAACACGCCATGTAGGACGCTTTTTTTGGATGGGGGAAAACGCGCCACATAGGACGCGTTTTCTCTACCAATTCAGTGAAAACGCGCCCTGTAGGACACATTTTCCTTTCTCTATCCAAAAACAATATAGATCGATAAACTTTTAAAAAATGACATACTTTCTCAATTTTTATTTTTTTCAGCATATTTAAATAAATTTGCCTTGTAGCTCTTCATTTACCAAAATAATAATAATAATAATAAATAATTTTTTTCTCATTTTCCTTTTATTTTTTTATTTTCAATTTTCAATTTTTTATATGATAACATTATTATTATTTTTAAAATATATATATTTTTCTCCATTCACGAAATGAGTACCATGAAATTTTAGTATTCAAATAATATCAATTGAATATATTAAAAAAATAAAACTATTCATTATATGTAATGATGAAATGATAAGTATTTATTTTAACAATTCATTAATATGTTGATTGAGTCTTAGTTCTGTTGGCATGACATTGTTGTCAGTGCAAAAGAATGTAGGTTCGAATGCGTTGAAATACATTTAACCTCTTATTTAAAGGTTAGGGAAAGATTATGGGTAGTTCTAGACATTGTATAAAAAATAATTCATTAATATATCAGTGGAGAGTGTACCAATAATAATAGTTGAGGCCTTGGTTCAATGGTATGATTGAAGTCTTGCTAAATTTTAGATCTTATTGAGTTCCACCAAACGTAAATATTATATGTAAGTTATCAGTCTAGATTTTATTCTAATTTAAGTACTATCATATTTGAATTTTATCCAAATTTAGTATGATCTAAGTCTGAATGTTTGTTTTTACATCGTAATAATTGATTTTGGTTGTAGGCATAAAGATTTATTTATTGTAACTGTAATTTCCTTTCTCAAATTCTAATTTTAGTTATAGATGTATTAATTATAATTTTATTAAAAAAATTATATAAAATTATTAAATGTTAAATAAAATAAAAATAACATATTTTAAAAGAATTAGAAAAACAATATAAATCTAAATAAATTTGGATTAACAATTTACACATTTGAACACATTTAAACAAAACTTGAAGTTCATATATTGAATGGATAAAATTTAGATAAATATGTATTATACTTAAAATTTGTTGGTATCACAAGTCAGTCGAGCACAGGAGAAGTTAGAAAAAATTTTAGGGGGGGCCGAAATTAATTGTAATTTTACAATAGTAAAAATAAAATTTCATCATTTTAATAATATATATTTTTATAATTTTTAAAGGATTAAATAAAAATTTTATCATTTTAGGGGGGCAAAGTGTAATTTTGCCTTTTCTAATTTAAAATTTTAAAGAGCCTAAATGAAAATTTTTCCATTTTACGAGGGGTAGAGACCCCTGCCAGCCCCCTAACTACGCCCCTGCAATCGAGTACCAATTTTATTAAAAAAGGATTAAAAAATAATTTCTTTTTTATAAAATAAGTTATATTATTATAAAGATATTTTTATCTTTTTAAATTTTGACAAATCAATAAAAACTCACATATAATGAATTTTTTTTTATGAATATCTTATTAAGTGGATGTCCATCATGATCAAGATAAAATTTTGATGTACTTTAAATTCTAATAGTTATTAGAATTAGATATCTACTTCTTTTATACTTCTTATGCCTATAAATAAAGACTCTGATAAAGCATTGTAAATCATCCATTTGATCAATAAAGTTTATTCTTTATTGCTTTCATATTTTCTTGGTTCTTTATTCTCTCCGTCTCTCTTTATTTTATAACACGTTATCAGCACGATGATTCTCGACTTTTTTCAAAATCCTTCGAAGTCATCCCACAAATCAAATTCCTTTTCACCTTAAACTTTCTCCCTTACAACTCCATCTTTAGGATGTTGAAAGATTCAATCTCAGAATAGATTTTGGTTCTTATTCCCGACCTTTGATTTATAATTTTACAAGTATCGGTAAAGAATAGATTTGTCAAGGTGATGACGATGATGTTAAAGATTGTAATAGCTCGGTTTAGACCCTAGTCGGAACAGTGGTTTCGGAACCACAAATCTGAGGTCGGAGAAATAATTTAATATTATTTTTTATCTTTATTGCATGTGATAAAGTATGTGTGAAAGTTCTGTGTGAAAATTTTATCGTTTGTGTGCTCGATCAGAGAAAAAGGACCTAATTGCGTAAAATGCAAAAGCTATGTGCTAGTAGTTAAAAGTGCTTAATTGTCATGTCTTATCAAATGAAAGGTCCTTATGTTGTAAATGGACCATTAGTCTAATGAATGGACATAGTTGGACATGAGTTAGTGGAATTTTAAATGGAAGCATTAAGGTTAAATTGGTAAAATGATAAATAAGTTATTGATTAATTAAACAAAGTCAAATTAATGTTTCATTCATCTTGTTCTTTCCGAAAATACTAAGGAAAAAGAAAAAAAAAAGAGTCTTAGGGTTCGGCACTAGTTTTGGCTAATTGAGGTATGATTTTTGATCCGTTTTCGATAATTTCTATGTTTTTGTGATCGTTGGTTTGTGTTCTATTAAGCCCATACCTCAATTTCTAAATTTGATAATGGTTTTGAGTTATGCCATTGTTGAGTATGTGAGCTTTGTGTTGATAGTTGGTGAAATATGAAAGCTTGATGGATGAAAAACATATTTTGTATTTGGAATTTTTGATGAAATTGGTTATTAAGGGTTAATTTGTGAAAAATGAAATTTTGAGGGGTTAAAATGTGATAAATGAAAGATATGAGATGCTAGGGACTAGTGTGAAATTTGGCCAAGCTTGGGTGTGAATAAATTAAGTGTATTTTGTGCAATTATGAAATAGGGACTAAAATGTCAAAATGTGGAATTATGGTGGCTAAAGTGTAAAATATTTTAACTATGTGTTGTGGATTGTTTTGGATGAAAATGATATTGAATGAGTTGAATTTGATATTATATAGATCAAGAAAATAGAGATTTGGGCCGAGATCGAGGCAAGAACAAAGTGCTCGATTGATCGACTAGTGTTGTTTTTGCTTCCGAGGTAAGTTCGTGTATAATACGTATTGTTTAAATAATGTTCATATAATATGAAATGAATGGAAATGTGATTGTTGAGTTAGTAATGCGAAATGTGAGATTTAAGATATGTGGCACTAAGTGTGCGTAAATAGAATACTTACTACGATGAAGTGCACTAAGTGTGTGAGTTAAAGAAATGCATCGGCTATATTAGTTGGCACTGTGTGTGTGATACCGAGACATCTTCGGTTTAATGTGATGGCACTAAGTGTGCGATACTATTGTAGCTTCGGATAATTAAACGGCACTGAGTGTGCGAGTTCATCGAACGTTTGAAGTGAATCGAACGAATTGTGGCATTGAGCATTGAGTGGTAAATGCGATATATAAATACGTAATGGTACAGGTATGTAAAGAACCTATGTGGTTGATGATATCGAGAATGAAATAGATAGATGATTATGTGAATGAATGAAGAAAAGGATTGGATTGAGAAGCATTATAAATGCTTGTATATAAACTTATAGATGTGGTATGAAAGTGAGTAATGGCTTTGGGTGAGATTGAAAGGTAATGTGAATTAATCTATGTGATAGTTAACTTTGTATATTGACTTTGAACTGTTGAATTAATTGTGTTATATTATGAACTTACTAAGCTTTAAAGCTTACTGTGTGAAGTTCTTTTCTGTTTTACAGTGTCATTAAAGCTAGCTCGGATTCAAGGATCGTCAGCGACTCAATCACACTATCGGCCATCTATTTTGGTACCTTTTTGGAAGTTATATATATGGTATATGGCATGTATAGGCTAGTAAGGTTGTGGAATGATTTTGGTACATGTTTTGCTATGTGAAAATGGTGTAAGTAATGTGTAAATATGGTTTGGTGTGAATGGCCATTAGAGTATGTTTTGGTGATATTGAAATGGTATTTTATACTTGATTTTGTAGTTGAGAATAGTGATTGAAATGTATGTTAATTGATGTTGGAATTGAGCATGTAGAGAAGACCCAATTTGGGTGGCAATTTGGCCTTGTATATGGCCCATAATTGTCCACACGGGTGAGTACACGGGAGTGTCTCACCTGTGCCCAATACTGTCCTTATTCGATGCAGGTCAGACTTGCACACGGGCCAGACACACGGGCGTGTGACAGGCCGTGTGAATATAGTCAGATTTGTGCACGGGGTAAGACATGGTCTGAGGTATGGCCGTGTGAGGCACACGGTCTAGCCACACGGGCGTGTGCCCTGTTTAAAATGAAAAATTTTCTAAGTTTTGTTAAGTTTCCGAATGAGATCGGTTTAGTCTCGAACCTTCTTTAAAGCATGTTTAAGGTCTCGTAAACTTATTAAAGGGACTTTGTGCTGTTGATTGCTATGATGTGTTGATGTGTGAGCCACGATAGTGTAAATTTTATGATTTGACCGGTAATACCTCATAACCCTATTCCAGCGATGGATACGGGTTATGGGTGTTACATTTTATTGGTATCAGAGCTACGGTTTAGTCGATTTTAAGACTAACGTAGCGTGTGAGAGTTTAGCTATACATGCCATATATATACCTACGATAGTGTGATGATTCCTGACAGTTAAAAATGTGTTTTCTTATAGTAATTGGATCCCGGTCGAGCTGTAGCTGATGATGTTGAGAGCAATGCGTCCACTCCCGCTCAAGGGACAGCGCTGGTCGAATCTAGGCCGAGTGCTAGTAGTCACGAGGGAGAGGCAAAGCAAGCCTTCTTCCAAATGATGAGTTAGTGGTTTACGGAGTTCATTCAAACGAATCCGGCTACTCAACAACCTTCACCCCCGTAAGTTCCTGTAGTGCCACCAGTTACAGACCCGATTCGATTAAGTAAACCTCCAGTTGATAAAATTCGTAAGTATGGGGCTGAAGAGTTCAGGGCCACAGTTGATGATGATGCCGAGTGAGCTGAATTCTGGCTTGAGAATACCATTAGAGTGTTTGATGAATTATCATGCACTCCTGAGGAATGTCTTAAGTGTGCCATTTCACTGTTGAGAGATACGGCGTATCATTTGTGGAAAATATTGATATCTGTGGTTCTGAGAGAACGAATCACCTGGGATTTCTTCCAAACTGAATTCCAGAAGAAATATATCAGTCAACGGTTTATAGATCAGAAACACAAAGAGTTCTTTGAGTTGAAACAAGGCTGTATGTCTGTTACGGAATACGAGCGGGAATTTGTAAGATTGAGCCAGTGTCCACGAGAATGTGTTTCGACAGAAACTATTATGTGTAAACGATTCATTGAAGGGTTGAATGAAGATATTAAACTTCTGGTCAGAATTCTTGACTTGAATGAATTTGTGGTATTGGTTGAAAGACCTTGTAAAGTAGAGGAGTTTAGTAAAGAAAAGAAGAAAGCAGACTCAGGAGCTAGAGACGAGAGAAAAAGGTCGATGAGTAAACCGTATCACTCATCATCAAAGAGATTCAGAGATTCAACCAATCGCTCAAATGCTTCGTTTGGACATTCGAGTAGAGATCGTGTGAAGCAATATACGAGTTCTAAAGCTCAAGCTCCAATGGAATCAAGTGTTGGGAGCGTCAGAAGCAATAAGCCCGAGTGTAGATAGTGTGGGAGACGTCATATTGGTGAATGCTAGGGCAAGTACAATAATAGAGTTTGCTATAAGGATCACAAGATCATTTTATTCGGGATTGCCCGGAGTTGGCTGAGAAAGATAGTGTTCAGAGTGCAAGACCGAGTAATACGGCAACTAGGGGTAGACCACCCAGAAACACAGGAAATGTGAGTGGTAGTCAGAGAGGAACAACGGATACAACTGCGAGATCTGAGGCGAGAGCACCAGCCAGATCCTACGCTATTCGCGCTCGCGAAGAAGCGTCATCTCCAAACGTCATTACTGGTACTTTTACTCTTTTTGATACTGATGTGATTGCATTGATAGATCCAGGATCTACTCATTCTTATGTGTGTGAGAACTTAGTATCTAGTAAGACTCTGCCTGTTGAGTTTACTGAATTTATAATTAGAGTATTGAGCCCCTTAGGCAACTGTGTTCTGGTTGACAAAGTGTGCAAGAATTATCCGTTGATGTTTCGAGATAATTATTTTCCAGCTAATCTGATGCTATTACCCTTTGATGAATTTTATATAATTCTGGGTATGGATTGGCTAACTTTGCATAATGCTATTGTGAATTGCAAACGGAAGAGTATTGATTTGAGAAGTCAGAATGGTGAGATAGTTCGAATTGAATCCAGTGATTTGAATGGGCTACCAGCTGTAATATCTTCAATGAAAGTTTTGAATTATGTGAAAAAGGGATGTGAAGCTTATCTTGCATATGTGGTAGATACAAAAGTGACAGAAAAGAAAGTTGAATTTGTGCCTGTAGTTTGTGAGTTCCCAGATGTGTTTCCTGAAGAATTACCGGGATTACCTCTGATACGAGAAGTTGAGTTTGGCATTGAGTTAGTGTCGGGAACGACTCCAATTTCAATAGCACCATATAGAATGGCTCTGACGGAATTGAAAGAATTGAAGTCTCAGTTGCAAGAATTGACAGACAGAGGTTTCGCACGACCAAGTTTCTCCCTCTGGGGTGCTCCTGTGTTGTTTGTGAAAAAGAAAGATGGCATGATGAGAATGTGCATTGATTACTGTAGGTTAAACAAAGTGACTATTAAGAATAAATATCCTCTGCCCAGAATCGATGATTTGTTCGATTAGTTGAAAGGAGCTACTATGTATTCGAAAATAGACTTGAGATCAGGTTATTATCAGTTGAGAGTCAAAGAATCAGATGTGCCAAAAATTGCCTTCAGAACGAGGTACGGACATTATGAATTTTTGGTTATGCCTTTTGGACTAACAAATGCTCCTACAATATTTATGGATTTGATGAACCGGATATTCAAACCGTATTTGGATCGATTTGTCATTGTGTTTATTGACGATATTTTAATTTTTTGTTGTGATGAGATGAATCGTGCTGAGCATTTGAGAATCGTGTTACAGACTCTGCGTGAGAAGCAATTGTATGCAAAGTTTAGTAAATGTGAGTTTTGGTTGTGCGAGGTTGGTTTTCTGGGGCATATAGTGTCAGCTGCGAGGATATGAGTTGATCTGAGCAAAGTTTCAGCAATTTTAGATTGGAAACCTCCGAGAAATGTGTCTGAAGTTCGCAATTTTTTGGGACTAGCAGGATACTATAGAAGGTTTGTAAAAGGCTTCTCGATGATTGCAACTCTGTTGACGAAATTGCTACAGAAAGATGTTAAATTTGAGTGGTCGGAAGAGTGTCAACAGAGTTTTGAACAGTTGAAAACATTGTTGACAGAGGCACCAGTGTTAGTTCAACTTGAATCGGATAAAGAATTTATAGTTTACAGTGATTGATCGTTGAATGGTTTAGGTTGTGTGTTGATGCAAGAAGGCAAAGTTATAGCTTATGCTTCGAGACAGTTAAAACCGCATGAAAAGAACTACACGACGCATGATCTGGAATTAGCAGCTATTGTATTTGCATTGAAGATTTGGCGTCACTTCTTATTTGGTGAGAAATGTCACATTTATACTGATCACAAGAGCTTGAAATATTTGATGACTCAGAAAGATTTGAATCTGCGACAGAGAAGATGGTTAGAACTGTTAAAAGATTACGAGCTTGTGATTGACTATCATCCGGGAAAAGCTAATGTTGTGGCTGACGCTTTGAATCTAAAGACTTTATTCGCTTTACGAGCAATGAATACTCAGATAGATTTGTGTGATGATGGCTCGATTTTAGCCAAATTGAAAGCAAGACCGTTATTTTTACAGCAGATTTGTGATGCTCAAAAAGTTGACAATGAAATGGTAGCGAAACGAGCTCAGTGTGTTTGAATTCTGATTCAGATTCTGAGATCGAATTTATGTTCCAAGAAATTTAGAGTTGATTCAGATGATTTTGAGTGAAGCTCATAACAGTCGTTTATCAATTCATCCGGGAAGTACGAAAATGTACAATGATCTGAAACAGTTTTATTGGTGGTCTGGTATGAAATAGGATATCTCAAAGTTTGTTTCGAGATGTTTGATCTGTCAGCAAGTCAAAGCTGAACATCAGGTACCTTCGGGTTTATTACAACCGATCATGATTCCTGAGTGGAAATGGGAGAGAATCACGATGGACTTTGTGTCGAGATTACCCCAGTCTTCGAGAAAGAAAGATGCAATCTGGGTGATAGTTGATAGATTAACGAAATCAGCTCATTTTATACCGGTGAGAATAGATTATTCGCTGGATAAGTTAGCCGAATTGTATATTTCTGAGGTTGTGAGATTACACGGGGTACCATTATCTATTGTGTCTGACAGAGATCCAAGATTTACTTCGCGATTTTGGAAGAAACTACAAGGGGCTTTAGGTACGAAGTTGCATTTTAGTACTGCTTTTCATCCGCAAACGGATGGTAAATCCGAGCGGACCATTCAGATTCTCGAGGATATGTTGAGATGTTGTATTCTTAAGTTTGAAGGTACGTGGGAAAAGTACCTGTCGTTGATTAAATTTGCGTATAATAATAGCTTTCAATCAAGCATTAAAATGGCACCATATGAGGCTCTATACGGTCAGAAATGTAGAACTCCATTGTATTGGACTGAGTTCAATGAGAATAAGATTCACGGAGTTGACTTGATAAAAGAGACAGAGAAGAAAGTGAAAGTAATTAATGACAGTTTGAAAGCGGCATCAGATCATCAGAAGTCTTACGCAGATTTGAAACGAAAAGATAGTGAGTTTGAGATTGGGGATAAAGTGTTTTTGAAAGTGTCTCCGTGGAAGAAAGTACTTTGTTTTGGCAGAAAAGGCAAGTTGAGTCCGAGATTCATCGGGACATATGAGATTGTCGAACGTGTTAGACCGGTTGCTTATAAATTGATGTTGCCACCTGAGCTAGAGAAGATTCAAAATGTGTTTCACGTATTAATGCTTCGACGATACAGATCTGACCCATCGCATATGATTACCACTATTGAAGTTGAGATTCAGTCCGATCTATCGAATAACGAAGAACCGATTAAAATTCTGGCTCGAGAGATCAAAGAGTTGATAAATAAGAAAATTTATTTAGTGAAAGTGTTGTGGCACAGACACGGAGTTGAAGACGCTACGTGGGAGCCTGAGAATGCTATGAGAAAACAATATCCGAATCTATTCACTGGCAAGATTTTCGAGACCCTAAGAGGGGAGAGTTGTAACAGCCCGGTTTAGAACCTAGTCGAAATAGTGGTTTCGAAACCACAAATCTGAGGTCAGAGAAATAATTTAATATTATTTCTGATGTTTATGGCATATGATAAAGTATGTGTGAAAGTTCTGTGTGAAAATTTTATCATTTGTGTGCTCGATTAGAGAAAAAGGACTTAATTGCGTAAAATGCAAAAGCTATGTGCTAGTAGTTAAAAGTGCTTAATTATCATGTCTTATTAAATGAAAGGCCCTTATGTTGTAAATGGACCATTAGTCTAATGAATAGACATAGTTGGACATGAGTTAGTGGAATTTTAAATGGAAGCATTAAGGTTAAATTGGTAAAATGATAAATAAGTTATTGATTAATTAAACAAAGCCAAATTAATGCTTCATTCATCCTGTTCTTGCTGAAAATACTAAGGAAAAAGAAAAAAAAAAGAGTCTTAGGGTTCAGCACTAGTTTTGGCTAATTGAGGTATGATTTTTGATCCATTTTCGATAATTTCTATGTTTTTGTGATCGTTGCTTTGTGTTCTATTAAGCCCATACCTCAATTTCTAAATTTGATAATGATTTTGAGTTATGCCATTGTTGAGTATGTGAGCTTTGTGTTGATAGTTGGTGAAATATCAAAGCTTGATGCATGAAAAACATATTTGGAATTTGGAATTTTTGATGAAATTGGTTATTAAGGGTTAATTTATGAAAATGAAATTTTGAGGGGTTAAAATGTGAAATAAATGAAAGATATGAGATGCTAGGGACTAGTGTGAAATTTGGCCAAGCTTGGGTGTGAATAAATTAAGTGTATTTTGTGTAATTGTGAAATAGGGACTAAAATGTCAAATATGGAATTATGGTGGCTAAAGTGTAAAATATTTTAACTATGTGTTGTGGATTGTTTTGGATGAAAATGATATTGAATGAGTTGAATTTGATATTATATAGATCAAGAAAAGAGAGATTTGGACCGAGATCGAGGCAAGAACAAAGTGCTCGATTGATCGACTAGTGTTGTTTTTGCTTCCGAGGTAAGTTCGTGTATAATACGTATTGTTTAAATAATGTTCATATGATATGAAATGAATGGAAATGTGATTGTTGAGTTAGTAATGCGAAATGTGAGATTTAAGATATGTGGCACTAAGTGTGCGTAAATAGAATACTTACTGCGATGAAGTGCACTAAGTGTGTGAGTTAAAGAAATGCATCTAATTTGTATTAGTTGGCATGTGTGTGCGCGATACGGAGACATCTTCGGTTTAATGTGATGGCACTAAGTGTGCGATACTATTGTAGCTTCGGATAATTAAACGACACTGAGTGTGCGAGTTCATCGAACGTTTGAAGTGAATCGAACGAATTGTGGGATTGAGCATTGAGTGGTAAATGCGATATATAAATACGTAATGGTACAGGTATGTACAGAACCTATGTGGTTGATGATATCGTGAATGAACTAGATAGATGATTATGTGAATGAATGAAGAAGAGGATTGGATTGAGAAGCATTATAAATGCTTGTATATAAACTTATAGATGTGGTATGAAAGTGAGTAATGGCTTTGGGTGAGATTGAATGGTAATGTGAATTAATCTATGTGATAGTTAACTTTGTATATTGACTTTGAACTGTTGAATTAATTGTGTTATATTACGAACTTACTAAGCTTTAAAGCTTACTGTGTGAAGTTCTTTTCTATTTTACATTGTCATTAAAGCTAGCTCGGATCCGGGGATCGTCAGTGACTCAATCACACTATCGGCCATCTATTTTGCTACCATTTTGGAAGTTGTATATATGATATATGGCATGTATACGCTAGTAAGGTTGTGGAATGATTTTGGTACATGTTTTGCTATGTGAAAATGGTGTAAGTAATGTGTAAATATGGTTTGGTGTGAATGGACATTAGAGTATGTTTTGGTGATATTGAAATGGTATTTCATACTTGATTTTGTAGTTGAGAATAGTGATTGAAATGTATGTTAATTGATGTTGGAATTGAGCATGTAGAGAAGACCCAATTTGGGTGGCAATTTGGCCTTGTATATGGCCTATAATTGTCCACACGGGTGAGTACACGGGCGTGTGTCTCACCTGTGTCCAATACTGTCCTTATTCAATGCATGACAGACTTGCACACGGGCCAGACACACGGGCGTGTGACATGCCATGTGATTCAAGTCAGGATTGCACACGGGCCAGACACATGGGCGTGTGACAGGCCGTGTGAATATAGTCAGATTTGTGCACGGGGTAAGACATGGTCTGAGGCATGGCCGTGTGAGGCACACGGTCTAGCCACACGGGCGTGTGCCCTATTTAAAATGAAAAATTTTCTAAGTTTTGTTAAGTTTTCGAATGAGATCGGTTTAGTCCCGAACCTTCTTTAAAGCATGTTTAAGGTCTCGTAAACTTATTAAAGGGACTTTGTGCTGTTGATTGCTATGATGTGTTGATGTGTGAGCCACGATAGTGTAAATTTTATGATTTGACCGGTAATACCTCATAACCCTATTCCAGCGATAGATACGGGTTATGGGTGTTACAAAGATCTTCATGTATATTTTACTATATTTTATTTATTATATCATGTTTATTATAATTGGAGACTAATCATGACAACATGAATAGATAGATTCTAATTTAAAATCCACGAATGTTTGCGACGGTGATTATGAAATAAAGAATTAATTGGGACGTTTATAAGTTCGTCCCAGTAAATCTATTGCATTCCCTGAAGTGAATGTAAATATAAAGAAAATAATACTCATGTACCACTAAAAGTGGGAACATAATAATAAATAAGAGAACAATGAGAATTCTCAAGATAACTTTTCAAAGGGTAAAGATAACTTATGTTATCAATCTGATATGAAAGATTATTGGTCACATATGTGGCGTATGCCCAAATATTTTATTTCTGATAATATTCTTTGAGGAATGTTATTAAAATGTAGTAATGAATTCTATCATTACAAATAGAAAATATTTATCTTATTTGGTATTGAAACAATCAAATATTATTTCAATATTTGATAGTACAAAATTAGTTGAAAGCTCCAAAAGAGCTAATATATCACTATCTAAAAAGCACAAAATTTGTGATGGTTAATACATTACTTTTAAATGTTATTTGTAATGGATCTCATATTGAGATTGTGAATGAGGAAAATATTATATTTCATGATGAATAAAAAAGGAGATTGGGTTATTAATTTATATTTATATTATAATCTTTGTGATATTCTTTTGTCATCATCCCTATTAAATGGTTGAAAACAAAATATTTGACTGTGAAAGATATACTTTTGAGCAATAGAATATAATAATTCTATCTAAAGCTTATTATGGTTGGATGCACCTAAAGTTGCAAGTTTTTTTAAAAACTGTGAGTATAACTCTATAGTATTCAGAATAAGTTCTTAATTAAAATTACGTGGTAAAATATTAGGGATGAGAACTTGCAAGAGAGAAAACTTGTGTATGAAAATTCATTGGTTATGTACCTGTTGTACATCTGGAAAATAAGATCCACTCTCAAAGTTTGCTATTAATAAATTATTGGGCATTTGAAGATTTTGGCATATTCCACAGTTTAAATCGCATATAATTATTTGGAAATTATATTTATTGACTTGCTGGCATTATAGACTTCACATTGATTTAGACATTTCCAGTAGTAAATGTCACAATAGATCTTATATGTCGATACAAATTAAAAGGAATGATAATAAAATTATCAATTTGTTACAATTTCGTACAATTGAAACACATGTTAAAGTAAACCAAAAGTTTACTAATACAAATGTGTTTACTACTTGGCGTGACCAGTTAGACACCATCATGAATCGTATATGATACGAAAATTAATTAAGAATTCATATGGACATCCATGAAAGAACCAGAAGATTTTTTAATTTAAAGAATTCTCATTTGTTGCTTGTTCTCAATAAAAATTGGTTCTTAGAAACTCACTAGCTAAAGTTGAGATTTAATCTCTTGCATTTCTGAAATGAATATGGGCCCATTCATCCTCCATGTGGATGGTTTGGATATTATATGATTTATGTAGATACATCTACAAAATAATCACATGCGTTATCAACTCGCAACCTATCCTTTGCGAGATTACTTGTTTAAACGATTAATTTTAGATTATGCAAATAAAAAAATTCATCTTGCTAATGTTGGTGAGTTTACATACCAAGTTTTCAATGATTATTGCATGTTAATTGGGATAAAAGTTGAACATCCTATAGCTCATGTTCACACACAAAATGATTTAGCTGAATTGTTAATCAAATGCCTCCAGCTAATAGCTAAACCATTACTTATGAGAATAAAACTTTCTATTTCAGCATGAGATTGTATTTGTAACACCCCAAACCCTGCCTAGACGCTATGGTCGTATCTGGCAATGTCACACGATAGTGCTTTTAAAACCTCGTTGTTACGATGAAAACATTCCATGTTATTATCTTTAGTAAACCTTTGTTAGAACTTAAGAAGTCGTCTTTATTCATTTAAAATATTTGTTTTGAAACATCCCTCGTTGCGGAAGCTTTAATAAAACAGTCTAGGTGATCATGCGTTTAGAAATTACTTTAACTTTTTGAAAACCGAATTTCCTACGACCAGCAGGTATTAATCCATACAGTAAAATAAATAAATAAAAACCTAAATTTAAAACCAAAGTCCTAGAGAGTCCTTAAATTACAACCCAAGTAATCAATAATAATCAAATCATAAATAGTAAATTGAAAACCATGAAGTCCAACAATTACTGTGGTAACTGCTGAGTCCTCCGTCGCACCGATCCATCTAAGTCTGGGGATTACCTGTGCACATTAAACAAAAAGGGTGAGTTTACGTAAACTCGGTGTGTAATCCCGCGAGAAACAAATAAACAATCGATATTCACGATGCAGCACGATTGAGCGATCTTAGGCCTAAGCCCTTTTGAAGATCGATGGTGATTTGGGCCTTAGCCCATCTCGATCTGATGTCAAAATGCGGTAGGGCCTTAGCCATCACGATGCTCGATAGCGATACTTGATTATGCAAGAGCAAAATCCTACCCAACCAGCCTCTACACACCATCTCCGTCCAACCCTACACTCCATGTGGGGATATAATCAACCCACCCATCCCTACACTCCAAGTAGTACCGAATGCGGCACTGTCTGAAGAGTTTGCAAATGAGTCGCCAAGAAATTAGGCTTAAAGCCTTTCAAGACACTTCCTCCGAATAACAACCCCAACCCAATGCAATGCAACACACAATGGATGACATGCTATTATGCAATTTCAAGTACATATATTCATTCGAGATATTAACATGCCCAAGACAGATATCATTCAATCAATTTCACACATTTAGGGGTCTAAGTAGCGTTTACCGACCCTACAGTAGGTTCACAGTTGACTTGGGCGACCCGTGCAACCTTAAAAACATTTCAGTAAAAATGGGCCCACACGCCCATGTGATCTGCTCGTGTGGGCCCACACGCCCATGTGGCCCACTCGGCCCAAATTGTCCTTGGCCGTGTGATCCATTTTTAAAGTAACCCATGCTAGCTCAATACTCATATATGTTTTCGGTATTTACTTATATGTTCATTCAAAGCTGTCTACTTGAGTCATTATCACTAAATTATTTATATCTTGAGCTACAGAATTCCAAATTAAGATCCGCTTGATGTTTTTGAAACTACACTCAAATACCTTTCTACCATAAAATTTTCAGAATTTATAGTTTATCAAATAAGTACAGTAAAATCTTTAAAGTTATCCCTATTATGTTGTTTGACAGCTTCATTCTATCCTTACTAAAAATTATTCATCTCTTAGTACGTAATTTAGATGATATTTCTGTTTGTTTCTCTTGAAAATAGACTCATTAAGGATTTAAACATATAAATTTAAGCCCCTAATTATTTGGTTTACAATTTTTGATGATTTTCCTAAATCAGAACAGGGGAACGCGAAATCATTCTGACCTTGTCTCACAAAATTTATTATATCTCATGATTTACAATTCCATTGCTTACACTGTTTCTTTCATGAAAAATTAGACTCAATAAAATTTAATTTCATATTTTATTCAACCTCTAAATAAATTCCCACTATTTTTTATGATTTTTCAAACTTAGACCACTGTTGCTGTCCAAAATTATTTTAGTGCAAAAGGTTGATTTCCAAGTTGATAACACCCTTATTTCCTTTCTCTATAATTTTTCGCATCATTTTCTCTTATTTCTCTTATTTCTCGACAGCAAGCAATTTTGGCTTTTCTCCGAATCCCATTTTCCATGTTTCGGGTACACACCTGGTATCGTTTCTGATGCGTAAGCACTCCTAAGCCTCCAGAACCTAAAAATCGACCAACATATCTACAGATTAATCACTTAATTCGTTTTTAATCAACCAATTTCGGAAGGAACTCGACTAAAAACCTAGCAAAACCCTTACCTCACTTGAGTAACCACGACTTGGCATAATCACAGTGTCGATTCAAAACCACCAGCCCCTTGATTAACTCCTAAACACCAAAAAGGAATCCCCCTTTTAGAGATTAACCAAGAACAATTAACAATAGACAAAACCGTTACTTACTGAACACGCACAACCAACGATGAACAACCGAATCAATTGGAAAAAAAAAAGAAAAAGAAAAAAATGGAAGGGGAAAATAATGGAAATTTTGGCAGCAACTAGGGGAAAGAAACGGTAGAGGAGGGAAAAAGAAGAAGAAGAAAACGTCAAAAAAAGTTTGGGGAATTGGAGAGAAAACCGAAACTCCACTTTCTTTTTCTTTTTTTTTTGCAACAAAAAGATAATCAGATTATTTTTTGATAACCTCTCCCCTATTATCTCCTAAAATCACTCTCTATTGACCCACTAAAACACAACTACTCAGAATTTTTCCCCAACACAACTCTTAGCCGAAATTGGAGCAAAAATACTGTCTCCACGCCATCACAGAGAATTGAACATAGGACCTCCAACACTCCAACACTCCACTTAATCACCAGACTAGCAGGCCCATTCTGATATAAACTTACCAACAATTAAACTTAAGCCTTTTGCATAAGGTTAAGGCTTTATTTATAAAAATACCAAAATTTGCCCAAGTAAGGCTTGAACTTGGGACCTCTCACACACACTCAGAACACATAACCACTAAAGCAGATAGACATTATGTGTCACACATACACGAAATCAAAAATTAAAATTTTGGGGCGTTACAATTCTACCCCCTAAAAGAAAATTTCGTCCTCGAAATTTACCCGGTCAGAAAAGATGAGGATATTGCTGATGCATCGTATCCTCAGGCTCCCACGTAGCCTCCTTAGTGCTATGATTACGCCAAAGAACCTTAACCAGTGGAATAGATTTCCTATTCAGTACTTTTACATCTCGGTCAAGTCTGGCCTAACCTCAATCTCCTCAACGGAAACGATGTGAGTAGGATCAGAGTGGTAGCGCCTCAACATCGAGACGTGGAACACGTCGTGGATATGATCCAACTCTGGAGGTAGCTCCAACTGATAAGCGACTGGTCCCACTCACTTCAAAATACGGTAAGGTCAAATAAACATAGGGCTCAACTTGCACTTATGACCAAACCTCAGTACCTTCTTCCATGGCGAGACCTTAAGGAATACAAAGTCCTCCATCGAATACTCAATCTCACATCGCTTCAGGTCCGCATAGGATTTGCATGCATCGAAGTAAGTCGCCATCGATCCCAAATTAGTCTAACCTTATCCTCTGTCTCAGAAACCAACTCAGGGTCCAGAACACGTCGCTCACCCAACTCAGTCCAACATAAAGGAGTGCAACACTTACGACCATACAGTGCCTCGTAAGGTGCTATCTGGATGCTAGACTAGAAACTGTTATTATAGGCGAACTCCGCTAGCGGTAGATAATCCTCCCAACTGCCTTGAAAATCAATAGCACAGCTCATGAATCTGAGCCTTAAGCTCTACAAGCTCCTTCGGTGCCATTTGATAGGGAGCTATGGACACCAGAGCTGGTCCTGGAAGTAGCTCAATCCCAAATTCGAACTCGCGATTCGGAGGTAACCCCGGTAGCTTCTCAGGAAAGACGTCCGAAAAATCCTTTACCGTTCTGATATCCTTAACTATAGAATCCCCAGAATCCGAAACACTTACGTAGGCCAAGAATGCCTCACATCCCTTACGAACCATCTTCTCTGCCACCAGTGCAGAGATCACATTAGATAAGTAATTTCGGCATTCTCTAATCATGACTACCTCCTTATCCTCCTCATTCCTTAGTACGACCCTCTTAGTCGCACAGTCCAAGCTAACACGATGCTTGACCACCCAGTCCATCACAAGAATTAGGTCGAACTCCCCAAATGAAAGCTCCATCAAATCAGCCAGGAAGATTGCCCCTTGTACCTCTAAAGGAACGTCCCTATACAATTTTCTAACTCTAACAGATTGCCCTAACGGGCTCAGTACCGTAACCTCACTCGTAGTGCTCTCAACTGAAATCCCCAAGTTTCCAGACACTATACAGGCTATATAGGAGTGAGTGGGTCCTATATTTATCAATGCAATATAAGGTACATTATGAATAAGGAACGTACCCGTGATGATGTTTGGAGCATTTCTATCCTCTCGGCGACGAGCAGCATAAACTAGAGCCAGCTGCCTCGCCTCAGCCTGTCCGGCACCTCTACCCAGTGCTATCTACCCACGGCCCATACCATTACCACATCTGGCCTGACCATGACCCCTCGGTGGCTACTGTACTACCCTCGGTAGCTGTATAGTACCAGTACCCAGAGCTTGCCTCTGATCAGCCCTCAGTAGACACTCTCTAATGCGATGTTCCAACGACCCACATCTCAAGCATGCCCCAGTCCTCTTCCAACACTCGCCCTGATGGCGTCTACCACAATCAGTACATGGCTGCAGTCCAGTAGCAATAATAGGGGGCCAAACTCTAACCGGCCCATCAACTCTGGCCTTTTTCCTAGGCCTCTGCACTGCACCCAAGGGCTCTGAATCCCTCTTATTCCTACCTCTCTCTCTATCCCGATTTTGGCGCTCAGCGCGCTTAACCTCCTCGGCGATCTTCGCCTTCTCAACCAGGGTAGAAAAATCCTGCTCCCTCTGTGGAACTATCAAAACCCGCAAGTTATCTCTGAGGCCATCCTCAAAGTGGACACATCGTTCGTGCTCAGACGCCATCATACCTCGCGCATAGTGGCTCAATCTCAGAAACTCGACCTCATACTCGGCCATTGATCGATCTCCCTGAGTTAAATTTAGAAACTCCATCCTACGGGAATCCACCTAACTGGCTCCCACATATTTTCCCTGGAAGGCGGTCTTAAAGAACTCCCAGGTCAGACGTTCGGGCTGAGTGCCCTCCTTAACAGTAAGCCACCACTAATAAGCCTCATCCCGCAGTAGTGAGACTGTACCCTTTAATTTCTGCTTAAGGGTACAATCTAAATAATCCATAATTCTCTCCGTTGCCTCAATCCAGTACTCGGCCATATTAGGGGCAACTCCAGTGACACCCCTAAAGAGCTCAGCTCTATTGGACTGGATGTAATGGCCTAAATTCAGGGTTATCAAAACAGTAGTTTCGTAACCACAAATCTGATTTAAAGAGAAATTTATTTTAATATTTTTGCATGAATATTGATATGATAGGAAAATAGTATGAAAATATCGATAAAAAAAACTTTAGGATTTTGCGAAAAATTTCTTATGGTTTCAATTTAATCCCGATTTGGTCCCGATGTATGTTTTGGGCTTCGAAGGCCTATCTAAGAGACGTCATGACATGTTTTGGTAAATGAATAGTATTTAACTCGTAATAATGGAAAATTAAATTGGTAAACTCCGGTAATTCCTCGTACCCTATTCCGACGATGAATACAGGTAGGTGGTATTACATTTGTTGGTATCAGAGCTACAGTTTAGCCGGTTCTCAGACCGACTTTGCAAATACGGGATTAGCTATACATGCCATTTAAATTATTATTGATAGTGTGATATCTCCTGACCATTTGAAATTTGATTTTCTTATAGTAAATGCCTACCGACCGAGCTCAACTCGAGGAAGCCGAGAGTCATGCTCGGGCTCCAGAATAAAGAGAAGTTGAAGCTACTAGTAGTAGAAGGTTCGAGACAGGGGACCAAAGTGAAGAGGGTAAAATGGCCTTCTATCAAATGATGAATGAATGGTTTACTCAGTATATAAGAACTAACCCTGTAATGCAGCAAACTCAAGCTCCCCCTCCTCCCCCTCCACCAGTTCCTGAGATTCCACAGGGTACAGGTACCGAATCTATCAGAAAAGGGAAAGCTCAAGTTGATAAAATCAGAAAATATGGGGCAGAAGAATTCAGAGCTGCAGTTGATGATGATCCCGAATAGGCTGAGTTTTGGTTAGAAACTACTACTCAGGTTTTGGAGGAATTATCATGCACACCAGAAGAATGTCTGAAATGTGCCGTCTCACTGCTAAAAGACACAGCTTATCATTGGTGGAACACTAAAGCTTCGGTGGTTCCGAAAGAAGAGATTACCTGGGAGTTCTTTCAGAACGAATTTAAAAAGAAATATATTAGCCAGAGGTTCCTCGATCAGAAAAGAAAAGAATTTCTTGAACTGAAATTGGGCAACAGATCGGTATCTGAGTATGAAAGAGAATTTATTCGGTTGAGTAAATATGCTCGAGAATGGGTACAATCAGAAGCTGAAATGTGTAAACAATTTGAAGAAGGGTTGAATGAAGATATCAAGCTATTGATCGGAATTCGTGAAATCCGAGAGTTTGCTACCCTTGCAGAGCGAGCTTATAAAGCAGAGGAACTGAGCAAAGAAAAGAAACAAGCTGAAAGAGAAGCTCGGGTTTTCAGTAAAAGATCAATGGGGAAATCTCAATCATCTTCAGTTTCAAAGAAATTAAAAGGGTATTATGATCGTCCTACTTCAGTAACAGGATATTCTGGAAAGGAACGGGGCTTCCAACGCACTAACCCGAGATCTCCCACTCCGTCTGTGACTAGTATGGGTAGTGTCGGCAGTCCTAAGCTGATATGCCAGTATTGTAATAAACCCATTTTGGTGAATGCCGATTAAAGAGCGGGGCTTGTTACCGATGTGGTTCTTTCGACCATTTCCTCAGAGATTGTCCAGAAAGGGGTGAAAAAGAAGCTGAATAGATATCGAAGCTGAGTAATCCAGTTTCGAGGGGCAAACAACCTTGACCATCTGGTAATGTCAGTGGTAGTCGAGGAGCTACGAAAGATACTGTAAGCAGGTCTGAAGCACGAGCACCTACTAGGACATATGCCATCCGTGCCAGAGAAGATGCATCAGCACCCGATGTTATTACTGGTACATTTTCTTTATTTGATACTGATATTACTGCATTGATTGATCCTGAATCTACGCATTCATATATATGTGTTAAGCTTGCATTTGTTAAAAATTTATCTGTTGAACCTACTGAATTTGTGGTTAAAGTCTCGAATCCCCTAGGCCAGTCTGTGTTAGTGGATAAAATTTATAAAAACTGTCCACTGATGGTAAGAGGTTATTGTTTCTCGGCTGACTTGATGTTACTTCTTTTTGATAAGTCTGATGTGATATTGGGTATGGATTGGCTAACTCAGCATGATGCAGTAGTAAACTGTAGACAGAAATATATTTTGTTAAAATGTCAGAACGGTGAGTTGCTCCGGGTTAAATCTGATCAGACAGAGGGATTATCTAATGTGATTTCAGTTATTACTGCTCAGAGGTATGTCAAAAAGGGGTATGATGCTTTTCTTGCTTATGTATTAGACACCAAGGTATCTGAGTCGAAGATTCAGGCAGTGCCAGTGGTATGTGAATTTTCTGATGTGTTTCCAGAGGAATTACCAGGGTTGCCACCAGAAAGAGAAGTGGAATTCTCTATAGATTTGCTTCTGGGAACTACTCTAATTTCCATAGCTTCGTACCGGATGGCTCCTACAGAATTAAAGGAGTTAAAGACACAGTTACAGGAACTTGTTGATAGGGGTTTTGTTCGTCCGAGTCATTCACCTTGAGGTGCTCCGGTTCTGTTTGTGAAAAAGAAAGATGGGTCTTTGAGATTGTGTATCGACTATCGGCAGCTCAATAAGGTAACTATAAAGAATAAGTACCCGTTGTCCCGGATTATTGATTTATTTGATCAGCTGAAATGTGTCACAGTATTCTCAAAGATTGATCTCCGATCGGGTTATTACCAGCTACGGGTAAAAGAGCCAGATATGCCAAAGACAGCTTTCAGAACCAGGTATGGGCATTATGAGTTTCTGGTTATGCCGTTTGGGCTGACTAATGCACCTGCAGTATTTATGGACCTGATGAACCGGATATTTAGACCCTATTTAGACAGGTTTGTAGTAGTTTTCATTGATGATATTCTAGTCTATTCTCAAGATGAAAATGAGCATGCAGAACATTTGAGAATAGTGTTGCAAATTCTGCGTGAAAAGAAGCTTTATGCTAAATTCAGTAAATGTGAATTTTGGCTCCGAGAAGTGGGTTTCCTTGGACATATTGTATCCGCCGAAGGCATCAGGGTAGACCCGAATAAAATTTTAGCTATTATTAATTGGAGTCCACCGAAGAATGTAGTTGAAGTTAGAAGTTTCTTGGGTTTAGCTAGTTATTATCGGAGATTTGTACAGGGGTTCTCTATGATAGCTTCTTCGATGACCCGTTTGTTGCAGAAAGATGTTAAATTCAAGTGGACTGATGAATGCCAGCAGAATTTCGACCGATTGAAAGATTTGTTAACGAAAGCACTTGTGTTGGTACAGCCTGAACCGGGTAAAGAATTTATTATTTATAGTGATGCATCATTAAATGGTTTAGGTTGTGTCTTGATGCAAGAAGGTAAAGTAATAGCCTATGCTTCAAGACAACTTACGCCACATGAAAGAAATTACCCGGTACATGATCTCGAATTAGCTGTTATTGTATTTGCATTGAAGATATGGCGGTATTACTTGTATGGTGAGAAATGTCATATTTATACTGATCATAAAAGCCTGAAATATTTGATGACACAGAAAGATTTGAATTTGAGATAGCGCAGGTGGCTTGAACTGATAAAGGACTATGATTTGGTTATTGATTACCATCCGGGTAAGGCTAATGTTGTAGCTGATGCTTTGAGCCGAAAATCTCCGTTTGCTTTACGAGCTATGAATACCCGGTTGTCACTGACTGGTGATGGTTCAATCATAGCTGAATTGATAGCTAAACCGACATTTCTACAGTAAATATGTGAAGCTTAGAAGAATGATGAGAAGTTACATGTTAAACGGGCACAGTGTGAGTCAGGTATTGATTTAGAGTTTTAGATTGGTTCTAATGGTTGTTTAATATACAGAGGCAGAGTTTGTGTACCGAAGGATACAGAGCTCATACAAAAGATTTTACACGAGGCTCACAGCGGTACTATGTCTGTACATCCGGGGAGTAATAAAATGTATAATGATCTGAAAAAGATGTATTGGTGGCTGGGTATGAAACGTGATATCTCTGAGTTTGTATCAAAGTGTTTGGTATGTCAGCAAGTTAAAGCTGAACATCAGGTACCTTCAGGGTTTCTTCAGCCAATCACTATACCGGAATGGAAATGGGAAAGAATCACTATGGATTTTGTATCTGGGTTACCGTTGTCTCCGAATAAGAAAGATGTCATTTGGGTGATTGTTGACCGATTGACAAAGTCAACGCACTTTATTATGGTACGTATGGATTATTCTTTAGATAAATTGGTTGAATTGTACATATCTGAGATTGTCAGGCTACATGGAGTGCCTGTCTCTATTATATTAGATAGAGATCCCCAATTTACGTCTCGTTTCTGGGACAAATTGCAAGAAGCCTTGGGTACTCAGCACTGTATTTCATCCTCAGACAGATGGCCAATCTGAGTGTGTAATTCATGTATTGGAAGATATGCTCCGATGTTGTATACTAGAGTTTGAAGGTAATTGAGAGAGGTATCTACCTTTGATTGAATTTGCTTACAATAACAGTTATCAGTCCAGTATTAAAATGGCTCCGTATGAAGCTTTGTATAGTAAAAAATGTAGAACACCGTTATATCGGACAGAACTCAGTGAAAAGAAGATAATGGGGTTGATTTGATCCGGGAAACAGAAGAAAGAGTAAAGGTAATTCGGGATAGTTTAAAAGCAGCTTCCGATCGTTAGAAGTCATATGCCGATCTTAAACGAAAAGAGATTGAATTTCATGTGGGTGATAAGGTATTCCTAAAAGTGTCTCCTTGGAAGAAATTTCTCCGATTCGGTCGAAAGGGTAAATTGAGTCCAAGATTTATCGGGCCATATGAAATCATAGAAAGAATTGGACTGGTCACTTATCGATTGGCATTACCACCGGAACTCGATAGAATTCATAATGTTTTTATGTGTCTATACTACGACGGTATCGATCAGATCCTTCACATGTTATTTCTCCGACAGAAGTGGAGATTCAGCCGGATATGACTTACAGTCAAGAACCGGTCAAGATATTGGCACGGGAAACAAAGGAGCTTAGAAATAAAAAGATAAATTTGGTGAAAGTATTATCGAAAAAAGCACGGAATTGAGGAAGCGACATGGGAACCGGATGAAGCAATGAGGAAACAATACCCGAACCTCTTTACTGGTAAGATTTTCGAGGACGAAAATCCTTAAGGGGGGATAGTTGTAATGGCCTAAATTTAGGGTTATCGAAACAGTAGTTTCGTAACCACAAATCAGATTTAAAGAGAAATTTATTTTAATATTTTTGCATGAATATTGATATGATAGGAAAATCATATGAAAATATCGATAAAAAAATTATTGAAGAAAATTGGGTAAAAATAAGGTATCGAGACCTCGATCTCGTAAAACTGAGTCGAAAATATTTTTATAAATATTTATGAAATGTTAGTAATATGATATTAAAATTTCGTTAGAAAATTTTTACGTTTGGGTAGTTAATTAAGTGAAAAGGACTAAATTAAAAAGGGTGTAAAAGTTATTAGAAGGATTAAATAGCTCAATTGTTAAATGAGGAGGGACATAAATTGCAAATAAGTCCAAAAGGAGATATTTTGGGCGGCATAAGCTGAGAAAAATCAGGAGAATTGGTGAAATAAGGGCAAAATGGGAAAATAACAAAATTTACTAAAATAAAAATGGGATCAAATTGGAATATCTAGAATTCTCTTCATATTTTCTTCATTATCATCAGCCAAAAACGTCCTAAGGGTTTATTCAAGCTGGTATTTCATAATTTTTGCACCAAGTGAGTTAATCCTTGCCTTTTTCTTGTAATTTTTGTGTTTTTAAGACTTTTACAACTAGGTCCTATTACTAAATTCATTAGTTTTTGATTTCATGGATGAAATTGAAAGTCACCATGGTTGAGTGCTGTAAGTTTATGATGAAATAGCATGAAATTGAAGCTTTACTTTGTTTATGAGATGATTTTATTAGGTAATTTCAATAGAAATTGATTTGTAGGACCTAATTGTGAAAAAGTTTAGAATTAAAGTCTAGTGCTAAAATTCTTATTTCCAAAGGTTATAAAGTAGTTTAAAGTGATAGAATAAAATGTTAATTGAAAAAAATAAGTTCAATTGAGAGGTTAATTGAGCAGGGACGAAATTATCATTTATTGAAAGCTTAAGGAAAAATGGTAATCAACATCTTGCACTAAAACAGTTTTGGACAGCAGCAGTAGGTTATCTTTGAAAAATCACCATAAATTTTGGAAATCGAATTAGAGGATAAAAAAAATATGGAATTGAATATTATTGAGTCTAGTTTCTCATTGAAGAAACGGTGTAATCAATGGAATTGTAAATCATGAGATATAATAAATTTTGTGAGACAAGGTCAGAATGAATTCGGGTTCCCCTATTCTGACTTTTGAAAATCATAAAAAAATTGGAGAAAATTAATTATGGGCTTAAATTTATATGTTTAAAATTATTAATGAGTCTATTTTCAAGAGAAACAAATGGAAACATCATCCGAATTCTGTACTAGGAGAAAATAATTTTTTAGTGAAGAAGGGTCGAAACTGTTAGACAGCAGAACAGGGATGACTTTAAAGAATTAACTATACTTATTGGCTAAACCATAAATTCTGAAAATTTTATGGTAAGAATATATATGAGTCTAGTTTCGAAAAAATCAAGCAGATCTTAATTTGGAGTTCCGTAGCTCAAGATATAAATAATTTAGTGACTATGACTTAAGGAGACAGCTCTGAATGAACTATAAATAATAATAGAATTATAGAGAATGTTACATATGAACATGAAATGTATTAAATTGATGATTAAATTTATTTATTGAGATCCAGAAAATTAAAATACGAAGTTAGATCGAGGAAAAGAAAAAGTTCGGGATTAGTAGATTTTTGTATACGAACAAGTATCGAGGTAAGTTCGTGTAACTTGAATTATATTCTTAAATGTTTGAAATATATTTTTATTGATGTGAATATGATTTGGATGTTTTTTGTATGATAATTGATGAAGTATTGATATTCTTGATGAAAATGGAAAATAAATCCCAGTTGAATGAAAGGAAAATTCGATGGATCTCTGAAAAGGAATTGACGGTAAAAAGGATCTAGCCCGGACGGGTGATCCTATCCTGATATAACCCTCCCAAAGAATATGTGGAAAATGATTTAGCCCGAACGGGTAATCCGAATTAGGGTCTGAATTTAGCCTGGACTGGTAATTTAGATCCAAGCTCATTAGAGTAATTGTCGTTTGCGAGGATTTAGCTGGACCGTAATCCCGACAATACTCTATGAGTTTATATTACAGGGATTTAGCTGGATCGTAATCCCACCGTAAGGATGGGGTTTCGGAGTGTGCTCTCTGAAATGGAAATGTGCGCACATGAATATGAATTGACGGACCCGAATTTGAACACTAAAGTGTACCCCTGAAAATCCATCGAAATTTTGAGAAATTCAATGGGATAAATATGGAAAAATAATAAGGGAATGGAAATCATGGTATTGATGAGCTCATCAATCATGGTATATATTATTGATATATGGAAATTATTGGACTAACTTGAATGTTGAGTTTGTGCATGTTAGAGTAATAATGCATTGAATGGATGTATGAATGTTTATTGCATTGTATTGAAAATATTAGGTAAGTATAATTCTTGTTACATGAGCTTACTAAGCACAAAGCGCTTACCCTGTTTCCTTTCCCCTGTTTTGTAGTGTTAAGAGCTCGGAGGTCGGATTCAATCGGAGACACATCACACTATCAACCTCAAGATTTCGGTATATAAATAAACTTTATTTTGGGAATAAATGGCATGTATAAGCTAACAAAGTAAATGTTAAGGTGAAATGAATGTAAGGTTAGCCATTGGTATGGCTAACAAATCTTGGTTTTGGTATGTGATGAGGTTATCTTATGGATCTGCTTGAATCTATCTTGAAAATATGTTAAAATGGATTGGTTGGTTTGGATTGGTCTCGGTTTAAAATTGTAGGGAAGGTTAGATATTTATAAAGGGGTTATATTGAGTTCATGAAAAAAAAAACTTTGGGATTTGCAAAAAATTTCTTATGGTTTCAATTTAATCCCGGTTTGGTCCCGATGTATGTTTTGGGCTTCGGAGGCCCATCTAAGGGATGTCATGACATGATTCGGTAAATGAATAGTATTTAACTCGTAATAATGAAAAATTAATTCGGTAAATTTCGGTAATGCCTCGTACCCTATTCTGGCGAAAAATACAGGTAGGGGGTATTACACCGGAGTCGTTCCGTAACCGACCCTCGGCCCCCAGATCTAGTATTGGGCCCAGCGACCCTCTCCAAAATCCTTAGCATAGCCTGGGACAATGCGTCGTCCCCAGCCATGCGATCTTGAGACCCAAAGAAAGCGATTAATCTGGCGTCTCACTCGTATCCAAATTCGGTATGCTACCCAGTGAAGAGGACTTAGCTCGAGCTCCTCTGCGGCCTCTACCTCGGCCTTTAGTACCCCGTCCGCGGATACCTCGTGCACTCATTATCTAATCAAGTTTATCTATATTACAGATTTTATGAATCGATTCTGATTCTGATGTTTATTAACAAATGTTTTATGTAAAACAAGATCGATTATTCGAGTTCATTTTTAAGTAAATCGCAGATCTCGCTACGATTTTGATTTCTCTACAATTTTCAGTATACACTAACTAGAGTGTTTTCAGTACAGTTTACTACCTATAGTAGTTTCAAAATATACTATCCATAACAGTTTTAATTTAAAACAAATCACAGTTCAGAATACTTACAGGATCGGCGCCGGAGACTCGGTGTACCACTTACTCAGTAAAAACATTTCAAATCATTTAGAAATCAATCAATTTTTCGAAAGCCCATTTTTTTATAAAACCCATAATCCACAGTCGAGTTTTGTAACCTGGCTCTGATACCACTAAATGTAACACCCTAAACCCGGCCTAGACGTTATGGTCGTATATGGCAATGTCACACGATAGTATTTTTGAAACCTCGTTGTTACAATGAAAACATTCCATGTTATTATCTTTAGTAAACCTTTGTTAGAACTTAGGAAGTCGTCTTTATTCATTTAAAACATTTGTTTTGAAACATCCCTCGTTGCGGAAGCTTTAATAAAACAGTCTAGGTGATCATGCGTTTAGAAATTACTTTAACTTTTTAAAAACCGAATTTCCTACGACCAGCAGGTATAAATCCATAAAGTAAAATAAATAAATAAAAACCCAAATTTAAAACCAAAGTCCTAGAGATTCCTTCAATTACAACCCAAATAATCAATAATAATCAAATCATAAATCGTAAATTGAAAACCATGAAGTCCAAAAATTACTGTGGTCACCGCTGAGTCCTCCGTCGCACCGATCCGTCTAAGTCTGGGGATTACTTGTGCACATTAAACAAAAAGGGTGAGTTTACATAAACTCAGTGTGTAATCCCGCAGAAACAAACAAACAATCAGTATTCACACAAGGCACGCTTGAATGCCTTAGGCCTAAGCCCTTTTGAAGATCGATGACAGTTTGGGCCTTAGCCCATCTCAAGATCTGATGTCAAAATGCAATAGGGCCTTAGCCCATCACAAAGATCGAGAGCGATATAGGTTATGTAGTAGTAAAATCCTACCCAACCAGCCTCTACACACCATCTCCGTCCAACCCTACACTCCATGTGGGGATATAATCAACCCACCCATCCCTACACTCCAAGTAGTACTGAATGCGGCACAATCTGAAGAGTTTGCAATGAGTCGCCAATAAATTAGGCTTAAAGCCTTTCAGTACACTTCCTTCGAATAACAACCCCCAACCCAATGCAATGCAACACACAATGGATGACATGCTATTATGCAATTTCAGTACATATATTCAGTTCAGATATTAGCATGCCCAATACAGATATCATTCAGTCAATTTCACACATTTAGGGGTCTAAGTAGCGCTTACCGACCCTACAATAGGTTCACAGTCGACTTGGGCGACCCGTGCAACCTTAAAAACATTTCGGTAAAAATGGGCCCACGCGCCCATGTGATCTGCTCATGTGGGCCCACATGCCCGTGTGGCCCACTCGGCCCAAATTGGCCTTGGCCGTGTGATCCATTTTTAATGTAACCCATGCTAGCTAAATACTCATATATGTTTTCACTATTTACTTATATGTTCATTCAAAGCTGTCTACTTGAGTCATTATCACTAAATTATTTATTTCTTGAGCTACAGAATTCCAAATTAAGATCCGCTTGATGTTTTTGAAACTAGACTCAAATACCTTTATACCATAAAATTTTTAGAATTTATAGTTAATCAAATAAGTACAGTAAAATCTTTAAAGTTATCCCTATTCTGCTATTTGACAGCTTTACCCTTTCCTTACTAAAAATTATTTATCTCTTAGTACGAAATTTAGATAATGTTTCCGTTTGTTTCTCTTGAAAATATACTCATTAAGGATTTAAAAATATAAATTTAAACCCCTAATTATTTTTTTACAATTTTTTATGATTTTCCTAAATCAAAAAAGGGGAACCCGAAATCATTCTGACCTTGTCTCACAAAATTTATTATATCTCATGATTTACAATTCCATTACTTACACTATTTCTTCCATCAAAAGCTAGAGTCAATAAAATTTAATTTCATATTTTATTCAACCTCTAACTCAATTCTCACTATTTTTTATGATTTTTCAAACTTAGACTACTGCTGCTGTCCAAAACTATTTTAGTGCAAAATGTTAATTTTCAAGTTGATAACACCCTTATTTCCTTTCTCTACATTTTTTCGCATCATTTTCTCTTATTTCTCTTATTTCTCGACAGCAAGCAATTTTGGCTTTTCGCCAAATCTCGTTTTCTGCATTTCGGGTACACACCTGGTATCATTTCTGATGCGTAAGCACTCCTAAGCCTCCAGAACCTAAAAATCGACCAACATATCTCCAGATTAATCACTTAATTCATTTTTAATCAACCAATTTCAGAAGGAACACGACTAAAAACCTAGCAAAACCCTTACCTCGCTTGAGTAACCACGACTTCGCACAATCACAGCGTCGATTCAAAACCACCAGCCCATTGATTAACTCCTAAACACCAAAAAGGAATCCCCCTTTTAGAGATTAACCAAGAACGATTAACAATAGACAAAACCGTTACTTACCGAACACGCGCAACCAACGATGAACAACCGAATCAATTGGAAAAAAAAGAAAAAGAAAGAAATGGAAGGGGAAAAAATAATGGAAATTTCGGAAGCAACTAGGGGAAAGAATCGGCAGAGAAGGGAAAAGAAGAAGAAGAAGAAAACGTCAGAAAAAGTTTGGGGAATTGGAGAGAAAACCGAAACTCTACTCTCTCTTTTTGCAACAAAAAGATAATCAGATTATTTTCTGATAACCTCTCCCCAATTATCTCCTAAAATCACTTTCTATTAACCCACCCAAACACAATTCTTAGTCGAAATTGGAGCAAAAATATTGTCTCCACACCATCACAGAGAATTGAACACAGGACCTCCAACACTCCAACACTCTACTTAACCACCAAACCAGCAGGCCCATTCTGATATAAACTTACCAACAATTAAACTTAAGCCCTTTGCAGAAGGTTAAGGCTTTATTTATAAAAATACCAAAATTTGCCCAAGTAAGGCTTGAACTTGGGACCTCTCACACACACCCAGAACACATAACCACTGAAGCAGATAGACATTGTGTGTCACACATACACGAAATCAAAAATTAAAATTTTGGGGCGTTACAGTATTGATTTACATGTTGAACACATCAAGCCAATAAATTTTAAATTCTCCTCATTACAATTGATTTTTGGTTAAGAGCCAAATATTTCCCATCTTACAATTTTTTGGATGTGCAGTATATGTTCTAACTGCTCCACCACAACGCAAAAAGATGGGTCATTATAAGAGATTGAGAATCTATATTTATATGAGTCTCCTTATAATATTTTTGAGCTATTAATTCGATATTTAGTTATTACAAGAGCTGTCAGTTTTCCCAACATTAGGGGGAGAGAATAAAAAGCTGGATTAATAAAGTACTTGAAATGAATTATCAATGTCTAAGATCCTCGTACAAAGCAATGTGAACTAGAAGTTCAACAGATAATTCATTTTACAAATCAACTGCCAAATTCATTAAATCTCACATACCAGTTGAAAATGCTCCAATACGAATTGATGTCATAATAAGGCAAACTGCTAATGCAAAAGAAAGTAATCCATGCATGAAGCGTGGAAGACCGGTCGGTTCCAAAGATAAAAATCCTCATAAAAGTAAATAAGCAAACATTCAAGATGGTCATATAGTGGAGGCGGGGGTTCCTGAAGAGACCCATGACATAATTAATTATAAAACTCAAGAAGAGATTCAGGTACCTAAAAGTGAAAATGGGAATGATGAAAATGAAGAGATCTCGATAAGTTATATCAATACGAGAAAAAGATGGAACCGAAAAAAAAGTTGTCAACAACAATTTTGCTTATAATATTGCTATTAAAATAATAAAAGAAAATGAGGGTCTTGAGCCTAAATCTACTAAGGAATGTAAAAATAGAAAAGATTGGCCAAAATGGAAAGATGCAATTCAAGCAGAACTGAGTTCACTTTCTAAACGTGAAGTTTTTAGACCTGTAGTCCAAACACCTAAAGATGTAAAAGCTGGTAGGATATAAATAGGTATTTATGTGAAAACAAAATGAAATTGATGAAGTCGTAAGATATAAAGCTCGCCTTGTAGCACAAGAATTTTCGCAAAGGCCCGGCATTGATTATGAAGAGACATATTCTCCAATGGTGGATGCAATCACGTTTAGATATCTTATTAGTCTGGCAGTACGTGAAAAAGTTGACATGCATCTAATGGATGTTGTTACATCATATTTATATGGTACACTTGATAGTGAAATTTATATGAAAATCCTTGAAGGATTTAAAATCCCGAAAAGATATAGAGTTTCTTGAGAAAATTACTCGATCAGATTAAAGAAAAGTTTATATGGAATAAAACAATCTAGACATATGTGGTACAATCTTCTTAATGAATACTTGTTAAAAGAAGGTTACAAAAACGATCCAATTTGTCCATGTGTCTTTATAAAAAGGTTTGGATCAAATTTTGTGATAATTGTTGTTTATCTTGATGGTCTAAATATTATTGGAACTCCTAAAAAGCTTCAAAATACAATAAATTGTTTAAAGAAAGAATTTAAGATGAAA
Source organism: Gossypium sturtianum (assembly GCA_025698515.1). Classification (NCBI taxonomy): domain Eukaryota; kingdom Viridiplantae; phylum Streptophyta; class Magnoliopsida; order Malvales; family Malvaceae; genus Gossypium; species Gossypium sturtianum. The sequence goes on from CM046947.1 coordinate 77,105,490, forward strand.
GATCTTGGAAAAACAAAGTTTTATCTTGGATTACAAATCGAGCATTTAAAAGATGAAATTCAGTTCATTAATCAACTTATATGGAAAAAATATTAAAGAAATTTTACATGGATAAAGCACACGCATTAAGTACTCCAATGGTTGTACGATCGTTAGATGTGAATAAAGATCAATTTTGTCCTTGCGAGAATGATGAAGAGTTTATTGGTCCTGAAGTGTCATATCTAAGTGCCATAGGGGCATTGATGTATCTTGCAAACAACACAAGACCTGATATAGCTTTCGTTGTAAACTTGTTAGCAAGATTTAGTTCTTCTCCAACATGTAGACATTGGAATAGAATTAAACATGTATTTAGATATTTCAGATGGACCATTGATATGGGGTTATTTTATTCAAATGATTCAAAATCTCTATTAGTTGGTTATGCTGATGCTGGATACTTATTAGATCCACATAAAGGTTGATCTCAAACAGGATATTTATTTACATATGGGGGTACTGCCATACATGGCGTCAACAAAGCAAACATTACTTGCCGCTTCTTCAATCATGCAGAAATAATTGCAATGCATGAGGCAAGTCAAGAATGTGTTTGGCTAAGGTTATTGACCCAACATATCCAGAAGATATGTAATTTGCCTTTACAGGAAAAGATGTCAACTATCTTATATGAAGATAATGCAACATGTATAGCTCAATTGAAGGATGGTTATATCAAAGGTGATAGAACGAAACATAGTTTACCAAAATTATTATTCACCCATGATCTTGAGAAAAGAGGTGATATAAATGTTCAACAAATTCGTTCTAGTGATAATTTAGCAGATCTTTTTACTAAGGTATTGTCAACTTCAACATTTGAAAAACTACTACACAAGATTGGAATACGTCGACTCAAAGATATAATGTAATGTTTCCATCAAGGGGAGTCTAAAAACAAGTTCTACTCTTTTCCTTTAACCAAGGTTTTGTCCCATTTGGTTTTCCTGGTAAAAGTTTTTAACGAGGCAGCTTGTAATAGAAGATTGTGTACTTTTTTTTTCCTTCATTAAGTTTTTTATCCCACAAGGTTTTTCCTTATAAAGTTTTAACGAGGCACATTATCTACTAATGGACATCTAAGGGGGAGTGTTATGAATATCTTATTAAGTGGATATCCATCATGATCAAGATAAAGTTTTGATGTACTTTAAATTCTAATAGTTATTATAATTAGATATCTACTTCTTTTATACTTCTTATGCCTATAAATAGAGACTCTGATGAAGCATTGTAAATCATCCCTTTGATCAATAAAATACATTCTTTATTGCTTTCATATTTTCTTTGTTCTTTATTCTCTCCATCTCTCTTTATTTTATAACAATTTTAACTTTAAAATATTAAAAAATTTTAAAATGTCAACTTTTTTTTATTTTAGTCAAAACTTAATTTAATTTTTATATTTTTTTAATAAATATATTTATTTCAACGTGACGTAAATATATAATGCTAATATTATGGGTAAGTCTACCCAAATCCCCAAAAAATACCCATAAGAGCAATCTTTTCCTCTACCCTACGCTAATAATCATCTTCTCAAATCTGGTTAGTAATTGAGTGAATTCCCATTTCAAACAAATGAAGATTTAATGCAAAGTCGAAGTATCCAGCTGTTTTACTTCCAACAAATAAATGAAAATGACCCTATTAAATGTTCCCCATTAAGTCACCCATCGGTCATGATTTAAGAACCAATTTATAAACCCCAAAAACCCCCATTTCGGAAAACCATAAAATTTCCAACCATAGTTTCAGTTCCATCTCCCAGTAGTCAAGTTTGAAAGCAAACCATGGTTCCCCCCCAACAAGACCATGATCTTGTCTATAACCTTAGGCTCTCATCGGTTGGACCAGGTTGTGTCACCGGTTCGGACGTGGTTCATGACCTAAGCGGCCTGGACTTGACCATGAAACTCCATTACCTCAAAGCGGTTTACTACTTTTCCAGCCATGCAGTGGAAGGGCTAACTGTCATGAACATGAAAGAAGCCATATTTTACTTGCTTAACGATTACTACATCACCTGTGGGCGGATCAAGCGGTCGGAGTCTTCGGGTCGACCGTACATAAAGTGTAATGACTGCGGCATAAGGTTCGTGGAAGGTGTTTGCGATGAAACTGTGGATGAATGGCTTGAAACTGACGACGATTCTAAGAGCAATTTGCTTGTTTATCATCGAGCCATCGGCCCTGAGTTGTCCTTTTCTCCTTTAGTTTACTTGCAGGTATCCTTTTTCTACCAAAATTCATCTCAACCTTTAAATTAAAAAATATATAAACATTTATGTCGCTTTACTAATACAATATTTACAATATCAACTTACCTAAAGCTCAAAAGGCGATTTTCTTTAAACAATATTAAATCACTTTTCGATTATATTAAGATAAAACTAGATTATCTTTGGCTGACAATATGGTGAGAAAAGAAATTTTTTCCTCTATACTTTATGCTTATAATATTTCTTTGGTGGTTATTTTTCTAAAGGAGTAATCACGAATTTCAAGTATTAATCATGAAAAATATCAAAAAGTATCCTTAATTTTGCAATTTATTTAACTGAATTTTTGTCTTTGACTCGTGACACTAAATTTTGTGTACCAAATATACTATATATTTAAATATATATATTTTTAAAATATTTATATGAAAAAATAAATAAAGCTTTAGTTGAAATGGTAAATTAAATGTTTAAAATTATTATGTCTTAAGATCAAACTCCATTATGTGTGTATTCTTTTTTATATATAAATTATTAAAAAACTTTAAAATAATATAATTTATTTTATAAAAAAATAATATTTTAATTATTACTTAATTGAGTTGGTGGTCAAGTACTTATATATAGTATAGATTAATAAAAATTTGACAAATAATATGTGACATCAATTAATACATAATTTTAATTTATATATATATATATATATATTCAAAGTTTATAAGTATAAAGAAAGTACAAATATGAATACGTATTCAAGTAACTATAAAGTTTAGAATCAATCAACTACAATACAGATGAACTGAGAAAAGTGTAGAATCAAACAATTATAACACAAACAGACAAAAGAGTTGGAACAATCCATCTTAGAATTAATAACTAAACTAAAACTCACACATGGCAAAAATAGATAACGAGACTTAGATGTCTCGAACTTGAGTACTCAAGACTAAAAGTGGCCATGGACAGAATAGGATTAAGGCTTGATTTGAAAAAAGAAAAATTCTAAACCTAAGCTCAAGCTTATCCATATCATTATTTAAAAATAATAAAATATAAAAAATAAATTATTTTAGATTAATATTTATATATTTTAATAAATGAAATTAGGGGTGGATAAGATAAAACTTTCACCTCTATCAAAATAAATGAAATACATAGGAGTTGAGCTTCCATACCCTCTAAATAGAAAAATATTATACATTCAATTATGACATCCAAATTGCTGCAGGAACACCAACCAAGCTTTGCAATATTTTATAATTACTTTGTGAAATAATAAAATGAGGTTGGAAAAAGATTTCATAAGTTTTGGATCCTACCTCAGTTTCATAAATTAGTCATAAGTTGAATCATTTGAATTGGGAGTTATACTAAAAACTTTGTTCCATTTATCTACCCATTTGTATTGGTTTGTTCCGACCAATCCACATGTACCTACCTGTTCTATCTATCATATAAGAAATATATTTTTTTTAAAATATGTCTTAATGATTTTCATTTTTTCATTAATATAGTTAAAAATAAATTAAATTTATTTATATTTAAAAATTTTGAATACTAAGTATTTAAGAATTAAAATTTGTATTTAGTATATAATTTGTATATATTTAAATGTGTATATGATATTTTCAAAAAAAAATATTTAATTGATATATCTTATTAAAAAAATGAAAATAAACTACAAATATATAGAAAATACTAAAACAATACAGATAAAGTCAAAATGATAAACATAAACACATTAATGATACATATGCAAATTTATAGAAAATTGAAATAAAACTAAATGTTTGGTAAAATTAAAATAATAAATATTATGGGTTCAAAATCTTGCAATTTTCATTATATGTATGTATGTATATATATATATATATATATTTGGATTTATCAAAATATAAAAAAAAACATATAATTACTTTCTACTTATGAGTTGAGATATGATTGATAAGATACAACAACTCAACAAAAGCTTTATATTCTAACAAAAATAACACATCCAACAACAATTCGACATTGAAAATTTTGTGCATCTTTGTGCAGGTTACTCAGTTCAAATGTGGTGGAATTTCACTAGGGCTGAGTTGGGCTCATATCCTTGGAGATGCATTTTCAGTCTCTAATTTCATCAACAATTGGGGCCAACTCATGGCTAAGGTCAATGTCAATAGTTCCCCAGCCCTCGCACCAAGATCCCTAACCAATACTGCAAAACCTGAGGCACCCGGTGAACCACTTTCTGCAAAGCAAGTGAACCATGTGGGAGACCTTTGGATGCTTGCCAATAACTGCAAAATGGAAACTTTTTCTTTCAGCTTGACCACACAACATTTATCAAACTTACAAGCCAAGATTGGTTCGGTTTCGGCTTTCGACTCAATTTGTGCCCTACTTTGGCGAGCGATAGCCAAAGTCAGGGAAGGATTTGAGCCACAAATTGTTACCGTTTGTAGGAAAGATCCATGCCATGACGATAACAATGTTCTTGGTAACAATCAAATTATAAAATCAATCAAGGCAAGCTTCTTGGTCGGTGAATCGGATTTGAACAAGTTAGCAACGTTGATCGCCAATGATCAAGATCAAGTGTGTGATGAAAGAAACAAGATTGAAGCCGCAGTGGAGAAAGATAATGGGTCTACAGATTATATCATGTATGGATCAAATTTAACATTTGTGGACTTAGAAAATGCAGGTTTATATGAATTGGAGTTGAATGGAGAAAAGCCAAAGTTGGCATATTATTCAATCCAAGGTGTGGGTGATGAAGGAGCAGTTTTGATTCTTCCGCTGCCGCACGGTTCCGCTGCTGAAAATGAAGGTGAACCAAGATATTTGGTAAACCTAACTTTGCCTGAGGGTCAAGTATTTAAGCTCAAGGCTGAGCTAAAAAGGGCTGCTCTACTCTAGATTTCTCTATGCTAGGGATTTCAACATAGAATTTTAAATAAGTTTCCTATTATTAAAATTAAATAATAAAAAAACTTATTTAAATCTGATGGTATAAATAAGTTGAAAAGGGTCATGAGGCTAGTTTGTGGGGGGTTTCTAGTGCAAGCTCTTATACAAAAAGCTTAGCATATGCTTTTACCTATTTAATGTAACAAGTCATTATAAAATATCCTATCTATTTCGTAACTCTCAAAATGAATTATTATATTATAAAATACTTTTAAAAATATCTTATATGAGTTGGAATATATTATAGAATTTCTTACCAACAACGTGATATGTTTTGTAACAAAATACCTTATCTTTAAGTTGTAATTTATTATGTAAAGCAAATTACAACATATTTTACCATTCTTACCACCAATGTAATATATTTAGTTTGAATGCATGATTAATTTTAGAATCCAATTATCACGTTATCAAGTGCTGAATTTGAAGTTTGGAAATGATTTATTGAAGTAAATAATATCTAATTTATTTATTTTTTTACATTTTACTACTTATTATCATAAAATAATATCAAAACATTTGGACAGATCTACATGCCTAGAATGGATGACTAAACTCATTTCAAACTATTACAAGATGTGGTACAATTGAGCCGTTGGAAAGCAAGCTGAGACAACGATGAAGCCAATCTTTTAGATTGATGATGACTTAAGGGAGATGGCATTAAAAAATCATCATGTTATACAGGACTTAAGCCAATCTTTGTAGTAACAATGTGTCGATATTTTATTAGTTAACACTTTAATTATGATTTTATGAAAAGTTCTTATTTATGAAAAGTTTATTGATAAATTGGTACCTATATTATATTTTTTTTTTCAATTTCATACTTAAAACTTTTTTTTTTCATTAGAAATGATTCTTAAATAACTCATTATTTCATCATGTTAGTACCTCTATCAATTAACCATTAGTCAACAATGGTCATTAATGACATCACTTAATCACACAATAACACATAATATAAAAAGCCACATAAGCACTGTCATTAATTGTTCAAGAGTTAACCCAGCATTGACTGACATTGATTAGCTTTAATCAATCAACTTTTAATTCGAATATTTTTTATTTATATATATTTTGAATTATTTGTATATTAAATAATTATATATAAATTTTTATTTTATATAATAAAATTTCATGAATTAAAAAATTGAATTTTTTATATAATTTTTAAACTTTCATTTGGAACATTTGAATTTTTAAATTTTTTTTTTAAAAGTTATATACTTAAAATTATATATATTTATTTTAATATTATATAATTAATATATTTAAAAAATATTATTTAAAATTTTATAAAATTTTCCTTTTTTGAAATTATTTGATATATATACATGGAGTGCTTATGTGAGCTTTTGTGCCACATGAAAACTTTTAATTTGTGATTGGCTTTTTTAATAGAACCTAACAATTATATTGATTTGGATAACGAAAATATAATTTAATAACCAATTCTGATTAAAATAAAATTTAGGTATCAATATGATAACGTTATGTTTAACAAATGAAAATATTTATGTTTAAAAGAATGAAGTGATGTATTTTCTTCTGTATATGAATTTCTAATGTGGCTGAAAATTGTTTTTCCATGCAAGTTTGATATTGAAGAAGAAAGGGATGAATCAAAGTAATTAATAGTAAATATGATCTTTTATTATTTTTATATTTAAATCTCTACAATAATGGTATGAAACTTCTTTTACATAAATAGTATTATGAAAATTCCATTAATTATATTGGCTTTTTACATATTGCTTGATAGCAAGATAAATTCGTATTTTTAATATATTTATTTTTGGCTAATTATCAAATAAAATGCTATTAAATTTAGATGTTTCTTATCAGGAATGAAGTTGGTGTGCTAAATTCAAACTCTTACAAAAAAAAGGGCTAAATTGTAACAAAAAGCAAAAAGGAGGGCTTGATTGAAAGATTGAAGATTCAAAGATGATTGGATAAAGATTGAAGGGTTGAAGATTTTTTTAAAAGTGGCTGGATAAAAATTGAAGGATTTTTTATATTGTTACAACTCTGTAATTAGTTTAAATTTAATTTTTAAATAGTGCTCTCTGAAGAGTCCTAGAGAAAGCAGTAACTACTGTGGCTTGGGATGGAAGAGAGTAGTGGCATGGAGAGGGAGAGCGGGGAGGAGATCTCACTGTTAGCAGAAGAACTTATTCAATTATCAATTAAAAGATCATTGGTGGTGCCGAATGTCAAACCAACTCTGATCTGTTCAGTTTGGACGAAAAAACCTTTTAATACAGAGAGTTTTAGGGCACAATTAAAAAGTATATGGAAGACCAAGAAAAAGTTCGAAATTCAGGTGGTTGGGCAGAATCTTTTCTCAATCGTCTTTGACTTAGAAGAGGATATGGAGTTAATCATGGAAGGACGGCCCTGGCTTTTTCGTAAGTACCTTATTCTGTTTGATAGATTAAGGAATCCGATAGAGCGAGATCAGATTAGGCTTACTTCATCGCCATACTGGATTAAGATTGGGCCATGTCTACCAGAGTATGACAAGAAGGACTTGATGCATGCTATTGGAAGTACATTCGGAGGTATTCTTATATCTGAGATTAATGATGATATTTGCAGATTTATGGTTAATTTGGATGTGCAAAAACCCCTTAGGAGAGGTATTTTTGTTTCTAGTGAGAATAGCGTCAAATCATGGATCCCTTTTAAAATTGAAAAATTACCAATTTTCTGTTTTGGCTATGGGAGAATGGATCACGGCCTCAATGACTGCTTGCTGATAAACCCTACAGAAAAGGATAAAATTAGAGAAGATCCTCCTTATACTGTAGCATTAAAAGTTGAATCAAGAGTGGTGGGAAGAGAAAGTATAAAGTTCAGTGCCTTTACTAAAAAGATGGGATCACAGCGTACTTATACGGGAAAACCAAAGGAGTAGAATGGGCAGGAAGAAGATGTTGAATCTGTGGTTATGAAAGGTACATTACTAGGCGAAAAAATACTAACTAGTTGGGAGGAAGGACTAAAGAAACAGGAGGAGGGTAGTGTGGTGACGAAGATTGGTACGTTGAAGGAGGATAGCAGCAAAGGGGAAAGATGCTTGAAAGATTCAAAGAAGTTAAGTTGGAAAAGGCTAGTTTTGACGAACCAGACTGATCATCGGAAGCATGCAAGTGCTGGATTCAAAAGGAAATGTATAGAAGAGGAGAATGGAAAGGGAAACACGGAAGAGGTTGGAACAGACAGAGTAAAAAGATTAAAAAATGATGATTTGATGGAAAATACAGCAGAATGTATAGAAACCATGTGTGTTGATGGGGAACAGAGCTTCGCTCCAAACAATTCAGAATCGACGGCTGGCTATGGGCTAGCCGACCGGACCCAATGAAAAACATATGTTAGAATGTTCGTGGGTTGGGGAGCCCACGGGCAGTGCGGAGGCTGCGGCATTTAATCAAGCAGTATAATCCCCATATGGTCTTCTTAATGGAGATGAAATTAGATCAGAAGTGCATGGAAAGGGCCAAGAAAAGCTGTGGCTTAATCAATGGTATTGACATTGAAGTAGAGGGAACTCGAGGAGGGTTGTGTTTAGCTTGGAAAGGCAACATTGAGGTTACTTTGAAAAGCTTCTCTAAATGGCATATTGATGCAATAGTAAAGGAGGATGATATCCATGAAGACTGGAGGTTTACGGGATTTTACGGTTCGCTGATCACTGTGAATCAGAGCTTTAAAATTTATAAAAAGAATGATCGAACCTGGAAACTAACTCTGACAATGATTGAGGCAAGTGCACCTATCGAACAGTAGTATAGCTTAGGCAAGATCGAATTATCGAACCCAAAGGAACTAAAAGTACTAATACTTACCGTCTTTTTATTATTTAACCTTAATATAAAGTGATGGTTGTTTAAACTAAAATTAATCTACTTACTAAGCTAAAAGCGCAAAAAAAAAAAAAAGAATGAATTTGGGAAATGACTTTTGGAAAAACTCGGTTGACTCAAGCGATACCCTTAGGAAAAATCCACCTAGACTTCACTTGTTATTTAACCTTGAACCATATGATTTATTTACTTAGTTTGATCCGTGAGACTCCCTAATGTATATTAAACCTCTCTCGAGGCGAATAACGTCTAACCCTAGGTTAATTAGTAGAACTCTCGCTCGCTTATAATAACCCCTAGAATAGCGAAAGAATCGATCTGTGGACTCCCATATTAGGTTTCACCCTAATCCGGTAAAATCTCGTCACCCTATCTCTAGGCGTGCGATCAACTCCGCTTAATTATGTTGGATCTACTCTTAGGCAGGGTCTATTCCTCCTCCACCTAAGCACATTAGATTTGAATTAAGTTCATACAATTAAGAACAAACTAAGTTATTATCATATAATTCAAAAATCAAATAACAAGATTCATCTTAGGTTTCATCCCCTTCGGGTATCCGAAGGTTTAGTTCATAACAATAAAGGAAAACATCTCAAGAGAAAAGATAACACAAAACATAATAAATCCCTAAAACCCCCTGAAGGAATCGAAGAGGAGATCCTCCGTCTTGACTAGAATTTTGGCTTCTTGAGATGGATCAACTGGCTATCTTCGAGTGATTCCCACAAATCTGACCTTTTCGGCTTGGCTTTTTAGCCTAGCTTTTCCGCCACCTTTCAGCTGGTACCTAGGGTGTATTTATAGGCTTTTGAAACACGTTTCTTTCTCCCTAAGTATCCTTTCCCTAATGAAATTCCTCTTCTCCACGGCAGAGGCACGGCCATAGCACACGCCCGTGTAAATCGTGGCCAGGCCGTGTTTGACACTGTTAAATGAGGCACGGCCGTGTAAGTCGTGGGCAAGGCCGTGTTCTAGTAGGAATGGTGGCACAGCCGTGTGGAGTGGAGTTCAGGCCGTGTCGATTTCGTGGCTTGGCCCAACTTGGTCCATTTTAAGCCCGTTTCTCGTTCTTTTCGTCCTCGAGTGCTTTCCTGAGTATAAGACATGAAAAGAAAGGATTAATAGCACCTTTTTACATAAATTGGGGCTTAAATCATCCAAAAGCATACTAAATGTGGGCTTAGAATATGTTACTTTTACGATTTATCATTCGCCATATTTGAAAGATCAGAATTTGGTATGGAACTTGCTTAGAAGATTAAGTCATGATTGTAATTATCCGTGGCTGGTTGCAGGCGATTTCAATGAGATTATGTACTCATTTGAAAAGAGCGGTGGGCTGCCAAGGGATCAAAAGAGAATGGAAGTATTTAGGGATACATTAGAAGAGTGCCAACTGATGGATATTGGATACTCGGGAGCATAGTTTACGTGGGAAAGGGGAAATCTTCCAGAGACAAATATAAGAGAAAGATTAGATAGATGGGTTGCTAATGAAAAATGGTTAACCTTATTCCTAATGGGTAGTATTCAACATCTCCCTTATTCAACTTCAGATCATTGCCCTTTACTTGTAAATACAGATAGTGCAAATAGCTTTTCAGGAGATCGAAGATTTCATTTTGAAGCCTGGTGGACTATGGAGGAATCATTCGAGGGAGTTCTTAGAGAAATTTGGGAGTCATCATCAGAATCGTTAATGGAAAAATTGAAGAACTTGCAGATTAGTTTGAAGAAATGGGCGAGTACACTAAAGAGCAAGAAGGGGGAACAAAAAAAGAGGCTAACAAAAGAACTAGAAGCATTGTTGATGGAAGATAGAGATGATGAGACGTTGGCAAAGATTATTGATACGAAAATTCACTTAAATATAGAGATCGAAAAAGATGAAGTATATTGGGAACAAAGAGCTAGAGCAAATTGGCTCCAGTTTGGTGACAAAAATACGGCTTACTTCCATAAATGTGCAACAATCCAAAGACGAGCAAACTTTATTAATAAATTGTTGTTAGATGATGGCAGGGAGATTACTGACGATCAAGGATTACAAGAGATAGCTAAGGCATATTTTGAAGATCTGTTTACATCGAAGGGGGTCGCTAATCCAAGAAAGATACTGAAAGGAATTGAGGGAAGTATTTCTCAAGAGATCAACGAAGGTTTACAATCTCCTTTTAGGGAAGAAGAAGTTCGAATGGCACTGAAAGGGATGGGACCCACCAAGGCACCAGGACCAGATGGATTCCCAGCATTATTTTTCCAAAAATACTGGCACATAGTAGGTAAGGAGGTTCTGGGGTACTGTCCAGGAATTTTGATTGGAGAAAAAGGGGGTTGAATCATCTAATATGACTGATATTGTGCTTATTCCTAAGGTTCAAAAACCCATAACTCTAGTTAATTTCAGGCACATTAGTCTTTGCACAGTTATGTACAAATTAGTGGCAAAAACAATAGCAAACAGATTGCAAGATGTCATGGGTAATTGTATTGATAAGGCTCGGAGTGCTTTTGTACCAAGTCGACTAATTTCAGATAATTTACTTCTAGCTTATGAGAATTTGCATACGTTTCGGCACAAACGTACAGGGAAAAAAGGGTACATGGCGGTAAAGTTGGATATGAGCAAAGCATATGACAGGGTGGAGTGGGATTTTATTAAGGATGTGATGATTAAGATGGGATTTGCAAAGAATTGGGTGGGATTGATAATGAAGTGCATCACTACAGTCTCTTACGCGGTTACCATCAACGGAAGTAGGGGGAGTACTTTCCAACCTTCTAGGGGACTCAGACAGGGCGACCCATTAAGTCCATTTCTATTTCTCATATGTAGTGAATGCCTCTCAGCCTTAATGAGATCAGCAAAGAAGAACGGCTTGGTTAAAGGAGCGAGGGCAAGTAGGAAAGGGCCAGAGATATCCCATCTATTATTCGCAGATGATTGTATGATGTTTGGCGAAGCAACAGAAAATGGAGCTAGAATTCTGAAAGATATATTACAGGATTATGAAAGGTGTTCAGGACAATGTGTTAACTTTGGCAAATCCATAATTTTTTACAGTTCGAATACAGATGATGAGTCAAAAGCAGCAATATCGACATTACTAGGTGTGAGAAGTTTCTCAAGTCCGGAGAAATATTTGGGCCTTCCAAATATGGTGGGTAGACGGAAAAAAGAAGCTTTTCAGAACCTATTGGACAGAATTGCTTTACGGATTGAGGGTTGGAGCTCCAGGTTACTATCTCAAGGGGGAAAAGAAATCTTCATAAAATCAATCCTACAGGCAATACCTACTTATGCCATGTTGGTATTTCTATTTCCTAAAGCCTTATGTGAGATGATAGAGAGCAAATTTGCTAGATTTTGGTGGCAGAAAGGTACTGGAAAACGTGGGATTCATTGGTGCTAGTGGAAGTTATTATGCAGGCTTAAAGAAGAAGGGGGTTTGGGTTTCAGAAGCATGGCTCAGTTTAATATCTCTCTATTAGCAAAATAAGGGTGGAGATTGTTAAATTATCCAGATTCATTAGTAGCACAAGTCTTTAAAGCGAAGTATTTTTGGGAAAGTAATTTTCTTAATTCGCGTCTAGGGAATTCTTATTCCTATGTGTGGCGAAGTATTTGGGCAACTAAGGATACACTGGAGAAAGGGTTGATTTGGAAAATAGGTACGGGTATGAATATTTCAATTACCGAAGATGCATGGATCCCAAATTATGTTAATGTTAGATTAACGTCCAGATTCAAGAATTTGCAATGTGATAAAGTAGCAGACTTAATCAACAGTAACGAAAGAAAATGGAACAGAGAATTAATTGTCAATACCTTCCCAGAAGATGTAGCTGACTTGATCCTCTAAATTCCCCTGTCATTGGAACCTCATGAAGACTTTTTGGCTTGGAATGGGGAATCGTCAGGTGAATTCTCAGTAAGAAGTTCCTATAAACTATTACAAAGCCTTGATCCTACAGTTTACACTTTACAAAACATCTATAGGGATTTTTATAGAAATTTATGGCGGATTGAAATACCCAAAAAAATAAAAATATTCATCTGGAAAATTTCCTGGAACTACTTAACTAATAGGGTGAATATGACTATTCGAAGACTAGCAACCAGTAGCCTGTACCCTCGGTGTGGTGGTGGAGACGAGACGATGAACCATCTCTTTCGAGAATGCCCTGTAGCAATGGAAGTTTGGAAAGTATTATCTGATCTTGATCTGACAATAATCACATGTGTAGAGTTTGTTGAATGGCTTACCATGGTCTTGACATCTCTAACTCTGGAGCAAGGCAGAATCTTTTGCGTTGCACTTTGGGCCATTTGGGGGGACAGAAACTCGCGTATTCACGACAAAACGAGTAAATCAGGTCAACAGATAGCAAGATTTGTTCATAACTATCTTAAAGAACTTGATGGAGTTAGAAAAGAAATTCAAAAAACCTCTAATGCAAAGATCAAATGGAGTCACCCACCTGGGCAGGGAGTCAAAATAAACTTTGATGGGGCTTTTGACGAGAGGAGCAAATATTCAGCATCCGGGGTTGTAGTCAGGGATAGTAGTGGGAAAGTCCTCATTTCAAGCACATAAATCCTGAAACACCCCACACCCGGCCCACGAGCCTGGACCGGATCTGGTATGTTCCTTAAGTAATCTGGTTACAAAATTCTTTTATTACCAGAGGAAAACTTGTGCGATTTTTAAAAACTATTGTTTTGGGTTGGGCTTGAGTTAAAAACCCATTTATCTTATTTTAAAATCCAATTAATTAGGAGGAAAAAAAAATTAGGGTTTATTTTTAAAGAAATAAATTTTACTTAACTTTAATTGAAAATAATTCGTAACATAGTAATTAAGAATAAAAGTAAAGAAGTGTAACTTATGGCCTTATTACATCAAGTAAAATCCCAAAATAAAATTAAAATACTTAAATAAATTTAAATATCCATATTGAATAAAACTTCAAGCTGAGCATGGCCATCCCTAAGCTTCCACGAACCAGGTCCATTATTGATCGTCACCTGAAAAATAGTCCCACAACGGGGTGAGTCAACAGACTCAATGTGTACACAACACTAAAATTCAATAGATCAGGCATACATTTTTCATATCCAATACTTATTCATATAACAGATAAAAATGATGATGCAACCCAAACCCAAACCTAGGTGCCATCCGCTACACATCCCCGCACCAACCCTCGCACACCGTGGGGACTACTAAGTCAACCCTCCATCCGCTACACACCATCGAAGGCAGTCGCTGCAGTCGACGTGCTCATCGCCCATATAAAATTTGTGGCATAGCCACCAGATAATTGTGTCATGAGACACCACATTCAGATAATGTAACCGGTTACCACATTCGGATAATGTGACCGAAGTCACCACATTCGGATAGTGAGACCGTAGTCATCACCTTCACTTCCCCTTTTCATATATCTCGAATGACCCATATTATTCATATCATGCATATCATACTTAAATTCTCATTCTTATAAATTTTCACATGTTATAAATAACATATTTCATAATCCTAGTGGAAGTAGGAAACGTACCTGAGTACTTTGTACCATATTATGGTACCTTAGCCACATTCTTATAAACATGCATATTTTACATATTACCATCAATCTTATTAAAAGTTAGTGTGGGGTACACACCTGATTCGCTTAAAATTTCCTTGAGATCCCGAAAAGCTTGATCTAATGCTTAGATCCTTAATCCCTTGTTGCCGATTGGAACACCAACAAATCCCGAAACTGTTCCTTGTTTCACTAGGAATGTCAAAATCCCTAAAACCTTACGTTAGACTTAATCTTAATCATCAAACATAAATCAAGGCCTTTGGCCGAATATTCACATGTCTTACCTTAATCTTAGAAATCCCAAATACTCCTCCTTTTAGTCGACTACTCTGATAATCCTGAAAGGTCCTTTGAAGAAATCGACAGCACCTATGCTTGAAGCCCTTCCAAGATTCGGCTTTTGATGGATTGGAAAGAAAAGAAAAGGAAGAATAAAGATGGAGGATTCGGCTATGGCTTCTAATGGAGAGGAAAATATTCGGCTAGGTTCCAACAATTACTTAATCTCGACTTGACAAAAGAAAAGAAAGAAAAGAAGAGAAGAGAGCACTAAGAATTCGGCAGAGAAAGGAGGAAGCACAAATTGATGAGTAGCCCTCCTTCCTTCCTTTTATAGCCGAAATTATCATCTAATGAGTCCCTTACTTGGCCACCACTCATCTATCTGATAACTTTATCCTTTAATTATCACTTAAAATAAAAGATAATTCAGCAACTATCCTTACTTAGCCGAAATTATTAAACTCAAAGTCCCTTACTTGGCCATCACTTCTCCCTTATTTTCCTCTTTATTTCTTTATTCAAATTAAAAGAATTTAATCCAACAATTATCTCTTGAAAATAATGATAAATAAATCCCTTATTTATCCACTATTTATAAAATAATAAAAGCTCCTAATTTATAGCCATGTGCCGTCCACCTCAGTCTTCTGGAAGCAAAAATAAAACCTCCTTTATTTGCTTCCCAAGTGACTCGAACTCAGACCCATTCCTCTTGCATATGGCGCCATTTCCATTGGCCCTAAGTGGCATCTTCAGACCACTTTTCCAAGCCTGTTTGTGTGTCAAATTTCACAAACTTTTTCTTTTAAGGCCACCTTGCCTTAATTTCCTCTTTTAAACCTTAAAACTCGTCATTTCTAGGTCATTTCTAAGTTTCCAAAAATTTTCGTTCGGCTCTGTAAACTTGACATTTCCTTACATTTCCATGACATTTCCTTACAAGACATTTCCTTACATTTCCAAGACATTTCATTACATTTCCATGACATTTCCTTACAAGACATTTCCTTACATTTCCAAGGTTCTAAAAATGTTCACTTTCCTCTTTTAAACTTAACATTTCGTGTTTCCAAAAGTGTTCAAAATATATTCATAACACATAAGATATGTCATTTCGTACAATTAAACCAAAAATGCATAGGCCCTTTTCAGGATGTTACAGTTCTACCCTCCTTAAAAATAATTTCGTCCTCGAAATTACTTATTAACGAATAATCGTACATCTTAACTCACCGCACTACGCTTATGTGCGCAC
This sequence comes from Gossypium sturtianum, assembly GCA_025698515.1. Classification (NCBI taxonomy): domain Eukaryota; kingdom Viridiplantae; phylum Streptophyta; class Magnoliopsida; order Malvales; family Malvaceae; genus Gossypium; species Gossypium sturtianum. The sequence goes on from CM046947.1 coordinate 77,121,722, forward strand.
TGATCTTAATAGAACCATCATACTTTCTAGGCACAGTCTCTAAGTTCACGTCCCCTAGAACTCATTTCTAACGTCGCGATTTAATCTGATTAAAAAGTTTTATGCATCAGAAATTTTGTTCCACTGATTATTCGCGAACAACTTTATGAAAAGAGATGTTCATAAGTAGTTCTTTCGATCAACCAAAGTTTCTAGTTCAAGTTCACTACTCTAACTCAGGGAGTCACATTCACATTCATAAGCAGAGACACATGAAGTCACATTCATTCACAACATCATTCACTACACTTTTATGGCCATTCCATCCATTTCCCTACCTGTGGGTAATTTCGTCATTTTCCTACTGTGGGTATTTTGGTAATAAATTGGGGTCAATTCGAAAATATTTTCCAAATTAAAGGTATTTTAGAATTTACAAAATCTCTGGGTTATTTTGTTTTCCAAATCAGAGGTGTTGCAAAAATTTCATAAATCGAGGTTATTTCGGTAATTTTGGAAGTCGAAGCGATGCAGTAAATTTTTCAAATCAGGGTATCTTGTTATTTGTAAAAGAAGTTTTGATATCTTTGTACAGTAGAAATATTGTAGCAAACGTCGAGGGTATTTTTGAAAATCTTAAGAACTAAGGGTATATTAGTAATTTACAATGCAGGGGGCATTTTTGTAATTTTGTAAATCGGAGATATTTTGGGAAAAATTTCACAATAATCTTTTACTACAATTAAAAGGGTAATTTAGGATTTTAAAACTAGGAATTTTATAAAAGCTGCATGGCTAGTCCCTTTCGGGTTTTAATGATTGGTTTAGCCCGTGAATAAGTCCTCTTAGTTAGGGTGTGAAAGTTACTACGCACCAGGTAGGATTCGAGTAAAGAGGAGGTGAGTCACTAGGATCTGCTTAAATACCAAGCTCTTCACTGAATCCACTCCTAGACATGCGCACAACAGTTGCCACACCCTAGCTCGGCGACTTACTTCACAAGTTTGTTTAATAGTCCTTAAGTCTTATGCATGTGTTTGAGTAAACTAGTCCTAGGGTTCAAGTTTCTATCATGCTATTCTACGTTCCATTCCTCTTATACCCTTCCATAATTCATAACATAAACCACATAATCACACAAATGGTTAGGGGTACTTACCGTGGATCATGGTCTGAGACTTAGGTGCCATGCCGTAAAAACCCGCTCATTTTCAAAAATACTTTCATAAAACTCATTTGGGCTCGATTTGAAAACGTTTTGGGCCTTAGCACACAGGCCGAGAGTTTAAAACTGGGCTCTGATACCAAAATGAAACACCCCACACCCGGCCCACGAGCCTGGACCGGATCTGGTATGTTTCTTAAGTAATCTGGTTACAAAATTCTTTTATTACCAGAGGAAAACTTGTGCGATTTTTAAAAACTATTGTTTTGGGTTGGGCTTGAGTTAAAAACCCATTTATCTTATTTTAAAATCCAATTAATTAGGAGGAAAAAAAATAATTAGGGTTTATTTTTAAAGAAATAAATTTTACTTAACTTTAATTGAAAATAATTCGTAACATAGTAATTAAGAATAAAAGTAAAGAAGTGTAACTTATGGCCTTATTACATCAAGTAAAATCCCAAAATAAAATTAAAATACTTAAATAAATTTAAATATCCATATTGAATAAAACTTCAAGTGAGCATGGCCATCTCTAAGCTTCCATGAACTGGTCCATTATTGATCGTCACACCAAAAATAGTCCCACAACGGGTGAGTCAACAGACTCAATGTGTACACAACACTAAAATTCAATAGATCAGGCATACATTTTTCATATCCAATACTTATTCATATAACAGATAAAAATGATGATGCAACCCAAACCCAAACCTAGGTGCCATCCGCTACACATCCCCGCACCAACCTCGCACACCGTGGGGACTACTAAGTCAACCCTCCATCCGCTACACACCATCGAAGGCGATGGGCTGCAATCGACGTGCTCATCGCCCATATAAAATTTGTGGCATAGCCACGAGATAATTGTGTCATGAGACACCACATTCAGATAATGTAACCGGTTACCACATTCGAGATAATGTGACCGAAGTCACCACATTCGGATAGTGAGACCGTAGTCATCACCTTCACTTCCCCTTTTTCATATATCCCGAATGACCCATATTATTCATATCATGCATATCATACTTAAATTCTCATTCTTATAAATTTTCACATGTTATAAATAACATATTTCATAATCCTAGTGGAAGTAGGAAACGTGCACTGAGTACTTTGTACCATATTATGGTACCTTAGCCACATTCTTATAAACATGCATATTTTACATATTACCATCAATCTTATTAAAAGTTAGTGTGGGGTACACACCTGATTCGCTTAAAATTTCCTTGAGATCCCGAAAAGCTTGATCTAATGCTTAGATCCTTAATCCCTTGTTGCCGATTGGAACACCAACAAATCCTTAAAGCTGTTCCTTGTTTCACTAGGAATGTCAAAATCCCTAAAACCTTACGTTAGACTTAATCTTAATCATCAAACATAAATCAAGGCCTTTGGCCGAATATTCACATGTCTTACCTTAATCTTAGAAATCCCGAATACTCCTCCTTTTAGTCGACTACTCTGATAATCCCGAAAGGTCCTTTGAAGAAATTGACAGCACCTATGCTTGAAGCCCTTCCAAGATTTGGCTTTTGATGGATTGGAAAGAAAAGAAAAGGAAGAATAAAGATAGAGGATTCGGCTATGGCTTCTAATGGAGAGGAAAATATTCGGCTAGGTTCCAACAATTACTTAATCTCGACTTGACAAAAGAAAAGAAAGAAAAGAAGAGAAGAGAGCACTAAGAATTCGACAGAGAAAGGAGGAAGCACAAATTGATGAGTAGCCCTCCTTCCTTCCTTTTATAGCCAAAATTATCATCTAAGGAGTCCCTTACTTGGCCACCACTCCTCTATCTGATAACTTTATCCTTTAATTATCACTTAAAATAAAAGATAATTCAGCAACTATCCTTACTTAGCCGAAATTATTAAACTCAAAGTCCCCTTACTTGGCCATCACTTCTCCCTTATTTTCCTCTTTATTTCTTTATTCAAATTAAAAGAATTTAATCCAACAATTATCTCTTGAAAATAATGATAAATAAATCCCTTATTTATCCACTATTTATAAAATAATAAAAGCTCCTAATTTATAGCCATGTGCCGTCCACCTCAGTCTTCTGGAAGCAAAAATAAAACCTCCTTTATTTGCTTCCCAAGTGACTCGAACTCAGACCCATTCCTCTTGCATATGGCGCCATTTCCATAGGCCCTAAGTGGCATCTTCAGACCACTTTTCCAAGCCTGTTTGTGTGTCAAATTTCACAAACTTTTTCTTTTAAGGCCACCTTGCCTTAATTTTCTCTTTAAACCTTAAAACTCGTCATTTCTAGGTCATTTCTAAGTTTCCAAAAAATTTCGTTCGGCTCTGTAAACTTGACATTTCCTTACATTTCCATGACATTTCCTTACAAGGCATTTCCTTACATTTCCAAGACATTTCCTTACATTTCCATGACATTTCCTTACAAGACATTTCCTTACATTTCCAAGGTTCTAAAAATGTTCACTTTCCTCTTTTAAACTTAACGTTTCCAGGTTTCCAAAAGTGTTCAAAATATATTCATAACACATAAGATACGTCATTTCGTACAATTAAACCAAAAATGCATAGGCCCTTTTCAGGATGTTACAAATCCATAGAGGGGTAGCTTCCGCTTTTACTGCTGAAGCAATCGCGTGTCGACGAGCAACCCAAATAGCACTAGACATGAACAAAGAAGACACCATCATCGAAGGCGATTCATTGACAGTAATAAAAAAATGCAAAAATACAAATCATGACAAATCTCAGATAGATCCATTCATCCATGATATTCACAGAATGAAACTCAGAGGCAGAGGATTAAAGTTTGAATTCATCCCAAGATCAACAAACAATCTAGCACATATATTGGCAACGGAAACTTTGAGAAGAAAGGAAGGGATTTACCTGATAAACAGCGTTCCAAGCTATACAGCAGAACAGGCGAGGGACGACAGCGTAAGGGAGCCAGATTGAGAAGATGAAGAGAGGAGGAAACAGAGGATAGTTTTTACAAATGGTAAAGCAAACAGTCTCAAGAAGAATTAAAACTCCCCTTGGAATTGATGTTCGCCATTAATGAAGATATGACAAAAATGATAAGATTGACAGGCGAGAGGACGTTTGATTGGGCAAATAGGACGGTAGGTTTTTTCAAATTTTTGCATTCTAGATTCTTCCTTGTTTAGTCAATTTTCGGGCCAAGAATTTCTGGGCCAATTTTAACTCTTTTGTATTATTTCTTAGTTATTCTAAAAGCCCAATCTAATTATTTGATTCAAAAAAAATTAATTTTTAAATTTATAATTATTTAGTGATAATATTTAGGAAAAATCTAGCTAAATTTTAACATTAACCGTGTGTGTAAATACCTAGTGGCTACAACCAATTAAACACACTTTACCTTTGGCATTTAATAAATTCTTTATTTTTTTTTCTTTTCTCCCTTCCTGCGTCACCCATATTCTGTTCTTTCAAATTTTTTTCTTTAACTTTTAGCTTTTTGGTTTAATTACCTTCCAAGGCTCTTTAACTTTCCACCTTTCACAATTCCACAAAACCACTTTCAAATCGTGATTTTTTTCATGATTAAATAAATCTTTTTTAGCCTTAGCCCGGTTATCACTTTGACAAAGAAATCGTGAGATATGAATCCGCACTAAATACTTTGCAATTCGGTATTCGCTATCTCTCCGATATATGAGATAGTACAAATTCGTCCCTTAAAGTTGATTCGATTTCAACTCAAAAAGCGTGTGTTGGTTGGAATCGTTTGGCGAACAGTTGGGAAGTTGAGTCGGTGGTGCTGTATTCAAAATCCCGCGAACAAATTGGAATGTTCAATTGGAAAAAGCTAGTTGGATTTCGTCAAGGGAGATAGTGATCGGATTTAAACGACCCACGTGGTTGAGGTCGTTAATTCGAGTTGGGCTTTTCAGATCGCAAGGCTGTCGAAGTCTTAAATTACGGGTATGTGCCACATGGTTGGAAATTTGACAAGGGCCGATTTGCAGGTGATACTAGGATCGACTACGAGAAGAAGAGCTGGCGATTTGAGGGATCCTCGATTGCTATAACCAGCTTATCGATTGGAAGGGAAAATCTATTTCAAGGATCGATTCAAGATTGGAGTGCACCGATGCTAAGGCTAAGCTTAAAAAATATTTTATTTATCCATTTATTTTATTTTCTTAATTTTTTTTTGTATTTTCGAATATATTTTTATTTTATTTTATTTTATTTTTCATATTTCCTTATTTTATTATCTTAATCAATTTAAAACCCCCCATTTTTATTTTTCAACGTTGCAACGCACTGGTCGTGGGCACGACTATTACCACGACAATAATTCTGGTCACGAGAAAAGGCAAAATTAGACAGCCAGTCCCTGTGGATTTGACCCTAATACTCTATATTTCAATTTACTGTTATTTTGTCTTATGAATTTATATTTGGTGGTTTTGACACCCATCATTGTTCTACAAAATTGTCAGTGTTGTAATATTAAAAAAAATTCCAATACAAAATTCTTCCAATGCAATTTGTATTAAAAAAATTTAATCCAATGTATTTTAAATATTTTACATTTCAATCCTACAAATTATTATTTAAAATCCCTTGAATATGTTAAGGGTCCTTGAAATTATTATTTTTTGATAGTAGGTATTATCATGCGATAGGTGTTGAATTGATGGTTATACACTCAAAATCATCTAGTTAAGTAACTCCCCAATGAGTTATGCTTAAGTTAGAATGATGGTCAAACGTTACATAATTATTAATACGTGTGAATGCCTAAAGAATTAGGTTCATGTACTAATTGGATAAAAATCCATGTTCTTACTAGTTGATCATGATCACCCCAAGGTGGCTTGATTCAATGGGTGTAGGAATTATTGTTGAACCAGCTTACAAATGTTTTCAAGGTTTAATGTAAGACACACGCATCATCTTAATGCATATCAAAATGTTGGAAAACGTTTTCAAACATTTTCTTAATACAAAGATATTAATATATGACTGTTTTATTTACAGTTCGAAAATGACACCAACTCCCTTATTGAACATACTCATTGCAAACAAACTGAACAGAAATAACTATAAGAAATGAAAAAAGAACCTAATAATTTTCCTGAGCTATGAGAAACTTAAAACAATTCTTGATAATAAGGGCACACCGGCCACTTAAGCTGAGGCTAGAAAAATCTAGGAGGAGTCTGATGAGATAGCTCATTACTATATGCTGGCAAGCATGACCAGCACATTATATAAGCAACTGAAGAGCTGTAAGATTACCAAAATAATTTTGGATAAGTTAGAAGACATTGTTAGATGCCAAGTTGCCTTAGCTTGACAGTCTGCTATAACTAGCTTGATGAATGCCCAGAAAATACCCGACACTTCAGTCAAATACCATATGATTACTATTATGGGATACTTTGCCGAGGCCGCGGATAATGAGACCAATTTGTACCAGAACACTCAAACTGAGATGGTCTTACAATCCTATGAGTTGATGTTGAATGGCAGTCAGCCGATCTGAAGAGCAGAAGCAAACATAGTTATCACTTCTTCCTTGGAAAGGAAGGGAAAATGCGCTAAGAAAGGCAAGGCTAATGTCTCTGGGCTACCACAGGTGGAAAGGAAGAGAATCAGGAAGCCTAAAGACTTATCTAAGTCTAAATGCTTCTTCTGTAGTAAGAAAGGACACTTCAAGGTGAACTGTAAAGAGTGGAAAAAATATCTAGCTACCAAAGGTAAAGGTATGTAACTCTTAATTATAGAAACTTGTTTAGTGGAGGATTCAATAGACCACTAGGTCATTAATTCGGAAGTCCCTAATCATATTTGTGCTTCTCTACAAGGGTTTGAGAAAATGAGAGATCTTAGAGATAAGAACTTATCATTGTGAACCGGGAATAAGAAAAGTGTGGCAACTAAAGCAGTGGGAAATATACATCTTTATTTTGATAATTTAGGAAGATTATTTTAAGAGACATTTTGTAACAACCTATTTTTTTATGGTACCAAAAATAATGGTTTCAGAACCCTAATTTTCGATAATCAAGTCAGTAAATATTATTTTATAATATTTACGAGTCTATTATAGAATTATATTAAGTCTTGATCCACTAATTTTAGTGATTGAATAGTTAGTTAAAAAAAAAGAACTAAATCATAAATTACATAAAACTTAATCACTATTGAATTTTATTAGTTAAGTGGTTTATTTAGTAAATGTGGGAGGACTTATATGGTATTTAGACCATAGTGAAGCATTGGTGGACGGTTCATGCAAGTCTTGGGTGGAAATTTTGAATTAACTACAAAGGTAAATTGGTAATTAAGTAAATAAAAACATAAACTAATGAAATCAAAGCCACCATCTTCTTCATTCTAACTTTCCCAATCGAAAAACACCATTTTTGAACTAAAGAGAATCGTTCAAGCTTAGTCCATCGCATGTAAGTGATTTTTTATTCTGTTTTTAGTGAATTCTATGTTTTTAAGATCGTTGTAGTTCAATCTAGTTAACCCAGGGACTATTTCATAAAACTATTAAAGGTTTGAAACTTGCCATTAATGATTTTTAGATGTTTTTGAAGTTAAATGGTAGAATTATGAGCTTGGTTGTTAAATAAGACTATTTTAAAAAAGAATTTTTGTTAATTTTGAGCTTAGGGACTAATATGAAAATATGTTAATTTTAGCATGAAATTTCTATAAATTTTAGTATTTAAAGGCTAGTTAGGGTTGAATATACAATCAGTTTTAATTTTGGTGTTTAAATGTGAAAGATATAATAGTTTCGACTTTAGAGATTAAATTGAATAAAGTGTAAAAATTTATGAAACTTTGTAGAATGAATAGGTCATATTCATGAAAATGAGTATGATAATACAATTGGAATTGATAAATTGAATTTAACTATTATATAGATCAAAGATTGAATCGTACGGAGGAAATTCGGGTAAAAGAGAAAACTGCAGAATAGTCCCTAAGAATCAACTCGATAACCAAATATAATAGGTAAATTCATAGTGTAATGAAATGTACTTATATATGTTGTTTGCTATTGAAATATGTTTATATATGTTGTTAATATTGTGAGTTGTAATGGAAATGTTATAAACAAATGCAAAGGTAAGGATTAAATGAAAAATGATTCAATATTGGTGAATGTGATTCATATGGATTTTTGAAAGAACGTAACGTATTTACAGCATGTGTATTGATAACATGGAAGTGACCTGATTTGTAAGTGCTACGGATCTTGTTTAAGTGCCCGTTTAAACTTAGTAAATGATTAGGATACGATTGGCATGCCAAAAGGGTTGGAATGTGCGCTTGTATGGGTTTGTACTTCGATGCCTCTGTTTGCACTTCGGTGCCTCTAATTGCATAATCGTGTCTCTGTTTGCACTTTGGTGCCTCTGATAGCACTACGGTGCTCCTTAGTATGGTGTAGCTACCCGAGTATCCGAATTAATTTGTTATAATTCATCGGGCTAGTAAAATGTGTGATTAATTATCAATTGACTTGTTGATATATGTGAATGCATATGAATGATATTGATTGAACTATTAACAAAAATGGGATTACCTTGTGATTTGAACTTGTGCAAAACTCACATGTTTCTTGTAAATTGAATATCAGGTTGTCATCTTTATAATACTTGTTTAAATTTCAATTACTTGATTGAGGTAAATTGGTTTATAATTTAGCTATGAACTTACTAAGTTATTATAAGGTTAGCCTGTTTCATTTCATGTTTCCTGTAATTGATGTTTTGCAGAACAAGGTAGTCGGGTCAAATTCAAGGCTCACATTATCGAGCTTCAGTCTCGGTAGATTTTGATTTGTTTTATTCTGATTTTTGGCATATATATATATGCTATTTTGGGTTGATGGTTTAAAGTTATAAGCTTAAGTTGTAATGTGTTATAATAATTGACATGTATAAGGTTGAATTTAATGATTCTTATGGTACATTTGATAAATGATGATAGTATGTGTAGTGATGGTATGTTTATCCTTGAATCATGGTAGATTATGAATTGGTAATTCTTGATGAATGGTTGATTGTTTGATGTATGATAAAAGGTTAGTTGTTGGCTTGAGATTTATATGGTCAACATTGGTAACTTAGATGCAGGACTATTGACACGGACTGAATCTCTCACACGGCCCAACCACACGACCGTATGAATGTTTACAATGTTTTACAGTTAGGTCCACACAGTCATAGTTTGTTACACGGCCTAGCGATATAGCCGTGTCACCTTATATTACACGACATCAGCCTTGTACATGGTTAGAGTACACGGCTGTGTGGTTCAATTTTACATGGCCTCAGCATGCCATACGGTCTGACCACATAACAGTGTGACCCCTATTTTGCATTTTTACCACACTTTTCTGAAAATTTTCAAATTAGTCCATGCTTAGTTCTGAATTGTTTTTAGAGCTTTCATAAGCTCGATTTAAGCCCGATCTTGCATGTATAACATGTTTTAATTGAATGTTTGATGATTAATGAGTATTTTAATGAATTTATAATTAAAACTGGTTGTTCATATTCTGTTATTTACTGTAGCATCTCGTAACCCTAATTTAGTGATGGAGACGAGTGAGGGATGTTACACGTTTTCTATGTATCATGTCTCAAAAGAAACTTAATTTCTGTTGCATGTTTATATAAAGACGGCTTGATCGTTACTTTTAATAATGAAATTGCAATATTTAGAAATCACAATCTTATCTGTAATGTATTTTAATAATCTCTATTTTATCAAACCAAATATATATACACTGCTTGAGACTGAAATATCGAATAAAATACTTAAAACTTCTCACTCTAATGATACGTACCTTTATCCATAAAACATGATTAGAAGTTTTAACATGATTAGAAGGTTTCTAAACTTACTTTGAAGTTTCGTTAAAGATTTCTAATGTTTTAATGAATTTTTGAAAAATAGCCATAAAACATGTTGAAAAAGTCGATACCATAAATTGAGTAGCTTTGTGTAGTTTAAAGGTTGAGAATTAGTCGTAGGTAAATTATAAGATGAACGAAATTGATTTTAAACAAAATGATTAAGTATAGACCGAGATATTCGAATTTTAAGTTTTCTATGTTAAATGTTTCGATTATATGGGAACTTAGTTTAGGCTTATGTGTTTGGTTGCTTGTGGTGAGTCCTTGGCTGAATTTTGAATGTATTGTTGTGTGAATTGTTGTGTTGAAGTTTCAGATTTGATAGGACCTTCTACGAGTAGAGATAAAGGTAAGGAAAAGTTAGTTTGAGTTTTCGGCTTTTATCGGCGAAAGCATAATTGGTGAGTATTTGAAATAATTACTTGTGGACATGATTCAATGCGTTATTTGGGAATTTAGTAGTAGCCTAAACCCCTACTTTAAATTTCGAGTGTAAGCTTTCTCATACCTATGTTTATCTTGTGATTTATGTACTTATGTGAATGTGAATTTGTGAACTAAGATGAGAAGATATAGCATGTGATATGTGGATATGATAACTATTGTGAAAGTCCAAACGTGTACATGTTATATATATGTTAAATGTTAGTGACAATATTTGCTAAAGATGCAAATATGCAGTGATAGTGCACGAATAATCGGTAAGTGATATGTGTTTGTTTCGAATATTTTGGCATTGTGATCTTGAAACTGTTGGATATAGTTGGCGTGTCATAGGATTATGAGTACTCACCTATATGTACAGTGAATTTGGGTGTTGAGGCCCTGAGACATGTTGGAGGGATAAGGGAATGTGAGCTAAGCTTCATTCAACGGGACATGTGAAAGGAAATAAGGAGAGTGTTAGCTTTTGGGACATATTTGACTCTATGAGTCTATATGGTGTGTTGGAAATTCGTGTATCCAATGAGTGATGATAGAGCTCACTTTTATGTTTCATAGCAAGTGCCAAATTATCTTAAAATGTATATATATGTAATGTGATGTATGCCTAAATGAGTATGTGACCATTATGCAATTTATCTATAAAGATGTTTTGAATATTGTGATATATACTTCAATGTTAGGTGATTATATGTGTAATAAGATATATGAGAGAGGCTCAAAATCCCCTAATATAATATCACTACAGGAAATTTAGCTTTTAGCGGCGTTTGGACCAAAAACGCCGCAAAAGTTATACATTAGTTGCGCTAATCGGAAAATACCGCAAAAGGTTAGAGCTATAGGTCTAGCATTAGTGGCGTTTATGAGAAAAGCGCTGCAAAAGGTCTGGCAGTAGCGGCGTTTATGAGAAAAACGTTGCAAAAGGTCAAGCATTAGTGGCGTTTTTGTCAAAAACGCCGCAAAAAAATCATTATATTTTAAACAAAACGGCGCCGTTTTGCTCCCTGTATTCTCACCCATGCATGCACTCTTTCATCCTCTTCTAATTATTATTTAACTAGTTTCTTTATATTAATTAAAATACAATTTATTTTTAATTTAATATTTAAAATCTTCAGAAAAATTAATGACACGTAGAAAAAATTTGAAAGTAAAAATATTGAAAAATATATGTTAAAAATAAAAAAAATTAAAATACTATTATTTAAAATAATTTTAAAGTTTTTTTGGTATATGACTGATTTTTTTAATTTATATATTATATAATTTCTTATATAATTGTAAAATAGATAATATTAATTTTAATATATTAAATTTATCATTATAGTTTAAATTATTAAAGAGATAATAGATAAACTTTATATATATTAAAATTAAAAAAATTACTAACCCATGCATCTCTAGAGAAACAAAATTAATTAGTAAATTGAAAATTTTAATTTAATTTCCTAAAATATTGAAAGAATATATAATTACAAAAGAGAAAAAAAAAATTAAAGCTTTTTTGTTTTTATTTTTTTTCATATTTTGAAATTTTTTGTTTTTGTTTTCTTACATAAAAAATTATATAAAAATTTATAATTTTATCTAATTCTTTTAAATATTACTTAAATTTTAAAAAATTATTTATTTAAAATTTATATGAAAGATACAATAATTGAATATAAAAATTATAAAAAAGTCAAGCGCTAGCGACGTTTATGAGAAAAACGCCGCAAAAAGTAAGCAATAACAGCATTTTTTGTTCCAAACGCTGCTAAAAATTGAGCAATAATAACATTTTTAATCCAAACGCCACAAATATGTATTATTTTTTTGCAAAACGACATCATTTTGCTATCCCAAAATGCCTTGGTCTTTTTCTCAAAATCGGTCCTCCCCCCAAAAGAAATCCCAAAATTTCACCTAGAATCTTTTTTTTCCTCCTTTTTCCCAAAATCGCCCCAAAATCCCAAAATTTCACCTCAAATCTCTTCTTTTTTTTTTCTCCATTTTATTTTTCCCAAACCATTTCTCCCCTACCCCGATTCCCCTTTATTTTTTCCCCCAATGTCCCCAAATCGGCAGCCCTCTGCATCTCCGTCGACATCCCTTTGCTACTTCTCCTTGTAAGTTTATTAAGTGTAATAAATTACTATTAGTTTAATTATATTTAATTATTTGCCCTAATTTGATTCGTTCCCCCTTAAGTTTGTTCTTTAAAACGCTATTCATCACTTGGATTTGATTTCGATTGCTCCGATCTGGAATTGTTTTTTTTTTTCATATTTTTTTCTTATCATCTTCTTTTATAAAAGGCAATATATGAAGTTCCTGAATTTTGTTACTATTTATTTTTTGTTAGTTTACAGTTGAAATTAACCTCTTTTTTTTTTTTTTTTGCAGATTTCTTTTAAATAACCCGAAGCTAGGAGTTAACTTCAAAATTTGAAGGGACAAAAATGGTACGCCGATGATCTCTCTCTCTTTCTCTCATTTTAGTTCATGTGCTGGTGCATTTTAATGTAAATTTAGTAGCAATTTTTTTTCCCCTGGTTGGCAATAAAGGATTTGAGATATAGCTAAGGTGAGAGGGTTGAACACATCAGTTGAATTAAACAGTTGCCACCATTGTTGCAATAACATTGTTGGATTCATGGTTTACCTCTTCAGTGCTACAATTTGCAAGAACTAGAGTTCAAACAAAGCAAATTTAGCATTTGTAAGAATCAATGAAGAGTAGAAGATGATTATTTAGCTGCTTTTACCTCAAACATAACCCAAAAATAATAATTAGATGAAGAATAAATTGATGTCACTGTAGGGTACTCACAAATCACATGGATCTTCAACTTTGAGTCTAAAAATGAAATTTGGGAAGATAACAAATTCTGGATCTCACTTTTAAAGAATATTTAAGCGGTGATCCTCCTTAGAACCAATCTGTTTATTTACATCATTTTTCTCTTGTTTATATACACGTAAAACTAATGTAATTTTTTATATAATTAATATTTTAATAATTTAGTTATTAAATTTATCAAAATATTTATATTTGTCATTTAAATTTTTTAATTCATCTGATATATCTATTATATTCATCTAAAATATTATTTATATTAATAGGAGAGGATCCACTTATACTGCTGTAAAAATTTGTATGATTTTAGAACTTTTTATATCATTAATATTTTAACAATTCAAACGTGATATTTCATGCTCTTTTCATGTAGATTATGTATGTCAAGTTTGATATAAATTAAAAAAATTTAACTACTGATTTTATAAAATAAATCAAACACAAAATATATATTAATATAAAAAATACTTTAAATAGATTTGATAGGGACATTTAAAAATTATATATATATATATATGACAAATACAAGTCCAGTTAGACTCTTAAAATATTAATCGTATAAAAAAATTATAGAATGGTGTAAAACTTGTGAGTGAATCCCTGTAACACCCCTTACCCGTATTCGACACCGGAATAGGGTACGAGGCATTACTAGTCTTATACACCAACACTTATGCAATACCGAGACTTGACTTTCCTCTCCAAACTTAAAACTTTTATTAACACCTCTTAAACAAGCCTACGAGGCTTAAATCACGCTTTAGGAATGGTTCGGGATCAAATCGAACTCTTTTAAAGATCTCTAGAAAAACTTAGAAAATTTTCACTAAACAATCCACACGCCCGTGTGGAAGAATGGACACGCCCGTGTGGCATTTCACATGCCCGTGTTCCACCCCCGTGCGAAATTATTTTTCATTTTGAACCTACAGGGGTTTTCACACGGCCGGGCACACGCCCGTGTCTTTGGCCCGTGTCCTTCACACGGCCTAGACACGCACGTGTCCTCACCCGTGTGTGAAAACCTGGGTATTCTATTTATGACGTCAGCAACCTCATAAGAGGCACACGGCCTAGACACACGCCCGTGTGTCTAGCCCGTGGTCGAACCTAACTTGCAACCCTAACATGCAGGGGACACACGGGCCAGTCACACACCCATGGGACTGACCGTATGTCACACACGGCCTAAACACACGCCCATGTGTCTACCCGTGTGGACCAATTCAAGGTTATTTTTCAAGCCATTTAGCCACTCTCACTTGCACACATTCACACATCACCACATATCATTCTCAATTCATCAATTATAATATTTAAATTCACATTTAAACCATGGAAACCAAACTATCTTCCCATATACGAGAGAGTACTATCACTAGCACAAATACAAATGGCATAAGCCATCATCCATGGCTATGCACCATCGAACTATCAACTATTTTAAGCCAACACATTTGGCTACATTAACTATGACTTAATTAAACAAAAGATAAGATCCCTATACATACCATATCTCAAAAAGACTTGAAAACTTATACCCAAGTGGCTGCTCGATAGTGTGAAAGCATCTCCGGCGGTCTCCAACTCGAGCTAGTTAAGTTAACCTATAAGAGATAGGAAAGGAAGAGGAGTAAGCAATAACGCTTAGTAAGTTCATATGCAAATAATAATCAACTATTGGCATTCATTTATTTTACCCAACCACAAAGGTATTATAATGTGATCTGCATTTAAGCTCATGATTACCACTCAATCATTCATAATGCTTACTCATTCCAAACCTTCCTACATCACAAACACATATCTTAAAATATTGCTCACATTTACTTGCACTTATGCCCTGCAATTATCACCACAAGGCCACATGAAATTTCACTTAGATAGTTTCTCGATAAACACCTCGGAATAATATTAGATACTCGGTGGTTTCGCACACAGCCCACCATTTAATAATTAACAAGGTGGTATCGCACACAGCCCACCAATGATAATAATTACGATTGTATCGCACACAGCCCATTATTAACAAATAATAAGGTGGTATCGCAAAGCCCACCAATGATAATAATTATGATGGTAACGCACACAGCCCATCGTTAACAAATGATAAGGTGGTATCGCATATAGTCCACCAATGATAATAATTACGATGGTAACGCACACAGTCCATCGTTAACAAATAATAAGGTGGTATTGCACACAACCCACCATTTATCACACATTCACAGATATTTATCTGCACCCATTTTCCTATTTCAAAGGTTTATCTGAGAATTTCCTCACTCTCTATCATTTTTAATAGATCTCTACGATAATCCTTCGCATTCACGCAATGGATTAATAAGTAAAACTTATGCAATAAAGATGCATCGTTTACACATAAACTTACCATGGATTCATCATATATCGAATTAACTTCATATGAGTTCTGGGTACATACTTGTACCACTCATGACATATTCACATACTTTCTCATTTTCAACATACATGTTGAATCACTCGAAATACTAAACGATACTTGTAAATCTCATACATATAGTATTGTATCAACGCCATATCCTTGATATGGTCTTACATGAAATATCTTATCGACGCCATGTCCTTGACATGGTCTTATACGAAATCTCATACCGAGGCCATATTCCAAATATGGTCTTACACGGAACCTTAATAACCTTAGTATCATGGTATTTGCATTCTATCCATTCTTAAAGTTCAATTGAAGATTTTCATTCCTTGACATCTCGTCAGAATCGTAAATAATATATTTCATAGAGATAACATACAATTCATACAATGTCAAAATATCAAATACCTCACATAAGGTTGCATCATTTGCACACGAACTTATCTCGATATCAAAAGGGTAAAAAGGGACCTATTTGTCCATATTTCTCTTTTCTTCCCGTTCTAGGTTCGAACCTCGTTTGCTTTGATCTATAACAATAAAATTTACTCATTTAATCACCACACTAATCAATACATTTTAAAATTTCTATTTTAGCAAAATTACCATTTTGCCCTTTGGCTTTGGCAAAATTACAATTTTGCCCTTAGGCTCGTATATCGATTTTTATCCAATTTCTTTGTTAATCAAGCCTAGCTGATTCATATACCCTCCTATAGCAACTCAAGATTTCAACTATTACACACATTTTCCACTTATTTCACAACCTTTACAAAAAGGTCCTTTTAAGTGTTTTCATGGTTACACCTTTCACAAAAGTTGTTCAGCTAACAACTAAGACTCATTTTCTTCCATACAAATGCAGCAAACAACTTAATTGCTTTCATGGCAAAATCCTAAACTCTTAACCATTTTGCAAAATAGTCCCCTCATTAGCTAGCTTAAGCTTTAGGGGTTCCAAAAGTACAAAAATTTTCAAGAAAGGCCACCAAAATCACTTACTTGCAAGGAGGAAAGCTTGGCTGAAATTTTTGAGTTCTCAACCCCCATTTTGCTGCTCATTTTCGGTGGAGAAGATGGAGAGAAAAGATGATATTTTATTTTCTTTATTTTATGATAAAATAATTTTTTTTATCACCAAATTTCACCTAACCAAATGACAAAGTCTATTCTTTGTCCCTTATGGCCGGCCATCACTTCCCCCATGGCCTATTTGCACTTTAAAGACTTCCAATTTAATATTCTATGGCTATTTGGCACCTCTAGCAAATAAAATAGAACTTTCGCACTTTATGCGATTTAGTCCTTTTTCGCGATTAAGCATGAAATCGCTAAAATTAAAGCACCAAAATTTTCATGCACCTTTATAATCATGCTGTAACTCATAAAATAATATAAAAATAATTTTCTCCAACCTCGGATTAATGGTCCCGAGACCACTGTTCCGACTATCCCCTAAATCAGGCTGTTATAATCCCTCCCCATATTAATATATATTTAATGGTGTAAAAGTTTTAACTTAGAAAATTATCACTTAATTTAATGAACGTAAAATATTTTCAAATAATTTTTATGTACAAAAAATTATATTTTATATAAAATTTAGCATATTTATATTTTAGTAAGATATCTTTTTTTGTTGTAGTTTCATTGTTATCATACAGAAAAGAAAAAGAATATAGCAAGAAAGCCAAACTCAATTTAATTATTATGTAATATAGACTTGTTACTTCCGTTGGTATGGAAAAGATGAAGCCTATGGATGTTGGACTGGAGCAACTTGATTTTATTCCTTTCTATCTCAGGTTTCCTGTGGCCTGTGTGATTGTGTTGTCTCTGTCATATCTCATATCCATTTGTAGATGTTTTGGACATAGGTACTTAAAAGAAAAATGAAGAGGATTCCATGAATGGAATATGTGGGTTGCAATACAATACAACATCTCCATTATCCGTAACTGCCAGCAACGAGGATTCCATCCCCATGAGGAGCCTTCAGATCGAACGCCAATCTATGAGCATTGCTCTCATGTGTTTATGAACCCCAAGATAAAGTTTGATGTTGTTGATCTCCGGTGAGATACGATATACTAATGCACCGTGATGAAGCATTGCTGGTAAAATTTTCCTTAAACTACTATTTTGTTGACATCGATCTTGTAAATTCATCTAAAGGGAAGCATCATGTAAATAGAGCATATTCATATTTCTTTTTTCTTGGATCGTATTGTAAGAATTACCTTCCCTCGTTCATTTCCCACTTTGTATTGTATATTAAGACCCGTTGTACATTCTTTTATCATTGGACGTGTCAGTTTGCACCATTTGGTAATTTCTTTTTCTTTTTTTTTCTTTTGATATTTCTAGTAACTTTGGTGGTAAAAATTCATTAGACATTGATTTTACTTCTTTCTATTAGGTATACGAGACATTGGATAATGCTGTTGATGAGGCTCAAGCAGGTTTTGCAACACAAATAGATGTTGTTTTACATTCAGATGGTTCCGTGAGCATAACTGATAATGGGCATGGGGTATGCAACTTAAATTATTTTACTGCTAGAAATGATGTTATTTAGTATTGCATTTGTTGTCAAAAGTGTTTTAAAAATTTCTATCCTATGAATTTAATGAGCTCTTTGTTGAATTATTGTGCAGCCCATAGGAGCAAGTTTTGAGGGGAAAACTGATGTTATGAAAAAGATTAGGTTTCCACAGATGGAGCAGAAATCTGCTAGTAAAACTGTTCAAAGACAAGCAAAGAGGCAGCACTACCTTGTCCCATAAGAGAAATTTTGGAAAAGGAAAAGAAGGTCAGTATCTAATATTTTAGCTTTATAGGTTCTATTATATGTTTGCGGCTATGAGCATATAAACTTATGATAGTTTTGCAAATGGTGCTAAAAGGTGGTGGATCTGTATCCTGATGCTACTTTATTGATGGTGTCTATTATTAGTTGCATATTGTGATTAGTCTTGTTCTATGCAATTGTGTGGGGTTAGTGCCAGACTACATTGTTATGATATGTCAAGAAGATGATAAATATTGATGGGTGGAGTTTGGACTGATAATTGTACCCCTTCTCTGATCTATTGCATACCTTTTTACATGAAAGTTCACTTACACGAGTACATACTGATATAACATGCAATTTCAGGAGAGAGCGTTGGAAAAACTAAAGAGATTAAATGTTGAGTTAATTGTTGATGACCATTGTTAAGAATGCTCAATTTTAAGAATGCCAACTTTGGCCTCTGTCCAAATACTGGAATTCTGGACTTTCAGCATTTAATTTCTCTGTTTAAAGATGTTTTAAACTTGCTAAAAATGCAATAATTGCATATGTTATTTATTTAATTAAATAAATGATAGTGAGTTCTTTACCTTTTCTTCCTTAGTTGTTTTGTTGCATCTTTATGCTGGTATGAGTGCTGGAATTAAGTGAAATTTTAGTGAAACTTCTAACTGTCGAGGGACCTGTTGAAGTATGCAGTTCGCATGCATGCTGTTTAATTTCTTACCAATTTAGGTGGTCTGATCGATGGTTGTTTATTTTTGTCCAAATAATAATTAAAGAATATCATCCAAGTGATCAGGAAATTAAAATGGTCTGAGCAATGTGAAACTAAATTGTTAAATGTTAACTAATGATTTCCAAATGGATATGAATTTATGATGTTAGTAAGCTGAAAATTTAGGTGTCAAGTGCTGCAATTTATGGTGTCTGAAAGTTGTGATTTATGATATTCGAATGATGTATTTTAAGTTGTTCGAATGTGTTAAAGAGTTGATTTAATATAATGCCTAAATGTTGTTTATTGTTGTTCAAAGCATGATGAAATAAACATGTTAGGCGTGGTTTAATACATGCCTTGCTGATCTGTAAGGTTGTCCAAAACAAGACAAAATTTAGTTAAGATGTTCGAATGTGGTTGTTCGAATGGTTCTTCAAATTTTCCATATGTGTCTTTAAGGTGCTCGAAAATGTCATATTAATGTTGTCCATATATGATTTTGAATGTTGGAAATTTCTGACATTTAATTTCTTGCTTGAAGTTGATTAAACCATGTGTAAATGCAAAACATGTATATGTTGTTCACATGCTAAATTAACCGTTAGTGAGCTTAAAATTGATCTATTCGAATGTGTTAAATTCATTGTTCAATGTGATGTTATTTATGCTAATGTATTGAGTATATTAAGGCGTGCAATTTGATGTTATATGTGACGTTAATGTTGACTTGTTAATTGCATATTTTATTATTAATCGATTTAGGGTTCGAATTTAGAAGAACCTTATCTTAGATAAGTTATCTACTTTCATAATAACTGGAATATATGTCATTCATTTGCCTTCTTATCTTTGGGCCAACAACTTATTCAAGCACTTAACTACAATCCTGGTGATTATCGACAACCAGTGAAGGTTACCCAAGCAAAGTGATTACACTCATCAAACTACCACATGGAATGGGAGCAATTATGCAAATTATACTACTCAGCAATTATACTACCATTGTTGCAGGTTTGAGTTTTTGTTGGATGCATGGTCCAAGATTAGCTGAATTCATGCATAGTGACGACTTGTTTGAGCTAACTGCTGATATTAAAGTGTGCATTCTATCATTATTTTGTTATGTTTGTATTTTGTTAAATTTGAGGTGTAGTATGATAAGTGCGGTATTTTTTTTTATTGTTATTAATCAACTTGCTATTTGATGGGATATAAATTTATATCATGGATATTCTTCTTTTTCTCAATATTTTGGTAATGAATTTTGGATGCTTCCACTAGGTAAGATTTCATTGTTCCTAAGATGAAGGGTTTTGGAACTTTATAAAATATACTTCCTTTCTTTGAAATGAATTAGAGCATGCTATGCATGACATATTGGGGTAAGTTTGTTCTTTTCAATACTCTACTGGTGGAATCTCACTTCTGTTGCATTCTCTGACCAAAGAATGGAGTGATGTATGTACTGATAACAACATTTCTAAAGGATTTGCTTAAGCGGGTAGAGGGATAGGAATGGATTTGTGGCGTTTTTATAATATTTTAATTTTTTTTTCATTACCTTTAGCAGCGTTTTTAGGGAAAGCGCCACTAAAGGTCGTGTTCTTTAGCGGCGTTTATGGGGAAAGTACAGCTAAAGGTCATGTTCTTTAGCGGCGTTTGTGCGTAAAGCGCCGCTAAAGGTTATGTTCTTTAGTGGCGTTTGTGGGGAAAACGCCGTTAAAGGTTATGTTCTATAGCGGCATTTTTCCACATAAACGCCGCAAAATTTAGCGGCATTATCTATTGCGGCGATTTTTGCGGCACTTATCAAAACGCCGCAAATTGTACTATTAAATATATTTTTCCAAATTAACAATTCGACCAGTTTCTATTAAAGAAAAGAGAATTTTTATTTTCACCCGAAAAAAAAAAGAAAATTTTTTCTAGTTCTGTGTTTTGATTCAACTGGTTTGAACCCACACTTGAAGCAGTTCGTGGTACGAGAATAGCGAAGAAGATCATTTGGTTGAAAGCTGGAATCAAGGATTTGCTAATCCAAAAACACAGGTACGATTTCGGTCTTAGATTTATTGCTTTAAATATCACAAATTGAGTCGATTTTTAAAATTTTAATTTTTCGCTGTGCAAGAAAATCATTTTCAAACCGAATTTTTTTCAACACTTGTAAACATACTAGAAGGGATAAAACTTATAAGGTGTAAGTAGATCTACGAGAAAAAAATACGAATAAAAAAATGAAAACTTATAAGGCCAGACTTGGAGTAGAATATTATACTCAAAAAGAAGGTATCGATTATGAAGAAATTTTCTCTCTGGTTCCCATGCTTAAGTCAATCCGCATATTATTATCCATTGCAATTACTTTCAATTACAAGATTTAACAAATGGACGTTAAAATAGCATTTTTGAATGACTATATTGAAGAGAGTGTCTATATGATGCAACCCATCAGATATATAACTAAAAGAAACGAGTATAAATTTTGCAAACTGTTGAGATTCATATATGGACTTAAGCAAGCATCCTACTCATGGAAACAAAAATTTGATCAAGCGATAAAAATTGTTGGATTTGAGAAAAATGTAAATGAATCTTATGTCTACAAATGTTTAGGGATGGAAATATGGTCTTTCTCATTTTATATGTCGATGTCATTCTACTCATTAGGAATGATGAAGAGACATTGTCATCGGTTAAACTGTGTTAACCCAATAGTTTAGCATAAAGGACTTAGGTGAAGCTAATTTTGTTTTTAGGCATTTGAATCCTAAGTGATCAAAAGAATAAAGTGATAGCACTATCTTAGGCTTCATATATAGACAAGATATTGGAGCGTTATGCAATGATCGATTAGAAGAAAAGTAACTAACCTTTCGTATCAGGATTTCATCTCTCTTTAAAGGATTGTCCTAAGATAGTGGAAGAAAAAGAACATATGAAATGTTCCTTACACTTCGGCAGTAAGAAGTCTCGTGTATGCTATGTTATGCACGTGCTTAAATATCTATTTTACGATAGGGTTGGTGAGTCGATATCAAGAGAATCCAGGACCAAGACATTAGCAGGTAGTTAAGTATATACTCAAGTATTTATGGAGAACGATGGATTATATTCTTGTGTACTCCAAATGAGATCTTACTCCTATCTAATATACTGACACTGCCTTCCAAATGTGTCAGGATTTGAGGAAATCAACCTCGGGCTATGTTTTTGTCCTAGACAACAGGTCTATTGTGTAGAGAAGTGTAAAGCAGAGTTGTATTGTTGACTCCACTATGGAAGTCAAATATGTGGTTGCTTCTGAGGCTACCAAAGAAACAATATGGCTTCGGAAGTTCCTCGCGGATATTAAAGTCATTCCTGGTATGAGAAAAATTATCACACTATATTGTGACAACAGTGCAATAATAGCTAATACCAAAGAGACGAAAAACCACAAGAGTACGAAACATATTGATAGGAAATATCATATCATAAGAGAGGCAGTTGCAGACGGAATCGTGGATGTAGTCAAAATCGCATCCGATGACAACCTCCATTTACCAAAACTCTACTAGCTAGAAGTTTTGAAAAACACGTGGAGAGCATGAGAATGCAGAATATGACTCATTTACTTCATTAGGGCAAGTGGGAGACTATTGGATCTGGTGCCCATAGTATATTACATTACATGGTTGACGAAAAATAAAGGTGGCTACATGTCATTCGTCTTTGTGATGGATAACTAGATTACTACTTGATAGTAACTTTTCATGAAAGGAAGATATAATGGTTATTATGAAATAAAATAGGATCATATTGGGAGAACGGATATTATCCCCAAGAGATTAAGGATATCCTATAAGAGTAACACACTTATGATAAGGTTATTGTACGAGCACTGGTCGATCTACTTTCGTAATGGTATGTAATTAGGAAGAGTTTAGTCACGATACTATAGTGGAATGACTTCGTGACTAAATAGGTTTATAATTAATAGGCGAAAAGTTGAAACTTAATTATAAATCATTTGAGCCCTAATTACATATGTCCAATCGATCCCTCTGCTAACTTGTTGAAACCAAAAATGAATTGCGCGTTTGAATCGAAATAAACAGAATGATAGAAATTGAGAAAATAAAGAAATGGGAAATATTTGGAAATAATTATGATTTTCTCCAAAATGAAAATGAAAAAATGGAATCATTTGGAAATTAACATGGATTTCTCAAAAATTACCTGAAAATACATTTATATTTTTTTAATTAATTAAAGTTCGAAAATAGAAATAAATCATTTGTTCATAGTGAATCGTTGAATAAAAAAATATTAAATATATTTTCTCATAGATTCTTTTACGGTAAAATTATCATGATTTTAATGAAACTAGAATTGGGTTAAAAAAATTTTTAATTGGAAATATATATTGAAGTTTATTTTGGGAAATAGAAAAACTAATACCGAGTTGGATCGGATTACAAAATACTTGGTTAAAAGTTTGGGAAGCAATTGTAATTAGATTCGATACGAAAGAGGCTCGAAAGCCCCTGATATTAAAATAAGGAGGGTGACAAACCCTAGTAGGAATACCTAGGGTTGTCGCCCCTTACTCCTACTTTAAAGTAGGAAAACGTTTTTCTAGTTGGAGTAGACTTCCATAATTCAACAAGGATTCTATTTCTCTCTCTATAAATAGATGGCACTGGTAGCACTATTAATACAACTTTTAAATATTGTTACTCTACTTGAAAATAGAGAGAATTTATTTTCAACTATTAAACCTATTTTCTAGAATAACAATTTTTTATTTCTTTAATAAAAACACGTAAAATAAAAATACGTAATATAAATAAAGGGGTTTTGAATTTAAAAACAAAATTTAAAATTAAATCTATCAAAAGAAAGATTGCAAATAAAATATACGAAAATCAATGTGATGAGAATCTAGGCAAAAGTAAAATATTAGTTTTGATTCATGGGTTTGATCACCAATGCATAGATAATTTTAATATTCTATGATAAATTGGTTATCGTTACCAACGATGCGTCTAGTAATCAATCTCTCATTATCTTTTCCATAACCAAGAGGAAACTCGTTGAAATTATTTCTTTCATTAACAAACAACCCATGACCAAACGCCTAGGTTCAGTTTATCAATATAATTAAGAACTAGAGAAACCCAAGGCTATAGCCAACACATGGATAAGCTATTCCATTTGTTTAAACTCTTTTGACTACATACCTAGGTTTTATATTTACGCAAATATTATCTACCTAAACAAATGACACAATTATCTCTATTTTAATGAATTCTGCTCATGAATGACAAACAACAAAGGGGTTACTACTGCCCTCTGACCCTTGTGCGAACAAAGTCCACGAATCCCTTCTGTCCATGGCATCTCTGGAATGTGCTACCTTAGGTCATTGTAAGCAAGTTTAGGATTGAATGAAAGGACACCAGTCAATTCACTAGAATTTATCAAGCATTCTGCATGTTCCTTGATACATAAAAACATGAGTTCAAGTGGCATTATCCACAAAATATTCTTTGGTTAATTGTAAACCAATATATGCCAAATAGTTCAGGAATGCATACTTAAGGATCCTTATGAAACAGTGTGTTAACTTCCTCTTCTTCCTTTTCTTTTGGACAATGGCTTACCTATGACTGAGTATGTTCTATATGATCCAACTGTTATTACCATACTAGCTATGAGACAAAGGAATATGAGAGAAAAAGGTGAAAAGAATGTGATGGTGAGCTTATATTCTACCTTTTTCTAAAAAAATGTCAGGTTTTCCCAGAAAATCACATAATTAGACCAATTGAAACTATTATAAACAGGTTCTGAAAAACCAAGCCATTCTCATTCACAAGAATCTCATTTGAAGTTCAAAGTTCAAACCTTGTGATAAAATTGTTGTTTTAGTTTCTTTAGCAAGTGTCATCATGATAATTATGAATAGGATGTCATATTCTGAAATAAGAGAGATTCAATCACGCAGTGATCTTCAATATCCACTCAAACAACAATCATACGCACGCCCCACCAACCATCAAAATAAGAAGAAAATGTTGTTAGAAAACAGAAAGAGGACTACCTCGGTGCAGATTCCTACAACTTCTTCAAACGAGTCTCCATAAAAATCCTTCTTGGACAGTTTGTTGAGCAGATGCGACCTAAATTAATCCGTTTCCTGAAGTACCACAGATGAAAAAAACAAACCCAACAAATGAATTATCCGTCAACATAAAGTCATACCCGACATATTGGAAGGCAATCGCATGCTAAAGATAAGAAAGGAGGGAAGGGGAACTTACAGCATCAGCGAATTCGGGAATTGGGTCGGGGAATTTGTACTCGGCAGCTTTGCAAATGAAATGTGGATGAGAGCCCCCGCTACTTCGGGGTCGCTAGTTAAAAGAAGTGAATGAGCTTTTCTAGTAATGAATTTTTTTTTCAATTAATTTCGTCACATGTCACAACGTTCCATACCTTAGTTGTGACACATAATGAAAAAAATATAAACTTAAAAAAATCAATAAAAATATAAAAATTATTAAAAATTTATAATATATATAGAAAAGTATTTAATTTAAATAAAATTATAAAAATTATTATAAAATATAAAAAAATTATAAAAGTTTTTCTTATAAATGTACTTTACTACATTTTTATAAAATTTAAAGTTATTATCTCGATAATGTGGTTGTGAATTGGGGGAGCTTTTCTATTAATATTTTTTAAAATATTGTATATTATTCTCTTTTATTAAAAGATCGATTATTTATCATATTTAGGTATTTGAACTGTTAAAATGTATAAAAAAAAACTTTTTGACCATTAACTTTAACGGTCAATTATGAAATTTACAAGCCCCTAATTTTTTTTATTTTTCAATTAACTCTGCCACATGTCACAACGTGCCACACCTTGGTTGTAACACGTGGCGAAAAAATGATAAACTTAAAAAATCAATAAAAATATAACAATTACTAAAATCTATAAAAAAAATAAAGAAAAGTATTTAATTTAGATAAAATATATCAAAATTATTAAAAAATATAAAAAACTCATAAAAGTTTTTCTTGTAAATATATTTTATTACATTTTTATAAAATTTAAAGTTATTATCTCGGTCATGTTGTGAATTTGGGTGGGGGTTGCAAGTTAAAGAAAATGTGAATGAGCTTTTCGATTAATATTTTTCAAAATATTTTATATTATTCTCTTTCGTAAAATGTTGGTTATTTAGCATATTTAAGTACTTGAATTGTCAAAATGTATTAAAAAAATATTTTGATCATTAACCTTAATTCTCAATCATTAAATTTACCGGCCCTCGATTTTTTCTTTTTCAATTAACCCCACCATGTGTCACAACGTGCCACACCTTGATTGTGACACATGACGGAAAAAATGATAAACTTAAAAAATCAATAAAAATTATAAAAATATAAAAATCTTTTAAAAAATAGAAAAGTATTTAATTTAGATAAAATTATAAAAAATTATTAAAAATATATCAAAATTATTATAAAATATAAAAAATTCATAAAAGTTTTCCTTATAAATGTACTTTACCATATTTTTATAAAATTATCCCCACCATGTGGTTGTGAATTTGGGGGTTGCTAGTTAAAGACAAAGTGAACGAGTTTTTCTATTAATATTTTTCAAAATATTTTATATTATTCTCTTTCGTGAAATGTTGGTCATTTAGCATATTTAGGTATTTGAACTGTCAAAATACATTAAAATTTTGTTTTGATTGTTAATTTTAACGGTTAATTGTTAAATTTACCGACTCCCAATTTGTTCTTTTTCAATTAACTCCGCCACGTGTCACAACGTGCCACACCTTGGTGTGACACGTGATGAAAAAATTATCAACTAAAAAAATCAATAAAAATTATAAAAATATAAAAATCTATAGAAAAATATAGAAAAGTATTTAATTTAGATAAAATTATAAAAATTATTATAAAATATAAAAAATTCATAATTTTTTTTCCTTATAAATGTACTTTATTACATTTTTGGTTGTGAATTTGGGGTTGCTGGTTAAAGAAGTGAATGAGCTTTTCTATTAATATTTTTTAAAATATTTTATATTATTCTTTTTTGTGAAATGTTGGTCATTTAGCATATTTAGGTACTTGAACTGTTAAAATGTATCAAAAATCTTTTAACCGTTAACTTTAATGGTCAATTGTTAAATTTATTAGCCCCCGATTTGTTCATTTTCAATTAACTCTACCACGTGTCACAACGTGTCACACTTTGGTTGTGACACATGGCGAAAAAATTATCAACTTAAAAAAATCAATAAAAATTATAAAAATATAAAAATCTATAAAAAAATAGAAAAGTATTTAATTTAGATAAAATTATAAAAATTATTAAAAATATATCAAAATTATTATAAAATATAAAAATTTCATAAAAGTTTTCCTTAAAATGTACTTTACTATATTTTTATAAAATTTAAAGTTATTCTCTCCGCCATGTGTCATGTTGTGGTTGTGAATTGTGGAGGGAAAAGATAAAAAAAATTTGACTAAAATCAATAAAAATAATAAAAATATAGAAAATAAGTTATTAAAAAATTATTAAAATATATATAGAAAATTATTAAAATTTTTAGAAAAAAATAAAAATTATAAAATATATATTATAAAATAGAAAATTATAGTAAAATAAAAAATTATAAAAAATCATAAAATTGTAAGATATATAAATATAACTTAGTCATCTCAAACAAAAAAAAAAAAAAAAAAAAAAAAAAAAAAAAAAAAAAACATCATCTAAATGGCTTATGATTACTCCCCATTTTTTAAGTCGTTATTCAACATGGAGCAGATTTGATAGGCTTTAGCCTAGGTCTCATGATACTTGCTTCCAACTCCAACTCCATCTCCATCACCAACGATTTCAAAGTACCTAGATTGAAATCTATCAAGCCTACCCCATCATTGAATAACAACTTAAAATGGTTGTGGTGGGGAGTAATCACAGGCCATTTAGATAATGCCACTATTTTTTATGTTTAAGATGATTAAATTATTTTTATATGTCTTACAAATTGTATGAACACTTGCGAAATTTTAAAAGATTCTAAAAACTTTTTCTATATTTTTAATACATTTTTAATTTTTTTTATAAAATTTTAATAACTATATGTATTTTTATTGTTTTTATTGATTTTAATAAGTTTTATCTTTTTTCACACATGTCACAATCATGACATGACACATGGCGTAAAAAATAACTTTAAAATTTATAAAATGTAGTCAATTACATTTATAAGGGAAAAATTATGATTTTTTATAAACTTTTCTATATTTTAATAAATTTCTATAGTTTTTAGATTTTTTTTCTAATTTTTTTTTTATTTTCATCATTTTTCCATGGTAGAGTTAACTAAAATAATGGAGGACCGTTAATTTTAATGGTCAACTGCTAAAATTAATAATCAAATAGCCTTTTTGATGGATTTTGACAATTGAAGTAAAAAAAAAAAAGCATGACTAATTGCTTTCTTTTAAAAAGTTTGAGAGCTTTTTACACTATTAAACCATATATTTATTATACAAGTTTTTGGAGTCAACTGCATTAGTAGTCATCAAACCATGATTTTTTTGTCTCCCAAATATGAAAAGTTACAAAATGATCGCTCAACTATTCAATTTTATCTTTTTTGGTCACTTAACTATCTTATATTTTTGGGTGATTCCATTTATATGTTATCCTGTTAGTGATGAAAAAAAAAAAAACAAAATTGAATAGTTGAATGATCATTTTTTAACTTTTCATAATTGAGTGACAAAAAAGAAACATTCATAATTGGGTGACCTTTAAAAAAAAATGGTCTTAGTGTCATGGGGTTAGTCCTTTTGTTTCTCAATTCGTGTGGGTTTAAGCGATTTCTTTAATTCAAATGCGCTTAAGTCAGTCTAACTCTTACAAAGTTTGGATTATCGCAGAATTTCTCCAAGGCACCGACAATATAGTAGAAGCAACTCAAAAGAACAAAATAACAACAATAAAGCAAAAACACGCCAAGTGTTTGAGTAAATACTCTTAATTAGTATTCTCTTATTAATGAAGGATTACAAATAAATTCAATGGCTGAAAAAGAGGGGGAGACTCTCTATCTATAGTTTAGCTCCCCCGAATCCAGTTGGACTACTAACTTTACATCGATGGACTCGATCGAAGTGTATCTAACATTTGGCTATTTAATTTACAATCCACATGTTACCATTGATTAAAGACAAAATAACCCTCAAACCAGTGATGAATTTTGAGACTAAAATTTTAGGAGTTTAATAAGATTTTTAAAACAAATTAAAGGTATAATTAAAATTTTTAAAAACTTTAAAAAATAAATGAAAAATTTTGGGGAGTGATCTGGATCTACTTGACTTCTACAAATAATGGATTGGAATTCATTATTTGACTTTACTAAATTTGAATATTTAACAAAATTAGATAGTCCATGAATAATTTTATTAATTCATATTTTAATTCGGATAGTAGTAATAGTTTGGTTTAAAGAGATATTCAAAATTTAAAGCAATTATGTATACGGGTTGAGATTATAATAGAATTATGATACTGCATAAACTGATACCTGCTGTAATCTCTATTCATATAAAGATGATTACATTCTTGGAAAAACGGATTTGGAGATTGACATTTTAGAAATTTCTCAGTATAAAATAGCAAGTTAAGGATTCATTCATCAAAACCCATTGCGAGTTTTTATCTCTTAAAACAGTTTCTCTTCCAGTGTTTGTTTAATTTCTTGATATTTTTTTTTTAATTTGATAATGCATCGGATCATTTAACCAGGCTCAAAAGTTTATTTAAAAAATATATAAATTTTTAGATTCGAAAAATAGATTTAACAAAAAAAGCGAAACCCATTTTTAAAATGGACCAGACCTTGGGTATAATTTGGGCTCAGGCCCGGCCCAAATTTTTAATACTGGTATTTTAATTATTTTAATGTTTAGGTATACCTCCCAGCCTCCCATCGAGTCCCCTCCCCACCCCCCTTAAATTAGTTCCGTCGACAGCCGTCTCCACTCCGGCGGCCACTTCGTCTCCCACTTCCTCTATCGCCGGCGCCCACCTGATTTCAACCCCAATCCCTGTCTTCTGCTTCCTCTGTTGCTTGCTTCCACTGTTGTGGCAGGACTGAGAACTTAAACCCAACTCAGGTAAGGCTTTAAATATCATCACCAGTCCTTCCAAGTTGCCAGTATTTCTCTGATGACTAGACTTAAACTTAATTTTGGGTGTCGGGTGCAAACCTGACCGAGCATTTCACTGTTATGGGCCCATCTTTTATCCCTTCGTGCTTAATTTGTATGTTATGTAAATATCAAACTCAATAGTTGTTTGCTGCAGATGATTTTTTTTTTTTTTGTTGGTATGAACTTTGGAATTTCCAGCATGATAATGTACAGAGAAAAAAGTGGGATAACAGTGTATATTCTGCTATGTGAATGACAAATTCGTTTATTATTGCTTTGAAGTTTGATAGAATCTTGAAGTTCCTTGATTTCCCAAAGTAAAATCCCTGAAAGAACAAACGAAACAGTGGTGCATTAGGGAGGATCCCACTGTAATCTCCCTTTCCCTCTCATTTTGCACTGGTTTGGTAATCTGTAAGCAATAACAATAAGAATAAGAAGAATAAGAAGAATAATAACAACAATAACAATAACAAGAAGAAAAAGAAGAACAATAACAATAATAACAACAATAATAAGAATAATAATAATTATAATATATAGTTATTATTATTATTATTATTATTGGATTTTAAAATAATACCAATTTTTTTTTTTTTTTAAAAAAAAACATTGCAAACATTAATTTATAGGATTTTAAATCGAATTCATGAAGATTTAGGGGGATTCAGTTTCATGGAATAAGTTCTATTTTTATCAAAACCGGAGAAAAGATAAAAGAGAGCACTATCTTTTGTTTTCTTTTTCTTTTGTATTACACATGATTTGAGATCACTAATCTCAGACAAGATTGTGAGAGTTACACATGATTCTTCACTCGTTAATGGAGTTTACTATGATATCTAAGATCGTAAAAAACATATATACTTGCAATAGTATATTAATTGACTTTTGTTAATAGACAGGTTTTCTTTTCTTTTTAAGTTTTAATCCATATTTGAAGCTTTACATAAGAACCAGTCTTTCATATTGCTTAATGATCTGACAGTAGGTACTTGATATGCATATATTCGGGTTTAGTATATTCGTATGGCAGTATGCGTATATGTTTGGACTATCTCCCAAATATATGCATCAGTATATTTAATGAGCATGTAAGTATAATTTAATTGTTAATTGAGTTGTTGATCCCATGAAAGCAATGTTTTTATTTATTTATTTAAATTTTATTAAAACATTTTTTAATCTTTTATTAACTTAGGATGGAGACGAAAAGTGCTGGTGAGATATCTAAATGGAAATTCATAATTACGAAAAGTCTGTTTGATTGTTGAGAAATTCTGGGAAATGAATAGGAAAAATCAAGATTGACCCATAGGATTTCTAGCCTAGATTCCTTTTCTCCCTTTTTGGGGTTCTTTGTTTTCTTTGGCACTGTAGGATTTAATGACCTAGGGTTTGTATAATTTTCCAAAGCGAAAAGCACAAATAGAAAATGAAGTTACTAAAAATCAATTTGAACTTGTTTGAATTAGTTGTCCTTTGGGCTTATCAAAGAAATTAAAATTTGGGTTCTTCCTGCTTTCTACATGTTTCCTTATCGATTGACTTATTCCTTTTCAAATTGAGATTTTGGTTATTTTGATGTTTCATTTTGTACTAATAAGAAAAGTAAAGTATTCAGCATTCTTTGCTAATGATTTTGGTCTGGTTTTGACATTGTTTTTGTTAAGTTTGTTTAGTTAGGGTTTAGGATTGTATGATAGGAAATTTTTGCCCTAACCTTTATACTATTTAACAAATATGTTATCCGAGTGTTGGACACGGATATTCGTTCAACACGGATATTCGGTATATCAGTTATTTAGTTGGAAACTTATATTTGTTTTAACTCTATTAATTTAGGAACTGTGGAGCAATTTTACTCTCTGATGAACTGCCTGCCACACGTGCATGCTTATGGTTCAGCTTTATTTAGAAAGGCTGGTAATTTCATTTCAACTTCTTTGAACCAATGCCATGTTCCCTTATGGAAAAGAAATTTTGAGCACGCCAGTGTTAAGACAGTGGATTTAGAGTCCTTGTTGACAAGATTTCGCACTCAGTGTTACTCTTCCCGGAAAAGTAGTTGTAGTACAAAAAAATCATCCAGGACTAAAAAAGTTGATCCTGAACAACCACAGGTGATGGAAAACGAGAAAGATGCATTCTTTGTAGTGAGAAAGGGAGATGTTGTTGGTGTTTTCAAGAGCTTTGCTGATTGTCTGACCCAAGTTGGATCCTCGGTAATTATTCTTCCTTTTTTTAATGTCGCCTAAAGTTGATTTACTTTTAGGCTAATTGTTGTGCTATACTGTGTTATTCCAAATTGCAATATTGATAGTTATGTGCTTTTTAGATTTCAATGAAATGACATAATTGTAATGCAAATAACATAGTAATCTTTCAAATTTAGATATTGTGTTTCTTCTTTTCGTTGTTCTGTTAACTTTAACATGTTATTATTCTTTTGGAGTAGATATGTGATCCTCCAGTCAGTGTCTACAAAGGCTACTCTTTAACAAAGGAAACTGAAATATATCTTTCTTCCTATGGGCTTAAGAATGCTCGCTACACTATTAGAGCTGCAGATGTGAAAGAGGATATTTTTGGAGCACTCATGCCCTGCCCTTTTCAGGTGAGACCTTGAGCATAAACCTTATGCATACTGCAAATTTGCTGTTTGTTTGAACAAGTCTATCGGAAAAAAAGAAAAGAAAAGGAAAGAAAAGATTTTGATGTTGTCTTCCTTTTTTTCTGCGTCTGCACCCATGTCTCTGTTTGCTTGAATGTGTTCCTGTGACAGCAATTGCACCTAAAACTTGCATCTCCCAATTAATGTGATCTGCTTGGAGGTTTTGAGGCCATCGATGATCAATCTATTTGTTCTTTGATTAGCTTCTTTCTTTCACATGTTAACTGTATCACAAAAGCTGTTTTATACCATCCAGAGAAGGTGAAGATATTGACTTTTATAGATTTGAAGGCTATTGTTTCTATTTATTATGTTTCAGGAGCCAGCTTCTTCTAAAGGTGAAACATCTCATAATGATGCAACCAGAAAGAGACCACAGGATATGCTTCAGTTAGAGTATGGGGTAGGTTAGTTGTTTTAATGTTCCCTGAGCACATCATTATTAATATCAAACAAGTTTGGGTGTGACATTATTTTTCAGTGTTTTACCTTTAACCTTTTGTAATGACTGGGATCACTTGGTTCAATAGCTGTAGCTGATCTTGCGAGAAAGCATGTCAAGTTGGATACACATGCTGAGGCTCAAATAACATCCTCTGGTCATGTAAGTAGATTTGGTAGTGACAGTTGATTATGTTGGTGAATATTGACATTAATTTCATTCACAGAATTGAACATATAGTCTTGAAGGCCATTGTTTTTTTTTTTTTTTTTTATCATTTATTCAAGATGATTGAATATAGTTCCTCAAACAACATAAGAGGGTTTCTTGTGAGAGAGAGAAGGGTGTCTGAATTAATTTAACAAGATTAAGTGATGCTTTTTTGCTCTGAAAATAGGCTTTGATGCCCGTACTTGTGTCTTTATGGCATCAATCTTGTACTCTTGAGTTTGATGGTGCATCAAAAGGAAATCCTGGACCTGCTGGTGCAGCAGCTGTATTGAAAACTAATGCTGGTAACGTGGTATGCAATTAACCATTTAAAAATTAGACCTTTTCCACACATAAATCTTTCCATGATGCTGGAAACCTTGAGTTTGAACAGATCTGCAAATTGCGCGAGGGTTTGGGCATAGCAACCAATAATGCTGCTGAATATCGCGCCCTAATTTTAGGGTTGAAACATGCTCTTAGAAAAGGTTATACAAACATTCATGTCCGAGGTGACTCGAAACTCGTTTGTATGCAGGTAATCCAACTTTCTATCTGTTTACTGTTGCTTTGTTGATGTTATTTTTCTCAGAAAGAAAAATCTGGATGATAATGCTGAAACTAGGTTAATGCTTCAGAGTTTTAGCCTTCGGGCAATTTGTCTCCTTAGCAACTTGGTTCTGCATGGAAGCACTGTCCCTTCTCTCTTTTTCCTAAAAATTTTCCAAACAAGAAAGTTTTATAATTTTCCTTCTTAACTTGGTTCTAAAAGGGATGAGTATTTAAATGATTAATGGAGTTTCCTATTAGAACGCACACCTGTTCTCTACCTCTGTCATGCTTCCTAAACCCAATCTTTTGCCCCCAAAATAAGAAAATTTTTCTTCTCTTTTGGCTGGCCTGTCACCTGGGACAAACTAAACTGTCTCTGGACAAATTATGGCTCAACTGTTGCTATTCCCGGGCTTCAATAAGGGTCTAAATCTTGGTTGACCAAAATAATAATAGTGCCTAAATCTCGGAGCTGTGTTGTTTATTTTCATTTTATTGAAGTATTATCATTTCAAGTTAAGGAGCTTAGCTTCTGTTTTGTTGTTGAACAGCTGCAGGGTTTATGGAAAGTCAAACATGAGCACATGTCTGAGTTGTGTGAGCAAGCAATGAAACTGAAGGATAAGTTTCTTTCATTTCAGATCAATCACGTTTTAAGGGTATGACCAATTTTTATACTTGATAGCAAAGTAATGGGCAAAATTTCTTTTTCTTATGACTACTATGGCGTCTTTGTTGTGCCATCATTGTTAGGTCTTTATGATGTTATTTTTAGAGTTTGGATCATTGCTTGCATCTACAATTTTCTTTTTACTTATATTTAAGCTCTTTTATGGGTAGTGCATGCTTTGGCTATTGTACCAGCTTTTTAGCTTGGAACCTGTAGAATATAAATTGATGGCTGATGTTTGTTTTTAATGCCATTTGTATTTCTCTTGGATAACGCAGAATAAAAAATGAGACCTTGTAAATAATTTGCAGTGTTAAAACATCAATTTTGATCAGTCTTACCAATAATTCTCAAGTCTCAAATCTAAACAACCTTAGACCAGTCTTTGCAATAATGCTATTTTACTGTTGTTTCTTCCCTTTCATTGTGTATTCTAATTTAGTCAAATCAATTACTCCGAAATTGCATTCTCATGAATAAGATCTTTGGTCAATTTTTTGTCTTTTTATTGCATTGCATGATTTTAACCTTTCTTGCTCAACTCTGTGAAAGGAATTGAATGGCGAGGCTGATGCTGAGGCCAATTTGGCTGTCAAACTTGCTGGTGAGGTTTGGTTTGAACCATTTTGGTATTTATCAAGATCAATTAACTGCTGGATGTTTATGAGATCTTTCTAACCCTTGCAGAAGGTCAAATCCAGGAGGAGTTGGCCTAACTCATTGATTGTGCTGGCAGAAGTTTTTTGGTTTGTTATGGAATATATTTATAAAACACGAATGAGGTATAGGATTTTGTCACTCTTTGGCTAAAATTTTGATCTCGTGTAGGTGCAAAATTTTGCATTTAAACCCCAAAAGATCATGTTATTGTTGGCCTTCAAGCTCAGCTCTTCAATGGAGCAATGCAAATATCATTTTTGGTTTTGTTTGTGGCAGAGGCATGTTAATGGGGATATCAAATTCAAATGGCATACATTTTGGTTTTATTTTAAACCCTTATTCTACAGATTGTTGTGGGAACCTAAGATCATCTACAGTGAAGGAAAGGGAGTGAGTTCATTATGAGAAATCCTGTAAGGTCTAGATTTACCATTGCCCTAAGATAACTCTTCAGTGTTATTTTGGATCTCTCTTCGCCGCTCTAGGTTTCCATTTTATCCCAATGTAGAAAGTTTAGGTGAAATTGTTCATGATTGAACCCATGGTCATGCTTTTATAGGACTTCGATATATTCTTTATTCCCTCTTTAAGGGGCTCATTGAAGTGCATGATTCCAGTAATTTTCTGGTATTACTTATTATTATTATCCTTTGCCTGATTTAGAAATTTAGATTAGCCTCGATCAATTTTATAATTTAGGCAGAGAAAGTATACCATAACCGTTATTTTATACAAATGTGCGAAGACCAGCTTATAAACACTGCAATATTCTGATTCCAAGTATCCCATGCCACAACGGCTAGGGAAGGAATTATTGGTGTACTTGTAGAAAGATTAAAATTTTGAAAGAATTTTTGTTTGGGTAAACTAAATTATTAGAAAGTTTATGTTTTGGTAACTTAATTTCGATTAAATTAAACTATTTAAAAGTTTTCATTTAAATCATTGAACTATTCAAAAAATTTTATTTAAATAATTGAGTTATTAAGTTTTTTTAAAAGGTTTGACTAGTGATATCTAAATAATAATTTGACGATTGGTATGATGGATTAGTATTTATTGGTGAGTAGAAGAATATAACTAGATACGCGCCGATCTGGTGGTCTGTGTCAGAGATTGAGGAAGAAAGTTGTTTAGATTTTAGTTTGTAAATTCGTGATTTCTAAAGTTGATTTATGAAAAAAAAACCCTTAAATTTTTGTCAAATGCATGTACTAAATTAGACCAAAAAATAATATTGGTATCAAATTAGAAAAACGTGTCAAACTTGGGTGCCAAATGATATATTAAACTTTTTTTTAAAAGTTTACAGGTACAATTAAAGTACAAATAAGCACAAAGTACAAATAAGCATTTTTGTCAAATGCATCATAAACGGGAAATGATGAAACCACAGCTAAACCCTCCCCTCCTTTCTCTTTAAAACGACTATTTTCGTAAATTAGTCGATAACCTTCTCTTTTCCCCGATCACCTTCACTATTCCTTCTTTCTTGATCTATATTAGCACAATTTAATACATTTTATCAACATTCCATTCAAATACAATTCATACACAATATTTTGGCAAAATTACGTTTTTGCCCCTAAAGTTTCATATATTTACACTTTTGCCCCAAAGCTCGGAAATTAAACTTTGTCCCTTATTCTTATGTTTTATGACATGCTGATTATTTTTCCCTTCTATGACAACATCAAATTCTCACTCTAACATATACTTATGAACATTAGGTATTTTTACCGATTAAGCCGTCTTACTCGTTTTCACTTAAAACCGTTTAGAAAAAGTTGTTTAACATAATTTCAAACCTCATATTCTATCATAAAACATCAAAATAAACACATTTCACCTATGGGTATTTTTCCAAATATGAACCCTAGGTTAAATTATTGCTAGTACAAGCTAAATCGAGTTACCGGGACTCTAAAAACGTAAAGAACATTAAAAACGGGGCTTGGAATCACTTACTATGGAGCTTGGAAGCTTGAAACAAACCCTAGATATGGAGAACCCTTGAAATTTCTTCCTAATGAAGAAGATGGACATATTTTGCCATCTTTTTCCTTTTTTTAATCTTTTAATTACTAGATGACTAAAATACCCTTCATTAAAAACTTTGGTTATTTCTACCTATGTATGTCCATTTTTTTCCATGAAAGCCTAATGGTATGATTACCATTTAAGGACCTCTACTTCAATTATGCTCTTCAATTAAATCCTTTAACATCTAGAACTCATATTTATCAACTTTTGCAATTAAGTCCTAATAGGCAAATTAGACATGCAATTCATGAAATTTTCTATCGATATTCTAACACATGCATCTAATCACTCGATAAATTATAAAAATTAATCAGAATAAATTTTTCTACTTCAGAATTATGGTTTCGAAACCACTATTCCGTTTAGGCCCTATTTTGGGCTATCACATCACCGATATTTCTAGAGAAAGCGATCTGGTGTACTCAGACCCACATGTATCAACCATCGTCAAGCCTCTTCTGCCTATTCTTCTTCAACCATGCATCGTCATCTATGATGGGGTCTGCCATCTTTGTCATCAAGGTTTTTTCTTTTCTCTATTTTCCCTTTTTTACTTTTTGCATTCTTTGATGAAAAATAAGCATTTTCTAGGGATTGGATTTTGTTTAGCTTCAAGTTTTTTTTGCTATTGTTTTTGTCATTTTGAAGGGGTTAAGTGAAATGTGGATTTTTCTCCGTACTACATAGAAAAAAATTAGAATGTCAAAGAAAAAAGAAGAAGAAACAACCTTCAATAGTCTACCTATCTAGGCAACTCTCTCTTGACAATAGGAAGCTGAGTATTCCCTTCAACAACATTCGCAAGTTTATCCTGGAACTGAATCACAAGTAGTGTAATATCCCCTTCCACTATCTCACAAACCACTTCCTTAATATTCAAGTTACCAAAATTGACAATGTTTATTTTTCAGTTCTTTTCATTTGTGTTCAAAGAATGTGATTTTTAAACGAGATCAAATGTTATTGTGGATTCCGTGCTTCATTCAAATACACCTCAGGATTCTTCTTAAATTTTTTTCTTGATTTGTTTTTAATTTTTATCTTATTTATCAAGTTTATTATGTTTATGAGATCCATGAGGAACTAATCCTCTTATGGGGGATTAGTGAGTGGAGGTGTTGTTAACTAATTGCTTTGTAGGGTTTTCTTAGCGGATCAACTATTTGGGAGAGAAAGAACTGAAACCCTAGGCTTGTGGACTCTAGGAAGTCATTTAGGTGAGAATTAACCCAAAATTGGTATGACATATCCGTGAACACCTTAGCCCTGAACTACTGTGAGGTCGAGAGATAAGTAGTTTTTGCTGACTCGTTAGTTTAGTAGAAGATTGAGAGATTCTGCTAGGGTAACGACTAGTTGATTGAATAGAAACTCAAAATAAGAATTAGTTATGACCACCGAAGTGAGCTAATCATCCATGTTTAGATTTGGCTAAGTTTATAAGTTAGTTTTCCGAAGTCTCTTTTGTTTATGTCATTTTTAATTCTTTATTTATAAAATCCAAAAATCCTTATTTATGTTTTTTCGTAATATAATTTATTTAAATTACTAATTACTTCTATTTGCATTTAGGCTAACTTTAATTTAGTACTCGCCTCTTTTGGGTACGATCCTTGGAGCACTCACCTACTTCGTTGTAACTATATTGCAACCTAACCTGTATACTTGCGGACACCGCCTCAATTCCATACATTTAGTTGTAGTATTCACACTTTGGACGTTAGTATGTTTAGAGGTGATCAAGTTGTTGGCGCTGTTGCTGGGGAGGCAATGTTAGCAACTTTCAAAACTTTAACAGTCTTGCAAAATAATGAATGGGTTTTTGGATCTAGTGCCCTGAGTGTAGTATATTCGATTGTGAACTTGTAATTTTTTCGAACAGATTGGTTAATAAAACAAATTCTTGATTACATTAATATATACTTTGTATTATTATCCTCATATAGTTTTTGCATGCAAAGCAAATTGAAAGAATGTAACACTCGGAAACTTGAAATAATTGGAGGACTAAATTGAAAGAGACCGTAAGCTAGCGGCCTCTATTAAAAGAAACAGGAAAGCTGAAAACTAAATTGAACATGGTTGATAATCAAACTTGGTTCAGTTAGAATGGAACCAGTCGATTCCCTAGTGGGGGACAACATGATTAGAAAGGGATGGTTCTCCTAAGGTTGGTAATAGCATGGGAAGGGCTATAAATAGCTGGGAGATGGCTTCCTAAATATTATTTTCTTCCCGGTTCTATTTCATTTTCTCTCTTTTTCATCATCTTCTTCAAATACTTTGAAGAAGAGTAGGCCATGAAAGGTTCTGCATATAGCAAACTTCATGAGGATAGAGTTGGAAAAGTAGGAAACTAACAAGCTAGTAAGATTATTAGCCCTTCTGTGTGCGTAAGAATAGGTAAATATCGTTACGAACCTTCAAAACCATTTTAGGGGTTCTACATACTTATGAAAGTTTAAGCTTTTTAGATGAAATGCAAGTTTAACTAGTATATTTTTTGTTGTAATGTTTAGTTTAGGAGAATGGAAGCTTTGGCGCTCGATAAGGCTAAGTTATGGAGACGATGAATGTAACACCCCAAACTCGGCCCAGAAGTTAGGCCCGAATCTGGCGTGTCACATTGAAGTGTTTTTCAAAAACTATGTTTTCATTGAAAACCCTCCTTAATATTTAAAAAACTAAAGTCTCAGTTTGTGTTCGTTCAATTTCAAAACGTGGTTTATTTAAAAGTTAATCACTTTTAAAAACGTTATTAACTTCGTTAAAAATCTCTTTTAGTTGCGGAAGCTAATTTAAGGTAAATAAGTTTAAAATGTATGTTTTTAAAAATAGTAATTGGGTTAAAAACTCGTCTACGTCTAACAGATATAAAACGTAACAAAATCCAAAATTCAGAATTTAATCCAGAGAGGCCTTATTACTGAAATTAAAACCCCAAACGGAATTTAAAACATATATAAAGTCCAAAGCATAATAGCCGCAGTCGTGTGGTCACCTCCGAGTCCCAAGCAGCACCGATCCTCCTAACGCTGGGGATTACCCCCTGCACAGTTAAAAATGGGGTGAGTTTACGAAAACTCAGTGTGTAATCCCCTTACT
The DNA here is from genome assembly GCA_025698515.1 of Gossypium sturtianum. Taxonomy (NCBI): domain Eukaryota; kingdom Viridiplantae; phylum Streptophyta; class Magnoliopsida; order Malvales; family Malvaceae; genus Gossypium; species Gossypium sturtianum. The sequence goes on from CM046947.1 coordinate 77,162,603, forward strand.
AGAGTAATGTGAACAAGATCTGTAAATAGAAACCGAAAGCGATGCTGGGCCAAAGCCCTACAACAAGAATAAAGATAGTCCAAATTAGAGCATACGTGGGCTAAAACCCACTACAATATCATTTGGGTCACAGCCCATAACGGAATCAATTGGGCCCAGCCCAAACCAATACAGAACAAGTGGCCCTAAGCCCAGTACAATGACAGATCTCATAAACAGATATGCAACAGTATGAGGATGCATCCTACCCCGATCTAGCCAACACACTACCCGTACCAACCCTACACTTACGTGGGGATAAAATCGACCCACCCAACCAACACACCAAGCTTAGCACCGGTTGCGGCACTAAGTCAACAGAACGGCTCAGCGCTGTAGACAGAACGGCTAAAAGCCATAAACAAAATGGTTATAAACCATAATTAGGATGGCACATAGCCATAATCAGGATGGCACAAAGCTATCAGTAACTGTAATAAGTTTGGCACATAGCCATCAGCGACGGTAATATAATCGGCACACAGCCACGGGTAATTATGATCGACACAGAGTCATCAATATATATGTTAGGCACATAGCCACGGGTAAATACGATTGGAACAAAGCCATAATCAAGATGGCACAGAGCCATATTTAGGTTGGCACAGAGCCATAATCAAATTACGCGGCTTTAAGCCGTTCGTCGGTCCACAGTCTCTCATGCGACCCGTGCGACCTCAACAGATCAATAATAGATCCACAGTCGTCTCATGCGACCCGTGCGACCCTATCAGAACTTTCTCCGTATCAATGTCCCAACCCCATGCAATATGTCGTGTATGTCATGCTCAATCATTACACATGTATGCAAAATGGCCATGCTCAGTAAAGTCATTTAAACACATATTAAAAGCATATCAATCACACGACCACAGTCAAGTTAGTTAAAACATAGTCATACGATCACAGTTAAATCAGTCAAATTCATAGTCTAAGTCAGCCATTTACCCACAAGGGCAAAATAGTCATTTTACCCTATAAGGGTATTTCGGTAATTTTGCAAACCGGGGGTATTTCAATAATTTTGCAAATCGGGGGTATTTCAATAATTTTGTAAACTGGGGGTATTTCAGTAATTTTGCAAACTGGGGGTATTTTAGTAATTTTGCAAACTGGGGGTATTTTAGTAATTTTGCAAATCGGGGGTATTTTCGTATTTTTCACAAATCAGGGGTATTTCGGTAATTTTGCAAATCGGGGGTATTTTGGTAATTTTGCAAACTGGGGTCTCGGCGACCCAACAGAAGGTCCACTGTCGCCTCGAGCGACTTAAGTAACCTAAACAGTCATAACGGTGTAAATGGGCCTAAGGCCCATTACTCGGCCCAAGTAGCCCAGAAATAGCCACAGTTATGCAAACGTCACAGTCCAAATAACACTTACCACATCACATACATTTTATCCGCATGGGCCACAAGCCCACTGGGCCCACACAGCCCATTTCGGCCCAACGAGGCCCAGAACAGCCCAAGACCACGAGAGCGCTCGTGGTGGCCTCTACAGACTAACGCCCATATTCGTGGGCTCAGTTCACCACACGCACGATCGCACGCTCGTGTGGCATCATATGCCATATTTCTGGCTTTTCGGCATTTTGCCGATCTACAGTCATAGCAGTGTAAACAAAACATACTTTCGGCTTTTTAGCCGGTTATCAAACATAGCATACGATTACTCACACTCTATCGGCTTTCTTGCCGACTATCGAATACTGTGGCATCATTACACACCTGATCACGTAGAGTACTAAAAAAACCTGATCGCTGGAACCTATATTCAAACATAACATTCAGTTAATCACTTATCAAATAGTGTTAGAGAAACTCTTAACAACCACTTAACCGAGAGGTCGACTACCACTTGCCTTGACTAGATCGGTCGACTTTGATTAGCCGACTCGAACCAGAGTTTGGTGCAGCCACCCTTCTGCATCCTGGCGAAAAGTCCCGAATAGCCGACACCGCACGCCTCTTAAACTTGGGAGTAGAGGCTACGCGCTCAATCTCAGCCGGCACCTTTGCCATCACTTAATCACTAGCACCCTCTTTATAGCACTTAAATCCAAAATGGTACTGATTGCCTACCTTGAATAACAACCGGTTCTTCTCTTTAACCACCGATCAAAGCTGCATTCCAAAACTTGACAGAATCACTACTTAGGAGTATTCGGCCTCCTAAGGTACACTCTAGGCTTGAGTCCCATGAAGAATAGTCACACTCCTATCAGAAATGATAGATACAGATAGTGTTAAGGAGGAAGCTTATATCGACAAAGAGAGAAAGAGGGAGAAGAGACCAAAAGGTATTCGGTCACGCAAGACAAATGAGAGAGGGAGAGGGTGGAGAAGTTCAGTTCAGAGATGAAAGAAAAGAATAGCCACAAACATGTAAGAACAACTTCTATATTCGGCCTTTCAATTCCATACTAAAACTGCAAAGAGGTAGAAAGGTTGCACGAACGGTAAAATTCTAGAATATGCACGGCAATACAGAGAAAAGAGGAAAAGAAACTGAAAACAAGGAAAACCCAAAATGGCACAAAAGAATTCGGCACTATGGAAAAAAAGGTCCTATGACCGAGTTGTACAATGGGGAGTTCAAATTTTGGCAAACAACCCTTCCCATTTCAAATTCCCTGATTTCCTCCTTGAATTTAGCCACCAACCGAGTTTGAATTACAATCAAACTCCTTCATCCAATCTTCTTCCCTTGAAACAATCCCCTAAATCACTCAACCTTCAATTCAAATTTCCTTGAAACACTCATGACCAAGTCATCCACAGAGTCTCAGTCCAACTCCACCTCCTTCCATGGCCATCAGTAAAAATAATCCCTATTTTCACAAGCGGAGATTCGAACCTCCGACCACTAGCTCACTTCTAACGCCACCTCCACTAGACCATATTGCTCCTCGTGATATAAATTCATCCCAAAAATATTCTTAAAGCCTACCCACTAACATCAAGGCTCTTTTAAGAGAAAACATAAAATTTTGCTAAAGCCCAGGTTTGAACCCAGGAATTCTCCAACACTCCCAAACACTCTTAATCACTTAACCATTAAAGCAACAACCAATTTGTGATATTTCTTGCACACATAAACTTTTATGTGCAGACTCCTAGCGGCTCCCACGCACAAGGCCCAATCCTACTAGGCCCAATTTGTATGTTATAATTCACCTTTCTTAAAGAAATTTCGTCCCGAAATTTCCAACTAACAGGGTAGTCGTGTAACAACTACAACATTATGCTACCGCTGCGCACTCTGATCCCAACGTCTTTAACACACATCCAAAACATCCACCTATCGTAGTAGATAGGTTACAATTTCTATATCCAGAACATCACATCCAACATTTCCAAACACACACAGAATAAATACCAAAAATACAGTCTAATATCTAAAGAAACCACAATATTTCTAACTCATTGTATTTCAATTAAACAGACAAAATTATTCAAAAAACTTACGGATTCTACGCCGGAGACTCGGTGAGCCACACTTTCAGGAAAATATTCAATAAAATATTTCACATACTTCAAATCTATCGAAACAGTTCTTTCAGAAATTCAATTTTAAAAACCCAATCCACAGTCGAGTTTTAAAACTTGGCTCTGATACAACTAAATGTAACACCCCAAACCCGACCCAGAAGTTAGGCCCAAATCTGACGTGTCACATTGAAGTGTTTTTTGAAAACCATATTTTCATTGAAAACCCTCCTTAATATTTAAAAAACTAAAGTCTCAGTTTGTGTTCGTTTAATTTCAAAACGTGGTTCATTTAAAAGTTAATCACTTTTAAAAACGTTATTAACTTCGTTAAAAATCTCTTTTAGTTGCGGAAGCTAGTTTAAGGTAAATAAGTTTAAAACGTATGTTTTTAATAACAGTAATTGGGTTGAAAACTCGTCTACGTCTAACAGATATAAAACGTAACAAAATCCCAAATTTAAAATTTAATCCAAAGAGGCCTTATTATAGAAATTAAAACCCCAAACAAAATTTAAAACATATATAAAGTCCAAAGCATAACAGCCTCAGTCGTGTGGTCACCTCCGAGTCCCTAGCAACACTGACCCTCTTAACGTTGGGGATTACCCCCTGCACAGTTAAAAACGGGGTGAGTTTATGAAAACTCAGTGTGTAATCCCCTTACTAGAGTAACAGTCAGTATACAGAAATAGAAACCAAAATAGTCTGGGCCAAAGCCCTACAATAGTAACAGTACAGTCAAGTTCAGAGCATACGTGGGCCAAAACCCACTACAATATCATTTGGGTCACAACCCATAACAGAATCAATTGGGCCCAGCCCAAACTAATACAGAATAAGTATCCCTAAGCCTAGTACAATGACGGATCTCATAAACAAATATGCAACAGTATGAGGATGCATCCCACCCCGATCTAGCCAACACACCACCCGTACCAACCCTAAACTTACGTGGGGATAAAATCGACCCACCCAGCCAACACACCAAGCTTAGCACCGGTTGTGGCACTAAGTCAACAGAACGGCTCAGCGTCGTAGATAGAACGGCTAAAAGCCATAAACAGAATGGTTATAAACCATAATCGAGGATGGCACAGAGCCATAATCGGGGATGGCACAAAGCTATCGCAGAATCGTAATAAGTTTACCACATAGCCATCGCTGAGTGACGGTAATATAATCGGCACATAGCCACGGGTAATTATGATCGACACAGAGCCATCAATATATATGTTAGACACATAGCCACGGGTAAATACGATTGGCACAAAGCCATAATCAAGATGGCACAGAGCCATAATCAGATTACGCGGCTTTAACTTGTCCGTCGGTCCACAGTCATCTCATGCGACCCATGCGACCTCAACAGATCAATAATGGATCCACAGTCGTCTCATGCGACTCGTGCGACCCTATCAGAACTTCCTCCGTATTAATGTCCCAACCCCAAGCAATATGTCGTGTATGTCATGCTCAATCATTACACGTGTATGCAAAATGGCCATGCTCAGTAAAGTCATTTAAACACATATTAAAAGCATATCAGTCACACGACCACAGTCAAGTCAGTTAAAACACAGTCATACCATCACAGTCAAATCAGTCAAATTTATAGTCTAAGTCAGTCATTTACCCACAAGGGCAAAATAGTCATTTCACCCTATAAGGGTATTTCGATAATTTTGCAAATCGAGGGTATTTTGGTAATTTTTCAAATCGAGGGTATTTTAGTAATTTTGCAAATCGGGGGTATTTAAGTAATTTTGCAAATCGGGATTATTTCAGTAATTTTGCAAATCGAGGGTATTTTAGTAATTTTACAAATCGGGGGTATTTCAGTAATTTTACAAACCGGGGGTATTTTAATAATTTTGCAAATCGGGGGTATTTCGGTAATTTTGTAAACTGGGGTCTCGGTGACCCAACAGAAGGTCCACCGTCGCCTTGAGTGACTTAAGTAACCTAAACAGTCACAACGGTGTAAATGGGCCTAAGGCCCATTACTCAGCCCAAGTGGGCCCACACGCTCGTGTGGCCTAATTAGCCCAGAAATAGCCACAGTTATGCAAACGTCACAGTCCAAACAACACTTACCACATCACATACATTTTATCCGCGTGGGCCCACAAGCCCACTGGGCCCACACAGCCCATTTCCGCCCAACGAGGCCCAGAACAGCCCAAGACCACGAGAGCGCTCGTGGTGGCCTCTACAAACTAACGCCCATGTTCATGGGATCGGTTCACCACACACACGATCGCACGCTCATGTGGCATCATATGCCTTATTTCTGACTTTTCGGCATTTTGCCGATCTACAATCATAGCAGTGTAAACAACACATACTTTCGGCTTTTCAGCCGATTATCAAACATAGCATACAGTTACTCACACTCTATCGGCTTTCTTGCCGACTATCGAATACAGGGTACTGTTACACACCTGATCACGTAGATTACTAAAAATTCCTGATCGCCGGAACCTATATTCAAACATAAAATTCAGTTAATCACTTATCAAATAGTGTTAGAAAAACTCTTAACAACCGCTTAACCTAGAGGTCGACTACCACTTGCCTTGACTAGATCGGTCGATTGTAATTAGCCGAATGAACCAGAGTTTGGTGCAGCCACCCTTCCGCATCCTGGCGGAAAGTCCCGGATAGCCGACACTGTACGCCTCTTAAACTTGGGAGTAGAGGCTACGCGCTCAATCTCAGCCGGCACCTTTGCCATCACTTAATCACTAGCACCCTCTTTATAATACTTAAATCCAAAATGGTACTGACTGCCTACCTTGAATAGCAACCGGTTCTTCTCTTTAACCACCGATCAAAGCCGCCTTCCAAAACTTGACAGAATCACTACTTAGGAGTATTCACCTCCTAAGGTACACTGTAGGCTTGAGTCCCACGAAGAACAGTCACACTCCTATCAGAAACGGTGAATAAAGATAGTGTTAAGGAGGAAGCTTATATCGACAAAGAGAGAAAGAGGGAGAAGAGACCAAAAGGTATTCGGTCACGCAAGACAAATGAGAGAGGGAGAGGGTGGAGAAGTTCAGTTCAGAGATGAAAGAAAAGAATAGCCACAAACATGTAAGAACAACTTCTATATTCGGCCTTTCAATTCCATACTAAAACGGCAAAGAGGTAGAAAGGTTGCACGAACAGTAAAATTCCAGAATATGCACGGCAATACAGAGAAAATAGAAAAAGAAACTGAAAACAAGGAAAACCCAAAATGGCACAAAAGAATTCGGCACTATGGAAAAAAAGGTCCTATGACCGAGTTGCACAATGGGGAGTTCAAATTTTGGCAAACAACCCTTCCCATTTCAAATTCCCTGATTTCCTCAAATTTAGCCACCAATCGACTTTGAATTACAATCAAACTCCTTCATCCAATCTTCTTCCTTTGAAACACTCCCCTAAATCCCTCAACCTTCAATTCAAATTTCCTTGAAACACTCATGACCAAGTCATCCATAGAGTCTCAGTCCAACTCCACCTCCTTCCATGGCCATCAGTAAAAATAATCCCTATTTTCACAAGCGGGGATTCGAACCTCCGACTACTAGCTCATTTGTAACGCCACCTCCACTAGACCACATTACTCCTTGTGATATAAATTCATCCCAAAAATATTCTTAAAGCCTACCCACTAACATCAAGGCTCCTTTAAGAGAAAACATATTTTTTTTCTAAAGCCTAGGTTTGAACCCAGGAATTCTCCAACACTCCTAATCACTTAACCATTAAAGCAACAACCAATTTGTGATATTTCTTGCACACATAAACTTTTATGTGCAGACTCCTAGCGGCTCCCACGCACAAGGCCCAATCCTACTAGGCCCAACTTCAGGGCGTTACAATGAAGCTTCAGGTGAGTTTCTGGACTTCAAACCTGTTGAAATGAGCTTTGCTGTCTGAGTGTGCCATGAAACGCATGATCACATAAGTATTCGCAATTTGCATGATAATATGCATGAAGTAGATGTGGTATGCTATACGAGCATAGTGTGTGACCACCTTTAGACGTACTAACGTCTAGAGTATGAATACTGCAACTAAAAGATATGAAATCGACGTAGTGTCTGTAAGTATATGGGTCAGGTTGTAATATAGTTGCAACAGAGTGGGTGAGTACTCCGAGGATCGTACCCAAAGAAGGCAAGGACTAGATTAATTCTAACCTAAACGCAAATAGATCTGATTATTTCTTTAAATAAACTATATTACGAATAGATATAAATAAGGGGGTTTTGGTTTTTATAATTATAGAATTCAAAATAACATAAATAAAAGAAGCCTTCGGAAAACTAGTTTCTAAATTGGATCAAATGTAGACATGGGTGATTAGCTCACTTTGGTAATCATAACCAACTATTACTTCGGGTTTCTACTCAATCAACTAGTCATTACCCTAGTAGGATCTCTTGATCTTCCACTAAACTAACGAGTCAACAAAAACTACTTATCTCTCGACCTCATAGTCTAGACCAGTTTGGGGTTAAGGTGTTCACGGATAGGCCATACATATTTTGGGTTAATTCCCACCTAAATGACTTCGTATCGTTTAAGTTCTTTCTCTCCCAAACAACTGATCCGCTAAGAAAACTGTACATAACAATTAATTAATCATACTGCCACTCACTAATCCCCCATAAGAGGATTAGTTCCTCATTGAATCACTAAAGATCATAAACTTGGTATTAAAGATATGCATAAAGAATAAAACAAGAGTAGAGTTTAGAGAATCTTGTTTGTATTTGATATATGAAATGCTAAAATCCTCAAACATTTGATTGCGATTGCAAATCCAATTCTCTGTAGAACACAAAAGAGAAATAACTAAAAATAAATCTAAAACCTAAGAACAAGGAAAAAATTGAAACTAAATTTACAGAGAAAAACTTAGAATGTAAAAAGTTGTCCTTAACAAGTGTTTTAAAAGCCTATTTATAGAGTTAGGGTTCTTATCGTCCTCAACCCTAGGTTAGTTGTTGATCTCGTGTTATCTTTTCATTGTTTAGACCAAAACACCCTTGGCTCATAAGTGTTTCTCGTACAAGGCTAATGTCACGACACCCTAGTGCATGTGTTGCGACATCAAAGGCAGTATGCTCAGGTTTAGGGTAACTTTAGGGGTGTGTCGCGACATCCCTTAGCTGTGTCGCAACACCAAAGGTAGTCTCTAGATTCTTGTATTTTACCCCCTATGTTGCGACATCAAACTTCCTGTGTTGCAACACGATGACTAGTATGGAGTTTTTACGCCCTTGAATGGTATCCTGCACACTCACTAAGTATATTAGCTCACCTTTAGGCCTCAATCAACCCCTAAGGTCAATAAAAGACTCAAAATACACTTTCTATTGAATTTAAACTAAACTAATAAAACATAACTAAAATATAATGAAAATGCTTGTATTCAAGCTTTTCAAGTACGAAAACTAGTTTAATCTGCTATAGTGAATTACGACAGATCAATGTGCTCCACGTAGTTAAGCATCATGATATTACATGTGCATGATTGCATAACTGTGGGGAAAAACCTCAATGGGATAGATTAAGTTAAGAAGGGAAATAGGGAGTGAATCTGTTAGATACCAGCACGGGCAAAGCTCTGGGCCTTGCAGAGGGAACACAAAAATGTTTGAGCATCAATGTTAGTTGGTGGAGTAAATGAGGTAATGGGAGGAGGATTCAGGAAATGAGAACCATGTAAAGGTATTTACCGTGATAGCGGTATCGTCTAGTCCTTCGAGGCGATATTGTGATGACAGTATATGGCGTAAGACCATAGATGAAAGATGTAACATCTCGAGATCGGGCTTGGAAGTTTTGGCCTCGCAAATTAAGGGGATCCGCCAGTACTTCAACGAGTTGAGGGTTCGTCAAAAGAATGATAGCAAGGGAGTTCATCAATATTTCAGCGTAGCAGTGTACGCCAAAGGATGTGGTAAGAGGGTTCACCAGATTCATTACTAAGTTTGGTTCGCTAAGTTTGTTTGGCAAACTGTGGTTCGCCAGGTAAGTGCGAATTGGGGGTTTGCCAGTCAAATATTCAATCAGACTCAAAGTAGGAAATAAAGATATAGTGTATCTAGGAATACTTTACATGCAAGTAACACCTTTCCTAAGTCAAGTAGGGTATCCTAATATTATCAGGATTCTTAGGTCTATAAATACGACCCTTAAGTCTGAGAAATTCTCTCATTGAATATTCTACCGTCAAATCTCTGTTTTGAATCAAGTTCTTAGCAATCAGAGTAAGTCTCTATCTTGTTAGGTTTTATTGACCCAAAAAGCTAGGTTTGCTTTCATATGTGAATTCTGTAAATTGTCTATTTAAGTAATCTATGTGTTTGTTGCAAGCCAACTGGACCATCTACCAACAAGGATAAAGGTGAAGCTAAGCTTGTTTAAGTTTTTCATTTATTCGATGAATGATCTGGATCATCATATGTATGTTCAATATCATGTTTTTAAAGAAGTAATCTGGGTTTTGTCATAATAATGATGATTGTTATGCTTTCTAAAGAATTCTATTTTTGAAACCAAGCTTCAAAGGTACGCTTTCTGCAAAACTCTGTTTTTAAGCTACGAGACTCTATTTTCAAGTATAATTTTGAAAATATGATTTTAAGTTCAGTTTTATGCAAGCTCCTAAGCGAGCCGATGTTTAAATATGTTGTAAGCATGAAACTATAAACTGTGTTTTCAAGTAAGCTTCCTATACGAGCTCTCTATGATATATCTCTGTGCGTGCTCTTTTGCGAGCCATGTTGGATATATTGGTATACCAAAGGATTGTGAGTACTTACCCATAAGCTTCTTAGTTAAGAATTTTTGTAATTTTGGACATTAAGGCCTTGGGATATGTGGAGAGATAAGGGAATGTCGAGATATGGTCCATTCATTGGGACATGTTGGCGTATAGGAGAGTGTATTGCCTCACGCTGCACTTCTGGGACATGTTTTTGGACTCTTTGAGTCATTTTGAGGCATTATAAGGAGATCCGCACATCCAACGAGACAAGATTCTGATATACAAATAGGTCTTGAAACCTAAGGCAGACCCTGTTTGTGTTCTCTGACAAATATGTGCCAACTGGTGTTACGACCTAAGGTAGACCTTGTTTGAGTTTTTTGAAATGTATGTGCGAGATGGCTTCGCGACCTAAGGCAGATCCAGACTTGAGTTTTTAAATGTTTTCGCTTAAGCAAATAGACCAAAACCTAAAGCGTGCTCTGTTCGAAAACTCTGAGATTCTGCTACTAAGTTTTTGAAACGATTTTAAGACTAAGTCTTCTTCTATTTTAAACTCTGTTTTTAAGCATACCATGTTGATTTTTGATCCATTCACTGAGTTCACAGTGAACTCACCCACTCCTCTCTTACTTCGTTGGTAAGTAGGCTATGGATAATAATGGTGAGGTTGATGATTTGGCCAGGACCTTCCCTTAAAGGATATTGATGAACCTAGGATTTAGGCGATGGGGATTTATGTTATATGGGTTTATTTTATTCTTTAATGTGATGCCATTATTGGAATAATTCTTTTTAAGTTTAATTTTAATTATAGTTTGCAAACCATACAGTTAAATCTTTGCTACTAATAACTTCCTAGTATGAATAAAGTTTGATGTTTATTTGTATACGCTTGTGCTCCATGTTTTTTCTCTTCAAACTTACTACAGTATGAGTTAAATCCTAAACATGAATGACCCTTAGTTGCGAAGCCTATTTGTATGCAAACTGTTTGTGACTTATATGAATAAATGAACAAAACTGTATTGCATACTTGTATGATTGTCTGTTAGGCGAATCCAAGATAAAAATTGTTAAGTGCGAACCTATATGGATTTGGAAACCCGTAATCTTGTGTAAATTCATAACAAACTTATGTGAAATTATGTTGTTTCTGGCTATGTTGTGAAGCAAACCTTAAGTTTGTTTGTGCAAACTTTGCCTTTGATGTCTTGTAAGTTTGCGTGTTTTCCTTTTTGTAAATTATTTCCACAATGTTGTTATAACTTAACTTAATATTTGCTAATTCCAAGAGGTGTATTGGAGGTTAGGTTGGGAGTTAATGGAGAGTCACTTTAGTGGCTGTTGTAGCTCGCTAAATTTGGGTCGAGCCTACTCAGTCGGGTTTGGGGTGTTACGAAAGACGCTATGGCAGTCTAATATGAGGCATGTAGCGTAAGACCATGGATGAAAAATGTCATGACAGCATGGTACAAGGTATAAGGTATACGATGTAAGACCATAGATGAAATATGCTATGACAGCCAAGTATAATGAGTAAGACCATGGATGAAAGACTCCATGGCATCATATGGTAGTACGCCAAGATGGCGAATCAATGTAAGACCATGGATGAAAGACTCCATGGCATATACTGACCGCCTCTGGACGTACCAATGTCCGGAGTGTGAATAATGCAACTAAAGATATGAATATGAAGCGGTCTCCACAAGTTTACATGTCATGTTGTAATATAGTTTTTACAACGGAATAGGTGAGTATTTCGAGAATCGTACCCAAAGGAGGTGAGTACTAAATTAACATTAACCTAAACGCAAATAGAATTAATTAGTAATCTAAATAAATCATATTACGATGAAACATAAAGGAAAGATTTTTGGGATTTTGTAAATAAAGGAATAAAAATAGCATAAAAGAATGAACTTTGGAAAACTAGGATAATAACTCAATCAAAACTAGGCATGGGTGATTAGCTCGCTTTGGTGGTTATAACTAATTCCTATTTTGGGTTTCTATTCAATCAACTAGTCGCTACCTTAGTAGGATCTCTCGAACTTCCACTAAACTAATGAGTCGTCATGAACTACTTATCTCTCGACCTCACAGCCCAAACCGGTTCGGGGCTAAGGTGTTCATGGATAGGTGATATGTTTAAATTATATATATTTATTTAACACCATTTTACTTATAATTTATGCAAATTTTGAGCATGTGGGTAGCAAATTAAGTCATTTTAATTCATATTAAGACATTAGACATAATCTGAGTGAAGATTGTAATTTTATACAATTTAGTATTAATTTTACATAATTTTCCTATTTTATGCTACATGTTAATTTTTACTCAATTTGCTGCAGTTAAACCACTAAACTAATTCATGCGGGAGTCAATAATATCACACATGAACACAAGTTAATTTCTACTTCATGTGGACGAGAAGCTCACCAATTGGACTTATAAATTCAATTTAACCCAACTTGGAAGATGGTTACTGAAAAGAATGAAAAAGAATGAAGTCTGCTCTCAATTAGGTTGTCAAAACCGTCCAATAAGGGGGGAGAGTGGCCCAAATTCGGCAAAGGCATGACAGCAGATCAAATCAGCTTTGGGATAATTAATTTGAAGGTCTCTATATGTGCAAAGAAATCGCAAATCAACCCCTAACTTTCACCTTGATTTCTATCCAACCCATGCCATAAATCAAGCAAGAAAATCATGAGCAAATCAACCCACTCTCCACAATTCATGGCCAGCCAAGCAAGGGAGCAATTCAAGGGATTTCCAAGCTATTTTTAGCTAACTTCCATGCTACTCCTCTACTATAAATACCACCTCTCATCTCCCATTCCAATCATCATTCATTCTTCACTAGTCCATCAACTCATTTTCTTTCTCTCTTCAACGTATAAGCATTTCCCCATTACCTTTAGCTAGCATTCTCCCTTGAGGAAAACCACTCTTGGCTGGCCACCTGAGGAGCAATTTACGAAAGAGCAATTGTGAGAATTAGAGGAAGCCACCACGATTAGTCTTTGGGAATTGCCGAATTCATCAAGAGTTTTTTCTTCCTTATTTCTTTAATTTTTTCTTAGTTATTCAACATGTTTGCAAATTGTTTTAATGGTTTTCCATTAATGATAATGACTTAATTTTGTTTTGGCTAGAATGATTGCATTAATTTGATGAAGTTCATTTGATTCATGTTGATGATGTTTTTTGCCTCAGTTGTTCATGCTTCCAATTAAAATCATTTATGTATTTCATGCATTAAAATATGTTTGAGTGCATTAGAATTAGTTGATCAATCCTAACCAGATGGCGATTAGTGGATGCAATAACTGGAAGGTGCATGCTTAATTTAGATCCTAACCCGATTAAATTAAAGGTTCGTAATAACTCGAAAGAGCTTTATTACCTTGCATAACTTTTAGATTTGTGTGATTAAATTGTTTCAAACTTAACTCGTCCTTGTTACTTCACATAAATTCTAAAGAATCCTTAGTTATATATGGACATAGAAATATACATGTTTTTCTAAGTATAAGATTTCAAAAGAACTTATATTAAATTCCAAGTTAATGAATCATCGAGTTGCCATGGAAATTTTCCGAAACATTGTTAAGAATGATGAAAAAATGAATTAAGTCAAATATTGTAATTATTCTAGCCTATTCATGTTATTGTTGTTAACTCGTGAAATTGCTGTTGAACCATCACCTTGCATTTCATTTCATTTGCATTTAGGTTAACTTGCATTTAGTTAATTAATTTAATTTAACATCTATCACTCAAAATTATTGTGTTTTTCTTAACCAACTTGTGAATAGTAATTTTACAATTATTGATTTAAATAGTCTTTGTGGAGACAATAACTCTTTTTACTTACTTATTACTTAATAACGACTGTGTATACTTTCACATTCCATCGTGAACCAATAGGAAATACCAATTTTGGGTTATTTCCCACCTAAATGACTTTATAGGGTCATCAAGCCTAGGGTTTAAGTTCTTCCTCCCCCAAACAGTTGATTTGTTAAGAAAACCCTACATAAGAATTAGTCAATCACACCTCCACTTACTAACCCCCATAAGAGGATTAGTTCATCATGGAATTAGAAAATATCATAAACTTGATATTAAAGATATGCATAAAGAGTAATCAAGAGTAGATTTTAGAGAATCTTGTTTGTACTTGATAGATGAAGTGCAGAAAATCCACTAGTGTTTGATCGCGTTTACAAACCAAGTTCTCTAAAGAGCACAAATAAAAATAAACCTAAAGCCTAAAGGAAAGAAAAACTAAAAACTAAAATTACAAAGAAAACTTAAAGTATGAAAAGTTTTCCCTAAACAAGTGCTAAATGAGCCTATTTAGAGAATTAGGGTAGCTTTCATCCTCAACCCTAGATCAGCTGACGTCTTGTGTTTAATTTCCATTGTGCAAACCAAAATGCCCCTGACTTGTAATTATTCCCGTACAAGGCCGGTGTCACGACACCCACGACACCTTAGTGTTTGTGTCATGACATCGAAAGCAGAATACATAGTTCAGGGATAACTTCAGGGGTGTGTCGTGACACCAAAGGTAATCTCGAGATTCTTGCATTCTACTCCCTATGTTGCGACATTAAACTTCCCATGTTGCAACACAGTAACCAGTACTGAGTTTCTACGCTCTTGAATAGTCTCTCGCACACTCACTAAGTATATTAGCTCACCTTTAAGCCTCATTTAGCCCCTAAGGTCAATAAAAGCTCAAAATGCACTTTTTATTGGATTTAAACTAAAGTAAGAAAACATACTAAAATATAATGAAAATGCTTGTATTCAAACTCCTCAAGTACGAAAACTAGTTTAATCTGCTACACCAAATTACAGTAGATCATCCACAGAGATAGTTTGTTGGGACAGTAAACACAGAACAAAGATAGTCCATTGGAACAGTAAACATAGAGCAGAGATAGACCGTTGGGACCGTAAAGACAACATAGAGATAATCCGTTGGGACAGTAAACACAAAACATAGATAGTCTACTGGGATAATAAACACGTAATATAGATAGTCTATTAGGACAGTAAACATAGAAAGAGTCTACCGGGATTGTAAACATAGGGTAAGTCTGATTGGATACAAAAAATGAGGTAAAAAAGGGTGTAAGACCACAGCTCGGTTGTGGTATCCAACAGGGAGTCCGTCAAAGTAATAAGCACAAAGTAGTCCTTTAGGATGTTCCAATGATGCAAACCGTCAAGATAGTAAGTGTGAGGTATGATACACAATATGACAATTAGAACTCAAAGTCAGCAAAAAAGGGGCAAGCGAAGTAAGAAAAAGGAAATGTCTTTCAAAAGATAAACATGAATGCTAATAAACAGGTGGGAAATGACCCAATAAGAATAAAACAAAGAACTAGGAACATGTGAATGACCTATACATGGGCAGTGCGGATGAGAAGCCTCTAAGGATCACAAGAAAGGATCCAAAATCAAGGGCCACCAGGAAGTGCTCAGTGAAGTTATACGAGAGAAGTAAATCTCATGGGAGGGATGGAAATTCCACTTCCAGGATAAGGATTCTATCCAAGGACGGAATGTCTGTCAAAACCATTCCTCTTTAAGGAAAATCTAATACGGGTACGCCATCGCAATGATAGCCCCATAGGGAGGAAACGAGCAAGTGGGGTGGCAAGCTCGTTGATGTGAGCCTGACCATGTGGGCCTTTGATTGGGCCAAGACCCAATCCAACTTCCTTAATGGGCCACAAATTAAAAGGCCAAATTGGGTTTTTATCACCATAACACGAGTTGGGTCCAACCATGAATATTAGCCCAAACACGAGGGGCCCAAACGAAAAATGAAACATCCTTAGACCCGACTAATTGGGCCATAACATTCGGCCATTTATCTGTTTGAGTTTAAAGTTTCATTTAATTTATTTATGGATGTTTTTAATATTTTGTTTTCATGCTTCATAGTTTATTCTAGTTTGTGTGATATTGATATCATGCTTATTTTGTGTCCATAACTTGTTCACTTTCATTTCATTAATTAAGTATCATTCCTTTCTAGTACGTGTTTTCATGTCTTATATTTTTTTTATCTATGTTTGTATGTTTTGATGTTTACTAATGAGTCTTTTTTATATTGTTTTCAGGTACATTTAGCTAGCCATATATGCTCTTTTAGCTGTTCGTATTCCATGCCAATTACATGCACCAAAATATACAATGCACCTATGGATTCATGTACTCAACCAAGCCCATGTGTCTCTTCATATTCCATCATAGATTCAAGGTTTCTACACATGAATGCATGGTCAAATTTATTTTATGAACTTTCCATGAATGGATAGCATTACAATGGGGGATTAAAGTGACTATTCGGCTAATACATGCACATCCACATGCATGTATGTCTAAGGGGGCTTCTACGAATTAAATACTATAACAATGAACTTGTGGATGCATACACGTACAAGGGGTATGCATTTTAACTTTTCAAAGATTCAAAGAACTTTATCAAGCATGAACGTCCAATGGGAGGGCATGTGACCATTAGGTCATTCAAGGGATTTAGACATACATTGAACCACTTAGATATATGAACCGCACATATATATGTACATCATTAATGGCTGAATTGTGGCCATTCATTTACCTTAGGTGTCTAGTTTTCCTATAAATATTTGTTCTTTGTAAACATATAAAAGAATAATAATCAATTTTATACTTTGAGTTAAATTTCTTTTGTTCTTCATGAACTAAAACCAAACTTATCAAGATTGTTTCTTGTGGTGTTCAAACCTATTTGATCTTATCACTTCCCTTCTCATCTATTTTTGAAGTTTGGCGATCATCCCTATACTGTTGGTTCCTATTTCATTTATAGATAGTGGGTCACAGTTCTTCTTTTTTTCTCCAAACTTTGAAAACATAAATGATAAACTGAAATAGTAACATATTCTAGGCCCACATTTAGTATGCTTTTGGATGAATTATCCCTTGATTTATGTAAAAAGGTGCTCTTAATCCTTTCTTTTCATATCTTATACCCAGGAAAGCACCCAAGGATAAAAAGAACAAGAAACGAGCTCAAAACGGACCAAAACGGACCAAAGAGGAAATCGACACGGCCTGTACTTAGACTCACACGGCCGTGCCAAGCCAATCATCTAGAACACGATCTAACCCTGACTCACACGGCCGTGTCTCATTGAAGAAATCTGAACACGACCTGTCTACGATTTACACGGGCGTGTGCCATGGCCGTGCCTCTGCCGTAGAAAAGAGCAATTTCATTTGGGAAAGGAGACTTAGGGAGAAAGAAACGTATTTCAAAAGCCTATAAATACACCCTAAGTATGACCTGAAAAGGGGAGCCCAAAGCCATCGTCTAGGGGCATCGTGCTAGGCCAGAGAAGGCAGATTTGTGGGGATTCACTCAGGGATAGCCAGTTGATCCATCTCAAGAAGCCGGAATTATACTCAAGACGGAGGATCTCCTCTTCAATTCCTTCAGGGGGTTTTAGGGATTTCTTATATTTTGTTTTATCTTTTCTCTTGAGATGTTTTCCTTTATTGTTATGAACTAAACCCTTCGGATACCCGAAGGGGATGAAACCTATGATGAATCTTGTTATTATTTACTGAATTATATGATAAATACTTAGTTTGTTCTTAATTATGTGAGCTTAATCAAAATTTAATGTGCTTAGGTGGAAGAGGAATAGACCCTGCCTAAGAGTAGATCCAACATAATTAAGCGGAGTTGATCGTACGCCTAGAGATAGGGTGACGAGATTTTGCTGCGGATTAGGGTGAAACCTAATATGGGAATCCATGATTGATTTCATCGCTATTCTAAGGGGTTATTATAAGAGAATGAGAGTTCCACTAATTAACCTAGGGTTAGATGTTATTCGCCTCGAGAGAGGGTTTAATATACGTTAGGGAGTCTTACGGATCAAACTAAGTGAATACATTGTATGGTTCAGTGTTAGATAACAAGTGAAGTCTAGGTGGATTCTTCCTAGGGTATCTTCTGAATCAACTGAGTTTTTCCCAAGTTATTTTCCAAATTCATTCTTCTTTGTCTTAGAATCTTTAGTTTAGTAGTTAATTAATTTAGATTAGATAAACAACTTCACTTATTTTAGGCTAAATAATAAAAAGAAAGTTAGTATTAGTACTTTTAGTTCCTTTGGGTTCGATAATCCGGTCTTGCCTAAACTATACTACTGTTCGATAGGTGCACTTGCCTCAATCGTTGTCAGAGTTAGTTTTCAGGTTCGATCATTCTTTTTATAAATTTTAAAGCTCTGATTCACACCGATCAATAAACATCTTTATAAAAACTGGGTCTAATTGATTTATAACTTAGGTTTATTTCTAAGATTGTTTTGTATTCGTAAGTTATATCCAAAGTCCTTGTCATATTTTCTTTCGTACTTATCATAACTTTAAGAGTTGAAACTATTTAAAAACGATCGGGCAACTTAATTCGTGACTCGTAATCTTAATGTGAATAAGGTTTACGTTACTTGTATAAATGCATGGACGATAACCTGTTGGTCCAGCAAGTCAGGCCGACCTTCACTTATGGGATGGGTAAATTACCAAGTAAGAGTTGGAGTGAGGGGCGGATTACTAGGAGTAATTCCCCCCACCGTTACCAATTGGGTGGAATGATTCGTTAGAATGACGGGGACCATCATAAGTGAACCTAATATGTAATTGTCAATGAGTCCTTCGGGACTATGGTATGGAAAGAGGGGATTTTGCCAAGGACTGGTCTAACCAAGGAAGTCTGTCAAGGAAGTTATGATCTAAAGATCCTTTGGCGGGGAGTTAGGAAAGTTACCATGAAGGTTATCGAACACCTTATAAGTGGGGTGTAAGAAATGAATGAAAGACGAGAAGTAAGGATAAGACTCAGTGGTACGGTGAGGTGGTTGAATTACTTTCAAGTGGAGAGTTCAACTAGTGCAAGGTATTGTAGCGAGCAGAGTAGTTTGAAGAATCGGGTGGAGTCCACCACTCTGACAAGAAAAGCTGCCTTGATCGAACATTGAGTTAATTTACGTTTAGTGAATTTACATTCGTTACCCTTGTACGATAGGGTTAAATTATGGTGCAGTGCAGGGGATCATAAGCAGTTAGAGTTTTACACATAGGAAGGGGTACCATTGGAGGCTTTATCTCAAGAATTATTATGTCATATCCAGATAACATCCTTAAAATTTGGATTTTTTGGGACAGATAGCCCTAGCTAAATTTTAAGAGATATTTTGTAAACATATAGTCTATATATAAACAGAAGCCTTGTGAAACCAAGTTTTAGATAAGCTTGAGGCTTTTACTGTAAGATGTATTATTATTTAAAACTAGTTTGTTTTATAATAGTAAGCCGATAGAATTTAAGATAAGTTATTCCAGTCCATTTGTGACGCACCTTACTCGAATCTGATGGATCGGTCAGGTTAAGGGTGTTACAATTTTAGCGGTATCAGAGCATAGGTTTAGTCAGTCCTCTGGACCTAAAAGATTGGAAAGAAGTACCCCTATGTGCATGGTGACTGATCTGGCTAAGTCTCTTGGTTCTCAATGTGGTTAAAATATTATATGCGGTATGTGGTGCATGCGCCTAGAGTAGAAAATTGAGTGGTAAGTACCAATAATTGATATGGAAAATACACGTAGAAATTATATTTGAGAAAAATATGGTGGTAGAAATTTTAGTAAATACTGTTGAAAGGATACAAGGAAACTAAAAATAAGGAAATACAAGTAGATAAGGGTGGAAAAGGAAAAATACATTGATTGAAAAATACAATTACTAAAGATAAGAAATTTTAGTCAAGAAAAGGTACAAAGGAAGATAAGTGTTTTTAATCTGCCTAGTACGATGATTGCCTTAATGGTGTATGCGCTTTTTTTTGACTAGTTTCTTGAGAGAAGTGAGAACGACTCCACTTGAATTTCTGGCTGGGGGGAGAGTATGGGCAAACCCCTAACTTTAGCGGATAGATTCCTATGAATCTAGGGAGTTCTACGCCTAGTTGTTCGCCAGAAAGGGTGATCTTTTAGAGTCCAGTCAGTTTGGCTTCGCTTCCACTTTAAAGGGCAGACAAGGATCTTTCCACCCCGTCGATAGTGGAAGGAAGTCAATAGGGCTGTTGAGGTGGACAGATGAACCCTTGGCAGGAAAAATAAAGGGGAGATAAGTGATGTTGTACACATTGAGGAAAATGTGTTAACTAAAGTATGGGGGTAACATAGAAAATTTGTTTTCCTTTGATTTTTCTTGTCATTTGTGTGCTTGAGCATGTAGAAATACAAGTGATTAGTTAGGAGCATGTACATAAGTTGCTTGTGTTTACAAATAAATTTGGCATGATGATAAGTGATGTTAAAATTTTTATTATTAGACTACTAAGTTCTATATGTTACACTGTAAATAGGCACTAAGCAATCAACTGTACCAAATGATATAGAACGTATGAGGAAACGAACATGCTAGTACGAATGATGAATGATTGAAATTGAGTTTATTTGGTTGATTAAATTTGTGCATATTGAGATATTTAAGGGATGACCTAAGACATTGTTTGGAACATATCCAGAGCCATAAATCTAACCTATACTTATTCACCTTTAGTACCAATTTGCATTTTCCCTTTTTCTTTAGTTCTGCACTGCAAGACTATAGACGTTTGGCCATACGTATTGGGGGTTAAGTAGATACATCACAGTGAATTTTGTAAAGATAGAGTGTAATAGGAAAGATTAGTGTGTTATAGGAACTATAGGTTAGCCTAAAGCGTAAAACAAAAGAAAAATCCAAAAAGAAAATCAGTACGAGTGGAAAAAGTTCTTGAAAAGCAAAAAAAAAAAAGCATTTGTGAGTGAGATGAATTGAAAAAAAAAGTCACAAAATAAGAAAAACTCATTCATTAGTGCACAAAAACTCGTAGGCTAACCATAGTTATTATGCCATGCTTTGATTTCCTATAGGGAGAAACAAGGAAGGTGAAAGAAGGAGAAATAAGGTGGTGAGTGGGTAAGGGTCACTAAGGGGGGAGAATAGGGATCAATACGATGTGCCAAACTATTTTTGTGTTTGTAACCCCTTTGACGCTTGCTGTTTTTGAATTGCATACCTATCCTAAGCCTTAGAATGTTACAAGCCGAAAAGTCCTATGCAACCTAAATATCCTTATGCGTGAATGGAAATTGCAATAAACAATCACATAAACTACTATTCGTATTCTACTAGGATAATCAAATTACTTGTATGATTTGTTGATGGATTCTTACAGATGAGACCCTTAATGCTTGTATACTTTGTAATGCACTGAAGTTAGATGTTTAAGGTCGAAAGTGGTAAATCAATTATTCATCATGACAAAATTATTTGTGAATATGAAATGCCTAGTCATGTACTCCAAAGTCAATACTTGTACTATATTTGCTCAAGGTTTGTCTTTTCTATTTCTTGTTTTTACTCATATTGCTTGAGGACAAGCAATGAATTAAGTTTGGGGGAGTTTGATTTTCCATAATTCGGTGTAGTAGATTAAATTAATTTCCGCACTTTAGGATCTTAAAAGCAAGCGTTTGCATTAGGCTTTAATTATGTTTTTGCAAGTTTTCTTAAAGATAATAAAATGTGCAAAGTGAGACTTTTATTGACCTTAGGGGTCGAATGAGGCCTAAGGGTTAGCTAATGACCTTCATAAGTGTGCAGGAGACCATTAGAGGGCTTACTAAATCGATACTGGTCATTATGCCGCAACATAGAATGTTTAATGTTGCAACATAGGAAACATAATGGAGAAACCACGAGATTGCCCTCGATGTCGCGACGTACCCCTAAAGATATCTCAAGAGGAGTATACTGACTCCTATGTCATGACACAAGTCATAGTGTGTCGCGACATCGACTTTGGACGGATATTAACACAAGTCTGGAGGCATTTTGGTCTGTACAATCAAACTTGAAGCTCAGAAACATCAACTAACCTAGGGTTAAGGATGACGGCCACCTAAAATCTATAAATAGGCTCCTTTGTCACATGTTATAGGCACCAATTACTTAGTTTAGAATTCTGCTTTTAATTTCAATTTAGCTTTTCTTTCTTTTTAGGTTTTAGATTTATTTTCAAGTTGTTTTTTTGTTTATCTCAAGAGATCTGATTTGTGGAACACAATCAAACTTGTGGATTCACTTCATTCTTAATACAAATCAGGCGTTTTTTTTTAAACTCTATACTTTCGATTCGTTTATCATGCTTATTCTCTACATCGATTCTATAATGTTTATGAAAACCATGAGGAACTAATCCTTCTATGGGGGATTAGCGAGCAGAGGTATGATCTATTAACTATTTTGTAGGGTTACTCAATGGATCAGTTGTTTGGGAAAGGAAGAACCTAAAACCCTAGGCCTGACAACCCTAGGAACTCATGAAGGTAGGAATTAACCCAAAATTGTTATGGCCTATTCGTGAACACCTTCACCTCAAGTCAGTCTGGGCTGTGAGGTTAGAAGATAAATAGTCCTTGCTGACTCGTTATTTGAGTGGAAGATTGGAAGATCCTATTGGGGTAGCGACTTGTTGATTGACAAGGAACTCGAAGTGGTAGTTGATGGGGATTATCGAAATGAGATAATCGCCCATAATCAGATTTGATTTATTCTATTTTTCAATCTCTTGATTTTTATTTCATTCATTATTATATTTTATTATTTCTTAAAAACTCATTTTATTATGTTTTCGTACTATAACTAATTTAGAGTACTAATTAGATCTTTCGGTGTTCAGGTTAAAATCGATCTAGCACTAGCCTGTCTTGGGTACGATTCTCGAGCACTCACCTACTCTATTGTAACTATATTACAACTGGACCTGTATACTTGCAGATACCGCCTCATTGATATATCTTTTACTACAGTATTCACACTCTAGACGTTAGTACGTCCAGAGGCTGTTAATGTACTAATTGTATGGAAATCCATGTTCTTACTAGTTGAACATAATCACCCCATGGTGGCTTGATTCAATGGGTGTAAAAATTATCGTTGCAATGACTTACAAATGTTATTTAATGTAAGACACATGCATCATCTTAATGCATATTATAATGTTGTAAAACAATTTCAATCATTTTCTCAGTACAAAGATACTAATGTATGGATGTTTTATTTCAGTTCGAAAATGACACCTACTCCCTTGTTAAATATACTCACTAAAAATAAATTGAATGGAAATAACTTAAGAAATAGAAAAGGAACCTAATGATTGTCCTAAGCTGTGAGAAACTGAAAGCAGTTCTTGATAATAAATGCTCTTTGACCACTCAAGCTAAGGTTAGAAAACACTGGGAAGATTTTGATGAGATAGCTCATTACTATATGTTGGAAAGCGTGACCAGCACCTTATATAAGCAACTAGAGAGCTGTAAGACTGCTAAAGTGATTCTAGGCAAACTAGAAGACATGTTTAGAGGCCAAGCTACTTTTTCTCGATAGTCGGCTATTACTAGTTTCATGAATGCCTAAGAAAAGCCCGGTACTCTGGTCAAAGACCATATGATCACTCTTATGGGATACTTTACCAAGATTGTGCACAATAAGGCTAATCTGGACCAGAACACTTAAATTGAGATGATCTTCAAAATCTTGTCCAAGGATTTTGTAGGGGCCGCATATAACCTTGAGAATAAGAACTTGACGCTTACACGACTCATGAAGGAGTTACAATCTTATGAGTTGATGTTGAATAACAGTCAGCTAGTCTAAAGAGTAGAAGCAAATATAGTTGTCATTTCTTTCTCAAAAGGGTAGGGAAAGTGCGCTAAAAAAAAGCAAGGCTAAGGTCTCTAGGCCACCACAAGTGGAAAGGAAGAGAACCAGGAAGCCTAAAGAATCATCCAAGTCTATATGCTTCTTATGCAACAAGAAATAGCACTTCAAGGCAAGCTGTAGAGAATGGAAGGAATACCTAGCCACCAAAGGCAAAGGTATGGGAATCTTTATAGTGGAAGCTTGTTTAGAGGAGGATTCAATAGACCACTGAGTCATTGATTAGGGAGTCACTAATCACGTTTTTGTTTCTCTATAGGGGTTCGAAGAGGCTAAAGATCTTAAGAATAAGAATCTATCGTTACGGATCGGGAATGAGACAACTATGGAAGTTGAAGTAATGGTAGATGTACATATTTATTTTGATAGTTTTAGGAAGATCATTCTAAAAGATGTTTTCAACGTACCAAGTTTCAAAAGAAACTTAATTTCAGTTGCATGTTTATATAAATATAGCTTGATCGTGACTTTTTATAATGGAATTGCAATATTTAGAAATCGCAATTTTAGGTAGATTATTCTGAAAGCCGTTTTCTATGTACCAAGTTTCAAAAGAAACTTAATTTCAGTTGCATGTTTATTTAAAATACGGCTTGGTCGTGACTTTTAATAATGGAATTGCAATATTTAGAAATCGTAATCTTATTTGTAATGGATGGATGACAAATAATCTCTATTTTATCAAACTAAAGATGTACATGCTGGTTGAGATTGAATTAACAAATAAAAGACTTAAAACTTCTCACTCTAATTAGGCATACCTTTGAAATTTGAGACTTGGTCATATTAACCAAGAAAAAATCACTAGACTTGTGAAAGATGACATCTTAAGTTCGCTTAAACAAGTTTATCTTCCATAGAAGGTAAGATGACTAAGCAATCTTTTAATGTAAAAGGAACGAAGGATGTGATACCCCTAGAACTTGTGCACACTAACGTATGGGTATGTGTACCTAATGCACCGCAAGAGTGAAACCTTTGATAAATTCAAAAAGTTTTGTGCGGAAGTGGAGAAACAACTAGTTTTACCCATAAAAGCACTTCGGTGTGATTGAGGTAGGGAATATTCATTGGATGAGTTCTTAGGGTACCTCATAAAGAATGGAATTCTATCTCAATTAATCGTGCCAAAAACTCCACAAAGAATTACGTGCCAGAGAGAAGGAACTAAACGTTGTTAGACATGGTACATTCGATGTTGAGTTATTCAAAGCTGCCAATCTTTTTTTGAGGATATGTGGTACAAACAGTTTGCTATATTCTAGATGATGTGCCAACTAAGGCAGCATCGAAAACACTATACGAATTGTGGCATGATAGGAAGCTAAATCTTAATCACATAAAGATTTGAGGATGCCCAGCCTATGTACTGGACAAAGATGTGAGGAAGTTGGATTCACAGACAAAGGGAACAAAGGGTAGTTTGTTTTATAACCTGAAAGAACAAACTGTTATAGTGTCAACACATGCTACTTTCCTTGAAGAAAGTTACATGAATGAATTTAAACCTCGAAGTAAAAAGGTACTCGAGGAAATTTTTGGAAATATAAAAAACCCTACAAAAACGATTCCGAAACCAACTCTTAATAGTATACCTGCAAATGACCAATAGCATAGGGTGTTTCATCGTAGTGGGAGGGTCTCTCACAGATTTGAGTTCTTTCAATCTGGTGGAAGTGTTTTTAACTCTGAGTCTGCTAATCAGGAAGATGATGACTCACTCATGTATGATGAAGCGATGCAGAGTGTTGATTCCAGGCTCTAGGAAATAGTTATGAAAGCTGAGATGGATTCTATGGATTCCAACTCAGTGTGGGAACTTGTAAACTTATCATGAGGGATAAAACCCATAGGGTGAAAGTGGATCTACAAGAAGAAAATAAATGTGGATGGAAAAAGGGAAACTTATAAGGCTAAACTTGTAACAAAAGGTTATACTTAGAAAGAATTCATCAATTACGAAGAAGCATTCTCTCTCGTTGCCATGCTCAAGCTAATATGCATATAATCCATTGCAACGGCTCTCAATTACGAGATCTGGAAAATGGATGTCAAGATAGTGTTTCTCAGCGACTATTTTAAAGAGAGAATCTATATGATGCAACCCACAAGATATATAACTAAAGGAAACGAGCATAAAGTTTCCAAACTGCAAAGATCCATGTATGGAATTAAGCAAGCATCCGACTCATGGAATCAAAGATTTCATCAAGCAATCAAAACTTTTGGATTTGAGCAAAATGTAGACGAACCTTGTGTTTACAAACATTTAGGGGATTGAAAGGTGGTCTGTCTTGTTCTATATGTCGATGACATTCTACTCATTGGGAATGATGTAGGGAAATTGGCATCGGTTAAATTGTGGTTAACCCAACAGTTTAACATTATGGAATTTGGTGAAGCTAATTTTGTTTTAGGCATTTATATCCTAAGGGATCAAAAGAACAAAGTGATAGCTCTATCTCAGGCTTCATACATAGACAAGGTATTAGAGCATTATGCAATGACCGATTCGAAGAAAGGTAATCAACCTTTTGTATCAAGATTTCATCTCTTTAGAAGATTTTCCTAAGACAATAGTAGAAAGAGAGAACACGAGAAAGGCTCCTTACGTTTCAGCAGTAGGAAGTCTCATGTATGCTATGTTGTGCATATGTCCAGATATCTATTTTGCAATGAATTTAGTGAGCTGATATCAAGTGAATCCAGGACCAAGACTGTAACACCCCAAACCTCTCCTAGAAGTTTCAACCCGGATTTGGCGAGCTACATTAGCCACCAAAGTGACTCTCCGTTGACTCCCAACCTAACCTCCAACACACCACTTAAGTCTTAACAGAAGTTGTGCTAACTCAAAATAGAGCAACGAAAAACAATAAGCAAACTTGTGAGCTATACAAGCAACATGAGCAGGTTCACATATCTCATAACATTACACATAAGAGTTCACAACACAAATTAGACCTTTCAAATGACATCATAGTTCGCATGAAAGAAAACGTATGAGTTCACAGCTTAGTATAACACATAGGCTCGCGTACATAAAAGAACTCACATGAAAACACATAGCATAAGGGTTCGCATAACATCATCAGTTCATAAGAATATCATGCTCAAATAAACAAGCTTCACAACTAAGGGAACATGCATGCAAAGGTTATCGTACTTCAGTAGGGTTCATAAAAATACATGTGTTCGCACATTTAAGGGTTCACATGCATACATATAAAGGTTCACATATTTTACTAGTGGTTTGCAAGTAATAAAACAAACACTACAGGGGTACGCATGTAATTTAGGGGTCGCAATACTTACACGGGATTCACACACATCCACAGGTTCGCTGAGTTAGGGGCACACATGTAAATATGTCAATTATTACAGGGTTTCGCATGTCATTGTGGCACACAATCATACATAATTCACAAAAAAACTTAAGCATAAATATATCTCGCATAATAATTAACCAAAACACTCTCATGCATGGATAACATCTATTTTATTCATAAAGTAATTAGTTACCTTAAGACATGGTTCACAAAGAAATAAACTGGAAATCTAACCTAATAAAATATCCAATTTTTAAATAACAATGTCAGAATCGCGAAATCATAAATAAGTCTAAACCCATAGCAATAATCCCATCGCCATTAACCCAGGTTCATCGATATCTGCTCAGGAACGTCCTTGCCCAATCATCAACCTCGCCTACGGAACCCACGACCTACTTTGTAACAGCCCATTTTTTAGTGAAATCGAAACAGTGGTTTCGGGACCACAGATCCGACCCAAAATATAATTTATTTTTATTTTATTATATGGTCCGTAATATGATAGATGTGACATGTGAAAATTTTGAAATGAAAATTTTATCGATTTAGTGCCTAATTACGAGAAGGACTAAATCGCATAAAATGTGAAAGTTGAATTCTAGTAGCTATAAGGATCAAATAGCTATGGAATTCAAAACTAGAGGTCCTTATATGGTAATTAGACCATTAAGAAAAGTATGTAGATTTTTCATGGTGACTCATCCATGGAATTATAGAAAAAGGTCAAGGTCTAAATTGGGAATGGCAAAAACTTAATTAATTAAAAGATGATAAAAGAAAATATCATCTTATTATTGTCATCTTCAACCTAAAATTTTATGGAAACCCTAGGAGAGAGAGAGGAAACTTTCAAGGCTAAATTGGGTAAGTTCTCTTGTCCCTTTCTTTAATAATTTTAGTATTTTTGAAACTGGGATAGCTTAATCACTCTATTTGAGGGATTAATTTGAAAAGTTGTCAAGGTATGAAAATGGGTCATGGATGTATTATGCTGGAAATTAGAAATTTATGGTAGAAAATGAAACATTATTGATAGATAAACAACTTTTACAAAGTGATTTTTGATAAAAACTTGAGTAAGGGACTAAAATTTAAAATTGTGAAATTGAAAGAAAAATTCTAAAATTTTATGTATACATGTGCTGTAAATTTTGTAATGGGGCTTTGGTTAGGCTTGGAATAGGGAGTAATTTGCACAAGTTTCATTTTCCGGGCCTAGGGACAAAATCAAAATTTATGGAAAAATTAGGGGCAAAATGGTAATTTTGACGTAAATTGAGTCCATTTAAATATGAAATGCACGAAATTGATAGTTAAATTCATTTATACAGATCCGAAAAACACAAACTCGAGGCTAGATCGAGGAAAAGAAAAGATTTCAGATTAGTAGATTATTACACAAACAAGTGTCGAGGTAAGTTCGTGTAACTTAATCGGACATGTAAGTATGTTAATTGAATGTTGTATTTGTATGTAATGTGATTTATGTTAATGTGCTTTACTTGTATGCTATGATGGAAAATTCGCTACATGTTTGAAATGGTGGTAAATGGGTTAGTCTCGATTGAATGTTGAATTCCGAATATTATATGCGCTTTCTCGAAACTAATAAGGTCCTACATTTGTTGCGGATGGGATTTAGCTCAGACGAGGAATCCCATTTCCCTTGTTATAGAAAGGATTTAACCCGGACGGGTAATCCTAATATAATACCTCTCGAGTATGCATTAAGATTAGGGTTTAGCCTAGACTGGTAATCCTAATCGAGCTCTTCCAAGCTTATGTTATATAAAGGATTTAGCCTGGACTGGTAATCCTGTTATACGATATGTGGCTCGATAGTGTGTTCCTTTGTTAAGTGCCCTGAGGGGTACCCTTGAATAAGAAATTGATGGATTATGGAACCGTACACTTCGAGTGTACTACTTGAGCATCCATCGAAATTCAATGATTCAATGGGCATGTATCTCTTGACTTGGCATGAAAATCTTGAGATGTAATGATAATGACTTGAAAGAACATTGCATGATGAGCTCATATATTTTACTTGACTTGTTTGTAAGTGTTGTGACTAACATGTTTGATTGAAGGCATGTGATTAGGAAATTTTGCTAATGGATGGAAAACATGATGTTGTGTGCTTAAATTTAATAACAGGATTGGTAAGTTTAGTTTTCATTATACAAACTTACTAAGCATGTAATGCTTATTCCATTTATTTTTCCCTTGTTTTATAGTGCCCGAAAGCTCGTAAAGGTTGGAAGATCATTAGAGCATCGTCACACTATCAACTAGCATTTTGGGTATATTTAGTGAAATCATTTTGGGTATAATGGCATGTATAGGACAACTTGGCCAATAGTGGCTTAAAATGTTATTTTGTAACCGAGCCATTGGAATGGCTAGTATTGGTTCATTTTAGTATGACTAAGTAGATTATTATGATATACATATATGCACATGTGTTATGTTAAAAATATGTGATCAATGTTGGGAATTTCTAAGTTAAACTAAGGTAAGGTTGTTATCATGTATGCTTGTAGTGATATGTCTTTTAAATGATAGAAATTTCCCAATTTGAATGCTTGAATCGGTTGGTATTGGATGTGTGTTTCAAGTGTAGGTCTTGAGTGAAATTTTGGGTGAGAAATGAAGCTAGAACTGGCTTCATTTTATCCACACGGGCAGATACACGGTCGTGTTTCTAGACCGTGTGTTTCATACGGCTTGGTAACACGGGCATGTAGTTAGGCCGTGTGTCCCCCGTACCTTAATTTTGAGAAACAGAATGCTCAGAATTAGGCACACGGGCAGAGACACGGGCGTGTGTCTCAGCCGTGTGTGCCACACGGCCTAGAACATAGGCGTGTGTCTTGGCCATGTGAAACCTGTACCTAATTCTAATTAATTTAATTAACCACACGACCTATCACACGGGCGTGTGGCATGGCCGTGTGGCGCAAGTTAGAAAGTAACCTAAATCGAACACGGCTTGTTGCACGGGCATGTTCCAGGGTCACACGGGCATGTCCCTTGGACCACATGGGCGTGTGAGTCCTGAACCTTGAAAAATTTTGTATTTTTACAAAAAAAATTCTTAGAGGCTTCGATTAAGTCCCGGTTCGATTCTAATGCTCGTATTGAGCCTCGAGGGCTCGATCAAGGGACATTATGGATGATCTCGATAAATGAATAGTAAATTTACGTAGTTTAATAGAAAAATATTTTGAATGTTCTAGTAATGCTCTGAAACCCTATTTCAGCGATGGATACTGGTTAGGGGTGTTACATTTAGTTGTATCAGAGCTACAATTGTAATATCCGGGATTTAGGGGTCTCGCATTTTGCATATATGTGTGTGTGTGTGTGAGTATGCTCTGTGTGCTGTTTGATTGTGTTTGGGGGCTCCGGGAAACCTTGGGGTTAGGTGGAAGCTTTAGTGAAACTTTTTAGTTTAAGCTGATTAGGGGGGAGCTAAGGGAGCTAGGCCTTAAGGGGTTTAAGGTTGCGTTTAGGGACACAAGAACTCAGTTGGTAAAGTGGCAGGGAGGCGCCACTTAAGGTGCAAGCGGATGACGCCACAGGGAGTGAGAAGGGCCTTGGTTCGAGCAGCACTGGCAGTATTTTGGCATTTGTTTTTGCGTCAAGGGGAGTGAAGAGTTGGATTCGGCTATGGCACTGGGAAGGTGGAATTTGACTGAGTCAAATTGTTTTAAATGTGCGGCTAGGAGAAGAGATGAGAGTTTGACTCATTCAAACTCATTTGAATGTGGGGAGGGGAGGAAAATGTGGAGGAAAATAAGAGATGTGGAGAGGGGGTGAGAGTTGGCCAGCAGTAGGGCTCTTGGGATGGCATTTTCGGTCATGATAGGGGGTAGAGACCGAATTTGCTTAGTGTGGTATTAGGCACCCTTTTTGCATTTTCTCTCTTCCAAAAGCTCATTTGTTTTCTTTCTTTCCCTTTGTGATTGAAAGCCGAATGCACCCATCACCATAGCCAAAATTCCCTA
Source organism: Gossypium sturtianum (assembly GCA_025698515.1). Taxonomy (NCBI): domain Eukaryota; kingdom Viridiplantae; phylum Streptophyta; class Magnoliopsida; order Malvales; family Malvaceae; genus Gossypium; species Gossypium sturtianum. The sequence goes on from CM046947.1 coordinate 77,194,117, forward strand.
AGCCTTCATCTTTTCATCTCAGTCTCGTTTCATCACTTTTCCATCTCTCTTAAATCGAGTTTTCTCTCATTAATTCCCTATAACCGAACCTCTATTTGAGCCTCACCGTCATTCTTTTCTTCTTTTGCTTTCTTCAAAACCGATCAGTGCTTTGGCCAAACCTTCTACCCATCATTTTCTTTTATTCTTATCTACACTTTTCTTCTATTATTTTTCTATCACGTTGATCTCCAAGGGTTGTCATCAAGTCAAATCTTCCAGTGCCGATCATATCGTGAAGGAAAGACTTATTTCGATAGACAACTTGTAGTGAGGTGCCGTCAGCCATCTTGTGCAATCCCTTCCAATCGACCTCAATAGTGTGGTAAGGGATCTCTCTTGGGTTAAATCTCCCTTTTCTTACTTTGGTTGCCGAAATCAGAGACTTAACTCTGTATTTAGGTGTGTGCCCGAATCTATCCAAGTTCTTAGGTTCGTAACTTTTCTTTGAAGCCAGCGTTAGGAGCAAGAGCCTTCGGGGTTTGATCAAACAAGGTAAGAGATAGTGATATTCGGCCAAAGGCCATATCTTTTAGCTAAGAAGTGTTAGCCGATTCTAACTAGACTATTGTAGGGAGGTTTCGACAGAGGTTAAGTAGAAGCTTCGGGATTCGAATCTACTTCGGTAAGAGTACTCAATTAAGATGAGGTCTTTGTCTCGTTTAGATTTTGATTTATCAATTAATCGGGTATTCTGATTAAGTGCTATTCAATGGATATGAGTACCAGTCGAGGAGAGGAAGGGGTTGTCCCTACCCCTAAGTTCAAGAAACATTCGGTTTCTGCAGTTCGGGATTGGCCACCAGGGTGTGGGCCAGCGTCGGAAAGGGATAAGCAGATCACTGTAGTCTCTTCAAGTGAGGACGCTAGGGAAATCGAGAGTGTAGTGCTTCAGGTTATCAGGTGTGTGGTTAATTCGCAGTTTCCCTGTTAATTAATTAGTTGTATGTATTATGTGTAAAATGGCCCAAACAGTGGCTGTGGTGGAATTGTTACCTTTAATGGTATGCCGGTAACCAGGTTAGTCTTTTATTTATGGTGTGGCTATGGATGATTTTTGTGGATACACGTAGCATGTCATATGCCTATATAATCTGTTCATGCATTATTTGGCCATGTCATTATAACATGTTGCATATGCATGGGGTGGTATATATATGGAATGAAGGATAGGGTGTACATTTATGTACGTGGTTTAGTGACGGCCTCGAGCCTCACTGTGGATTAATGTTAGCCTTGAGCTATATCGTGGATTGACGTTGACCATGGGTCACGTTGTGGATTTTTGTGATTTAATCACGTGGACCAGTGGCTAGGCCACTAGGTGGACGGCATTGATTGTCGAATTGGTGTGTAGCGGTTGGAGGGTTGATTTAATAATCCCCTGGTGCGTGGTGGCTGGATACGGGGGTGTGTAGCGGATGGACACTAGGCTGGGTTGGGTACATTTTGCATTATTACATGCCATGTGGATTTGTGTGGTTTTGGGCCACGCCCATATGCGGAAATTTGTGGGTTAATTACACAACTGAGTCAGTTTGACTCACCCAATATTTACCAAACAATGCAGGTGATACATGATGTCTTGGACCGGGTTTGGAGTGGATTCGAGATGGCCATGCAGATGTGATTTTACTTACTTAAATACATTTTCTTTAATTTCAGTTACATCGGGATGATTTTATTGTAATAAGGCCATTTTAAGTAGTTGGGATTTTCATTATGTTTTATGCTAGATCGACTATCGATTAATAATTGCAAATGATTTCGAAATCAAATTTTTTACAACTTAAAAACTTAAGTTAAGATTTTCAAATCTGGACACTCGTAACAACCCAACTTTCCTAAAGTTTCAAACGTATACGATTTTCAACTTCACACGAACTTTAAAGTTGTACTTTTCTGACAACTCGATTTCCAAAAACGACAAACTTCTTATAAACAAGTTAACTCCTATGGATGGGATATTTGATTAAAACCCAACACGTGTTTTTACCCTTCAAGTAAATTCTTTTCAAACGTTTTTCCCAGTAACATTCCGAATTCGGCTGTGGTGTTTTGGGCCGGGTTTGGGGTGTTACAATTTTGTATCAGAGCCAGGTTTTAAACTGGGCCTATGGATTTTGAGGACTACAAACGTTTTTAAACTCTGTGTTTTAAGTTGGTTAAAGAAGTTTTTCATGGAAAGGGTTTATGAAGGCATGGCACTCGAATCTTCTGGCCCAGGTCTGCCAGGTAAGTCTTCTTCCTTGTTAAACGAAATGAAGTGGGTATGTGATGTATTGTGGTGGATATGGAAATTAGAACTTAAGATATTCTCTTTAGAGACTGAAACTTTAGGGATATGTGTTCTTTGTGAAAGAATAACTTGAAATCCTATAGCATAAAACTACTCTTTTAATCAATAAGTGAAAAGAAGCTAATACATAAAAATTTTTAAATCAGATTAAGAAGCAACGTTAGACATGAGTTCTAGGGGACGTGGTCGTAGTATCCGTGGGCGTGGTAGAGGCAGAATGACCGTATCGGAACCAGTTGGGTCTGGTCAGGGTTCAGAGAACGAGGTGCCTCCACCGGCCGTAGGAGCGGAGTTTCAGGATCAAACGGGAGGAGATGACGCAGTGTCGCAGGCTATGCTGCGAGTTTTGGAGAGGGTCGCAGGAGCTAATATGGGTAATGGGGCTCGAAAGTCTGTGCCTGAGAGGCTTAGAGCAAACGGAGCTGAAGTATTTAGAGGGGTATCTGGGGTAGCTCCGAATGTGACGGAGTACTGGTTAGAGGCAGTCGAAAGGATCATGGACGACTTGGACTGCATTGCTGAGGAGAAGTTGAAGGGCATTGTTTCTTTACTCCGGGATGAGGCCTACCAGTGGTGGCTCACTGTCAGAGAGGGTACTCCGACGGATCGAGTGGATTGGGGTTACTTTAAGATTAAGTTCGAGGGGAAGCACGTCGAGCCGATTACGTGGACGCACGCAGGAAGGCGTTCTCGAATTTAGTGCAAGGGGCAAGTCGAGAGCGGAGTATGAAGCGGAGTTCTTGCGGTTAAGTCGGTATGCCGGAGGGATTGTTGCTACACGATTATGAGCGCTGCGGTCGATTTGAGGATGGGTGCGAGATGAGTCGCGAGTATTGATAGCTCCTCGGCGGGAGAGGACTTTGCTATTCTCGTAGAAAAAGCTCGGATAATGAGGAAGTTTAAGCGGAGAGGCGTAAGCAGATAAGGGCGAGGCCGAACAAGAGGAGTTTTGGACCGTCAAGATCATCCAGGGGTTATCAGAAAAGACCTAGGGTTGAGAATTCTGCTCGCGCCCCTGTGCCAGCTGCTGGGAATCAGGTCCGTCCATGTGCTCAATGTGGGAGGACTCATGTCGGAGAGTGCTAGGGAAGGAGTAAAGAGTGTTTCAGGTGTGGGTCCAAGGCTCACTTGGCTAAGAATTGTCCTCATGATATGGATAAGGCTCGGACAGTAGGTCAGGGGTATGTGCAGCCCAAAAGGGGTGGTCAACAGGTGTCGAGGGGTCGTCGTCCGAATCGTGGAGGAAATGGTTTTGGCCGAGGTCGTGGAGCATCGGGCATAGGTGCTGGGGGTTCAAATGCAAGGCAGCCAGGGTTGGTTTATGCAGCCAGGCATCGTGAGGAGGGGGATGTGCGGATGTGATCACGGGCACGTTCCTTATTTTTGGATTACCCTTCATCGCTTTAATTGATGTGGGGTCGACTCATTCTTACATTGCTAGTGAAGTGTCGGAACTTTGAATGGGAACTTTGAGACCGTCCTTAGGAAGTTGGCCGTATTTTAGTCCTTTAGGGCAATCGTCGTGGTAGTAGACAAACTCTTTAGGAGGTGCCTTTAGAGGTTCAGGGGCGGTGTTCGGTGACTTGATGGAGCCGCCATTCGGGAATTTGACTTCATCTTAGGTATGGACTGGTTAGTGAGGTACCGTGCAAATTTGGATTGTGCTGCCAAGCGCATGTCGTTGAGGACTCTCGAAGACAATGAGATTATGGTGATAGGTGAGAGAAGGGATTACTTGTCTAATGTAGTGTCTGCCCTTAAGGCGGAAAAGATGGTAAAGAAGGGATGTATGGCTTTCCTGATGTTTGTCAGTGCATTGGAGGCTAAGGAAGCAGCTGTAGGAGAGGTCAGGACAGTGAAGGAGTTTGTGGATGTCTTTCCGGAAGAACTTCCAGGGTTGCCTCTGGATCGCGATGTGGAGTTCGGAATCGATTTGTTGCCGTGCAGCGCGGTGTCATCGCTCCGCATGCAGAATGGCACCAAAAGAGTTGGGGAACTCAAGGCCCGGATCCAAGAATTGTTAGATCGCGGGTTTATCCACCCAGGTGTGTCTCCATGGGGAGCACCGGTCCTATTCGTGAAGAAGAAGGACGGGACTATGCGTATGTGCATAGACTACGGCGATTGAATAAGCCGACAATCAAGAATAAGTACCACGCTGCCGAGGATAGACGACTTGTTTGATCAGCTCAAAGGGTCATGCGGTATTTTCAAATATAGATCTGAGGTCGTGATATCATCAGCTTAAGGTAAAGGAAGCGGATATCTATAAGACAGCTTTTCGGACTCGAGCACGGGCATTATGAGTTCCTAGTAATGCCGTTCGGGTTGATTTAACGCTTGATCGCGTTCATGGATATGATGAACCGAGTTTTCCAACCCTACTTGGATCGGTTCGTCGTGGTGTTCATAGACGACGCCTGGTATATTCCAAGTCCGAGAAGGAGCACGGCGCGCATCTCGGGTAGTCTGCCGCAGATTTTGAGGAAAAGAAGTTGTACGCCAAATTCGGCAAATGCAAATTTTGGTTAAGGGAAGTTGCTTTCCTGGGTCATGTGGTGTCTGCAAAAGGGATAAGAGTGGATCCTCGGAAGATTGAGGCGGTGTTAGACTGGAAACCACCTAAGTCAGTGGCAGAGGTTCGCAGTTTCTTGGGGTTAGCAGGCTACTACAGGAGATTTGTTGAAGGGTTTTCGTCAATAGCAGCACCTCTGACGAAGTTGTTAAGAAAGGAGGTACCTTTCATGTGGACGGATAAGCAGCAGGAGAGTTTCGAGAACTTGAAGAGGGTTTTGACAGAGGCTCCGATTTTGATTCAGCCTGAAGCCGGGAAAGACTTTGTAGTGTACTGTGATACTTCGCACACGGGGTTAGGCTGTGTGCTGATGCAGGAAGGAAAGGTTGTTGCCCATGCGTCTCGGCAATTAAGGCCGCATGAAGTTAACTATCCGACGCATGATTGGGAGTTGGCTGCAGTGGTTTTCGCGTTAAAGGTGTGGAGACATTACTTGTACGGAGAGAAGCCGGTGATCTGCACAGACCACAAGAGTCTGAAATATCTGCTGACTCAGAAGGAGCTGAACTTGAGACAGCGAAGGTGGGTGGAGTTGCTGGAGGATTACGACTGTTCAATTGAGTATCACCCGGGTAAGGCGAACGTGGTGGCAGATGCCCTAAGTCAGAAGGTAGTATCGGATCTGAGGGCGATGTTTGCACATCTTAGTCTTTATGATGACGGGAGTTTGTTAGCGGAGCTGCAGGTGAAGCCGACATGGGTAGGTCAGGTGAAAGAGAAGTAGTTGGTAGATAACGATCTGAGTGCTAAGCTACTACAAGTACAGAACAGAGGAGTGGAAGACTACAGTGTAAACAGCAACGGGGTGTTGTGTTTTCGGGGTAAAGTATGTATGCCGAAGGATGGGGAGTTAGGGCAGAAGATTCTTCGGGAATCGCATAGTAGCCCTTACGTTATGCATCCCTGGAGGAGTAAGTTGTATAGGGATCTACGGGATCGGATTTTGGTGGCCCAGTGCAAGCGGGATTTGTGGGGAGGTGCTTAACGTGTCGAGAGGGTCAAAGTGAACACCAGTGCCTTCGTGGTTGCCGCAACCAAAGAAAGATTCCGCAGATGGAAGTGGGAGAGAATCACAATGGACTTTGTTAGTGGGCTTCCTCACGCCTAGCAAGAAGGATTCACAGGTAGTTGTGGATCGGTTGATAAAGTCCGCACATTTCATTCATGCATGCAGTCGACTATTCTCTGCAGAGGTTGGCAAAGTTGTATGTGGCAGAAATTGTGAGGCTACACGGGGTGCTGGTATCAATTATTTCAGACAGGGATCCTAGGTTCACGTCTCGGTTTTGGAGAGCACTGCATCAGGCATTGGGCACCAGGTTGGACTTTAGTATGGCATTTCATCCGCAGACGGACGGCCAGTCTGAAAGGGTAATTCAGGTGTTAGAAGATATGTTGAGGGGTTGCATTATTGACTTCAAGGGTAGCTGGGAGGAGTTTTTGCCTTTAGCAGAGTTTGCGTACAACAACAGTTACCAAGAAAGTATTCGGATGGCCCCGTATGAAACGTTGTATGGACGGAAGTGTCGCACTCCTACGTGTTGGACAGAATTGGGAGAATGTTATGTCTTGGGTCCAGAGATAGTGGCAGAATCAGAGGAAAAGGTTAAGGTAATCCGGGCGCGGTTGAAGGAGGCATCAGACAGACAGAAATCGTATGCAGATCTTAAGTGGAAAGAAATAGAATTTGCAGTGGGTGATCAGGTGTTCCTAAAGGTTTCGCCATGGAAGAAAGTGATGAGATTTGGACGCAAGGGTAAGCTGAGTCCCAGGTTTATAGGGCCTTATCGGGTTTTGAAGCGGGTTGGACCAGTGGCGTATCAGTTGGAGTTTCCCTTGGGATTGAAATAGATGCATGATGTATTTCACGTGCCGACGCTACATCGTTACCGATCGGATCCATCTCACGTGGTGCCAGTTGAGGAAGTTGAGTTGAGACCAGACTTGTCTTACGAGGAAGAACCGATTCAGATCTTGGAGCGGGATGTGAAGGTATTACGGAGGAAATTAGTTCCTCTAGTCAAGGTGTTATGGCGGAATCATGGATCAGAAGAAGCTTAGTGGGAGCCGGAGGAAGCAATGCGACAGCAGTACCCTCACCTATTTTAGCCAGGTAATTTCGAGGCCAAAATTTCTTTAAAGAGGGTGGAACTGTAATATCCAGGATTTAGGGGTCTCGCATTTTGCATATATATGTGTGTGTGTGAGAGAGTATTCTTTGTGTACTGTTTGATTGTGTTTGGGGGCTCCGGGAAACCTTGGGGTTAGGTGGAAGCCTTAGTGAAACTTTTTGGTTTAAGCTGATTAGGGGGGAGCTAAGGGAGCTAGGCCTTAAGGGGTTTAAGGTTGCGTTTAAGGACACAAGAACTCAGTTGGTAAAGTGGCAGGGAGGCTCCACTTAAGGTGCAAGTGGATGACGCCTCAGGGAGTGAGAAGGGCCTTGGTTCGAGTAGCACTGGCAGCATTTTGGCATTTGTTTTTGCGTCAAGGGGAGTGAAGAGTTGGATTTGGCTATAGATCTGAGAAGGTGGAATTTGGTGAGTCAAATTGTTTTAAATGTCTTGCTAGGAGAAGAGATGAGAGTTTGACTCATTCAAACTCATTTGAATGTGGGGAGGGGAGGAAAATGTGGAGGAAAATAAGGGATGTGGAGAGGGGTGAGAGTTGGCCGCAGTAGGGCTCTTGGGATGGCATTTTCGGTCATGATAGGGGTAGAGACCGAATTTGCTTAGTGTGGTATTAGGCACCCTTTTATGCTTTCTTTCTTCCAAAAGCTCATTTGTTTTCTTTCTTTCCTTTGTGATTGAAAGCCGAATGCACCCATCACCATAGCCGAAATTCCCTAAGCCTTCATCTTTTCATCTCAGTCTCGTTTCATCACTTTTCCATCTCTCTTAAATCGAGTTTTCTCTCCATAATTCCCTATAGCCGAACCTCTATTTGAGCCTCACCATCATTCTTTTCTTCTTTTGCTTTCTTCAAAACCGATCAGTACTTTGGCCGAACCTTCAACCCATCGTTTTCTTTTATTCTTATCTACACTTTTCTTCTATTCTTTTTCTATCACATTGATCTCCAAGGGTTGTCATCAAGTCGAATCTTCCAGTGCCGATCATATCGTGAAGGAAAGACTTATTTCGATAGACGACTTGTAGTGAGGTGCCGTCGGCCATCTTGTGCAATCCCTTCCAATCGACCTCAATAGTGTGGTAAGGGATCTCTCTTGGGTTAAATCTCCCTTTTCTTACTTTGGTTGCCGAAATCAGAGACTTAACTCTGTATTTAGGTGTATGGCCGAATCTATCCAAGGTCTTGGGTTCGTAACTTTTCTTTGAAGCCAACGTTAGGAGCAAGAGCCTTCGGGGTTTGATCGAACAAGGTAAGGAGATAGTGATATTTGGCCAAAGGCCATATCTTTTAGCTAAGAAGTGTTAGCCTATTCTAACTAGACTGTTGTAGGGAGGTTTCGACAGAGGTTAAGGAGAAGCTTCGGGATTCGGATCTACTTCGGTAAGAGTACTCAATTAAGATGAGGTCTTTGTCTCGTTTAGATTTTGATTTATCAATTAACCTGTATTCTCGGTTAAGTGCTATTCAATGGATGCGAGTACCGATCGAGGAGAGGAAGGGGTTGTCCCTACCCTAAGTTCAAGAAACGCTGATTTCTGCGATTCGGGATTGGCCACTGGTGTGGGCGGCACGAGAAAGGGACAAGCAGATCACTGTAGTCTCTTCGAGTGAGGACGCTAGGGAAATCGAGAGTGTAGTGCTTCAGGTTATCAGGTGTGTGGTTAATTCGCAGTTTCCCTGTTAATTAATTAGTTGTATGTATTATGTGTGAAATGGCCGAAACAGTGGCTGTGGTGGAATTGTTACCTTTAATGGTATGCCGGTAACCAGGTTAGTCTTTTATTTATGGTATGGCTATGGATGATTGTTGTAGATACACGTAGCATGTCATATGCCTATATAATCTGTTCATGCATTATTTTGCCATGTCATTATAACATGTTGCATATGCATGGGGTGGTATATATATGGAATGAAGGACAGGGTGTACATTTATGTACGTGGTTTATTGACGGCCTCGAGCCTCACTGTGGATTGATGTTAGCCTTGAGCTGCATCGTGGATTGACGTTGACCATGGGTCACGTTGTGGATTTTTGTGATTTAATCACGTGGACCAGTGGCTAGGCCACTAGGTGGACGGCATTGATTGCCGAATTGGTGTGTAGCGGTTGGAGGGTCGATTTAGTAATCCCCTGGTGTGTGGTGGCTGGATACGGGGGTGTGTGGTGGCTGGATACGGGGCTGGGTTGGGTACATTTTGCATTATTACATGCCATGTGGATTTGTGTGGTTTTGGGCCACGCCCATATGCGGAAATTTGTGGGTTAATTACACAACTGAGTCGGTTTGACTCACCCAATATTTACCAAACAATGTAGGTGATACATGATGTCTTGGACCGGGTTTGGAGTGGATTCGAGATGGCCATGTAGATGCGATTTTACTTACTTAAATACATTTTCTTTAATTTCGGTTACATCGGGATGATTTTATTGTAATAAGGCCATTTTAAGTAGTTGGGATTTTCATTATGTTTTATGCTAGATCGACTATCGATTAATAATTGCAAATGATTTGAAATCAAATTTTTACAACTTAAAACTTAAGTTAAGATTTTCAAATCTGGACACTCGTAACAACCCAAGTTTCCTAAAGTTTCAAACGTATACGATTTTCAACTTCACACGAACTTTAAAGTTGTACTTTTTCGGCAACTCGATTTCCAAAAACGACAAACTTCTTATAAACAAGTTAACTCCTATGGATGGGATATTTGATTAAAACCCAACACGTGTTTTCACCCTTCAAGTAAATTCTTTTCAAACGTTTTTCCCAGTAACATTCCGAATTCGACCGTGGTGTTTTGGGCCGGGTTTGGGGTGTTACAATAATTTAGCCGATTCTCAGATTTGACTTAGCAATTACGAGTTTAGCTATACATGCCATTATATAAATTGTGATAGTGTGATGACTCCTGATCATTTTAAATGTGTTTTTCATATAGTAATGTCATCCAACCGAGCTAGAGCTGAATCCGAGGAAGCTGAGAGCAATGCTTCAGCTTCAGTACAAAGAGTTGCGTCTGCGTCTGGCAGTGAAAGGCCCGTGTCTAAGGGCCAAAGTGAAGAGGTAAAACAAGCCTTATTTCAAATGATGAATGAATGGTTTACACAGTACCTGGGAACAAACCCTGCTGTACAACGACCTCCTCCACCTGCTCCCCAACCGATTCCTGAGGTACCACAGGGTGCCGAACCTGTTAGAATTAGTAAGCCTGCTATAGATAAAATATGCAAGCATGGGGCGGAATAATTTAGAGCTACCGCAGATGATGATCCGAAAAGGGCTGAGTTTTGGCTAGAAAATACCATCTTGGTTTCTGATGAACTATCCTGCACACCTGCTGAATGTCTGAAATGTGCGGTATCTCTACTGAAAGATATAGCTTATCATTGGTGGAATACCATAACTTCAGTTGTACCGAGGGAGAATGTCACATGGGAATTTTTCCAAGTTGAATTTAGAAAGAACTATGTGAGTCAGATATTTATGGATCAGAAAAAGAAAGAGTTTCTAGAGCTCAAAAAAGGAAACATGACTTTATCCGAATATGAACGGGAATTTGTTCGGTTGAGCAAGTATGCCAGAGAATGGGTTTTAACCAAGGCTGAAATGTGTAAACGCTTTGAAGAGGGCCTAAATGAAGATATCAAGTTATTGATTGGAATTCTTGAAATAAGGGAATTTGCGGAGTTAGCCGATCGAGCCCACAAAGATGAGAAACTGAGAAAGGAAACGAAACAAGCCGAAAGAGAGGCTCGAGTTTCAGGAAAAAGAACTATGAGTAAGTCACAATCATTTGCTTCTAAGAAATTAAAGAGGTATTATAACAGTGTTACTACCTCTACGGGGTATTTTGAAAGAGAGCGGGGCTCTCAACGTTCTAACCCGAGGTCTTTATTTCCATCGGTGACCAGTGTGGGTAGTGTTGGTAATCCCAAACCGAAATGTAAACACTGTAACAAATTTTATCATGGGGAATGTCGGTCTAGAAGTGGAGCTTGTTTCAGATGTGGTTCGCTTGACCATTTTCTCAGGGATTGTCCTGAAAGAGTTGAAAAAGAAATAGAACCAGCTCCAAAGCTGAGTAATCCTGTTGCGAGAGGCAGACGACCCCGTCACCCCGGTAATGTTAGTTGTAGTCGAGGTACTACCAAGGATACGACAGTTAGATCTGAGGCACGAGCACCTGCAAGGACATATGCTATTCGTGCTAGAGAAGATGCATCTGTACCAGACGTCATTACTAGTACATTTTCTCTACTTGATATTGATATTACTGCATTGATTGATCCTGGTTCCACACATTCATATATAGGCACGAACTTAGTGACTGTTAAAAAATTACCTATTGAATTCACTGAATTTGTGGTTAAAGTTTCAAACCCCCTGGGCCAGTGTGTTATGGTGGATAAAGTTTGTAAGAACTGTCCATTGATGGTAAAAGGTTATTGCTTTTCGGTTGACTTGATGTTATTGTCATTTGATGAATTTGATGTGATTTTGGGAATTGATTGGTTAACCCGATATGATGCAGTGGTAATTTGAAAGTAGAAATATATTGTATTGAAATGTGAGAATGATGAATTGCATCATGTTGAATCTGATAAACTGGATGGATTAACTAATGTGATTTCAGCAATAACAGCACAGAAATACGTCCGAAAGGGTTATGATGCTTACCTTGCATATGTGTTGGATACTAAAATGTTTGAGTCAAAGATTCAATCAGTACCAGTTGTATGTGAATTCCTTGATGTATTCCAAGAAGAATTACCTGGTTTACCACCGGATAGAGAAGTGGAATTCTCTATAGATCTCATTCCGAGAACGGCACCGATATCTATAGCACCTTACAGAATGGCTCTTACGGAATTTAAAGAGCTGAAAGTACAACTACAGGAGTTGATTGACAGAGGTTTTGCTCAACCTAGATTCTCACCTTGGGGTGCGCCGGTCCTATTTGTAAGGAAGAAGGATGGATCGTTGAGGCTGTGTATTAATTACAAACAGCTCAACAAAGTCACAATAAAGAACAAGTATCCATTGCCTCGTATTGATGACTTATTTGACCAGTTGAAATGTGCCACTATATTTTTGAAGATTGATCTCCGTTTTGGTTATTATCAATTACGGGTAAAAGAATCTGATGCGCCTAAGATAGCTTTTAGAACCAGGTATGGACACTATGAGTTTCTTGTGATGCCATTTGGCTTGACAAATGCACCTGCAGTGTTTATAGTTTGATGAATAGGATTTTCAGTCCGTATTTGGACAGGTTTGTGGTGGTATTTATAGATGATATTTTGGTTTACTCCCTAGATGAAAATGAACATGCTGAGCATTTGAGAATAGTGTTGCAAACCCTGAGAGAGAAACAACTGTATGCCAAATTCAGTAAATGTGAATTTTGGCTACGGGAAGTTAGTTTTCTTGGGCATATAGTATCTATTGAAGGTGTCAGAATGGACCCGAATAAAATTTCAGCCATTGTTAATTGGAAGCCACCGAAGAATGTGTCTGAAGTTAGAAGTTTTCTGGGACTAGCTGGTTACTATCGGAGATTTGTAAAAAGTTTTTCAATGATAGCTTCTCCGATGACTTGTTTACTACAGAAAGATGTAAAGTTCAAGTGGACTGATAAATGTCAGCAGAGTTTTGACAGATTAAAAGCTTTATTGATAGAAGCTCCAGTGTTAGTTCAACCAGAATCGGGTAAAGAATTTATAGTTTACAGTGATGCATCATTACATGGTTTAGGCTGTGTTTTGATACAAGATGGTAAAGTAGTAGCTTATGCCTCACGACAGCTAAAGCCACATGAAAAGAACTACCCGACACATGACCTTGAATTAGCAGCCATAGTGTTTGCACTGAAAATCTGGCGGCATTACTTATTTGGTGAAAAATGTCACATATTCACTGATCATAAAAGTCTGAAATATTTGATGTCACAGAAAGATTTGAATTTGAGACAGCGCAGATGGCTTGAGTTATTGAAAGATTATGATCTTCTTATTGACTACCATCCGGGAAAGGCCAATGTAGTGGCAGATGCTTTGAGCAGAAAATCCCTGTATGCTTTATGAGCAATGAATACTCGATTGTCATTGTCTGAGGATGGCTCAATCCTAGCTGAGTTAAAAGGTAGACCAATGTTTTTACAGCAAATTTTTGAAGCCCAGAAAAATGATAGCAAGTTGCAGGCAAGACGCGTACAAAGTGAATCGACTCCTGACTCAGAATTTTAGATCGGGACTGATGGTTGTTTGTTATTTAGAGGCAGAGTGTACCGAAAAGTTCAGAACTAATACAGAAGATTTTGAATGAAGCTCATAATGGTAACATGTCTATGCATCCGGGTAGTAATAAAATGTATGATGATCTGAAAAAGATGTACTGGTGGCTGAGAAAGAAACGAGATATTTCTGAGTTTGTATCTAAATGTTTGATATGTCAGCAAGTAAAAGCTGAACATCAGTTGCCTTCTGGACTATTACAGCCAGTTACGATACCAGAATAGAAATGGGAAAGAATTACTGTGGACTTTGTATCGGGATTACCCCTGTCTCTAAAGAAGAAAGATGCCATTTGGGTAATTGTTGATTGGTTGACAAAGTCCGCACTGTAACACCCCTTACTAGTATTCGACGCCGGAATAGGGTACGAGGCATTACCGGAACACATACACTTAACCATTCACATGCAAGCATACACATCCTTGAAATGCATCATCATAGACTTATAACATAACAAAAATTGGCCACATTAAATGGCCTTATACAACAATAACCATCAAATAGCATAGGCCAACTCATAATAACATATACACATAATCAAGTCCCTATACATGCCATAGACTTAAAAATACTTGAAGATCGTTGATACAATACCAATCAATAACTTGTTAGTGTTATAGAATCTCCGACGACCTCCAACTCGAGCTAACACTGTGACACTATAGGAAAAAGGAAAGGAAGGGGGGTAAGCATTATAGCTTAGTAAGTAGGTATGTAAATAATAAGTGATTTATTAACAGGCTTTTATAAATCTTCACAATATGTTCTCAAGATAATACAATCATAATTGCACATAATTCCACTATTTATTCATGTTCATCTCAAGCTGTCCACTCAAGTCATAGGCACTTAATTATTTATATCTCGAGCGAAAGAACTCCAAATTAAGATCCGTTAATTTTCACTGAAACTATACTCACATATCTTCTTACCATAAAATTTTCAGAATTTTTGGTTTAGCCAATAAGAACAGTTTATTCTTTAAAGTTTCCCCTGTTCTGCTGTCTGACAGTTTCCACCCTTCTTCACTAAAAATTAATTATCTCTTCGTACGGGATTTGAATGATGTTCCTGTTTGTTTCTATTGAAAATAGACTCATTCAAAATTTTAAAAATATAAATTATAACCCATAATTATTTTTTAACAATTTTTAATAATTTTCCAAAGTCAGAAAAGGAGATTCCAAAATCATTCTAACTCTGTCTCACAAAAATTCAAATATCTCAGAATATGAAATTCTTTTGCTTACACCGTTTCTTTTATACAAAAATATACTCAATAAGATTTAACTTCATATCTTATTAAACTTCTAATTCAATTTCCACCATTTTTGGTGATTTTTCAAAGACACATAACTGCTTTATTTCTAAACTGTTTTATTTCTAAATTTCACTCTTTCATGTTTTCTTTATAGTAACTTTCATTGTAACACTTACTCTGTATCAATCTTACCAAAGTTCGATCACATATCGAGCACATTGCTCATAATTTTACACACACATACCTGCACTTATTCATCACATAGTCATATTCGTTTGCACTTAGTCATTTCCCGTTGAACACATCGGAATAATAACGAATACACGAAAATTTGCACATAAGTGCCACACTTGTAGCTAAAGATACTTCATATCACACTTTTCACATAGGCTCGCTCTCGAGCTATTCACATTCATGGGTCTGCTCAAACAAGCTGTCGGTCATACGTAACTACTCAGTGCTGCTCACACAAGCTGTCAGTTATCCGCAACACATGCCGGGTTACCCAGCCACTGGTAGAACTTATAAGACCAGCACCGTTTCACATAGTCACAATCTCGGGTCTGTTCACACAAGCTGTCAGTCATGACGAAACTACACGGTGCTGCTTACACAAGCTGTCAAGTATTCGTAACACATGCCGGATAACTCAGCCACCGGTAGAATGTACAGACCAGCACCCAGATCACTTATTTCACTTAGATTTCACATAGGTTTCTAGTGAACATGTCACTCGTATCCATTTTTATTCCTAAGGTTCAACCGAAAATTTCTCACTTGTCGATATTTTGTCAATTACATCAAATATTCAGCCACGATTCATACCATTTATCAAAATATGAAAACGTAAGTAAAAACGATGCATTATTTACATACAAACTTACCTCGGTAGCATAATAGGTGAGAATGACTTATTCGTCATATTCTTTATTTTTCCCCCGTTCTAAGTCCGAATCTCGTTTTCCTTGATTTATAACAACACATTTAACTCATTTATTCATCCTGCTACTCAAATTAGCCTAAATTCACATTTTGGCAAAATTACATTTTTACCCCTAAACTTTGTCATATTTACACTTTTGCCCCTAGGCTCGTAAAATGATTTTTATTCAATTTCCTTTTATTTTAAGCCTAGACGAACCATTTTCATAACTATAGCAGTCCACAATTTCAATTTATTCACACACTTACACACATTTTACAACTTTTTACAAACTAGTCCTTTTTGACAATTTCACCGAAAATCACTTAGTAAAAGTCGTTTATTACACACCGAGCATTCATATTCTACCATTAAACATTAAAACACAAGCATTTCTCATATGGGTAAATTTTCAAACCTCAACCCTAGCTCAAATAAATGGTAGAAATAGAGCGATCGTGTTACGAGGATTTCAAAAACGTAAAAATCATTAAAAACAGGGTTAGAACGGACTTACAATCGATGTTGGAAGCTTGAAAAACCCTAGCCATGGTTTCTTCATGCAAAATTCGGCCATATCTTGAAGATGGACACAATTTTGCTTTAATTTTGGATTTTTTTTAATTCTTTTAATTACTAAATGACCAAAATGCCCCTAACTTAAAAATATCCTATTTCACTTATCTCATGTCCATTTTTGTCCAACAATTTAACCAATGGTCTAATTACCATTTAAGGACCTCTAATTTAAAAATTCATAACAATTGGACACTTCTAACATGTGGAACTCAACTTTTGCACTATTTATAATTTAGTCCTTTTGATAAATTGAGTGCCCAAACGTCGAAATTTTCGAACGAAATTTTCACGAAATCTTTCCGTGAAATCGTAGATCATAAAAATATAATAAAAATAAGATTTTCCTCGTCAGGTTTGTGGCCCCGAAACCACTGTTCCAACTAGGCCCAAAATCGGGCTGTTACAACTCTTCCCCCTTAGGGATTTTCGTCCCCGAAAATCTTACCAGAAGAAATTGCTTTCAACTCTCATGAATCACTTCCACTAATTTCTCAAAATCACAAATCAAATCAACCTCGTATCTCTTTCTAATAACCTTTGAACTTTAAAACCTCGTGTCGGAGCATATCGTCAAAGTTTTGAATTACTCTCTTAGACTTACCACCGATTTACAGGTGTATTACCGTGCCAAGATGCAATTGCGTATTCATAGTTTCCTGTAGCTCTTTCCATAATTTAGATTTAGCCCTCGGATCTCAATCTGAAATAATAGAGACTGATACTTTGCATAATCGAATAATCCCAGAAACATCTTACTCGGCTGGTTTGTTAAACAAGAAATCTTTACACGAACGATCAATCACAATCCGATAACATCTGTGACTATATCTGCTTTCCTAGAGATTAATCAATAACTACTCGCGATCTTTCAATAGCTCAAGTCTTTAACACTATCTTAACTTCAGATCTTTCTATGACATTCGATACTTTGATTCTTGAAATCAAAGAACATGTGACACTAACCGTATGAAAACATGAACCATCACTTTACATTCTAGTAATAAAACACATTCCAATCCGTTCAATAGTACATCACTGAAAAATCATGAATTCATTACTCAATTCAAACTGAACTCAGAACCAGAGCTTCGGTTAATAGTATCTTCAACTATTTTCAACTTTGCTAACATGCACAGACCATCCGAATTTTTGTAAATGTGATAACCATATCATCCAGAACAGCTTTAACTCATAATAACATCATCAGGTTATAACAAATCTAATAGGTGTACCTCGGTATCATACTTTCTAGAATATCAATCCTTCATTCAGACTATCCATCGATATACTCATGAATGCACAAAATTTATTACCATAACTGAGAATGCTTTAACTACATGTAACTCAAATCACATTTCAACCGACCAATTCACTTTGATAAGAACAACTAAGTCGATTTCGATTATCAAATAATAACATAACAAAATGCTCCTTTCTTCATGTTGTTAGGACAGTTCAAACATACAATCTTTCGTAGTTCTTTTAACATGCCAGTCACAGATATTTACTAACTGTATTAACTCAGACGAAACATAACATCTTGCTTGAACTCACTGATAACAATCAAAATTATCCGAGGGAAGAAAATCAATATACAATTTGAACTTGACTGTCATAATCCACACTTTTGCTGATATCGACTTCAAAGATAAGTCATACTTGATAAATTAAACAATAAGGATGTTAAAAAACAGAGATGATGAAATCCGAGATACAAGACCATACTGAATGTCCGAGAACACCACTCATATGAAATAATAGAGATCCTGATGATTCCTCAGAGAAAACCAGAAGAAAAAGAAACACTGTTAATACATTCCGAAGTCAATTGTAACAGAGATAATACATTTTCCATATAAATGTAAACAGGACAACAGCCAGAAAAAATAGAAGAACAGTTTCATATGAATTCACTATCAACTTTTCATCTCAAACGTAACGGAATAGAATACCAATAGAAGATAGTGGAATGCTGATCATAGATCAATCAGACCAAGGATACTTTCATCAGAAAACGAGAAATTACAAATGCCTCTGAGAATATATAAACATATAGAATACCCAAAAGAGATAGTCGTAAATTGCTCAACTGTAACTGTCATACTCAAACATCTTTACATTTCAAACATTATTCTTCTGACTAATTCTGTCATTAACAAAATCTCATAATATTTCATTCATTAACAAAATCTCGAGTCATAGGCACTTAATTATTTATATCTCGAGCGAAAGAACTCCAAATTAAGATCCGTTAATTTCCCTAAAACTAGACTCTCATATATTCTTACCATAAAATTTTCAGATTTTTTGGTTTAGCCAATGAGTACAGTTTATTATTTAAAGTCTCACCTGTTCTTCTGTCTGACAGTTTCCACCCTTCTTCACTAAAAATTAATTATCTCTTCGTACGGGATTTGGATGATGTTCCCGTTTGTTTCTATTGAAAATAGACTCATTCAAAATTTTAAAAATATAAATTCTAACCCATAATTATTTTTTAACAATTTTTAATAATTTTCCAAAGTCAGAAAAGGAGATTCCAAAATCATTCTAACTCTGCCTCACAAAAATTCAAATATCTCAGAATATGAAATTCTTTTGCTTACACCGTTTCTTTTATACAAAAATAGACTCAATAAGCTTTAACTTCATATCTTATTAAACTTCTAATTCAATTTCCACCATTTTTGGTGATTTTTCAAAGACACATAATTGCTGCTGTCCAAAACTGTTTTATTTCTAAATTTCACTATTTCATGTTTTCTTTATAGTAACTTTCATTGTAACACTTACTCCGTATCAATCTTACCCGATCACATATGAGCACATTGCTCATAAGATTACACACACATACCTGCACTTATTCATCACATAGTCATATTCGTTTGCACTTAGTCATTTCCCGTTGAACGCATCGGAATAATAACGGATACACGGAAATTTGCACATAAGTGCCACACTTGTAGCTAAAGATACTTCATATCACACTTTTCACATAGGCTCGCTCTCGAGCTATTCACATTCACGGGTCTGCTCACACAAGCTGTCAGTCATACGTAACTACTCAGTGCTACTCATACAAGCTGTCAGGTATCCGCAAAACATGCCGGATTACCCAGCCACTGGTAGAACTTATAAGACCAGCACTCGTTTCACATAGTCACAATCTCGGGTCTGCTCACACAAGCTGTTGGTCATAACGAAACTACATGGTGCTGCTTACACAAGCTGTCGAATACCGTAACACATGCTGGATAACTCAGCCACCGGTAGAACGTACGGACCATCACCCGGATCACTTATTTCACTTAGATTTCACATAGGTTTCTAGCGAACATGTCACTCGTATCCATTTTTATTCCTAAGGTTCAACCGGAAAATTTCTCACTTGTCAATATTTTGTCAATTACATCAAATATTCAGCCACGATTCATACCATTTATCAAAATATGAAAATGTAAGTAAAAACGATGCATTATTTACATACAAACTTACCTCGTTAGCACAATCGGTGAAAATGACTTATTCGTCATATTCTTTATTTTTCCCCCGTTCTAAGTCCGAATCTCGTTTTCCTTGATCTATAACAACACATTTAACTCATTTATTCATCCTGCTACTCAAATTAGCCTAAATTCACATTTTGGCAAAATTACATTTTTGCCCCTAAACTTTGTCATATTTACACTTTTGTCCCTAGGCTCTTAAAATGATTTTTATTCAATTTCCTTGTATTTTAAGCCTAGACGAACCATTTTAATAACTATAGCAGTCCACAATTTCCGTTTATTCACACACTTACACACATTTTACAACTTTTTACAAACTAGTCCTTTTTTATAATTTCACCGAAAATCACTTAGTAAAAGTCGTTTATTACACACCGAGCATTCATATTCTACCATTAAACATCAAAACACAAGAATTTCTCATATGGGTAAATTTTCAAACCTCAACCCTAGCTCAAATAAATGGTAGAAATAAAGAGATTGTGTTACGAGGATTTTCGAAACGTAAAAATCATTAAAAACGGGGGTAGAACGAACTTACAATCGAGCTTGGAAGCTTGAAAAACCCTAGCCATGGTTTCTTCATGCAACATTCAGCCATAGCTTGAAGATGGACACAATTTTGCTTCAATTTTGGCTTTTTTTAATTCTTTTAATTACTAAATGACCAAAATACCCCTAACTTAAAAATATCCTATTTCACTCATCTCATATCCATTTTTGTCCAACAATTTAATCAATGGTCTAATTACCAATTAAGGACCTCCAATTTAAAACTTCATAACAATTGGACACTTCTAACATGTGGAACTCAACTTTTGCACTATTTACAATTTAGTCCTTTTGACTAAATTGAGTGCCCAAACGTCGAAATTTTCGAACGAAATTTTCACGAAATCTTTCTGTGAAATCGTAGACCATAAAAATATAATAAAAATAAGATTTTCCTCATCGGATTTGTGGCCCCGAAACCACTGTTCCGACTAGGCCCAAAATCGGGCTGTTACACGCACACTTTGTTCCAGTACGTATGGATTATTCCTTGGATAGATTGGCTGGGTTATATGTTTCTGAGATTGTCAGATTGCATGGAGTGCCTGTCTCCATTATTTCAGATAGAGATCCTCGGTTTACATCTCGATTCTAGAGTAAATTGCAAGAATCTTTGGGTACTCAGTTACACTTTAGCATTGCATTTCATCCCCAAACAGATGGTCAACCTGAACGGGTAATACGGATCTTTGAAGATATGCTTCGTTGTTGTGTCCTTGAGTTTGAAGGTAACTGGGAAAGGTATTTGCCTTTAGTTGAATTTGCTTATAATAACAGTTATCAGTCTAGTATTAAAATGGCACCGTATGAAGCCTTGTATGGTCGCAAATGTAGAACTCCATTGTATTGGACAGAACTCAGTGAGAAAAAGTTACACGGAGTTGACTTGGTCTGAGAGACCGAGGAAAAAGTGAGGTTAATTCGAGACAGTTTGAAAGCAGCCTCTGATCGACAAAATTCTTATGCTGATTTGAAAAGAAAAGAGATAGAATTTCAGGTTGGTGACAAGGTATTCTTGAAAGTGTCGCCCTGGAAGAAAGTACTCCGGTTTGGTCGTAAAGGAAAATTGAGTCCACGGTTCATTGAACCATATGGGATTACTAAAAGAATTGGACATGTCGCAAATCAGTTAGCTTTACCACCAGAGCTTGACCGGATTCATAATGTTTTTCATGTGTCTATGCTACGGCGGTATCAATCTGACCCTTCACATGTTATCTCTCCGACAGAGATAGAGATTCAGCCTGATATGACATATGGTGAGGAACTAATCAAAATCTTAGCTCGGGAAACAAAAGAGTTAAGAAATAAATAGGTAGCTTTGGTAAAAGTTCTTTGGCAACAACACGGTATAGAAGAGGCTACCTGGGAGCCGGAGGAAACTATGAGGAAGTAATACCTGAATCTTTTTACTGGTAAGATTTTCGATGACGAAAATCCCTAAAGGGGGGAGAGTTGTAACAACTCATTTTTCAGTGAAATCAGAACAGTGGTTTCGGGACCACAGATCTGACCCAAAATATAATTTATTTTTATTTTATTATATGGTCTGTAATATGATAGACGTGACATGTGTAAATTTTGACTTGAAAATTTTATCGATTTAGAGCCTAATTACGAGAAGGACTAAATCGTATAAAATGTAAAAGTTGAATTCTAGTAGCTATAAGAATCAAATAGCTATGGAATTCAAAACTAGAGGTCCTTATATGGTAATTAGACCATTAAGAAAAGTATGTAGATTTTTCATGGTGACTCATCCATGGAATTATAGAAAAAGGTCAAGGACTAAATTAGGAATGGCAAAAACTTAATTAATTAAAAGATGATAAAAGAAAATATCATCTTATTATTGTCATCTTTAACCTAAAATTTTATGGAAACCCTAGAAGAGAAAGAGGAAACTTTCAAGGCTTAATTGGGTAAGTTCTCTTGTCCCGTTTTTAATAATTTTAGTATTTTTGAAACTGGGATAGCTTAATCACTCTATTTGAGGGATTAATTTGAAAAGTTATCAAGGTATGAAAATGGGTCATGGATGTATTATGCTGGAAATTAGAAATTTATGGTAGAAAATGAAAGATTATTGATAGATAAACAACTTTTACAAAGTGATTTTTGATAAAAACTTGAGTTAGGGACTAAAATTTAAAATTGTGAAATTGAAAGAAAAATTCTAAAATTTTATGTATACATGTGCTGTAAATTTTGTAATGGGGCTTTGGTTAGGCTTGGAATAGGGAGTAATTTGCACAAGTTTCATTTTCCGGGCCTAGGGACAAAATCAAAATTTATGGAAAAGTTAGGGGCAAAATGGTAATTTTGTCATAAATTGAGGCCATTTAAATATGAAATGTACGAAATTGATAGTTAAATTCATTTATGTAGATCCGAAAAACACAAACTCGAGGCTAGATCGAGGAAAAGAAAAGATTTCAGATTTGTAGATTATTACGCAAACAAGTGTCGAGGTAAGTTCGTGTAACTTAATCGGACATGTAAGTATGTTAATTGAATGTTGTGTTTGTATGTAATGTGATTTATGTTAATGTGCTTTACTTGTATGCTATGATGGAAAATTCGCTACATGTTTGAAATGGTGATAAAGGGGTTAGTCCCGATTGAATGTTGAATTCCAAAGATTATATGCGCTTTCTCGAAATTAATAAGGTCCTGCATTTGTTGCGGACGGGATTAAATTAATATATACTTTTTATTATTGTCCTCATAGTTTTTGAATACAAAGCAAAATGAAAGCACATGTTACTTATTGGTTGTCTAATGTTTAAACTGATACTGACCGGTATTACGTGGTCGGATCGTAATATGGAAAGACATCTTTTATTAGTAGATGAACCTAAACATGTCCTTAGTCTAATGAGAAATGATCAAACCAATTGAAAGACTAATATGTCGTCTATCAAGTCCAATTGAGGAGATACTTTTTCTTGAGCATTAGAGCGAATGACTCATAGAAGATAAGAGACATAGATGTGACTAACTGGACTAATAGTATATCAGACAGGACCCAAGCAGAATAGATCCCGAATCCGTTTATAGACTTATTCACTTGTGACATTCATAGTTTGGCATGCCTAAATCTTGAGTGGATAATGGACTATGTATGCGTGACTCGTATACTTTGATGTAAGTAAAAGTCTATGTTCAAATAGATAAGGAACTGGAAGCTAGTGCATTGGGTATACGACTTCTGTAGTATGTAGCATCATTCACAATAGTGGAACTCATAGCCCGAAATATGGGTAAATAATACCTCTCATCGGCATTACATGGTTGATGAAAAGTAAACATGGCCACGAGTTGTTCGTCTTTATGATGGATGACTGAATTACTATTTAATAGTAATTGACTTTTCATGAAGGAAAATATAATGGTTACCAGGAAATAAAATAAGACCATATTGGGAGAACAGATATTGTCCTAAAGAGATTAATGATATCCTATGTGGGTAACACACTTATGATAAGGTCAATGGACGAGCACTGGTCGAGTTGCTTTCGTAACGGTATGTCGTTAGGGAGAGCTCAGTCATGATACTGTAATGGAATGACTTCATGACCAAATGAGTTTACAATTAATAAGCAAAAAGCTGAAACTTAATTATAAATCATTTGAGCCCTAATTATATATATCCAATCGGTCCCTCCACTAACTCGTTCAAACCATAAATGAATTGCATGTATTGAATCGAAATGAACGGAATTAATAGAAATGGAGAAATAGAAAACATTCAGGAAATGATTATAGTTTTTTTTTTCCAAAATGGAAAAATGAAATCATTTTGGCAATGAATAAGGTTTTCTCAAAATGGAAATGAGAAATGCATTCATTTTCAAAATGAACAAGTAATTCTAAAAAATGATCGAGGTATTAAGTTTATGTTTTTTCAACTATTTTAAAGCTTGAAAATGAAAATAAACCATACGGTAATAGTGAACAAGTTGAATGGTGAAATGTTAAATGTATTTTTTTAAAAAAATTACTAGGGGTAAAATTATCATTTTTTGCTGAGATAAAATTGGGATGAGAAAATCATTTGAATAAATATAAATATTAAAGTTTATTTTTGAAAATAGAAAAACTAAATTGGGTTGAATCATATTACAAAATACTAGGTCACAAAACCCAAAAAGTACACATAATTGGACCTGATGTGAGTGAGGCCCAAAACCCCCTCATGGAATATGAAGAGGCGGCAACCCTAGTACGAATACTAGGTGTATGTCGCCCATGCTACTCCCTCTTTAAAGAAGGAGTTGTTTTTCTATTTTAATTAGACTTCCATAATTCAATAAGGGTTCTACTTTCTCTTCCTATAAATAGATGACACTGGTAAAGCTATTAACACAGTTTTTACAATAGAAAGATATTGTTACTCTGTCAGAAAATAAAAAGAGTTTATTCTCAACTATTGAATTTATTTTTCGAATTAACAATATTCTGTCGATTTCTATTAAATAAGAGAATTTTTCTTTTCACATAAAAAGAAAATAATTTCAAGTTCTTTATTTTGATTCAATTGGTTCGAGCCCACACTTGAAGCAGTTCGTGGTACGATAATAACATAGAAGATTGTTTGGTTGAAAGCCGGAAAACATCAAGGATCATGCCTATCTGAAAACACATGTATTGTTAGAATTAAGTGACCCGAATCCTTATTTAAATGAAATACAGTGGTAAAATAAAATAAAAGAAAAATCCCTATAGAACTACACTTCTTTTATTTTATTTTAGAATAAGGTTTTTAAACCTTATTAAACTCCATCTATTTGATATTGATTAGAATAAGGTATTTCAATCTTACTACACTCCTATTAGAATATGGTTTTACAAGCCTATAAATAGACATAGCCTATTCCTCTTTTAATTATTCGAGTTCGAGTTCGACATAGTGAATTTTCTTCTCCTCTGCCCGTGGTTTTTTTTCGAAAGGGTTTCCACGTAAAATCTGTGTGTTCTTTATTTTTATTTCTCTTTTCTTTGCGATATATTTTTCATTACCGACGTTATATTTTTCACAATTGGTATCCGAGCTTTCGGGTTTTTCATCTCGATCACAGTAATGGCGTCTTTGAAGTATGAAATTCCGCTGTTGGATCGAAACACCAGATTCGTGTTGTGGCAGATAAAGATGTAGGCAGTTCTTGCATAGATGGACTTAGAGGAAGCCCTGCTAGGGGTAGATAAGATGCCTTCGACATTGACAGAGGAAGAGAAGAAGCGCAAGGATCGAAAGGCGTTAACATAGTTACATTTGCATTTGTCTAACAAACTTTTACAGGATGTGATGAAGGAGAAGACCGCCGCTGCATTATGGAAGAGGCTAGAACAAATATGTATGTTGAAAACTCTAATCAGCAAGTTGCATATAAAGCAACGTCTTTATGCTCATCGTTTGGAGGAAGGTGCGTCTGTGCACGAACACTTAACAGTGTTTAAAGAAATTTTCTCAAACTTGGAGGCCATGGAGGTTCAGTATGATAAGGAAGATCTAGGGTTGATTCTACTTTGTTCGTTGCCCACGTCTTATTCAACCTTTAGAGACATGATTTTATATAGCCGCGAGTCTCTCACAGTTGATGAGGTTTATGATTCTTTGACCTCGTATAATAAGATGAATCATCTTGTGGTTAAAATCGACTCTCAGGGAGAGGGTCTCATTGTTCGTGGGAGACAAGATCGAAATGCTGATGATGATCGTGGAAGGACACAGAAATAGAATCCTCGCGATAAATCTAAGGGTAGATCAAAGTCTTCAAACAGAGGTAAAACTTGTAACTTCTGCAAGAAGAAAGAGCACATTAAATCTGAGTGCTATAAGCTACAAAATAAGATCAAAAGGGAGGCTACAAATCAAAAGGGAAAACAACCAGAAAATTTCGGTGAAGCTGATGTTGTAGAAGACTACAGCGATGGTGAACTTCTAGTCGCTTCTATTAACAATTCTAAAGTGAGTGATGAGTGGATCCTTGATTCGGTTTGCACCTTCCACATGAGTCCCAATCGGGATTGGTTTACAACTTACAAAACAGTGTCTGAAGGTGTTGTTTTGATGGGAAATAATGCTTCATGTAAAATCGCAGGTGTTGGAATAATTAAAGTTAAGATGTTTGATGGAGTTGTCAGAACACTTAGGGACATACGACATGTTCCAAAATTGAAGAGAAATTTAATTTTGTTAAGTACTCTTGATTCAAAAGGGTATAAATACACAGTTGAAAGTGGGGTTTTGAAGATTTCCAAAGGTTCCCTCGTTGTGATGAAAGGGCAGAGAAAGACTGCCAAGTTATATGTTTTGCAGGGTTCTACTGTTATTGGTGATGCAACTGTCGCTTCTTCTTCCTTGTCAGATGATGATATTACTAAACTTTTGCATATGCGCCTAGGGCATATGAGTGAGAATGGCATGGCAGAATTGAGCAAAAGAGGACTTCTTGATGGGCAAGGAATTTGCAAACTGAAGTTCTGTGAGCACTGCATTTTTGGGAAGCAAAAGAGAGTTCGATTTACCAGAGGAATCCATAACACGAAGGGAACGTTGGAGTATATTCATTCTGATTTGTGGGGGCTATCAAGAGTGCCTTCGAGAGGTGGAGCTAATTATATGCTAACTTTTATTGATGATTTTTCTAGAAAAATTTGGGCGTTCTTCCTGAACCAGAAAAGCTATGTGTTTTCCGCATTTAAGTCTTGGAAAACTATGATTGAAAAACAGACTGGAAAACAAATAAAAATACCTCCGCACAGACAATGGCTTAGAGTTTTGTTCTGATGAGTTTAATAAACTGTGCAAGTCAGAAGGGATCGTGAGACACTTGACAGTTCGTCATACTCCATAGCAAAACGGCATTGCAGAACAAATGAACAGAACGATCATGGATAAGGTTTGATGTATGTTGTCAAATGACAACTTACCAAAGTCGTTTTGGGCCGAAACAGCCTCTACTGCATGTTTTTTGATCAACCGATCTCCATCCATTTTCATTAAGAAAAAGACTCCACAAGAGGTATGGTCTGGTAATCCTACTAATTATTCTGATTTAAAGATCTTTCGGTATCCTGCGTATGCTCATGTTGATAATGGAAAATTTGAACCGAGATCCATTAAATGTGTTTTTCTTGGTTATAAAGCTGGTGTAAAAGGGTATAAGTTATGGTGTCCTGAAAATAGAAAAGTTGTGATTAGCAGAGATGTTATTTTTGATGAAACTGCTATGCTACTTAACTTATCTCTTAAAGACTCTTCCAATAAAGAAAATTAAAAGCAGGTGGAGCATCAGATTAATACAGAGTCGACTCCTCAAGCCAGTACAAAAATTGAGAATAGAGTTGCTTCTTCACCACAATACTCTATCGCCAAAAATAGAACTAAAAGAGAAATTGAACCTCCAAAGAAGTATTCCGAGGTTGATCTAGTTGCTTATGCTTTAAATGTGGCTGAAGATATAGATGCAAACCAAGAGCCATCTAATTATTCTGAGGCGGTAAGCTGTGAAGACTCAGAAAAGTGGATGTTTGCTATACAAGAGGAGATGGACTCACTCCACAAAAATAGAACATGGGATCTTATGAAACTTCCTAAAGGTAAAAAGGTTGTTCGCTGTAAATGGGTGTTTAAAAAGAAAGAAGAGACTCTAAGAGTTGAAGAACCCAGATATAAAGCAAGGCTTGTTGCAAAGGGTTACAGTCAAATTCCAGGAGTGGACTTCACAGATGTGTTCTCCTCAGTTGTGAAGCATAGTTTGATTCGAGCTTTGTTTGGCATTGTGGCCATGCATGATTTGGAGCTTGAGCAGTTAGATGTAAAAACTGCATTTTTGCATGGAGAACTTGAAGAGGATTTTACATGCAAAACCAGAGGGTTTTACAGTCTCAGAAAAAGAGGACTATGTTTGCTTGCTGAAAAAGTCCCTTTACGGTTTGAAACAGTCACCAAGATAGTGGTACAAGAGGTTTGATTCCTTTATGACTTCTCATGATTTCAAAAGAAGTAGTTTTGACAGCTGTGTTTACTTTAAGAAAAATAGTGATGGTTCTTTTGTGTATCTACTTCTTTATGTTGATGACATGTTGATAGCAGCAAAAGATAAAGGAGAGATAAGAAAGGTCACAGCACAACTAAGTGAAGAATTTGAGATGAAAGTTTTGGGACCAGCAAAGAAGATACTTGGTATGGAGATTCTCAGAGATAGAAAAGCAAGTGAATTATACCTAAGTCAGAAAGGGTACATTGAGAAAGTTCTTTACAGGTTCAATATGCAGAGTGCCAAGCCTGTTAGTACTCCTTTAGCGGCCCATTTTAGACTTTCATCGGCTTTGGCTCCACAATCAGATGATGAGATTGAGTACATGTCACATGTTCCATACTCTAGTGCAGTGGGATCTCTCATGTATGCTATGGTTTGTTCACGTCCAGATTTATCATAAGCAGTTAGTGCAGTTAGCAGATACATGGCGAATCCCGGTAAAGAACATTGGAAAGCAGTTCAGTGGATTTTAAGATACTTATGAGGTACTACTGATGTTTGCTTACAGTTTGGAAGAACTAGAGATAGAGACATTGGATATGTTGATGCTGATTTTGCTGGAGACCTTGATAGAAGAAGATCTCTCACTGGTTATGTCTTTATAATTAGAGGTTGTGCAATCAGTTGGAAATCTACTTTGCAAAGTATAGTCGCTTTGTCTACCACTGAAGCTGAGTACATGGCAATTACTGATGTAGAAGCCCGAATTAGGGCCTAAACAGAATAGTGGTTTCGAAACCATGAATTCGAGGTCAAAATATTTATTCCGATTGAGTTTTAGTGTTTATTGAGTGATTGAATGTTTATGTGAAATTTTGGTTAAGAAATTTTATTGTCTGAATGTCCAATTTGATAAGTTGGACTAAATTGTAATGGGTGAAAAGTGTGTATTATAATCCATATAGGTACTTGATTGAGATGGGTTTTCAAATTGGGAGTCCTTAGTTGGTAATTAGACCATAATATTATATTTTGGACACAAAATGCCCATAGAGGGATAAAATATCTAAAGGATTTAATGAAGGGCAATTTGGTCATTTGGTTAATAAAAGAAATAAAAGGGAAAATAAGGCTAAAATGTTGTCCATCTTCTTCCCCCATAGCCGAAATTTGCAAGGAGCCATAGCTAGGGTTTTGCTTCACTTTCAAGCTTGATTGTAAGTACCTCCTAGCCCCGTTTTTGATATTTTTCGTATGTTTGAAATCCTCGTAGCTCGATCTAGCTATTTCTACCACTATTTTGAGCTAGAGCTTGTGTTTAAAATTTTACCCATAGATGACATACATGTATTTTGATGTCTAGTGGTAGAATATGAAAGTTTGAAGTGTGATAAACAACTTTTGCTAGATGATTTTTGATGAAATTGATAAAAAGGACTTATTTGCAAAAGATGAAATAACATGTGTATAAAATGTAAAATAGTTAAAATTTGGGCTGCTATAAGAGAGAATATGAATTGGCTAGGCTTGGGTGTGTGAAAAATGAACACATTTCATTTTACGAGCCTAGGGACTAAAGTGTAAAAATTGAGAAAGTTAGGGGTTAAATTGTAAATTTTGCCATAGGAAGATTTTGGACTGATTTGAATAATGTGTTTATTAAATAAGCTAAGTGTGTCATTATAGATCAAGAAGAACGTGGAATCGACCTTGACCGAGGAAAAGGCAAGGTTTCGGACTAAATTGCAAATTAACACATTTTGTATCGAGGTAAGTTTATATGTAAACGATACATCCTTTTTATTTATGTTTTTACATATTAATGTCTTATGTGAATTGTGAGTGCATATTATTGATATTTATTGAAACATTGAAAAATGGGGAAATTCCCGGATGAACCTTCGGAATAGGAAAATGGTACGGATGAACACCGTATTTACTATTATTGGTGGGTTGTGTGTGATACCACAGTATTTACTATTATTGGTGGGTTGTGTGCGATACCATCGTATTTACTATTATTGGTGGGCTGTGTGCGATACCACCGTATTTACTATTATTAGTGGGTTGTGTGCGATACCACCGTATTTACTATTATTAGTAGGCTTATGCGATACCACCGTATTTACTATTATTGGTGGGTTGTGTGCGATACCACCGTATTTAATATTATTGGTGGGCTGTGTGCGAAACCACCGTGTGTATATGTATCCGTTATTATTCCAAAGTGTTCATCGAGAAAATTTGATCAAGTGAAATTACGTGTGACAATGTGGTGACAAGTGCAGGGTTATAAGTGCATGTAGTTGTAAGCAATGTCTATGATATGTATTTGGAATGTGGTAAGGTTTCAAATGAGAAAGTACAACTACTAGGATCTGAATTGTTCTTGATTAGTATGTCAGTATGTGGTATGATGTTTATTGTTTACTTATAGACTTACTAAGCTTAAAGCTTACTCCCTTCTCTTTTCCCCTGTTTTATAATGTCGCCAAGCCAGCTCGGGATATGGAGATCATCGGAGAATCATCCACACTATCTACACATTTTGGTATATTAAGATTTACATTGAATTATGGCATGTATAGGAATTTTGGTTATTTTGTAAATGTCATAATTGTTTGGTCAAGAATTTTGTGTCATAATTGTTTGGTCAAGAATTTTGTCTATGTCATTTGATATATTATTTTGTATAAGGTCATGTGATATGGTTAATATTGATTGTGTTACAAGTCCATGATAAGGCCTTTCATGAATGAGTTTGCTTGTCTAAGTGGGAATGAATGATAACATGAAATTGAGGTGTGGGAGGCATGATATGTGAATGGTTGTGTAGTTGCGTGTGTGATGGTTAGGTATAAGTGTGGTTATACATGATGAGAATGGTTATTAAATGGTGCGTGAATGCTCTTAATGTGGACAAATAGATGTCTAATAATAGTATGTTAAGTCAGTTGGAAATGGTTTAAAAGTGGATGTTTTTTTTTTTGGGTGGCAAAGGACTTGGTAAATAGCCTTACAATTGTCCACACGGGTAGACACACGGACATGTATCTAGACCGTGTGTGACACACGGTCTGCCTCATGGGCGTGTAGCCTGGCCGTGTGTCCCCTGCACCTAATTTCCGAAAAATTCAATTCGTCACACGGGCTAACACACGGGCATGTGCCTTGGCCGTGTGACCTAAAATGTGTGCTGACGTCATAAACAGAATACCTAGGTATTTGCACACGGGCAGAGACAAGGGCGTGTGTCTTGGCCGTGTGAAGGACACGGCTTAGGACACGGGCGTGTACTCGGCCGTGTGAAAACCTCTGTAGGTTCGAAATGAAAAATAAATCTACACGGGCTGGGAACATGGGCGTGTGCAACCACACGGCTTTCCCATACGGGCGTGTCCCTGTGCTACACGGGTATGTGCCCAGTTTCATGTAATTTTTTTTTAAAATTTTTCTAAAGTTCTCGGTTTTGTCCCGGACCGTTCCCAAAGTATGTCTTGGGCCTCGTAGGCCCATTTTAGGGACTTTATGATTGAATATGAAAATTTTTAAATTGAATGAAATTTTATGGCCAGTTTTGCATGAATGTTTGTGTTATTGTCCGGTAATGCCTCGTACCCTGTTCCGGCGTCAAACACGGGTAAGGGGTGTTACAACTGAGGCTTGTAAAGAAGCTATTTGGTTGAAGGGACTCTTTAGTGAACTCAATGAAGACCTTCAAATCAGCACAGTATTTTGTGATAGTCAGAGTGCCATCTTCCTTACAAAAGATCAAATGTTTCATAAGAGAACAAAACACATTGATGTTCGGTATCATTTTGTTCGTGATATTATTGCTCGTGGTGATATTGTTGTGAGCAAAATTAGTACTCATGAAAATCCTGCAGATATGATGACTAAGTCACTTCCTATAACCAAGTTTGAGCATTGCTTAGACTTGGTTGGTGTTCATTGTTGAAATTAAACCCTTAAGGGGTTTTATGGAAGAGGTGGAGAACTTGTTCGTTGAGAGTTCGTGATGAAGAACTTGTTCATTGAGAATTCGTGTCAATGTGGAGATTATTAGAATTAAGTGACCCGAATCCTTATTTAAAAAAAATATAGTGGTAAAATAAAATAAAATACAGTGGTAAAATAAAATAAAAGAAAAATCCCTATAGAACTACACTTCTTTTATTTTATTTTAGAATAAGGTTTTTTAAACCTTATTAAACTCCATCTATTTGATATTGATTAGAATAAGGTGTTTCAATCTTACTACACTCCTATTAGAATATGGTTTTACAAGCCTATAAATAGACATAGCCTATTCCTCTTGTAATTATTCGAATTCGACATAGTAAATTTTCTTCTCCTCTGCCCGTGGTTTTTTTCCCGAAAGGGTTTCCACGTAAAATCTATGTGTTCTTTATTTTTATTTATCTTTTCTTTGCGATATATTTGTCATTACCGACGTTATATTTTTCACATGTATGATTTTTGTCTAAGGTTTATTGTTATAAATATCACAAACCAGGTTGATTTTTAAAATTTTAAATTCTTGTTGTATAAAAAGATTGTTTTCGAACCTAATTTTTTCTAACAATAAGATGTCACCGTCACCTTTTAACTTTGACGTCAATTACCTGTTTGGGGACAATTGGCGCTACTTCCATGTACATATTAGTTGCAAACCAATTTGTAGCAATCAGTGTAAGTTTGCAATTACATTAAGCTCCCAACCAAAGCCTATTTCTTATCTATTAACATGTAAGGATATCAATGCTAGGTTAAAAAAAAAACCTCAGGCAAAGAGAATTTACTTCAACAACGGTAAAAAAGAGGTTGATAATATATGGCTAACAACCCAAAAGCTATTGAAAGATCTATCATGACATTATAAATGCAGGCCTGTTTTTTATATTTTTAGACCCTAGGCGAAACAATAAATCAGGATTCCTTTTAAAAAATTATAAAATGTAATACAATAAAATAAAAATATATAATAGTAATAAAAAAAATAGGGCTTCTTTTATTTTCTTTTCTTTCATTTTTTTTTCCTGCTTGCAATGAAACGTTGATCAGAAGACTTAAAAGACTGAAATCTTTTTTCCACGTTAGAAGCTGAAGAAAATTATTTTTTGGACTCCTTCCAACCCTGGGCCCTGGACGATCGCACTCCCAAACTACTCTAGGGCCGAGCCTGTATAAACACATAATAAGCCCACTGTTTTACCATGTATTTCATTGCACAAAGCATTTGGTAAAGGAAAAAGTGGTCGTGTTCACGTGTTAAATCATCATTAGCTTTTATGACTTAGTGAAGATCAGATTCCATGAGCTCAAAAACAACAAATATGTCTTTGAATTCCCTCTTTGATGGTGGCAACATTATTCGCTTAACTTCTACCATATCAGGATGTCTAAGAAGTCTGAGCAGCTAGACTTCTCGTAAAATCCTTATAACATTAGATGCGTGCTCAAATACATCTTGTATTTTCTTTATTGCCACTTTGTCCCCTGTATGCGTGTCAAGTGCTGCACAAACAACTCCATAGCTTCCCTTTCCAATAACTTCAAGAATCTTATACCTCTTTGCATCCCCATATTAAGTGAAATAGTCCATTTCTTTTAGGTACTGAAAAAAAAGAAAACGAGAAAAAAAATCAGAAATGTTCATGGTTGGTCCATAAGTAAATTATATAGTATTCAAGAAAAGGAAAAATAGCAACGGGAAAAACAACAAAATCATGCATAGTTGAGTCTTATAGGAAGTGCTATATGGAAAAAATAGTTCGGTCCATAATCAAGTCTAAATGCAACTTTGTTATGATTATAATTTTCTTTCAATATAAATGAAATTCAATTTTTTGTAGCTTGTTTCTCTTTTAATTTGGTGCCTTCTTTAATTTTTTTCTTTGTATGATTATGTTTTGTATCAAAGGTACGTCTCTTTATGGATAACTCCGGATGGTGTACCATGATTCAGGTTGTGGTGATGTTTGATTATGCTATGTAGGGGACCATCCGCTTGTCTTGGGTAACATACCCCTTCATACACTTGCAATGTTTTTTTTTATTTTAATATGATAGCAAACAATTCGTTGACAAACGGAGTAAGGAAGAGTCAATAGGAGGGTCAAAATTATCTGTGTTGTTGACACGTATTCATTTAGCGGAGGGATATAATAACTATAAAGTAGTTTATTAAGTTATGTTATTCATTAATCGAGTCTCAACTCAGTTAAGAATTATCAAATACACAATCATATTACAAAGCAACAAATATTATCTCGAGGGGTTTTTTTTCTATATTTATAGATAAATTATAGAATACATGATAAGATTTAGATTCAAGACACCATGGTATTTGATATTTTAATTTTACCATTTTAACCAACGCCTCATTTGTTTTAAGCAACCTCTTATATTTTTTATATAATTTTTAAATATATTTTATATAATTTTTCATCCATGTTGCATGTGTCATCAATCTAATATTTTATAATATAGTTTAACTTAAATTAGGATGATCCTAAAAAGTCTCTTTTTAGGTACCTAATAATATTATGCCACATCTTTTTTTAGAGTGCATGAATAATATAATGCATCAGCAAGCATCAAATTAACTCTTATAACTATTTTTAAATCTATAATTAATAAAATTAATCTATTTTTTATAAAATTCTAAAACCCTGAACGCTAAATTTAAAATCCTAAAACCTAAACTCTAGACCCCTTTAAACCCTAAAGCATAATCTGACCATTTCTCTAAAATCATAAATCTTAAAATTCCAAATTCTAACCCACTATACCATAAATCATAAATTTAGTTGAACAAAACAAAACCATAAACCTTGCATTACTATTAATATTTGTTAATTTTATTTAATTTATTAACATTGAATTTATTTACATTAATTAGGATTAAAATATTATTAAGGAGAATTGATTTAATGTTAGAAAGTGTATGATATTAATTATAAGTTCTTTTAGAAAATACGATCTGACAATTTTTTATTGAATGCTTAAAAAGTGAATTTTTGGATTATCCTAATATAATTTAAATTACTTACAATAAAATGTAAAAGGAAATGTTTCTTTTATATAAATAGCAACCAATAAATATTGGATCCAGTAGTGAATATATTACATTAATAAGAGAACTGAGGTTCGAATTCTAAAAATAATATTATAGAGAAAGACAATTATATCTCAAAAAATTAATATTTATGAAAGTAAAATGAAATTAAAAAATATATTTAATAAAATAATAATAATTCCATTCTAGAAGATTGTCTAAATTCTAAACCTAAGTCCAACCAAACAAAAATTTTTTAAATGGATAATTTAATCATTTATAGAGAAACAACTTTAAATGCAGTTTTTTTTTTTGTTTTTTTTTCTATTTCTTTAATATAAACAAAGGGTTATTTTGATTAGTGTTGATATTATTGTCAGTATAGAAGAATATGAATTTAAGTGCGCTAAAGTACATTTAACTTGTTATTTAAAGGTTGAGGAGAGGTTTTGCCTAATTCTGCTATTGTATGAAAAAAAAAAACAAATAGTAATCTATCATCAACGAAATGATTTCATTTTTTTTAAAAAAAATGGTGCTTCAAATTAAATCATTATATACTTTTATAGTTAAAATATGTCATAAGTCAACGTGCTCTTTTTTAATTTGAAATTTAGTCCATGTATTTTTATTTTTAAGTATTTAGTCCCTCTATTTTTTTAGCTCAAAATTCAAGTTTAACTATTAACAATTTTAAGATTATTTTCGTTAAATTTAGTTTAATTACTATGTCGTTTTTTAGTTACATTACTATCAAATGAATTTTTTTTTTTTCAAAATGCCACACCAACAAACTTAACAATTTTAACAATTTGAACTAAATTTTGAAATATGAAAAGTAGAGGAACTAAATTCCAAATTTGTGAAGAATATAGGACCTATGGCATATTTTAACCTATTTATTATTCAAAAGTCAAATAGTAATCAAAATTTATTTCAATAGGTTAAATATGATTTTTTATTATTGGTTGAGAGAAGATTACTTGTGTTGTATACTTTAAATCTAGTTTCTTATCTCGTGCACTACACGAGTTAGGTGTATGTATTAATTATAATATATTAATTTTATTTTTTATGTTTTAAAAATATATATACATTCTCGCAAATAATATAAAACAATGTAGCCTTAATACTATATAAAATATTGTATATTGTTCAACCCATGGATTGGTCGAATCAATGAAATCTTCTTGATAAATCTTCATAATGTTCTTGTTCATTTCAAGCTCTTCAACATATTTTTCATTAGTTTTAAGATGCTCGATGTACAGTGTCCTCTATATCTTTGTTCTATAATTATTTGTTGTGTTTCATCATCTCTACATGAATCCTATTTATAAGCCTTCAAACATGCATAAAATGGAAGGAAGAAAGGTGAACTTTGAAAAACGCTTTTATTTTATATAAATTACTACTATTTTTTTGTGGTTTATTGCGCATATTTTTTTGTAACACCCCTCATCCAGTCAAGTCAATAGACCCTAGCTACGATATGCTACTTGTAACAACCCGTTTTCAGTGAAATCGAAACAGTGGTTTCGAGACAACAAATTTGACTAGTGAATTTTTATTTTATTATTATTTTAATGTCTATGGGATATTAGTAAGGTTTTATTAAAATTTCATTAAGAAATTTTGATGTTTGCAAGATTAATTAAGTGAAAAGGACCAAATCGTAAAAAGTGCAAAAGTAGAGTTCTATTAGTTAAAGGAGTCAAATAACTATGAAATTTTAAACTAAAGGACTTGGATGGAAATTAGACCAACTGAGGCAATATTGGATGTTTATGGACATGGTTTTGATGAAATTAATAAAGTTTTTGAAGGTTAAAATGGTAATTAGGTAATTAATGTTAAAATAAAAGAAAATAAAATGGTATCATCTTCTTTAGTTTTGTTCTCCACTGAAATTAGGGATAAGAAACCCCGTTGTTGAAGTTTGAAGGTTCGGCTAAGCTCCTTTGCTTGCATGGTATGATTTTCAACCCCGTTTTTAATTATTTCTATGTTTTTGATGTCGTTTTAGCTTAATCTAGCTAGCCCGGGGATCAATTTGTAAAACTGTTAAATATTGAGGGTTATGTGATTAATGTTTTTTAATGGTTCTTAAATTTTAATGGTAGATTATGAGTCCTTGTTGATAAATAAACAATGTTTCTAAAGTGATTTTTTTATGAAATTTACATTTAGGGATTGATTTGTAAAAAATAGTAAAAGTTCATGGAAAATTTATGAAATGATGGTTTGTATGGGTTGATATAAGTCTAATAAATTTGGTTAGCTTGAATGGGGGATTAAAATGCGTAGATTTCAATTTATGAGCTTAAGGATTAAATTGTGAAAAGTTAGAATGTTAGGGGCAAAACAGTAATTTTGCATAAATATGAAATGTGAACTAAATTGAATACTAGAGGTATTAAATGGATTGAAATTTTTTTTATTTAGATCAAGATAGACCACGTACGGACCTAGATCGAGGCAAAGCTAAAACTTTAGAATAGTTCGATT
Organism: Gossypium sturtianum; assembly: GCA_025698515.1. Lineage (NCBI taxonomy): Eukaryota > Viridiplantae > Streptophyta > Magnoliopsida > Malvales > Malvaceae > Gossypium > Gossypium sturtianum. The sequence goes on from CM046947.1 coordinate 77,231,840, forward strand.
TACCTTCACGCCCCTAGTCGTCGAGGTAAGTTCATATAATGGTTATTGTATTAATGTTATTCAAATATTTTTTTTTATGTATTCATAATGAAATTGAATGATGTATATCCAAATCAATGCTATGGTGGTTACCGAGTCTCGGTTGAACCTTAGGAATTCATAGAATACAAATGACATGTCATTAGGGATTTCATGTTTCAGGTGTTAGTCTTGAATGTCCTACTGATGGCTGAGGTCCTGCATTTGTTACGGATACTCCACAGCTCGTGTGAGCAGGCCCATTTCATAGCTCATGTGAGCAATGATGTAAAGGAAAGGTTACGATTATATGTTTAAGCACACTTCGTGTGAGCTTTCCCAAGTATCCGATGATATTCTAGATGGTTCAACGGGCAAGAAAAGGAATTGAAATGGTAAGTTTTCAAATGGAATTTTGCATATGCTCATGAAAAGGATGAATGAATCAAGCGATATATTTTCTTATGGAAATGACTTATCATATGTTTAAACCAAATGAGTTATGTATAAATGCACTAACTTGTGTAGTGATGATGATGCATAGGCTTGTGCCAAGCTTGTGGTTTGGGTTCTATTATGCTTACACTTATTGCTATGTAAATGAATGGTAAGTTATGTTTTATATTCTACGAATTTACTAAGCATTATGTGCTTATGTAGTTTCTTTCCAATGTTTTATAGATTATCAGAAGCTCGATCCGTTTGGAAGCTCGTCGGAGACCTATCACACTATCCAGCATAAATATCGGTAGATTTTGAATGTTTTGGCCAAGGTTATAATGGCATGTATAAGTTGAAATGTAGTGGCATTTTGTTGAATGATCTAGTTGATGAATTGGTATGTATAAGTTGTGTTATTAACCTTGTTGGTACCATTTCATGCCTTGATGAATTGTGTTATTGTGGCTATTTTATGTTGCATGTTTGAATGGCTTAAATGGTATGTTTTGAATTGGTATGATCATGGTCAAGTTATGGCATGTTTTGGAAAGTATTGAATTAGATATTGATGTTTGAAATTAGGTAAAGTTGACATGTTTAGGTAAGTTTTAATGATTGCTTTTGAGGTGCTTTTGAATGGCATATTGGTTAGTTGAAATAGGACTTTTTAGAATGGTAAATATATGCATGTTTAGGTATGGTTTGGTGCCTTGTAAATGTGCACAAGTTGTTCAAATGGTTATGTATGAATTGGTGTTGAGAATGGCTTGTTTTAGGTGAATTTTAGGTCCACACAGCCTAAGACACGGGCATGTAACTCAGCCGTGTGTCTCATGAAGGTTCCTTTGCATGCAAGTCAGTGAGTTACACGGCCTAGCACATGGGCGTGTGGGGCAATTTCGAGAGTTACACGGCCTGGCACACGGGCGTGTGACACGGCCGTGTGAACCTACTCAGAGAGTTGCACGGGTGAGTACACGAGCTTGGACATGGCTGTGTGACCCCTGTACGCAAATTTTTGTAACTTTTTCTTAGACTTTCTAAACATTTTCAATTTAGTCCCAAATTGTTTCTAAGGTATTTCTAGGGCCTCGAGGCTTGAATTAGGGATGGAATGTGTATGTATGATTGATATATGATATGTTTATGTTAGTAAATGAAATATTGTTTAAGTGTTTTCGATTGTACCGTAATACTCCGTAACCCTAATCTAGGGACAGATGCAGGTCAGGGGTGTTACACTACTACTCATCTCAGACATTCACCTGCAATTTGCAACATCAAATCATTACATTTATAAACATATTAAGAAATTACAGATGTAAACAAGACTAAACGAACTTTTAATTATATTGGATTAGATTCGAGCATAAATATGGACCAATCTGTAAAAATTTAAAACTTTGAACAAGGTATTGACACTGAGGAAATAAGTATCGATATTTTTTTTGTAACACCCCTAACCTGTATCCATTGCCGGAATAAGGTTAAGAGGCATTACCGATCAAATCATAACATTTAACCTTTATATTTCATACATCATTAAAACATAATCAATCAATGTCATTAAGTCCCTTAATAAGGCTGAGTCACACTGACTTATTTCACACGGCCAATCACAAGCTCGTGTGTCTAGCCCGTGTGTGAGTCTGACTTGTTTCGATTTGCAAACTTAAGAGACACGGTCGAGCCACACGCCCGTGTGCTCAACCGTGCGGGAAATTATAGACCATTTGCAAAGCCAATTTGCCACCCACACTTTGGGTCACACCTACAAGCATCAAACCATTTCAAAATCATACCTCTATAGCATCCAAAACATACTAAAACATGGCATAGTTTAAACTCTTATCATCATCATTCATTTCCCTACACAACTTCAACTCGACTTACCAATTCAAAGTATCAACTTCTCATCCAAATTATTTAATCATTTATCATTTAATACTTACCAAATCTAAACATGAAACATACCATTTCCATTTTACTAATTTAAGCCAAAATGATCATTCACGTAAAACACACATACACATATTAACCATTCATTTCACATATCCAAAGCATAAACCAAAACCATTAACTATCAAGCCATATCACATGGCAAGATCTATACTTCTCAAAACATACCATAATCACTAGCCTATACATGCCATATACCAAATATATACAACTTCCAAAAGTACCAAAATAGATTGCCGATAGTGTGATTGAGTCGCTAACGATCCCTGGATCCGAGCTAGCTTTAATGACACTGTAAAATAGAGGAACACTTCACACAGTAAGCTTAAAAGCTTAATAAGTTTGTAATATAACACAATTAATTCAATAATTCAAATTTAACATACAAAATTACCAACACCTAGTTCAATTCTCCTCAATACTCAATTCTCATCCATAACAATTCCTCACTTTCATACATAACTATATGTTCAATGAACAAGCATTTATCGAGATACTTATCTCACTCTTTACATCATTCATTCACATAACTATCCATTTATCTCAAATACAATTTCATCAACCACATAGATTATGTACGTACCTGTACCATCACATATTCAATTTCAACAATTTCCATTCAATGCTCCAAGCCATTACTCATTCAATCCTCTTTAAACATTCGATAAATTCGCACACTCAGTGCCATATATTTTGCCAAGGCCACAATATTATCCCACATTTAGTGCCATCTCAGTAAACCGATAATGTCTCGATATCGCACACACAGTGCCAACTACTATAATCAATGCTTTCTTTAATTCGCACACTTAGTGCAATGCATCAAAGTATGGATTCCGTTTACGCACACTTAGTGCCACATCTCACAAATCCACATTTAGCATTTCTAAATCATAAACCACATTTCATTCATTACATAAAATATATAAACATGATTATATCAATTCATATTATACACGAACTTACCTCGGACGTAGAAATAGCGAAACAAGTCGATCAATCGAGCACTTTGTCTTTGCCTCGATCTCAATCCAAATCTCTCTTTTCTTGATCTAAATAATATTAAACTCAAATCATTCAATCATCAATTCATTCAATTTAATCCAGACACACATATTTAGGGAATTTTACAAAATAGCCCCCATATTTGCACATTTTGACATTTTAGTCCCTATTTCACAAAATCACAAAATACTCATAATTTCCATTTACATATGCTTAGCCAAATTTTCCCCTAGCTCATATAAGCCCACATATTTCATTTATTTCACATTTTAGTCCTTCAATTTCTCATTTTCACAATTTAGCCCAAAATAGTCAAATTCATCAAAAATTCAAAGACAAAATATGTTAATCTATCACATATCTTTCATATTTCCTCATAAACTATCACAAAGCTCAAGTATACATCAATGGCATATCTCAAAATCGTCATCAAATTCTAAAATTAAAGCATGGGCTTGATAATATACTAAGCAACGATCACAAAAACGTAGAAATTATCAAAAATCAAAGTAAAAACATACCTCAATCAAGACTTAGAAATGCCGAACCCTAGCTTAATCTTTTTTCTTTTCTTTTCTTGCTATTTTCAGCCAAAGATGAACATAATGGCCATCTAATTTTTGTTATTTTAATTATAATAAATTTAATAATCAAAAACCAATTTTAACCTTATTATTAACATTAAAAATCCACTATCTCATGTCCATACTTGTCCATTAAAGCCATTAATGGTCCATTTACAACATAAGGACCTCTCATTTAAAAATCCATGTCAATTCAGCACTTTATCAATTAGAACACAACTTTTACATTTTATGCGATTAAGTCCTTTTTCACAATTCGGCATACAAACGATAAAATTTTCACACAGAATTTTTACACATGCTTTATATCATACTTTAAACACTAAAAATAATATTAAAATATTTTTCTGACCTCAAAATTGTGGTCCCGAAACCACTATTCCGACTAGGGTCTAGATCGGGCTGTTACATTTGTGTTAGGTATCGTTACTAAATTAAGTATCGACACCATCTATGCATTCTATCGATTTTGAAGACTATTCATTTGGTAAAGTAATGATACCTTGGTCCCTGGTATCAATCCTTTTACCCAGGTGGTTAAAAATCACAAGCTTGATGTAACATCCCGATTCAGGGCCTAGTCGGAATAGTGGTGCGAGACCACAAACCCGAGTCAGTAAAAATTGAGTTCTTAAGGTTTATGACATGTTTGCATCATAGTACTAAAGTTCCATGTAGAAATTTTGTGAAATTGACATGGAATGATCAAAAAGGACTAAATTGCAAATGTTGCAAAATATGAGTTTCTAGAAGCTTTTTGTATGAAATAGCTTTAGAATATTAATTAGAAGTCCTTAAATAGCAATTTGCCCAAATTATAAGTTTTGGACAAAAATGGACATGAGTTAGTAAAATAGAAATTTTTAAAGAGAAGGGCATTTTAGTCATTTACCATTTAAATGATTAAAATGGGAAAAATATGATAAAAATTTCATTCATCTTCTTCCTCATTGCCGAAATTTTCCAAGAACCCATAGCTAGGGTTTGTTCATCTTTCAAGCTTGCTAGTAAGTTCACCTTAGCCCTGTTTTTAATATTCTTCGTGTTTTTGAAGTTCTCGTATTATGAATTAGCTATTTTTAGCTATAAAATAAGCTAAGATGCATGTTCAAAAATCTACCCAAGAGTGACATGCTTGTAAAATGATATTTTATGGAAGTTTATGAGAGTTTGATGTTAGATAAACATCTTTTTCTAAGTGAATTTCATGAAAAATGCTAGTAAGGACTAGTTTGTAAAAATTATGAAATTGGTCATGCCTATTAGAAATAATGGGAATTGATGATTGCTATAGTAGAGAAAATGAATCAGCTAAGCATGAAGTTTAAGAAAGTTAAATGAGATTCATTTTACGAGCCTTTGGGCAAAAGTGAAAATATGAGAAAGTATAGGGGCAAAATAGTAATTTTGCCAAAGTATGAGTTAAAAGTCAATTTAGTCAATTTGAGTATTAAATGATCTATTTATGATTATAGATCAAGAAAAACGAAGCCTGGATCAAAACCGAGGCAAGAACAAAGTCGAAGACTAAATTGCATACCTACATACATTTTGTATATCGAGGTAAGTTTGTATGATTTCTAAGCTTTATGATTAATATCATTGAATTGCTTAGTATAATGTACAATATTATTATGAAAATGTTTAATGTTATGTTAAACAAAGTAATCAATGAGATCAAGCATGAGAAAGCCCCGATTGAAGATGAATAGCTTAGGATACTCGATCTATCACATGAAATGAGAAAGTCCGTATAAGTCCAAGCCGAGGCATGGCATCGGCAATCAGACAAGTTATCAGGTAAGACCAAGACAAGTCTTGGCATTGAAGAGTTGTTATAAGATGAAGACCCATGTAAGTCCAAGCCAAGGCATGGCATTGGTGAGTCTCCAAGCAAAGATGTCATGTAAGTCCAATGCAAGCTTGGCATTGAAAAGTTATCATGTAAGTCCAAGGCAAGCTTGGCATTGAAAAGCTATCAAGAGAAAGATATTTCATGTAAGCCTAAGCCAAGGCTCGGCATTGACCAGTTCATGAGCAAAGATACCAAGTAAGACCATGTCAAGACATGGCAATGGTAAGTTCCAAAGGAACTCACGAGAAAGACTTCGTATAAGTCCATGTCAAGACATGGCCTCGAAACTAAGATGAGACATTCCATGTAAGACAGTATCTAGGATATGGATTTGGCATTGAGTTATGTGAGATGAGATTTAGTATCATCAGTTATTCATATAAATTCATCGGGCAAACGAGCTAAGTTCAAATGAGATAACAAGAAAGCTAGGTAAGCAAAGTTATTATCAAGTGAAAATGAGTATTATTCATGTTATGAATGATAAATTAGAGATTATGATTATTATGTCGATGTATGCTGATCAATGTGATCAAGTGATACAGGTACCTTGTTTACCTCACAAGTATGAGACTAGTAAGTATCATGAGATATGTAAGAATCAAGTATGAGCAAGTAAGCTTTATAGCTGAAATTATGATACCATTGTTTATGTCCAATGGTTTAATTTAAGCAAGTATGTTGTTATGTGCATTATATGCAAACTTACTAAGCTAAATGCTTACGTCTTTCACTCTTTCTTTCCATGTAGTCCCGCCAAGCTAATCTCGTGGATCATCGTCATCGGAGCTCGGAGCACACTATCAATCGCTATTTTGGTATAGCCAAGTTGTTTATATTAAGTATGGCATGTATAGGAAGCATTTCATTTTGAGTTAAAATTTTGGCTATCAAGCCTAGTATTCTTTTGTATATGGCCAAAGAGATTGGCCTTGAATGATTAAGTATGTATGTTTTTATTTATCAATGAAGTATGCATTCTAGTTCATGATAGATGTAGTAGTTGAGTTGTTGAATTAAATATTGGTTTTGATACTTGATTTCAGGGTGGCCATTGGCTTGGTAAATAGCCTCTAAGTGTGCCCACGGTTAGACGCTTGCGCGCGTGTGTTCAGGTCGTGCGTAACCTGTACCTTAGCCTCATAAGTCAGAATAGGCCACGGGCTAATCCCACGGCCGTGTGTTGAAGCCGTGCATGACACACAGTTGGAACATGGGCGTGTGCCCCGGCCGTGTGAAATAAGTCAGTATATCAAGGTATAGTACACGGTCTAAGTCCACGGGCGTGTCAAGGTCGTGTGTAATTAGTCAGTGTCGACCACGGTCGGAAGACATGGGCGTGTAAGGGGGTGCACGGGCGTGTCCTAAACCACATGGGCGTGTGACCTCTGCTTTAAAGAAAAGTTTCTGATTAAGTTCCGAAAGTTTTTACATACGTGTATAAGGCCTCGTAGGCCTATGAATTGTATGACTAGACTGTGAAAGAGAAGTTTTAAATTCGGAACAAAAATTTACAGCCCGTAAGTGCATGATTAAGCAAGTTAAATCATAGTAATATCTCGTACCCGGTCTAAGCCTCGGACTCGGGTATGGGGTGTTACACTTGAAATCACAATTCATGCATAAGACTTGTTACAAACCATTCCAAGAATCAACATTTAAACATGATTTGCAACTAGCTTACCTAATCTCATTTGGTACCTAGATGAGCAACTAAACATTTTATATAAATCATTCATCAATGCACAAATATAATTAATTCCATCTATGTTATACATACTCTAACATGTAAGTCACATTTCAAGATTTCAATACATTTTCATTAAGCATACATTCTATATTCATTCATTTCAATTCAACCATGTAATACTACGATCACATGACTATACCCAATTCACGTATATTTTTCACACCAATTTACTCATCCATTTACATTCAACATATATAGCCATTCATAAGTTTTAAACTTAATCTACCATAAACTAACATGTGTATCATCAACACATACAAAAACAACATTTCAGTTAAACTATCTTGTTACCAAGAAATGTAATTACTTTAACATATCAAGGTCTATTTACACATTATGAAAACTTTCAAGGCAACACTAAACACATCATAACCTAATTACATGCCACATCACCATAAAATATCATTCAAAAGAACTATCGAGACAGATGCTGGATAGTGTGAGTTTGAGGAGATCTGACGATCGTGTTCTGCGAAATGTCAACTACAAGAAATAGGAAACAAAACCAGTAAGCTTTATGAAAGCTTAGTAAGTTCATATAAAACATGTACATCAACTTACCTTATCAATTAGAAATACAATTATATAAATATGTATTAATGAAATTTTCAATCCTGGTATTTCATTTCACAAGAAACAGGTGAGTTTTTCATATACTCATGTAACAAGACAATCAATAATACATTTCAATCAAATCAATTCCAATATTCAATACATATTCAAGTCATTAAGTCATTCACTTCTTTTATTTAATCAAGATAGTTCGATGAACAATAGTAAAAGAGTTTGGTTACACAGGTTACAATATCGAGAAACACTAAGGTGTTAAACAGGGCATGAAAGTGCATACAGGAGCACCGAAGTTCTTGTCAGGGCACCGGAGTGCATAATAGGGCACAAATGTGTAATCAGGGCAACGTAATGCAAACAAGAGCATGAATATGCTATCAGAAGCACTGTACTGCTAACAATAGCACAAATGTGCTATCAGGAGCACCGTAGTGCTATCAGAAGCACCGTAATGCTATTAGGGGTACGAATGTACTATCAAGAGCACTTATTCAAGATTTAGGACATTCATGTCATCAAAACACTTCCAATAACTAAAGTATGCATCAAATTCATCTTAATATCATGTAATACTCTCACAGAATTTAATCATCTCATACATATCTAAATACCTTTCATTTAAGTTCAAACTCAACTTTTATATCAATGTTATTTCATTCAAGAATCATTAAGTATATACAAGTATTTATAATACAATTAATCAACATTTATAATGACTAAAAATTGACTACAAATTGACTGCTATTGTGCTGTTGTTCAAATTCAGTGCGTTGTCTGATATGATCCTCTCGGGCATTCCATATCGAAAAATGATCTCCTTTTTCAAGAAACGACTAACTACTGACTTAGTGACGCTAGCATATAAAGCAGCCTCTACCCATTTCGTGAAGTAATCAATTACCACGAAAATGAATCGATGCCCATTCGAAGCTTTTGGTGAGATCGGTCCAATAACATCCATGCCCCACATGGAAAATGGCCATAGGGAAGTCATAACATGCAAAGGTGATGGAGGCACATGAATTTTATCTCCGTAAATCTGGCATTTATGACATCTCTTAGCATAGTTGATACAATCACCTTCCATGGTGGACAAATAATATCCAAATCTCGTTATCTGTTTGGCCATTGTGAATCCATTAGCATGGGTTCCACAAACGCCCTCATGTACTTCCTCTAGGATCTTCCTAGCCTCAACAGCATCAACGCATCTCAATAGTACTTGATCTTTTCCCTTTTTGTACAAGATATCCCCGTATAAAACATAGTCAGAGGCCAATCTTCTTAAAGTCCTTTTCTCATTCTCAGTTGCGTGCTCCGGGTATTCACGATTTCTTACGTATCGTAATATATCTTGATACCAAGGATGGTAATCTCTTTCCTCTTCTTCTATGTCATAACAATGAGCTGGAACTTCGAAGATACTCATCTGAATAGGTCTCATATCTTCTAGTCTGTTTACCTTGATCATAGAAGCCAGGGTTGCCAAAGCATCCGCCATCTATTTTTCATCTCGTGGGAGATAATTAAAAGTGATCTCATCGAACTCCTCAATCAATCCCAGAACTATTTTCTGATAATCACTTAGCTTGGGATCTCTTGTCTCCCATTCTCCTTTAAGCTAGTAGATTACTAAGGCAGAATCTCTATATACTTCTAGAACTCTGATCTTACGCTCTACGGCTGCTCAAATTCTCATGATACATGCTTCATATTCTGTCATGTTATTCATGCAATCAAAATCCAGTTTGCATGTAAATGGGTAATGATCACCACTAGGGGATACCAAGATTGCCCCAATTCCATTTCCCACAGCATTTAACGCTCCATCGAAGTTTAGCTTCCACTGACAATCTTCAGTATTTGCCACATACATCAGCTCTTCATTTGGGAAATCAAAGCTCAAAGGTTCGTAATCCTCCAAAGCTCTGCTAGCCAAAAATTCTGCTACTGCGCTTCCTTTTATAGCCTTTTGGTTCACATAGACTATATCGAATTCAGACAGCAAAATCTGCCACCTAGCCATCCTTCCATTCAAAGTAGTGGACTCCATCATATACTTTAATGGATCAAGCTTTGAAATTAACCAGGTAGTATAATATAGCATGTACTGCCTCAACCTCCTTGTTGTCCAAATCAAGGCGCAACACAATTTTTCAATCGACGAATATCTCATTTCACATTCAGTAAACTTTTTGCTGAGATAGTATATCGCCTTTTCTTTTCTTCCCGACTCATCGTGTTGTCCGAGCACACATCCCATGGAGTTATTGAATACCAACAAATACAGTATCAATGGTCTATCTGGATTAGGCGAAGATAGTACTGGTGCATTCGACAGATACTGTTTGACTTTGTCAAATGCTCTCTGGCATTCATCGTCCCATACACCTTGGTTGTGTTTCTTGAGAAGACGAAATATGGTATCACATTTCTCAGTTAATTGTGAAATAAACCGATCAATGTAATTTAACCTTCCAAGAAAACCTCGGACTTCCTTCTGAGTGCGCGGTGGAGGCAATTCTTGTATTGCTTTGACCTTGTTTGAGTAAACTTCAATTCCTCTCTCGCTAACCACAAAACCCAGTAATTTCCCTGACCGAGCTCCAAAAGTACACTTTGCCAAGTTGAGCTTCAATTGAAATTTTCTCAACCTCAGAAATAACTTTTTCAAAACTTCAATGTGTTCATTTTCCGTTCGAGATTTGGCAATCATATCATCAACATATACTTCAATCTCTTTGTGCATCATGTCGTGGAACAATGTTACCATGGCCCTTTGATATGTTGCTCCTGCATTCTTTAACCCAAACGGCATCACCTTATAACAAAAGGTACCCCATAAGGTTATGAAAGTAGTTTTCCCCATATCCTCAGGGTGCATCTTGATCTGATTATATCCCGAAAACCCGTCCATGAAAGAAAATAGTGAGTATCCCGCCGTATTATCCACCAATGTGTCGATATGCGGCAAAGGGAAATTGTCCTTTGGGCTAGCTTTATTTAAATCCCTATAGTCCACAAACATCCGAACCTTTCTGTCCTTCTTAAGGACAGGAACAATGTTGGCCACCCACTCTGAGTACTTGACCACTTGTAGAAAACCAGCATCAAACTGTTTCTGGACCTCTTCTTTTATTTTCAACACTACATCAGGCTTCATCCTTCGTAGCTTTTGCTGAACTGGCTTGCACTCCTCTCTTATGGGAAGGCGACGTACTACAATGTCGGTACTTAGCCCAGGCATATCTTGGTACGACCATGCAAAGACATCTTTGAATTCCCGTAGTAACTCAACAAGATCTTATTTTGTCTCCTCGACTATGCGCGTCCCAATTTTCACAACCTTTCATTCCTCCAAGGCTATGTTCTCTACCTCATCCTCATGGGGTAAGATCTGTTTCTCCTCTTGATTTATCATTCTTAACAAATCTGGAGATAAGTCACAGTCTCTGTCACCTTCAAAATCCTGAGATTCCTCTAAACACATGTCTTGCTCAAAGTGGACCTCGGGATCTGTATTATCGTTGCTCACATCATTGATATCTAAGGACCTGTGATGGGTACCAAAGAATGTACAAAGAATAAATTAATTCGAGGACAACTATTCACATGATATGAATAAAATTTTGAATGAAATTAGAAAGTCAAAAGAATGAAATGAAAGAATATTTGCTCAAGTTAATTATCAAAAATGTATTTTATTGAAACAATAATTTCTGAACATGAGCCTATTTCACAAAAGAAATCTTATTGTTCCTAGGCTAAAAACAACAAGAGTTTCTGAATATTACTCTGTATAATCTCTAAAAACTACAGGAAGTTCCTCTGCAGTCCAATTGTTCAAAACGCTTCCAGGTTCATAAGGGCGAATGCCTAACATGTTTCTTTGTTCAACTTATTCCCCGTGTATAGCATTCATGTGAGGACTTTCCAATAACCCTCTCTTAGGGTGAATTATCCCTCCAGATACAAAGGTCTGGGATATGTAGGGGAATGTCATCGATTCTCACTTGACTTCTTCCCCGTTTAGCCGTGCCCTTCTTCTCTCTTACTTTTTCTCGATTTCTTTTCTCCTCTGTCTGGCATCTGCCCTAAAACCCAAGCCAAAACAGTATCTTTTCTCTTTTAGCAATGGCACTTGAATCTCTCCTTGGAGATGTCTGCCCAGTCCTTTTCCTGGTAGGGCTCCCTTCCCCACCATCATTTGTAAGCCCATCCTCCTGGTCTTGGATATCTTGGGCACTGGAACTTCATTTCCTTCCGAAATGAATGTTGCGTTGACAAACTCTAAAGACCGGAAAGAACACTCAATGGCCTCCTCATTTGTCTCTACATATGGCATGTCATTGGTAACAGTCGCTATGATGTCTTCCTCCGCTTTTATAGTAACCAGCCAACCATCTGTCACCAATTTCAGCTTTTGGTGCAAGGATGAGGGCACTGCCCCTGCTGAATGAATCCAGGGCCTTCCCAGCAAGCAATTATACGAGGGCTTGATATCCATCACCAAAAAATCCACTTCATACGTGTTTGGCCCAATTTGCAACGGTATGTCAATTTTCCCCATCACTCTTCTCTCAGTGCCATCAAACGCTCTCACTATGTTCTGGCATGTCTTCATGTGAGAACTGTCTATCAGCAACCTTTTCAAAGTCGACAACCGTAAGACATTCAAGGCTGATCCATTATCGATTAGTACGCTCAGTAGAGTATATCCCTTACAACGAGTAGTTATGTGTAGGGTCTTGGTCGATCCCATACCTCTAGGTGGAATTTCATCGTCACTGAAGGAAATAAAGTTATCAGCACTTATGTTACTAACCAATCGGTCAAGCTTATTGACAGATATATCCTTAGTAACATAAGTCCCGTTCAGCACTTTCATCAATGGCTCACGATGTACTTCCGAACTTAAAAGTAAGGCTAGCACCGATATGCGAGCTGGTTGCTTGCGCAGTGCTCTACCATGCTGTATTCACTGTGCTTTAAGAATTTTAAAAATTCTTTAGCCTCCTCCTCTTTCACAGTTTCATTGATAAGGGCGCTAGGTCCTTTCCCTGGTTCAACTACCACAGTCTTTGATCTTGTTGGTTCTGTTTTGACGTTTACCGAGTCATAACGCCTTCCACTTCTTGTGTAGAATCCCTCACCCTGAACCTCCTTAGAAGTGCTGGCTGAATTTTCCACTCCCGATGTCGTCACATTATAGTCGTAATTCCATGGTACCATCTTGTTATCCTTGTAAGGAAAGGAAACAGGTTTCTGAAATACAACTTTAGGTGCAAATTGTACTCCGCCTTCTGTATTTCTCGGTCGGAAAATTATGATCCTCGGGTAATTGACCTTTTGCTTTGTCAATTCTTCTTCAGTTGCACATACGTTTCTTTCTTCTGAGCCTTCTTCATAAAACTCCAATTCTTTATTGTCCATAAGGCTATGTATCAGGACCCTAAACTTAGTACATTCCTGGATCCCATGTCCCTCTGTTTTGTGGAACTCACAGTGGTTCCTTGGTTCTTCACCTCCTTCCTCAAAACTTGATTTTATCAGTCCCCTTCTTACCATTTCCCTCCAAACCATTCTCAACGGAGTTTTCACCTCTGAGATATCCCCATTGGTCCTTCTTACGAGATTTTCCCCAATTACATTTATCCCCTTATCTCCATGATTGGGTAATGGGTTCTCCGCACTGGGTGTATCATCAAACTTGACAATCCCCATCTTGATGAGCCTCTCAACTACCTTTTTGAAGGAAGTGCAGTTTTCTATTGAATGCCCCGATATTCCCGTATGGTAATCACAATGAGCGTTGGATTCATACCATTTGAGATATGTGGGTTGTAACGGCTGTAGATAATATGGGGACACTACGCGTGCATCGAATAAACTTTGATATAGCTCCTTATACGTTATTGGGATTGGCGTAAATTGGAACTTTTCAGAATTTTGTCTGGGGCCTGATTCTTGTCTTGTCGACCTTTGTTGCCCTAAGAAGAACCACTTTTGGTGGTGTGAAGAATCGCCTTTGAGTACCTTTTGTTGTATGTACTCGTATTGTTCACCTCGTTGTCCTTTTTTCTAGGAGCAGATCTTCTAGTACTTTCTCCTGATTCAATCTTACCACCCCTTATTGCGTCTTCTATCATTTCACCTGCCATCACTATATTCGCGAAGCTTTTAGTGGTGCTTCCTATCATATGGGTGATAAAAGGTGCCTTTAAAGTGTTGATAAACAGCATGGTGGTCTCCTTCTCTAAGAGAGGCGGTTGAACTTGCATGGCAACTTCCCTCCATCTTTGCGCGTATTGCCTGAAGCTTTCATTTGATTTCTTTTCCATGTTTTGCAACATGATTCTATCAAGCGTCATGTTTGTAACATGATTATACTGCTTCATAAAGGCTTGGGCCAAGTCTCTCCAAGAGCTAATGTTAGCACGGCTGAGTTGATTGTACCACCTGGATGCTGCCCCCACTAAACTGTCTTGGAAATAATGAATCAAAATTTGATCATTGTTTACGTAACCAGTCATGCGTCTACAGAACATAGTGATGTGGGCTTCAGGGCAACGAGTCCCATTATACTTCTCAAATTCTGGCATCTTGAATTTATGAGGAAACACCAAATCCGGAACCAAACTCAAATCCTTTGCGTCAATGCCATGGTGATGATCGGCATTTTCCAAAGCCTTGAACTTTTCCTCCAACCATCTACAGTGATCCTCTAACTGCCTCGAGGATTCAGTTCTTATCCCTTCTCTCTTTGCTATGTCCAAATCAGGGATAACGGGGTTAGCAGGGTTATCTCCTGGGTTGGATGCTGAGCCCATTTGGAAGTTCATGGGCGGTCTGGTATCAGTTTGCCCCTGTTGAGGCCTAATCGTGACAGACAGCGTTTGGGGATATTCTTCAGGCTGCGCTGGCGCATGTGGTGGGGTAAAACCCGGAGGAACGCCTTCGCTCTCTTCTCCTGTAATTGCCATGGGACCTTTTCCTTTGTCCATTGCCCCACTCAACATTTGGGCCATTTGAGCCATCATGTTCCTTTGAGCCTCCAACATTTGGTCCCTCATCTCTTGTTGGAGTTTTGCCATTTTCTCATGCATCTGGTCTTGCATATCTCTTTGGAATTGTTCCAATCTTTGATCCATTTTCTTTGATTTGGCACGTGTACCGTAGTGGTGTTCAGCTTCCAGATTTTCTTCTTCTTCTCTCTCTCTCTCTCCCTCTGTGATAATTTTAACTAATTAGGCTCTCTCTAAAGACTTAAATGCATATGATATGATGTAATGCAAATGCATGAATGCAAAGAAGTATCGATTCTGATTCAACTTCATTTTAGAAAACTTTATTAAAAAACAAAATACTTTACATAAAACGGACTACAAATATGCTTTCGCCCTAAGTCCTAAAGTTTTGATTTTCCTAAGCAATGAAGCCAGCTCTTGACTACGATCGGACTGTAGCTCATACTTCTTGCTCAACATATCAGCCTGTGATGCCAAAGTCTGTAGGTGATCAGCTACTTCCCAAATCTGAATTATTGCTTCACCCATGAGATGATCACGATTTCTAACTTGATCATGCGAGTGGTGTAGCTCTTCCTTCCAATGCCCCTCTCTTGCTTCAAGTTGCTCGATCCGGAGTTCACAATTCTGCAACACCGATTCTAACCTCTCGATCTTGCCCTTCATTTCCTCAATCTTGTTCAGACTTGACTTCAACTCAATTGAAGTATTACGGCTTCGATGGAGGTGAAGAGATCGTCCCAGTTCGGCGACTTTAGCCTTCAATCCACTTTTCTCTTTTTGGCTTTCGACCAAACTCCTTTCTAGAGCCTCATTCTGCGTCTGCATCTCTAGGAACTTCTTCTCCCAATGGTCAGCCTTGGCTTTTTCCTCTTGTATCTCTTGTTGCCACTGTTGTGAAGTCTTCTCCAATCCAGCATTTTTCAGTGATAGACGCGGCTTTTTATATTCCGTCTTTAGGTCACTCAGATCTTCCTCGACCCTTTTCTTCCCTTTTCTCAACTTTTCGGCCTCTAATTTCTGAACATCCACGTCTAACCTCATGTACGTCTTTTCTTCTTCCAACTTTTCTATCCTCTTTCCCAGCTCTGAACTCTTCTTTTCGAAATCTTGCTTCACAATTTCTAACTCTGATGGAACCACTTGCAAGCATTCTTCTCTTGATCGGGCATCTTCTGGATTCGGCTCGGGGATGTTATCATTAATCCTTATAATCCTCCATCCAATGTATTCTGGGGTCATCATTGGGCCTGCGGACAACCTCTTCATCCTACGAATCTGATTCCAAGCACCAGAAATCTCATTAACCCTCTTCTTATAATTTTCCTCTCTGTAGGAAAACTCACACTGAGCCAGCCCATATGTCGTTGGTACGAACTGTCTTGACCCATATTGCCTCAGTATAAGCAAAGGAGCATATCCAACGGCTCTCCAAACTCCAAGTAAAGGAACCCAGTCAAAACTCCCACATCGATAAAGAATTTCATCTGGAATCATCCAATGGGCCCTCCACTCAATATCTTCTTCTTGAAAGTTTTGAAGAAGCGCCATCCAACTTTCCTCGGACACGTCTTCTCTCCTCGGTGTAGCTACTATCTCTTTTAACGGAGAATAGTTCTCAAAAAAAACCCGATATGATACTTTCTCCACCTTCCAGAAATGACTATGAAACCAAGCTAACAGAAACTGCACACATCCAATGAATCTACCTTCACCTGCTCTCCGACATGCTTTTAAAGATTTGAACGTCTCGGCTAAGATCGCAGGTACTGGAGTGACCCCTTTGTCAAGTCGATCGAATAACTCTGTGACTGCTTCATCTACATGTCTTAGAGCCTCTGGGAAGACTACCAACCCATAGATACACAAGGCAAAGACATCAACCTTATTCTTTGCGTCTGGATGGGCTAAGATCAAGTCTCTCAAGCTAACCCAAGGAATGCATTTACCCTCACCTTTCTTCTGAATTCTGGCTGCGACCCACCGTTCGCTCATCCCTGTGATATTCATTAACCTCTTCACGAAAGTTGGGACGTTAGCAGCCTTAGAATAATCTTTGTCGACTTAGACCCTTGGACATCGAAGCAAGGTTGTATATTCTTCCACCGTGGGCACCAAATCTACCTTCCCGAAAGTGAAACAGCTATAGGCGAAGTTCCAAAACTGAGTCATGGCCCGGAACAGATGCTTATCTACCTTGATGTCGAGTAAATAGGGTAGATCTCCATAATTACAATAAAATAGCTACTTAGCCTCATCATCCCATTGAGCCCATATCTCTTTCAACTCTTGGAACTCATTTTGTGTAATACTAATACGAGTAAAATCCCATAGTTTAGATATGTACCCGTCAACTAAGCTGTTCCCCTTCTCCAATTGCGTTTGCTCTGACCATGTGCGGACGGCAGCATTATCTTCCACTTTATTAAGGAATTCGTTCTCCATAACCAGCTTTCTAACTTCAGAAACTGACCGTGAATCGATACCTCTTTAAATATGAAATAATATGCACAAGAATGAAACACAACAAGTTAGTACCACATAATAAAATATAAAGCAAGTAAAATAAACACTTATCTGGGTAACCACTAAAGTTTGGCATAGCTCTACCTAAGGTGAGTTCTTAGGGTTTACTATATGCGGTTTAGCTCTAAAGTTGAGGTACTCGAACCAGCAGATTCCTCGATCCTCACCCATTATAGGCTCATATAGACCGAGTTCAGTCCAGGGGAATACATTTCCCTATGGCCATGAAGAAGTGAAAACTTCACGAAGACATAGGTACAGATGTATTTCGGAAGCAGTCCACTAGCCCATGCGGAGGTGAAAACCTCACGAAGGCATAGCTTCTCGCTCCCACTTAAGGGTGAGACCACGACGGTCATGCAGTGTAATGCAGAGAAATATATTTAAAATTAGAACCAAATGCAATAAAAGGATCGTATTTTTAAAACCAGAATTTTAAATTCGGACAAAAGGATATGAAATTATCGATTTTACGGCTTGACTCTCTTATTTGGTCCCCAGTGGAGTCGCCAAGCTGTCGAAACCATTTTAAAGTTTGATTTAAAAAACGGGGATCGACTTTTAAAAACGAAAATGGGAGTCGCCACCAATCCCTTTTTACTTAGGTGTGTTTGGATCACCTTGAAAATCGTTTATTTCAAAATACTTATTTTGGTCCACGAAAAATAAGAAAAATGGGTTCGGGAGTCGGTTACGTATGAGGAAGGGTTAGCACCCTCATAACGCCCAAAAATTGGTACCCAATCGATAAAATCATGTCCTAATGTTGAAACTTTAAAAATTTTGGAAAATGATCCTTTTATTTGAAGAAAAACTTAGACTTACATATCTCAAAGAAATAAAACACCATACCCAGTAAGTTAGGATATAGCATCTCATGACTTCAAAACTAGGCACGTCTTTATTTTAGAAAATTCCTACCTCGAAACGCAAAACATCATAACCAGTAAGTTAGAACACAACGTTTTGAATTCTCAAGAATAGGTTTTTTTATTTGAAGTTTGTAAATTTCTGTTTTAAGAGAGGAGGGATATCTAATACCTTAAGTTCTATGAGAAAAATCGAAACCCAGTAAGTTAGGGCACAATTCTTCTCGAAGTCTCTAAATATCACATATCACCGTATTATTTTTTAAAACCATTTGAAAGAGGCATTTTTATAAAACAATGGTTTGAGCAAGATATTATGACATACATGTTTAATAGCAATTCTATATAACTACAAATTATACTAACAATAAATAATAAAAGAATAATATAACATAAATATATAAAGAACTATATTAAACAATAATAAACGATCAAAAGAACATAAATGAATAAACATGTGATATAAGATAAATAGCTATAATTAAGACTTTCATGAATTAGCAAAAGTAAATGAAAAAAAAAAGGAATAATATATTTAAACATTGAAATAAAATAAAGGAACATGACGATTTTTTAAAATGATTTAAAAAAATGAGAGTACTTATAACAAATACATAATTTAATAATTTAATAAATATATAAATGATTACATATAATAAAAATAATTAGTAAATATTATATAATAAAAAAACATATATATAATATACTAATCATAAAATTACATATGTAATAAATAATATAAATAAAATAGGTTATATAATATAAATAGATTTTATATAAAAACAAAAATATATAATATAATACAATACTATATAATATACAAATTTAAAAATATTATAAAATAATATATAAATTATATTAAACCAAGTAAAATAATATATAATAATAATTAAATATATATATAAAGATAATACATATAATATATATTTATGAATTTTATAATATTAATAAATTAATAAATAAAGAAAATAATATAGAATATTTAATATGATAAAATAATTTAATACAATGCTAAAATATTTTAAAATAAAATAAAAGGATAAAAATAAAATAAAAACAAAGAAAGCAGGGGTTAAACAACAATTAAAACGGATTGAATGGATTAAATCAAAACGCGCCTTAAGCCACAGGGATTTATTGGGCAATTATACCCTTTTTTTAAAAACAGCGTCGTAATGAATTTAGCCCTTAATGCAGCCTGAGGGACTAAATTGGAATGTAAATAACCTTTTGGGGCCAAATTAAAAAATAAAAAAAATTAAAATTAAACGGAATTAAAAATATTAAAAATGCGGGGGGACTAAAATGGTAATTAGACCATTAAACGAAAACACGCGGATCCTACCCGGGTTTTCGGGTCAACGCGTGGATCCTCCTTAAAACGACGTCGTATTATACTGCTATATAAGTCAGTATTTGGGCAAAAAAAAACATTTAGGCACCCTGTTTTTTAAAAAAAATCCAGCAGATGCTCTCGAATTCTTTCGCCTCTGTCCGAAATAGCTATCGGACTTCACAGGTCACGCGCCCCACGCGCTATACGCGCCACCGCGAATGGTGGCCGGAGGCCAAACCTCTCCGTTTCAAAGGTATTTCCTTACCCTTTTTATTTTAAAACATTATTTATATGCGAAAATGTATAGAAAATAAAAAAATAAAAAAAATCACCTCTGCGAAAAGTTTCTGTATTTTATTTCTCTGGATTTCTGTGAATATTTTTGTATTCTTTGTTTGTCTCTGAGTGTATGTTTGTATTTGTGTTTTTGTTTACAGATTTTGGGGGGTTTTTATAGCCCCGAAATAAAAAATAAAAAAGAAATAAAAGATTTTATCCCGTTTTCTGTCATATTCTACTGCTGTTACTTCCTTTTTTGTGCAGGAGAGACGATGATCTTATGACGATGATAGGGCGGTTCGCGCAAATTGCGGCGTGATCGAGGCCGGTGATGTTGAGGCTGCGGCGCGAGGGAGCAGATCACTGGGGTGCTTGCGGTTCAATGGAAAGCTAGGGTTTCCTGCGTCCGCAAGCTTCTTGGGCTTCTTGGGCTTGGGTTAGCTGGTGTCTGTTGGCAATTGGGTCTGGGTCATAGTCTTGGGGTCTGTTTAGGCAGTTTGGGTTTAGTTTTTTTAGTATTTGGGCTAAAGGTGTAATCGGGTAGCTGGGTTAGTGGGTTAAATCTGTAAATGGGCTGTAAATGGACTATGCTGGACATTTTAATATTTTTTATTTTATTTTATTTCTGAATAAAATGGGCCCGGGCAAAATGAGCTAACTACAAATACTTTTAAATTCTGAAATTTCAATCTCGATACAAATAGCACTCATTAATCTATTAACAAAATCTGTAACGAATAATATGTGAAAGTAATAAGGTGACATAACATTACATATAATAACTTGTTTGTTGCATCAAATTTTTGGAAATAGCAAAACCTAATGAATTTAACAATAATCGTGTGGTAAAGACTAAAATTTTAAAAATGATCAAATTAAAGTATAGGGACTAAATCCACAACTTTCATAACATATAAGGATTAATAACAAAATTTAACCATTTGAATATGAATATGATTGTATCCTTTAGAGACATTATGTATCATAATGTTCTTGGCCAAAAAGTAAAACCATATTTGGCTTATAAAAATGCCCTTTATCAGTTCATAATACACCTTGATAGATAATTTTCAAAAGACCAAAACTATGATATATTAGCAAACAATATAATAGGAATAAAAAACGTTTCATGTGCATTTTAATAAGCAAATCAATTACCATAATCAAATTCTTGGTGTTCTACAAGACTGATTTATGTCATTAAAATTTCAGCAGATTACAAAAGCTAGAGAGAACAATAGCTAGCCATTTTTCCAGGATGTTGCCAATTTGTATGTCGTAGAGGGGTTTGATCCTGGCAAGATCTTGACTGAAGATTTCCTGAGAATTTGGAATGGAGTTGGCAAATCTTAAAGATTATATACGATATTGACATTCAAACTTACCAAGTGACACAGGCTGCATCATGGTCAATTAGTATAGGCATCATCAGACCGAAGTTCTAAGCGCATCTGTTCTAAAAGCAACTTCTCAACAGCATCCACAAAAGTCGATAAATTTAGCCGAATGTTCATGTCCAAGGAATTAGCCATTTCCTAATGATTGAAATTAAGGAAAAAGAATAAACCGAAAACAATTAAGTATGGTATTCATCAAATTCACTATAGCAAAAACAGAAACAGAAAAGCTGACAAAGTCTTTTCTCATCCTATGACAAATGGGATGGTTGTTAAATGTTTTTCCATGCCATGAAACTAGAAACACAAAGATAACAAGTATAACGTTAAAGAAACAACTTAGCTCAACTAAGCCAAAAAACTAATTGGACGCCACCATTCTGTGTTGTAGCCTCCAAAAAGACAGAAAAACAATAAAATTTTAATGAAATATGTATTTAAATTAGATTCTGGTTTTGAGTAAGGAATGTTTCCACTTTGGAGAAGTTTAACATTAATAGAACCTTCAGACTGCACTTAAAAACTAAATAAATGCCACTTACCTCAACCTTGCAAAGCAAGCTCAATGAAATTCCCCTTGAATGATGATCTGAGCTCTTGACAGATAACAATTTCAGTGGAGATTTTGACAGTGGCCAACCTTGAGACACCTTTATAAATGCATCAATTCCCCCAGCCAAATGAGCTATAATGGTCTCATCTCTCTCTAAGTACTCAAAGCAATGCCTGCATTAGGTACCATTCAAATATAAAAGCTTCTCTTTTTGCCTACTTTTCAAACACAACTGATAAGCTACTTTGAAACTTCTGAAAATATTATATTAACACTATTTAAACTTTTTCTTGAGTTTCACCTGGATTTATTTGTACTCTTCACGGCAAATCGTCTCAAAGTACTTAAGATAATCCTATCCTGCACTTTCCCCACAAGCCACTCCAATGAAGACCGTGTCTCTGGTGCCACTAAGTTAGCGAATAGTTGCCTACAACATTACAATAGATCACACCCCTTAAATAAGGAATTCAAATTCAGGTCTATTGTCTTCAAACCCAATAGAAATAATGTTTCCTGTCAGGTTAAATTAAGCTACTAGCAGTCTCTACATGACAGGTTTATTAAGGCCAAAGGAAATGTACATTTATATAAATAATAGATGTATATAGAGCAATAACACAAACAGCTCAGTAAAGGGGAGAAGGAACTAAATACCATGAAGTGTGAACAGTACTTTTAGCACAAAAACAACAAGGATTAATAAAGCTTATGCGTAAGGGTGATTGCCTTGTAAAACAGGACCTAATATGGAGGTAAAGATGGGAAGTTAAAGGTTCAAATGAGCCAAAAGATGGGCAAGCAGGTTGCTGCTCTAGATAAAAAAAACTGAAAGTCTGAATGAAGATTTTTGGTTGCTAAAGGATGAATTAATATGATAGGACCATAATTTGATAATAGCCTCTAAATGATGGATAAACAGATGTATAAAAGAGGGTTGTAAGGTTTTATACTCTATTTAGAGCAGATGGCAGAAAGGATGAGAAAAGAGATGCAGGTAATCTTAGGTATCGAAACTAAGACATTGAAAACTGAAAGAAACAAGTAGCTTGTCCTTCAGAAGACTTGCATTTTAAAAAATCACACATGGGTTCAATATATTAGTCTGTATAAAAACTGACAAATTACATTCCCTTTAATGGCCTTCTACCACTACACGCGCACACATGCAAGCAAAAATAAACAGGATAATTCGAATTCAGCCTTTAAGTCAGAGAAATTGCAAAACCAAACCTGAAAGACTTTGCAGCGTCAACTATATCGCCTATGTAAACATCATTTGGGAACATCTGAACATCAAACATACATGAACGAGCATTTCAATACAATTAAACAAAAAGACATGAAGAACCAATATGATTCTTCTTTCAGAAGAAAATACAGCTTTTCTAATGCCTGTTTAACTTGAGCCAAAAAGAGAACATGGAGTGAAACTAATGAATGAAATTTCTCATCCAAAGAGGAAATATATTATAGTAACTTTTGAGAAAATAGTTAGTCATACTTCAACGTTCTTGACCTCCATGACTCCATCCACAATTTCTACCAGCAATTCATGATTCATTTCAGATGGCTCAGAAATATCCTCAATCATGTTTTGGCACAAAACACCCTCTACTTTTGGAATATATGTCTGTAATGACAGCCTAATGCAGTTTCCATCAAAACCAATGACTTTCAAGCCTGTCAATGCATCTTCAATCTGTTCTAAGGCATCTAATCTAAAAATAAAAGAAAAGGACAAAGTTGGTAAAAGGTAAATGGTATAGAATACGTATAATTAAAGGGGAAAAAAAATAATCAAACTACCTTTTGAATTTAGAATCAAGATCCTGCAAAGACTTCAAAATTAAGTTGTTCTTCTCAATCTGACTCTCTAGTTCCAAAATCTGAAACACATATGTAGAAGGAAATTGAATGCTCAATGAAGTAAAATGCATGGTACCATTAACAACTCGAAGAATGATTAATATCCTAATTGAGTATACCAAACATCTTAGGTATCTATATGGAAGATAGAACTTAGGAAGTCACCAAAGAAAAGAGATTCTTGTAAAGATGCTTACAAAGCGAGAAACCAATGCTACAATTCTTAAAGTTCAGCTATCAGTTTAAATCTAATGTAGTATTCAAGAAGCAAGGGAAAACAAACAAAAGAACCTCAAACTTTTGCCCTTCATTTGCATCTAGCAGATTTAACTGATTTTCACCATTCATAGAAGAGTTGAAGCATGGATCCTCTTCTTCTCTCTCCTACAACAAAAAAGTGAAAAAGCTAACTGTTGAAGTTTGACTTCCAAATTGATTTCAAAATGAAATAACATAGGAGAACCAACTTGAGATGCAATAGAATCCAATGCACATTTCAAGCCTTCAAGATTGTCTTCCAGCATATTTGATTCTGTAAAAAAGTACTTAAAGATAAATCCGCAGAAGAGCGGTTAAGAGTAATTGCAAGTGAAATTCAAACCTAAGTTGATGAAGTCTCACCTTCAATATGATTTCTTGAAAGATCCTCAATTTCATTAGAAATCTTAGCACTTTCAGCCTCCACTTGATTAAGCTCCTCTTTCAAGTATGCTAGGTATTTATCTTATGAATAATTAAGAAAAAAGAATTAATCCAGTATCAACACAACCTCGCATTGCTACCAAGAGATATTTTCCTATGATGAGCTAGGTATTCATCTTTTAGCACTCCTTTTCAAATGATGTTGCATTTCGCCTCAATTCTTTTAATTCGTAAAATACTTGCATTGCACAGACACACTGTTCCAATAATTACATATCGGACATATTATCCAAAAGAGCATCAAAAACTTTAAATGGATCCTAAACCATCCACTCTATTCCATATCAGAAACCTTATCAGTATCTAAAAACGGTTTTAAATTCATATTCCACCAAACCCAAAGATTTTCCACACGAAAGAAAAAAATACAACTTCATCACTAAAATCCATACAACCTGACCAAAGACTAAAACGAGTCAAAGAAATTGCCACTTAATAAGATAACCTCTCCCAAACGTAATAATACTCCATTAAAGGTCTTGAAAAAAAAAAGTACACTAACCCAAGGGGGAAAAACAAATGGGTATTCTGTTCAAGTTCAATTGTACATGCATATAGGCAATATACTTTACGAAAATTAACCAAAAAAAATTTTAAAAGCTGAAAGGAAACATAACATACCTAAGTCTTCAATGCCTAAGAAACCCACGTCAGAATACTCTTCAATAATTTGCTTCACTTTACTCTGTATAAATCCACTCTCCAAGTTTTTTTTCAACAAAACCCTAAATTGTAAGAATGTACAAAAAAAAAATTGAGAATCACCTGAAAATGAAAACTGCAGTCTTTGAGCAGCTTCTCCGAATCCGAGGAGAGAGCTTCAGTCCCAACATCATTTTTATTGCTATTATGAATCTCTGAGAGGTCATTCATTCGGCTAAAAACAAAAGTTAAATTTTAGAAAATTATGTATAACAATTTTACTTCAGTGTGTTAAAAAGAGAGAAAATACCTGCGAATGGATTGAAGATTGAGAGATTCGGATGAAGAAGAAATCTCCATCGGCTCCGCCATTTTTTTTTTAAAGAAAAATTAATCTAATCTCCCGCCTGCCTGAAGATTGTTGGTCGATTACTTGAATTACCACTGACTGTCACAATTAGAAATAGACCCGGATCGGGTCAGGTCGGACTGCAGCATGTTTCATTTAAATATCACTCGAATTTAAAAAAAATCATTGGTAAAAACACGTCTTTGGTCCCTTCAAATTGAGCAATAATCTTATCGATTTTAAAAATATGCAACTAAAGAAAATTAATCACAAAATTATTATTTTCATTAATTGTACATATTTTTTATTGATATAATAATAAATGTAGTCTTCAAAGTTTACACATTTTATCAATTTAATATTTATTTAACAAATTTAGCCCGTAATATTTTTATATTCTATCAATTTGGTCCTAATTTAACAAATCTATCATGGAAAATTTACACATTATATCAGCAGTCACACAAAATGTATAAACATTGAGTGCTAAAAAAATTTTATTATACCAATAAAAAAAATGTATACAATTGACGAGAAAATATTAATATTAGGGGTAATTGATTTTAGTTGCCCACTTTTAAAATTGATAGAAATTCTTGTTTTATTTTAGAAAAACTAATTTTCTCAATATCAAAATTGAGAGGGATTAATATATTTTTACAAAATCTTTTTATATTAATAATTACATATTTTTATTAAGAAATTTTAATTCAAGCCTAACTGAATGCGAGAAAAAAAATGAGTAGTTGATTTTTTTGGCCAAATTTCCTGGCCCAAAAACAACAACAACCACCCCAAATCCCTTTAAATTTACTAAACCCAACCCAGCAAAAAAACCAAATAAAAATAAAATTGTAAAACAGGTTTGCTCTTTCTTTGCTCTTTATTGCTTTTGTCTTCTTCAGCCTCAACCTTTGCCGCCACCGCCATCATTGGAGGAAACATGGAACTTTAAGGACTTTCAAATTAGGGAAACATTTGTTGGAGGAAATATGGGTGAAAGAAGAAAAAGGAATTTTGTAAAAGAAAATGGGTTTCTCTTACTATCCTAATTCATCTTCTTCACTTCAAAATTCGCCAAACATACAAGCCAATAAAATATCCTCAAGAAGAAAATGGGGGAACCCATGAAAGAATGCGATAATTTAAAGTTTTTAAAAGAAACAAAATTTTCTTCCTTTTTAACTATCATCGATTCGATCCGTGATTAGATTAATTGAACCCAGAATTAGTGGTCAATCCAATACTGAAAATCATGACTCAAGATTAAGAAAATTATCATATATATTAATTTTAAATCAACTTTTATTTTTTAAATATACATTTTCTATAAAAATCTAAAAGAACCAACTTGTCATATATCTTCTCTATACTTGAGGTTTTATATTCAAGTTTTGTCATGTGGGTTTATTTTAAGGGAGTTGTCCAAGTCTATCCTATTTTGTTAGTTTGATTTTTTTTTTTTTTAAGTTTTACTATTACAGATAGAGTGTATTAACAAGTACAAATATATATTCGACCAACTATAATGAAGAATCAAATCAGTATAAAACTCAACGAACGAAGAATGGAAAAGAACTGGATAAAATCCATACATGGCATATGCACATTATAGGATGTAGACCCACATATCACAATTGCATATAGTGGAACTTGAATTTAGGTGCTCAAGAACTTAGGGCCTCCATCTTAACCAATAAGCCAAGGAATTGGAAAAAAATGTAATTACTAGGATAATATTATACCTTCTTGTATTTACAAGGAAATTTATGTAACACCTTACCTGTATCGACGATTGGTACAGATAGGAGATGCTACAATGACATTTTTAAGCTTATACAAAATCATGTTTTATATAATAATAATAAAAGTCTTTTCATGACACATTCTTGTGTTTTAAAACAAGTTGACCACATTTAGAGGTTCGGATGCAGTTTGAAATCATTTTAAGTCCTCAAATACAAGTGGGGACAAGTCTAGAGCACATAGCATAACGAAAGTCTTAAAACCGTTTAAAAAATCACACTCTAAAATAATTAAATAAAACCATAAAATTTAGTATAAATCATTTTGAAGGCTTTAGAAACATCTTAAAATTATTTAGCTGTGGTTTAGAGGTGTTCGAGACTGAAAATGATCACAAAATAGTGTAGTGGGCAAACTAGAGCAAAGGTATAGGTACCTCTAAAGAAGTAATGATACAACTATCTAGTACTGTAGCATTTTGCTCACTATTTGACTTCTTGTAGCACCACAAGGCAAGTATCTCTACTAAGGACACCTAGAGCTAAACACTATATTTCACCCCCTCCAAACACTACCCAATCATTCCAACAAGTTCCAAAACATTCCAATCACATTCAAATGAGATTTAAAACTAACATTCAATGCATAACTAAGCTCAAAGTAAATTAAAGCTAAGTTATAACTTACAAATCATCAAATTGAATACATTTTTCACTTAAAATCGTAAAACATCCTAAATATAACTTTTTGAAAGTTTTAAGTCTTTATGTACATGGCATCACAAACAAACACTAAATACAATACCATAGGTTAAACTTGTTGGAGTATACCCAAAGAACAATCATATGATGATTGTAATGACATGCTTGTTTACCTAGTTTATTAATAAAGACAATGCATTATTGTTTGCAATACTTATTTCTATGTTAAAATAAATTGTATAATGATAAAATCCAAAAAATGATAAGATCTTCTTAAATGTCCTTATTAAAGTATTATTGTGGGCTCGGAGAATAATAAGCATTGAGGCTAATATGTGTTTGATTGATGACAAGTGTTTTTATAGATATGAGATATCAAATCAACACATAAGTATATGTTAGAGAACAATATACTAGATTGACATACCATGAGAATGCTTCTTGGATTATTATGTGATAGTCACAACATTTCTCATAGTGGTAATTTTATGTATGATCCTTAGACTTAAGATCTTCATAGTCCCAACATCGTGAGTCGTATGCTTTAACACAGTTAAACAACTTTCGTAAATGGTTATACTATAAAGACTGATGTTGGATATGACACAATCTGTGTATCGAGATGTGAGTGATTAAGATTAGATTTTATATCTCCTACATAATGGGAGCAATATCTTAGGCCTCTTGATTGAGTGAGACTAGAAAAGCATGACGAATTATTTACTTTTTATTCTAAAAAACTTTTTTTCTTTATATCACTATTATCAATACATGTTGTTAGTGACAATTTGATTTGTCGTTATATAATACATAAAAGGTGACTTGTTATTTTTGCCATAAAAAATATGTTTACGTGGTGAAAATAGTAATTCTCCACTCTTTATTATTATTGTTATGTTTTATATGATGATTTTAAGAAACATTGTAGGATTGTGTTATCTTTTATTCTTGATGTTATATAATTACCTGATTTTAGCCGGTGTCAAAAAATACAGTTTCAGAACCCAATTCCATAAACCGAGTCAGTGAAATTATGAATAGAAGGATTTAAGTATTTAATATGAAAACATATTAGTGGATGGTTGAGTAATTAAATCTAGAAAAACATTAATTATAGTATAGAGACTAAATAGTAAAAGTACAATCGCTATTGAGTTTTAATTTAGAAAATGCAAGGGGACTTATATAGCAATTTAACCAATGACTTAATAGTTATTTAACCAATATTAAGGCATAATTAGTGGCATGACTTTATTTTAAACTTAGATCATAATCATTCAAATTAGTTTAATTAAATATGATTATATTACTAATTACATATATGAAGCTATGTGAGTAGGAAAGAGAAAAAAAGAGCATTAACATTGGTTTTTCCTTCTTCTTTCTCATCTTATTTCCTCGTTTAAGCTAAGGAAGAAAGACAATTTTGTTTAGTTTTCTCCCCATTGCCGAACCAAAATCTAGGGGTAAGAAACATTTTCCTTTTAAATTATTGATGGATTTTTATTAAATGATGATAGTTAATATTAGCCCAAGTGTTAGATTAGATAATTTTTATTATTGTGTTAGTTTCCATTAAAAAAACCCTAAGATAGTAAGCTTGAAATTAAGAAGCATGTGGTAGAATAAGCTTGATGTTGCAATAGATATGTTGATAATGAAATGGGTAACTTGAAATGTTGTTAAATTAAGTTGAAAGTTAATGGTTATGTTGTTTGGGACTAAATTGAATATAATTAAAGTTGTTAATAAATTATGCTATAGATCAATAATGCAAAGTCCTTAATGAAAGAATATAAAATTTAATTTTGATTCAATACTAAATATCGAAACATATGAGCATTTCGGATATAGGGACTAAAATGAATAAAATGCAAACTATGTTTAATTGATTTTTTTTCATGTGACTTTGTGAAAACTAGTATTGTTTTTATAATCGAATTTTCATACGTAGCTAAAGATGACGCTAGGTCATCTCCAGATAAAGGAAAGGCGAACGTTGTTAATTAGTAGCTATCTCGATTTGGGTTTTCATGATTGAAATCAAATTATATATTTGGTTGTTGCAATTAGCTTGCTTAATGTAATGTTTTTTTCTTGTCTCATGAATAGGTAAGTATGAAATAGTTAGTAACTTGTGAAAAATGAGATAATGTGCATATGATAATATGAAATGGTATGAAATTGATTTGAGAATGATGTGAATTGGTTATGTATTAAACTATGATATGTGAACCAGGTATATATGTTTGAAACATTGAATACCCTATTAACGGTCTCGGATAGAGTTGGGTATAGTTGCATGTCATAGGATTAATGTACAAGATTTTACTTCGGTTTATACTGATGAGGCGCGGAGCGCATATTATACTTTGTACGTACCAATAAGGTGATGAGCACATTTATATGTTTACTTCGGTTTATACCGATGAGGTGTGGAGCGC
This sequence comes from Gossypium sturtianum, assembly GCA_025698515.1. Taxonomy (NCBI): domain Eukaryota; kingdom Viridiplantae; phylum Streptophyta; class Magnoliopsida; order Malvales; family Malvaceae; genus Gossypium; species Gossypium sturtianum. The sequence continues at coordinate 77,262,463 of CM046947.1, forward strand.
ATATTATACTTCGGACATCCCAATGAGGTATTGAGTGTTGAATATATTGGTGTGATGGTTGGATGATTCGTGTATCCTTCTTGAGTCTGTGTTTAGTTAATAGGGATTATGAAACATGTACTTTTCTTATTGACATTTGATATGGAATGTTAATGGTAAATTGTGTATCATGTATATTAATGTTAAAGCAATAAAATATGTTATATGAAAGATCATATGATGTAACAGCCTATTTTTAGTCAAATTGAAATAGTGGTTTTGGGACCACAAATCCCAAGTCAAAATTATTATTATTTTATTATTTTAATGTTTGTAGTATGATTGAATGATTGTGCAAAAAATTCGTTAAGAAATTTTATCGTTTGAATGGTCAATTTGATAAAAAGGACTAAATCGCGTAAAGTGTAAAACTTGAGTTCTAATAGCTAAAGGTGTCTAATAGCTATAGAACCTTAAATTTAAGGTCCTTATTTTGTAATTAAACCATTTATGGGATAGTGGATGATAGTGGCATGGCATTATTGAAATTTTGAATTAGTAATAAGGTTAAATAGGTAAATGAGTAATTAAGTTATACTTTAATAAAACAAAAACAAAAAAAATTAATTCATTCATCTTCATTAGCCGAATTTATCAAGAAGAAGTAGCCATTTTTTAAGCTAGGGTTCGGCCAAGCTTATTTGTGCAATGGGTGAGTGATTTTTGTCCCGTTTTTAATTATTTCTATGTTTTTGTGATCGTTGCATCTAGTACTAGCTAGCCCAGGGACTATTTTGCAAAAATGTTAAAGATTTTGAATGATGCCATTGATGAATAAATGTGTATTTTGAAGTTTCTTGATAGATTATGAATGCTTGTTGATAGATATACAAGTTTTGTTAAGTGATTTTTAGTGAAAATGCAAAATAGGGATTAAATTGAGAAAAGTGTAAAGTTAGTGGTTAAAATGTGAAATAAATGAAAAATATGGGCTGCTAGGGGCATAATAGTAATTCGTCTAGCATGGGTATATTTGGAATTTCATTAATTTGTGATTTTATGAAATAAGGACTAAATTGTGAAAAATGTGAAAGTTTAGGGTCAAATGTGTAAAAAGCCCTAATGTGTATTTTGGATTGAATTTAATAAATAGTTGATATATTTAGATCAATAAAGGAGAAATACGGACTTGGATCGGGGAAAAGATAAAGTACTCGATTAATCGACAATTTCATCATTTTTGAATCGAGGTAAGTTCGTATGTTATAATTTCATTTCAAATGTATTCTATATGATTTGATATAGCATAAATTGTGATTATGTGACTATGGAAAAGTTGGGAAATGATTCGACGATGATTCGACAGTTGGAATCCCGGTTGAACCTTAGGAATAGTTTAGGATACTAGTGACATGTCATTAGGGGATACAGTGAGTTGGCTTCGGGCCATGACATAGCACTTCGGGTGCGAGATAAATCAATTTGGCTTCGGGCCATGCATATCGGCTGATTTGGCTTCGGGCCATGATATTAGTACTTCGGATACGTTACCTTGATTTGGCTTCGGGCCATGGTATAGGTACTTATCATGTGAGACCCTTGAGTATCCAACTTCTATTCCGAATGGTTCAACGGGTAAATGAAAGACGAGAATCTGTATGAGATTTGTACGAGATGGTACAGGTATGTGTATAAACTATTTTAGCATTGAATCAAGAAAATGATGATGAAAGTATATAATTTTGTGAATGAGTATTTGAAAGGTTTGTTAGTTAATATAAGCTACATGTTGGTGTATTCAAATTATTGAATTATATTTATGTGATTGCATTAAGTTTATTTCATACGAGCTTACTAAGCGTTATAGCTTACTTTGTGTATTTTCCCATATTTTATAGTGATATCGAAGCTAGCTCAGATTCGGGGATCGTCGGAGATCGTTTCACACTACCATCTATCACTTGGTACCTTTGAACTTTGGTATTTTAAGTATATGGCATGTATAGGTATTTTGAGTCATTTTGATTATGGGTTGATAGTTATTTTGGTTACTTGTAATGGCATATGTTTTGGTTTGTAAATATGGCCATGAGTGTTGGTTTAATTTGGTGGATTTGGTTATGTGCATATATGGTTGATATTTTGAGTTCATGGATGGATATGTGAATGGCTTATGTTATGAGACTTGTGGATATTGACATAGTAAATGTTAAAAGGTTGATATTAGATTTGAATTGTGTTTGTGAATTGGTGCAAAATTATGTATGTTTGGTAAAGGTTAGCTAGTTGATTGGTATGTGTGTTTTGGTATGTTTTGATTGAGAAAAACATAAGTTACAAGCATGTTGGTTGTTAGTATTGGAAATGGTATGATTTTTCTTGATTGTGGCTAAAATAGATGTTCATTTATACTATGAATTAGTGCTATTTGGGTTGTTTAGGTACATGAAATTGTAGGTGGCAAATTGGCTTGGTAAATAGCCTATTTTTGTCCACACGGGTAGAGACACGAGCGTGTGTCTCAGCTGTGTGTGATACACGGTCATGTTACATGACCGTGTGTCCCCTGTTGTTGAAATTGAAATGAAGTCAGTATGCTCCACACGGTCTCACACACGGGCGTGTGATCCACCGTGTGGCATAAGTCAGTATACCCCTTAATTTGCACACGGCCTAGCACACGGGCGTGTGACTTGGCCGTGTTGCATAAGTCAGTATACCCTACAGGTTTGGCACGGCCTAGCACACGGCCTTGCACACGGGCGTGTGTGGCCACTTCGAAGGGCACACGGGCTAGACACACGGGCGTGTGGTTTTCCGTGTGACCCAAGTCAGTAAGCTCACTTATTTGGACACGGGGTAGGACACGGCTGGGGCACGGCCATGTGCTTCCATTTCGAATGTTCACACGGCTTGAGGCACGGGCGTGTCTGGTGGCTGTGTGAGACACACGGCCTGACCACACGGGCGTGTGTCCCCTGTTTTGAGAAAATTTTTCTAAGTGTTGAAAAATTTCCCGAGTTATCGATTTAGACCCAAACCACTGCCGATGCATGTTTAGGGCCTCATAGGCTCGTATTAGGGACAAATTGATTGAGATTGAATGATGATTGCATGTATTGATTAAATGTATGAGAAAAGTATGTTTAAATGTGTTGTAAGTCTGGTAATGCTCCGTAACCTTATTCCAGCGTTAAATACGGGTAAGGTGTGTTACATATGATCTGGTTATTACGAGCCTTGAGGGTCGATATGATTGTAAAACGATTTAATAGATTCGAGATTGTAGTGCGAAACTGGAATGATTCTTGTGATATGTTATAATTTACATGTAATTAAGATATAATGGTAAAAGGGATTAAATTTTAATATATGGTATGTTAAATGGCATAAATTATGAAGTTAAGCACATGAGGCAAGAAATGCAAACATGACCTGAATGGTAGTTAGATTACAGATTAGATGTATTTGGTATCTTGCTTATGTTTTATTATTGTTTTAAATCATGTTAGCACCACTTAGCCTATTACTCAACGTACGATTTTGTTTATTTCCATGCATAGGTATTGCTAGATCTCAAGGACTCGAGGAGTGCGACAGCATCCAGGACTCAATTCTCGACTCAACAAAATTTGCATAGTTCTTATTATGCTTGTAGCAAGTGGATGTACCTAGCGTTTAGAATTGGTACTTACCATCATGTTGTTTTGGTACATATTGGAGGAAATGTTTACATTTTGAATATGACTATATATGTTTGGTGGTATGTATAGGTTTTAATCTAGTAAGTTAATGATTACTTGCCCATTTGGCTATGTTATGTTTGTGATTGAGTTATTTCTTGCTTGCCAAGTAAATGAATATATATATTTGTGATCATGTATTTATAGGTGTTTGATATGCTATGGATGGTAATTTGGGATTTGTGTTAATGCATATAATGTGATGAGATAGGTTTCTGGGTTATTTTAGACCAAATGGAGTTGATGCCTAGTAGGCTTGTATGAAATGTTTCAAAATTGAGAAAATTGTCTCCTTAGTCGCGACATTAAGCCCTTGTCTTCAAGGTGGCAACATTCCCTTGCTAAAGTCGAGACATAAAGCCACAATATTCATGGTCGCGACTTATCGACATCATGCTACTGCCCTCAATGTCACAACATGCTATTGCCCTCAATGTCACGAAATTCATCCTTTAATGTCGCGACAAAACCCCTATTTTAGTTGTTTTTACATTTTGGTTCCTCATTTGTTACCGATATTTCATGAGAGCTTTCGTAAGCTTACTTATAACCCAGATTTGAATCAATAATGTTTTTAGGAGTTTTAAAACTTAATTGTTTGCATGATTAGTGTTTTGGATATTATAATAAAATCGTAGTTGCTTCGATAGCGAATGTGACATCTCATATCTCATATCTCTGAGATCCAACAATCCGATCAGGAGTGAAGTGTTTCATGTTATCTTTTTATTAATTAATTTTTGTAATCACCATATTTCGTCCGAGCGCTATGGTTTTAATTTTGAGTTTGAAGTTGAAGCTCATTTACATTTTATTTAGTTTATTATATTATTATTTTCTTATTTTGTATTTTTCTTATTTATTTTATATTATATCTACAACTATTATTTAATTGTTAATATAATAAAAGAAAAGGAAAAAAAGAGAAAATTCACAAAATTCTATATATAAGCGGTTGGAAAAAGTTAAAAGATAAAATAGGATAACTTTTATAGTATATAATTGATGGTATATTATATATCATATATATTTATACATGGGTAAGGTCTGAATTTGTAAATTTCCGAATCGGTCATTTTAATTTGATTCAATTTTTATTTTTTATTTTAAGTTTTTTGAATTTATTTTCACTATACAATTTAATGGTTTTGGGGACGATTAAAATTATCTTAAAAAGTTTAAAAATCATTTCAATAAATGTAAAGATGACTTCAGTCGTCCTTAATAGTTCTTCTCTAAAAATGTGTCTATGAAAAAGTTTTAAAGACATATGAAAAATCATCTTAATATTTAAGGATGAATTTATCTCTAAAGCTTGAAGGACAAATATCGTCCCTAATTCATAAAAACATACTAAAATAACTAGGGACGAATTTTGTCCCTAAAGCTTTGGGACAAATATCGTCCCAAAATTTTATTTTAAAAAAATATATATTTGAAGAGGTTGAATATTTTGAGTAAGCATGGTAGTTTTGCTTGTGAAGATTAAAGTCCTCAATTTTTTAGATCATTTCATTAGGAGGAAGCAAAATTGGTTTCTAGCTTCACAAAACCCTACAGGCTAGAAAAATTGAACGCAGATAATTGTTGTTGAAATTGATATAATACAAGGAAAGCTAAAGGGGCCGGTGTTTGAAACTGTCATGACTGAAACTCTGTGACATTAAAAACACTTATAATATGGTAAAGTCAGATTTGATGATAGAGAGATTAAGAAGCACAAGCAATTCATTGAGGTCACAACCCAAGACTAATCAAACCTGGTTTAAACAAAAAAGTTAGAATGGAATAGAACAAAAGTGTAGTGAAGGTAATTTAAATAGCAACTGATGTGTGAAGATAAGCCATACCCAGGCTATTTACATTACCAAAATAGCATACATATGAGAGAAATTTCAATAAATTAACTTCATGCTGGAAATCCTGAATGGATTCCAAACAAATGCATTCCTAATGCAATATCCTTAAGTCACAACATCCTTTGATTTCCCTATAAATTCAGTTTAAAGTTTTCAAGGAAACCAAATAATTATCCTATACTGATTCAAACATACCTACCTTCAATGCATCCCAATGGGAAAAATGAGTTATATATACACTAACTGCTGCAACAATAGCTTTCTTGTACAGCCCATACAAAATGAGCTTAGAGTATTATATATATATATATATATATATATATATAAAACAAGATCTTAGGTTCCAATTGACATGGAAGCCCATGTGGCAATTCTTTATACAATCAATTTTTGTTTTTATAATTTTCATGTCCGTTTTACAGTCGTAGCTGTCCCTCCCAACAATGTCATCTCCAAGGTTCAAATATGGGTCATCCTCTTGGGAATGTAATGTGCCTTACCATTGCACCCAACCACTTATTAGTTTTATACAACCAATTTTTAATCCCACATCGATTAGTGAACACACTTACTCTATAAATAAGTGTAAATTTCTTCACTATTTTCATAACTTCTCTAGAGTTAACTATCATTTATTTTTTATTTTATTTTTTCCCGTCTAATAAGTTTTGGTAAACATCCTCATAGAATTTTTTTTACGACATTAAATAGAGAATACTCTCATATCTCACATTTACCTTATAAATAAGAACTCTTATATCTCACATTCACTATTTTCATTACAAATTTAATTTTAATCCCAAATTGAATATAGAATATCATAGCTTACTTCTTCACTATTTTCATTAAAAAGTTAATTTTAATCCCATATTCGCTTCTTCATTATTTTTATTCAAAATTAATTTTAATGTTACGTTAACTAAAAAACACTCTCAGATCTATAATTTAAAAGTATTTATATATTATTAATATTAATGGTGATGATTTTAATATAATACTAATGTACTAAGATTTTGTAGTAGTATTAAGATTTTGCAAATAAATCTTGGTGATTCCATTATACTACACTTAGTCACCAAAAGTTAGTAAATAATTTATATATAAAAATATAAATTAGTTTAAATAAAATAAACTCATACATCTATATAAGACATTATTATTAATTAAAGGCACATTCATTGTTTTATAATTAATCAATATTACCATATGCACATATCAAATTATTTAAATTTACTTATTAAATAACTTATTATTAGATACAAATTTTGATAGATTTTCATAGCCTTTAGGATTATAACTAATTTATACACTAAGTAAGCCTTTACATCACACAAATAAGAAAACTACTATATATATATAAGACAACTTTGGATTTGACTATTGAGAAAACTAGCATAAAAATGAACGTGATATTTTACACCAATCACCACTACTTTTTTTTTTTTTTTTTTTTTGGGGGGAATTTCCCAAATTATCTCAACATGAATAAAGCTCAAACATGGCTCATCACGGCTTTAACCAACCTTGAAACATGTCGGATTGGGTTTATTAAACCCGATGTCCCGGATTATCTTCTTCCCATGATGTCAAATAACGTGTATTAGAAAAAAAAATTATAGGAAGTTGGGAATCTACATGTAGGAAAAACAACAATAATAAGCATTTAATACTTAGTAAGTTCAAATTGAAAATTACAACACTTACCTTGTTCATAAGTAAGCATGCTAACTACCAAAAGTTGGCACATAATGTCACAACAAAATGTAATACACATAGGTATCCAAATGTGTTAAGCATTATAATATGTCTAAAACATTACTAATTCATAACAATTCATACAAGATCATCACCATTTCATATACTATTATCAATTTACAAGTTCACACCATTTCAATTTAAATAAAAAATCATAATAGTTTACCAAATTCGGTTCATTTTTGTAACACTTTTTACCCGGTCAGGTCGCCGGACCAGAGCTACAATATGCTACAACAGTTAATAGGCATAGGAACAGTCGCCGGAGTAGTCGTCACCTTTTGAAGGGCCTTTGCTATCACTTGAAGTAAATTCTCATTGTTTTTCCCTGTACGTCTATGTCTATCCTCTCTAGGTTGTCTAGCACTAGCTAAACCTGTGCGGGGTGCTTCAGATAATACTCTATTTTTGCTTTCAATGGAATGACTGTTGCTGAGTACATTGTTATCGGCATCATTTCTGAATTCTCCAGACATTTTAGCTATAAAACAAGGAAATTTAATCATCAGCATCCAAATCCCGACTCCGACTCAATTCGATAATAGCATGTACCTCTAAACTCTAATATGAGCTCGATTTAGCCCGAGAATTGGCTAAACCTATAGCTTTGGTACCACTAAATGTAACACCCCTCACCCGGTTCGGTCACCAGACCTGAGTGATAAGATGCTATGGTAATTAATAGAATAGTTACACGTAATTCATAATTCAAAAATTCAATTATACATTGAATAACTACTTATATTCACATAAATAATGCTTCGCAAACAAAATCGAGTTTAAATTGAGCTTACGAAGGCTCTAGAATTGACCCAGCACCAAACAAGGATCATTTTGAAACTTTTACAAAAGAATGATAATTGTACAAAATAGGGGTCACACAGCCATGTGCCTAAACCGTGTGGCAAGTTGTGGCCGTGTGAAATTGGAGTCATACGACTGTATATCTAGACCGTGTAACTTATTGTGCTGTGTAGGTCAAAATTGCAATTATTCAACAAAAGTCACATGGCCGTGTCGCTAGGCCGTGTAACAAACTGAGGCCGTGTGGAAATTAAATTGCCAAACCTACAATATTGACACAGGTGTGTGGCCAGCCTATGTGATAGTCGGGAACTGTGTGCTTCTGATAAATCCTATATTTAATTGGCACGCGGCCGTGTCACTAACCCGTGTGTCTCACACAGCCGCGTGGCCAGACCGTGTAGTACAAAATGTGTCATTTTAGGACCTATTTCATGCTTAACAATATCCAAAACATAGTCTATGTTCTGATATGAGACGTCCCGAGTTGATTCGAGTCGTTCACGGGTTTTCCCGATCGTCGATGAGGAGAATGTTCAAAATGTCGAGAAAGGATATTTTCGGTTAAGGATAGCGGAAGTCTAGCAAATTGGGTTTAAAATAAAAGATATTTTTTTAAAGTTTAGTAGGTTCGGTTAACAAAGAAATGATAGGTAGGATAGAAGGTGGATACGAAAATTAGAACTTAAGCGGAAGAACGATTCGATACTATAGTGAGTATCGCCCCGGAACTTATAAGGCTTAAGGTGGTAAATGGAAATAGGCAATGGAAAAATGGAATTTGAACTTAACTAAAGAACAATTCAACACTAAAAAGTGTCACCCCGGTTCTTACAAAGTTAAGGTGGTCGAATGGAAATGGTAGGATGAACGCCACACCAATGGAGTTGGTGATAAGTTCAAACAAGTCGGGAAGACGCCACTAGCAAAGCTAGATAAGTCAAACAAGACTTGTACGAAATAGGAGAGGAGGTTAACTCAATCGTGAAAAAAAATGTTCATAAAATTTAATCAAAGTTCAAAAGTCCTTTACAAAATGAAACAGCAAGCTATTTATAGCCTAAGCATGGCTAGCCGAATAGTCAAACACAAGCTTAATGACTAAGTAATTTTCAGCTAGAAATAACTAGAAAATTCTGGAATTAAAACCATTAATGTGCTGCTAGGTTCGGCTGAATAGGAGTCAAAGGGGCAGCTTCTAGATTGAGCTTCTAGATTGAGCAATAAACTTGGAAAGATGAATGCTTGAGGGAGGCCAATGGCCATGTCCATATTCAGCCTTTGGGAAGCCAATAGTCTTGCTTCTTGAGGAAGGAATTCAGCTGCATGTATTTGGGAAACATTAGGAGTTGAATGGACATGTTTAGGTGTGTCCTTGAGCTTAAATGAGCTCAATTAAATGGGTCTTGTTCAGCCAAATGGTCCTTGGTGTGAACACCAAATGTGAACGCATAGGTGCTATTTTGGGGAGTGGATCGGCCAAACTTGGGGAAGTGAAATTGTCAGCCCTCATTGGCTGAATAGGCACCTTGAATCATTAAAGAATGAGACATACCCATGAATCTTGCCATCCATGAATCCGATCATTCATGTATGCCCCCATACGTTGCATTGAGCCATGCATGCACTTGGACTTTAATGCTCCTTCATGCATTCGGCTATCCTACAAGAAAAAAGCATGAACTAAATTAAGTTCAAATATATATTCGGCTGGACTAATAGCATCAAGACAAATTAAACACTAATTATCATACTAACTGAATTAAGACAAATTAATTATAGACCAGCCACCTAATTAAATTCGGCTAACAAAACATAATTAAATCATGTAATAAGCTGACATGTAATTAAGAGCTGTAACTAAATTAACTAAATTAAATTAAATACTTAATTTATTCCAGCAATTAAAATTAAATGAGCTAAAGAGCTAATAACGAGCTCAATGAGCTGAATTGAGCTCAAGTGAGCTGAACCGAGCTGGAATTAGCTTGCACCAAGGCGCAAAGCTTCTCTAAGACGTTGACCCAAGCCTTTCCATCTTCATCGAGCTAAATTTCAGTCCAACATTGAGTCAATAAAGTCGAAACAGCCTCTTGGAATTGCTTAGCTCGCACTCGAGTCACCGGGCCTTTAAGAAACTCGAAAGGGTCGAATTGTGAATCCTGGGTTGCCCCGGGTGTGCTTACATCATGTTTAAATGCTCAACAATGCCTTCTTAAAACCTGCATAATTTCACTAGAAAACATACCAATTCGACACATTCATAGCACATTCATTCAAAATACCAATATGCCTCAAATGGCACCCAACACATATCAATTCACATTCAAAAACATCATCAAATCCAACCTAGTCATCCACAATACAAATTAAATCTATCACAATGACCATTTCATGACTAATATGACCAACATTTTTCTTACCATTTCATATTAACATTAGCATGTTATTTACTTAACCATTTCACTATTAATTATCATTAAATATACCACATTTAGCTACTATCTTGCATTGTACCTATTTCATCTTTAAACACATCCTACATGTTTATAATCACACAGTTCATACCATTAATGGTTAACCTTTACATATGCACCAACAATACCAAAATATCAACTTTCATTCAAATATAACATTGACACCAAAAGACTCCCTTCGGTACATACCATTAATTAACAAAAACATCACCAACTTGTTGAGTCCAGGATGGTAGTTGGATGCTGATTTTGACAAGTGTTCAGGATCAAAACCTAACCTGCGCATGGAAAATAACAATCGTATGTTGAGTATAACTTAGTGGTATTTTTATATCTGATAGAACATAATATAAATTATGTAATGCATGAATCAACAAACGAAATTTCAAATGCAAATTAATATAACTATCTACATGTCAAAATATATAACTTGATTATACAGTCGAATTTTACATTTCTGAATCTATAATCCGATATCCACTATCCATCCTTATTTCAATTTATAAAAATTAATTTCTCAATTCTCACAACATAATTTCATCAACCAATCATCAATTCACATATGTGACAGCATAACTCATCTCAAACTGAATTCAATTGCACAATTATAACAATATTTCATATTTTCAAATCTATTCAATTTAGTCCTTATCACAAACAACTAATTCAAATCGATCCAATTTAGCTCGTTCTATTATTTCTAGCTTACCTTATTTTATTAGTATGCAACATAGTTTGTAAATATAGCAATCGAAAAGGTTTGAGTTATAGAAATACAAATCGTAAACTCTGAGCTATTCGTTGACAACTTTGTCTTTTCCTTTCTTTTTCGAGGAATCCGAGTCTATGTTAGCTACGGATTAACATAAACACACAATTTCATCGTTACACAATTAATACCACACTCAATTGCAAATTTACACAAATTTTATATTTTATTCGATTTAGTCCTTAAAACCAGGACTAACATAATTCTCAATTTAGAACTCCAAATTTCAAACCAATTTCACTATAGTCCATTAAGGATCTAGTTCTTAATTTGACATCCAATTTTACAGTTTATGCACTTTAGTTCCTAACTCAAAACTTTCAATTAGCTTTACAATTTAGTCCTTTTTCACTTCAAAGCTTAAAATATATCAATTTAGCACCTAAAACTTTAAATTCTCAACTATGGTAATTTTCAAAACTTTAACAATTCTACAAATTAATACATGGGCTGAATAAATTAGGTTCCCATGATCTCAAAACATAAAAATTACAAGAAAAAGACTAAATTACACTAACCAAATTGAAGCTTTAAATCTTAAAACCCCTAAGATCGACATTCTTCTTTCTCCCTTCTCTTCTCTCGGTTTTGGCTGAATGGAGAAGAAAATAATTTTCTCTTTCATTCCACCATATTTTATTATTTTAGTTATATTTATTTTATTTTAATGTTTTGTTTAATTTATTTAAGATTTATCAAACTAATCATCACTAAACCATCCATTACTGTCCACTATCAATAGCATAGTGGTTTAATTGCCACTTAAGTCCCTTTTCCATGTTCTAATTAGAGATTTCTATAGATTTAATCATTAATTCGATAAAATTACCTGTCCAAAATTCAATTTACCTACTATATAAATCCTTAAGTATTTAATAAAAATATTTACAGGTCTAGTTTATGGAAACGAGTCCTGAAACTGTATTTTTCGACACCACTGATTTTTAGGCCATTATATCTTCGGGAATTGGGGATTAGAAGCTAGCACAAAGAAGAGAGTACGTAGAAAAATGGTGCATGTGGTATTATGCGTTGCATGACAGCATAAATAGTAAACTTGTCTGCCATAAATGGCTATCCACATAAGTGGCATGTTCGTGGAGTTGATGTGCCTATGATTGTTCTATATGAGTTCGCCAATCAGTTGAGTTGATTTGTTGTATCATTTGCCAATTATTTTGTATGTCAGAGTAATGTATCCGCCAGACATGGTGGACTAATCGAGTCCCTTTTACCTTATTGTCGGATAGTAATTAAAGTGGGATCATTTTCCCAAGAAATCACTAAGTTCTTACGAACTTACCCGGTTTTTTCTTCCTTTTAGGTTCTTAGGTTAAGTGTTGTTCTTGAAGGGACACAACCATATTTGTGGCCATTTGTGAGCCTTCTTAATTTTGGGGTTAACATGTATTTGTTGGGGGTGTAGACTAATTGTTAGAAACTGCCACTTTGAAATTTTTAATTTGTATTGAATGATATTTTGAACATGTAGAATGTTGAATGGAAGCCTTGATGGCATAAAGATATTTATGGTCATTGATGTTGATTAAGTAGCCGCAAGAGGGATAGTCCATACACCTTTAATGCAGTGGAACTTTTATTTAAATTGTGCTTCCAAATATAAGTGGACTTATACTTAGGAATACCAGTTTGGAAAAAGGGGGTATTCACCAAAATAGATTATGGACTTTTCGAGAAAGAAAAATAAATAGATGTGTTTTCAAATCGGGTCAACCTGTGATGCTCCATACCCGAATTTGGAGGTCGGGTTGGGTGTGAGGTGTCACACACAGAGTCGTGTATCCAAATCGTGTAACTTACTGAGGCCGTGTAGACCTAAATGCAAAATCTTACAAACATTCACATGGTCGTGTGAGAGACTGTGACCATGTTTAACCAAAACCACCCTAATCATAAAGAGCTAACGGTCGTGTCACTTGCCTGTGTGTGCCAAAAGATGCCTTATAATGCAAGTTATAACCCAAACTCTCACATATATCATAAGTATGCAATTGACCGTTCCTTAAACCTATTCAAAATGCACAAAAAACGTACCAAAACATATCATTTTCCTAATTTTAACCAATATGCCTCAAGGCACCGTCACAAATAATAATCAATACCAAATTTCATCCCATTTTGATAAACCATAATTTACACATATTTTAACCCCATGCTTAGCTTACTTTTGGATGAATTTTGATTGAATTTGATGAATTCGATGCTCCTAATCTCTTAATTTCATGTTTTATACTCAGGAGAGCTTAGGAAGTCGAAAAGGACGAGAAACGGGCCAAAAAGGGGCAAAATGGGCCTACCTAGGAAATCAACACGGCCTGGACCATTGGCCACGGCCGTGTGTCACGAGCAGGATCAACCACGGCCTAGACTATCGACCACGGGCAGATCACACGGCCGTGTGTGGCGAGCGAAATTGACCACGGCTGAAGGAGTCCACCACGGGCGTGTCCCTGCCGAAATCAGGATGTATTCGGATTAGGATACTTATGGGCCAAGTAAAGCATCTTAAAGCCTATATAAACACCCTAGGGGGCAACCTAAAAAGCAGAGCTCGACAGGACATCGAATAGACGCCGAGTAGAAAGAGAAAATACTCCAAGGCAGTAGTCGGGAGCGACTTAGGAGGAGGATCTCCATCAAGAGTGAAGATCTCCCATCAAGTTCTTTAGAAGTTTTTGGGTTTCCTTATGTTTTGTTGTTTTTCCTCTTTTATGATGTTTCCCTCTTTTAGTATGAACTAAATCCCTTAAATATCTAAGGGGATGAAACCTAAGACAGATCTTATTATTATTTGATTTATGAGATAAATACTTGTGCTTATTCTTAATTGTAAGTTCTTATTCTTGTTTTGATAATTGGGTTATTGATTCAAGTTGAATGTGCTTATTGAGTGGAGCAAAAGTCCTGTTTAAGAGTAGATCAACACAATTAAGCGGAGTTGATTGCAACCCTAGACATAGGGCGACGAAAATCTGCCGGATTAGGGTCAAACCTAATAAGGGAATCCATAGATCGAGTTAATGCGACAATAGGGGTTTTAATTAGAAAGAGATTTCAATTAATCAACCTAGAGTCAATTTTTAGTAGCCTCGAGAGAGGTATTAATATAATTTAGGGATTTCTACGGATTAAGCCAAGTGAATAAATCGCATGAATCAAAAGTAATAAGTGAAGTCTAGGTGGATTCTTCCTTAGGTATTGCCTATCTCATATAAGTTGTCCAAAAGTATTTTCCCAATTTACTATCTGTCGCGTTCATAGTTAGTTAAATTAGTTAGTAAATTTTAGATTAAAAATAAATCCTCTTAATTATTAAGCTAGATAATAAAAAGATAGTTAATACTAGTACCCTTGGTCCTTGAGGATACGATATTAGGACTCACCACAGCTATACTCTTTGTTCGATAGGTGCGCTTGCCTTTGTCGAAATAATAGTTAGTTTCGAGCTCCATCAAGTTTTTGGCGCCGTTGTCGGGGACTAAGATATTAGGAACACTAAATTTTTATTACTTTAGCCATTATTTTTACTTTTTATTGCAATTTAATTTCTTGTCTACTTTTCTAATTTTTCTTTCTTTGCTTCTGGCAGGAGTCTCTAGTTTATGACTAGAAGGAACCCGTCAGGACCATTACTTTTTTACAGTGATATAGAAGGTACAGTTCGCAGAAATCGAAGAGAAATAAGGCGAAGTCTAAAATACATAGAAGAAGAGCAAGAAGACGAAACTAATACTACAAAAGAGATGGCTGATAATAATCCGCTACCTCCTGTGGTTGCCGCAAACCCGATGAATCAAAATCCTGCTCCTCGCACTATGTATGATTATGCTAAACCTAATTTAACAGGAACTGAATCAAGTATTGTTAGGCCTGTTGTTGCTGAAAATAATTTTGAATTGAAACCTAACACTATACAGATGATTCAGATATTTGTTCAGTTTGATGGTTTGAAGGATGAGGATCCAAACAATCACTTGGCAAATTTTCTAGAGTTTTGCGACACTTTCAAGATTAATGGCGTTTCTGATGATGTCATTCGTCTTCATTTGTTTCCTTTTTCGTTGAGAAACAAAGCTAAATAGTGGTTGAACTCATTACCACGAGGATCAATCACTACATGGGATCAAATGACCGAAAATTTTTTACTTAAATATTTTTCGCCGGCTAAAACGGCTAAGTTGAGGAATGATATCTCTTCTTTTGTGAAGATGGATTTAGAGATACTTTACGATGCATGGGAGAGATACAAGTATCTACTGAGAATGTGCCCTCACCATGGGTTACCTTTGTGGCTACAGGTTCAAAACTTTTACAACGGTGTGAACCCCTCAACCAGACAGTTGATTGATTCAATCATCGGTGGAACCTTAAATAACAAAACCCCTGAAGAGGCCTATGAGTTTATAGAGGAGATGTCACTGAATAACTATCAGTGGCAAGTTACAAGGACAAGGCCAACAAAAGCGCGATGTTTTCAACCTCGCAGCGATAACAATGCTATCAAACCGGTAGAAATTTGTTAAGTAAAAGATTGATAGTTTGTGTGGTTCTTCGTAGGTACATCTAGTGATGCAGTGCGATATAAATGGAGGAGGGTCGAAAAATACAGAATACCCACCCTACAACCCTGGCATAGAAAACAAACAGATGAACTATATGGGTAACAATTCTAGACCTCAAAATAACCCTTATAGTAACACTTACAATCCAGGTTGGAGGAACCACCCAAAATTTTCATGGGGTGGCCAAGGAAATCAGAGACAGCAACCCCCTCCAGGCTTTCAACAGTAACCCTACCCACAAGAGAAGAAGCCGAACCTTGAGGAGATGCTAACAAAATTCATCGCGGTGTCAAAAACTCGTTTCTAAAACACCGAAACAGCACTCAAAAATTAGCAAGCGTCAATTCAAGGACTCGATAACCAAATAGGTCAGCTTGCTAAGCTGATCTCAGAAAGACCACAAGGAAACTTGCCAAGCAACACTGGAACTAACCCAAAGGAGCAAATTCACGCCGTTACTGTTCACGATAGTGAAGGGTTAGACAAACCAAAACAGAGGCAAGAGTACGTGGTAGATAAAGGTAAGGATGAGGTAAGCCATGATAAACCAAAACCGGTAATTACAGAGTACCAACCTCGTGTGCCATACCCCAATGCGATGAAGAAAGACCGCACAGATGAACAATTCGATAAATTTCTTAAACTTCTAAAGAAATTACATATTAACTTACCATTTCTTGAAGCTCTTTCGCAGATGCTAGATTCAAGGAAATTTTTAAAAGAACTTTTGACGAACAAACGAAAGTTAGACGAGGCGTCGCATATGGAGCTAAACGCAGTGTGTTCAGCAATCGTACAAAATAGACTACCACAAAAGTTAAAAGATCCAAGGAGTTTTACGATTCCTTGCTTAATTGGTAGTTTATCTGTTAATAACGCTTTGGCTGATTTAGGGTGAAAGAATAAATGTTATACCTTATAAAATGCTTAAACAGCTAGGTCTAGGGAAACCCAAACAAACTAGGATGAGTATTCAATTAGCTGATAAGACTATTAGAGTTCCTAGGGGTATAATCGAAGATGTACTAGTAAAAATTAATAAATTCATATTCCCAGTAGACTTTGTCGTTTTAGACATAGATGAGGACAATAATATTCCTTTAATTTTAGGAAGACCCTTTTTAGCAACTGTTAAAACTAAAATTGATGTTGACACAGGGGAACTCATACTTCGTGTAGGTGACGAAATGATCACTCTTCAGGCTCTTGACTCGGTGAGGACATCGAGTAATAAAGGTGAAAACATAAATTCTATTAATGACCATTTGGTTCAACCTTCTTTTCAGGAAGCACCACGAAATTACATATCTGAGCCACATCCTAGACCTCGTGCCAACAAGGAAATAACTCATAGGGAACGAAGGCTTCAGATAGATGAACTAGACGAGTGGAAGACACATTTCAAGGAGAAACAAAAAACACACGAAGCAAAAACGAGGCAACTCCATGTCAAACTTAAAGATGGGACATACCAATTTCAGATCAGGGATCAGGTATTGTTGGATAAGACAGACCCTCGAATCGCCATTTCAGACCTTAAAGAAGAGATCCCTTTCACGGTACTAAATGTCTTCCCATACGGAACAGTCGAGGTAACTAATCCTAAGTTCGGCACTTTTAAGGTAAACACTACTCGACTCAAACTATATAGTGATCATAGAATTGATAGAAAGAGAGAGGAGTGTCAACTCCTCGAACCACCATGATTATGCGAATGAAAGGAAAGTCTAGCTTAGGACTCTAAACAAGCGCTTCTCGGGAGGCAACCCGAGCACTAACCCTACTAATTAGTTTGTTTTCACTTTCGTTCATGTTTTAGGCGCAGTTTTCCCTACCACACGGCCTTGCACACGGGCGTGGGCGTGGCCGTGTGGACACCACAAGGAGGCATACCAGCATGACGGAGACCGTGCGGGTCAAGGATGAAAATTTTCCCCAAAACATGGGCTGCGATAAAATGCCACGGTCGTACGATACAGCCGTAGTCGACACTGACTAAAGAACACGGGATGTTGATAAGCCCACACGCCCGTGCCCAGAAGTCGTGGTTGAAACTGAATAAGTCACACGGGCGTGCGACACGCCCGTTCCTATGGACCGTAGACGATACTGATTAACTAACACGGACGTGTGATCCACTACACGGGCGTGGGAGGACCTTTGAGTCCATTTATTTTTCATTTTTCTTTTATTTTAAATTTTAAACTCTTTCTCTTTATCTTTCTTGTCTTAAATTTTTATTAGTATATTTTGATTTCTTTATATCTCTGGCTGTCTATTATCGACGACCATTAATAAAACTCCCTAAAACTTTACTGATGACTCCGCAGTTTCAAAAGGTTCAAGGTGCTACTAATGAACGACCAAACTACTAGAGTATTCTCCCCCACCTTCACCTCTGCCTAGTTCATCAGGCTTCTTTTCACTTTCTAAGGATTTCATCCATAATTCAGGAAGTTTCACTTCTCTCCCTCTCTTACGATATTCTTATTATCTTATCATTATCTATTTTTTGTACATTGAGGATAATGTACATCTTAAGTGTGGGGAGGTTATTGATTTCATTATCGGAAAATCCCTGAATTATGTCTTGTGTTTAAGTAATGTTCTCATATTACCATTAGAATGAAATTTCTTTTGATTTATGATTTTCATTTATATGTTTTGGATTAAGCCATAGTTAATTGTGCATTGATGATTTAAACTTTAAGATATTAGAGAATCAATCATGATAAGTCTATTTTTCGTAATTAAAATTTCTAGGTTGTTTCCCTAAAATTAAATATTACTTTGAAGTTTGAAATTTGCAAGGTTGACATCAAAAACCATAATTTTTGTGAGATTTTTGAGCCTTTTAGAGCATTTTCTTTTCTTGCTCACTTTATTAATTATGAGTGTGTCAACATTGATTTGTTATTCTAGAACTTGCTTCGATTATACATGTCGAGACCACACCTTTGATTTGATATACTGAGATGATAAAGGCACTTAGGATTTAACCCACTTACTCCATAAAAAGCCTACATTCATAATTAACCCCTAGTGAACCCCTTTGATCCAATTAAACCGTTTCTTGATTCACCTTAAATATTAACCCAAGACCCATTCTTTTTGATTCATAGAGAATTTTCCCTCTTGTTTTAACCCTTTTTGTCGAGATTTGATTTGAGCAGTTGCCTAACTATGTTCTCTATTTCAGTTGTTAAAGTTCTTTCTTATTATTTGGATGTTCTTATTCTTAAAAAAAAATTTGGAAATTTATTCATTATTAGTTATAGGTTATTTGAGCTTAAGCAATTAATTTCACATTCTGAGAAGAAGCTCGTGATATTAGTGATAAGTTTTCAATTGATGTGATTATTCAATGTTAGTCTATTTTTCTAGTTAGGTGAATTGTCAATTCGATCTCGATTCTAACCCTCTAATTCAGCCTTTATCCATACCTTTAACCCAAGCTCCATTACAACCCTTTAAAAGACCTTTTGATTTGTGTATCATCTCATTTTATAGTGGTGGAGATTTGATTTTCATGCAAGCCTATGGGATTAACTTTTCATGTTTGACTTTTGAGTGCTTAATTTTTGAACCTTAAACACTTTGAGTGATTTGAGTGAATCTTTAGTGAGGATGTCATACTTGTCGGTTTTGAATCAAGGGTAATTATTTAGGTAAGGGGAAATACCTATGTTTTCGTGCTACAAAAATTTGTGACTTAGATTGTTTGAAACTTTAGGACTCTTTTAGATTAAATTATCAATGTATGAATTATCTATGAATTATGATGAAACATTATTGATGAGGATTATGAATTGAGGGAGTTAATTTTAATTGTGAGTTGAGGATTTTGCTTGAGGACAAGCAAATGCTTAAGTGTGGGGATATTTGATAAACCATAATTTACACATATTTTAACCCCATGCTTAGCTTACTTTTGGATGAATTTTGATTGAATTTGATGAATTTGATGTTCCTAATCTCTTAATTTCATGTTTTATACTCAGGAGAGCTTAGGAAGTCGAAAAGGACGAGAAACGGGCCAAAAGGGGCAAAATGGGCCTACCTAGGAAATCAACACGGCCTGGACCATTGGCCACGACCGTGTGTCACGAGCAGGATCAACCACAGCCTAGACTATCGACCACGGGCAGATCACACGGCCGTGTGTGGCCAGTAGAATTGACCACGGCCGAAGGAGTCCACCACGGGCGTGTCTCTGCCGAAATCAGGATGAATTCTATTCGGATTAGGATATTTGTGGGCCAAGTAAGGCATCTCAAAGCCTATATAAACACCCTAAGGGGCAACCTAAAAAGCAGAGCTCGACAGGACATCGAATAGACGCTGAGTAGAAGGAGAAAAACTCCAAGACAGCCGTCGGGAACAGTTTAGGAGAAGGATCTCCATCAAGACTGAAGATCTCCCATCAAGTTCTTTAGAAGTTTTTGGGTTTCTTTATGTTTTGTTGTTTTTCCTCTTTTATGATGTTTCCCTCTTTTAGTATGAACTAAATCCCTTAAATATCTAAGGGTATGAAACCTAAGATAGATCTTATTATTATTTGATTTATGAGATAAATATTTGTGCTTATTCTTAATTGTGAGTTTTTATTCTTGTTTTGATAATTCAGGTTATTGATTCAAGTTGAATGTGCTTATTCAGTGGAGCAAAAGTCCCTGTTTAAGAGTAGATCAACACAATTAAGCGGAGTTGATTGCAACCCTAGACATAGGGCGATTTAAAATCACTTGGATTAGGGTCAAACCTAATAAGGGAATCCATAGATTGAGTTAATGCGACAATAGGGGTTTTAATTAGAAATAAATTTCAATTAATCAACCTAGAGTCAGTTGTTAGTAGCCTCGTGAGAGGTATTAATATAATTTAGGGATTTCTACGGATTAAGCCAAGTGAATAAATCGCATGAATCAAAAGTAATAAGTGAAGTCTAGGTGGATTCTTCCTTAGGTATTGCCTATCTCATATAAGTTGTCCAAAAATATTTTCCCAATTTACTCTCTGTTGCGTTCATAGTTAGTTAAATTAGTTAGTAAATTTTAGATTAAAAATAAATCCCCTTAATTATTAGGCTAGATAATAAAAATATAGTTAATACTAGTACTCTTGGTCCTTGAGGATACGATACTCCGGACTCACCACAGCTATACTACTGTTCGATAGGTGCGCTTGCCTTTGTCGAAATAATAGTTAGTTTCGAGCTCCATCACATTTCATACCAACAAAGTGAATGACTAACATATACCTTAATCACAAACAAAATGCCAACTTTCACTAACCTATTATTGATCAAAATACCAAATACACAACCTATAAGATTGATACCTATAACCATACACTTATCATACCTAAAACATCAAATTTTATTATCAAGTCTTCATACCATATTTTCTAACTCAATCCCACCTATTCAAACATTATACAGCATAACTAACCATACCAACTCTCATATGAATCTATCATTTTTTCCATGCTTAACAACCACAATCAAGATTTACCAATTTAGGCCATGATCAAACATATCAAAAGGTCATCAAGCACACATACTTTATATAATACCATTCTCACTTTACTATTACAACACACTTATATATATTTCAACTCCTATTACATGCCACATAATTGAATTGAACGTTTAAAAGTCTACCAAAATGATGGCTAGATAGTGTGATCTTCAAGATGACCCGATCACCGAGTTTCGCAATTCAATAACTACAGGAAACAGAAAACGAAACAGAGTAAGCTTTAAATAAGCTTAGTATGTTCATAGGTTTAGAACAAAAAAACTTACCTTAAATCCCACAATTTCAATATAACATATTTAATTAAAAAAATGTCCTTGTTACCATAATTCACATCATCAGGTGAGTTCATCGGGTATATATCACATAAAACATTTCATTCAAAATAATATGATCTCGATCGAAGCTATAACATCAACCCATTGAACATATGCACTTTTACTTTATATAACTTACTTCATCTCATTATAATACTTTTACCATTCATCTAATTCAATAACAATACCAATTTATCCCGATGAACTATAATAAACGAATACGCGGTTATCCACCCAAAACACGTCTGATTGCTCAACCTAGCTTTACCATCCAAGAACACGCCTGGGCATTGAGTGCCAAGCCTATAGGCTAAACATCCATTCAAAAACAAGCCTGGGCACTAAGTGCCAAGCCGTTAGGCTACACATCCTCCCCCAAAAATACGTTTGAATCACTGTGGATATAACTTGGTAATCTGCAACAAATGTTGCATTCTAGTACATTCAGTGAATATATATATCATACGCCAACATCTCATATCATATAAAACCCGTACAGCGCGCAAATAACCCTATTGGCATGCCAATTGCATCCTATCTCATGTTCATCCAAGCTCAATACATATAACAATATAGTACTATTCAATTCAATCCTTTTCCTCACCTATACCGTATGAACTTACTAGGGAATAACAACAATAGAAGAAGTGTTAGGAACTACTCTATTATTTTTCCTTTTCTTCGATTATCAACTAGTTGATTCGTTTCTTATTCTATACGATAATTCATTTCAAATTATCAGTTCTAAATACCTTATAACATCTTATTTAATGCATATGATATCCCATTATCATTTTTCAAAATTTCTCTAAAGTTTTGCAATTTATTCAATTTAGTCACTAAAATCGTAACAAACATATTTTTCATACTTAAGCCCCAAAATTTAAAACCGAATTCATACTCATCCCTATACAGTACTCAAAATCCATTTTTATAGAAATTTCATGCCTATTTTAACATATTTTCATTTTAGTCCCTAAACTCAAAACTAACAAAAAAATCACTTTACAAAATAGTCCTATTTCATGATAAAGCTTCAAACTTAACCATTTAACATCAAAAACCTTAAAAATCAACAATGGTAACTTTTTAAAATTTTGACAGTATTATGAAATAGTCCCTGGGATAGCTCGATTAAGCTACAACATCTCAAAAACATAAAATTTACAAAAAAACAAGCTTCAAAAATGCTTACTGCAAAAGAGAAATTGAACCAAATTCTTCAAGCTCCCTTCAATGGTGTTTTCGGTTTGTGAAAGAAAAAGAAAGTGAAGGTGATGATGTTTTCTAACGTTTTAACATATATTATTTAATATAATAAAAAAACATATTTTTTACTTAATCTATACACAAACCGTCCACTATAATCCATTATGACATTATTGCCATTCAAAACTTTATAATATGTTTTTTTACTCACTATAATCCATTATGACATTATTGCCATTAAAACCTTTATAATATGTTTTTTTACTCTAGCACATATAAATTAATAGTGATTAACTTTTGCAATTTTTATGATTTAGTCTTTATTCCACAATAACTAACCAATTAATAAAATTACAAGACCAAAAATCATTATAACACTATAAATGACTTGTAAGTATTAAATAATAATATTTACTAACTCGATCGTCGAAGAATGGGGTTCCTAACCCTCTATTTTTGGTATCACTAAAAACGAGCTGTTACAATTTCATTTTCCAATTTCAAGATTCAATTTCAATGTTTTACCCAACAGAACCCTAGTAAAACAGACTCGGACACATGGGTGAACTACACTACACCAAGATAGCTCGTATGAGCATAAACTACACCACACCAAGACACCGAAGTGCAAAGCCCGTAGGCATCAAATGTTTAAACATATTCAAATACATCCCTTCACCACACAAAGGTCTCTGTAGAGACAATGAATACTCAATGATCCACAATAGGTGTTGGATCTCAAAATAACCTGTCATTATCTTCATATTATCAACTATCCCATACACAAGCGCGCATATGACCCTATTGGTATGCCAATTGTATCCTAACTTTTTACTAAGTTCACATGGGCATCAATCATTCATATTTACATATTCATACGCTATAATAATTCACATTTGCATATTCATACCCTGTAATCATTCATATTTGCATATTCATACCCTGTAATCATTCACATTTGCATTTTCATACCCTGTAATCATTCATATAAATTTTCGGGTTTTTTCGAATAAATTTGTACATAAATTATACATACATTTAATGATCTTTGTCATTCTCCTAGTTATAATAAATAGATATAACATCAATTGCCTATATCAATTCAAATCACATTTACTAGCTATGTATGTCAATTTCCATCAAGCATTAACTTATGTTCAAGTATTGATATAACAAAATAAACACAAGCAAACATATAGCACAAGGAACTTATCTCCTTAAAACACAAAACATGTAGGTTTCTTAAGGTCTATTCTGCAATTTTAGCTACTAGCTCCACTTCTATCGAGTTTTGATTTTATACAATTATATATATATAAATACTAATTAATAGCACATAACAACACACAATAGCCATTTAATGGCTTACAACAATAATATCGTAAGATGCATGATACTAAATAATCTTTTTTTTTATTTCAAACATATTTTGTATTTTATTCAATTTAATCTTTGAACTAGGGATAAACATAACTTTGAATTCCTAGCTTCAGATTAAAATATGATTTCAAATTCTTTTGTTAGAGACCCTATACTTTCTATTTCTAGCAAAATTTCAGGACATATTCTTCATTTATTTAATTTGGTCCCTAATGTTACAAAGTTAACAAACAAGCTTAATTAACTTTACAATTTAGTACTTTTCATAATCTAAGTTCAACATCTATCAATTCCAAGCCTAATTCATCAATTTATCAACAATGTCAACTTGCTAAAATTTCAACAATTGATCAAATTGATACATGAGCTAGCTAAATTAAGCCCCATGATTACAAATATGTAAAAATTACATGGAAAAAGGCTTGGTTACCTTGAATTTTTGCTTGACTGAATGTTAGGTGAGCTTGACACTTCCTTTTGATTTTTAACTATGGTGGATGACTAAGGATGGAGAAGAAGATGATAATATTCTCTTTCTTTCCACCAATTTTGTTATTTATAGGCCAATTAATGCTTAATTAGTCTAATAGATCATGTTTAGTTACCTTAATAAAGCATACTTATATATTTAATCCCATAATTAAACATAAGTGGATGCTAATATTAACATCAACATCTACTATCTCATGCTATTTATTGGTTTAATAACCATTTTAGCCCCTTAGGATAATTGTTATTTAAGTCCTCAAACATTTTCTTAATTAAAACTCTAGAATGATTAGACTTTTATAATTCAGTCAGTGAGCCTTAATTAACTATTTTATTGGTTAATTTACTCGACTTATTGGTTAATTTACTCGACCATTCTTCAACATATTTTTATATTAACTCCGTAAATATTTTTATTTTATATTTACAGACTCTATTTACAAAAATGAGATCCTAAAATCGCATGTTTTGATACCACTGAAAATCAAATTATTACAGAAATAATTGTCAGAGAGATCTTAGGGGTTGATGTTGGAGAAGAAGATGAGAAGGGGGTGATGATGGTGGTTATGGTGATGATGATTAGATGATGAAACAACGAAACCAAAGTTATTAAGGGTAATTTTTAAAATATTATTATTTAATAAGAAATTTTATTTCACCTTAAATTTTCGTTTATGCCTAAATTGTTTATTTATTTTTTATACCTAAAATAAAAATTTTTGAAAGTGTAAATAATATACGGGGAAAAAAGCGAGCTAAGTGCTAATAATATTTTTTCATAAAAAATAATATAATTTATTTTCCTTATCCTAGTCCGAAAGTGAAAATGACAGTTATGTCCGCTACTCGAATCTGTTTTGTCTAGGTTTGTAACAGACATTTCTTTAATATGATTTTGTCGATATTTTTAGTGTCTCTTTTCTGAAAGCTCTGCTCTGAACACTTTCTGACAACAGATTTGGATGGATCAATCATTTTGTCACTGTCTTCTCTGATCCCTTTCCCCATCTCTCCCTCTTAATGGCGATCGCCGCTGCTTCTTCCTTCTCCGTCGGTAATTACATTCAAAACCATCTTTTTATTTTACTTGCACCCAAATTCTTTTTATGATTGTGGATTATTTGGGAATAGACGAATGAAGAACAAAGATTTCTTTATTTCTTATTGTTTTGGTTAAGTTCCCATTCTGATTTCCATGTTTTAAAGCAAACCCTTTTTGTATTTCTAATCTTCGATGCCTGATTTGCTGTTTAAAGCCTAAATTAGATGAGATTTTATTATCTTAAATGTGCCTACATGCATGTAATGTTTTTTTCTCTTTATTCAAGTTGATTTCTGTTGATGTGATGAAAATATGAAGCAAAAGAGTGTAATTGTTCAAGGTCTGGTTTTATCATTGTTTTTCTTCACTATCTTTTCTTGTTCATGCTCAAATTAGGGATGGGAATGCAATGAGACGGAAATGATTTATAAATATTTAAGGAATTTTAAAAGATGATTTGTAAATATTTAAGTAGCTAAAAAAGAAAACTTTCGCTTGGAACGGTTTATTAGATTCAGTAACCCTTTCTGTGGAAATCATCAGAATACCTACATGCAAATGGGCACACTTCATGTTCTTTAATTTAGTTGTCTTTCTGGGTTTTTCCCCCTTTTAATATTATTTTAAATTTATGAAAAGGGATTGGGAAAGCAATTTGCTTTGCCTAATAGTGAACCAATAATAAATTTCATTTTCACAAGAAGTGACCTCTTGCTAGGTAATTGGTAAATAGTGGTGAGCAGAATTCGGTCTAAACCGACAAGATTGACCAGAACTGGCATGATTCGGTCAATTCAGTTCAATTAAAACGATGTCATACTTGGTTGGTTATGAGCTTTGGTTTAAATAAGTTAATTTGGGCTTTTTTCAAATTGTGAAATGAGCAACCAAACTGATGGACTCAACCAACTTATAATAAATATGTTTTTGTATTTTTAAACATAATTATATAATATATATAATGTTGGAATTCCTAAGATTAAGGACAGACTACTTACCTTATCACTAGGAGATCTTCTGTAAATAGAAACCAATATTAGTTACTGATTCTTAGGATGTTACTGTTTTTTAGGGATTGTTTCCTTCATTAGGATAATTCCCCTCTTTATATTTGTAAGCTAACTAGCAGAAATATACATAAATCTTTTCTCTAAATTTCTACATGGTATCGGAGCTCTAGGAATCATTCGATCCTTCTCATTCATCTCTAAAATTTCTTCCTAAAAATCCCTCCGATCTAGTTCTTTTTCTCCCATGGGTGATCTCAATGAAACCACATGCTCAAAGCGAGATTTCACAAATATCTCGAGAATGTTAACCTGGGGAATCAATCAAAGTGACCTTAATTCTTCACTTATAATCACTAGTCATCGACTAGATGGGAAGAATTTCTTACAATGGTCTCAATCTGTCCTTATGGTTATTCGTGGTCGAGGCAAATTAGGATACATCAATGGAGAAATTCCACGACCAAGCGTGGTGACCCTACTTATGCTACTTGGGAACTCAACAACTCCATTGTAATGGCGTGGCTAATCAATTCAATGGAAGGCCATATAAGCCGAACCTATCTCCTCTTCAAGACTGCAAAAGACATGTGGGATGCAATCAAAGAAAACTACTTGGATCTTGGAAACGCCTCCCAAGTATTTGAGATCAAACTTAAGTTAAAAGATATTCGACAAGGGACACTCGAGGTAACTCACTACTACAACAATCTGAAAATCTTGTGGCAAGAATTAGATATGTACTATGAGGCGATTGGGGTGAAGGCTTAGAACACACTAAGTTTATGACCCCACCTCAACATGGAGCGCCTCTATGAGTTTCTAGCAGGACTGAATCGTGAGTTAGATGAGGTCAGGGGGCCGATGCAGGCAGATCACCTCTCCCAACCATTGGTGAAGCATTTGCAGAAGTTAGAAGAGAAGAAAAGCGTTGTCTTGTCATGATGGGAGATTCAAAGGAGCCTAAACCTATAATATCTTCTGGAAACCAACCCACTGAAACTTCTGCTCTCATCTCCAGAGGTCCACAGACACAAACCACGCACTGGAAATGATTCTGGATCAACCAGGCCATGGTGTAACCACTGCAACCGTGTTGGTCACACAAAAGAAAAATGCTTCAAACTTCATGGCTACCCTGAAAAAAAACAGAAAGATAAGAAGACTGCCCTGTTATCTTCTAATGCTGCAGGTGATGTTCTCGATGTCCGCCTAACAAAAACCCAGCTTGAAACTCTCCACAAGATACTTGGTACTTCCACTGCTCATGGATCTCTAGCCACTCAAGGTACGGCCCTCAACATTGCCCTTGAATCTAAAAATCAATCCTCTTGGATACTAGATTCGGGTGCCTCAGATCACATGACAGGTAACTCTACCTTGTTTCAAACCTACACCACTTGTCATAACAAGTCTCGAATTCGCATAGCTGACGGTTCATACTCACCTGTGGCTGGAGTAGGGAAAGTTCAAATAATGAGAATTTCTCCTTGATAAAGTCCTACATGTCCCAAACTTGGCTTTGTAATTTACTTTCAATAAGTAAACTTACCAAGGATGGTAAAATGCTTCTTTGAATTTTCTCAAATTGGTTGTGTGATACTGAGTAAATCGGGGAGGATGATTGCTTTGCTAAAGTTGATGATGGATTATATGTTTGGAATAAAGACAACACACAAGGGGATTGGCTCTATCCACTTCAAAAGAGGACACGATTATGCTATGGCACCGTAGGTTAGGGCATCCAAATCTGTTGTACTTGATAAAACATCTTCCGCTGTTATTTCGAAATAAAAATATAAATTCCTTGAAGTGTGAAATTTGTCAAATATCCAAACATACCCGTGTACCATATCCTTTAAAACCATATATCCAGTCCCAACCTTTTTCATTAATCCACAGTGACCTATGGGGAGCTAGCCGAGTGAAAAATATTACAGGGGCTAAATGGTTTATAACCTTCATTGATGATCACACTAGAGTCTGTTGGGTATACCTACTCAAAGAAAAATTTGAAACACCCAAAGTATTCCAAAAATTTCACTCAATGGTCCGAACCCAGTTCAATTCTACCCTACATACTCTCCACACTGACAATGGAAGAGAATACTTTAACTCTGTCCTAAGCCCATACCTTTCTGACCAAGGCATCATACACCAAAGCTTTTGCCCTGACACTCCTCAACAAAACGGGATCCCTGAGAGAAAAAATCGACACCTCCTTGCTGTGGCTCGAGCCATAATGTTCACTATGAATGTTCCTAAATACTTGTGGGGAGAGGTTGTTCTCATTGCTTGCTACCTCATAAATCGAATGCCATCAAAGGTACTAAATTTTCAAACACCTCTAAATACCCTTCTAAAATCCTTTCCCCTATTTCGTATTCCTAACCTTCCAGCAAGAATATTTGGTTGCAAAGCCTTTGTCCATAACCATCAACCAAATCAATCCAAACTTGATCCTCGAGCCCACACCTGCATCTTCATTGGCTATTCCTCCACTCAAAAAGGCTATAAGTGTTACTCACCGAGTCTTACTATTTGAATGTTTGTCTCTCGGGATGTGACTTTCTTTGAAAATGAACCATATTTTGGAGCATCTCATCTTGTGGGAGACTTTCAATGAAGATGAAACCCTTAATACTCTTCTCATCATACCTCCCGATCCTACCATTACCCTCACAAACAAGCCTAACAACCAAGGTGCTACCCTCAATTTAGATACTATTTCTCCTATGCATCAAGAAGTTAGCACAATCCTACCCGATATCAATACCACCACCGAAGTACAAATGACCTTCTAATCAAGGAAAGCAAAGAAGAAACAGTGCGGCTGCAGTTTACTCCCACTAAATCGGCGTCCACGGCGACATCTTTGCGGTGCCAATTGCATCTCCAATCGAGGACTGTTTCAAACGAAAGTCTCACCTCCATCACCATCCATTTATCTTCCAATTGCAGAAGAAAGGGAACAAGGAGGCGCACTTAACACCCTATTTCTCGGTTTGTATCCTACGGAAACTTGTCTAAATCTTACAAAGCTTTTGTGACTAATGTTGATTCTCAAAAACTCCAAAAACTATAGAAGAAGCACTTGAATCAAATTTGAATGGAGACAAGTGTGATGGAAGAAATGGAGGCCCTCAAAAACAATGAAACATGGGAAGTTTGGATCCGCCTAAAGGGAAAAAAAAACGATGAGGTTGCAAATGGATTTTTACTACGAAATTTAAACCCGATGGCCATATTGACCGATACAAGGCTCGACTTGTGGCTAAGGGCTTCACTCAAACTTACGGTCTTGACTATGACGAGACATTTGCTCGGTTGCCAAACTAAACACCATTCGAGTCCTCCTATCTCTCTTTGTCAATCTTGATTGGCACTTGACTCAATTGGATGTTAAGAATGCTTTTCTTAATGGGAGTTAAATGAAGAAGTATACATGGATTTCCTACAGGTTTGAAGAAAGCAAGGGCCAAGTGTGTAAATTGAAGAAGTCATTATGCAGTGAAACAATCTCCAGGCGTGGTTGATCGATTTGCAAAAAGCTATGATGAGCGTAAATTACACTCAAGGAGACAGTGGACCACACAATGTTCTACAAGCATTGAGAACAAGGAAAATGTTGCATTCTCATTGTCTATGTGGACGATATAATAGTGACAGGAGATGATACAAGCGAAATTGTGAGGTGAAAGAATTCCTTGGAACAAAGTTTGAACTTAAAGACTTGGGGAATCTTAAATACTTTCTTGGTATGGAGGTAGCAAGGTCTCAAAAAGGTATTTCCATCTCCCAAAGGAAATATGTTCTCGATTTACTATCAGAAGTTGGTTTGATGGGTTGCAAACCAGCTGAAACTCCTATGGAGTTTAATTGTAAATTGGGCACTGATGAAGATGGAGAAGAAATCGACGGGGAGATATCAACGTCTAGTAGGAGACTTATCTACCTATCTCACACCCGTCCAGACATAGCCTTTAGTGTGAGTGTTATCAGTCAATATATGCATGCCCCGAGGGAGAAGCACCTGGAAGCTGCATATCGGATACTAAGGTATCTAAAAGGGACTCTGGCAAAGGCCTATACTTCAAGAAAAATGCCAACCGAATGTGGAAGTCTATCATCGACATCGACCAGGCGGAGTTCTATCAATGACAGACGCTCTACAAGTGGTTATTGTAGTTATGTTTGGGGTAACCTAGTGACATGGAGAAGTAAAAAGCGATCGGTTGTAGCACGCAAAGAAGGCGAAGCGAGTATCGAGCACTAGCTCATGGGATATGCGAAGGAGTTTGGATACAAAGACTTATGGGGAACTAAAAGTTCCTTATACTAGGCCTATGAAGATGTAGTGTGACAACCAAGCAAAGAATCAATATAGCACATAATCCTGTGCATCACGATCGTACCAAACATGTGGAGATAGATCGCCACTTTATAAAAGAAAAAATACACTCAGGAGAAGTGTGCATTACCTACCTACCTACTAGACAACAAGTTGCAGACGTGTTAACAAAAAGCTTGAACAGAAACATGTTTGAGGAACTTGTTGGCAAGTCGGGTTTGATAAACATCTACACTCCAAACTTGAGGGGAGTGTTGGAATTCCTAAGATTAAGGACAGACTACTTACCTTATCACTAGGAGATCTTCTGTAAATAGAAACCAATCTTAGTTACTGATTCTTAGGTTGTTACTGTTTTTTAGGGATTGTTTCCTTCATTAGGATAATTCCTCTCTTTATATTTGTAAGCTAACTAGCAGAAATATACATAAATCTTTTCTCTAAATTTCTACATATAATATACAAATATTTTATCTAAATCCAACCCAATTACCATTCTCACTAAGTTGGTTAATCGAGATAACCAGCCGAACTAACTCAGTTTGGTTATTTCAATTATGATATCATGGTCAGATGGTTACCGGTTATTTTAAATTGGGGTCAATCTCAGTTTTTCTAACCGAGCAGGTTGATTGCATGCTCTGGATTCTATACTTGATTTCCTCTGTCAATGAGGGGCTATTAAAATGCATAGAGTATATGATTCAGTGTATTATACTAGGTCTTATACTCAAGTTCTGTCTTACACCGACATAAAATTCTAAAGTTATGCACATTCCGTGAATATTTGTTCATACATCTTAGTTTATTAGCGTGGCTAATTCTAATGTTTGCATTTGCATTTTCATGACATCTTTTGATAACTCTTTCTTGTTGAACTATGCTATTAGGTTCTTCCCAGTGTCATTTATGTCAAGTAGAAGGGGCTTATTACTCACCATTACTTGGTGTCAACAATGGTTGGATCAGACATACATTTGATGGCTGCAAAGTGACGGACTCGCCCGGCATAAGGTGTGCAATAGTTAAATAGGTCTGAGTTTATCTGGAAAAGAGAAAACCGTTTCTGTATTGTGTAAAACTTTTGTTATTCAATTACCTATGTTCAACGCTCATGTCTGATGAGTATTCAGGACATTGAAATGGGGATATAACCCTCCTAATATGTGGAAAAACTTCAAAAAAAGAATTGAACCTGCCTGTGTCGGACTAGTACCTGTATGACACTCATACTTGAGTATAGTAACTTAGAGTTAAATAATGATCATTGCATATGTTTTGTTATGGTTGTTTCTGGGGAGAGTTTCATGTATTATTGCAATGTCATCTGATGAGAAGGTCATCACCAGATGACATTTTATTATCTGGTCTTCTCAGCTGATTTGTCTTTAAATCCAATTGGTTGAGATGCAGTTTTCCATTTCAGTGTCAGATGCAGGAACCCGTTTTTTGGATCAACACAATTTCATTGGTTGTCTGTGGGACGCGATCTTTCCCTTTCAAAAGTTTTAGTTGCCGCGGATTATTCTGATTCTGTTCCTAATTCATCGAGTTATGAAAGCAACCAAGGTTATCACCCTCTTGAAGAACTTAAAGTTTGCAAAAGGATCCAGGAGATACAACTGTCATCAGCTGAAATTGCAAGAACAACCGTCGAGGTGAATTTTATAATTACTGAATTGGAAAAAAAAACCTTAGTTTAGACAATTTGAAATGAGTTGAATTTATTTGATAGTGTCATCAGTGTGTTTGTTAGACTGACGACATAAACATCCTTGTTACTTGGACTCAGTTGTGAGTGTCAGATGCAAGGATGTGTCCAACACTGGTATGTTAAACTTTTTTTCAAGATTTTTAGGTATTTGGAGATTTCTTCGAGGTTCATATCCAAATACCTATGTACAGACTTGTGTTCAATATAAGTCTCAGACATGTGCACTTGAAGAAAAATTAAGAGTCGGAGCAACATAGATAAACATAACTTCCTCTGCAACAAGAATTCATGTTTATGCTTTTCTAGTTTTTGCTTGCCTTAGGCTAACAGCAGCGCTTTGCTAGTCTTTCCCGGGACAGTACATTCTGAACCTCATGAACAGATTTCATGGGCTGAGTTTCGATATGTTGTTGATGATTATGGAGGTAAGTTTATGGGAGACCACCTTTGAGCTCTATTAGGCTTTTATTCCCGTCAAGGCTTTAGGATTTGTCTCCAGTTTCCTTGTATATGTATACAAATGAGCACACACCTACATATGCATATATATATTAAACCATTAGTTCTCTTTATGTGTTAACCTAATTTATGTGTTATCTTTTGTTTCAAATTTAGATATCTTTTTTGAAATTTTGGATGATGAGAACATCTTAAAAGATCGCGGAGCGAGTAACCTTGTGGTGAGGATATCATTTCTACTCAAATGTTGTTTTGATTTTCTAGCTCAAGTTTGGTGCCACTCGTTACTTCAAAATTACATGTCATTTGGCTAATCATTTAGAAGCCGCTAGTGTAACAGTTTTCATGCGTTGCAATGTTGTTTTGACTCTTCATCTTTTTTTAAGTATACGTGTGTGACACATATTTGGACATGGTTATTGGAATATGATTCTCAAAAGATCCTTCAAATACATGGAAAAAACTTTAAAAAATTGAATATACTCGTGTCAAATACATACTTGTATCCGACGCTCTCATATGAGTATGAGAATCCAACGGAATGGTGATTAGTTAAGCTTGTTGAGATATCATAGCAAAATCTATGTTACTCAGGCTCAAGTGTGAGTGTTTAATAAGGGTGTGTCCAACGTAGGTATATTTAAGTTTGTTCCGTGTATCTGGAGGGTTCTTAGAGGGTTATACTCTTGCTGAAATATATGTTGGACATGGTTATTTCAAGAAAAGTGAAGAGAGCCAGAACACCATAGACTACAACAAAT
Source organism: Gossypium sturtianum (assembly GCA_025698515.1). Lineage (NCBI taxonomy): Eukaryota > Viridiplantae > Streptophyta > Magnoliopsida > Malvales > Malvaceae > Gossypium > Gossypium sturtianum. Next base: position 77,296,701 of record CM046947.1, read on the forward strand.
GTTCAAAATGGAAATGCTAACAGTTGATTGATGGAATTATGTTTTCTAAGTAGCTCTACATTTTCACTTGACTTTAATTCCTATTCAATGAGTGCCATATTCTAAAACTTGTAATAATTTCTTTTCTTTCAGAATGTTCTGATTGGGATGGACATTCCTGTACGAGAGAATAACCAGGCAGTCGGTGACTTTGACTATTCAGACATCGGGATTGATGACGAAGTTCCTTTTGACGATGAATATTTTGAGGTTAGAAACCACTGATTATTGACTTCTGAAGTGAAATCTGTGATATTCTCTTTTGTTAATTTTGGCTACTCAAGTCCCATTCACGTAAATAGGTTATGGATTCTGAAATATACGAGGCTCCGGTTCGTTGGGGGATGCCAGATTCAGCTGATAGCAGCTGGGTTCATCCTATTTATTTTGCCAAGTGCTTGATGAAGGTGATTGTGCCTGAGTTTCCCTTAAGTACAAGTTGTATTATAAGTTTTAATTGTATTCAATGACTATGTTACTCGGACTCTAGACTGATGGGTTATGCATCTGACACGGGTATGCTCAAGTTTTCTTAGTTTTTCAATATATATGGTGGATTATACCCTATATCCATGCTGAGTATGTGTCAAACACAAGTCTTGGACACTGATACTTAAAGAAAAATAAAGAGTTCCAAGTAACATGGTTCAATGATATCAGGGATGAAGCTAGCCCGGTATGCCCCCCCGGCTAAACAGGATAATTGCAGTTATAGCCCCTCGTAATAATCAATTAGTTAATTTAAGCTTTTTTGACCCTTTGATTCATGGAAAAATTGCATTTTTCCCTCTAAAAAAGTAGTAATTCTATTTTTTTTGGCCAAACCAAAAAAAAAAAAAGAAAAAGTAATTCAATTTAAACCCTTTTAACAAAATTTTTTAGCTTTGGCCCTCCTAAGATTTTATAATTTTATATCGGTCCCTGAATGATATTACGAGTTTTTATCCTTTTCTCTCTCCAATATGCTGCTAAGACATAGTTTTTATCATGAGTTTGAAAAGGCAGAAGTCTTAATTGGATCAAAGAGAATTCATGAGATGATGAGTAGATGCGTATTTGCATTTTGAATTTTATAGGCAACTCTGTTTACACTTGGTTTCTGCATTCATGCAGGCTGTTCATGTAGAACATGACAGGAAAATGGACCATCCCTCTAATGGTGTTTCGATTGTCGGTTGCCTTCGAGCAGCCTTTGCTGATGAAGAATCATATCTAAGAAGGCTATTCCATTTTGACTATGATGAAGGATACACCTCAGATTGGAAAGGTTTCTTATATTTCCACCCTCATACCATAATCAAGAATCTATGTTGCTTTACTCAAAAAAAAAATCTATGTTGCTCAGACTCTTCATTTTGTTTGAAGTAATCATATTCGAAATATGTATCAGACATATACAGACATGGATATGGAGAGAAACTGAATATGCTCATGTCGAACACCTATCCGTATCCAATGCTTGGATCCTAATTCGAGTAACATATGCTAGCACAGTAGACCTCTTTATCATGCAATTCTTCATTTTTCTTGTAGTATTTGTGTCTTAACACCTGTGTTTGATGCATATTAAGACATGGGTGTGGGAATATGACTCTTCAAGAAAACTAAAAAAAGTAAAAAGAAAACATACTCATGTTAGACGCATACCCTTATCAAATTTGTTGACACAGCTCAGTTTGGAATGCGTATCCCAAGAATTAGTCTCTTAACGAGACTTTTGTAACTTCATTTGAACTTCTGTTACTAAAACTCGGGTTTGTCATAGTATACTTTTGACATAGGTATGGTATGTTTAATTTTTTATAAGTTTTTGATGTATTTGGAGGATTCTTAAAGGGTTATATCTCGTATCCATGTTCTAACACGCACTAAATACAATACTTCAAGAAAATTGAAGAATTGGAGCAACATAGATGAAATTCCTTAATTCGGAATTTCTTCAAGCTGTTTTGAGATCTCCCTAGCTTTTTTCTAGTAGCGGTTTGCTTGTGGAAGCTTGCAAACACTACTACCTTTTGGTCTTTTTCTTTCAGAAGGGGAAATATAACTTTTTTGGTTAGCAAATTAAGAGTTGATGAAATCTTTAATTTGTCTTTGATCTTCTTGGTTTTGCTCTTGTGTAGATGGCGAAGCTCCAAAACCAAGTTCCAAATATGGTGGAAGTAAAAGCGGCTCAATACTTTATCGGTTGGAGATAATGCGAATTGAATTGTTCTCTGTATATGGTGCCCAGGCATGTAATTTACTCTCTCTATCACGAAATTGTAGGATTTGATTCATAATGGTGGTGAATTGGAGATATATAGTTCAAATGAACAGAAGCATGGATGAAAATCTTGTTTTCTTTTATAAAGTGATTGCCTTGAAAAATGTTGTAATCCTGAAATAGATGATTTCTCAGTTGTGTTGTTTCAACATTTCACTTTTCTTGAAGTATTCGTGTTTGACGATAATAATACATGAATATGGGATACAACCTTCAAAGGTTCTCCAAATATAGAAAGAAACTTTGAAAAGTCTAACAATACTTGTGGTGGACATGTACTCGTACCAACACTTACACTTGAGTCCGAGTAACATGGTTTCTCAAAACAACCAAAATTTTCATTTCATGAGTTGTGGTTATTTGATTCGTAATTCTGTTTTATTTTGGTATATTTGCAGTCCCTAATTAGCTTGAAAGACTTTCAAGGTGCTGAGCCTGATGTCCTTGTACACTCTACTTCAGCAATTTTGGAGCGTTTCAGTGAGAAGGGAATCCGGTGCAATGTTGCTCTAAAATCTCTATGCAAGAAAAAGGGTCTCCAAATAGAGGTAATAGATAAAATGTTAACTTACTTGCCAAGTCTTTGTACTAGGCTGAAGAGTAAATTAGTCCCTTTATAATAAAGCTGAGCAATTTAGGGTGTGTTAATGTTTTTTGCATTTTCCTGTATTTATTTCGTGGAAATAGTTTGGTCAACGGTAAGTTACTTACTGGTTTGGAAAATGATTTCCCCAAGTTATTTTTCAGAAAACAATTCTTTATGAGTAACTTGATTTTTATAAAATAATTAACTTGAATAAAGTAAAATATTATTATATTAATAATAAAATTTTAATTTTTAAAATATTTAAAATATTAATCCCAAATATTATAATTTTCAATATTATTAAACACATATTTATATTTAATTATATGATAAATTATTAATATAATTTCTATAATTTATTATTTTAACAAAATTATTGAATATTACGATCCTTTTTTAATAATAAATTTTAACATTTAATATACTTAACTTCAAACTAAGTTTTAATTAGATATTATTTATTATAAAATATTATATTATAAAATAAATTTTGATTGTTGAAGGAAAATACTTTTATAATATTTTGTAACAAATATAATTTATGTTGTGTAAGTTTAACTAAAAACATGTTTCAAAAATGATTTCAGAAAAATTTATCAAACAAAATAATTTATGCACAATCATCTAAACACTAAAAAAATATAAACTTTTTCAGAAAATCAATCCATTTTTCAAGAAATATTTTACAGAAGCTGTTTTTAGTGAAACAAACTAATTACCGTGCATTCAATTTTGAAGTAAAAAGGTAAAATTTTAAATGCTGTAAACCTGAACGTTAAAAATTGCTGATTTTTGTGTTTAAAAAGTGACATGAAGACTAAAATTCAACATTTGCAAAACACAACAAAGACTAAATGTTCAAATTTTTGGACATTACTTTAAAACATGACAAGTCACCATTTCTCAATATTCAACCTTACCGCCGTGTATAGTTTAAACTATTGCTTTGAAATTAAATGTACAAGGATTAATTACTCACGTTTATAGTAGGACTAATTTGTTCATAAGCTTATAGTACATAGACCTGCCAATTAGTTTAGCCTAAACAAAACTTAGATCTTTTGACCTATATTACTCCGGCTTTTTATTTTTCTTTAAGCACCCGTGTCCGGTACTCACATCCAACACATGCATTTGATATATACTATACATGAATAGGGAGATGGATATATGACCCTGAACTATGTTCATCAGATTTGGGTGTTAGTGTTGGATTTAGATGTGTTTGACATGAGTATGTCCAATTCTTTTAAAGTCTTGTCCCATGTCTTGATATGCATCAGACACGAGTACTTCAAAAACAAAAAAAAACATGATTCCATTTCCAACACAAGCAAACTGACTAAGTTTCAAGGAACTAGTATGTCATCCGTGAGTTTGAAATGTGTTTACTTGTTTAGAAGAGTGGTAACAGATTTGCATGCTTCTCATGACTTGAGAATTCTACATTGATATCATCATCTACTAATTTAGTTGCAATCTGAAGTATTCATCTTTGCTGTAATAGGAAGCTAATTTGATTGGAGTCGATAGTCTCGGCATTGATGTAAGAATCTTCTCTGGTGTGGAAGTACGGACTTGTCGTTTTCCATTCAAAATTCGGGTAAGTGACTTATAAGATATTGACAAGAAGAAAAATGCTCTTTTCCATTTCTGAGATCATATGATATGAGTCTACTCATGCATTAAAAAACTGGAACCGACCAGCTGGTTCAATTTGAAATAATGTTTGGTCTGGTGGATTGAAAATTTAGAGAAATAGGCCGAAACCGGTAAGAAACCTGAATTATCCCATGTGAACACATCACAAGATAAAATAATAAAAACATGATAGGATGTGAAAAAATAGCTAAGTAATACAAAATATTAAATGTGAAATTTTTTATAAATTATATAGTACTTTAAACATGATTATGACATAGCGTTGATGCATTGATTGTTAGGTCTATCATTCCCATTTCAATTAATATTAACTTCAAGCTTGCAGTCATAGATGTAGCATTTTCATCATGGTTTAGGTGATGCCTAAGATAACTGTTTGTACAAATTTGCAATTATCCTTTAGGTGCCTAAGTTAACTTATACTTCACTTTCATTCCTATTTTATTCAAATTTGCTGCTTTACTTTTGTTTCATTGAATTTTGCTGCTAAAGTTTGATTTTTTACTGAATTTGCTATTCAATTTTAATTTAAAATAAATTCATGACAAAAATTAATAAAAATATATTTTCATATTAATATATAATATTTAACAAAATAATTGAACTAATATAAAATGGTTATTTTATTAAAAAAAAAAAAAAAAACTTAATATTTTTTTTGGATATATGTATTGTTTATTTTTCAAGTCTTTATTTCATTAAACAAAAACTCAAATTTAATTTTTAATCTTTTCTAAATAAGTTTATTGTTAATTATTAAAATAAAATATTTGAATGAAATTTTCTTACTAAATTATGCTTTCTAATCATCAAAATTAGTACTGAGTTGTAAAAATTAATTAAAAAAATTAAAGTTCGTGGCCAATTTTAATAAAAATCTAAGTTTAGTAGTAAAGTCCAATCACATAAAAGCATATTTTCGAAATATATAATGGCAAATATCAATTAAAATGAAGTATAGTGGTAAGTTTCAATATTCATGAGACAAATTCACACTAAAACCTACAATTTAATGCCTAAATTAAGCTCATCAACTTAAACCAATGCTACATATAATAGTGGTCCCAATTTCTCCACTTATATCAAGATTTAAAAGGTATGTTATTCGGATTCAGGTATGTGTCAGTATCTTTAATTTTTTTTTTTTTTTTTTTTTAAAGATTTCTTGCATTTGGAACTTAGTGATGCATAAGCCCTTCAAAATAATTTTTTTCATGGGTTTAAAACAACGGTTCATGTCAATTTGCAGGCTATGTCTGAAGCCGCAGCTGAAAAGAAAATCCGACAACTACTCTTCCCCCGGTCTCGCCGGAAGAAATTCCAGTCTCATGGAGATGAACTTAGAGACCCAGGTTCTTAGTTTTTACCCTTTGTAGCCAATCAACCATTTTTGCGGCTTTATTCAAAGAGGGTATCAATGTCATCCGGACTCAAAAAATGAGCGTCGGATACAAATGTACGTTCAACAAAAGTAATCATATTCATATCTCGATATCCATGTTCAAACGTATTTTCCATTGGTGTTATGAGTATTTTAAGAAAAATGAAGGGTCCTTGTATCGTAGGCAGGCATTGCCTTTTAAGGCAGGAAGTTTAACCATTTAGATTGAAGTTGAAATAAATGGGTGGCTAGATAGGCATTATCTTTTAAGCTTGGTAGCTCAACAATTTAGGTTGATGTTGTAATAAATGGTTAGATGTGGCATCTTGTACATTTTTAGATTGATATATGGTAATGGATAGTGCGGATTCAGATATTTGTGACTTATTTTTTAAATTTGGATAATATGTAAAATGAGAAGGGATTGTATGAAATTGGGATGTCATGTCATTTGTATCCCTTTCCAATGAGAAATTATCTTATGGATCTTTCTCACCACATCATCTATGGTTTCTTTCCAATTATTTAATGACATTTCAGCAAATTTTTCCATGTCATTGACACATAATTTTGGTAATTTTTTTTATCTCGAATCTAGAATTTTGAACCTTGAACTTCGGACCTCGAACTTTGAACTCTGAACCTGAGCCCTAAACCTTGAAATCCAATTTTAGGGTTTAAATTTAAGGTTCAGGGTTCTAGGTAAAATATTTAACAAAATTATATGTCAATGACATGAAAATTTTTATTGAAATGTCATTAAATAATTAAAAAAGGACCATATAAATGATGTGGTGAGATAGTTCCATAAAATAATTTCTTCTTTTCAATAGTTTAATGCTGAAATTCAGGGGAAAAAGGTTGATGTGGCATTAAACTATTAAAAAGAGATACAAATGATGTAGTATTCCAATTTCATACAATCCTTTCTCTATGTGGATGTGATTATTAATTATCTAAATTTGCATTGTTTTTGCGAATGATGGTTTTGGATGGATGGTGGAAAATGAGTTTAGATATAAAAATTCATTAATCCACTTTGCATTTTAATTTTTTATTTATTAAATTCAAATATTTAGTGAATTTGAATAGATTAAATTATTAAAAAGTTGGGTGAATTTGAATTTAAATATTATAAAAATGGTAGATATGGTGTGTTTTTTCACCCAAATATCATTGGAGAAGACATGATACATAGCTTTGTTTCTCAAATGCCTTTTGGACCCAAATTTGCTTATCAACCCATCAATGGTTCCTGGCAAAGAATCTCATCAGTGGTGACTAAGCTAGAAACAACTACATTTTGGAATGGTTTAGTTCTAGAGAAAATTGGTAGTTTATATGCAATATTTTTATTTTCAGAATCAAACTTAAATTAAATTCAACGGGACAGGAATTAAATTTCATCTTATTGATGGTTGGTTTTTCTAAAGTTTTTAAAAATTTTAAAAGTTGCCTTTTGTTTAATATTTTTAACTTTTTTTCCCATTAATTTAGAAATTGATAATTTTTTTTATATAAAATTTATTAAAAGAAAATTACCTTCGATTTGGTTCAAAAAAATTTAGTTATTAAATTTATGAATAAAAATGAATATATTATATTTAAGTATTACATGAATCAAAATTTAATCTATTCTCAATAGTTACGATTTTGGATCAACCCTACTTTTGGCTTGTCTCAAATTGATAAAAAAAAAGCCCTAAAATGATTCAACTTGCGTTATACCACCTCCGCAAATGATTATACATGTCACCCTTGAGCGAAGTTCACATCAAACAAACCTTTTGTCACATCCCAAATTTGACAGATCTGAGAGAAATACATATAGTGGTGAAGGTTATTTGTTTTGGTGCACTTAGGTGATTGATCCGCCAATTTATAAGTTTTTAGTGAACTGATGATTGGCGTATAGAGTATCCACCATAGAAATAATTAAAGAGTTTATCTTAGGTTATTCAACTATTTAAGAAAATATTAGGACAAGCGAAGAGTAAGCCTGGTAAAAGTTATCATCGTATGCATAGTATGCGTCAAGTAATATTTGTACATGATCCTCATTTATATTTCCCTTGGGTTTTGTAGGACAAATTCTGGATACAATCGACACTTGTCAAGTTCCAATAAAGGGAAACTTGAATATATATATAAATTGTGAGAAAGATTCGTTTGGATGGTTTTTCTTTCTTCAATACCACTCTCTGGTTCTTCTTCTCAAACTTATACCTTTTCTTCTTCTTTATTAAATTGGAAGCTAAAAGTTTTGATGGAATGAGTGGATGATCCACCTCCTGCTAAGTTTGATAGCTCTGCATGTTAAGTTTTTAAAAGAAATATGATAGTAAGAAGCATTTGAGTAGTGAGTTGTGAATAAGAGACCTTGCATGGAGGTTGTCTGTAATTGAGATGCTTGTCATTTGTCTATATATGAGTTTTAATAGTGATTCCATATTCTTTAAGCAATTGCTACTGCTGGTTTGAGAGGGATGTTCGAGTTTTGGAACTCTAAGCTGTAGTTTTGATGAGTATCAGGTGAGTCTCTATTTTGGCTCTTGCATGTGGACTGTTCAATTAAAATACATATGAAGAAGATATCTAAAACAACTAGTAAGTGTGTATAAGAAGTAATGCAAAGATCCTACATGAGAAAGGTATTGTTTGAGTAAGAAGTTAAATTGAAAGCCTGCCTATGATTATCTGATATGAAAGAGTAAACATTGGTCAAGTATGTGAATAAATCTAGGTAAGTAACTTATGTGTATAACATTCCTTGTGATGCCTCTAGTAGGGAAGTTATCATGTGAATGACAAAACTAAATCCAGGCCTTGGTATGTGGATATTGTTAATTATTTGATGCGAGGAGTTTTCCCTGCAGGAGCATCTAGTCAGCACAAGAAAAAGATTGCTCATGATGCTAAGGATTACATTTGGAAGGAAACCTATGCCTTTCAAGAGTATGCTGACCAGATCATCTGGAGATATGTTGCAGAAAAGGAAATGGGGGATATTCTTAGCGATTGCCATACTTCTCCTTGTGGGGGACACTTTGTGTAACAACCCATTTTCAGTGGTGTATGAAATGGTGGTTTCGGGACTACAATTTCGACGAGTGCGTTATTATTTTAATATTTATTTAATGTCTGCCAGATTATATTAAGGTCGTATTAAAGTTTCGTTAAGAAATTTTGACGTTTAAATGGTTAATTAGTTAAAAAGGACTAAATTGAAAAAGGTGTAAAAGTTGAATTTTATTAGTTAAAAGAGCTAAATGATAATGGAAAGAAAACTTATGGACTTAAATGGTAAATATACCATATATGTTAGAAGTGGACAAATTTAGACATAATTATGTTAGTTTTAAGTTAAATTAGTAAGGGTAAATTAGTAATTAGTTAAATAAATACAAAAAAAATATTAAAATACTATCATCTTCCTCCTTTTATTTTTGTTTCAATCGAAATCTCCATGAAAGGAGAAGCTTGAAGTTTGGCTAGGGCTTAATACATTGCATGGTATGATTTTGTGTCCCATTTTTAATGATTTTTATGTTTTTGAGCTCGTTTTAGCTTAATCTAGCTAGCCTGGAGTCTATTTTGCAAAAAAAATTTAAAGGTTGAGGGGCTTTCCATGGATGTTTTTGAATGTGTTTTGATGTTAGTTGATAGATTATTAATCTTTGTTGTAAAATGAACATGTTTTGTTAAATGATTTTTGTTGAATTTTAGAAATAGGGATTAAATTGTTAAAAGTATAAATCCATGGGTTTTCTTTTGTGAATTGTTAGTAATTATGGATTGTTTCAAGGTCCCTTGTAACATTGGTTAAGTTGGATTTAGGCTAAAATGAGTTATATTTAAGTTATAAGCTTAAGGACTAAATTGTGAAAAGTTAAAAATGTTGAGGGTAAATTCGTAATTTTGCATAAATATGAATTATGGATTAAATTGAATTCTAAAAGTACTTAATTGAATGAAATTATTTATTTAGATCAAGATAAACCACAATCGGACTTAAATCGAGGAAAAGTTAAAGCTTCGGATTAGTGTTTGACTATACTTCTACGACCCTAGTTATCGAGGTAAGTTCGTATTAACTATGATCGTTATAATGTTAGTTAAATTGACTAATTGCTATATTGTTTTAATATAAATGAATCTGAATATATTTGTATCAATGCTATGATGAATTGACGTATAACGAATCCTGTTTGAACCTTAAGAATTATTAGGATACAAATAACATGTCATTAGGGATTTCATGTTTCGGGTGCTAGTCTTGAATGTCCTACCGATGGTTGAGGTCCTACATTTATTGCGGATTCTCCACAGCTCGTGTGAGTAGGCCCATTTCACAGCTCGTTTGGGGTTCGAATCCAATGTTATAAGTCCACCAATAGTAAGTCCTCGTGCTAATAGCACATGCTACGTTTGAACCAAATGTAGGAGTAAACTATGAGGAAATCATATTATATATGACAGTCCACTGGGTTTTATTTGGGGACTATACAAGGGTATTCTCCTAGCCTTTCGAAATGGATGAACTACTTATGTAGTTAAGTACTTTGTCTGAGATTACTGTACGAAACATTGTTATCTATGTGGCCGAAAGTAAGGATCCACCTAATGGAGTCTGTTAGAGCAAGCACAAATAATGGCTCATGGTGGAAGGTATTCATCATGATCTATCCTTCATTGTAAATTATGTCGCAAGAAAGATGCATGAGTATCTTTCTTAGGTACGTAAGTGAAAATCCGCAGAAACTATCTTGTAAAGGGTCCACAAGGAAAACCATTGAAGAAAGGATTGGCGGAAATTACCTGCTAACATATCAACATCTCAATCTGTCTATCCCTTATTGTACACTGTTAAAGTTTCATCGATGGAACATTACGCAATCAAGACTACGCCATCAAGATTTGACGTATGTCTTTTGCACTAGCAAAGTCATGTGGTTTCTGAATGTCCAAATTTCAGTTCAATAGCGTTATGTTGATGCCAGGTATGGACCACTCATTAGGTCCAATTGAACTTACCAGAGTGTTCGTTATGAATTGCAGGTTTCGTGGTTGATTCAAGGAATCAATGAGAGACCAGGCCAGAATTCACCAAGCTCAGGCAGCTTAGTTTGTGGTCGTAGTGATGCGCATACAGTGGGGCAACCCAAAGGTGGAGTCTCAGGGTCCGAGTCAAGTTGTAAAGTAGAATTTTAAATTTCAAGTCAAGTAATTAATTCATTGTTGTGGAATGGCTGTTGAAAGTGTTTTTCTATGGGTTTTAACCTTGTAGTAATTTCCTTAAGTTTAACAACTAATTCATCTATGTTATAAAGTCTATTAGATTGTTTTTATTTGGCACGCGAAATGTTCTTAGTTAAATTTATATTTTAAGAGTTAATATTATATGATTTCCAACTGGTGACATATTTCCATAAGGTACGGGTTAATTTGTTAGTTATTGAAATGTAGCACTTTAGCGATTGGGTCGGGTATAGGGTGTTTCAATTACCACCTAAGATACCCTCTTGGACTCACCTAGGTATACTGATACCCTCTTGGTTTCACTGCTTGGTACGAGTTCTACTCAACATGATACCTTCTCGGTCTCACCTAACCAGATCTTCTACTAGGGGCATCATTTCCTAGTACTATCAAATAAATACTTAATTTTAGGTTATTATTTACTTAATCAATGAATTAACGAAACAATCAAATTATGCAAAATATGTATAAAGCACAAATTATTCTAATATTTACATAAATATTCAATTAACAAAGTAAAAGAACAAAATAAGAGATAGAGAATGCTCATAGATTAATCAATGCAAAAAGGACGACTCCGGAACAATCTCCGCTTGCGATCATCTAACTTCGGAATAGAATTTCCAGATTAAGCGAACATAAAAAATAAAACTAAAGGAAAAAATTGAAAATTAAATCTAAAATATGAAAAACTACTATCTAAACAGCCTCATTGGCTCAATCTAAAATATTAGCTACCCTAATTAGGTCAACTACAAGCCTTAAAACTGATAAAATTTCATTGTGCGGATGGAAACACCCTTGGCCCTAAATTGCACTCTGCTGCACCGGTGTCGCGAAACTGAACTTCGCAGGGTACATATTTAGCTTTGAAATGAGGTGTTGTGACACTGCATGCTGGTGTCGTCTTTGGTGTTCCTTAGCCTGAAAATGGTTTCTTGCACACTAAAGTGACTCGTCAGTCCTTCCCTAGGCCCGTATTGGCCCGATAGCTCATTTACATTACCAAAATATGCGTAACAACACTTATTTTACTAAAATTAAATCTAAGCTGTTGAAAATAGAAAATGTAACAAAATGACATGAAATGGCTTGAAAACAAACTTATTAGCTGCTGAAAAAACTCTAGTTTGCCGCAACAAATTGTGGCAAATCACAATCCTCTTACCATTTTCTTTTACTTAGTTTATATTTGGATTTCATGATTTATCTGTTTTTTTTTTCTATTATAGAAGTTCACCCAATATTAACTATTTTATTTAAAGTACATAGAAAAGAATGAAAAATGTTATTTTTAAGAAAAATAATGCATAGATTTTGAATTGGGGGTGAGAAAGGAATTAGAATCGAGATTTAAAAAGGAAATGAAGCTCGTTAGAATCTGGATTTTGTTACCGAAAACTGGGTTTGGATAAGATTTTCGACGAGTTCTTGAATTTTTTGTCATCAGAATTATTGGGTGAAGAACAAAAGAGATGAATATGTTTGTAAGATTTTACTTAAGGAAATAATATTTAACCTTTTTTGGAGTTTTTATTTAAAAATTACCACATGTAACAAAATGGTTGGCTTAGAGATTTTTTACGAGTGTAGTTTAGGTACCGTTTTGGGTAACTGAGTATAGTTTAGGTATCACTTATGACATAAAAAAGTTTAAGTATCAGTTTGAAAAAATGAGTATACTTTAAGTATAATTTTATTGTTTAAGCCTTATGTTTTTTACTTTTATTTTTCAGTTTTCATTTTAAGAAAAAACTTAATTGAATAGAATACCGACTTTGTCTGAGTTTGGTACCTAAACTATTTTTGGTTAATTTGGGTACCTAAACTTTGATTTTGTTATTGAAGTTATTCTTGTTGTTTTAAAAAAAAGTTCCAACCAATGGGATTACGCCATATCACCACCCCATTAAAATATAATTTAATTTTTTTATATTAAATAAAAATAATTATATTAATATTAAAAATAAAAAATACCCCTCCCTCACTTTGTCCCTTTCCCCCACCGTTTTTCCCATTCTCCCCCTTTTCATTACTATATAGGCTTTGCAGGTTGGTATCTGGAATGGATAAATGCTATGATCGTTGATAAATTTTATGACTAATCAAATTAGTGCATCATTCTTGAGATAAACAATTGCATTACGTTATCGTCACATTGAAATTAGCATAAAAGAAAATTAGTTAGTGCTTTTCATTAGCGGCAGCTGCACGCCCTTCATGATTAAGAAAATGCTGATAAAGAATTCTTCACCATCTCTTAAACAATGGGACGGGGATGGTGGGGGGGAGGGGTAATATTTTTTTTTATTTTTTTTAATACTAAAATAAAATTACTTTTTTAATTATATTTTAATGGATGAAGAGGTGATGCAATCCCATTGGTTGGTTTTTTTTAACTCTAGTGACGAAATTAAAAAAAAAATAGATATTCGAATTAACCAAAAAAAATAAAACAAAAATAGTAATTTTGTAAAGTATACATGGCGAGATTAAAAAGATGAGATTCGCTCTTCAAACTCTTCAGAGCTCCTTCTTATCACATTTCTTTATTTTTAATATGTATTAGTGTTTTTAAGATTTTATTAAGATTCTTCCTAAAAGTCCAAGGTATGCCCAAATCTTTTCTGTTTCCGTTTCTTTTAATTTAATTTTAATCTAATCTAATTTGATTTAATCATTCGCTTTAGTCCCTCCCCTAATAGTATAAAATTTTATCATATTTTCAAACGTTCTAATTAATTTAGGGGTTTTGTACTCTCAGTTTGTTCTTATTTTAGGGTTTTTACAAATTACGGATTGTTCAATATATATTTACAAGTGCACATAGAAATGTATTCTGGAATATTTCAGACTATCTATTTCGATAACGAAAGAGATACGTAATTGCAAATTTTAAGTTTTTGAAATCTAATTCTTTCATAACAGATGGAAAGGTCCGAATCTTTCTCATCTCTTACATTCAAAGGTTCAATTCCTGAAGCAATTCTTGAAGCTAAAATCCAGAAGAAGCTTTTCGTAGTCTACATTTCGGGTAGCCTCTTCTTCTTTATTTGATCCGTTTTTACAAGTTTTTTTTTTAAATTTAGTATTTTGATCGAAAAAGACTGTTCTTTTTTGTTTTATTGTGATACTGATTACTAATTTTTTTATGCTTATTGGGATTTAAGGTGAAGATTCTGAGTCGAAAAACATGGAGGATTCTACCTGGACTGACTTAAAAGTATTTTTTTTTCTTAATTGTTGATTTTAAGGTTTTTCGTCTTAAATTAACTTTTTTTTTCCTTATATTTGTGCTCTATATCTTATCATGGTGGATTCAGGTAAAAGAGTCACTGTCAAAGTATTGCGTTCTATTGCATATCTGTGGTGGAAGCACCGATGCTGCAAATTTTTCTGCCATATGTATCCTAATCCTCGATTGTTAATTATATCATTTGCTTATAGTTACTCTAAGGGCATACTTGGTAGGATGGAAAAGTGTAAGGATGGATAGAAGAGGGTGGAAAAATGGAAAGAATATGAACTTTTGGCATGTCTTGCTCAGAAATAGGAGTGTGAGGAAAAAATAAGGCAGAATATTATTTTCCACATCTATTAACAAACACAAATCACTTCATATTGGACCGAAAAGATAAAAGAAAATGAGAGTGGTATGAGTTAATATGTGTATTTACTAAATCTTTAATTATTTTATTTTATTTTTCTATCTTTAACTTGCAACGAGTATAATTATAAAACAATGTACTTTTCATTTTTTTTTTCCTCTCATTTTTTAATCTGCCAAGCAATGGGTGGATTAAATCAGCCATGTCTACCATTTCAATGGCCACTTATAATGTGCAGCTGATTCAGACATGTTTCAGCTGATATTTCTTGACTCCTATTGTATGTATCTGTTACCAGTTTTAATGGGAGAAAAAAATCCTTGCATCAACATTATACAGACCCGCAGAAATCTGTCCCATGTATAACGGCAATTGGATATAATGGTGTACAAGTTTGGCAAAGTGGTATGAAATTTTCTTATGTAAATCCTTTTTTTCCTCTAATTTTGAGGAACCATGTAATATGTATGGAAAGGTGTTCTAAATAATCAATTATTTTCTTTTGTGGAACTCTTCCAGAAGGGAGTATTAGTGCTGAAGTTTTGGCATCCAGTTTAGAGAAGGCATGGATGAGTCTTCATATCCAGGTTTGCTGGTGATGATTGAGTTTAGGACTATTCCCCAGTTAGTGAAAAATGCTAAAAGACATTTACCACATTCAGGTTTTCATTTTGGATTTCTTAGCATTCTTAGTTTCTTATCAAAACTGCAGGAAACAACGGCAGCTGTCCTTAGTGCTGCACTTGCTTCAAAGAAATATGAATCATTATGTTCTGGGGCATCTACTGTTAGCCAGTCTGAACAAGGAAGTTCTTCAAGTGCTTCTGTTCCATCAACCACAATGGCCAATGTTGTCCAGACCTTGGAGTCTAACCCATCTGTTATGTCTGTGGTGATGGAGGAAAACAGAGATTGTGAGCAAACAGTTAAGGTAATTTTGAATGCTGGCTGTTTTTTGTAAGTGCTTTCTAATTTTTGTCTTATAATTGGGAGTTTCGGTGAAGGAGGACACTTAGACTTCAATACAGGGTGTGGTGCAAAATTAAGAGGCATGTGCTGTCATCACCAGGTAGAAGGGGAAGTCCTTTGGAAGTTTAAAAGCTTTGCTTTATATAAGATTTCTTTTCTATGCTGATGTTGCAGGAGAAAAATCCTGAATTGGTTGAAAATGGTAGTTCAGAATCATTTAGCACTGACAACTTAGCTAACATTGTGGATGAACAATGTGATATTACCAATGAAGAAATGAGGACAGTTGTTAGTTCTGTTACTTCAAATCCAGCAGTTCATGCATCCTCTCATCCTGAAGATGATTGTCTCATCCCAGTAAAGGGCACTGATCATCAGTCAAGTTGTCCTGCTGGAAGTATGCCAGTGAGTGCTGCAGAAGCAGAGAAAGACATGCAACATGTGAAGGATAAAGTAGATGGTGCATTACAAAATACTACAACTGCAAACATACCAATTGATGTTCATTTAAATATCCGATTACCTGACAGTAGTAGCCTACAGGAGAAGTTTCCTGTGACATACACACTGAGTATGATTAAAGACTATGTGGATAGAAACCAATCAAATGGCATGGGCTCCTATGATCTTGCCATTCCTTATCCTCGCAAGTTATTTGGTGATCAAGGTATGGCTGTGCATTTTACATCTTTAAAATCAATGTGGCTTATTTAGTTTTTTCTCAGTTCAGATATTGCATTACTTTAGTTGAACTTTGCCCATCCCAAGCTGGTATCTAGAAGCATGTTGCAAATTAGTAATGTTGAATATCTGGCCAGATTACTGGATGTTGGATGCTCTGTAACTCTGTTCAGGTGCTTTATTACAGATTGAATGTAATTCTTTTTGGCATTTGAAGGTCATTCTTTTAATACTACAAGGGATGATCCCTTTTTTCTTCATGTGAACACTGTTCTGTGATGATCTCGTTTTGGTGTTTACTTGTAGATAATATACGTTTGCTAATTTCTTTGCATTGAAGATGTGTTGGAACTTGGCCAAGATGTTCTTAAAGTTGTAACATTGCATTGCCTTCACATATGAGGATTGTTCCATGTCTTTAAAATATACTTATGTGAGGGAACATACTTTTGAAATGTCTGCCATTCACCACTATTGCTCTCTTCTTGCCTGCAGATCTGATTAAATCTTTATTGGACTTGGGTCTGCTTAACAGACAAGCATTGATAGTAGTTCCACGTCGGAGAACCGCTGGTTTCCAAGGGCAAAGACCATCTGATGACAATAGAAATTTGACGCCTATAGAAGATTCTGCAGGAAGCAGTGGGGGATATTTTTCATACATCAAAAGCTTTTTGTCTTATGTAAATCCTTTTGCTTATCTCAGTGGTGGTGCCAGCTCTTCAACTACTGGACAGGAATCTCAAAGTGGCATCTGGGAATACAGTGAGTCACTCTGCTGTTGATGTTAATTTCTTTGTTCTGCTAGGCTGAAGGCCATGAGTTGAAATGTTTATTCCATGGCCTATTTAATCTTCTAAACTAATTTAGGCTAAGTATACATGTCTGTTCCGTTATACATAGTCGAATAAATATACTGCATGTGGTGTACATGAAGAGAGCAAGCCTGTATATAAGCTGGATTTACTTATGAGGATTAGGATATAGAATGCCACGTATAATTGAAGGTGATATAATTGAAAATTATTCGATTTTCCTTATTTTAAGTCTATTCGTATATAAATGTATTAACTGGGATTTTTAGAATCCTAGTCTGAAAAAGGTAGTTGCCATCTTATCTAACAAGAATGCAATTCCTAGATGTTCTATTTTCACATCTTTAGTAATTGCATCTCCGTCGTATTTGGTTGGATATGGATATGTGTCGGACATGGGTAACATTTTCATGTATGTGGAGGATCCTTAGAGGGTCATATCCTCGTACCCATATCTGAATATGCACCAAAACAGGTACTCAAGAAAAAAAAAAAAGATTCAAAACAACTGTCTGTCCCGGTCATTGATGGCCCAAAATTTGGATCTTCTTGGTGAATTCTAAGAGAGATGTTGTTGAAGGGGGTTAGCCTGCATTTTTGTAACAATCTTATTTGTTTAGTTTTTCATGTATGCGGGCATTTTGTCTTGGGGAAGAGGTGGGGTATCATAGTCTGTTAATCGTTAGGGTCATACTCGGAAATTGGTCATTTCTCATTCATCTGGCTTGGTTGCAATTATAGGTCCAAATCCTACAGTGCAGAATAACTTGGGTGGAAGAAATAGAAGCACTTCAACGGTCAGTGACGGTGGCAGGAACAGACGACCTGTGACCACTCAACATGGCAGCAATATTCACACTCTAAAACGTGATGAAGACGATGACAGTTTCTCTGATAGAAATCCATTCTGGAATGGAAATTCTACACAGTATGGTGGTAGTAGCGACAGCAAATAATTAGGGTCAGGTAGGTCTTGCTGCTTCGTATCACACGTTATCTTTGATGTTTAAAGTCAATACCCTTTTAAACATAATTGACCGTATGTGAATAACTTAAAATACGTTATTTGTCTATATCCTAGTTTTCTAGTAGGTTAGTGAGTGCAGATACATTCAGGTATGTATGACACTGATATATCTTCTTTTTTTTTTTTTTTTTTTGTCTTTTTCTTTTTTGCATATGTTTGGAGTATATATCATGTTGGGATACGGATAAAAAGGTTATATCGAACAAGAATGTGACGCTTTCTTTTTGAACAGTATTCCTGTACATTATGCCGTGTCGAGGTGCTACTTGATTACATAGGCATGCTCAAATTTTGACGTTTGGCGTAGGATAATAGAAATTACCAAATCGAAATTAAATCGACATTAAAATTGATAAAATTATATAACAGAAATTTTGAATACTTTGTCTTTTAATATTACTGGCCATTCAATGTGTTTCGACTTATATCAGCCAGTGGTTCTATATTAATAATTTGGGTATAGTCACTCGTGTTTTTGTTTTGATCAATGAAGTTTAAAATTTTTTATTTTGTCATTATTAGTATCAGAATTTAATATTTTGGTTTCTCATCTCTTACATCCTTTAAATCATTAATGAAGTGCTGACGTGATCATTTATTATTGGTATAATAATAAATTTAGTCTTTTAATATTTACAGGTTCTATTAATTTAGTTTTAATTTTCAAAAATTCGATAAATTTAACTCTCAACTTTACATATTATGACAGCTTAGTCTTGATTCTTAAAAATTTAAAATTTAAAATTAAAGAACTTTAAAAAAATTAAAAAATTATTTAATAAATATCTATTTTCTTATTTTTTAACAAGATATTATTTATTAAAATAACATTTTTATAAATAAAACAATTTAAGGAAAAAATACTGAAGTAATTCAACTATTTTCTTTTTTCAACATTGATGATCACCATGTTTAGATCGAGTAAAAAATTACATATTAAGGTTGAAAGGAGTAAGAATCGATGTTTTTACGTTATTGTAAGCAACGAGTTTGTTGTATTTGAAGTTGCGTTTTAGGACAAGCATGATTTGGGTAAATACAAGCTCTCCTCAGAGACTTGGTTGAAGGTTATGTGGGTTGCTTCATTGTTGATTTTTAATTTGATGGTACGATGATATGGAAATTGAGGAATTTGGAATAAGAATTGTTGGTGTTGGTGGTTCTAAGCGAAGGTAGTGCCCAACACCCTACAAATTTGGTGAAAATTATGAAACAAGGCTAGACGTAAACTAAATAAATTATTATTTATAAAATAAAAATAAAAATAAAAATTGAATTTTGGTTAAAGTTTTGTTTGTGGGTGTTTTAAAAAATTATTTTATTTATAAATCATCATTTTAATAAATATATTTCATGTTAAAAAGAGAAAAATGTTGGTATTCATTTATTTATAATTTTGTAAGCATTTTTATATAATCTTATGTACTTTTATTGATTTTTTTTGAAGTTTTTATTTTTGAATTATTAAAATCAATGTTAAATTGACATAACATGTAAAGATGAGGGTTAAATCTGTTGAATTTTTTAGAAAAAAATTATGACCAAAATGACAGAAATTATAAAAGTTAGAAGGTTAAATTTGTTATTATGCCATTGAAAAATGACCACCTTAGCATCCGGTTAAAAATTTAATGGATGTGTAAAAAAAATAAAATCAATAATATTAGTGATTCAAATAGAAAATTTTAAATCTAAGCAATTAAAATAAAAACACGCTAATAATTTGTTGACTATTTATATAATTTAACCTGATAGTTTGTAAAAGTTAGATCATTTGTTGGCCTAGGCTTAGGACCATAGGGACTTGATTTTGGTTGCCAACTATTCTATTATTAGTAGTCTCAAGAAATAATATTTTTTGTATGAGCACTTTTGCGAATAACTTCGTTGAGAATATAACTTCAAATTGGGAACAATTATCTTTGGGAGGTTGGCAGGTTCACTTTTAGTGTGTCATGATTTGGAGGGTTAGATAAAGATAACTTTTTTTAGAATACAAGTGCTTTATTATTTCTTTATTGAACGAATAATGCAATTTCACTTAAGACTCTCATTGTTAAAATGTCGTAAGTAGATATAATTATCATGCAACTACTATTGTACCTATTATCCATATAATTTACTAATTTTCATTTTCTCTCATCTAACAAACCCTTTTCAATTTCACTACTCTTCACCCACTTTCTTTTCATAACCGTTTCCTTTTTTACTTTCTTTTTAAATGCCTATAAATAGAGGTTTGAATCTCTCTTTTTGAGGTAAACTTAGCACACTAAAATTCTCTTTGGAACTTTCTTTCTACAATTGCAACAACTACCGTAACTCTTATCCTTCTCAGTCTTTTATTGCGTCGATTACCACCACCTGTTACCGCACTTATTTTTCAAAGTATGTTTCAATATGTCTCTCTATCATCTCTTCACGACTTCTTATCTTTTTTTAGATTTTAACATCTCCTTAACTCACAAAAAAGAACCCTTTACATTTTGACGACTTTATTAGGGATGAGGGATTACTTTTAGTGAAAAATAGTCATGTTTTTCCTTTAATTTTCACTTGAAATGGTGAAGTCAAACAAAGAAAAGATACAAATGTTGGAGGAGAATAAAAAAAAAAAAAAAAAAAAAAAAAAAGAAGAAGAAGAAGAAAACTATCCATCAACTCACACCTTCTTCCCAGCTCAACACCATAAACACCAACACATACCTACCGCCACACATTGATTGTTTTCATGGGGAACCATGTCACTACAAACTCTCATGCTTGAGTTTTTTCTTTGGTGACATAACCCATTGAAATTCAGAGTTTTGTCATAAAAAATAACTTGTATTAGCAGATATGTTCTTAATTTAATCGAAAATGAGTAAACCAATTGAAATATTAATATGTCATGTATCAAATTCAATCGGGGTGATGCTTTGTCATGAGCATCAGAATGGATGACTCCCAAAAGATAGAGACATAGATGTGTTGGGTATACGACTTCTATAGTATTTAGCATAATTTACAATAGTGAAATTCATAGCTTAACTAAAGGGTAAATGATATCCTCTTATCGATATTACATGATAGATGAAAAGTAAACGTGGTCACAAGTCATTTATCTTTGTGATAAATGACTTGATTACTATTCGATAATAATTGATTTTTCATTAAAGAAGATGTAATGGTTACCATGAGATAAAATATGATCATTTTGGAAGAATGGATTTATCTCTTTAAGTATAACTAGGATGGTTACATACTTATGATAAGATTATTAGACAAACACTTATTAAATAGCTTTTGTAGTGATATGTAATTAGGTAAAACTCAGTCACAATACTATAGTAGAATGACTTCGTGATTAAATAAGTTTATAATTAATAAGCGACAAGTTGGAACCTAATTATAAATTATTTGAACCTAATTATAAATGTACAATAGGTCTTTCTGTTAGCTTGTTGAAATAAAAAATGAATTGCATGTAGAACAAAACGAGTAAAAATAAATGAGAATGATAAAGTTAGAAAACTGGGTTGCTTTCACAAATGAATGTGTTTTCTCACTAAGTATAAAAAAGACTTGAGAATTAATTTAAGATTTTTGAATTATTATTTAATTAATTATAATTAAATAATTAATGTTCGAAAATGAAATTAAATTAATTAGTAATCATGGATCCATTAAATATGAAAATTAAATATATTTTTAATAAATTATTTTATGGTAAATTTGTCGTGTATTTAACGAAATTAGAATTGAGTTGAGAAATTTATTTAATTGAAAAATTAATTCAATTAGCTTAAATAAATAATATTATTTTGAGAAATAAAAAATAAATATGGAGTTGATTAAATTAGAAAGTATTGATTCAAAAGTTCAGAATGTATATGTAATTGGACTCAATGCATGAGAGAGACCCAATCTACCTCACATAACATGTGAGAGGTGATAACCCAAAAGGAATAGGGTGTGCCCCCTCTTGTAGTTAGATTAGGAGAGTATTTTTTTATATTAAAATAACATTATTTATTTAAGTCTTATTTAATCAAGATTCTTCTCTTACTATAAAGAGATAACATCGATTGACCTAAAATCATAAGTTTTGATATATCGTTATTCTATCATAAAGTAGTGAGAATTTATCAATTAAGAATAAATTCTATTTTTGTCACACCCCAAAATAAAGCTTAGGAATTTTAGGGGTATTTTAGGAATTTTGGCCTCTATGAACTCAGAATTTTGTAAGGTTGGTACTTGATAATGTTTTCGACAATGGTTTTCAAAAAGTTAAAGACAATTTTTGGAAATGAGTATTGAATGTCTTTAATTTTAGAAAATGGACTGATTTGTAAACGGGTCAAAACAACGAGCATTTATTTAGCAATTTAACCAATTTTTAAAATTGACCCTAAAAGTCACCCCACCCATAGTTTTCACGATTATTCCATCTCCTTTCAAGCTTGTGCCGCCCTTGCCATTCCCCTTGAGTTTTAAACCGATTTTTGATTCCCCAACCACAATACCTTGATTTCCTATCATTCCCATGTCATTTACCATCATAAATCTTCAAGAAAAACATCCAAAACTCCATCTACTCCAAACGTGGGTTTTTCGTAATTGCGTCAAAGCTCGTCTAATCTTCTACCAAAGGTAACGTTTCGAATTCCTATGAGTTTCTCATGATTTCTAGTCCTTAAGACTGAATTATTAGCCCTCAAGTCGCAAGTTTTAAATAAAAGCTAAAAATCGAACCATTAATGGTGGATATTGAGATTTTGCATAAAAACGCGATTTCAAAGTGTTGTTCAACTTGTTTCAGAATGATTAGAAGGTTTTTAAACTTACCTTGAAGTTTCGTTAATGATTTCTCATTGCCTAAAAGATGTTGAAAAATGTCAATACCATGAATTGAGTAGATTTGTGTAGTTTGAAGGTTGCAAATTAGGCGTAGATGATTAATTAGATGAGCGGAATTGATTTTAAGAAAAAAGATTGCGTATAAACCGGGATGTTAGAATTTAAAGTTTGTTATGTTAATAGTTTAAGTTACACGAGAACTTAGCTTAAGCTTGTGTTTTAGTTGGTTTGAGTGAATTTTTGGTTGTTATTTGGCTGTGGTTATTGTATGATTTTTGTGTGTAAAGCCTCGGATTCGTTAGAGCTTGCTAAGAGCTAGGGAAGAGTTAGTTGAGCTTTCGGCTTTTCGACAAGAGCATAAAGTTGTTAGTGTATGGAATTGCTACTCGTAAACACGAGTCATGTGTTATTTGAGAATTTAGATGTAGCCTAAACCCCTACTCTAAGTTTCGAACGCAAGTTTTCTTAAATCTATAATTATCTATTGGTTATGTATTGTGCATGAAATGTGATAAGCGAGTGTGGTGATTGTTGTGTAAAGTGTAATTATATACATGAAACAAATGTGTAATATATATGTTATATGACTATGCTAGTGTTTTGTAAAAGATGCTAATATGCAGCGAT
The DNA here is from genome assembly GCA_025698515.1 of Gossypium sturtianum. NCBI lineage: Eukaryota > Viridiplantae > Streptophyta > Magnoliopsida > Malvales > Malvaceae > Gossypium > Gossypium sturtianum. Next base: position 77,320,463 of record CM046947.1, read on the forward strand.
AGTGCACGGATAATCGGTAAATAATATGTGTTGTTTCAAATATTTTGGCCTTGTGATCTTGGAACAATTGGATATAGTTGGCATGCTATAGTATTGTGAGTACTTACTTATATGTATAGTGGTTTTAGGCGTTGAAGCCCTGGGACATTGTAGTAACCCATTTTGCCCGGGCCCCTACACAGTCTGAAAATAAAAAAACCCAATGTTTTAAACAGTCCTTTACAGTCCATAGCCCAAACCTGACATTTACACCCTTGGCCCAGAACCAAAATTTAACCCAAATCCAAAACATCCTTAGCCTAACCTATGGCCCAAACCCGATGGCCCAACAATTTATTCAGAAACTGGAAACCCTAAGTTTCCAGTTGCGCCGCAAGGGTTAGAAACCCAATCGTCACGCCGCAAGGAATGGAGCCTAATCGTCACAGCTGGAGCTCGACCGTCACACCTTCGCAGCGCCGCCAGTCACACCGTGATCTGCGCTTAGCCACCGTCCCCTGTCTTCAAAACTGCAAAGGAAAGAAACAGCCAACAGAAAGGAAACAAATCGGAAGACACATATATGGAAAGATACGGAAAGATATCTTTCCCCTTTTTATTTTGTTTTTGGGGTTATAAAACCCCTTTGTAAAATCTGTAAAAGAAAAAAAAATTATCGCAAAAACACAGAGATTTTGAGAGAAATACAGAGAGGCTAGATACTGATTACACACAGATACAAGCACAAAACACTATCACAAATACGAAGAGAAAAATATCGATTCGCGAACACAAAAGGCATGAAATTAGTAGGCACAATATACAATCAGTAGACTCCACACATTGTCAAAAACTCAGAGGAATAAGAGATCGATTTCGTAGAGGTGATTTTTTTTAATTATTATTCTGTTTATTTTATTTTTACGTTTTTTTTTGCAAATATAATTATTTCTTGTAAAGAAACGTAAACAAGAGAAGAGATTACCTTGCGAAGCGAACGGAATCAGAAACTTTAGGCCTCCGGCCACCGGCCACGGAGGCGCGTGTGGCGGGTGGCGCGCAACCCAGGCGACCGGACCTCAATGAGGAGACGAGGGTTTCTGAGGATATTTCGGAATTTTTTTTAACTCAGGCTTAAAATGATTTTTATTTTTAAACTCTGTCTTATATACAAAAAAGCCAACGACGTCGTTTTGGTTTACAAGGGTCCGCGTGCTGATCCGATTGCCCAACAAGGATCCGCGCCTTTTTATGCTCAGGGTCTAATTGCATTAAAAGTCCTTCCGCATTTTTTCAAAAATTCAATTAAGTCCGAATAATTAAAACCTTATTTTTATTTTATTTAAATATTGTATTTAATTATTTTATTATATTAAAATTTTATATTATTATTTATATATTAATTTTATAAAATAGTATAAGATTTATGTATTTTACATATATTATTCTTATATACTTAATTATTATTATATTTTATTTATTTGGTTAATATATTATATATAATTCATATATTATTTATTATGTATATATTTATTTAAATACTATATTTAATCATTTTATTAGATTAAATTTCATGGTTTTAGAGCTCATATATTTATATTATATATATTATTTTTCATATATTATTTACTATATATTATTTTAATTAAATATTATTTATATTATGCAATATATTTCATCATCTATTACATATATTTTTCATAATTATTGCATTTATATACTTTACATGTTTTACTTATTTATAGTTATTTTCAATATTTTATATGTATGTACATGTATCTTATAATCTTTTATCTTTAGTTATTTATTACACTATTCTTCATTTTTTTTATTGCAGGTTTTAGTATAATATTTCTATTGTTTAAATCATTCATTATTTCTTATTATTCTCTATTAGTAGAAATTGTTAATATAGTTGGTGATTATGATGAATTGATATTAGGCATATGTGGTGCTATGTATGATTCACACAACTATTTTTATATAAATACCTGTTTAAAAATATTTATTTCAAATGATTTTCAAAGTATGGTGATATGTGATATTTAGGGAATTTCGAGAAGAATTTTGCCCTAACTTATTGGGTTCGATTTTTCTCGTGAAACTTTAGATATTACGTATCTCCCTTTTCTAAGTTTATTTCAAATGATTTTTAAAATATGATGATATGTGATATTTGGGGAATTTCGAGAAGAATCTTGCCCTAACTTATTGGGTTCGATTTTTCTCGTGAAACTTTAGGTATTACGTATTTCCTTTTTTAAGAAATTTGAGATTTATCAATTTCAAAATAAAAAAAAAAACTATTCTTGGGAATTCAAAGTGTTTTGCCTTAACTTACTGGGTTCGACATTTTGCGTCTCGAGGTAGGAATTTTCTCAAAGAAAGACTAGCTTAATTTTAAAGTCATGAGGTGCTATACCTTAACTTATTGGGTAAAGTACTTTATTTCTTTGGAATAGGTAAGTCTTGGTTTTCTTTCAAATAAAAGGATCATATTTTATAATTTTCTTATTTTCAACATTTGGACATGATTTTATTGATTTGGTACCAATTTTTGGGCGTTATGAGGGTGCTAACCCTTCCTGATACGTAACCGACTCCCGAACTCGTTTTTTTGTTTTGGTGGACCAAAAATGTTTTTAAAATAAAATGTTTTACAAGGTGATCCAATTACACCTAAGTAAAAAAGATTGGTGGCGACTCCCGTTTTATTTTTTTTAGTCGATCCCCATTTTTTCAAAACACGATTTTAAAATAGTTTCGACAGACATGTTTGGAGGGATAAGGGAATGAGAGCTAAGCTCCATTCAACGGGACATGTGAGGGGAAATAAGGAGTGTGTTAACTATATGCTTCACTTTTGGGACATGTTTGACTCTATGAGTCTATGTGGTGTAATGGAGATCCGTGTATCCGATGTGTGATGATAGACTATATGTTTCATAATCCAAGTGTCATCTTTTCATATTTTATGTAATCGTGTGGAATATGTTCTATGCTTGAATGAGTATGTATGCATTGTGAGAATGAACTATTAGATGATGCATGATTTAATATTATATGATGTTAGACTTAAGAATAAGGTACTTGTGAGTAAATGATTGGTTGGGTTGCATGATGTTATGTTTACGTTGTGGAAATTCTTTACATTCACTGAGCTTGTTGAAGCTCACCCACTCATTTCAACATAAGCAAATTTGTGACGTCATGGTGTGGACGGTGTGGTTGACGAGGAAGTGATTTAAGGAAAACTGGTTATTTATCATAGGTGCTCTATTATTTATATTCCTTTTAGGGAAATAGACAATGCGGTAGAACTATTTTGGGTTATTGATTTTTAAACAATTTGATTTGGCTTATAAGAATTTCATGTTATTTTTATGTTAGAATTTTTAAACATTGATGTTGGCATAACGATTCTTGCTTGGATGATTGGACACTTTGGATTGTAGCCATAGTATGATGAAATAAACAAAGTACTTGATGCATGTTGCTTAGGAACTATTTTGAATGAATTTTTTGCTCTTTTATGATGCATTTTTAGCTTTAGTAGCAGAGGTATCGATAGTTGGCTTTGAAAATCGATACCTTCGTGAATTAAAACGTATAGGAAAAATAAATAGGATTTGGTATCGATACCTTATCTCGAGTATTGATACTCGGGACAAAAGTATCAATAATTTATAGCAAGTACTGATAATTTTGATAATTGAGATTTTTGGCTGAAAAACAGTAAGCTACTTTGATATCGTTTTTCCAAATAGTATTGATACCACTCAAGGAAAATATCGATACCTTAATGCCAGTATCGATACCTACGAGCAGTTTTATGAAATTTTGTTAAATAGCCTTTATGCATGATTCTGACAGTATGTAAGATCGATTAATGAATGATTTGTATGTAATAATATTAAATAACTAATTGGATGACTTAAAACTTATACAGTTTCACAAAAGAAGATCGGTTTGCTTGGATCAAGTTCCTATTTGATGTACACGAGATGAGATGGTGGTGTGGCATCCCGTATTTGGGCTTGGCGACTAGGCCGGGTATAAGGTGTTACAATTTTTTTGGGAATTACGATATTTATTAGTTTCTATTCTTTTGGGTTTGTGTTAACTGATCTTACATTTGATGTAATTCGTGATACGAAAATAGCAGATAAAGTTATCCGACTGAAAGTCAAGATCGATTCTAATTTGTTTCGCACAAAGCACATGTATTTTTTGGTAAAAAAATATTGTTATAAACTAGCTTAGTTTTGAAAATTTAAAGCTTCCGCTATAACCGTAAACTGTTTTTTTTTTTAATAAGATTTTTCCAACATATCTCTCTCAACAGTATCTTCTTCAAGACTCGAATGTAAATTTCCTCTTTAAAAATGAAAAATACTCTACTATTACACCCTAAATTTGTTGAATGGGTATAACACTTGTAATCTCTCAGCATGATATAAACATATGGCTATACATGTATAAAAAAAAAATTAAAACACAATATGAAATCTAAAGCAACAAGAAAAGAACATAGACATAAACCTGAAAATATCAATATTTATATAACTCAAAGTATAAACATAAAAGATTATAGACATCATTACGATATTATAACCTAAAATAATAAAATATGACTTGTTACGACTATGCCTCATTTGGAGGTGATGAAGCGAGCTGGTTAAACTACTTGATGGCTTCATGTATTATAAGCTAAAATGCAAATATAAAAATAAGAAATTTAGTCATTTGGCAGTAAAGAATTGAAATTATAAATCATTATATACATAAATTTTAGTTTAAATATAAATACATATTAAAATAATCATTAAATATAAAATTATTACAGTATAAACATACTAAAAACTAATTCACCTCAACCACTTAATTGCCTATGGTAGATCCGTTAGAAGTTTAATATATCTAAAAAATTTACATATCCCACATACCTATCAAAATTATGTTTTGTTTTATTCTAGGCTTATAAGAGCAAAAATAAAAGGGGTACGTGCTCATGAGGCTTGAGCCCAAAAGCTCAATCGTGTTTAAATGGCTTAATTCTCTCACTTGCGCATGATACTAGGCCTGATTCAGTTTGCTTTCTACGTTTTTATTTTACTGTTTTAGTCAAACTAGGTTACTTGATTTTCTTAATAATTTTCAGCAGATATGTTTTTTACTTTTAACATGCATGGTACCTATAAATGCAATGCATGACAGCCTTCTGAGTGAATCTATCAATTTACTTCTCTTCAAATCATCCTCTATTCTCTCAAAAAAACTCTCTACTATGATCTTGGTTGAGTATTTAATTGCTTTGTTCTTCCTTGGTCTGAGGGATACTCAAATCCGGAAAATATCTTTAAGAATAGTGATATTCACACCTCAAGAAGCAACTCTAATATTCTATACATTTAGTTTCTAACAATCTTAAGGATATTTGAATATTGTTCACTTTTTCGATACTCATATTCGTTATTGTCGTTATTGTCATGATGTTACTTGTGTCATAATTTCATGAAGGTACCATGTGTCTACTTTTATTGTTGTCTTGCAATACATATCCTGATCATTAACTAGTATTAAAAGGGGTCAAGATCAAAATATTTCTGAAATATTTAATTTTAAAAAAATAAAATTTTGATCGCATATAAAGTGTGCTATTTCTATGATTAATTGTCCAAATGAAGCATGAATCGATAATTTTATATTGCACAAACTTGTTTATTATTATTAAAAAGATTAGTGGGTTTTAAATTGAAATTTAAAAAAGTGAAATTATCAATATAGTAATAATATGAATCACTTATTCATATTAAGTTTACCTTTAATATGAGTTAGATCAAACATTGAGTTATATACATATAAACTACAGTTTTAATAATAATATATTAATTTGTAACCATGATAAGAACTTCTCATTTACCATGCTATCATATTTGATTGAAAATGCAAGTTCAATTTATTTACTTTTCCATGTGAGTTGAGTTTATGTTTAAACGTGATGTATGATATATGGTTACAAACTATCAAAATAAAAATTTTAGAGAAAATAATAAAAGAGAGAAAAACTATTTTGTGTGGCAAATTCATAGTTGGTTGTTGGAAATAAATGTGAAAGCGTGAAAGTGCATGTCTAAGAACAGTTATGGCTAGGAAAACCTTTGTACTTTAAAGTGTCATATACACCACCCCTCTTTTGAAGAAATCTACTTGGTACTTTATTCATCAACTATATCAACTATGCTCAATATTCTAGTATCTAATTGTGATGACAAATTAGGCCACTATATAACTCGGTGCAGAAATCAATAATGGAGAAATGAAAATCCTATTAAGTCAAATGTCAATTTGCTCGAAGTAGATGATATAATTGTGTGGTCATTTCTCAAGTCAATATTTTAGCTACTGTGAAATAGTAGCTGATAGACAGTGGTGTCACTCAGCAAGTTAGTGGTAATTAGAATACTTTTTGTCCTATTCCCAATTGGAAGAAGGAGAAAAGATTGACTATCTTAGAAACTCTTGAAACTACAAATGTTTTTGGAAAATGCAAGGTTCTACATCTAGAAAGACTTCAACTTAAGTGGGGCACTTCATATTCTTAATGTCTAAATCTATTTGGTTTTTGTTGGATTATTAGGAAAAATTGAAGTGAAAAATTCCTTCGATTTGTGACAAGGTCATGAAAACTAAAAATATAATCTCGTGAGAAAAGGCTTTTGTAACAATATATTATTTTTTGTTTGATCTAGAAATTATTAATGACAATGTTAATCTATCTGCTTGCCTGATTGAAATATCATAATCAATGTGACGCGTTAATAACGAGATTTGTGAATATATGTCATCGTGTAACTAAAACAAAATTAGGGCATTAAATGTAACACCTTCAACCCGATCCGTTATGCCGGATACGGATTTTGGTTATTACCAAATGAATACATACAAAAACTTAATCTACTTAAACAAGTTACAATTAATTACACCCTCTTAGTTATGGATTTAAAACTAAATTACCTAAGTATATACAACAAGAAAATACAACTACTATACATGGTAATTAAATTACAACGATATCTAAATTGCAATCCTAATCTATTTTAGATACCCCAAAGTATGGATTTTTATGTAACAATTCAGATTTCGAACTTACCACTAGATATGCCACTTCTTGGTGTAGTCTTGGCATCGTCCCTTCTGGCGCAGTCCCACATCAACTCAACTGTAACATAGAGCGCACAGATAAGTTCACAAAAACTTAGTGAGGAAAACATCATTACCTGAGTCATATTTTCACATTGCAACTGATAATTTATATAAATGATTACATCGTTCTTAACCTTCAACTTTGTCTCTTACGAGTGCTTCCTCAAGTTGTATCCTTTTATACAAATTAGTTACTATACCTCACTTTGAAACTATTTCCTTCTCACTCAATGTCTTCGATATATCACTTACATCCTTCAACACTGAGCCAGCACCTCATCATGATTCAAGAAGTAACACATACACAAATGACATATGCTTCATTCAAACATACTAAGTTCACATCCTTATTCAACATATATTTTCAATATTAACCCATTACTTCTCTATATCTCTTCAATTTTTTATTTTCGGTCGTGTTTTGGTCTTATGAAATACTTTACCATATAGTCCATAGATATATTTCATCCTTATTGATTTCATTGATTACGTTTAGGAGCCATACATAACTCGCCACAAGGGAAATTTATTAGAATACGCCACGAAGGCCTTATCGTGGTACGCCACAAAGAACATCATTCAAAGTTTTTCATTGAGAGTCATATTAAGACACATCACAAGGGCATTCCATCCGGAGTACTCCATAAAGGCTATCCTTGCAGTATTTTCCACTGAGGCTATCCCTTTATAATTCACCACTAAGGCTATTCTCTCATAGTTCGTCACAAAGGCTATTTTTTCAGAGTTCGCCACAAAGGCTATTCTTTCAAAGTTCACCATAAGGGCTATTCTTTCCTGACATGTTTACGGTATGGATTTTCCTAAACTCACATTATGTGAGGTTTGCCCATCATTGTCCTGGGATACGCGAAAAACCCCATTGGGAAATCACCATTATTTGGTTCTTTTCAGAAGGTGTCATTGTCATGGCTTAATATACATGTAAGGTTACCAGTCCAAGCTAAACCTTTAAAATAAAGTAGATTACCAGTCTAGACTAAATTTGTCTGACATGTGTCTTCGAGTCCGCAACAAATGCTGGAGCTCAGTTTCAAAACATATTTACTTGCAGACACTTCATACTTCGAAACAAACTAAGCCAAACCTTCTTAATCTATAACAAGCAACCAATATAACACACATTTCACAACATACATATCAAACATTTAGGTACAACCATGCTTCGCCTTACATTACTCATGCATCATTCAACACATGCTTGAATTCATCAGACTCTGTATTAGATTTACATATTATTCTCAACAATATTCACTTAATAATAGATACCCTTTAGAAATCACTTACCTTACGTACTATACCTTTCATGATCTCGGCTTCACCTTTCGATTTGTTCCATAGACATCAAGGTATAAACAGTACCACATAAGAGCCAGTTTAGAGATTCACTTGACAACCGTGGATAGCAGCTTGAACTCTTGATCCAACATCCAACAAGGAATTGTAGCAACTACTGCTTATAAAACATAGGAACACCATTAAAACTCATTTGTATAACCTTTACCATCATATCAAACCCAGATAACCCTCATACAAAGCCTTACTTCTTCATTTTACTGTTCATGCACTATTATAGATTTAATCTTTCATAACTTTAACATGTAGAGTTATAAAACTTACCTTATTATGGAGTAATGACTGATAAAATCTAGAATTTTAACTTCAGCTTAAAGGAGAAAGAAATAACGTTGGTTCTTGAAGATTTAAATAGCAACACTTTGAAGAAAGAAGAAAAAAACTCCCCCTTTTATCTAGCCTGGATATATATATATATAACCTAAGTTCCCATTGGCACTTGACACATGTCATAAAATTTCAAGATTGCCTTTATAAATGGTTTATAGCTATGAAAATCCAATATGTATATTTTCTTTATATATTTTTTCTTGGTTCATCCTTTCGTTTTATTCCCATCCACCTCGTTAGAGCGTAACTATCACAGTAACTAAATGAACTAGACGTACGATACTTTCAGAGATAAGCCCGACTTACATAGTTCTCATTACTCTTACCAATCTCTTATTCTTTACAACTCAATACATTCTGAGAAAAATCCTTGCACAATATTCTAGTGTCCAGTATGCACCTGATCTATACGCCAAAACAACAATTTGGACGGATAGACTGCGTAACACCCTGCCCGGCGAAGCTTTAGTGTCTAGATACTGTTTACAGAAATAAGACGGATGAGATAAGTTTCGAATATGTATAGCATTAGAACTAAACTAAGCATACGAACCCTTTGAGCATGCTTGCGACGCCTTGATGTTGACAAATATTAGGTTGGCACATAGTTATCAAGAAGTGTGTCTGGTAAGAAAGGATTCACCCAAAAACTTTGATGGCACATAGAGTGGGCAGACTCCATTATGGATAAGGGAAATGATCTTTATGATGAGAGTTTATGTTAGTAGTGTAGAGTATCCTATAAGGTTGGCTTTGAGCCAGTCAAGATGGAAGGAACAATAGTCAAGAACCAACCAAACAAGAACCGAGATAGTAAAGACCAAAGGTAGGTATTCGATTAGTTTTCTTAGAAATTATAGATTTGGATAAGACCACTCAATGACTGATGTGATGTTTAACAAGTTTCAATAAAACTTGGGTTGAGTTAAGTGTTTAAGACAGGTTAAGAAGAAAATATCTTCTCTCTTCCTTTTCTTGAAGATAATAGGACTAGAAGAAAGGTCAGGTACTCCTCTAAGCTAAGTCTGAGACCATGATGTTTCAACAAGATTTCCTTAAAAGTAGGGTAATGCCTGGTATTTGGGTGAGCTCTGAACTTAATAAGTTAACTAAGTGTTACTTCAAAGGGTGAAGTGTTGTCTACCCCACTGATGCTCTTGGCGTGTTAAGTGGGCGCGTAACCAATATTGGACTATGGCAAGAAACTGCCTTAGAAAGGAATAAATCATTAGGAAAAAGAAGTCTAGTAAGGTATTAAGGAAACTCGGATAATAGGGTCGTCGTCAAGAAGGCATGACGTGCCAAGTGTGATTAGTTAAGATACTAGCTATGCTATAACGAAATGACTAAGGACAAAGGATAGATTAAGGCCTAAGGGTATGTTATGTAAATATATCTATTCCCATACACGTCTCTTCAGCTGTCAAGCATTTATCTGGTGGATTGTAAGGACTGGGATGTGTGTCAAATATCCATAGGGATAAAGGTAAAATATCAAGGTAACTCGGGTAAGAAATGGGGGACCTTTCTCCTTATTCTTCAAGAAGTAATCTCTATTTATAAAAAAACGGAGAAACAGAGAGAAATCCTCTCATCCTTGAACTAACTTGAAGATATGGATTTAGGCTCTGAGATGCCCTTTGTTAAGGAGCTGCCTCCCAAAAAGATGAGTTGAAAACCCTGATTTCTGCTAGTGATTTCTCTCCCAACAAGGTACATTTCATGTCTTTGTCTGCTAAGGAAACACGGATATGTGAGTATCCTTGAAGAAATAAGGCTTAGAGATATGTCTGAGTTAAAGTAGAGGTAAAAGGGTTACACAAATGAGCTTTAACAAAGTCTCTATTTGTTGAGGCGAGGAAGTCGTAACATCTGGCTGGTTGAAGGATCTAGAGCTCAAGTGGTTGATTTCAAGAAGAAAGGGCTAGATCTGAGGTTTATACTGCCTTTAAAGTTAATAGGTGAGTCCCTAAGCTGACTATTGTAAATATATAATGAATCTTTCTTTTTCGGAGTCAGGGGTAATCCCAACACAAAATCCATTGACTCATTTCGATTTCCATTCCGAAATCATCACAGGCTGCAATATTCCCAATGGAACCTGATGCTCGACTTTCACCTACTAGCATACTAAACATTTAGTCACAAATTTAGATATTTCACATTTCATACCTGGCCACCAGTAAATTTGCTTCAAATCATTATACATTTTTGTACTACTAGGATGAATCGAATAGGAACTACTATGAGCTTCACTCAAAATGTCTCGTTTTAATATCGTATCATTCGCAATGGGAAATGGTCTTTTTTTGTTACATCATTCAATTTCTGGTAGTCAATACATACTCTCCAACCAATAACTGTTCTCATTAGAATTAACTCATTTTTATCATTCTTGACTACAGTTAAACCTCCCTTCTTTGGAACACATTGAGTAGGGCCAAACCATTCACTATCAGAAATGGCGTAAACAATACCTACATATAGCCATTTAAGTGATTCCTTTTTTACCACTTCCTTCATAGCTGGATTAAGTCTACACTGAGCATCAACTACAGGTCTTTTTCCCTTTTCTAATATGATTTTATGTTGAAAAAATGTAGGATTAATTCTTTTAATACCATCAATCGTCCATCCTGTAGCCTTTTTATGCATTTTCAAAACACTTAGTAGAGCATCTTCTTGGTTTGCTTCTTAGCCTGCAGCAATAATCACTGGTAGAGTATTTTGTTCTCTTAGATAACCATATTTTAAATGCGAGGGTAACAACTTCAATTATAATTTAGAACGTTTAATAACTAACGACACCATTTTTTTTGAATTTTGAATGATTTGTTCCGGTTGCTCCTTACTGTGCCTCCACCAATCCAATTGGGATACCATGTGATCATTTTCTTGCTCAGCACTGCCCCCTTCTTCTTCTATTTTGTAATCGTTTGATTCTTTTATAATTATCTCCAACTGGTTACATTTTTACTCATTTCCATTTTTTTGTATTCCAATCCCTTGGTTTCTGCTTCATAGTATTCCTCCAAAGTAGATTCATTAATGCTAAATTTCTCCAATATTTCCATAACTTCCTCCTGAGTTTTCGTCCAAATACATTCAACAGTCATAATGTTGAATTTTCGTGTATTTTGACTGTCCAACCCATAATAGAAATGTTGTATCTGAACCGCGAAGTGTATACCCCCGCTTAATATGGATCTGAGATTCATTTTAAACCTTTCCCATGTCAGTTCCAATGTTTCTGTAATAAATTGCTTAAAATGAAATAATTGTGTATAAGTACTTAAAATCTTTTTCATGGGTACTTCTCAGTGAAGAAATAACTGCACAAACTCAGTCCAAGTAGTAATGTTGTCTAGGGGAAGCGCTTCTAGCGACATTTTCACCTTCCCATCCAGTGCAAATAGAATTAGTAACAATTTAATAGCATTTGGTGGAACACATGCGTAAGTAATGGTGCTACATATATGATCAAATCTCCACAAAAACATAATAGGGTTTTCAGTTTTATGGTCGGTAAGCCTGACATTTTCATAAATCCATGTTAGCAAGGAAGGATTTAGTTCAAAATGTAAGTTATGAATGACATAACGGGAAATCCCAGATTGTAGACAGTCTATATCAAACAAGGTTCCTAATACCTATATAATGTTAGTAGTTTACTTACAAATAAATAAATCGTATATATAACTTTTTAAAAAAAATTCTAATTGTTCTTTCTGAAGTGCAAAATTTAAAATGAAACTAGTAACGTTGCCTCCTCAGCAACAGTGCCAACAACTTGACCGCCTCCAGACATACTAACGTCCAGAGTGTGAATACTGTAGTAAAATATATATAAATGAGATGGTATCCACAAGTATACGGGTCCAATTGTAATATAGTTACAACGGAGTAGGTGAATACTCCGAGGATCGTACTCAAGGGAGGCAAGTGCAAGATCAATTTTGACCTAAACACCAAAAGATCTAATTAGTACTCGATATAAGTTATAGTACGAAAGTAAAAATAAAAGGAGTTTTTAAGATTTTTATAATAATAAAATATATAAATAAAGCAATAAATATCAAGAGATTGAAAAGTAGAATTAATTAAATCTAGTTATGGGAGACTAGCTCGCTTCGATAATCTTCATTAACTGTTGCTTTGGATTCCTTGTCAATCAACTAGTCGCTATCCCAGTAGGATCTTCTGATCTTCCACTAAATAACGAGTCAACAAGGACTACTTATCTTCCAACCTCATAGTCCAGACTAGCTTGGGGTTAAGACGTTTACGGATTGGCCATACCAATTTTGGGTTAATTCCCACCTTGATAACTTCATAAGGTTATCAAGATTAGGGTTTGTTTAACGTTCTTCCTTTCCCGAATAGTTGATCCGTTGAGTAACCCTACAAAACAGTCAATTTATCATACCTCTACTCACTAATCCCCTATAGAGGGATTAGTTCCTCATGGTTTTTGTAAATAGTATAAAATCGATATAAAAGATAAACATAATGTGTGAATCGAAAATATAAGATTTATAGATTTCATTCACAAATTGAATCTTCCGAAATAAAATAAGGACAAAATGGAAGTAAACTAAAACCTAATAAAAAGAGAAAAACTAAACTAAACTTAAGAGAGAAATTCTAAGCTAAGGAATTTGCGTCTTTTACATGTGACAAAGGAGCCTCTTTATAGATCTCAGGTGGCCGTCGTCCTTAATCCTAGGTTAGTTGACGTTCCTGAGCTTTAAGTTTGATTGCGTAGACTAAAACGCCCCTTGGCTCGTGTTTAATTGCCGTCCAGATTCTATGTCGCGACACACTAGGACCTATGTCGCGACATAGGAGTTAGTATACTCGGGACATCTTCAGGGGTATGTCGCGACACCCTTAGTCTGTGTTGCGACAACGATGGCAGTTTCGTGATTTCTCCATTCTATTCCCTATGTTGTGACATTGATCATTTCGTGTTGCGACATAGCAGCTAATATCTATTTAATATGCCTTATAACAGTCTCCTGCACACTTATAAAGTTCATTAGCTCACCCTTAGGTCTCATTCGGCCCCTATGTCAATAAAAGACCCAATTTGCACATTTTATTGAATTTAACAAAACTTATTAAAACATATTGAAATTCTAATGATAATGCTTAATTTCAAGCTCCTAAAGTGCAAAAACTAGTTTAATATGCTACACTGAATTACAACAGATCAACCATTTTGTATGACGCTATAGAAATCGGAGCAGTCCCTAATATAAGATCAATTACAAACTCAACTTCTCTTTCTGGTGGTAACCCAGGTAATTCTTTAGGAAAAAAATGTTCGCAAATTCACGTACTGTTGGAACCTGATCTATTTTCGATTCAGATGCCTGAGTATCTAAAATGTATGCCAGATTGAGAAGTAAAGACTGGTTCCATGCTCTTACACAACTAGATCTCTCTGTTCCAACACTGACCAAATCACCGCTCGGACATTTCAAAATAATTCATTTCTGCTTGCAACTAACAACTGCATCATGAATTGTTAGCCAATCCATACCCAGAATAACATCAAATTCATCAAACGACAAAAACATTAGATCAACAAGAAATTTGTAACCCCAAATTTTCAGTGGACAATTTTTAACTATCACACTCTGATCTATCGAATTTGACACCCTAATATCAAATTTAGTCAACTCTACTGATAACTTCTTTTCTATAGCTAAAGTTGTGCATATATAGGAATGTGTTGACCTAGGGTCAATCAATACAATAACAATAACATCAAAAAGAGTAACAGTACCAGCAATGACGTCTGGTGTCGTAGCTTCCTCTCTAGCTTGAATCGTGTAGGCTTCAGCTGGAGCTCGACTTTCAAATTCATATTGCGTGCTTCACTGTGACTGACTCCAAAAGCATTTTTGAGCCTTGATTTTCTATCCCCCTGAAAAATAGTCATTGATTTGGCAGCTTTTTTTGGACCTGGTTTAGCTTTATTTGGATAATCTCTCATGAAATGTTCTAATGAATCACATTGAAAACAAGCTCCTCCTTTCAATCTACAAAAACCAAAATGGGTGTTGCCACAATGTTCATAAGCAGATGTGTTTGCATTTCGAATGCTACCAGCACTCGCAATTGAAGTAGCCTGAGTCTTGGATGGAGCTTGTTGGAATGTACTTTTTCTTGTATTCTTAGTAGTAGGAACAAACTGGCTTCTGCACTCTCTCAATTTCTTAGGTGGAGGAGTCAGGAAATTTTTGGACATGCTTCGCTTGCTCGAGATTTCATTCTTAGTTTTTGCCCATTTCTTTTCATTCCAGATCGCTTCCATTTTCTGAGCACGCTCGGATAATACCACAAATTCATTAATATTAAGTGCTCCCAGCATTGCTTGAATGTTCTCATTTAATCCCCTCTCAAGTCTCGAACACATCTTAGCTTCTAAAGCTATTTCTTCCCGGTCATATTTACTCAAATTCAAAAATTTATGCTCGTACTAGAAAACCAACATATTCCCCTGTTTTAGATCCATGAACTCACGTTTCTTACCTTTAAGATACAATTTTCTAACATATTTCTTTCTAACTCAGCCTAAAAGAATTCCTACATTACTCAATCCCTTGGAACCACCGATGTTAAGGTAACCCACCATAGGTAAGCATATTCTTTTAGTAATGAAATAACACATTTTAAGCTATCTTCTAGTGAGCAGTTCAATTTATTGAAAACACGTTGTGTATTTTCTAGCCAATACTTAGCTTTTTACAGATCATTAAATAACCCTTAGATATCTTTCGCTTCGTATTTACGAATTTTATCTGTAGGGGGTCGATGAATAGTTACCTGATTTATGTTCTGAGGATAAAAATGTTTCGGGGGAAGCATGAGAGGGGACAGAGGTTGTAGAGCCATTGAATTAGCTTGTATAAATTGTGCGAACCATTGATTCATCAATTGGAAGAAGGCACCACGATCCTCACTTCTTGATAATTGAGATCTAGATATACTCTAACTTGCTGCCTGATCGGGAGCCAGAACATGACTTTTAACATCCTCATTTTCAGCACGATTAGATTCGTTTGACATCATAAACCTATAAGAGAAAACATAATCAGGTCAGATAAAAAACATCACACATAAATACTAGTTATTGTGGCATATATTTCTAAACTCAATACAAGCTAATTTCAATAATAGAATTGACTAAATTATAGCTCTGATACCAATAAATGTAACACCTTATACCTGGTCTAGTCACCAGACCCGAGCTATAGAGTATTACAACTATAAAACCTTGACATCGATCAAAATTTAATAATAAATAATTGAATAATGCATTTGAAATTATTTCCATACTATTCAATTAAATCGAGGACTAATTCTAGCTTACGAATCATTTAAAAGAATCCGAGAATAATTTTGGATGAAATTGAAACTTTTACAAAATTTTGAGTAAAAAGTGAAAACAGGGGTCACATAGACATGCAGCAAAACCATGTAACAAACTGTGCCCGTGTAACTCAGGGTCATATGATTGTGTCGCTAGGTTGTGTAAATCACTGTGACTGTGTGGAAAAACCTGCACCTAAATCAAAGGGGCCACACGACCGTGTCATGGAACCATGTGAGACACACGACTGTGTGTGCCCAAAATTCCTTCAAACACAAGCCATGTAACACCCCTTACCCATGTTGACGCTGGAACAGGGTACGAGGCATTACCTAACTTAAACACATACTATCATACATTTCCGGGTCATAAAAGTTCGTTCAAATTTAAAACTTTTCAAACTGTGCCTTAAAATCTCTAATATGAGCCTACGAGGCCCAAAACACACTTTAGAAACGGTTCGGGACCAAACTGAGTTCTTTAGAAAACTTTGGAAAATGTCACTAAAAACAGGGGCACACGCCCGTGTGGAAGGGCGACACGCCCGTGTGATCTCATAACATGGCCATATTGAAGGACAGTGTAACTCACACGGCGTAAGCATATAGGGACACGTCCGTGTCCCTTGCCCGTGTGGATTTATTTCTCAATTCGAACCTCCAGGGGTTTTCACACGGCTTGGTACACGCTAGTGTCCATGGCCCGTGTCCCTCACACGTCCATGACACGCCCGTGTCTCAGCCCGTGTGTTAAAACCTTGACATTCTGTTTCTAACATTAGCAACATTTTAGGGTCACACGGCCAAGGCACACGCCCGTGTGCTAGGCCGTGTGGCAAATTTAATTTCGCATTTAAGGTACAGACTTCACACGGCCTGGGAAAATGCAAATGTAATGGCCGTGTCTTCCACACGGTTGAGACACACGGTCGTGCCTCAGCCCGTGTGGTTACTACAGGGCATTCTTTTTTACCAAATTAAGGTGCAGGGGATACGCGACCAGACTACACGCCCACGGGCCAGACTGTGTGTGACAGACGGCCCCGTGTGGACAAAAATAAGGCTATTTACCAAGCCCTTTTCGCCACCCTTACTTGCACCAACATAAGCTACATCAAGTGACTCCAATCCATATATTTCACCATGCAAATTGCACATTCATGAAAAACATCATCATTTGCATAAATAAACAGCAAATATTAGCCATTATCCATGGCCTTAGACAAAATGGATCAACTTCATGACAAGCCAACATATATGGCCAAAACAATATGACACTTAACAAAAATACCAAGTCCCTATACATGCCATACTTAAAATACTAAGGCTAACTATACCAAATGCTCCAATTGATAGTGTGATCGATGCCTCCGACGTCCTTTGATCCCCGAGCTAGCTTTGCGATACTATAAGAAAATGGAAAGGAAAGGGAGTAAGCACAAAGCTTAGTAAGTTGCATGTAAATAAGTAACAACATCAATCATGCATCTTTAAACACATAGCATATTATAAACCAGCACAACGTTCTTGATTTAACAATGGTAGATTTAATACATATTTACACATCACAAGTATAAGCCAAAGATTTCAAGATCGTCCCGAAATCATTCTCATAGATAGGGCTTACTCAATTTCATCCTTACCATTAAGGCATCATAACTAAGCTCATACCTCATGAGTTTCGAGTAAGAACATGTACCACTCACAACATGATCATATCCTTTCATATCATTATCATAAGCTTTAAATAACCCGTGGAACCGTTTGGAATAGTAAGGGATATCCGATAAGCCTCACATAAGAGGGTAAAAGGTCGATGCCATGTCCCAAACATGGTCTTACACTGGCTCATATGTCGAGGCTGATGCTATGTCCCAGACATGGTCTTACACTAGCTTTCGTCTCAATGCCGATGCCATGTCCCAAACATGGACTTACACTAGCTCTCATAATGTGGCCAATGCCATGTCCCAGACATGGTCTTACACTAGCACACAAATCAACACTGATGCCATGTCCCAGACATAGTCTTACACTGGCTCTCATAATGTGGCCGATGCCATGTCCCAGACATGGTCTTACACTAGCACACATATCACCCAAATGTCATGGCATGGATATCCAATCTATTCCTAAGGTTCAACTGGGAGTTTTTACTACATCAATTCTCTTCATACATATTCACAACAATAATCATACACTTTATGCCATATTAATTTTTCAATACATAAAACCAATAAAGTTGTATTATTTACGTACAACTTACCTCGGTATACAAAATATGGGCGACTAGTTAGATTTAGTCCAATAGCTTGGTTTTCCCCCGGTTTAAGTCTGGACTCCGTTTTTCTTGATCTATAATGACAAATTCACTTATTTAATCACTACATTAATCAAGACAATCCAAAATTTCTACTTTGGCAAAATTACCGTTTTGCCCTTAGACTTTCGCATAATTACGATTTTGCCCTTAGGCTCGTAAAACGATTTTAATCAAATTTCCTCCTTTAACAAGCCGAGCCAAACCTTTATTACTCTTATAGCAACTCACAAATCCAACTATTTCACACATTTACTACCCATTTTATAACCTTTACAAAAAGGTCCATTTTAGGTGTTTTCATGAAAAATCCTTTCACAAAAGTTGTTTATTTAACAACCGAGATTCATTTTCTTCCATAAGATTTCAGCAAACAACATGAATACTCACATGGTAAAACCCTAGACTCTCAACCATTTTCCAAAATAGTCCATCCATTAGTTAGCTTAAGCTACAAGGGTCACAAAAATACAAAAATCAACAAAAATGATCATCAAAATGACTTACTTGCAAGGGTTGTAAGTTGATGAAAATTTTCAAGCTTCCATGGCTGTTTTCTTAGAGAAAAATTGGTGGAGAAAGAAAATATGATAGCCTTTTCTTTTTGTTTTATTTTATTTTATTCATTTAGTCACCTAATGACACCAAACTTTGACCAATTTCATGAATTAAAATTTCATGTCCAGCCACCATAATTTCATTGGTCTATTTACTCAATAAGGACCTCTACTTTAGTGTTCCATAGCTATTTAACACCTCTAGCTTGTAGAACAAAACTTTCGCACTTTATGCAATTTAGACCTTTTTTGAAATTAAGCAAGTAATCACTAAAATTAATCCACCAAAATTTTCATGTACTCATATAATCATGCCATGACACATAAAATAATTTTAAAAATAATTTCTCTGACCTCAGATTTGTGGTCTCAAAACCACTATTCTGACTAGTCCCAAAGTCGGGCTGTTACAATTCTCCCCTCTTAGGGATTTTCATCCCCGAAAATCTTACCATTAAAAAGGTTTGGGTATTGATTTCTCATAGTCTCCTCGGGCTCCCATGTGGCCTCTTCAACCCCATGTCTATGCCATAGTACTTTCACGAGTGCTACACTTTTATTTCTCAATTGCTTGGCCTCTCAGGCCAAGATCTTAATCGGCTCTTCGCCATAAGTCATGTCTGATCGAATCTCAACCTCTGTTGGTGAAAGAACGTGCGAAGGGTCAGAACGGTAACATCGTAACATAGACACATAGAATACATCATGGATCTTCTCTAACTCGGACCGTAAAGCTAATCGGTATGCTACCGGTCCAATTCTCTCTGTCACCTCATAAGGCCCAATAAACCGTGGACTTAATTTGCCTTTCCTACCGAATCTGAGGACTTTCTTCCACGGGGATACTTTCAAAAACACCTTATCACCGACATGAAACTCAATTTCTTTTCGTTTCAAATTCGCGTAGGATTTCTGTCTATCTGAAGCGGCCTTCAAACAGTTACGAATTACCTTTGCTTTCTCTTCGGTCTCTTTGACTAAGTCAACCCCGTGAATCTGATTTTCTTTGAGTTCGGTCCAATACAAGGGAGTTCGGCACTTACGCCCATACAAAGCCTCATATGGCACCATTTTCAAACTCGACTGATAGCTATTGTTGTAGGCAAACTCTACCAGCGGCAAATACTTTTCCCAACTGCCTTGGAATTTAAGGACACAACACCGCAACATGCCTTCAAGAATCTGAATTACTCTCTCCGACTGATCGTCGGTTTGCGGATGGAAAGCCGCACTAAAATTCAACTTTGTCCCCAAAGCTTCTTGTAACTTTTTCCAAAACCGCGAGGTAAATCTCGGATCTCTATCTGAAATGATCGATAAAGGTACCCCGTGAAGTCTCACATTTTCAAAAACATACAAATCGGCCAATTTCTCAAGTGGATAATCGGTACGTACCAGTTTAAAATGATCCGACTTAGTTAGCCTGTCAACCACAACCCATACAGCATCTTTCTTCCTTGGCGTCAACGGCAATCCAGACACAAAATCCATGGTAATACGGTCCCATTTCCACTTGGGAACCATCACGGGCTGTAGTAAACCCGAAGGTACTTGGTGTTCGACTTTCACTTGCTGACAAATTAAACACTTAGAGATAAACTCTTAGATGTCTCTTTTCATTCCCGACCACCAATACATTTTCTTCAAGTCATTATACATTTTCACACTACCCGGATGGATAGACAAACAACCACTATGGGCCTCTCGCAAAATTTTTCGAATAAGCTCATTGTCTTTGGGTATACAAATTCTGTCTCGAAACATTAAATAGCCATCTGAACCAATCCGAAAGTCTGATTCTATACCCGTCTCGCATTAAGTTATCTTGGCTTGTAACTCTTTATCACTTTTCTGAGCTTTACAAATCTCTTGCAGAAACATCGGTCTAGCTCTTAACTCTGCTATGACCGAACCATCATCAATCACAAACAACTGGGTATTCATATCCCTCAAGACAAACAATGACTTCCTACTCAAAGCATCGGCGACCACATTCGCCTTTCCAGGGTGATAGTCAATCATCAACTCATAATCCTTTACCAACTCTAACCATCTCCATTGGTGAAGGTTCAGTTCCTTTTGAGTCATCAAATACTTTAGACTTTTATGGTCAGTGAATACCCAACATTTCTCACCATACAAATGGTGTCTCCAAATCTTCAGTGCGAACACTATAGCGGCCAGCTCTAAATCGTGTGTCGGATAGTTTTTCTCATGTGGCTTCAGCTGTCTCGAGGCATAAGCTATTACCTTACCTTCTTGCATAAGCACACACCCCAATCCATTTATGGATGCATCGCTATACACCACAAATTCTTTTCCCGGTTCCGGTTGTACTAAAACTGGTGCTTCAGTCAACAATGCTTTTAGTTTCTCAAAACTCTGTTGGCACTTCTCTGTCCATTCGAACTTGACATCTTTCTGTAGCAACCTCGTCATCGATGAAGAAATCATGGAGAATCCTTTAACAAACTGTCTGTAGTATCCGGCTAAGCCTAAAAAGCTTCTAATCTCTGACACATTCCTCGGCAGTTTCTAATCAACGATAGCCGATATCTTACTCGGGTCAACTCTAATTCCATCACCCGACACGATGTGTCCTAAGAATCTGACTTCTCGAAGCCAAAATTCACTTTTACTAAACTTAGCATACAACTGTTTATCTCTTAAAGTTTGTAAGACAGTTTTCAAATGCTTCGCATGCTCACTTTCATCACGAGAATAAATTAATATGTCATCAATAAAAACAACTACAAACTTATCCAAGTACGGTCAGAAAATACGGTTCATTAAATCTATAAATATTACAGGAGCATTCGTTAAGCCAAAGGGCATGACGAGGAACTCATAATGGCCATACCTTGTCCGAAATTTTATTTTCGGTACATCTTGTTCCTTAACTCTCAGCTGATAATAACTGGACCTCAGGTCTATCTTAGAAAACACTTGTGGCTCCCTTCAATAGGTCAAGCAGATCATCGATCCTTGGCAAAGGATACTTGTTCTTCATGATCACCTTGTTGAGTCAGTACATGCGTGTAGTCTATACATAACCTCATCGACCGTCTTTCTTTTTCACAAAAAGTCTTTGGAGCACCCCATGAAGAATAGCTCGGTCTCGCAAAACCCTTATCCGTTAACTCTTGTAGCTGAACCTTCAACTCTTTTAACTCCAACGGTGCCATCCTATACGGGGTAACCGAAATAGGTGTCGTACCCGGGACCAACTCAATACCAAACTAGACTTCCCTAGTTGGAGGCAATCTGAGCAACTCTTCTGGAAACACATTCAGGTACTCACATACCACATGCATTGACTCAATCTTTACTTCCGACACTTGAGTATTCAACACAAATGCAAGATAAGACTCATACCCTTTTCTTATACATTTCTCAGCCGCCAAAGAAGAAATCACTACAGGCAAGCTATCCGATTCACCTGATTCAACCCGAAGGATATCCCTATTTTCACATTTCAGTTCAATAAATTTTCTCCCACAATCTACTATCACATCATGAGCTGCTAACCAGTCCATACCAAGAATCACGTCAAATTCATCAAACGGTAGCAGCATAAGATTTGCCAGAAAATAATGATCTCTAATTGTCAAGGGACAATTTCTACACACTTGGTCAACTAGCACATGCTTGCCTAAAGGGTTTGACACTTTTACCACAAATTCGGTAGACTCAACATGCATATTCGTACTAAACACCAATTTCATACAACCATACGAATGGGTAGACCCCGAATCAATCAAAGCAACAACAGAGATATCATGAAGAGAAAAAGTACCCGTAATCACATCTGGGGATAAAGCCTCTTCGCGAGCGCGAAGGGCATAAGTCCTTGCAGGAGCTTTACCCTCTAATCTCACAGTGGAATCTCTAGTCGCACCTCTACTGCTAGCCCCACTTCTCGGGTTCTTCTGTTGTCTACATCTAGAAAGAGCATTACTCGCTCGCACATCTTGCTTTCTATCTTTCTCATCCATCTCAGGATAGTTTTGAATCAAGTGGTCTAGTGAACTGCACTTGAAACAGCCTCTATCATTTCCTCAGCACTCATCGAAATGACGTCTACCGCACTGTGAACATTCTGGTCTGTTCGGTCGAGCACTACCAATACTCGCGATAGAAGTGGTTTGAGCTTTAGACATTGTATACTGCTCATTCTTATTTCTGCTCGAGAATCCTACTGACGCATTTGATCGAGTAGGAAACTCTCTCGATCTCTTGGATGAAGTCTAAAATAATCTTCCCATTTGTCTTTTCTTTGAGTCACGAGACTCGATTTCAGCTTTTCTTTTCTCTTTGGCCAATTCTTCGGCCTTGCACACTCTCTCAACAAGCACCACAAACTCCTTTAATTCCAGGATGCCAACTAATAGTCGGATGTCTTCATTTAATCCGTCCTCAAACCTCTTACACATGATGGCTTCGGTGGATACGCACTCCCGAGCATATTTTCTAAGCCTTACAAACTCACGTTCATACTCGATTACCATCATTCGGCCTTGTTTTAGCTCAAGGAATTCCTTCATTTTCTGGTTTATAAACCTCTGGCTAATATACTTTTTACGGAACTCTTCCTGGAAGAATTCCCAAGTTATCCTCTCCCTCGGTACAACTGACACAATGGTGTTCCACCATTGGTAAGCTGAGTCTCGTAGGAGTGACACTACACACTTCATACACTCCTCTGGTGTGCAAGAAAATTCATTGAATACCTTAATGGTATTTTCTAGCCAGAACTCTGCCCTCTCTGGGTCATCATCTATATTCGCTCTAAATTCCTCAGCCCATTGCTTTCGAATTCTGTCTACCGGAGGTCTTTCCCTTCTAATCATTTCCACTACTTGGGGAGCTGTAGGGGCAGGCTGAGGGATTGGAGGGAATGGATGAGGTGGAGCGTTCGGGTTTGCTCGAACAAACTCTGAATACCAAGCATTCATTATATGGAGGAAGGCTTCTCTAGCCCCTCCGCCCTGACACAGTGTCACGACCCACTTTTGACTGGCCCAGTCCCTTCTGCGGGAGCCGACGCATTACTTTCGACATCATCTGCCACTACTCCGTCGGGATCCATTTACTATATAAAAACACATTTTAAATTGTCAGAAGTCGTCACACTATCATAATTCATATATGGCATGTATAGCTAGACTCGTACACACACTAGGTTAGTCCGAGAGTCGACTAAACCATAGCTCTGATACCACTAAATGTAACACCCCTTACCTGTGTTGACGCTGGAACAGGGTACGAGGCGTTACCTAACTTAAACACATACTATCATACATTTCTGGGTCGTAAAAGTTCGTTCAAATTTAAAACTTTTCAAACTATGTCTTAAAATCTCTAATATGAGCCTACGAGGCTCAAAACACACTTTAGAAACGGTTCGATACCAAACCGAGTTCTTTAGAAAACTTTGGAAACTGTCACTAAAAATAGGGGAACACGCCCGTGTGGAAGGGCTACACGCCCGTGTGATCTCATGACATGGCCATGTTGAAGGACAGTGTAACTCACACGGCTTAAGCTTATAGGGACATGCCCGTGTCCCTTGCCCGTGTGGATTTATTTCTCAATTCGAACCTACAGGGGTTTTCACACGGCTTGGCACACGCCCGTGTCAATGGCCCGTGTCCTGACACGGCCATGACACGCCCGTGTCTCAGCCCGTGTGTTAAAACCTTGACATTTTGTTTCTGACGTCAGCAACATTCTAGGGTCACACGGCCAAGGCACACGCCCGTGTGCTAGGCCGTGTGGCGAATTTAATTTCACATTTAAGGTGCAGACTTCACACGGCCTGGGCACATGCCCATGTACAATGGCCGTATCTTCCACATGATTGAGACACATGGCCGTGCCTCAGCCCGTGTGGTTACTACTGGACATTCTGTTTTACCAAATTAAGGTGCAGGGGACACACGACTGAACTACACGCCCACGGGGTAGACCGTGTGTCACACACGGCCTAGACACATGCCCATGTGTCTACCCGTGTGGAAAAAAATAAGGCTATTTACCAAGCCCTTTTTTCCACCCTTACTTGCACCAACATAAGCCACATCAAGTGACTCCAATCCATATATTTCACCATACAAATTCCACATTCATGAAAAACATCATAGTTTGCATAAATCAACAACAAATATTAGCCATTATCCATGGCCTTAGACAAAATGGATCAACTTCATGACAAGCCAACATATATGGCCAAAACAATATGACACTTAACAAAAAGACCAAGTCCCTATACATGCCATACTTAAAATGCTAAGGCTAACTATACCAAATGCTTCAATTGATAGTGTGATCGATGCCTCCGATGTTCTTTGATCCCCGAGCTAGCTTGGCGATACTATAAGAAAATGGAAAGGAAAGGGAGTAAGCACAAAGCTTAGTAAGTTTCATGTAAATAAGTAACCACATCAATCATGCATATTTAAACACATAGCATATTATAAACCAGCACAACGTTCTTGATATAACAATGGTAGATTTAATACATATTTACACATCACAAGTATAAGCCAAAGATTACAAGATGTGGTCGATGCCATGTCCCGGACATGGTCTTACACTAGCACACAAATCAACACCGATGCCATGTCCCAGACATGGTCTTACACTGGCTCTCATAATGTGGCCGATGCCATGTCCCAGACATGGTCTTACACTAGCATACATATCACCCAAATGTCATGGCATGGATATCCAATCTATTCCTAAGGTTCAACCGGGAGTTTTTACTACATCAATTCTCATCATACATATTCACAACAATAATCATACACTTTATGCCATATTAATTGTTCAATACATAATAACAATAAAGTTGTATTATTTACGTACAACTTACCTCGGTATACAAAATATGGGCGACTAGTTCGATTTAGTCCAATAGCTTGGTTTTCCCTCGGTCTAAGTCCGGACTCCGTTTTTCTTGATCTATAATGAAAAATTCACTTATTTAATCACTACATTAATCAAGACAATCCAAAATTCCTACTTTGGAGAAATTACCGTTTTGCCCTTAGACTTTTGCATAATTACGATTTTACCCTTAGGCTCGTAAAATGATTTTAATCAAATTTCCTCCTTTAACAAGGCTAGCCGAACCTTTATTACTCTTATAGAAACTCACAAATCCAACTATTTCACACATTTACTACCCATTTTATAACCTTTACAAAAAGGTCCATTTTAGGTGTTTTCATGAAAAATCCTTTCACAAAAGTTGTTTATTTAACAACCAAGATTCATTTTCTTCCATAAAATTTCAGCAAACAACAGGAATAATCACATGGTAAAACCCTAGACTCTCAACCATTTTGCAAAATAGTCCCTCCATTAGTTAGCTTAAGCTACAAGGGTCACAAAAATACAAAAATCAACAAAAATGATCATCAAAATGACTTACTTGCAAGGGTTTTAAGTTGCTGAAAATTTTCAAGCTTCCATGGCTGTTTTCTTGGAGAAAAATTGTGGAAAAAGAAAAGATGATAGCCTTTTCTTTTTGTTTTATTTTATTTTATTCATTTAGTCACCTAATGCCACCAAACTTTGACCAATTTCATGAATTAAAATTTCATGTCCAGCCACCATAATTTCATTGGTCTATTTACTCAATGAGGACCTCTACTTTAGTGTTCCATAGCTATTTAACACCTTTAGCTTGTAGAACAAAACTTTCGTACTTTATGCGATTTAGTCCTTTTTCGAAATTAAGCAAGTAATCACTAAAAATAATTCACCAAAATTTTCATGTACTCATATAATCATTCCATGACACATAAAATAATATTTTAAAAATAATTTCTTTGACCTCGAATTTGTGGTCTCGAAACCACTATTTCGACTAGTCCCAAAATCGGGCTATTACAAGCCAATTCACCTACAATTTCTTAAAATCCACGCCAAGCATTTACCATCTCATAAACCTATTCAAAATATACCAAAACATTCCAAAACATATCAATTCACATACAACTGTAACGAGATTTGTGCACGTGTAAACAGTCGTTCAAGTAATAAGTAAGTAAAATAAGTTATCGTCTCCATAGGGACTGTGTATGTTAATCGAT